>CM076575.1:622976485-624254936 GCA_034641835.2 Pinus albicaulis | reverse complement strand
TATCCTTTAAGTGATATTATGCTCCACCCTCTAATGCAGTGGGTTTGAACACTACTACTCTTTGCTTTCATTGAGTGATAATAGTGTGTCCTGTAGAAATTGCTATGAGCAGAAATTCTGTATAATGGATATTGTTCACTACTGGAAAGACCTGTTTATTATTTTCCTATGTTGTATGGGTACATTCAAGTGTGGTATAGGCACGAGTATGATGAGGACAATAAATTTTTAAACAAGGTGCCTAGAATTGGTGGAACTGTGAAATGGTTTTTATGGACAGCTTGGACCCATGATGGGTAAGCATTCTTAACAGTTCTTGGCAGGCTTGAAACTATCTAGATTTCAACTCAACAAGATTTCATTCATGTTTGTAAACACCGAGACAACTAAAAAAAAAAAAAAACTTGGGAGAAAACTTGTGCACCTTTCAAGTATTCTGAAACACCTGTAAAATAAATTTGGGCATATTATCTCGTTGAAGGGTTTTGTTTAGTACCAATAATTTTTTTTCTCGAAAATGAAGAGTATTGGGAGAAAACTTGTGCACATTTCAAGTATTCTGAAACACTTGTAAAATAAATTTGGGCATATTATCTCGTTGAAGGTTTTTGTTCAGTACCAATAAATATTTTTCTCGAAAACGAAGAGTATTTCCTATTTCCTATTGCCCTATTTTCTTCGAACCTCACAAGGGTAAAAGCTAGTGTTTAAAAAAGAGAGCAATGATGAGTGAGGTTTGAAGAAAATATATTTACCCTTGTCCTCTATTTTTGTGTTCTTCACGTTGAAATTTAATATCGAAGCAAAGATCAAACATCAAATTCCCTCATATGAAATTGGGGAGGTTTGTTGGTGGTAGTGGTCAAGTGTAGAAGGAAGCCTCACAGTGTTTGTTTGTTAGTGGTAATGGGCAAGCACAAAAGGTGGCCATTAACAAGGGCGATCTCTTCTTGGCAGTTATGCACTATTATCTACAATGGTAACATGTTAGGTTTTCATTGGAAAGAGGACGACGAAAATAGTCATCTCTAATTGAATGGATTTTTCCATGAAAAACCCACATATGCATAAAGTTATTGGAAAAAATTAGGCAAAAATTTACATGCAGACTTTCATGTCATTTTGTTACAGTTGCCCTGTACACTTTAAAATCAACTTCTTTTCTAGGAGAAATGGAAATTAAAACATGTAAACATCACCATGTGAGTCCTAATCTTGAGACTGTCATATCCAGGAGCAAATTTATGCTTTGTGAGCAGAAGAGGCGTGCTTCCAAATTGGGTGTCTAGTCACTCACTTTCAAAAACCTTTTATGGGGTAAGTGGCATATATATAATCCTTCAACTAAATGTTTTTCTTGGGTATACATCCTAGTTTTTCTTTGGATAACTTTTCATTAAAGGAGTGATTCATCTTCATTTGAAGATGGATATGGATTGACAACTTTTTGCCTTTTAGGATGTGAAAGGTCTATATGACTTGAATGTTGCACAAACTCTCAATGTGAAAAGAATGTGCCATGGAACGCACAAACTATACTAACCTCATCCCTGCCATAGCTGTACAAGAATCCACTTATTGTTTTCCCACTTGGACTTGGTCCACTAGTTGAAAAACAAGGCATTTTGGGAAATGAGGATTGAATTGGAGGCCTTTTATCTTTAGAATATTAGGATTTCTTGTTTTGTTTGTTGTAGCATTTGAAGCAGATACTTGTTATGAGGACTTGGTGGAAGACAAGGCTTTTATGAGTTGTATTGAAGTTGCCAATGTAGATTGAGATGTAACATAAGGTGCTTTTTTCAAGAGCAACGTCAGTGGATTTAGGAAGCTCTAGTTGACTAGAAGCACTCAATTCTAACGAACCCACAATTTGTTGCTATGTATTGCTTAGAGAAGAAACCCTATTTAAAGGTTTCAAGGTAGAAGATGTGTTGGATTGACTCAGTATCGTTGCTACTTGTCCCTGTGAAAATAAAAGGATATGTCGTCAGCCCAAATCTGTAGCTGCAACCGTGCATTTAATAAAACCTTGCTCTGCGTTACAAGGCGCTGCAAAATCAACAGTAGAAACCACACATTTTTTATCAACAGTTGAAAGTGTAACATATGATTAGATGGTCTAGGGCAAAAGGGTGGACGAAGGTTGATGGTGAATAGTTTCAAAAGGGAACACCTATCAACATAAATATTGAAAACAATTTTTATTAGCTTTTCCAATGGAAAGTTTAAATATTTAAAAAATAATAATTATTATCTTGAAATTAAAATTATATATATATATATCATAAAAATATTTATAATAATTATATATTATTTTTATGAAAAGTTAAATTACAATTAAAGGTATGGTAGTATTTTGTTTAGAATTGATCTAATTCATTTTAACTCTAGATTTACCAAATGTCGAGAGGGATCAAATCTCTTTTATTTTACTTTTATATGATCTGACGTAATCAAAATGCTTTATTAATAATTATAATTATTTATTTTCATTTTTGTTTTATTTCTATTTTATTTTGATTTAGTCAAAATGTTTATAGGACATTACATTAAGCATAGTCTAACTTATAGAAGAAATAACCTTTTTTAGAGCATTTCTTTTTGGTTAATTTTAACTAAATTCCAACAATTTTTATTTATTTATTTATTTATTATTATTTATTTTTAATCTATAAAATTTGAGTACCCTAGGAGTTTTTCAAGAAGTCGAATCCATTTATGCATTCTAAAATGTATTTTAAAAAATAAAAAATCACAATCTTGCTTGAAAGTGTATCGATGGCTTTCAGTAAAAAAGACTATTTCGTCTATAAGTTAGACTATGCCCATTACATTTCATGACAACATCTCTACCACACTGAGCTGGAGAGTGTCTCTCGTCACAATGAGATTAACGTTAAATGTCCTCAAAAACATATGAATCCAACAAAAGTAGCCTTAACAATTACCACAAGAAATATTGGCTTTCTTGAAGATATTATTTAGGTTGAAAGTGCCTTTTAGACTTGGCACGAGATCTAAAATTACTTATGGTAGGCAAAGAGCTTATCTTCCTTGAATGTAAAAAAAGAGATTAATGACCTAATATTTAGAGCTCTCACGAAAAAGCAGAAATTCTCCTCCTTATAAACTACTAATAAATCATTTTCGAACATAATTTTTCTTGAATAATAATAACAAATTAGCCTAACAACTAATATTAACTATTCTCAATTGATTACCAATTAATAATTATATTTTAATAAATTACACCACTAAAAAATGATATATTATTTAAAAATTTATATGAAAAAATATATAAATAAATATCAGATTATAAACCTAAATTAAAATTACACTCTGTTTAATATATTATAAAAAAATTAAATAAAAATTAACCAAATTTATGAAAAAACGTACCTTTCACTATTAATGACTTGACAAAACCCAAATTCAAAGTCTCCCATTCGCTTCCATCCCTCTTTACTTCGATGATTCCTCCAAACCCTTTTTTCGTCGGTCTCGGAAGACTTCTCCTTTGTTGGGTTCTAATTCTTCCCAGCAATGATTTGACATTTCGACTTCGACATCGTTATGCGAGGGTTTACTTCTCTCCAAAAGCCAATATGTGAAAGGTAAAGATGTTTTTCTTAATAAAAAAAATATTATATTTCAAGTAAGAATATTTCTACAATATTTTAAATTTTGTTGGATGGAAGGAAATCTCAAGACAGAGGTATTTAGCAAGAGTGAAAACGAATCATCAAGAGGTATCTAACAAGAGTGAAAACGAACCACGGTGTGGTTTTCCTTTAATAACAATGATAAGTCATTATCATTGTTATTAAAGGGGGTAACTTGAGGGGCCTATATGGCCTTGTTTTTTAAGGTTCTTTGATCTAAGAATTTTTTTATGTGCCAACAACTAGCAGGAAAACTTAACTTTTGAAATAGCATTTGGTTTCTAGATTTATTCCAGATGGAAGATTTAGGCGGTACTTGTGATTGGAATAACATATGCACATGGCCTTCTTTTACTGTATATTTGGAATTTTCCCATCCCCACTTGTCTTTGACTGAGAGGGCGATGGGGGAACAACCTCTTAGCTTATTGATGAGATTTTATTTTTGTGTAAGCATGGCCTCCGAAATGTTCTCTAACTTCCACCTTTTCCACACTCCCCGATGATCCCATTCAAAAATTTGATCCAAATTGACTACCTCTCTTTGCTTCAGATAGTCCTGGAGATCGGCCAGGGAATGATCCATGCCCAAGGGTTGGAGTCCCATGATCGAGTCTGAGAAGATATTAATGGAGGCGCCCCTCCCCAAGACTTTTCTTATATTATCCCTTATGATGTCTGAAGTGGATCTGATCAGTTTCCAGATAGGAGAGCCTGTATCTGTATCCTCTCTCCCCTCTCAGTCGTTCTGCTGGTCTGAGTACTTTTCCTTGATCACCTACGTCCACCATTGGTTCAAATTCGTAATCATGCTCTAATAAATCTTGGCTCCCAATGCCATCTTTGCCATCCCAAGGTGCCTTATTCCGAATCCGCCATGTTTATTGGGAGCTTTGACAGTTTTCCAATTGACCAAATGGTATTTTTTACTTTTTTCTTTCCCTCCCTCCCACAAGAATTTCCTTATATACATCCCCAATTGGTGTAATACGAACTTGGGGGATTTTATTCAAGAAAATTGATACAAAGGGATGGTCGTCAGGACAAACTTCACCAACATTTCCCAACCCACATTATTAAGCCATATCCCTCCCCAATTTACTATTTTTGTTTTAATTTTGTCCAACACTTTTTTCCAGGCTTGTGGAGTAGCCCTTCTTAGGAATATAGAGACTCCTAAGTAGTTAAATTATTTCCAGTCTCTCACTGCTCTGAACCCCAAGATTTCTTCGATTTTTTTATCTATCTAGATGTCGACGTTCCAACTGTAGATGTGGATTTCGCTATCATTTATGGCACCTCCCGAAGCACTAAGGAATCTATCTAAGTTCCTTTTGAAACATCTGACAATTATAGTCAAAGCTCCTCTTAGCAAGATGGTGTCATCAACGAACTGGCCATGGTTAATACTTCTGATTCCTTCTTTGTATCTAATTCCCGAAAGGTAGATAGATGTTATTTCTTGCTCCAGTTTCCGACTCAGAGCCTCAACCATAATGATATATACAAAGGGTGAGAAAGGGCAACCTTGTCGAAGCCCCCTAAAAGTTTTGAAGAAGCCTACCACCCAACCATTGACCAAAGGAGCAATCCAAGGGGATGATATGCACATCCCAATCCATCTAATATATATTTCATCTAGCCCCATTTTCTTGAGAACCTTCAATGGGAATCCATGTCTAACTTTGTCAAAAGCATTAGCCATGTCCAACTTTATTATCATACCTCAATCTCCCCTTTGCCAGCTCAAGTCAATGGCCTCTTGGATCAAAATAATGTTGTCAAAAATTTTCCGACTCGGGACAAACCTTCCCTGGTTATCTGAGATCATTAAAGGCAATAGAGGATTGAGCCTTAAGGCCAGCAACTTCGAGAAATTTTTTTAGGAGACGTTGTAAAGGGATATCGAACGAAATCTAGATAAGGAAGAGGAATTTGATTATTTGAGGATCATAGCTAGGAAGGAAGTGTTGATATCGCCCCCCATTACAAATCTCTTGAATGATTAGCCCACCATTCGACAAATATATTTATGGATAACCTCCAATAAGAATTGAAAGAAGTTAGTTGTGAACTCGTCTGGGCCATGGGCCTTGTCAGGGGGAAAGAGAAGACCACCCCTTTGATCTCCTCAATTGAAGGAGGCAATACCAGAGCTTTATTCATTTCCTTCGTTATCACCTTTGGGATACTTTCAATGAAGAAGTCCTCATTTTCGAGATCGCTTATGGGGTCTCTTGTATATAAGTTTCCAAAATGTTCCACCATTGCTTTCTTTATTTCTTCAAAATTATTAATGGTGTTCCCTCCATATTTTATCTGGGCTATATTCTTTTTATTCTCTGAACTTTGCTTGTTTGTCGAAATTTTTTGTATTTCTATCCTCCGCCCTCAGCGAATTATTTCTTGATTTCAATCTATAGTACTCTTATTCCTTCTGAAGGTTTGTATGGAGGGCTTTGAAAGACCCGACTTCTTTTTGGAAGTTTGAAACACTCACCATCTCAGTTTCCATTTGCCCTTGTATCATGGCTAGATTTTCTTCCATATCCTTGATGTTGCCTTGTCTAATAGATTTTTTTTCCATGAGCCAATTTTTAATGTCTTGTTTTAGCCTGCAAATTTTGGATTCCCAGATAATGATCGAGTTACCCTCAATCCACCTAGACCAAGAGAGGGCTACAACATCCAAGAAGTCCGGTGATTCTAGCCACAAGGGGGAGAATCTAAACGGGATAGAACCCAAATCTAGGGGTTGGGAGATTATCGGACTAATTGGGCAGTGGTCGAAGCCATACAACGACAAAATAGAGGATTTAAGCCAAACATTAAGGGTAAGGAGGCTGTTTGAGACGAGGAATAGATTAAGCGGGCCAACAATGTGGTTTAATCCTACCCTTTTATTGGTCCAAGTATAAAGAAATTTATGGGGTTTAACATCAAATATGTTCAAAGCTAGAATTAGATTTTCCATATGCTCCTGGAGAACATCCTGAACAATGGAGCCCCCCCCCTTTTTTCATGGCGGCCCATTGTGGTGTTGAAGTCTCCACCCAAAATACATGTTTCTCTATTATATGTTCCTTTTAGCTCCATCAGGGATTTCCAACATTCTTGCTTTTCTCGAAATTGAGTGGGTGTGTAAACGTTGATAACTGTGAAAGTTTGTTGCGTCTCTATTATATTAAAGTAAGTTGCTATCCAATGAGTAGTTTTTATAAAACTTACCAATTGCAGTTTCGCAGGATTCCACATCGTACAAAGTCCTCCCGATGCTCCTCTCGAACTGACTGATTCTAGATTGCTTCGACTCCAAATATTATTATGGGATGAGTGGAGGGTCTTCTCATCTTTCTTTGTCTCCTGTAGTAGAGTGATGATTGAATTTTCTTTTTTGATTATCAGTTTCACTTCCATTATTCTTTTTATTGTTCCAAGTCCCCTACAGTTCCAGGAGATTATATTCATTAATCACTTTGTTGTATTACCCGCCCCCTTACTAGGGCCCACGTTATTTCCCTTTTTCCCTCCTCTTTTGTTCCCCGCTCCCGCTAGTTGACAAGGTATAGTATGTGATCCAATAATTTTTTTTAAATATATATAATTTAATTTGTTTGTCTTTCTTTCTTCTCTTTTTCCTTTTCTCTTCGTTTTCTTTGTCCTCGTATTTTTCTGGTCTCTCCTCCGCTGAGCTTTGTGGCACAAATGTCCCTAGTCCTTCCTTCAATGATTGGAAGCATTCATCGTCCTCTTCCTCTTTCGAATATTATTCTGACTTATTTGTAGGTTCTGGACTAGAGCTCATTGCCTTGTGACATTTAGAAACATGAGCCAGGGGGTCCAACTGATTGGCTTGGACCTCCGGGGAGGTGGTAAGGTGGGGGGGGGGGGGAGGGGGAATGGTACAATCAACATTGACATCAAAGCCCATAACTTCATAGTGATTATGCAACTCCATACGAAGGTCCTCCTTCGCTGCCAAACTCCAGGGGGGTGGCCCGGGAGTGACCATCATCCTTGGAGGCCGGAGTGGCTCGCGGGGAGCCTCCATTATGAAAATGCTGTGAATTCTTCCTTCTTTTGACTTGCTGCCATTGATATTTTGGGTCACCAAAGAGCTTGTCTGAGGTTTCCTGGCTTTTGGAAAAATGCATATATTCATGGCATAATTTACATGTATCTTAGTCTACTTCCTGCACATGTGTCCAACTGTCCATGCAAAGATTCACAACAGTTGGAAGACCTTTCTCTAAAACCACCTCCACGCAGATCCTAGCACAAGATAAGAGGTTGTCCTTTGACTCAGAATAGTCAATATACTTGCCCAGGGAATTCAATAAGCTTTAAAGTCGCGTCGTTCCAACAGTGGAGGGGGAGATAAGGCAACTTCACCTAGATCGGGACAAAGGATGGAACACCACATTCTAGATTGAAACTCAGACTCCAACAGTCCAAATACAACCCTTGGGCATCCATGAAGTAGGGGCCATTACGAAACACCAAATCTCGATCTAGCCTATTCTCAAAGTAAAAATTGTAAAAACCTTTGCCACAGAAGGATGAAATTACCTCTCCTTTGATAATAGGATTCTAGTTCTTCTTGATCCAGGATTTAACTGTTCGAGGGGATGACCAAAGGCCCATAAACTGCCGAATCAGTCCCCTATTTGCAAGCTACAGGGCACGAGAGCGGGCTTAGGGAACCCATATCTCTACCTTGGGGATTTCATCCGCGCCCTTAATGCGCCCTGCTTACTGAAATTTGGACCGACGTAACCAAAACATTGAAGGTCGCTATCTCAGCAAGCAGGGGTGCCTCCTGGGCAGACACTGCCATTGTAGTGGCTAGCCCAGCCCATGTAGAGCACAATACGAGCGCGGATGAACCTCGACAAGAAAAGACTCGAAATGACTAGACCACCCACCCAATGGGCAACCCAGAATTGAGGGGCCGAGTAACATAACTGACGCAGGGAAAAAGACACTCAACATGAGCCTGAACAGCCACCTGCGCAACCACGTAAGCGCGCCAAAACTAGGTCAGACATCCTTAGCTAGATAACGACATTGTCAAATGATACATTGAAGAATAATTATAGAAAGTGAAAATAAAGAGTATTTGAAAAACTCCTTAAATTTCTTAAATAAAAATCACCCTAACCTCCAAAGGTACCCTAGATTTTGATAAAAAATCAATGTTATCATTGCATTATTTGTGAATATAAGTAAATGAAATCCATTGGAATTTAGTATTTGTATATACCATCTATTGGAATTTGGTATTTGTATATACCATCTATTTGATGATTCATTGAAAGATTACATTTTAAAAATTAGATTTCGATATTAAACCAATTTATGTAACTTCGATTAGAATTTAATATTTGTATATACCATTTTCCATGATTCATTGGAAAAATACATTTTGAAATTAAAATAGATCATTAAATAAATTTAATTAATTTCAATTAGAATTTAGCATTTGTATATACCATCTATTCCATACTTTATTAAAAAATTATATTTTAAAATTAAAACTCATTATTAAACCAATTTATTCAACTTTAAATTACCATGAACTTGAAAAACCCCACCACATTATTATTTTACAAAATGTTACTATAACTATAAACTTTATCCATTATTTGTTACCTCATCAAAACCTAAAGACAAAAACAAAGTAATATAATAAAATTCACTAAAATGCATACAACCCCATTCCACACTTTCAAAATTATTTTGAAAACCACTCTTAAATCTAAATGAATAAAACCCTCAAAAAAAATAAAAAATCAAACATCAAAAATATTGAATAATTATAAAACTCCAACCCTTGAAAGATACCAAGAATCATTTTACCCACAATTCAAATGTTCAAAATTCCCTCCGATCCCATCAATAAGAGTATCTTTTCAATTTCCCTAATTTCTACCGCCTTTACATCTTTCAAAATTCCACTAGCCATTTATGAGAGGCCCCACCTGTCGAAAGTACAGCGCATCTGGAGGATATCAGACGGTCCAGATTCTCGCGTTCCAATTAAGCTAAGATAACCTAATAAATTTGTCATTTTATCATTTTCCGCCAATTTTAGAGACGATTCTAGTGAAAATGTCCAGATTCTCGCGTTCCAATTAAGCCAAGATAACCCTAATACATTCATCATTTTATCATTTTTTTGCCCATTATAGAGACATTCTAGTGTAAACGAAAAGGTATCTTTGCTCCAAGTTAAAAAGCGGATTCTCTTTTGGCCATTTTAAGGGTTCCTGCCTTCCGATTTCATACATTTGTTCTCCCATCCTGTCCGTGGGCGCTCTGCATTCTTCGCGTGCAACTTTTGTTTTCTTCACATCGTCAGGGCCTCACCCTCTCTGGCTTCGTCCTCTAATTGGGTGCCGGAAGTGTTCTTAATCTTGTTAAATGGTATGCCACAGATCCTCTTGGTTCATCGTGCTTGTTTTTAAACCCTTTATCTGTTGGGTTGGACTCTGATAACATTGGTCTGTTTATTTTGTGCTCATCTGTTTGGGTTTCTCTTATATTTAGGCTCTACCTGGTCAGCACTCTGATTGCCCTAGCTTTAAGCTCGTTATTGTTGGCGATGGAGGAACTGGTGCGCTATAAATAGGGTTTATGTTCAGTTTGTCTGTTTTCTGTTTAAATCGGTTAGATTGACTGTTAGAGATTTTGTGAACCAGGGAAGACAACCTTCGTGAAGCGTCATCTTACCGGGGAGTTTGAGAAGAAATACGAGCGTGAGTACAATCTGATTTGTTTTTATAATTATAAAGCATCTGTATACGCCGTCTTCTGCAACAAACGGTATTTTGTTTGGAGGGTTTTTCCATCTTTTATTATTCTTGGACACGTTTGAATCCCCATGACAGTTTTACATTGAAGTGATTGACATTTAGATTTGATATAACAGTGTCATTAGGTCGCACCATGGATCGGTATTGTATCAGTCACGTCCTTCTTCGTTTCAGGGCTTACTGGGTTGTATTTGCCAGTTGGCTGCCCTGACATCGATCCCTATATGGAGATTTCTCGTACAAAGTGCTGAATCCATATCGTGGAGATTCTTAAGATCTCGAAGGGATTCGATTTTATATTTTATGGGCAGTCTTTCCTCGTAGCTAATGATCAAGTCTCAGTGCTTCTAGGTGCAGAATTTGCCGAAAAGTTGGTTGTCTCTGAAGTTATTAAACAGGGTCTCACATAACTAAAACGTTTCTAGTGCTATTGGTAGGATTTGATAATAACCTGCAGATTGGATTGTCATCCATAAATGCGGGCCCTAATGGAACTCTATCAAGAAGTTCTGGGAAGGAATTGTTGGGGTTTGCATGAGCTGCTAATGTTCTTTTTCCCGTGCAGCTACCATTGGTGTTGAAGTCCATCCTCTTGATTTTTTCACAAACTGTGGGAAAATTCGCTTTTATTGTTGGGACACGGCTGGGCAAGAGAAGTTTGGTGGCCTCAGGGATGGTTACTAGTAAGTTTTACTGCCCAAAACTCGATCTCGTGTATATTTAATTTATTTGATTACGATAAGTTTATTGTTATCTTATAGAGGCTATTTGGTGTTTCGGATAAACTGAATACATTCATTTTTATTTTTGTTTGAACTGTTGAGCATTTTGTTGCTAGCCTACAGTTTGGTTTTTAGAGGTTCTGCAGTATGATCTACAGTATTTACCATAAATATGCTCAGAGCCAAAACTTCAAATATGATTTTGTTCATCAAAAGGCAGATCTTGGGTTGTATAAGTCAGAAAGATAATATAATGCCTTAAAAACCTTAAGGAAAATCCTGCTCTCCCCATTATTGCCGTTTCCCCTTTCTTTCTACTTACCTTCTGACAATCTGTTTTCTGATGAAATCACTCTAGGAGATTCAATCACCATTAATTGCATGGACTTGATTTCTTGGATTATAATAATTGAATCTTTTCCTTGATCCGAAGAATCGGAATCACGCCTCGTTTTCCACTTCAAAATAATCCTCAGTGTTGAATCCTCTGGTATAGGAGTAGTCTCTCGGGACTTCATCGAAGTGGTGTTTTTGGTCATCCTCCTGCAAATGTAGCGTAGTAGACACCTGTTGATTGGAGCTTTTTGGTCTACATTTGAGCTTTGGGGTGCCTTTTCACCTTTTTCCTAAAAAAGGTCCTACGTGGATATTAACTTGGATCTTTACCAGGATAACTTATCAATTCGGTTTTCCCGTGTTGATATGTATGTAGTGTGGGCTCAGAAGCAACATCTTTTAACCGCAATATCACTGAGCCGTTTTTTGGTTCCTTCTTATCAGTGCTCTGTCGTACTCGTTTATGCCTCTTTATTTTGAATTTAAAGGCATACTGTGTTATTGGTTGTTTTGATCAATACTGGCTTGCTTTTCCTGTTTTTGTGGGCATTTTCCTCATTGAATTGGTGAAGGTTCTGTATTTTTCCACTTATATTTATTTGTTTTCCTTCTTATTTACTGTTTGGAATTTTGTTTGTTGCAGTATTCATGGGCAGTGTGCCGTTATTATGTTTGATGTTACTGCACGCTTGACTTACAAGAATGTCCCAACGTGGCACAGAGATCTTTGCAGGTATCTCTTTTGCAGAGGGGTTGGATCTCTAAGTAGAAATGAAGGTTCCTTAATTGTGTAGTGGCACAACTGCCTGAACCGATGAGTTAATTATCTTTGTGAATTTCAGGGTGTGTGAGAACATTCCTATTGTTCTTTGTGGAAACAAGGTTGATGTGAAGAATAGGCAAGTAAAAGCTAAGCAAGTTACTTTTCATAGAAAGAAGAATCTTCAGTACTATGAGATATCTGCAAAAAGTAACTACAACTTTGAGAAGCCATTCCTGTACTTGGCACGCAAGCTCTCAGGGTGAGCCTTTAATCTAGTTTCTGATGCTCCCTAATATAAATGTTATATTAAAAAAATTGCATTGATTCTATAATGGGCTATTTTTATAGGGATCCAAACCTTCATTTTGTGGAGTCACCTGCTCTTGCTCCTCCCGAGGTTCAAATAGACCTTGCAACCCAGCAGCAGTAAGTAGAATGCTATTATTTTGTTATTTTTTGTTTATCTTTTATTGAAATAATTTGTTCTATTTCTAAAAGATTATGAAACTTTGGCTTACGATCTTATATGTTATCAGGTACGAGGCAGAACTTGTAGCAGCTGCGGCCCAACCTCTTCCAGATGATGATGATGATGCTTTTGAATAGCTTTGTTAAGATGCTTTTGCATATTTAGGGACTGGCGGATTCAATTAGTTTTGTATCATTTGAGTTTGCTCTTGAGTTCCGAAATTTAATTCTGATTTGTATTTGGGGCTTATAATAGCATTACTTTATCTCTGATGTGCTTTGGGTACTGTGCAGATGATTTCATCGATGGAGTTGGCTAAGCTATCTTAGTTCAACTCTATTACAGAGCTATTTTTATATGCTAAGACTGCTTTTTCGGTTATATACTCTTGCACATTTTGCACAAGAACTTTTTGTAATCTTCAAATATTTCAAGAATGCTCAAGTGCCTTTCGTTGTGTACTGTTGGGCAAAAGCTAGTTGCGATGATTGTTGCTTGGAATATATTATGGCTTGTTAAAACTGTCTCTGAAAACCCTAGCTAGGCCTGGGGATTTATGTCTCTGAAATTGGTTTACATTGTTGATAACTGTGCTCTCCAGCCTGCCTGGGTTTTCTTGTGGGTATGTTGTCTGTTGAACACATAAAGGTATCACCATTCCATTAATTGTGATCTCGATTGATTGCAGCATAAATATTCGCAATTGTCTAAATCTTGAATGTAATAATAAGACATTGGAAACATGAAGTGGTTTTTCTTCACTACAAAAGGTAATTTGTTGCAAGAGAACGTTTGTTGCACATTTTGATTTTTAGGTTAATCATAAACAGACTTGTTAGCTGGAACTATTTTCTTTTTGGTAAATTAAAGTCAGGTATTAGAGTTAAGTTGGTGCTAGATAAACAGTCAAGTTTTTTCAATGAAGATGACTCGACTGAATTTTATTCCACACGTCTTTTCGTTTTGTAGAATGATGAATGAGATTTACTTTTTTTTTTTAATCAGCTTAAGGCCAAGCAGGAATGTTTCATAAGTTTTAACATTGCATGCCAAAAAATAATAACTTCTGGTTTTACAAATGGTTCAGATTTTATTTTCCAGTGATTTGCAGTTGAATGTCTCATTCTTGTGATCACATATAGGTTGATAGATGACAGGAAATATGGGAACTATGGTATGCTCTTTTTTTAAATTGTGCCCAGCGTTGAAATGTGATGCCTTAAAAAATTCATTTTAAAAGTTCAAAATTGATTGCCATGCCCATTTTAAAAGTTCAAATTGCGTACATGTCGTGCTGATAATTTTTTTAAATGGCATCCTCATTCTAAAAGTTTATCGTTCAGTGTTCTGGTATCGGATAATTTTTATAATTTATTAATTGTGAGGCCAGGTTTTGATTTTTTTATTAAATTGCATTCAAATGTCCTGTCTGTGGAAAGTCACGAGGTTTAATATAAAATTTTATTCTAGTCTTATGCTGTTAACATAGCCATGAGTTTTCCAATCACATGAGACTGATAATTTGCATTTTAACAATTTCACTTGGTTAACATATCAACATTGCTTTTAACAAATTACTTCAAATTCAGCTAGTGAGTAGATAACAAAGTTAACTGTTTGTTAACATATCAATGTCGCTAGCTTAGCCATGTGTTCTAATATAAAATTCTATTCAAGTCAAATTACATTTTAACAATTTGTTAACATATCAACATTGCTTTTAACAACTTACTTCAATGTCAGCTAGGTTAGGTTGGTTTAAGTGAGCATATAACAAAGCTGATTGTTTGATAACATATCAACGTCGCTAGATTAGGTTGGTAGGTTAATTGTCTGTTAACATATAAACGTCGCTACCATATAGACAGTGAAAGTCAGCCAAGGTTGGTACCACGTCGACGAAGTGAAAGTCAGGAAGTCAGCCAAGGTTGGTACCACATAGACGAAGTGAAAGTTAGACAATTTAAGGTTGGTATAAGTAGATAACAAATTTACTGGTTCATTAAGATATCCACATTTGAATCAAATAGACGAAGTCAGAGTCAGCCACTTTTGGGTTGGTACGAGTGAGAAGGCTAGCAGTTAGTAAAGTTTAGGTGAACGTCGAGGTATAGCAGGTCTTGATAAACCTAATCTTAAGACAGACTGACTGGATGGTGGATTGTGTCGTCACAAGGCATGTTTGGGGATATATATATATATATATATATATATATATATATATATATATATATATATACATTTCAATTCCATAACTTGCCATATAAAGGGCTGTTTTAGGATAATTAACACTCATTTAAGAAAACCACTCATCTTAGGAAAACACTAATCTTAAGAAAAAAACTCGAACTTGAGAAAAAAACACACTTATTAGGAAAACACTCATCTTGTTACGAGGCATCGACTGAATCACTGAAGGTGTCAACTTGCCCTTGAGGTCTTGTTGTCTTGTTTTGAAGTCTTGGACCTGAAGGTCTTGTTTTGGAAGCATGGACGTTAGATTGAAAGAGGGAAAGACCTGTTTTGTAAACTTGGACATTAGCTTTGGGAATGGAGAAATTCAACTACCTATGTAATAAGAAGTCCCTCGTATTCCCTCCATATCTCGTAATTCTTGCACTAGTAGATGGGACATTTTTTTTCCTTGGTCTTTGTTTTGTTTAGTTAGATATTTTTTTGTTTTTGTTTTATTATTAAATTATTTATTATTAAGAGTTTTTGTTAACTGGGTTACAATTTGGGGATTTGAACTCTGGATTTTTCACATTACTTCAATCCCCAATTGAGTTGTCTCTTTGGAGATGTGATTTTTATTACCTTTTGTAATGCCCCAAATTAATAATTTTGCCAAGGGAAATTCTCAAATTATGCAATTTTGGCAAATAATAAATATTTTAAGTTAAATAAAATTAGGAGAAATAAGTTGTGAAGGCATTAAATAAATTTTGGAGAAAAGACGATGGTTGAGACTTTGGAAAATAAGAAAATTTATAGTGGAGCTTATCAAAAGGAAATTGAACCATGGGAAGAATCAAACCATGGAATCAAAGAATAGTGTGAGAGAAATTGAACCATGATACGAGGAAGATAAAACAATAATAAAAAGAAGGCTAGAGTCTTATTTTGATCATTCCATTTTGACATTTCATTTCAGAATTGGAGAGTTTGTTTTCCTTGTTTAGCACAAGGAATCTCAAGTAGAATTCCACCCTCATTTCAGAGAACTTCGAGTGTCTCCTTATTGAGGTAATTTGGGGATTCCAATTTAGAATTTCCACAACTTTATTGCAGATATTCACTCTATTTGTCACTCTTTTGTCACACAGTTGCTCATTGAAGGATCAGCGATTGTGGGTTGAATTTCTAGTTATTTTGTAGGGGATTCTGGCCAAAAGTTTTAGGAAGAGATTTTGGAGGGATTTGGAGCAATCAACTCCAGATTCACAGAAAGTGCACATTCTTATAATAGTTTGATTTTTGCAGTTCACTAGTAGGTTGCGAGGGGCTATATGTGGATTTTGGGGTTTCAATGACTGTTGGATTCAACCCAAGAATTTTTTGGGTTTTTTTTGGTTTTGTGAGAGGAGTTTGTGGTTAAAATTTTGGGTTTTTTTGGGCATATTTGGGTTTGAAATTGTCATTCTTATAGCAAGGTGAATTGCTGGTTTAACGGGGATGTTCACACTAATTGAGGTTTTGGGTTGGCGTGTGAGGAGCTTCTCTCTATTTTTTAATTTTTTTGAAGCAGTTTTGAGGTGTCATTTCACAGTTCTTGGGGCTAGCGCAGAAGAGAGACACTGAGGAGATGTGGGAGTGAGAGACTCATCTATTGGAGCTTTTTCTTGTCTGGAGAAATAAGAGAAGTGTTGGTGGAGTTGATTGCTCCCTTTCAGGTGTGTTGGGTGGATTTTGCTAGTGTATTGACAGAGAGTTTGCTTTCGTAGCGATTGGAGGGTGTAGGGCTTGATTTTGGGAGGTCAAAACCAAGCCAAACCATTTATGGGTTTTAGTGGGTTTTGCTTGAGGAGCCTAGAAATAATTTTGTAGAATTTTTTGAGCAACAAGGTGGGGTTTCTAGCGATATCTTTGCAGCAGACAATGCATAATTGCTAGGGATAGCACAAAGCAATATTTTGGTAGTTGATTGTAGTTTTCAGATTGTCATTGCTTCACTTGGCTGCTTTCCTTTGCTTGCCTTTGAGGCAAGCCCAAGTGCATCTCTTCCATATATTTGTACTCTTGCACTAGTTTTATAATAAAATGGCTCAATTGCTTCCATATTTTTTATTGTCATGGATGTGTTATAATTGTTTTAAAATTTTTGTGGTGTAAAATTGTTGTTTGCTTTGCATATCATTGTTTTGCCTATTTTGGAACATTACAATGGTGTCATATCATGATCTTGGCACATCTGTGGGTAATCAGTAAGATCATGGAAGAATCAATTATGTAGGCACAAAAATGGGTGAAACAATAGACAAACCCATGGCTCAAGAGAAATTCAATGTGCATAAATTTAGGGGTGGAATCCATTGGGACAAAATCAGAGGTTGGCCTAGTTGAGGAGGGTGACAAACCAAATCCATCCTCATCCTTACAACAGAGACACTAGAGGTAGACAGTCTGTGGGGGTGCAACCATCTACACCATGTGGGGTAAATCGATAGGCTTAGGGCACCAAATCTCGAAAGGAGCAAACATGACAAGAACAGTTAGAGGGTGAGACTAGGAGGCACTTCTGCTGGTGGAGACTTGGTTTTAGATATGGGGGGATTGAGGATGAGAATGAGCATGAGGCAGAGGACACGCGGGAGTGTGAGAAGCACCTTGGTATACCCAGTGTGGCACATGAGTCACCATTGATGGAGGCCTTTTTGATAGCACTAGTTGACACCTTGGGGGAGAGAGTAGAGCATACATCCATAGGGCCATTCATTGACGAGGTGCCAGGAGGCTGATACATGTCCATAGTTGAAGAAGTCACACTTGTTGTTGAGGTATTGAGGGTCGTGATCGAGTTTTCAGGTGATAGCAATGCATGATAGGATGATGAGGTGCCAAAAGACATCACCACTCTTGATGAGGAGCCGATAGGTAGAGAGGCACCCAGATCTACGACAGAGTTGCGGGATGATAGTCACCTATAACAACATGGAGAGCACATAGAGGGGTGTGAGCTAGTCATGGAGGCGTAGTTTGTGATTCATGTTGAGCCCATGGTGGAGGATGACGAGCAGTCTTCTTTGGGGCCAACCACTGGCTTAGAGCAGATAGATGCACATATAGTAAACATAGTTGCAGTAATTCCAGATAATAGCTCTCTTTGGGCTTATATAGATGGGGCTTGCAACATTGCTAGACTACCTTTGCACCATAGAGAGAGATGCAAAGAGCCCCAAACAAATTTATGTGTTGACCAGGATGGTGAGTTGAGGTGGCATGAGCTGCGCAGAGTGCAACACTCACAGGATCGAGGGCTTGTTCTATGTGCTGGAGTTTGTGCATTCGATCCCTCTCTTGGGGTTGGATGGTGAGAGATTTTGATTTGGTACCTAGTGGAGTGGGCTAGACTCATGGAGATTGTCGTAGTCCGGAGTGAAGTTCAGTGGGAGCTCTTAGACATCAAGGGTATTCGAGGCCCATGTTGGCATTGGGATCCAGGGGGGGCTTCCTATCCGATATCAGACATGTGGGATGACTATGGCATTGATGAGGTAGTCAACCCAGTGCCTGAGTGCATGCATTCCTTAGGGGAGTTCTAGTCGGTGCTAGTGGCCTGGTGGTTTGTGACCATACTCCATTGGTTGTTTTGGCATGTTGGTTGCGCATGGGAGCATAAGATGATTAGCATTTTTTGGCAGGAGCTGGTTGGAGGAGGTGGCATGGGTAGGCCATCTTGCTGGATGGTGTATGGAGATGATGTTCTCCCATTGAGGTTTAAGACTGAGGGGTCACAGAGGATCAACGCAACAGAGATATCCCCTCTAGCAGGAGTGGAGTTAGGGTGCTCAAGTCTACTAGGATGGACGAGGGGACATGACGCATGTCATGGTGGGGTCACTAGAAGAGTGGCAAACACTGTGGCACATGCAAGATACCATATGTTACATGGTGGTATGACAGTAGGCAGTGGTACACAAGATTGCATAGAGTGAGGTTGTAGCGTCCAATGTCATTAGAGGAAATTTCAGCCTAAAAGTGGCCTCCTAAGGAAAAATAATAAAATAATAGTTAAAATAATAAAATAAGAGTTATGCATTATGGAGAGAAAAGAAGAAAATTATTTTTTTAATTGTATTTTTGGCTTATCTCCTTATAGGTTCACTCAAATTTCAAGTGTAGATATTTGTTGGATGCGGAATTAAATTCCACATCCAACGAGTATCCATTTTGCACACTTTTGAGAAGACTAACAACAACAATTTTTTTAAATTTTGGGTTGCAGGGATGCCCAGTCAGCAGTCCGCACTGTTGATTGGACCATGACATGGCAAGGGGATTGGTTCTCCATCGACCAATGGCTGGTCAACACTTGGCAGAGTCCTATTTGTTCAAATATGGTTGAATTTCATTGGTTTGAGATTTGTTGAGGTGGCCCAATCAGTGGTTGCCACGTGGCCTCCTCATGGCCGACCAACATTTGTTAAGGGCCAGAGCTAGCCTCTCGAGGTTCGAGCACGAGACCTCCAACCAAGCAACAAAGACCTTCGATCAAGTCTTCTACAATGTTTCTTAATCCTTATAGTTTCAATGCACTATTTAAAGTTTTTGAATTGCATTTGGGAGATGGGGACTGGGATTAACCCCAACTCGGTCCACGAACCAGGGTCAAGGGCCAACCCCGGTCCGAGACATTATAATAAACCCATATACCAAAGTATTGCAAACATAATAATCGTCAGAGAAAACCATACATACACCACCAAACCTTATGTTATAATCCATATGTAAGGTCCAAAGCGATGGAGTATTAACGTTGGGTTAACAGTTATGATGACGGTTTAAAATTTAGAACAAGTGTTCACATATGCAATGGTTAACTGTTTGATGCCATAGTTTAGGAGCGGAGTGGAACACCGTTAGCGCGGTTCCAAAACTCCAGCATCGAAGGTTAGTAGGAGTACTGACCACATGCAACAAGATCTCCATAGTTGTTGCCAGGATTAACCGAAGGCGGGGAGCAGAACTTGCCTTGGGCAGGGTTCCTGCAACCCCTAACCACAAGGCTTCAACCCAAAGTTCAAACTGTGATTTGAGTTACTCTAAAGGGAAAATGGCCAACGGTTTCGAGATCAATGATCATGAATGCGCAACATGTTGCCTTTTTAGTTGGATATAGGCTGACATATGTAATTTAACCATTCAACATTTTGCACCCGGTGCAGTGGAAATCTTGTTGGCGCGATGCAAATTTGTTGCCCCACGTGGCTGCAAAAGGCGGAATTTGTAGAACAATTTGCAGGAAAGTGCGAATTGTAGGACAATTAGTAGAAAATTTCATTAGAGCATAACTCATTCAGTTTTTGGTCCTTTTTGGAGCAGAAAGAGCCCAACTAGGGGTTTTTGACTATTATGGAGCCATTGGAGACATTGTTTTGGCATTTAGAGCACTGCAACTTGATGACAACACATTTTTTTGAGCATAATGTAAGAGACCCAACCATTGGACGTTGGACTATGAGATGTAGCCTAGGAGGGGTGAACTCCTTTATCATTTGTTGTTTTTTGTATGCTGTTATGGTACTCATGTCTTCTTTATTTTATGCAAAATTGAGTTTTAAAGCATGTTAATGTGTCAATGAAATTGGCTTAAGTGTTTGAAAAACCTTAATCTTTTCACTTGAAAAATTTGACATAAATACTCAAGCTTTTATATACAGATCACATGATGTGGCGAAGCGGGCTCTTGGAGCATTGCCTCCAGGGAGATTTATGGATAGGGACAACAAGTGTACCATTGGACACAACTCACCTAGGATCGATGAGGACATTGTTGAGCATATGGGGACACCATGTTTAGTGGAGGCAAGGCCTCAAGGGGGTTATCATCAGAATCGAGGTGGAGAGAGGGTCATCTATAGGATCACTCTTGAGCATTATGGCAGACTCTTGATCATACTCTTTGGGACATACCCACCCATCATCCTCTAGTGCTGCTTATAGTCGTAGGGGGTTTGGATGTTGCCCTTTGACACTCCATTCAGGTAGCAGGGCATGAGAGGGTCACCCTAGGCAGTCAGATGAGACACCACATGTCATGGTCTGAGATGAGACTCTCCAGTTGAGACACTTGGTAGGTGCACGAGTTGACGGTTACATGCTTAAGGATGGCATGGTTGATAGTCGAGGTAGCATATGTTCCACCCCTAGGCTCACACTTGGGAAGGTGACCGAGAGGGAGTTACATGGTGCTTTTTCAGCTGGACAGACCGAGGCGTTAGGTGAGCATGAAGTGCAGAGGAGGGTAGTCCTTGTTGGCAGGTTGATGCCTAGGCTTCTAGTGGTACCCGGACACATCATCAGGCGCTGGGATAGCAGATCTCGTTGTGTAATTTTGCAGGCACAAAGCAATTGGATATTCATGGCACAGGTTCTTGATGCTCGACGCCTACCTATTGGATACCTATAGGAAACAAAGACGGGGCACATAGGGGTCATAGCAACTAACAACATATCACAACAACATAACAACATATCACAACAACAGACAAAGATGATTGGGGGTTGTGGACCTCCAGTATGATTATGGGATCCAGGGATCTAGTGGATTGGTAGGATACTCCATTCCTCAATGAGAATGGTCGAGATAACAGACAGATTGGTTCATTCACAGGCAGACACATGGGGGATCACCGAAGCCCTCACCATAGGACATGGCATATTGTTGCTCAGGATTGGGGCTAGCCATGGAGTGATAGGTGCTGGCACTGTTGAGTCGCTTTGGCAGGGTTGGCCTAGCCTCGATCATTGCATAGATTATGGCCGATAGTTATGGGAGAGGAGGCTCTGGTACGAGCATGCTAGGCAGTCAGTCATGACCAGAGTGTCACAATGTCAACATGATAGGTTCCTTCTGCGACGACCAATGGATTCTGGCATAATGGGGCTAAGCAGTTCAACTCCCTGTAGAGGTGAGCTGGTTTTTACATGGGAGGGTCATCCAGATCTTCCATTTTGTTTTAGTGATTCGTTGAAGGTGTGGGGAACTTCACCGGTGTGGCAGGGTGATCAACAAGAGGAGATTAGGGGAGGCCCAGGTAAACGAGGGTTCAATCCCACCAGATGGACTACTCAGTAGGGAAATTTCATGGGGAGTTGGAAAGAGTCCTACATTATCATGAAGCTCTACTTATTGCTAGTATGCAAAGGGCTTTTGGCACTTGTATTTGGTTGGATAACAAGTGGAGCAAGGTGTGCTTCACATTGATTAGGATGGCTTGGGATCCTCGTATCGAGAGATTCCTTCATGTCAAGATAGTGTTGAGATTGGAGATGAATCAATGGTACATTTTGGACCCTAGTATTATTGGTGGTTACAGTGGTGATCAACAGTCAAAGATGACACTTTTTTCGACATTGCTTGAGGACAAACAATTTTTGGCGGAGAGGACTGTAATGTCCCCAATTAATAATTTTGCCAAGGGAAATCCTCAATTTTGCAATTTTGGCAAATAATAAATAGTTTTAGTTAAATAAAATTAAGAGAAATAAGTCGTGGAGGTATTAAATAAATTTTGGAGAAAAGACAATGATTGAGACTTAGGAAAAGAAGAAAAATTAAAGTGAGCTTATGTTGAGGAGGTTACCAAAAGGAAAATCGAACCATGGGAAGAATCAAACCATGGTATCAAAGCATAGTGTGAGACAAATCGAACCATGGTATGAGGAAGAGAAAACAACAATAAAAGGAAGACTAGAGCCTTATTTTGATGATTCTATTTTGGCATTTCATTTCAGAATTGGAGAGTTTGCTTGAGCTTCTTAGCCAAGTCAACAAGTGTTGTTTAGCACAAGGAATATCCAAGCGGAATTCCACCCTCATTTGAGAGAACTTCGAGTGTCTCCCTAGTGAGGTAATTTGGGGAGTCCAATTCAGTTGTTCCACAAAGCTTTATGGCAGGTATTCACTCTATTTGCCGCTCCTTCGACATAGATGCAGTTCTAGTTGTTCATTGAAGGATCAACTATTGTGGGTTGGATTGCTAGCTATTTTGTAGGGGTTGAGTAGTAGTGTTTTTCCAAGCATTGGAGCTGATTATGGCCGGAAGTTTGAGGAAGAAATTTTGGAGGAGTTTCCCTTCAGGGAAAGTGTGCATTCTTAGAGCAGTTTGATTTATGCAGCTCACTAGTAGATTGTGAGGGGCTACATGTGGATTTTAGGGTTTCAGTGACTGGTGTATTCAACCCAAGAATTTTCTGGGTTTTGTTGTGGTTAAAATTTCAGAATTTTCTAGGCGATATTTGGGTTTGAAATCGTTATTGTTATAGCAGGGCAAATAACTGGTTTAACTGAGATTTTCACACTACTTGAGAATTTTGGGTCATTTGGAATTAGCTCAAAATATTTCTGGGTTTTTTTGGTTGGGGTGTGAAGAGTCTCTCTCTAATTTTTCAGAATTTTTGGAGCAGTTTTGAGGGGTCATTTCGCAGTTCCTAGGGCTAGCGCATAAGACAGATACTGAGCACACACGGGAGTGAGAAACTCATCCATTGGAGCTATTTCTTGTTGGGAGAAATAATAGAAGTGTTGGTGGAGTTGATTGCTTCCTTTCAGGAGTGCGTTGGGTGGATTTTGATGATGTATTGACATACAGTGTGCTTTTGCAGCGATTGGAGGGTGTAGGGCTTTTGGAAGTCGATTTTGGGAGGTCAAAACTAGGCCAAACCATTTCTAGGTTTTGATGGGTTTTGCTTGAGGAACCTAGAAATAATTTTGCAGAATTTTCTGAGTACCAGAAGTGGAGTTTCCAACCATATCTTTGCAGCAGACAATGAAAAATTGCTCGAAACAACGCAAAGCAATATTTGGGCAGTTGATTGCAGCTTCCAAATTGTCATTGCTTCGCTCAAGCTTCGCTTAAAGACAAGCCCAAGTGCATCTCTTCCATATATTTAAAACATTACACTTTATATTGATTTTCCATAAAAACATTTTAATAATATATTTTTATCAAATTACTTTATATTTCTTTCCATGTGTTTGCTATCTAAATATACTTATATTGGAGTTGCATGGACTACCTTCCCCTACATCTATTAACTACCAACTACCAAGTTGGCAACCTATTCATCTTATCTTATATTGGCATCAAAACTGGAAGTTAACAACTTACTCATCTTAGTTTATAGGAAAGAAAGGAAGATGATGTTGATGGATGTACTACTTACTTAATAACTTAGCAACCTTTTCATCTTACTTTATAGGGAAGATGATATTAGCATCAACACTGGAACCAAGTTATTAACCTACTCATCTCGAAAATGATATTGATATAAGCCTCTACATTTTTACATTATGTCATTGTTATTATTTTTTTAATTGTTTAAAATGAATTGAGAACAAAATTAAGATATTATTACTAAGCTAATATCTATAATTTAATTAAATTATTGAATTATTTGGACTTACTGGGTTTTATTTGTTTATTTATATTTCACGAGTTACTTTTAATAAGTTAAATTAAAATAAAATAATTTTGAAATATTACCACAATTATTAGTAAGTTATATTAAAATAAAATAATTTTGAAATATTACCACTCAGGTTGAGAAAAAATGCGTTACAAATAATTTTATATTAAATGATTTATGAGATACGAAGAATTTTGTAAGGAAATTTGGGTGAAACATTTTTTATATTATATTTTTGGTAAGTTTATAAATTGAAAAGATTAGATAAAATTATTTCATGTTAAATTTACAAATATATTTTATTTTTGGGAAGAAAATTGGATTGAAATATGTTTAAAAATTGGATTGAAATATGTTTAAGTTTATAAGTTGATGATATTTGATAAATTTATTTTATGTTAAATGTTTTAAAAAAATTGAGAAATATGTTTTTTTATAAGTTTATTTTGTGTTATTTTTTTTTTTAAAATAAAAGGAAAAAAATTGGATTGAGATAAGTTTATATATTAAATTTTATAAAAAATATTAACTTAGATTGAGATAAGTTTACATATTAAATTTTATAAAAAAATTTAATGAATCTGTTTTATCGTGATAAATTAATTTTTATTAGTTTTTCAAATAGAATTTGATTAATTTATTTTATATTAATCGTGATAAATTAATTTTTATTAGATGTTTATAAGAAAATTTCGGTGAAAATCACATAAAAGAAATTTTTGTCCACGCTTTTCGAACCAGCAAGTGTGGTTCATCATCGGGACAAGATGAGAAATCTGATGAAGAAACCAAATTAAATAGAAAGCTTTTCAAATAGAATTTGATTAATCTATTTTATATTAAATGTTTTAATGAAATTTAAAATTAAATTCAACATTTTATGATAAAATGTTTTAATGAAATTTAAAATTAAATTCACTCTTTTATGGTGTGGTTAATTAATTAAATTACATTATATAAAATTATTGTTAATTTTACATTTTAAGAAATAAATAATTACAATATATTGATAATAAAATATTTTTTTTATTGATATTTATAATATATTGATGATTATTTTTTAATTAAATTTTTATTGATTAAATTATATTATTTTTTTAATAAAAGTATTATGAATTTTTTGTATTTTAATAAATTATTAGATATAATATATGAAAGACCAAATGAAATTATAGTGGTTAAATTGAAATTGTTTAAACATAAATGTTTTTTTGGTAATATATATATATATATATATATATATATATATATATATATATATATATATAATTGGATCAATTTTTTAGGTTGATTTTTATTATTATCATTATAACTTGGGATTTTATAATTTACATAATATTTCATATCATTTCCAATTTAATTGACTTTTAAGGCTATATACATGTGTGTGTAAGTTAATGTATTTCTTAAAAAATGCATGCAAATAAGATACATCTGTCCATCACTCTACTTAGTAATGACACTATGTTGGTGGGGTCTCAATCTACCCAGTGAGAAATCATATAGTTTTGGCCACCTATCTATTGAGTAATTTGAACAAAATTGTAACAATTGTAACAGTCCTAACATAATTAAAGCATTATCTATTGTATTGTAAAACAAAAGAAAAAAATTGTAAACTATAATACTAAAAATTAATATCTAGAGGAATTGAACGTGGCTGAGTCTTTAACACTGGATCCTGAAGGAGCAAGTTCACATTGAAGACGATATTCGATATGGGCCAATTGCACGCCTACTTTTTCAACGTTGAACTCATTTGACATAATCTAGACTGGAAAAAATATTATATCGTTCCTCTTGTTTGTCCTTTAACACCCTGCTAAGCAGGGTCTTCATCTACCAATACAAAGATAGGGCTTGGAAGTATTACTTCCTTCTTCCCTTGGTGTGTCTCGGGTTAGGAATCCATGTGGAAATCTCCTCTAGAATTTAAGAATCTAAAAAGGTTTCTCTGTATCTTACTGCAGTGGCTTCCAATTAACTAATCCCATTTCAAGGTTCAAGGGGAACAACCGAGTGATAGTTATCAATAGCCTCATGGGCCTGCTACTGGGCTTGGTTACAACCTATAGAAAATGTAACAACGAAATTCAAACTGATCTTGTAATGTACTAAAACAAGATACCGAATCCTTCTACAATTTGCGGAAACAAAACACGATCACACAATCACATAACAAGTAAGAGAAAGAGACAATCAATCACACAACACAAGATGTATTTGGGGGAAAGCACACTGCCTAAAACCTCACTATCTGTATATTGTATAAAGTGAAGATCATGAAACAATACAATGATTTTCTCTCTCAGAGAAATTCTTGCACTCTGCCAACTGTCTCATTTTGATCTAGGAAAAATATGCCAAATACTTAGCTAATTATTAGCGTCCGCTCAACCTGCCTTTATCACGTATTCCTTGAGGAAATAAATCCCTATTAAATAGGAAAATCCTTCTAATTTATTGCGCAATGCTTCCTTGGTCTCCACATGAATCTATAACTAACCTGTAAAATTTTCTAATTATACAACTGATAGTTATCATCCCTTTAACCTCATTCTCAACTTGGCCTTCCTTAGAACTGACACAAAACAACTATTTATATCAAATTATCAGTTAACTGATTGATCACTACTTATGAATTAAATCATATTTAATTCACTTGACCTCTCATTAGCTCATCACTTAGTTAGAACTAGTTAAACTGATTTTAACTCAATTTCTTAAGTTAACTAATTACAACTCACAAATAACTGTAACTGGACCCCTTAAATCATGGGATAACTCTACATACCTACTCTTTGACCCTCAACTTGATTTTCCTAAGCTAACTCAGTCATTTTGACTTAGTTAACTAATATAAGATGTTATGAGATGAAATTAAAACTTCTCTTCCAATTTAATTAAGGGAAAATTAAATCAGAAGCCCCCTTGGGGTGCCATTTCAACACTCCCTCTCAACAAGAAAGGGATTGTATGCTACCCCAATCCTGCCGCTGTGGAATTCGAATTTGCTTCTTGTGAGCACCTTCATCAAGATGTCTGCATCCTACTCCTCAGTGGGAATGTAATATAATGACATAATCCACCTCTAAACACAATCTATGACATGCTGATACCAAATATCAATATGCTTGGACCTGTCATGGAATTTTGGATTAATCGAGAGTTTGATGCAACTCTGGTTATCACAATGTATCATCGTCAAATCCATCTATTGAACAAAAAAACCAAGTATCTTCCTCATCCATATGGCCTCGCATGCTGCCTGAATGGCCCCATGTACTTTTCCTTTGCTGAACTGAGTGCAACCGATATCTGTTTCCTGCTGTACCAAGAAACTGATGCTTCTCTTATGCTGAAGATGCTTCCCGATGTGTTCTTATGGTCAGATGTTGATCTTATGCATTGGTGAAACCTTGGAGCTTCACTCCCTCTATCTGTCTGTACCATAATCCATACTTTGTAGTGCCTCCGATATATCTCAACACATGCTTCCTCGCCTTCCAAAAGAGCTTGGTCGTCTTAACCATAGCTTGGCTCATTTGGTTAACTGCGTAGCATATTTCGGGTCATATGTTCACCAAATACATGAGTGAACCCACAAGCTGCTTGTAAACAATATCATCCACTACTTCTCTCGAAGTAGCATCCTCATTCCTCCAGTTTCCTGCAAGATGAGTCTCCATGGGTTTGCTGCCCTCCATGTGGAACTTCCTCAGAATCTCCTTGGCATACTTTCCCTGAGATATAGATATCTCCCCATCTCTTTTCCATATTTCCAATCCAAGGAAATAGTGCAAAAGCCCCATGAACTTCATCTCAAATTCTCTTACAATATAATCTTTGCAAGACTTTATGATCTTCTCATCACCTGTCAATATCATATCATCGAAATAAAATACAATAATTAAAAGCTTACCATCAACCACAATATGCTATAGGTTCACATTCAGTTCACTCTTGGTGAAGCCCAACCTGGTGAAATAGCTGTCAATCCTGGTGTACCAAGCACGAGGTGCTTGCTTCATCCCATACAATTCTCTCTTGATTCTGCACACATGCGACTCACTATATAAGGTCTCAAAACATTTCGGCTGCTCAATTTACACTTCTTCCTCAATAACTCCATTGAGAAAGGTTGTCTTTACATCCATCTAATGTATCTTCCATCCCATCTGCGCTGAGAGTGCAAGGATGGATTTAATAGATGAGTACCTTACGACTGGTGAAAAAGTCTCATCATAGTCAATCCCATCCACTTGAGAGAACTGTTTGGCCACAAATCTAGCCTTGTGTTTCTCCACACTCCCATCTGCTGCCTGCTTCACCTTGTAGACCCACCTAGATCCTACAACTAACTTCGCCACTGGTCCTGGGAAAACTTCCCATGCACTGTTTATGATGATGGAGTCATAATCCTCAACCATGGCATCAAGCCACACTGGTTGCTGCACTACTTCTTTGAAAGAGGACGTTTCTATCTCAATAACTTCGCTCATAAGAGCCATGTATCCAGTGTATTGCTCTGGGGACCTTATCTGCCTACAATGTGATGTGGGTGCTCCCACATTAACTCTCGCATCCAACAATAATTTGTCAGCCTCTCTGGTTTGATTCGTTCCATCTCTGGTAGATGGATCTGCATGAGTGGTTTCTACCACTCTCTATTTGTTTTCTTGTGGCTGCTCCACATCCCGAGGCTCATCCTTTGGAGCTAAGAGCTCCTCAACTGCATGCAACTCGAGCTCCCTCTCAAGGGACAATCGCATGGCTTTGTCTTCATCGAATTTCATATCTATTTTTACCACTGTCATCCTGTGTGCTAGAAAGTACACCCGATAGTTGTGAGGTGTATAAGTGTACCCCAAAAATATACCCAACTTTGCTGTTGGCTCTAGCTTCTTCTTGGCATATTTGGTCACATGGAAATAAATATATGAACCAAAAATTTTAAAATATGACACATTTGGTCTCTTACCTAAAAAATCATCCTCTGGTGTACTCACCCCAAGTATCTAATGAGGACTTATGTTCTGCACAAATACTGTTGTATTGCATGCTTCCGCCCATAGATGAAATAGTAGGCCCTAATCATGCAACATAGCTTGTGCTGCTCCCACAATAGTTCTGTTATTTCTGTCTGTAACCCCATTCTGATGTGGGTTATGAGGTGCATTCAATTCTCTTCGAACTCCTTTTGAGGCATAGAAGTTCTTGAATTCGTTATAGATGTATTCTCCACCATTTTCGCTCCTCAGATCCTTCACCTTTTTCCCAGTATATTTCTCAACAAGTGCCTTGAACTCACAAAACTTGGAGAACATCTGATCTTTCTTCTGCATGAATAAAGTCCAACACTTTCTTGAAAAATCATCAACAAAAATCAAATAATACATGTGCTTTGCTGTGGAAGCTATCGAGAACAGTCCACACACGTATGAGTGAAATCTCTCAAGGATCGCCTTGGCTCGAATTTCCTTATCGTGAAAGGTGGATTTGGTATACTTCCCTAATGTACACCCTTTGCATATGTATCTCTACGCAAGTGCACCCTTTGGAAGTCTTGTAGAAATATGCTGTCTGATCCTCAAAGCGTTGTGGTGTAGATGGCCCAACCTCCTGTGGCATAACTCACTGATGTCTTGGCTTTCCACCTTCTCTGCTTTACTGTTCAGTGCTGCGAAATCCTTTACATCCAGTTTATAGAGATTCTTTACTTGAACGCCAATCTTTTTCACCTGTCCCATGTATTTGTGACAAAGGAACACCTTCCCTTCACTGAAGATCACATCATAGCCACGATATTCCAACATAGCAACAAAAACCAAATTCTTATTTAAAACATCACTAGTACATATGGTCAATTTTCTGACAGTTTTGAAGTATTGTTGGAAAGTTCCCAATTTTTTCTAAAATTTTTTAATCCCGCCAAAAAGCGTTGCTCTTGCGACACTACCTTACAAACATTGGAATAGCGACAAAACCTTAAAAATGTCACAATAGCGACGTCGTCACTACTGAAACTGTCGGAATAGCGACGAAATCTTCAAAACGTCAGAATAGTGACGTCGTCACTACCCAAAGCATCGGAATAGCGACGAAATATTCAAAGCGTCGGAATTGCGATGAACTCTTGAAACCATCGGAATAGCGATGAAATGTTCAAAATGTCAGAATTGCGATGAAATTTTCAAAATGTCGGGTCAAGTCATGCCGTTCGAGGGTTAGGTCAGGTCGCGTCAGGTCGAGTTGTGTCATGCCAGGTTGTGTCAGGTTGGGTCAGTTCGGGTCGTGTCAGGTCGGGTCATGTGAGGTTGAGTCGTGTGAGGGCGCTCAAGGAAACACATTCGGGCAGGTCGGGTCAGGTCAGGTCGTCATGTGAGGGCACCCAAGGAAATGCATTCAGGCGTGTCGGGTAGGGTCGGGTCGTGCTGTGTGAGGACGCCCGAGGAAACGCGTTCGGGCGGGCCGGGTCGAGTCAGGTCGTGTGAGGGCGCCCAATGAAACGCGTTCGGGCAGGCCGGATCGTGTGAGGGAACCTAAGGAAACACGTTCGGGCGGGTCAGGTCGGGTCGGGTCGGGTCGGGTCGTGTCATGTGAGGATGCTCAGGAAAACATGTTCAGGTGGGTAGGGTCGGGCTGTGCCATATGAGGGTGCCTAAGGAAACACGTTCAGGAGGGTCAGGTCATGTGAGGGTGCCTAAGGAAACGCGTTCGGGTGGGTCAGGTCATTTGAGGGCACCCAAGGAAACACATTCGGGCAGGCGGGGTTGGTTTAGGTCGGGTCGTGTGAGGGCACCCAAGGAAACGCGTACGTGCGAGTTAGGTTGGGTCATGTGAGGGTAGCTAAGGAAATGCGTTTGGGAGGGTTAGGTCGAGTCGTGCCATGTGAGGGCGCCCAAGGAAATGCGTTCGGGCAGGGCGGGTCGAGGCGGGTCGGGTCGGGTCGGGTCGGGTCGTGTGAGGGTGGACGTATAAAAAATGCTAAGTTGTGACCACCCATCTTCCTTGTGCATGTTTGTGCGATCTGTTTTCTGTTTGCTCCCTCGTGCCTTTGTTCGGGTGGGTCGGGTCGTGCCGTGTGAGGGCGCCACAAAAAACACATTCGGGTCAGATCACGTGAGGGAGGCCGTATAAAAAATGCTAAGTTGTGACTGCCCGTGTGCCTTGTGCACGCTCATGTGACCCGTTTTTCGTTTTCCCCCTTGTGCTTTAGACGTTCGGGCGGGTTAGGTCGTGTGATGGCACCCAAGGAAATGTGTTCGGGTGGGTTGGGTTGGGTTCGGTCAGGTCGTGCCGTGTGAGGCCGCCCAATAAAATGCGTTCGTGCGAGTTTGGTCGAGTCGTGTGAGGGTGCCCAAGGAAACACGTTCGTGCGGGTCAGGTTAGGTCATGTGAGGGAACCTAAGGAAACACGTTCGAGCGGGTCAGGTCAGGTCGTTCCATGTGAGGGAAGCCAAGGAAACACGTTCAGGCAGGTCAGGGCGTGTCAGGTCGGGTCGTGTGAGGGCGCCCAGGGAAACACGCTCGGGCAGGTCGAGTCGGGTCGTGTGAGGGTATCTAGGGAAACGCGTTCGGGCGGGTTGGGTCAGGTGGGGTGGGTCGGGTTGTGTGAGGGTTGCCGTATAAAAAATTCTAAGTTGTGATCGCTCATGTGCCTTGTGCATGTTTGTGCGATCTATTTTCTGTTTGTTCCCTCGTGCCTTTGTTCGGGCAGGTTAGGTCATGCCGTGTGAGGGTGCCACAGGAAACATGTTCGGTTTGGATCGTGTGAGAGAGGCTGTATAAAAAATTCTAAGTTGTGACCACCTCTGTGCCCTGTGCACGTTCGTGCGACCCGTTTGCCATTTTCTCCCCTGTGCCTTTGACGTTAGGGCGTGTCAGGTCGTGTGATGGCGCCCAAGGAAACATGTTTGGTTCGGGTCGGGTCAAGTCATGCTGTACTGTGAGGGTGCCCAAGGAAACACGTTCAGGTGGGTTGGGTTGGGTCGAGTCATGTGAGGGCGCCCAAGGAACCATCTAGGTCAGGTCATGTCGGGTCGTGTGAGGGTGCCCAAGGAAACACGTTTGGGCGAGTCAGGAAGAAGACCCCTCCAACATTTCAGAACAAAGTATGAACAAAATGAACCGTTACTTAGACTGCATTGTAAGCCAATAAACCAAATTTATCAATGCAAGGATCTACAATCCCAGTTTTGCGTAGTCTACTCCATCTAACATTATAAGCATACTGGCCATTTACAAATGGAGTATGTTGACATAAATTGAAGATTCCTTGATGTGAGTTCACGGTATGGAAATTTAGTACAACAATAATGGGAATATAACAGACTCAAGGTCAGCTCTGTAATGACATATTTTAATTTCTTACTTGATCAATTGATGACAAGTTTTTGTGGTGCATCAATTGATTTTTTTCTTTTTCTTTTAAATAAAATTTTCCTAATTGGTATCTTGAGGACTCCTCTAAAGCTACTCTACAGGTTGGTGGTTAGAAGGCTCCAAGATTATTATTCTATCTGCTTTGTAAATGATAATCACTCTTTTGTGGGCTAGCTTCTTATGGGCACCTCATAGCCCTCTCACTTTGTCGGAACCATAATTTTCATGGGTGAACTATATTTGAGCCTCCCTATTGTTCTAAGGCTACATTTCATAGTCATACTTCTTTTTCCCTCTATCCCCAAATATTCCTTTTGAGAGTTTTCCACAATTAGTCTTAATTTTTAATCCATATATTTTTACCTTCCACTTTGTGTTCAGTTCCCTCCACTTTTCTTGATGAAATACTTGCCTCAAATACAACTTTGGAATCCTATATCCAATGGGTTTTGTCTATTAGGAAAGGTATTTTAGAAAATTCTTCCAAATAATTAAGGTTTTTAATGAATTTAGAGTTTTCCATGGAGCTTGAATCCTTAGCCACAATTCCCAACCCCTAACCCATTTAAGCCCCTAAACCTCTAAACCCCTAAACCCTAAACTTATAAACCCTTAACCCCTAACCCATTTAACCCCCTAAACCCCTAAAACCACAACCCATTTAACCCCTAAACTCTAACCCCATTAACCCCTAACCCCTAACCCCTATATTGAAAATTTGCTGAATATATGATTAATTATCCACGAGACTATCCCTGATCATGTCGAATTCGAATTTATATGCAACACATAATCTCTTCCACTCAGATCATCAAACATGTGGAAATAAAACAAGCGATAACACATCAATTCATCATACACATTAACACAGTATGTATGGGGAAAGCTTATAGCTGAAAACCCCGCAGCTATTGTGTATATTATAATGGAGAAATCATGTAACAAACTCAGTACAATACTCCTCACAAGTACTCGGTACTTTCTCATGAAGTTACACACAAACTAGCTCAGTTTTGAACAGGTTACTGGTTCAAAACTCACTGCCAATTGCCTTGCCTCTATTGCGCAATCCAGGCCTATCTAAATAGAGATCCAAGGTTCGAATCTCCTTGGCTTGACAGCGCAATCATCATTGGAAATTCCTCCAAGTGTGGTGCAAATCTCATGCACAACTGATGTCGCCACTGATAGCTAACTCCACCCTTTCATCCACCTCTTTCACTGGTCTCCACTGAACTGATCATGCACTGTAGTGAACTGATGTGTTCTTGAGTTGAATAATGAGTTACTAATTAATGAATTAAATAATATTTAATTCACTCCACTCATTACTAGTTGATTAGCAAGTTAAACTAATCTCAACTAGTTCAACTAAGTTAAACCGAACACAACTCCACTAGCTGTCTCATTAACTCCACCAAACTTCTGCCACTGAAGTCCTAACTGAAGTCAACCATGCATGTACTCACCAAACCCTTAGGAATAGCGTAATTCCTCTGTCAGATGCATGAGCCACTTCCAAGGCTCGAACTGAAGTGCTCCAAGAGAGTAAACTGAAGTTTAGAGTCCAAATATTATTAAGGGTAAATAATATTTGACTTCCCTATTTTAAGGAGAGGCGGTCTAAAAATAGACTTCGACCTATAGGTCCAAAAAATAGAGGTCCATCTATTTTTACCTACATGACCAATACTCCAAGAATAACATACTGCAATCCCCGGACCATGCTCCATATGTCTAAAAATAGACATAGTCTAAAAATAGACTTTGCGCCAGAATTTGCCTGCGGGCCCACTTAGTGAAAGCGACTTCATTTCACTAAGCTCCATCATCTTGCTGCATTCTCAACACTCCCTCTCAGCAAGATATGGATTATCTGCAACCCCTATCCTGCCTCTGTGGAATTCGAACTTGCTCCTGGTGAGCGCCTTCGTCAGGATGTCGGCATCCTGATCCTCCGTGGGAACATATGAAAGCATCATGATTCTCCGGTGAACACAATCTCTGATGTGATGGTACCTGATGTCGATATGTTTTGGCGTGGCTTGAAACCTCTGTGATTGGTAGAAGTTTGTGCAGCTCTGGAGATGTCACGGTATATCCTTTGTACGCTCCAAATGCAACCTGAACAATCCAACGAGGATCTTCCTCATCCAAATAGCCTCGCATGCAGCCAAGCTTGCTGCCATGTACTCGGCCTCTGCTGAACTGAGTGCCACGGATCTCTGCTTCCTGCTGTACCAGGAAACTGCTATCGACCCAATGCTGAAAACTCCTCCAGATGTGCTCTTCCGGTCCGTTGGGCTCCCTGCCCAATCTGCATCAGTGAAGCCAGAAAGCTTCGCTCCATCCTCCTGTCTGTACCATAGACCATATCTCGATGTGCCTCTAATATAACGCAATACATGCTTGCATGCCTTCCAAAAGAGCTTGGTAGGCTTAACCATAGCTTGCGAAAGCTGGTTAACAACATAGCATATATCGGGTCGTGTATTGACCAGATACATAAGCGACCCCACCAACTGTCGATAGACAGTGGCATCCACTACCTCCGCTGAAGTAGCATCCTCCTTCCTCCAACCACCGGGAAGAGGAGTGTCAACAGGCTTGCAGCCTTGCATGTTGAACCTCTCCAGAATCTCCCGGGCATACTTGCCCTGAGAAACAAACAGTCCTCCGCTGCGTTGCCAAATCTCCAATCCCAGGAAATAATGAAGGATGCCCAAGTCCTTCATCTCAAACTCTCGTGCAAGATCCTCCTTGCATGAAAGTATCAACTACTCATCGCCAGTCAAAATCAGATCATCTACATACAGTACGATGATCAACAGCTTCCCCTCCACCACAATCTGGTACATGTTTGGATCCGCCTCACTCTTGGAGAATCCAAGCCCGGTGAAGTAGCTGTCTATCCGAGTGTACCAAGCACGAGGTGCTTGCTTCAGCCCATACAGTGCTCTCTTGAGTCGGCACACATGCGACTCACTGCTGAAGATCTCAAAACCTTCAGGCTGCTCTATGTACACCTCTTCCTCAATAACTCCATTGAGGAACGCAGTCTTCACATCCATCTGATGAATGTGCCACCCCATCTGCGCTGAGAGAGCAAGGATCGTCCGTATGGAATAGTACCTTGCGACAGGTGCAAAGGTCTCCTCATAATCGATCCCCTCGATCTGTGAGAAGCCACGGGCGACAAATCTCACCTTGTACTTCTCCACACTCCCGTCAGCCGCCTGCTTCACTTTGTAGATTCATCGCGAACCCACCACTGATTTCCCCACCGGTCTTGGGACAATCTCCCATGCACTGTTCCTGACGATCAAATCATATTCTTCGATCATGGCATCAACCCATGCGGGTTCCTCCACAGCTTCCTCAAAAGAGGATGGCTCCGTCACAATACATTGACTCACAAGAGCCATGTATCCAGTGTACCGATCCGGTGACTGTCTCTGTCTGCACTGTGCTGTAGGTGGTCCTACAACCTTCTCTGCATCCCGAGCCAGTCGCTCAGCTTCTGTAGTGCGCATGCGCCCTCTGATGGTTGGCGCTGCCTGGGTGGTTTCTTCCACCTCCTGAACCTCCTCTTGTGGCTGATCCACATCCGGAAGCTCCTCCTTAGGAACTAATAGCTCCTCATCTGCATGCAAGTGTGGCTCTCTCTCAAGCGAACACTGCATGGCTTTCTCCTCCTGAAACTTGATATCCCGTCGCACAACAGTCTTGCGACTGTCTGACAAATACACCCGATAGTTGTGAGGTGTATCAGTGTACCCCACAAATATTCCAACCTCTGCGGTCGGATCCAGCTTCCTTCTCGCATCCTTCGTCACATGCATGTAGACAGGAGAACCAAAAATCCGCAAATGGGAAATATCAGGCCTCTTGCCAGAATAAGCCTCCTCCGGTGTACTCATGCCAAGAACCTTGTGAGGACAACGGTTCTGCACATACATTGCTGTATTGCATGCCTCAGCCCACAAGTGAAGGGGTAGGCCCTGATCATGCAACATCGCCCGTGCAGCACCCACGATCGTTCTGTTCTTTCGCTCAGCCACCCCGTTCTGCTGTGGGTTATGGGGTGAGATGAGCTCTCTCTGAATCCCTTCTGCGCTGCAGAACTCCTTGAATTCAGCCGAGATGAATTCACCACCGTTATCACTCCTTAGAGCAATCACCTTCTTTCCCGACTCCTTCTCGACCAGTGCTTTAAACTCACAGAACTTCGCGAATGTATCGCTCTTCTTCGACATGAAGAAGATCCAGCACTTTCGAGAGAAATCATCAACAAAGATCACATAATACCTGTGCTTTGCTGTCGAAGCAACTGAGAAAGGACCACACACGTCTGTGTGAACTCTCTCAAGGATCGTCATGGCGCGAATATCCTTCTCGTGAAAGGTGGCTTTCACATACTTCCCTAAAGTACACCCCTTGCACTGATCTGACTGCGCAAGAGTGCCCTTAGGAAGCCCAGTAGAAATCTGCTGCAGGATCTTCAAAGCTCCATAGTGAAGGTGGCCCAATCTCCTGTGCCACAGTTCGCCCTCATCATCCCGGCTCACCACTTCTCCCGCCTTGCATGCCATTTTTGCGCAGCCATCTACTTGCAACTGATAAAGGTTCTTGGTTGAACCCCTATCCTTAGGGTCTCACCAGTTGCCTTACTGCGCAGGAAAGCCTTTCCCTCGCTAAAGACAACATCATATCCCTTGTCTTCTAACATCGCCACAGAGATAAGATTCTTCTTCAATCCAGGTACATGCATGACATCCTTCAATACGAAGGGTTTACCAGACTCACCCTGAAAGGATATGGTACCGATACCAGTCGCACTGTATCTACCATCATCGCCCATCTCGATGTGCACACCCAAATCTTTGTCCTCCAGATCTGAGAACAAATCCCGATCTCCCGTCATATGAAATGACGCACCGCTATCCAAGAACCACACCGATCCCAACACACTTGAAACCAAGCATGCGATCAGTGAAAATTCAAGCTCGAATTGTGAAGCCAAAGCTTCTCCATCTGCAGATCTTCCCGCTTGCTTGTTCTTCTTCTTCTTTGGACAATTGGTAGCATAATGTCCGTGATCATGGCAGTGAAAACACTTCACTTTCGCCATATCCTGATTCTTTCCCTTTGCACCGGAATGAGAAGTTTTCTTACCCTTCCCCTTCTTTGCTTTGGAAACCAAAGCGCAATTTTCTTCATCAGCTCCCTTTGATGAAGATCATCCTGATGATCCTCCCTTATCTCCTCTGCGCAAGATGCGCAAAGGCGCTCCCATCACGGCGACTTCTCTGACCATTGACATCTTGATAGGTGCAGACCTTACGAAGACCAGGAAACCGGAGCCGACCATGTCCTCGTCTGCTTAAACGATCACCCCCACATGACTCATCTTGCCTTGTGATGAACTCCATTGAGGTATTTGGCAATCATTGAACCTACTCCATCTTGATGTTCTGGACCTCTGTTTGTCAACTTCTTTGTTCGCTCTTACTCTGGAATAGATCCGTCAAAGCTTTCCACATTAAATATGGAGTAGCCTTTCCATGCAGGCTGGATACAATATGATCCTTGACCCCCTCCAACAGGATCCTTCGACACTTCGCCATCTTCTTTTGCCATGCTTCGACTTCAGCAGGATCAGTGGGCTTTTGGAAATCCGTATCTACGAACTCCTTCAAACCATTATCTTCTAATACTGCCTCCATGCGTTCCTTCCATGCAACATAATTCGAACTGCCTTCAAGAGCATATTCGAGTCGCAAACCGTTGAAAGACATTTTCAACACTGGCACCAAGAAAACAAAACTGCTGCAAAATTCGAATTCCACCTCAAAGCTCAACCACTCTAGATCTGTGAGAACAAATTATTTCTAGCATAGAGATCGACTGCAAGGGGCATTTACCAGACCTTTCACTTTTCGAAGAAAGATGAATCCGGAGGCTACCTGGCCCGCATGCAGACTCTGTCTACCGAAATAAGTTTGTAATCACTGTGATGATCAATCTCTGCTTCAATAGCTCCGATACCATGTAGAAATTTGCTGAATAATGATTAATTATCCACCGAGACTATCCTGATCACATAAAATTCGAATTTATATGCAACACATAATCTCTTCCACTCAGATCATCAAACATGCGGAAATAAAACAAGCGATAGCACATCAAATCATCATACACATTAACACAGTAGGTATGGGGAAAGCTTATAGCTGAAAACCCCACATCTATTGTGTATATTATAATGGAGAAATCATGTAACAAACTCAGTACAATACTCCTCACAAGTACTCAGTACTATCTCATGAAGTTACACACAAACTAGCTTGGTTTTGAACAGGTTATTGGTTCAAAACTCACCACCAATTGCCTTGCCTCTATTGCGCAATCCAGGCCTGTCTAAAGAAAGATCCAAGGTTCAAATCTCCTTGGCTTGACAGCGCAATCATCATTGGAAATTCCTCCAAGTGTGGTGCAAATCTCATGCACAACTGGTGTCGCCACTGATAGCTAACTCTACCCTTTCATCTACCTCTTTCACTGGTCTCCACTGAACTGTCCATGCACTGTAGTGAAATGATGTGTTCTTGAGTTGAATAATGAGTTACTAATTAATTAATTAAATAATATTTAATTCACTCCACTCATTACTAGTTGATTAGCTAGTTAAACTAATCTCAACTAGTTCAACTAAGTTAAACCGAACACAACTCCACCAACTGTCTCATCAACTCCACCAAACTTCTACCACTGAAGTCCTAACTGAAGTCAACCATGCATGAGCTCACCAAACCCCTAGGAACAGCGTATTTCCTCTTTCGGATGCATGAGCCACTTCTGTAGCTCGAACTGAAGTGCTCCAAGAGAGTAAACTGAAGTTTAGAATCCAAATATTATTAAGGGTAAATAATATTTGACTTCCCTATTTTTAGGATAGGCAGTCTAAAAATAGACTTCGACCTATAGGTCCAAAAATAGAGGTCCATCTATTTTTACCAACATGACCAATACTCCAAGAATAACATACTGCAACCCTTGGAACATGCTCCATATGTCTAAAAATAGACATAGTCTAAAAATAGACTTTGCGCCAGAATTTGCCTGTGGGCCCACTTAGTGAAGGCGACTTCATTTCACTAAGCTCCATCATCTTGCTGCATTTTCAACAACTGAATCATTCTACAAATCAATTGTGTAAATTAAACATATTGTAAATCCTGAGCAGTAATCAAATCAAACCACAACACGAGATAATTTCTAGGGAAAGCTTGTTTGCTCAACCCTCTACATATTCTAATGTATATTAACATGGAATCATGAAACAATTACAAGGAACTCTTCTCAAAAGTCTCTGCCTCTCTACTACATCTCTAAATCTGGGACAAATGAAAAATGACCAACTCTTAGCCAATTCTTAGCCTCTAAAACAAACTGTCTTGCTTGCGCAATTCCTGATGAATGCAATCCCTGTTATTTAGGAATTTTGGCCTTCCAAAACTAAGCAAGGGTCATGGGCACTCCACTGGATGTATGGTTGCATGCAGGCAACCTACTAATCACACAACTGATAGTTAACATCCCTTTAAACTTTGTCTCAAGTGGGTCTCCATTGGAACTGACATGCATGCAACTATTAATAGTAAATCATAAGGTGCATGGCAAATCCATGATTGTGAATTAAATAATATTTAATTCACTTGATCTCTCACTAGTGCAACAAACAGTTACAATTATTTCAACTGACTCTAACTCACTTAACTAAGTTAATTGATTACACATGCATTAAACTAATGCACCAACTGCAATTCGAACTCCATAACTAATAGAATTACTTTGCATGCCTCACCAACCACCCTCAACTCGAAATACATGAGCTAACTGAGTTTATCACACTCAGTTAACTGTTACAAGTGATCATGGAATAAGATGACATTTTATTGTTCAATTTAATTAAGGGAAAATTAAATTAGACACTGCACCAAATTAATTACCTAATTTTGGCTTCACACTAATGTATTGCTAGGACCTATTGGTCCCACACTAGTGTGTCTGCTACAATTTCTTGTTGGAATTCAACTCAATCATCTCCACTGGATGGATTTTGGACCCCAAAAGCTACATACAAAGATTGGACATGTTTTCTTTGATTTATAATGGAACCCATATTATTTTCTATCAAAAAACATGCCAAAATATCACTATGTTGCATTCATAAGCAATGATATACATTTCATCACTTTTACAAAAACTTTCACCCATCTATGGGGTCTTTAAAAGAAACATGTGATTTAAAATGGTCGCCACAATCAACTACTTAAAAACGCTACCCATCTCTTACCTAACTACGATAATGAGCTCTCTTATTGTATCTATATTTCTTTTGTGAAACTTCATAGCAAGTTACAATGTGTTCAAATTTCTCATCTGTTGGTTCCTACACAAGGGTTGATTTCTTCACGAGTGCTTTCATAAACTTCTGGTCCTTATTTGGGCATAGATCTAGATAAATTTTCCAACACGTGGATTTCTAATGTCCACCCTTTTAGCAATGGTTTCAATGTTGTTTCTTCATCCAAGCTTTCTTGCCCTTCTTTTTCTACTGATGTGGACAGGTGTATTTCTGTCATGTCTCCTTCTTGATTGACATAACTTTCCTTGAATGATTGTCTTTGGTGTAGCTCTAGTGAGGAGAATTTACCTTATCTTGTCATCTAAAATTTTCACCACCATTTGGATATGACTTGCAATCAAAATCACGAGAATGATGTGATGTACTCTTAGCTTGCACTGATTTAATATTTTTTCTTGAAGACTCTCTTTCTTATGTGTCTTTGGAGTCTCTTTCATTGGTGGTTTTGGAAAATTCTCCAATTTCCTCTTTGACATAGCCCAATCTTGCATATCGAGGTAGTTCTAACACTTGGATGGGATTCACAATTCCTTGGCCATTAACTTCTAGGCCCTTTCCTTCATATCCCATTTTCTTCATTAGCTTCAAGCCAATTCCTATAGTGTGCTTTTCAAAAGTTACAAAATCATTCTCATAATGGAAAGAACATAAAACTAAAGAATCATTGACATTTTTTACCGCACTTGTCGATTCTAGATTTTGTGAGGATGACTTTGCTAAGCCTTCATTACAATGTAGCTTTACGAAGACCTATTTTGTGACTTGTAAATTAAGTTGCAACCTCTTATTCTCCTCTTTTACTTATTGTAGTAGTATTATCAATTCAACATTATATACTTATCTGCTCTAGTTGATTTCCTCGAGTTCTTGGAGCAAAAAATTATTTGATGCTTTTTCTCATATTTCATATCCCAACAGTTGTGATCATCATCTCATCACTTGAATCAAAACCGAGGTCTTGTTGCACTCTAGCAATATTTTTATGCTTCCATTGGCTACCAAATCTCTTAGGCTTTAGGTAGTTTCTAGCAGTGCTCCTTATCATTCCCATATTTTTTGTAATGAGTGCAAGAGCAATTTCATTCCGTTTTCTTTGTTCTCATTGTACTATTTGTATAGTAATCTTGTTCATGCTTTCCCCTATTTTAAAGATTAATTTCTTTTGCCCATTATTCATTTATATGAGTGGGAAAAAATAATAAAAATGAGTGATGAATATATTTGTAATAATGTTGTTTCTAGATCCATCGCATTAGGTAGATTTTTCTTCATCAACATTTCGAACCAGCTACCAAGGTTCATTATCAAGCTAAGAATGAATGAATAAAGAACCAACATATTTCATTAAAATTTCCATTGAGTCTAAAGGAACGTTTAATCCCAATGCCTACTTCCTAAACTCTTCTGTGAAAATTTTCACATTCTAATCTCTACCCTATCTCAAATGTTGCCACTCCATTATGAATTTTTGGGCGTAAACCAACGGGTAAATTTTCCCTCTTAATGTAGATGTAAATTCAAGCCATGACTAAAAGAGTTTACCATTATGTTTACTACCTTTCTGAAGTTTTCTCTCCCACCATACAAGGGTTGTGCCTTCCATTAAAAGAGATACTATCTGGACCTTCACATCGTCCTCTTCAATCTATTGTATATGACAATAAACTTTGATCCGTCTAATCCAAAATTTCAACTTTTTTGCATTAGCTTCTCCATTAAACATGGGAAAATCAAATTTTACATTTAATTTTAATTTTGGATTTATAGAAACATTTTTCTAATAACCATTTGAATGTTGAGAGTGATAGGAAGAAGAAGAATAAGAATAAATTGACCTTGAACTTGAAGATGGATACAGAATATTAGGAGGGTCTCCTCCAATTCCCTAGTTCACTAAAGCATTATCCTCTGCTTTAATTTTCTTCTTTTCCTTCTTTTCTAATCTCTTCTCATAATATGAAAAAAAATTGTCTAACTTTTCTAATCCAGGTGGATATTGGTGGCCACTCGCCTATTCCACTTGGACCCCCACCGTTTTTTCTTTCAGTTTTTTAGTTTCCTTAATTGTAGAAAAATTTACTATTTTTGGCAGTTTTTTGGGTCCTGAACTTCTAAAGCTGTTTTGAGGCCCTAAATGACTTTTTTTGGAAAATCACTGTAAAAATATGAGAGAATTAAACTTAAAATTCATAATGAGTAGTTTTAGTCCTCAGATATATCTTTCTAATGAGGTATTGTATGCACCAAACGAAGATCATATGCCAAAGTTACGATCCCAGGAAATTGATGTACCAATTTACCCCAACGGGGCCCATAGTTTGGCGTTTCATCGCCTAGGGTGAGGATTTTTGATGTTCATGTATTTTCATTATTTCTCAATAATGAATATGCCTTGGAGCCTCGTTGTAACACAGTTCAAAGGCATGTAGCCTGCACATCTCTTCTCAGAGATAAGATACCATCGCCCTAGCTAGTTTATGTCCATTATGTGTGTAAGCATATTTCAGTTATTTGATACTAATGAAATGAATTTTTATTTCTGTTGCATATCTACGTTTATGTTTAGCGTTGTATTTTATCAATGCGTTCTTCCATAAATATGGATCAGTGGTATCAAAGCGTTCTTCTCTTTCTCGATCTGTCTTTGCATGTCCCCAACGAGGTAGGGGTATAAGGAGTTAGGGCTTGATTTGTTTGAGCCTTTGCAAGATCATCCTCACAAACCCGGATGATCACCCATGGGGGAAGAAAAGAAAGAAGAGGGAGGAAGAGATCATATCAAAATACTGCTTGAGGAGTACCTCGATAAAAAAAGGAACGCAATGATGGATAACTTTTCCTAGATCCTTCAACGACTGCCCACCAGCATCACATCTACATCCAGTAACCACTCTTGAGGTGCCACTTCTTTCAAGGTACAAGTCAAATTTGAAATTCCTATATTTGAAGGCTAGATAGATGCAGATGTCGTAGATAGATGGTTGAATTTTCTGGAATGGTATTTCTTGGTCCATGATTTCTCTGATCGAGAAAAGATTAATTTTGCACTCAAAGCCTCTCCCATGTCAAAGACTAGTGGGAAACCTAGTGTGAGCAAAAAAATGAGAGGGAACCCTCTCTGTTCTCGTTCGCACCCACTTGGAATTCATTTCGAGACAACATTAAGGAACAATATTACCCCGTGGGGAGCTCTGAGTACAATTACATCCAATGGATCACGTTGCGACAACAAAGGGATCAAGATGTGCATGTGCTGACAAATTTTTTCCATACCATGCACACAAATTTGGGTATTAAAAATGCAGAGAAAAATTTGGTGCTCAAGTACCACAGTTGTTTTCAAAAATAAATTTAGGAGGAAATGGAGTTCCTTGAAATTACCTCGCCTGACACGGCATATCGATATGCTGCCAAGATTGAGCATAAATTTAAGTAGAAGAAGCGAGACTTTGGTTTTGTGAATCTGAAGCCAAGGAAAAGCACCCCCGAATTGCAAAACAAGGGGAAAAGGAAAAGCGGAGTGACTCAGAACAACACCACAAAGCCAAAGAAGGACACAGGGAAGTGGTGTGAATTTCATAACATCTCCACTCACAAAAAAAGTGAGTGTTGGGTCAAATGATCATTGGTGGCCGAACTAAAGACATTTGAATCAGATGGATGTTATGATTCCGAGTCAAAACCAGACAAAGTACATGAAAAAATAAGAAGATCATTTATGCGGAACACAGTGCCACCATTTCCACCACTAAGCTTCAGAGGGAGGAGCCTGAGGATCTAGAAGAGGGGGGGTGCTTATTCCATTCCCAGATGTGGGTGAAGGGTTCTCCATTGCAATTCCTTGTTGATAGCGGAAGCCAAAAGAACCTCATTTCAGTAGATTTTGTGAAGCCGCTCGGCCTACCGACCACATCACACCCGGAACCGTATACCATTGGGTGGCTTCACCAAGGAAGAGATCTTCGTGTCAGCCAAAATACAACATCAAGCCCTTCACGGATGAGGTACTGTGTGATGTTTCTCCTCTTTACATCTCTGATGTATTATTATGCCAACCATACTCATGTAAGCGACATGTTGTGTATAATTCTAGGCATCGTTCTATTATTATTACTTTGGTGAATAAGTTGTAGATGATACCAGAGGTGGTACCACCTTCTGATATCTCTTTGAGTACTACAAAGCAATGTAGTAAGATTATTTCCCAAACTAGGAAATTTGTTTTCATTATGATTCTCCCACAGGGAAAGAAAAAGATTGTGGACGCAGCCTCCAAAAAAGGCTCCCGCGCGCGACATCAGAGGATGGAAAAAGTCGTGGAGGAATATAAGGAAATTTTATCCTCACCCAAAAGGGTTCCTCTATACTATCAATTCAAGAACTCCTTTGATCTGATCCCAGGCGTGCCACTTCCTAATGGGACGATCTATCGACATTTGGTTCTAGAGAATGATGAAACCAAGAGGCAGATCCAAGAGTCGTTGCAGAAAGGGAAAATCAAGCCAAGCTCCTCACATGTACTGCCTAAGGCTGATAAAGAAACTATATTTATTTAATGCATCCAGCATTTATTTCAGCAGGTCAATGACATCTTGGAGAAATCCAATGCCAAGTACAAGCGGCGACATGATCAACATCGGGTGACACACAAGTTCGAGGTGGGCGACAAAGTTTGGTTGCATTTTCAGAAAGAATGCCTAACCAGAGCTCATAGAAATTTCGTACCAATCTGATATGGGCCTTACACCAATATCAAGGCTATGGGAGAAAATGCATTTGAGATTATCATTCCCCCATTCCTTGGTCGGCAACCAGTGTTCAATGTGGATAGCCTTCGGCCATACTTTCCACCATTACTGGACACATCCAACATTACAGATCTCATGGAGGAACTCAACGCAATGGGGACCATTTCTTCCTGGGGGGTGAATGATCTAGATGGATATTGGTGGAAAATCACCTATTCCGCTTGGACCCCACCATTTTTCTTTCAATTTTTCAGTTTCCTTAATTGTAGCATAATTTACTATTTTTGGCAGTTTTTTGGGTCCTGAAATTCCAGAGTTGTTTTGAGGCCCTAAACAATGTTTTTTTTTTAAATAATCATCAATGGATGTGAGTCTTCAACTCTACATTCATTATCAATAGTTTTATTCCTGAGATATATATTTCTAATGGTGTAGCATAGGCATCAAACAAGGATCGTATGCCAAAATTACGACCCTAGGAAATTGAGGTACCAATCTACCCCAATGGGGCCCATATTTTGGTGTTTCATCTCCTAGGGTTAGGGTTTTGGATGTTTAGGGTTTCCCATTGTTTCTCAATAATAAATAGGCCTTGGAGCCTTGTTGTAACATAGTTCATAGGCATGTAGCTGCCACATCTCTTCTCAGAGATAAGCTACCATTGCCATAGCTAGTTTATGTCCATTCTGTTTATAAGCATATTTCAGTTATCTGATATTAATGAAATGAAGTTTTATTTCTGTTGCATCTCTATGTTTATGTTTAGTACTGTATTTTATTGTGTTCATGCATAAATATGGATCATTGTCTAACATCTGGTAGAAAGCTTTGTAGAAAGCCTTATCATTCTCTATGCAAACGTTGAAATTATCCATTTTATTTCTTTGAGTAGCATGCCAAATGTCAGGGTTGAAAGTCTTAAGTTTCCCTTCACCCTATTTGAGCTTGGACTTGGTAAGCATATACACTCACAATTCACGTCAAAGAAGATTGATCTAATACTAACATGATTTGGTATATTTAATTCGATGAATTTAAAACGAATTGCATAAAGAGCACGAAATAACCATAAGCACAATACACATGAATAATAAACACATGAAGAAATGAAAATATAGAAAAAGGCACCAGAACTTGACAATGAAATTCACCCATGACGCGTGAGCTACATCTTCAGGCTCCGTTGAACTGTGTAGTTTCTTCAGTAGCTGGTCTTCATTAAGGTGCTTCTTTGTCGATACGAGGAATGAAATATCACTCATGCGGAAATGTCTCTCCTACAAAGAGACATTATCCTTAGACAATAAAAAAGGATGCAAACAAGTGGCATAAATTTTTCTCCCCTTTTCCCAAATCGAAGTTGCTATAATATCACATAAAGCGGCACAACTATGTCCCATTAAAAGGGGTTGAATTATCTCACACATAGCGGCATAGATCCTCTTTGAATATGTTGCTCATAATTAATCATATTTAAAAATACATGTTATCCCTTGTAAAAATCTCGAAAGGGGTAAATCAATAATAAATGAGAATTAAATTAGTTTTTGTGACAAAACAATCCATCGTATACTCAAAATGCATCCAACACAACACTAATAGGTTTTTCTCTTCATTCTGCAACTTTTTACTGTAAAAACGAACAATTTCTGAAAAATTCATCATTGTCTCGAAACTCATGCCAAAAAAATAATGACACATGTAGGATTCTTCCAATAGCCCTTAGATCTACTAATAAAACCCATATTCTATTTGCACTAGTGGATTCCTTGCGAAATTTTGAGAAAAATGAGTGTAAACGTCATATGGTTTTGTAACTTCACCTCTAGACATCCTAGATAATCTCAACCTCGAATCTCATTCCATAAAAATAGAATCATCCTAGAATATTCCTTGGAATATTCCACATATCAATATTCGTGCATGTATTGGGCCACCTCTTCATGGGTCTCGTACACTCGAGTTTGGTCACACTGCCCTTGATGATTATGGTTCCATTCAAGTGGGATGAGTTTATAAACGTTTTTTTTGGGAAAATATACCAATGCACATGGTTGGCATATAATAAATTTAGTGTTGGTCATTAGGGAGGTGCCAGGCTCAAACCCATGGGAGCCATCCTCATTTAGAATATAAATAAAATATTTTGTAGCTACCAATTGTACCCTGAAGGTGTGCTTTGGTGATGCAATGTGGCATGCTCTGAGGTACCACATGGCACATTTTTACTAGTAGAAATCAACCCCAAAAATGGCATATATACATGACACATGACATGTCCTCAGGCCACCACGTCATCCTATTGACATTAGCAGTATGAACTTCCAAGTCATCCTTTGACTTTGAATTTTTCCCAATTTGAAAAAAACTTTGACTGCCCATCACTAGAAAGGTCTCACCAAATTCTATGGATTAGCGCCATTTCTACTAATATTTGACGAATTTTAATTTTGAGCCTGTTTAGATCCTCCTCGATCAAATTGTTTGTTAAAATTAATAATTTGAGTTAATAATTCACTATTTTCCTTCTTGATGCCCAACAATTCTGGAGTTTGCACACATTTTAGGTTAGGCACTTTGAGCCTCTTATTCAAAGCAAGGAAATTTGCATGCTTCAATTTTAAAATGGATTCAAACGAATTTGCATCATTTAGATTCTCTCCTAACATTATTATCCAATTCCCTAACTCCTCAATTATGATATGTTTAGTTTTGCTTTCTAGCTTTTCTTATTTTTATTAAGTATCCATTTTAGTTGTTATGGTTTTTACTTTAGAAGTACTCAATATGGATTTAATTAGGTCTCTAAAGACCATGTCCCTTGTTTTCCTATGAAAATCCATTTTATCAATAAAATGAAATTTATCCAAATTCATAAATAACTTCAAGCCTTTGTAATCACAAATTTTCTTAACAATTTGATATTTTGGATCCACAATAGCCATATTAACCTATCATTTTCCATAATCTAGAACTGGCGATAATATTTTTTTAGAGTTCCCTTACTTCCATAGCTTATAATATACATCTTGCTTCACTTTCATATTATTATTCTTGATTCCAAATGGCAGGGAAATATATTTTCCTACTTAGGTTTCCTAGATAATGGTGATGTAGTAGTTGATGTTGTGGAAGTTTGACTATCTAAATCTGAATAACTTGTGAAAAGTGCAGATGGAATGTATATCAAGGAGAACATCGAAGTTCTTAATGTATATTCCTTGGATTTGTGAACTAATACCTATCTATATTCCTCAAATTCCTCTGTTCCTTTCCTTTTTTATAATTTTTGATCATCCTCCTCAATTTCTAAAAGTGTTTCAGAAGTCTCTTGATGTGTCCTTTAAGATTTTTTTCCTTCTTTTAAGGAGTATCTAAAACATGGAATTGATTGGAATCAAGTGATTGTTATAAATAAATATATTCCTCTAGTTCCCATACATCTTTATTAAGAAAACAATTCACTGCAATTTTATAAGATGTACATAGGGTGTGGATCCTTGACTCATCTCTTGAAATTTGATGTGGGTCATAAATGCAAGATTCTCCTTGTGTCAAATTTAAATATTTAATTTTTTTATCTACCTCTTGTAGAGTTTTCCTTGCATTAACAATGAAAGTCCCAGCTTCATTTTTTAATTTGAAAGTGGCTCATTTCTTCTTGGAAACAAGATACAACTGATTGGAATCTAGTCTTTTCCTAATGTATTCTAAGGAAAATAATGTCATGGTAGGGAACATATATAGTTGGTAAGGGGAAGCTTCACATACATAAAATCTGATTTCAGTATAATATTGAAATAAATACTAGTCGCCAACTCTAGTATCTAGACTCAATTGTAGAAGATTTTTCATTTCTGGAAACATCCTAAGGGGTGACACTTCATGGATAATTTTTTTTGCAATAAACTATTGAAATTCGACAAGAAAATGTGGGCATCTAATTTATTTTTCCCTTAAATAAATTGCACAATAAATTGTAATTTCATCTCATAATAACTTGTATCAGTTAACTAATTCATGAAGACTGAGTTAGCTCAATAATTTCGAGTTGAGGATCAAAGATGATGCATGTAGAGTGATTCTATTATTTTTGGCATCCAGTTGAAGTTAATGCACTAGTGTGGTGTGAGTGTAATAAATTAACTCAATTAATTGATTTAAAATTAGTTTAACTTGTTCTAACTGAGTGATGAGCTAGTGAGAGGTTGAGTGAATTAAATTAGATTAATTCAAAAATAGTGATCAATCAGATAACTAATGATTCACTATTAATAGTTGCATGCATGCCAATTTTGATGAAGACCCAGTTAAGACAAAAGTTAAAGGGAAGATAATATCAATTGTATTATTAGCAAATTTCTCGGGTGCATTTATAAAGTCAAAGGAAGCCCATGATGGATTGCGCAATCAAGGAAGGTTGAAATTCCTATTTAATAGGGATTTATTTCTGTAGGAATTGGGTGAGAAAGGCAGGCTGGAGGAAGGCAAGGAATTGGCTAAGTGTTTGTCCAATTTTGCTTAGATCAGTGTGAGACGATTAGTAAAGTGCAATAGATTCTTGTGATCAAGAATGCATTGTATTGTTTCATGATTCCTTGACTTATTATACGATAGATATAGAGGGGTCTTGAGCAGTTTCTTTCACTAGGAATATCTTGTGTTGTACGATTGATTTACTTCTTTCTCTTACTTGCATGTGATTGAGCGATTGTGTTTTACATTCCAAAAATATTGTATAAGGATTCAATATATTTTTTTAGTACATTACATGATTGGATTGAATCCATTGGTACATGGTATCAGAGCACCAGGAATCACAATAGAAGAGAATAAATTGAGTTTGTGTTGAACATGATTCAAATTTGTAGATTCATTCTTTGGAGCTAGCAGCTGACCAGGATATCTTTCACTGGCTTGAGACTTGAATATGCATTCGAGGGAAATTCAAACTATATTTCATGGAAAGATAGGATGGAGGTAGTGTTGGAGCATAACGAGCTGAAGGAGTTCATTAACACTGATATTCATGAACCCAATCAGGCAGATGTCACGCAACATGAAGCATGGAGGAATAATGTTGCAAAGGAAAGGAAGATCTTATTAGAGGTATTTAAACATCATATTATACCGAGTCTCCATGGCAAGGAAACTCCATATGCTATGTGGAAGGCCTTGATAGATCTTTTTCAAAGCAACAGTGACCACATCGAATTGGCACTCAAGGACAAGCTCAGGAAAATCAAGACAGAGAAGGGCGACACAGTCCAAAAATACTTGACCAAGTTCACTCAATGTCAAGATGAGCTTGGAAGTGTTGGGATTACTGTAAATTATGATGACTTGGTGAGCCTAGCACTTCTAGGCCTTCCCAAGAGCTAGCATAGTTACCAGGACTCGGTGAATGGGAGGGAGAATTTACCAAAGTGGGAGCGACTATGGTAGGATTTGGTACAAAAAGATTTTTGGAAGAATACCAGTGATGGATCCTCATCCAAGACTGATGATGAGGAAAATTGTGCCTTAGATGGCAAGGAAAATAAGGGGAAAGGGAAGAAGTTCCATTCCAAATCTGACACCAACAAAGAAGGCAAGAAATGAGACATGTCAACAGTGAAATGTTTCAACTATCATGATCATGGACACTATGCCACAGATTGTCCACAAAATAAGAAGAACAATAAGAAGGCTCCAGGAGCTGCAATGGGTGAAGCTTTGGCCTCACATTTTGAGTTGGAATTCTCTCTCATCGCATGCATGGTGGCAACTGTGATGGGATCTATGTGATACTTGGATAGTGGAGCATATTTCCAAATGAATGGAAACAAATAACTCTTTAGTAGCTTGGAGGAGAAGGAGATTAAGATGCACATTGAGATGGGTGATGACAGGAGGTATAGCCCTAATGGGATTGGTACAGTTACTTTCGAGAGAGATTCAGGTAAACCTTTAATACTAAAAGATGTAATGCATGTGCTAGGTTTGAAAATGAATTTATTTTCAGGTGATATGTTGGAGGATCATGGATATGATGTGGTTTTCAGTGAAGGAAAGGCATTCCTTCGTCACAAAGCCACATGACAGGTAAGGAAGGTTGGGGTTCACGTGAAGAACCTCTACAAACTTGATGTATATCATTGCACATCATTGAGCAGTAAATTAGATGATTTGGTGATTCGGAATACGAGTTAGTTATGGCATAGGAGGTTGGGTCATCTACACCATAGTGCTTTCAGGATCATGCAACAGATTTCTACTGGGCTTCCAAAGGGTACACTTATGCAAAGAGACACATGCAAGGGTTGTACTATGGGAAAGTATACAAAGGACACCTTTCATGAGAAGGAAAACCAATTAGCGACAATCCTTGAGAGAGTTCACTCAGACATGTGTGGACCATTCTCAATGGCTTCCAAAAAAAAGCACATGTATTATGTGCTTTTTGCTAATGATTTTTCTAGAAAGTGTTAGATTTTATTCATGCAGAAGAAAGATCAAACTTTCTCGAAGTTTTGTGAGTTCAAAGCACTGGTAGAGAAAGATATAGAGAAGAAGGTGAAGGCTCTAAGGAGTGACAATGGTGGTGAGTATATCTATAATGAATTCAAGAACTTCTATGCCAAAGAAGTAATTCAGAGAGAATTTATTGCACCTCATAACCCACAACAAAATGGGGTTGCAAAAAGAAAGAAAAAAAAATTGTGGGAACAACATGAGCTATGTTACATGATCAGGGTCTATCGTTGCATCTATGGGAAAAGGCACGCAACAGTCACACAAGATATGATCGGATACTTGGCATAAGTACACCAGAGGAAGATTTTTCAGGTAAGAAACCAGATGTTTCATATTTTAAAATTTTTGGCTCATCTGTATATTTTCATGTGACAAAATATGCCAAGAAGAATCTAGAACCAACATCATAGGTTGGGATATTTGTGGGATACACTAATACTCCCCACAACTATTTGGTGTATTTTCCAGCACACAGGATGAAATTTGTCAGGAGAGATGTTAAATTTGATGAGGAGAACACCATATGATTGTCCCTTGAGAGGGAGCTTGAATTGCATGCAGAAGAGGAACTCTTAGTTCCAAAGGATGAACCTTAGGTTGTGGAGAAGCCACAAGCAGAAGAACAAAGAGTGGTATAAACCACTCATGCATATCCATCCACCAGAAATGGTAGGAAGTGAACCAAAGAGGTTGACAGATTTATGCTAGATGCGACAGAGAATGTAGGTGCACCTACTTCATGGCGCAGGAAGAGAAGGTCCCCAGACAGGTATACTAGATACATGGCTCTTAGGAGTGAATGTATTGTGACAGAACCATCCTATTTTGAGGAAGCAGTGTAGCAGCCAGTATGGGTTGATTCCATGGTTGAGGAGTATGACACCATTATCAGAAATAGTGCATGGGAAGTGGTCCCAAGGCCAGTGGGGAATTCAATGGTTGGATCCAAGTGGATATATAAGGTGAAGCAAGCATAAAATGGGAGTGTGGAGAAATACAAGGCTATATTTGTGGCCAGATGATTCTCACAGGTAGAGGGGGTTGACTATGAAGAGACTTTTTCATCAAGCAAGCATGTCATGCTTGGTACACATGGAGCGACAACTATTTTACTGGATTGTGCTTCACAAAGAGTGAAGCAGAGGCAAACCTATATCACATTGTGGTTGATGGTAAACTTTTGATTATTGTACTTTATGTAGATAATCTGACACTCACAGGAGATGAGAAACTCATAGCTTCTTGCAAAGAGGATCTTGTAAGAGAGTTTGAGATGAAGGACATGGGGCTCTTGCATTATTTCATTGGATTGGTAATATGGCAAAGATATGGGGAGTTATTTTTATCTCAAGGAAAGTATGCCAAGGAGATTCTGAGGAAGTTCCACGTGGAGGGAAACAAACCCATGGAGACTCCTCATGCAGGAAACTAGAGGAAGGAGGATGATACTTCAGGTGAGGTAGTGGATGCTACTATTTACAAGCAGCTTGTGGGTTCACTTATGTATTTGGTGAAAACACAAACAGACATATGCTACACAGTTAACCAAATTAGTACAACTATGGTTAAGCCTACAAAGCTCTTTTGGAAGTCGGGGAAGCATTTTTTGAGATATCTCATGGGAACTAAAAAGTATGTATTATGGTATAGACAGACAGAGGGGGTGAAGCTTCAAGGTTGCACCGATGTAGAATGGGCAGGAAATTCATCAGATGTGAAGAGCACATCAGCGTGGATCTTCAAACATTAGGGGGATTTTTAGGTCTAAAATGGACCTCCTGAGAAAGATGTACAATCAAAATTTACTTTATGAGAACCAATCACATTTTAGGAGATGATATCATCCCTAATGGTTGAGGTGGAATTGCTTGAGTTAAAGGTACTTACTTGTCACATTCTCAATGGTGGATAAAAACTCATGGTTAACCATGGTAGTGCTCTAAGAACTTTTAAAGTCAAAGTACTCATAATAAATGTCATTTCACACTTTTTGAATAAAAATATATTATTGTCATTTTATATTTCTTAAAAGAAACAATGCATATCCCTATACATTTATTATATTATATTATTTTTATATAGTGTATTAATTACATGCTATTATAAAATTTAAATAATATAAATTTTAATTAATAGGTTATAATATACTTAAGAATTATAAATTTATATTTATATTTTATTTTAAGTTATTTAAGTACAAAGGACAAATTCATTAGTTGTTCAATGATAATGATTTTTTCTTGAAAATATCATTCTTATTTATAGTCACATCAATAATTTTTTTATTAATTTTATTTTGGTACAACTTTTGAATTGAATTTAACTATGGTTACATGGTTTGTGGTGCAAAAAGTGAATTGCAAATTCATAAATATTATTTTATTAGTTTAGCTATTATTTTATTATTTCCTTAGGAGACCCATTTTAGACATCAAAATCCCCTAATGATAGGATCAACAACAGTTTCTTGAATCAACAGGAAACAGAGATCAGTTGAACTCAGTTCAACAGAGGTAGAGTACATGGCAGCTAGTCAGGCTGCATATGAGGCCATCTCGATGATGAAGATACTTTTTGGTTTGTTTGGTCATGAGATGGATCCGACGGTGATACATTGTGATAACTAGAGTTGCACAAAACTCTCGGTTAATCTGATATTCCATGACAAGTCAAAGCATATTGATATACGGTACCACCATCTCAGAGATTGTATTTAGAGGCACATTATGTTGTTGCAGTACATTCCCATGGAGGATCAGGATGCAAACATCTTGATGAAGGCACTGGAAAAGAGAAAAGCCGAATACCACATAGGCAGGATCGGGATAGCTAATAATCACTTTCTTGTTGAGAGGGATTGTTGAAATTCAATAAGAAAATTTGGGCATCTAATTTATTTTTCCCTTAAATAAATTGTAATTTCATCTCATAACAACTTGTATGAGTTAACTAAGTCATGAAGGCTGATTTAGGTCATGAATTTCGAGTTGAGGGCCAAAGATGAGACATGTAGAGTGATTCTATTATTTTGGGGGTGCAGTTGCAGTTAATGCACTAGTGTGGTGTGAGTGTAATCAATTAACTCAAATTAATTGAGTTAAAATCAATTTAACTAGTTCCAACTGAGTGATGAGCTAGTGAGAGGTCCAATGAATTAAATTAGATTTATTCAAAAGTAGTGATCAACCACATAACTGGTGATTCACTATCAATAGCTGCATGCATGTTATTTTTTATGAAGACCCAATTGAGACAGAGGTTAAAGGGAAGATAACTATTAGTTGTATTATTATCAAATTGCCTAGGTGCAGTTATAAAGTTAGAGGAAGTCCATGATGGATTGCGCAATCAAGGAAGGTTGAAATTCCTATTTAATAGGGATTTATTTCTCTAGGAATTGTGTGAGCAAGGCAGGCTGGAGGAAGGCAAGGAATTGGCTAAGTGTTTGTCTAATTTTTCCTATATCGGTGTGAGACAGTTAATAGAGTGAGTGCAACAAATTCTTGTGAGCAAGAATTCATTGTATTGTTTCATGATTCCTTGACTTATTATACAATAGAGATAGAGGAGTTTTGAGCATTTGCTTTGTCCAGGAATATCTTGTGTTGTGCGATTGATTTACTTCTCTCCCTTACTTGCATGTGATTGATCGATCGTGTTTTATATTCCACAAATATTGTAGAAGGATTCAATATATTTTTTTAGTACATTACATGATTAGATTGAATCCATTGGCATAATTTCTACGTAAACATGACCTCATTGAAAAAACTTCGAGAAACCAACGTTTGGAGTCGTTTTTTAACAAGAGAATATAGTGGAAAACACAAGGATTTCCTACCTCTTCTTGTAGATTTAAATTAAGGAAAAAAATTTATCAACTTGGAAAAAAGGAACAAATAAACAAAATAATATTGAAATATAAAACATCGAGTGGTAGGAAACTGAACTAAATTAATATTTTTTGACTGTACTAAATATTAACCATAACCAAATATTATTAGAGGTGAATTATTGGGACAAAGTGAAAACATAAAACTCAAAACTAATTCATCAACCAATTGATCTGTTGGAAATAATTGGGGGGGGGGGAGGGGGGGGGTTGAATCAGTATTCCTTTCAATTAGAGCATTATTTAATCTTCAATTATTATCAGTGTTTGTACAATGATAGTAGTAAAAAAGGAACACAAATGCACACATTTTTAAAGGTGGAAACCCACTCTAGGACAAAAACCACCTAATGCTTTTCTAATAATTCTTTAATATCCAACTTCAATTGAAAATAAAGCTCCAACTTTCTAGAATCTAGAAAACAATTCTTCTCCAGCTCCCACTAGATGGATGCTCCAATGCCCGAGATTCTTTAGTAGTCAACTAAATGGATGCCCCAAAACCCAATGAGCTACAACTCACCCTAGCACCACCCTACCACCCTATAGAAGAATAAAATAAAAATGGACTCCTGTACCAGGGAAAATGGTCCACTTTATAATGATATAGAATGATGTAGAAAAAGAAGACACGCTAGACCATAACCCCAAATATACACAACCACCTAATGATGATCCTAGACCTCCCAACACTGCCTCTTCAACTCTTGGCATATAGACACTAGTACAATTTTTGCAATAATGTATTTACAATGACTTAGTACAATGATACCTTTACAGTGACTGTATGCAGTGCTGCCCACTTGAAGACTTCAGTTGATGAAATTTGTGTTGTTGTTCTACACCTTGGTTACTGCTCTTGTCATGCTACCCTCTGCTACACTTTGCTTTTCTTTGCTTCCCTAGAAATTCTGGTCCTTTGTAGCCCTTGACAACACATGATCTAGCTTTTTCTTGCCTTCTAGGAGCTCAATATTGAATCTGGTGTATCTCTGTTATTTCAGATCCCAAATAAGTGATTTTTGGTCCTGTAGTATTCCTCAGAGTCTTCTATCCAATTCCATAGGTTTGACCCAATTTGGATTCTTCAAGAGAGAGTTATGCCCAATCTCTCACAATGCCCTAATTATGGACTCTTTCAGTAGAGTGAACTTGTACGGCATGCCATGTGTCACTTTTTCTTCATTTGGCTCTGAAATTGATAGAGAGAAAACTATATTCCATGCACTATCTGCCAATTTTTATAGAATTCTAATTTGATACTTAGAGAGAGAGTTATAAATATTTTCCCAACGTCACTTCTTTGAGATGAATTTCAGGAGCTTGCACAAACACTGACTTACACAGATCATATCTCCGAAAATATTGTGAAACTTGATCTGAAATTTTTGTATAAGCTTCCTTAGGATTGTGGCTTGGCCTCATAAAAATTTCAGCTTCTAAAACTTTGTAGAAAAAAATCTAGAGCAAAAATTCCACGATGACCCGTTTTAGATGGCGAAATCCCTTACATAAGGAGGATATGAGAATCACAATTTATATAAAAGCTTAAGTTGAGAGGGGCTTCAACAAGTGAATGTGGGAGGGATTTTAGGAGCTTAAAAAATATTAATTATGACTTTTCAATGACCCATGCCACAACCCCATGGGGGTTTTAGCCCACTAACCGGGGTTACAAACTTCAAACATGAATATCTCTCAAACCGTGAAGAATTACGTGGTGTGCCATATATCAATGGAAACATCTCAACAAGAAGAAACCATCAAAATAATTATTTACCTATAATATAGTATTTTGGTAGGTCAAAATTCCCATGCAATATTGGGGTAGCCCCTGGTGCTGCTTGGGTTGGCATCAATGACAACCATTGATCAACAATCTCCCCCTTTGGCATTGATGGCAACACCAAGTACTTCCCCTATGGTCATGACATCTCTTCCTACAACATTCTCTCCCTATTTGACATCAATGGCAAAGGGTAACTCCCCCTGACACAAAACCATCCTGCGGACCTGTACACACTTCCACTCCCCCTTTATATTCCGAATAAGGAAAATATAATGAGAACTTGGGAGAATCCCAAGCTTCTGGCGAAGATATTCCAATGCTTCACGAGTACTCTCATGATAATCAATGCTTCTTGCCCAATCTGCATCTGTAAAGGCATGAATAATGAAATTTCTACCCTTGGGATACCACAAGCCATATTCTATTGTTCCCTTTAGATATCAAAGAATTATTTTGATGGAAATAATATGTGATTCTGTTGGTGTTGCTTGGAATCTTGCTACTTGTCCAATTTCTTGCATAAAATCTGGTCGCGAGGCTGTTACATATAGAAGAATACCAATCATAGATCTGTACAACCTTTGATCCACATCCTTAGATGAGTCGTCTATGCTCAATTTTCAACCTGTTACCATTGGAGTAAGGATGGGTTTGCAATCTTCCATTTTGAATTTCTTGAGCATTTCCTTGATGTACTTGGCTTGAGATATAAATATTCCTTTCTCTTGCTGAGATATTTGAAGCCCTAAGAAGTATGTTAGCTCACCAAGTAAATAAATCTTGAAATCACTTTGCATATTTTTAGAAAAATTCTTAGTTAGTTGATCATCATTGCTACCAAATATTATATCATCCTCTTTAGCTAATAGACATGCTTTAGTTGCTTCATCCAGAACATATATGTCGTTTGGAGCTCGACTTGCTGTAGCCACAATTTCACCATACTTGCCTTTGTTGATTTCACATTTTGTGGAGTTGAATAGTATTGTGTGTCCTTGATCACACATTTGTCCACCACTAAGAAGATTGTGATTCATGTTTTCAACCAATAGAACATTCTTGGCTAGAGCATATTTACTTTCGAGTGACAGTACCTGATCCTATAACATTTGAAGATCCATCATTTCCAAAGGACATGGTTCCATCCTTCTTCTCTTTCATAGATACAAATTTATTTCTATCTCTAGTCATATGCGTTGAGAAACCACTATCAATATACCACACATATTCGTTGTTTTGAGCCTTACGAGCAAGAGCACAATTATCAGTCTTCTTCTTCTTCCATGTTCGTTCGTTCTGTGGCTTCGAAGATTCTTCTAGACGATTTTCAAGTCTGCAGTCTCTGGCTATGTGTCCAAAGTTTCGACATTTGTAAAATTCAATATTATTTCTTAAATGTTCAAATCTATTGATGTTTTGCTGAGACCTGGGAGGTTCATATTTGACAAATCTCCTGGAATTGTATTCATTCCTGGGGTACGTGCAACATTCTATAGCTTTATGACCAAATTTTCCACATGAATAACAGTAGCCATAAAAAATATGTTGGTACCTGGATGGAAATCTTCGTTGAGGAATTGTCTTCCAAGGTTGTTCTTGCGAATCTTGTCCATTGAAATCTACATGCATGTCAGATCTCATAGGTTCATTGTATTTTGTTGTAGAAGGTCCTGCTTCTTCTTCTTTGTAACCGATGCCAGTTCTGTCACTGTAAGATCGTTGATTTTTGATGAGTTCTTCCAATGCCCTTGAGCTGTTAGCATAGTTTTGGATATTTTTTCCTTTCTTCACTTCCTTACGCAACGAGACTACTTCAGCTTCTAATTCTTCCCTTTCTTGGTTGATTTCTTCCAACTTCTTTTGAAGTGACTCTTCAATGGATTTGTGTTCTTCAACTTCAATTTTGAGACCTTGAACTTGTTCTTCAAGAGTATTGGAATGGATCTTCTCTGCCTTGAGCTCTTTTATAAGCTTGATTGCTTCCTTATAAAATTATTCTATGGTCAATCCTTCTTCTTCATTGTTTGATATCTCTTGTTTATTGTGCTTGGCCATAAACAATACTCTCTCATTGGCTTCTTCTTTGTTGTCATTGCCTTCATCGGATGATGAGCTATCTTCTTTAGAGAGAAATTTCCTTTTGGATCCTTTCTTGTTGAATTTATAAAAACCTTTATTTCGTTTTGAGTTTCCATCACTTTTGTTTGGACATTTTGATGCGAAATGCCCAACCTCACCACAGCCGAAACATATCAATGGAAGTTTACCTTTGAATTTTCCCTTACCAATTTTTAGTTTTCTCGTAAAGTAAGCATATTCTTCATCTGAAAGACCTTCTTCATCATCTCCCTTTTCTTCACACTTGCAAGTGTATGTCTTTTCAATTGAAGGTTGTTTGTCCTTATTGGTTTTCTTAGATGCAACAAATGCAGTTTCTAGATGCGAAGTACCCTCTTCTTCATCAAGTCTCATTTCATATGCTATGAGAACTCCATGTAATTCCTCTTTGCTGAGTTTGTCCAGATTTGCATTGTATTCTAAGACTGATACCTTTGGGTTGAATATCCCTGATAACGTTCTAATAATCTTTCGTATAATAGTCTTATCGTCAACTGGCTCTCCCAATCCTTCCAGAGTATTGGTTATTTCATCAACGTATTGGAAGTATGCATCAATGTTGCAATCTTCTTTCATTCTGATTTGCTCAGATTTTTCTCTATAGATTTGAAGCTTTGCTTCTTTGACATTTGAGTCACCTGCATATATATTCTCAAGCTTGTCCCATAAATTTTTGGTGGTTTTAAAACCCAACACCTTATGATAAGAATATTCAATAAGTCCACTGGACCATTGATAATAATATTCTTTGCTTTTGCATCATTTACCAAATTCTTCTTACCTTGTTCATCTGCAGTTGATGTAAATCCATTTTGAACAATGTCTCATACTTCGTAACCATGCACCAAGAGATAGACCTCCATTATTCCTTTCTAGAGTGCATAATTATTTTCATTGAACATAGGTACACCATTCTTGGTATGCTCCATGACCTCCTTCCAGCTATTAAACTGCTAGTGAAGGAACCAAACTCTGATACCAATTGCTGGAAATACTAAGAGGGGGGAGGGGGGTGAATTTGCATTCCTTTCAATTAGAGCATTAGTTAATCTTCAATTATTATCAGTGTTTGTACAATGATAGCAATAAACAAAATGAACACAAATGCACATAGTTTTTAAGGTGGAAACCCACTCCGGGACAAAAACCACCTAATTCTTTTCTAATAATTCTTTAATATTCAACTTCAATTGAAAATAAAGCTCCAAATTCCTAGAATCCAGAAAAGCATTCTTCTCCAGATCCCACTGGATGGACGCTCGAACGCCCGAGATTCTTCAGTAGTCAACTGAATGGATGCCCCAACACCCAATGAGCTACAACTCACCCCAACACCACCCTACCACCCTATAGAAGAACAAAAGAAGAATGGACTCCCGTACTAGGGAAAATGGTCCACTTTACAATGATATAGAATGATGTAGAAGAAGAAGACACACTATATTATAACCCTAGCTATGACACAACCACCAAATGATGATCCTAGACCTCCCAACAATGCCTCTTCAACTCTTGGAAAATAGACACTAGTACAATTTTTACAATAATGTATTTACAATGACTTAGTATAATGATACCCTTACAGTGACTGTATGCAGTGCTGCCCACTTGAAAATTTCATGTGATGAAATTATTGCTGCTATTCTACACCTTGGTTGCTGCTTTTGTCATGCTACCCTCTGTTGCACCTTGTTTTGCTTTGCTACCCTAGAAAGTCTAGTCCTTTGCAGCCCTTGACAACACATGATCTAATTTTTTCTTGCCTTCTAGGAGCTCAATATTGAATCTAGTGTATCTCTGTTATTTCAGATCCCCAATATGTGATTTTCAGTCCTGTAATATTCCTCTAAGTATTCTATCCAATGCCACATGTCTGACCCAATTTTTATTCTTCAAGGGAGAGTGATTCCCAATCTCTCACAATGCCTTAATTATGGCATGTTTCAGTAGAGTGAACTTGTATGGTGTGCCACGTGTCATTGTTTCTTCATTCAGCTCTGAAATTGATAGAAAGAAAACTAAAGTCTGTGCACTATCTACTAATTTTTACAAAATTCCAATCCGATACTCAGAGAGAGAGTTATGAAGATTTTCCCAAGGTCACTTCTTTGAGATGAATTTCAGGAGCTTGCAAAATCACTGACTTCCATAGATCATATCTCCAAAAATATTGTGCACCTTGATATGAAATTTTTATAGGAGCTTCCTCAAGATTTCAGCTTCACCTCATAAATGTTTCAGCTTTTTAACCTTCGTAGAAAAAAATCTAGAGAGAAAATTCCACGATGACCTATTTCAAATGGCGAAATCCCTTACATAAGGAGGATATGAGGATCACAATTTATATAAAAGCTTAAGTTGAGAGGGGCTTCAACAAGTGAACTTGGGAGGGATGTTAGGAGCTTAAAAAATATTAATTATTACTTTTCAATGACCCATGCCACAACCCCATGGGGGTTTTAGCCCACTAATTGGGGTTACAAACTTCGAACATGAATATCTCTCAAACCGTGAAGAATTACGTGGTGTTCCATATATCAACAAAAACATCTTGACAATAAGAAACAATCAAAACCATTATTGACCCAAAATATAGTATATTGGTAGGTCAAAATTCCCATACAATATTTGGGTAGCCCCTGGTGCTGCTTAGGTTGACATCAATGACAACCGCTGATCAACATGATCATTGTCATATCCCAACAAAGAATAAATCATAACAATTATTTGTCTTGAGATATCAGGGAAAATTACAATGTTGTAATGAGGTGTGTTTTTAGGAGCATAAACAGTGAGGGAAAGGAAATATTAAATAAGAGTGGCATTATCCTCCCTAGACAATTCTCGGTATGAGGTAATTAGGTTTTCTTCTTTCAGTGGCTAAGTATCATGCAAGTTAATTAATTTATGCATTTGAAGAATTCATATCAAATCTATCCAAAAGAGAAAAATTCCATTTTAGGAAATGAAAGTTGTTTACTGGATACATAATCCTAAGAGCACCATGTTACAAATTTTGGGGGAAATGAATTTAAATAGAAAGGATTCCCAATCATGAAAGAAATCACACGGGTTATTGAATCGGTGAAAATATTCATTTTGAAGGTCATACAAGTCAAAATTAGAAATGAAAATATCATAGACATCATTCTCTCTATATATATGAGACTCATTTCTTTAAGGGTTGAAGTGCGAGAGGTTTCAGTGAATGTAAATATATTTTATTCATTGTTTTCCTTATAAAAAAAAATTGAAGGATAGATCAAATACCTAGAGTAAACATTGAATAGCTTGTACTTGAAGTGTTGACTTGGCAGCTAACATAATCTCACTTGAATGATTATTATATTTCTTAGGTGTTTTCTAGTTTTCTTATAATTGTAGAAATGAGGGATTTTCTTGACTTTCTCCTTAAACCTTGATTTGAATCATTTTTGGGTATGCGGAATACTTTTCTTTGTCAAAAATTGAGTGATAAATCAAATTATTGACATTTTGAGGGCCATGTTACCATAAGCTATGCTCACATCATGGTCCATGTGACCCTATCCATGTCAGCTATCTAGTTCATTGCCATGTTATCTCGTATGGTTACATGGTCATTGCATTAGTATACTTTTCATATATCACACCAACTATCACATCCTCTAGATATAATGTGCCATAACATCACATCACTATCAACATCGATGATTTCTAGGTGGGGGATTTCCCTTGGTGGTTTCAAAAAAGATGGTGGGTGGGGGGGAGTGGGGGGCATACCTAATGAATATCAACCACACATGTTAGGAAATTGTGTTGCATATCATCCATTTTGGAACCCCACCCCTCCCCCCCATTATATAGTGTGCATGTTGGGGGAAAGAGGTAGGGGGTAAAGGCTTAATGAAGGTTGTATATCCGGCTTTCCCATTGAAATATATGTGTGCACCTTAGTCAAACCTTATTTAACCCAAATTTCATAGTTTTAAGACCAATTTTTGAATTTATTTCGAATTCTATTTAAAAATAAGAGGTAAACCCCAAAAAGCTATAAAATGGAATAATCACAAAAAAAAAATCAAAAAATTGTTCTTTGTGACAAAAATAGGTATTTTTCAAGATTTAATATCAAGTTTTGGGAGCTCGTTTTAGTCTATAGAATGCTATCTTTAGTATGCATACAAAATATTTATTTTCTAACAATTGATATCCCTCTAGATGTTCAATATATACTTCTTCTTCTAGATTTCCATTTAGAAATTATGGCTTGACATCCATTTCATAGACTTTGAAGTTCTTGAAACATGCAAATTCCAAAAATATTCTAATTGCTTTTAATCTTGTAACTGGATAAAAGGTTTCTTCAAACTTAGTACCCTCAACTTGAGCATACCTTTTACAGACTAATATCGCTTTATTTCTTACTAATTATCCATCTTCATTCAACCTATTTCTAAAGATCAATTTGGTGCCAATCACATTCTTGTCTTTTGATCTAGGAAAAAGTCCCCATGTCTCATTCTTCTCAATCTCTTTCATTTCTTCTTCCATAACATTAACCCAATATTTATGTCTAAAGTTCTTGGGCTCTATTTTTTATGGCAAAGAAAATGTTATTATTTTGTTGTATTTATTGATCATCCTTTAGTTTGAACTCTTGTATCTATATCACCAAAAATATAATTTCTTGGATGACACTTTTGGACAATTCTGGATGGTGTATTTGGATATCGGAATTCTATTTTTTCTTATTCTTTTTTTCTTCTCCTTTTTCTTCTTCATTTTCTGGTTCTCTATATATTGTATACTTTAGATTTTCATTTGTTTATTATTTTTCTTTTTTAGGCATTGCTTCATCCACTCTTACAACACTTTCTACCATATTGGAAAGTATTTTGTTGTAACTGTTGTAGGCCTTGTTTCCAAATGCATAGCCGAGAAATATACCTTCATATTTTTTGGAATCAAACTTGCCTAAATCATCTTCATTTATCTTTATATATCACCTTCTCCCAAACACTTTGAAGTATTTGACTGTAGCTAGTGTCAGACTCAGTTTTGACCCTTTTTTACCATACATGTTCCACCTAATTTCCATCCCTTACCACTATATCCTAATCATATTTATCATATTTTTGCCTATTTTTTCACATTACGGTAAATTAATTATGTCTTTTGATTTTTATAATTTTTAGTAAAAATTAAGCATTAAAAATTATTTTTGGCAGAAACAAAAGTTCCCGTAATGGCTCCATTGAATACGTATGTGCAGGAAACCTAGGCATGAACTGAAGGTATATTTTAGAAGTACAAGAACCAAGGATGGATAGGCTCCTATTCTCTCGCCCCAGATCAATCAGAACATGCCCAGTCAAAGCTAGTCAAACTTGACCAGACACTCAGTAAATCCCCTTATTTAGGGGCAGTTTTAGGATTTTGTGGAATCTTTCCATACTTTGTGTAACAAAGGGATGAGTTCAACCCTATGAGGTAGAATAGGGCTCTTGTTAGCTGACACAACATTTTAGCTAATATTATTACATTCTTAGCCTATTTAAGCAAATCTACCAAACAACTATGAACATAGATTATGATTATTTATTTTTGAATACACTTGGAGACTTGCCTTCTATTTCTTACGCATACATTGTTGTGTGATGTGAATGGTGATTTGTTGTAGTTTATTGTCTTAAGTTGTACCAGGAAAAGGTGGAGTCCCCCCCCCCCCCATTCTAAGCTAATTACACTATATTTTTAATTGATGTGCATAATTGTCAATATATTAGCATCTTAGTTTTTTGTATATTTCTATTATAATCTCTTGAGAATATTTTATGTATGAAATTATTAGTATGTCATGAACATTTATATTTTGGAATTGATCTCCTTTTAGTGACTAGTTTGAATAAGGAAGGACAAACCAAGTCTCCAAGTTGGAGCCTCTTCCTTGTGAACTAAGAATTTGACTAGATTTTGTATTTATGCATTCATCCTTTCTTGCTTTCTTAAATCAGGTGTGTTATGCTTTATGGTGAAATTAGTTTGTTGAAATAGAAATCATAAGGAAGGAAAACCATGATCTCTAATATAAGAGCCTCTTCCTTGTTGACTATGATTCAAATAAAATCACCATTCACTTGTTCATGCTTATAGATCAGAATTTCTATGTTTCTTTGCGATGACTAGTTTATATTTGTAATATGAATTTCCATTATTTTCATCTAAGCAACTACTTCCTACACTAGTTAAATCTAATATCCATATAATTTTAGTGTGCTTCTAAGTTTACCAACCTGGATTAATATTAAAACATATGCTCCATTTCACCTCCATAAATTATACTGGCATTTTTGGCATCGTTGCTAGGGAAGCACACTTAGATAGAACTAATTAGGAAGATTGTTTAGAAAACATATAAAAACAAAAAAAAAAAACAAAAGATAAAAACAAAAACACTTTTCACTATGGTTATTCATGCTTATACATATAAATTAGAAAGGTATATCCCAAAAACAAAAACCCACCAACTATTAAAAAAAAAAAACTCACTAACTACAAAATCCATTCACAAAACAAGATCTATAAAACATGATGTTAAATAAGGAGGTTATGCCACCACAAGGATCTTCTTAAATCCTTTTCCAAAATTTAGAGTGGTTGCTAGGGATGAATCTTCATTTCCAAATATAGAAGAGGAATAGAGCATCCATGACAAGGATCCACGAGAAAAGAATCTAGAAGCTTTTTCTAGTTATCTTTGTAAGGAGTTCAATGAGTTATGGATCACATGCAATGAAGTTCAAACAATAGAGCAAGAAATTGAAGAAAATATATAATATGTATCGCAAGACCCCTTTTGCATTCATGATTTTGAACAAGTTCCACAAGAAGAACTTTGTGATACGACAATTAAGGAAAGACAAGAAAACAAAGATCATTTCAAAACTTGGTTTCAACTAGTCATTAGGCCACAACACCACTCCATTTTTCAACATTCCTTAGCATAAAATCTTTATGATCAATTAAATTTTCATGTCCAAGCATTCATTAAGTTATATTTTTCAAACTTGGATATGAGTCTACTTATGATCTTGTTACGCAAATGGATGTATTGGAAATTATCTTATACTTGAGAGAATGACTTATTTTTCTAAAATAGATTAGGATAGAATATAATACATAAATAAATAGGTATAATGAGTTGAAAATAAGACTTTGGGTTCAAACCCTTATGAATAAATTTTCAAACCATTGTTCAATACTCATTTGGAAGGATTTCATGGCAAAATGCAGTATGAACAATCCTATTTTGGGTAACCATATAGGATCATTTTTAAAGCATGTTTTAAAAAAAGGCATCTCTTGAAATCTAGTTTTAAAATCATTTTTTAAAGTTTCAATTTGGATCACAAATAAAAAAGATATGATCAAAATAAACACTATATCTCAAGAGAAATTTTGAGGACAAAGCCAATACAACATTGATTTGAGGGGTATAATGGAATTTTTTTTATAAAATGTGTATAGGAAATATAGAATTTGTAATATAGTTTCTAAATAAATTTGAATCACCTCAATCCAACATCATATGAAAAGTTTGTGCTCAAAATACTAACTTCTTGTTGAACAATCTACATGCTGATAATTTTAGGTCTTGAGTGTTCATTGGAATATTTCACATAAAAATTCATATTATTTAAAAAAATATATATGCATATGGGATATATATATTCAATTATAGTTCAGAACAAAATTTTAATCATCCCATTTGGAGGTCAAATGAAAATATTATGCCACATTTAGTGACTGCATGTCTTAAAATCAACATAGTGAAACTCTGCCTCCTAGGCCTGTTCATCATAATTTTTTTGATAACAAACCTTAGTGTTTTAAAAACATGTTTCTGTTGGATAGAAAAAAATTAATCTACTTTAATATCCATTTTTAATCACATCGATCCGGTCTTAACGAAAAATTTACACTCAAACAGTGATTGTTGGTATGGTAAAACATTCACAAGCAACTTTATCAAACAAGGCACTCTTAATAATTTTTAGCATATCATTGTAAACCATTTTAACAAAATGTTTAAAATAGAAGTATACATATGAATTAAATTTAACTTGGCTTTTGAATCACTCTAATTGGACATAAAATGAATATTTTGTGAACAAAATACTACTAGGAGGTTTAGGTTGCCCACCATTCCTCAAGGGGTAAATAAATGCGTTTTAATTATATATCATCTTTGGAATTGTTTTTGACACATTGAATGTAATTATTTTCATCATTTATTGGAAGAAGAGAGATTGTACACCTCTATTTCTCCATCATCTAATATTATATTGTAGGCAAGTGCTATATTTTTGCAGGTCATGAGAAAATTTAAGTGGTGAACTCCATGGATGAAGGATTTTCAAAGTCAATATTTAAAAATTCATATATGGGAATATTAAATGAAAATATTCAAGTCAAAGCAAAGTGCAAGTCACAGGATGTTGATTTAATCCAAATAAACTCAAAAGTCTTGAAGCTTTTTTTTAGTTGTTGACCAACAACACCAATAATCCTACAAGATGAATCGAAAATGAGGAGAATGACATGAAGCTAATAATAAGAAGAACAAGTCAAGTTCTATACCATTACAAGTCACATCCATTGCTAAAGAAGTCTTTCATAAGCCATATTTTTCATGATGACATATTGTATGCTAAGCTCCACAATCATTCATGTTGAAGTCCAAATCTATTATCTATCTATCCATCTACTCCTATATCCTGATTTCAACCTATATTAATTTAATAATATTTCCATACTTCCCTATTCCATTATACCCCACTTCCATCCATAAAAGAAAAATAAAATAAAAATTCAAATATAATAAAGAGGTTTGGTTGTGAAAATCCAGATTCCTGGCACAGTACAAACCTGATATTGGAAAACCAAGTAATTGGCTAGTATGCATTCTAAAAAATAAAATGGTTCTACTTCATTTCATTGATTCTAATTTTTAAGTTTATGCTATCAATAAGCTAGGATATATATATATATATATATATATTTCTGCAAAATAAATTTGAAGACTTGACGACAAGTCTCAGAATAAGCAAGAGGGAGAGGAAAAAAAAAGCATTAGTTCTTTGTTATCATTTCCATCTCAAGCTTTGTATTATTTTCAAATATTAAATTTCAACTTCAAATCTATATGTGATCACTTCAATCAAAAGTTACAGAAGGGACCTGAATATGAGGAAATAATGTACATCACAAAGGGACCTGAACATGAGAAGAGTTTACATCACAAAGGGACATGAATATGAGACAAGCCTACTTCACAAAGGGACTTGAAGGTCAACATGAAAATTTATCAGAAGGGACCTGTATACAAAGAACAACCAATAAAAGGAGTTATTATAAAGATCAGTTCATCTCAAATAAACTAAACGAGCTATTGGAAAATCACTTATTTTCAAGCATCAACAGAGGAAAGTAATGGAAATACTATAGGTAGATTTTTTTATTTTAATTTTAAATTTTTTTTGGAAAGAAATTATTTTAATTAGGAGACTAATTAAGACCTTGGTGCTTAAGATTGCAAACCTTTTATTCCCTGCACATACATAAACCTTTTTACCTTTCATTCCCTAGACATACATAAACTTTTTCCTTTCATGTACATAAACCTTTTACCCTACCATCTATTCAAATGAGAGCCTCTTTTCCTACAATGAAAAATCAAACATGATTAAAAAGGGACAAGTATTTCCTACAAAATGTCACATAAAAATCATGGGTTAGTATCACAGAGATTGAATAATATTTTTTTGTGAAATAAAAAGGGTTATAATGTTATGGAAAAACTATGGAAGAAAGATGAATTTAAATGGTCTTAAAAAAATTCTTTGTTTTTCTTTGGCTCTTGAAATGACCTTGAAATGGTCATTTCAAAGAAATTTCAAGGACAATAATCAAGATAAACATATGGAGAATGTAATTAATGATTATCTTGCATCATGAAGGGATAACACAAAGATGATACTTGTACTTGTGAAATAAAAAAACTTACAAGCAATGAACCCAAGAGAGAGTACAAAAAAAAGGAAATCATTTTTAAAATACCTTCAGATGGTCATTACAATCATCAAAGAAGACATCGAGGAATGTAATTTTGATTATAGATTCATAAGTTTTTGAATAATAGTCATTCGATACCAATAAGTGATAAGAATAAGACTTATTCAGTGCAGTGGAACATAATGAAAATCATAATATCATGTACATGAAATGAGGTAAGATCATAAGGGTGCAATCATAAAGCCTACATCAATAATGTCAAGGAAATAAGTCATATTTCAATAGACTGAAGGAGTGACGAGTGGAAGGCTAGAATTATGAAGTGAAAAGTCTGAAGGGAAAACATAGCTATAGGAAAGGTAATGGCAATCAAAATTTAAGAGAAAAACAGAACATTTAGCACTCAACAAACTTAACGTAGTCCAATTTTCAAAAATAAGTCAAAACACTCAGGAAACTGAACAAAATCAGGCATCGAAGGCTCAGGATCATAGAGACAGGCTCAGAGACGACTAAGAGGAAAGGTAAGAAACACATAACTCAGAAAATAAAGTCGATTTTATATCCATTCAAAGATGAAATCGATTAAATGATTCAATTGTGTAAAATTTAGGGTATCAAAGTCTACAGAAGAGATCCCGGAAATCATAAGTCTCCATATTGATAAGTTGAGTTTTTAAGAAGGAAATCCCCAAAATTTTAATGCCTCTAAAATTTTGAGTTGGGTTCGGACCAGTTAACGGGTCAATCAGTTGAGATTGAATTAGTTGGAAGCATAAGCAATTAAAACCCAAATCTGAACTCTAGTTTTCATAAGCCATGTGATTGTCAGAGAAGGATGTGATGAAAACAAGAAGCCCGCGACTATTAGAGGACTATAGATAAATGTTATAATTCATTTTTAAAAGTATTAAATGAAGCCGAAGTGCACAAATATCAGTATATTTTCAAAAGTTTCAATGTAAAATTTCATCACTGCCAGAAGACTGATCGAAACCCATTTCAAGTGTATTAAATGCAAAATTTCATGACTGCTAGAAAAATGAAGTTAGAAGCTCGTTCAGAAGGCGTCAAAATGAAAAAATTTGTGAATATACATAGGTTATCGAATTTGGCACTCTAGTTCCAATTTTTTTTCCCTTGTTCTTGAAGGTATACAAAGGGATCAAATTGCAGACAACAAAACCCTTGATTTTCCTCTAAAAAGAAATAAGAATCCTGAGAAAAAAAAGAGAAGCAGAGCCACCAAAATTTCCAAATGGAACACAAAATAGAACCCAAAGGATTTCAAATTGAAAAATGGAAGAAAGGGATTGTAGAAAAAATCTATCAAGTAGTTTTACTAGAGTTTCTCAGGAAATTTCATGGTTATAATGCTAAGCTATCAGAGATGTTTGTATCAAATTATGGTAATGAAAAGACCACTATAGGAGATATTACCATCCCAATCACACATGAATATCTTGCTCAAGCTACAAGCCTACCAATGATAGGATATAAATATCACAAGGGACATCATTTCAAGGAAAAAGGATGAAACTATTTTTTGGAGAAACCAAGAAAAGATACATTTGACAAATCAAAAGGAATTCCAACGGAATGGCTTAAAGAACCATGGGTCCTCATCATTCAAAATTTTTTTACTCGTGTTGGAAGTTACATCATAGTGCACCTATACCATATAAAGCTTCTCCTGCACATAAAAGGTAACAATAAGATCACCCTTATTTCTTTTCTAAGAGTTTATTAAAAATGATTGAAGGGGTAAGGAACAAAACTGAAAAAAAAGAGGTTAGTTATTATTATCAAGGATTAATTAAGATCCTTATTGAGCATCAATTGAAAAACAAAAAAGAGACTTGGGAAATCTTTTTGGAAAAAAACCATTTTGTTGAATTTCAGAAGGAAGAAGAGCCAGTTGTAAATCAGGAAGCCTTTGAATAGTTGCACCTTTCTAGAGATATCATGCAGTCACTATCATATCTAAGGACTAGATCAAAGAAGAAACAAGAAGGCATAAGCATTGCGAGATAGAGATCCTTCACATATTTTCCAAGGGAGTCAAGGAAAATATGATAGAGGAACCTTCTAAGGAATACCAAAACATTGATGTAGAAATTCTGGAAGAATTGCCTCTTAATACAACTCGACAGTCACATCAGGAACTTATTGAGAAGCTAGAGAGAGAAGAACAAGAAAAACTCAGGGAACTGGAAAAATATTCTTGGTGTGACGAGATTGAGAATGATGAATCATCCTTTGCAAAGAAGATCAAAATGGTTTATGAAAAGGTTCATGGTGGTACATAAGAGAGTCAAAAAGAAGAAAATGCCAAGGAGGTAAAGGAATTAAAAACAAATCTCCAAGTGACTGAAATCATGGAGAGACATTTGAAAAAGGAAAATGATGTACATGGAAAAAAACAAAAATATTGTGAAATAGAACAAGAAGTTAAAGAATAAAATGAAGAATTTGGAAACCCAAAACATCCTCATTTACAAGCAAGAATTCATGTGGCTGAAAGAGAAAAAGCACTGGAAATGAAAGTATGAGAAGAAAAAAGTAAAAATTAAAATTTACAAAAGAGAAGAGAAAGGGAAATAAGGTATTGATATAATTTTACAAGCAGCTCAGGTAGAGGCTTCTACATCAAGAGGGAGATCAACAGGAAGAACAAAAGGGAGATCAACAAGAAAAGGTAGAAGATCCAAAAGATCAAGACAAGCATGAGGACATGCTTGTGGATCAACAAGGGGGAAATGCCTGCCTTCAGTTTTGACCATTTTTTACCATACATATTACACCTAATTACCATCCCTTACCACTATATCCTGATCATATTTGCCATTTTTTTCCTCTTTTTTCCCATTAAGGTAAATTAATTATGTATTTTTATTTTTAGAATTTTTAGTCAAAGTTGAGCATTAAAATTTATTTTTGGCATTAAAAAAATTCTCGTAATGGCTCCATTGAAGTCATGTGTGTAGTATACCTGGGCACAAAATGAAGGTATATTCAAAAATTACAAGAACCAGGGATGGATTGACTCCATTTGGCTTGCCCCATATCAGTCAGAACATGCCCGGTCAAATATAGTCAAACTTGACCAGTCACTCAGGAAATCCCCTAATTTAGGGGCAATTTTGGGATTTTGTGGAACCTTTCCATATTTTTTGTAAAAAAGGGATGATTTCAACCCTATGAGGTGGAATATGACTCTTATTTTTTGTTACAACATTTTAGCTAATAGTGTTACATTCCTAGCCTTTTTAAGCAAAGTTGCCAAGAAACTATGTTTGATTATTATATTCTGAATATAATTGGAGACTTTCCTTCTATTTCTTGTGCATACATTGTTGTGTGATGTGAACGGTGATTTTTGGTAGCTAATTGTCCTAAGGTGTACTAAGAAAAGGTGGAGGGCCCCAATTCTAAGCTAAGTTCACTATATTGTTAATTGATGTGGATAATTGTGAATATGTTAGCATCTTAGTTTTGTGTATATTTCTATTATAATCTCTTGTTAATATTTTCTATATAAAGTTATTAGTATTTCATGACCATTCAAAATTTGGAATTCATCTTCTTTCAGTGACTAGTTTGAATAAGGAAGGGCAACCTAGGTCTCCAAGTTGGAGCTTCTTCCTTGTGAACTAAGAATTGGACTGGAATTTGTATTTATGCATTCGCCATTTCTTGCTTTCTTAACTAGGGTGTGTTATGCTTTATGGTGAAATTGGACTTGTTGAAATAGAAATCATAAGGAAGGATAACTAGGATCTTTAAGACAAGAGCCTCTTCCTTGTTGACTATGATTCAAATAAAATCACTATTCACTTGATCATGATTATAGATCAAAAATTTCTATGCTTTCTTTAGAATCAATAGTTTATATTTTTAATACGCATTTACATTATTTTCATCTAAGAAACTACTTCCTACACTAGTTAAATATAAGATCCATATACTTTGGGTGTGCTTCTAAGTTTACCAACCTATATTGATATTAAAACAAGTCCTCTAATTCACCTCCATAGATTAGACAGACAACTAGTCTACCTTTCCATAATTCATAAGATGTCTTATTATTGTAGACTCTAATTTGTGCTCTATTCAAAATATTGACTATTGTGCTAACTGCTTCTCCCCAAAAGGTGTATGGTAATTTGGCTTTATTTAGTATTTTTCTAGCCATTTCTTGACCAATTTTTTCTTCCTTTCTACAACTTCATTTTTTTATGGAGTCCTTGTTGCCAAAAAATGTTTGTTAATTCCATGATTTTCATAAAGTTCATAAAATTTGTTAGAGGTAAACTCACCTCCTTTTACTAGTACTAAGCACTTTATTTTTAAATCAGACTCATTTTCAACTAGGGATTTGAAATTTCGACTCAAAGAACACATTGTGATGGATCCAAAAGAATCATATCAAGATTTGAAATATTTTAGCTTCTCAAATGCTTCAAATTTTTATTTTAGTAATTATATCCCATTCCATTCTTGTGTAATCATCAATAAGAAACATAAGATAACTATGACCTTTTAAATTTTGTGTTCTTGCTAGCCCATAGAGATATATTTGTACACACTCCAATGGATTTTATGTTGAGTACTCCTTTGTTTCAAAACTAACTTCTCTACTTATCATGTTGACATGACTTGCAAATAGTGTATGTAGGTTTTGAGATCCTTGGCATATATCTTACTTCTTGTGTCTTGCTAAGTTTTACTATATCTTTAAAGTTTATATGAGCCATCCTTTTATGCCATAAACAACTTTCTTCTACTTTTCACATAAAACAATTTTATCATTTAACTTCATTAAGGATGTATACATTACTTGGGGATATTTTCATTTTCCACTAACATTCTTGAATCTACTTTCCTTATCTCACATCCTTTAGAATGAAATGTGAGGTTGTAACCTTGATCACACATTTGATTGGAACTTAGAATAATGTGTTTTAACCCTTCAACATAAAATACATTTTGTTTTTTATTCTTTCCATCATCAAGACTACCCATACATATTCAAACTATCCCTTCAAAAGAATTATCCCGAAAGGTAATGTTGGCTCCTTTTTCTTCTTTTAGGGTGATTGTTTTTTGTAATCACCTGTCATGTCTTTTTAGAATTCACTATCCATGTACCATTGACTTCCTCTATTTTGAGAATACAATGAAAATCCACATTATTCCTTTTGTTCTTCATGCTTCCTTTTCCACATATTTGTTTATTCTTCTCTATGTGTGGTAAGAACATCTTATTCATTTTTTTGTTTAGGAGACAAAACTATGTTGTTTCTATAGTCACGTGCTATATGCCCATACTATATTTCACTTATGACAATCAATATTGTAGTCAAGTAGGGGAGAAAATGGATTGTAGTTTCTATCAACGAATCCATGAGAAATTATGTTTTTTTTGTAACATAATAATTCTTTGAGGTCTTATAAGGTCCTTTATTTATATCTTTCATATGATCACTTCTAAAATATATTGCTTTATGACCAAATTATTGTATTAAAACAATAGCTAAGGAAGAGATTTTTGTACTATATTGTGAAAGGCCTTCTTGGTGGAACAACTCTTTTGAACTCATTCTTGTTTTTCTTGTGGGAATAATTAGGCTTACGATGGTCCTAATTGCATTTTCTTCTACTACTTTCAATTATTATGATGTCTTTGAGAATATTAGTATAGATTTTAGGATTTTCTTCATTTTCCTTTTCTGATGGCTTTGTAACCTTAATTCTTGCATCTCCCTCGAGGATATTTTATTTTTCTTCATATCCAAGACCTATATTAATGAGTGTGAACTTTGGAAACAAAGAACTTTATCTATTCAACGGTTTCCAAACTTCAAGCTTCTATCCAACTAATCAGTTATTTTCTCTATTTCCTTTCTTAACAAAACAATTTAAGCTTCTAGCTTCCCATGATTTTCTTCCTTTTATTTTAGCTAGCTTCTCACCACTTCTATCCTTTTTTCCTCTTCTAGTTGACTCTTTAGGATGGTAATATTTTTTTTGTTTCAACAATATCATAATTCTTATGTTCATATTTTGCAATTTCTTCTTCTACTTTTTATTCTTTACCTTGAGCCTTTCTATTTATACTAAGGAACTAATGAGTTCTACCTCAAGATTCATTTCCCCATCAATATATTCTTCTATTTAATTTTTTTTTGTCTTCATTTTATTTTTGAATAGATTTTGTATCCATGGCTATGAATATTAATTCTTCTTTTCCAATATTATAAACATGTCCATCACTTTATTCACATGAGTTATTGTCCTATCTAGAGTAAAGGCTCTTATTCTTAGTATATTTTCCTCTTTTGTGTCTATAAGGTTTTCTTTTATTGTTATTTTATTCTTCATCATCATTGTCTTCACTTTTTTTATTTGGAAATTTAGCGAAAAAATGTCCCACACTATCAAAATTAAAACATTTGAAGGGTAGCTTACCTTTGTATTTGCTAGATCCTCTTTTAGCTTTATCACAAATTGTGCTTCATCTATAATAATCTGGTTCATGGCTAGAAAAATCACAAGATTTTTGTCCTTTTTTATTCTTTGATGTTTTGGAAGTTTCTTCCTTCTCATCTTTTCTTTTTCTCTCCTCATTTCATACGCAAAGAGAATCTCGTGCAGTTCACCTATTGTCAATTCCTCCATATCCTTCGTTTATTCAAAGGAGAGGAACTTAACATTAAATATTAAGTGGTGTGACCTTAGCATATTTTTCACAATCTTGGTTCTTAAATTTCTCACCAAATTCTCTGATTATGTTGACAATGTCATCCACACGGATAAAAGAGTATGCAACATTTTCTTCATTTTTCATATTCAAACTCTGGAATTATCAACTATGAGTTTGGAGATTTTCTTTCTTCACCTTGTCATAACCCTTATAGATGTTTTGAAGTTTGTCCCAAATTTATTTTTTTGATCCACTATGCATTAGCTTAACAAATTCTTCTTTTGATAGACCACGTGAGATAACATTCATGGATTTTACATTATTTTCACTAGCCTTCTTCCTATTTGTATTTGTTGGAGGAGATTTTAGGGATAAATACCCAGTCATAATTGATTTCCAAATATAATATCCGAGATCCATTACATAATTCTACATCCTTATACTCTAAAATTTATAGTTCATTTAATTAAACAATGGGGTTATATTTGTGAAGAAACCTTCTGGACTAGCCATGTGTGCTCCCAAAATCTACCTTCCAACGGTTAGAATGTTTGGAAAGGAAATTTCTCTTATACTAATTGTTGAGAACACATTTACACTGAGAGGGGGTGTGAATAAATATAACACTTTTTTTACTTATTCAAACATGCATGAACTGTAAGAAAAAAATCATGTATGATATCAATTAGATACAGAACATGGTGTTAGTTCCCTGTAATTAGCAAGATTGGCAAAGTCCAATTGCAAGGAGAACACTATTTCAACCACTTTGGGATTCTAGGATCTAGCCCTCCTGAATTCGGAGAGGGATCTCTCCAATAAGTGCAAAGATGGATTTATCTTTAAGGTTTTAGGGTAATGATATTAGGCTAGTTATGAAGTTCGAAGGTTTTTGTTTGTTTTGGATGGTTGAGCATGTTTATTATTTGAGTGGAAAGTTCTAAATGGAAAGAGTTTCAAAGATATGAAGTTGCAAGCAATCAGAACAAGCTTTGGCTAAAAATATATATATAATGTTGGTTTTTAGTCCATTGGGCTATGGAGTCATACTAGGATTTAATTGAAACAACAAGGTTCAAGAGTGGTCCATTGGGCAAGTCATCTATGTCTAAGGATCTCTTTAAAGTTGATTTTATGGAATGAAGTGATACAAAAAGAAGTGGAATTAAACAAATGAAGAACAAAGAGTAGCCTAAGATTAGGTAAGTACTTTGAAACTATCCTGCTTTTGGCATACACTTAAGAAAGACATAAAAGTAATCTAAGATCTGGTAAGTACTTTGAAACTAGCCATCTTTTGATGCACTTTTAATAAAAAACATATTTAAACACAAAGGGAAACACATATGATAACAAAGAATAGTCTAAGATCAGGTAAGGACTTTGAACCTAGCCTTCTTTCAACACATTCTTAGGGAAACTTTCAGACAGTCTTTGGGTATAAACCTAAAGGAAAGGGCTCACCATAACTTCCCTAGGTCATCTTTACTTAACATAAACTAAAAATAACATTCAAGAACAATATTTAGCTTAGACAGGAGGACGAGGGAATGCCAGCATTCCTAACTGCTTAAACTGAATTAAATCATTCCTAAACAACACAATTTGGAAGAAAACATATAGATAAATCTTATCAGTCAGAGAAGGGTACTGATATATAGTAAATCCTTACTCTATGCTTGTTGTTCTTTATCATAGAAGATGGAAAAAGTGAAAACAAAAATAAAATAACGGTTTACAATAAGAAATAACATCACCATTGACATAGAACAGGATCCCATAAATCAGCTTGTATTGATGCTTCAAACCAGTTACAATCTTCAAGTCCAATGTTTCAGTTCAGCAATCATATTCACTTCTCAACCTAACTATTCTATCACAAACAGAGCTTCAAGAGCCTTTGAACACTATTTACCGGTAGAAAATTCGATCACAAGTATATTTCAAAGTTCAACAACCAACATTTTCTCATCTTCTATAGAAGTATTTATAGAAGGAATGAGGAGGTGGGAGGGAAATAAAAGATCTCCCAGGTTAATTAATATATACTTTAAGACTTCTCGGCCTTTGATGGGCTCGATGGAGAAGTTTATAGATGTTTTTCTGTATTAATTGTTTTACATTTAAGACTTAAGCTCGTTGAGAGTTGTTGTTGACTTTAAGGCTCTGTTTCATGATGTAATAACTCTGCTGATATTTTTTGCATTAAGGTCCTTTGGATGAATTAACTATTCGGCTGTGTTGAGGCAAATATCTTCTTTTCTGATCATAACTCGGCCTCTGTTGAATGCTTTGAAGCTACAGGTGGCATTGGGTAGCTGAGAGGAATCAATTAGCCTCTGATGTGGCAGTGGAGGCTCTTTCTAATTGATAAAACCTTTTGATTTGTCTTTAATTGTGTTTTATTTAGTGGATTAGGCTTTTGATCTCAATCTTAGCCGTAATCCATTAAATTGTGTAATCAGTGTTTAAATCTTCAATCTCTATTGTGCCTGGGTCTTCGACACTGATACTCTTTAGCTTTGATTTAATTGTCTGTGTCTTGTTGATGTACATGTGCCGCAAAGGGCCTCATATAACATCAATGCCCATGAATAATTGACAAAACGTGAAGTTTGAAACCCTGTGGAATGATTTTTCTTATAAAATAAAAACCTAGAGAGTCGTCACCCTCAGCCTTCATTTTTTCTTTTAAACATTTGAAAAAAAAAACCCTTTTAAATCCTGCACAAACCAAAAAATACTACAAAATCTTGCATTATTGGGTAAAAATTGCTTTGGAGGTTTCGAGTAGGAGCATGGTTGTTGGATGTCAGCATCCAACGGTGGAGATTTGAGCGTAATGGTCAAAGAGGAAAGCGGGGGAAGAATTAAGTCAACTTTGTCGATCTGCAGAGATCGACGGTCAGGGTTAATGAGGAGGAATATAATGCAAATGGTCACATTATTGGAAATTCAGGAGAGAAACAAAGAAAATAGATGAAATTTCCTTCGGCAAAGGTAAAATGCATAAGAATTGAAATTGGGGTTTCGGGATGATCGTGGGCCGTCGGATGAGATCGGCCCATGAGATCAACGGTGGAGAATGTACATTGAAAACCCTTGGAATATGGTGGAGGGTGATGGTGTAATGAGAAATTAGATCTAAGCCATTGATCTGCAAAGATTAACGGCAGGAAGCGTGCGTGATGAATTATAACACAAATGGGGAAAAGTGGTTTTGGAGAAGAAAACAACGGGTTTCGCGTGGTGAAAGGGCAGGGAGGCGGTTTTTCCTTTTTGAACACGATATGCGTTAGAGGCCGCCACGTGTCCTTAGAAAACAACTTATATCGCGTAATTTTTGGAGATTAACCTTTGCGCTTAAAGTTATGCGATATGGAACGTCAGTCATTAGATCTAGGGCCTCAGATCTAACAGTGGGGGAGCGAGCGCGATAATGGCCAGATGTGCGGTGGATAGGAGACAAGGTGGTTTTATTATGGGAAGTCCAATCAGGGGATCAACGGTAGAGATTAGATTTGGAGGGAGGCAGGACCCACAAGGGGCGGGCCTGCCAGGGTTAACATAAGTCATCAGATGTAAAGGATTAACAGTCAGGATTTAATCCGGGGTTGAACGAAATAATATACAGGTAGAGAAAGGGCGAAGAAGGACCATTGATCTGCAGAGATCAACAACCGGGATTTGGCCTAAAAACATTATGAAGTGGGCATATGATTTTTAAACCAAAGTCAGGAAATGCAATCTAGACCGTCCGATCTAGACACGTGGACGGTCTAGATGCAATCGAAGGCAAGCGATCAGCGGGGTAAGAACTTTGAATGGCGCCGATGCGATTAACTGTGGGTCGTCGATCTGCAGATCAGATTGACGGTGGAGAATGGATCGGGGAAACGCCAATTGGGGGTGGCATAAAATATAACACGCCCAATGAGACTTGCCAATGTGATACAGTGCTGGTCATCAGATTGGCCTAATGATCAACGGTGGAGAAAAGCTCCGACCAATGAACGAGCGGGACCCTTTATATCTATATAAAACCAAAAATTTAATGAAAAACAAAGTTTTTTGGCTATCGAGGAGGGTTATACATTGAGGTTTGGTGCTCGATTGTGGGGCCTGTGGATATATGGAAAACAAAATGCCTAGGGCTTATACATAGAAAGGGCCAATCGGGATCGAGACTTTGGATCGGGCTTTTCAATCTACCCATTTAAAATCCTCCGATGCGATTAGCGCTTCGGGACTTTAACTCTTGGTCCCGGGTATAGGTTTATATAGAGAGGGGCGGAGGTTTATACAGTGGGGCTCAATCGCATCGGAACATTGGTGCGGGGCTTTTCAATCTACCCATTTTCATTAAAAAACATCGTTCTGGCAGGTTTAGACCAAAACTTAGGAAAAGTGGGTTTATGAATTTACAAAGGGAAATATGCAACAGAGATGGATTTATAAAATGTTTTAGCATCCGATTGCGGGCCTAGGGTTCAGCGAATGAGACAAGGGGATCGGGAGTTTACATCCAGAGGCTAATCGCATAGGAGGCTTTTAACATGGCAAATAGACTTGCGCGCTCCGATCTCTCCGATGCGATAAGCACCAAATGGGATTCGTGCTTGGTTCCAGAACCAAGGCATATGGTGGGGAAGTGGTTAGGACTTAGCCCAAAGGGGCTTAAGCCTGCAGTTATAAAACTTTATTTTTTATGAAAATTTTCACAGTTTTTGATGGATTTGGGGGTTTCGAAAAAGTTTAAAAGTGAGTTTTAAACTTTGTAAAGAGGATCTTATGAAGGGGAAATGGAGAAAAAAGGAGAATAGAGGAAACTCATGGGGAATAAAAAGGGTTAAAAATAAAGGTTAGTTGGAAGTGAAAGGAAGAGAAAAATGGTGATTTTGCAGCAGTCTTTTCTCTATGAAAATAGCATATTTTCAGAGTTTGAAATGGAAACAGCAGTGAAGATTTAAAAAAAGGGCATGATGTATTTACGAGGCTTCAAGAGATAACATTTTTTGCAATAAAACTTGTTCCTTGAAGGCTCCAAAAAAAATTTAGCCACCTTTTGATATAAAAAATTTTATAGGTGGCTAACACATGGAACACAAAATTTACATTGAAACCCTCTGGGGAGAAAACCACAAAAAATATTTTTATATATATTTGTACCCAAGATGAGTTGATGATCAAGACAAGGTGTGGGGGTTTCACATGGCTAATGAGCCAGGGATGTGGAAACACAAACCTAACAAGTGTAAATGTGGTCATGTTAAACATTAAAACTTTCTCAAGTGAGAAGATGAAGGGACGACATGGTGGTATGATTAAAAAAAAGATATATTTGTGGAGAGGGGGGCCATTATGATGGTACTAGAGTCATCAAATCTCTTTTCACACACCAAGATCATGGCAGTGAGTAGAGGAATCTAGTTTCCAAAAATTAATTTCAATGTAGGAGGAGGAATAGGGAATGCATGGTGTTGGGACGAGAGTGGTCGTGAGTGAAAATGTTATGTTGAGGAAATTTACACCCTGTTGCATGCTCACCAATGAGTGGAGAAATCTTACCTCAAACTTGGAAGACTCATTTGGAAAGAGGTAATTTTGTGTGGTTCTTTGGTTATGGTATTTGACAACTTAATTAGTTAAATTCCATAAAATCTATCTCAAATCTAGTGCAAGGGAATGTATTGTTATTATATCCATCTTCCCTATGGCATACAAATCGAATTTATCCATATCTCTTATCAAGTGATATATATTTTATATTATAGTTACTTTAATTTATTTGTGGTTGTTGTTATTTATTTCATTTAGTGGTTTTGGTTTCATTCCCTCCTTTTGGCTAGGGTATTGTGGCCACTAGGCTCTTTCAGTGGATCACCCATCACCTAAAGGCTGGCCATTGGGGGGAATTTTAAAGGCTAAGGGGTTGCACTTCTTATCTTGGTTATGTTTGGTACATTTTGTTAATAATTTTAACCACTTTATTTCATATTGTTTGTGTCCTTGTGACTATGCAGCGTTTGTGCTAGGTGGGAAACAATTTGGGGCCTTGTGGCGACTGGATCCTTATTGTTTTAAGGTTCAAGCTATGTTATTGGTATTATATCACTTATTTAGGTAGTGAAATTGGTGTCTTTTCATTTCCATGGGCAGTGTTACCGTGGTTATTTTGACTACTTAGTGGCATATCTATCAATGTGTTTTCTAGTGTCAAAAATATTGTTGGTGGTCATGAGAATCAATTTTATCTTTTCACCTGGGCCTAGTTAGAAATTTCTTCAATCAGGTAGGTCTCTCTGCCATCCATCTAATTATGTCAAGCTGTAACAGTTTAAGGAAACCCCGTGTGTGTAATTTTTCTCTTGGTTTGTGTGGACCGTGGTACAAATTTGTTTTTTCAGGTGTGTGGTATGCCATGCCATGAAAAAAGGATCGAATCAGAAGTGGGGCCACTTATTATCAATAGAGGGCCCGCTTCATAGATACTCATATACATCATTGAATGGAGGATTTTAGCTCTCATTATTAGGATCTCACTTTGGAAAATTTACAAGAAAAACTTACTCATTCAAAGGGGGAAGCCTCTTCTCACAAAACCTATGTCTCATACACAAAATTCATAACTAGGTGGGTTGATTGGATCCCTAATATTGGTCATATGAGGGGTTATTTTAATCACTACATGTAGACAATGAATCTTTATTGGATGAAATACCTACTTGGGTGAAATCTTTTGGACAAACATGAATCTTGTTTGAACATTTTTCAATCCTTGGATCACTTATACAATCAATTGAGGGATCTTGACTGAAGGATGGAGAGGATAGAGTAACACCTTGACATTACCCCCAAAACAAAAAGATCTCCAGGAGATCTAGTAGCTTATATCCTGGTGGCAGGTTTTGATTCTAACCCCTTAGCTTTATTATGATATGGTTTTGATTTGTGATTGTAATTTTGTAGCTACTTTTGTACAAGGTCTGTTAGTCCAGTATTTTAGTGTCATTTTATTTTATGTAGTATCTATTAGTTCTCATATGTCTCTCTCTTTGTAATGTTCCAAAATTAGCATGAAGCTAATTTGAAAATTAATTTTTCTCATGCCATCTAGGAGGCGAATAAAATGGGTGAGGAGACCCATGAGTAGGAATAAAATCCCTCATAGTGTGAAAGGGATCAATGGAGCAGATTTATTTTGCACCTTCCAGTGTGAAAAGGGGAAAATGCATGAGGACAAGGTCAAGTTTGACCAAGTCAACAACGCTGCCTAAGAGGGTGTGGCTTGCTTGGGAAGACAACGCAGTTTGAGAGGGAGGAAGATCTCTTGTGGAATAAACCCTAATGTGTGGGGTCCAGGGCAAAGAGAAATTCACTTGCATAAAAGGAGGAAGAGGCAGCCATAGAGAGACATCTTTGAGTATTGGATTATTGGTCTTGTAGACTATTTGCAGTCTCCGGTTGTTCAGCTGAGTTGCAGTGCTGTTTAGCAAGAGGGATTCATGTTTAGGATTTCCTCTCCTTCTTGAGAGGCCTCTTGGAGGATTTCACTTCATTTCTCCACATCTTGGCTCAATGCCAAAGCCACTTCCTTCAGTCACTACGTTATTTCTGCTGAAGTATAACGTAGTGTTGCTAGGTGTTGCAGTGGAGGGTTCCACAACACCATTCCTTGGCTCATCTTTCAGAGGAGAGAGCTTCTATTCCTAGAGAAGGTTAGTGAGGAAGGTTTTAGAGCTGATTTTCATATCTTGGCAATAGGCCAAGCATCTCCCATCACCAACAGCACAGTCCATTCTCTAGACTACGTTATTTCAGTGTGTATCTGCTGTGGAGGTTTGCACCACTATTTTGGAGGGTAAGATCTTCAGTATTAGGATCAGCCTATCACTTCTGAGATCTGTTGGAGGAGTTCTATTTCAGATTTTGCATCATATTCAGCCATCTCCAGCTATTTTCTGAGTTGCAGCTACTGCCCAGCAACTCCGACATTTTCCCATTTGTATATATTTCATCCAATCCTTCCAAGGATTGGTGTACTATTCTTTTCAGGGGTTGAGAGCTTGCTCCCCACATTTCTTGAGCTGATATTTTCATATCATTGTATTATCTATTATTATGTTGCAGTGTCTCCAAAGAACTGATTTATTTTAGCCTGGTGACATTTCTGTGTAGCAGTGTTTCTCTATTCTCATGTACATGTCTCACTGAGGCTTTCATTGCTTAGCTTGAGTGAATGATTCCTCAAAGCATTGTATACATTTTCTGCTATAATATACATTTGATGGATATTTAGATCTTCATGTATGTTGGATCATTAAAATAACTCTGATACTCCATTGTATGTTCATACACTATTGCAGCCCCTTTATCGAGCACTTTCTCAAGACAACTAGGTGTGGGAGACCTGTTTCACCCACCTAGAGGGATTTATTTTGAACCTCCTCTTGGATTTCGGTCTTAGATGCATTGATATAAGGGATCTAGGTCCTGGTTTCAAATATTGTAGCAGCCATTCCTAGAGAATGCGTTTTCCAGTCATGCCTTGCTAACAGTTTCCCATTTTGGGATATTAGACTCTTCTTTAAGGAGTATATTTTTGGCTATGGTTTTGTCTCCCTAATGAGAGACCGACCTGATTTTTTGTAATCCCTGTATGTAATTCCTAGTTTTTGCAGTTAATATAATTCACTCCACAAAAATAAAATTATATTAAGCAACCTACTATTACAAATATTTGTAGGCACCAACCTACTTGAGACACTAAATCCCCACTACCGCAAATATTCATAAGCACCAAACTACTGGAGCCAATAATCCCCACCACTGAAAATATTCATAGGAACTAACCTAATGGAGACATGAATCCCAAATATTTCAAATATTCACATGCGCCAACCTACTTCAATGATCTTGCTTGCTACTTATGTATTCAATAAGTCTGGTAGCTACTTCTACGTTTATTAGGTACGCTTGTTGCATTTTCCTTCACCCTGTCTACTTATCCCAAAACTTGTTCATTAGAGAACTTTTGAGGTCTAAAATGGGCTTCCTAAGGAAAATGTACAACCAAAATAAATTTTATAAGAACCAATAGGATTCAAGATGAGGATGTCAACCATGGGGGATGATTCACCATTTTTGGGGTTAAAAAGTTAAAATATTAAAAAATAATAAAATAATAAAACCACTTTTTCAAAATGTATTTCAACTTATCTCCCTAAGGTTTTATTCAAATTTCGAGCTAGTTTACTCAGTTGATGCAAAATTTAATTCCTCATCCAAGGAGTACCCATGTTGCATACTTTTGATGGACACTGCTACATGAAAAATGAGAAATACCTGAAAAATCATGATTTCAATCAAGTTTTTCATGTATTTCTAATTTTTCATGTAGGAGGGTCCATAGAAATTATGCAACATGGGCACTCCTTGGATGAGGAATCAAATTTTTCATCCAACAAGTATTTCTCGCTCAAAATTTGAGTAAACCAATAGGGAGATAATTTGAAAATATGAGTTGAAAAAGTAGTTTTTTCTTTTTTCCCTCTAAAATTTGATGATGTAATATAATCTTATTTTATTATTTCCACTATTATTTTATAGTTTCCTTAGGAGGCACATTTTAGGCCTAAAAATTCCCCTAATGATTTGGAGCGTCTTCCTGAGAAAAAAGTAATACAACATGCCACCTATTAAATTTCACAAATATTTCCTAAAATTGATTCCTAAGGCACTTATGTATAACTCCTTGGATCTTTGAAAATTTCACAGTTTGAAAAGTCCAAGAAAATAAGTTACAACAAAGATTCCAATTTAAGTTATTTGAAAATGATTTTAGGATAATTTAGAAACCATAACTTCCACAAGGCCTATATCCAAAAGTATAGTGAACCATTTTCTAAACTTTTTAGTTGAGGTATTGTTCTATGTCTCCGCATGTCTCTAAAAATTTCACAATCTAAAGCATCCCAGAAAATAAGTTATAACAAAAATTTCAAACTGGGCTATTTCAAAATGACATCAGGACTATTTAAAAACCCTAACTTCCATAGGGAATATCTCTGAAATTATAGTGAACCAAAGTATGGAATTTGATAATACGTGCCTAGAAATCTCATCTCTATTTCTTCAAAATTTCACACTTTGAGATGTCCTAAAACTTAAGTTATAGTGAAAATCCCAAGATGGATCATTTTAAGTCCATTTCAAGATCAATAAAAAACCCTAACTTCCATCGGCAACATCTTGTTGATGGTGCTGGACCAACCAAAATTTGGGGAATATCCCCAATATGAAGTCCCAATTAGACCTCATAGTGTTTCGTGTAGGAGTCCCATCCAGTATAAAGGTCTGGTTGCCAAGTTCTTAAATATTTTCCTTGGCTATAACTGTCAGCAAGGGAGATGTATGTAATGGTTCCTTAGAAAATAAAGAAGGTATGTCTAGTGAGTTTTTAGTTGTAATTATGATCCAAGTGGATATCAATGGCCACCCACCTATTCCATTTGGACCCACAACATCAATTCTTGCAGTTCTCCACTTCCAGCAACTTACTATTTTTAACATGTTTTCGGGTCCTACATGCCCAAAGCTATTTTGGGGCATTAATGATCCAGATGGATATCGGTAGCCACCCACCTATTCCTTTTGAACCCCCACCATCAGTTCTTTCAGTTTTCAAGTTGCAACACAACTTACTATATTTAGCATTTTTTCGGGTCCTGAACTCCTGGAGCCGTTTTGAGGCCCTAAACGATGTTTTCTGGGAAAACCAAAAGTTATAGTCCTCAGACAGATATTTTTAATAAGTTATTGAGCGCGTCAAACAGAGATCAGATGCCAAATTTACGTCCCCGAGAAGTTGAAACACCAATTTACCCAAACGGGGCCCCCAGTTTTGGCACTTCATCTCCTAGGGTTAGGTTTTTGGATGTTTCAGAATTTACATTGTTTCTCAATAATAAATAGGCCTTCGAGCCTCATTGTAATACCATTTAGGGGCTGGTAGCCATCACATCTCTTCTCAGGGATACGTTGCCAATCCCCTAACTCATCTATTTCCATATGTCTATAATAGGCCTTCGAGCCTCAATGTAACACAGTTCAGAGGCCTGCATACGCCACATCTCTTCTCAGAGATATTCTACCAGCACCCTAGCTTGTTTCCATTATGTTTGTAAGCCTATTTCATTCATTCTTTTATTAATAAAATGAAGCATTATTTCTGCTCCGTCTTTGTGCTTATGGTTATATGTGTATTCTGTTGCATTCCTGCATAAAATATGGATCAATGCCAAATGGTATCAGAGTGGGTCTGCTCTTTCTCTGTTTTCTTTGCATGTCCCCATCGCGGTCAGGGTATAAGGAGTTTGAGCTCGATATGGTTGCACCCTTCCAAGATCATCCTCACCAACCTCGACGAACCCCTATGGCGGAAGGAAAGAAAGACGAGGGAGCAGGAGATCCTATCAAAATCTTGTTCGAGGAGGCCCTCGAGAAACAAACATGGAAAATTTTAGGGGCTAATATTCGTAGGTGGGATAATTTTATATGATTTTCCACAGAAACGATTCGCCAATTTCCATTTTTTGTAAAAAGTATTCACCCAAATTTTACAATATAAAATTATTTTACCTTAAAAATCACCAATATTATATAGAGACTATATATAAAATCATTATAAATTTGACTAATTTTACAAATATATCAATAAACATTTTATAGTTTTCATATTAGAGACTGGTGAGATTCACCAATGTTTTTAAACTTTAATATCATTTTCGATCCTTAAAATTTTCCCTAGAAAAAAAAGGAGTGCGATGATGGATAACTTTTCCCATATCCTTCAATGTCTGCAAACCAATGGCACATCTACATCCAACACGTCCGCCAACAGGTCCGTGACATCCTGGACAAATCTAATACCAAGTTCAATAGAATTCCCCCCCCCCCCCCCATGGAGGAACTTAACGCAATGGAGACCATTGCTTCCTAAGGAGGGAGGAATGATCCAGGTGGATATCGATGGCCACCCACCTATTCCATTTGGATGCACAACATCTATTCTTGCAGTTCTCCACTTCCAACAACTTACTATTTTTAGCAAGTTTTCGGGTCCTGCATGCCTGGAGCCGTTTTGGGGCATTAATGATCCAGGTGGATATCAGTGGCCACCCACCTATTCCATTTGAACCCCCACCATCAGTTCTTTCAATTTTCAAGTTGCAACACAACTTACTATATTTAGCAGTTTTTTGGGTCTTGAACTTCCGGAGCCGTTTTGAGGCCCTAAACGACGTTTTTTGGGAACACTGGGAGCAAAATGGGCCCATGGATCAATATTTCTCACACCAAAATTTGTATTCCTCGGACAGATCTTTCTAACGAGCTATTGAGCACATCAAACGAAGATCGGATGCCAAAGTTACTTTCCCAGGAGGTTGAAACACCAATTTACCCAAACGGGACCCACAGTTTTGGCACTTCATCTCCTAGGGTTAGGTTTTTGGAAGTTTCATATTTTACATTGTTTCTCAACAATAAATAGGCCTTTGAGCCTCATTGTAACACAACTCAGGGGCTGGTAGCCATCACATCTCTTCTTAGGGATACACTGCCAGTCCCCTAGCTCATCTATTTCTATATGTCTGTAATAGGCCTTCGAGCCTCAATGTAACACAGTTCAGAGGCCTGCGTATGCCACATCTCTTCTAAGAGATATACTACCAGCACCCTAACTTGTTTCCATTATGTTTGTGAGCCTATTTCAGTCATTCTTTTATTAATAAAATGAAGCATTATTTCTGCTGCATATTTGTGCTTATGGTTATATGTGTATTTTGTTGCATTCCTGCATAAAATCAAAATCAATGGTATTAAAGTGGGTTTGCTCTTTCTCTGTTTTTCTTTGCATGTCTCCAACACGGTCAGGGTATAAGGAGTTCGAGCTCGATCTGGTTTCACCCTTCCAAGATCAACCTCGCCAACCCCGACGACCCCCCATGGCAAAAGGAAAGAAAGACAAAGAAGCAGGAGATCCTATCAAAATATTGTTCGAGGAGGCCCTCGAGAAACAAAGGAGCGCAATGATGGATAAATTTTCCCAAATCCTTCATAGGCTGCCCAGCGATGGCACATCTACATCCAGCATGTTCGCCAATAGTTCTGCGACATCCTAGACAAATCCAATACGAAGTTCAGCAGAATTCCCCCCCCCCCCTCCCATAAAGGAACTTAATGAAATGGAGAGCATTGCTTCCTAAGGAGGAAGGAATGATCCAAGTGGATATCGATGGCCACCCACCTATTCCATTTGGACCCACAACATCAATTCTTGCAGCTCTCCACTTCCAGTAGCTTACCATTTTTAGCAAGTTTTCGAGTCCTGCATGCCTAGAGCCGTTTTGGGGCATTAATGATCTAGGTGGATATCGGTGGCTACCCACCTATTCGATTTTAACCCCCACCATCAATTCTTTTAGTTTTCAAGTTGCAACACAACTTACTATATTTAGCAGGTTTTCAAGTCTTGAACTTCCAGAGCCGTTTTGAGGCCCTAAACAACGTTTTTTGGGAAAATCGGGAGCAACATGGGTCCTAGACCCATGGACCCATGTTGCTCAAACCAAAATTTGTAGTCCTCGGATAGATATTTCTAACGAGCTATTGAGCACATCAAACAGAGATCAGATGCCAAAGTTACATCCCCAAGAAGTTGAAACACTAATTTACCCAAATGGGGCCCACGGTTTTGGCACTTCATCTCCTAGGGTTAGGTTTTTGGACGTTTCGGATTTTACATTGTTTCTCAATAATAAATAGGCCTTCAAGCCTCATTGTAACACAGTTCAAGGGCTGGTAGCCATCGCATCTCTTCTCAGGGATACACTACCAATCCCCTAGCTCATCTATTTCCATATGTTTGTAATAGGCCTTCAAGCCTTAATGTAACGAAATTCAGAGGCCTGCGTATGCCACATCTCTTCTTAGAGATATGCTACTAGCACCCTAGCTTGTTTCCATTATGTTTGTAAGCCTATTTCAGTCATTATTTTATTAATAAAATGAAGCCTTATTTCCGCTGCATCTTTCTGCTTATGGTTATATGTGTATTATGTTGCGTTCCTGCATAAAATCCAGATCACATTGTGTCAAAGTTATTCTGCTACGGAAATGGGAGAAAAGTGAGCCTCTAAGAGAGAGGTAATAGTACCACCCAAGAAGAGACACACTTGAACAAGAAGGATCTATCTAACATGTAGCATGTTAGAACCATGTAATTTACAGTATCACAAGGTGATTGTGTACTTTATTTAAAAAAAATTCATACTATACATAGATGTCAATATTCAAAAAAATTTCCAAAGAAAGAATCAAAGGAAACAAACGCAGCAGAGAAGCAGTTAAGGCAGAAAAAAAACAAATGCAGAGTCGTGAACGTGATTGGGTCAAGTTGTGCACGCTTGGGTCGAATCGTGAACATCAGCAGGTCATGAACGTGGGAAAATTAGACAACATTCAAGTATTCTACGAACAAATATAAAGAAACGAACGGGCACAACCAAAGAAACAAAGTCTAAAAACCACAACAAGGGAGCAATGAGGACTGTTGATATGAACATCGATCAACGACGGAGATTAAATCGCAATCGCAGATTGCAAGTTTTTCAAGATAGGTGCAAAGGGTAAATGTTAAAGTTGCCGAAGTGTGATGTGTGACGATGGTGGGACCCATTCAACCACCATACTTCCTTTTCATTTTATTTTCCTTAAAAATCATTAAACCTTACCCTTTATTCACTTTTCCTCTTTATTCTTTCTAATTTACCTTTTCATCACTATATCATTACACCTACCTCTGCCTTTCCCGATCGCTCGCTCGTGATTAAAAGTGGGGCCTTTTCTCCCTGACATGTCATCCCTTCCCCCACCATCCATCACAAAATCACAACTTTACCTATTTATCCACATCGTTTTGCATCGCAAATATTATAACTTACCTTTTAAGCAACTGCAATGTATTTTGCTTAAATTGCGATGCGGTTGGCCCCACCATAGCAGCTCTACGCCCCACTTCAGGCTTCTTAAATCATAAACCTTACCTTAGCACAAAAACCTTCTAACTTGTGATTGTGATGTGGGTGGATCCCTCTCCTCGCACTTTGCAAGTTTTAGAAATTAATCCCTGCGCTCATAAGAAAAACCTTAGGATTTGCGATTTGAATTGCAGTCTGGTCCCACCTTCCCTCCATGTCACCAACTTTTCCCTGCGCTTCGTACTTCACATATTTTAGACTTTACCTCCATGGTTATAACCAAATCTTAAGATTTTCAATTTGCGGTCTACGATCTGATCCCACCTTACCTGCCACGTCGTGTCAGTACTTCACATCACATCGCTGATTCCATTTCTTATAACTTATACTCTAAAACATGCAATGTGTGATTTTCTATGGATGTGATAAGGTTCAGAACTTAAATCTAAACATTTTCAGGTCTGGATATATGAGTCTTTTACAATGTTTTGTTTTAAAAGGGTCAAGTCGGTCATATGAGGTTAGAACATCATTTTATGAAGAAATAAGGTTAAACACAACATGAAGGACTTGTGGTAGAATAAGTGTGCCATGTCGTCGCCCTCCACTTTTCCTCCATCTCCACTCACCCCCTCCTCGTCTGACGATCCTTGTTTCCACTTTTGTTTCATTTAACCATATGGGGTGGGGGGGGCATCCGAAATGGGTGGTATCCCTTACCACCATCCCACTACATGTCGCCCTTCCGCTATTTAGCGCCCGCCTCTCCGTTCCCACTTACCACTTAAGGCCCCCTCCGAAAATATGTTTCCACCGTCCTCCCAAACCAATGCCACCTTATGACCGTTGCCAATGCTTCCACGCCATGTCCTCCATCATCCGTCCCCATCTGCCAACCACCATCCCTCCACATCTGGGCTTATAAGGTTTTTGCGCCATCTTATAAAGAAATAGGCCAAAACACAGCAGAAGGACTTGTAATAGTATAAGCCCCGACAAGGTGTGCAAGAAAAGGAGGTCAAGTTGGGCAAAGGGCGTTCATGGGAGAACTGTTATGCAGAAGAGGAAAAGGTAGTATAACACATTAGCACCGACAAAAATCAATGAAAATTGGCCAACACTACACCAGATTTGATTACCCAACATCAGTTTCTGAAAAACAGAGCTAGATTTCAGAACCACCATTGGTTGCCTCTTCATGACCATCATAGCCACCTCCAAGCTTATTATTTAATCTTCATAAGAGCCATCGAAGCATTGGATCGATGAAAATCTATCCAACATTAATTCTACAAGCGGTGGTTTTTGTCAGAGATTTCTGATCAGGCCTTACATGGCCACACTTGTCCATTTTCTACTAAATTGTAATAAATTAAAGGTTTTCGAGTAAGATAGGGCAAACGACTTAGTCTTAAGATAAATACTACATGCCTTAGCAATATCAAGGGTTGGAAGTTAGAAAATTAGACCCAGTTGAAACTTGCATTGTAAGAAGTATTGTAACACTGTAATTGTTTGAGATGGGCATCAATAATAAGAGACCATTCACAGGATTCTTGAGCTATGTTAATGGTGATGTTTTTCCTCTGTTTTTATGTTTTTCCTTTGTCTTTTCATGTTGTGAATCAATTTATCTGACTTCAAAACAAAAAATTTAGATTAATTTTTACTAAGAGAGCACCTTAATTCTGTATGTGTTTGTTATCTTAATGTTTTCCTCTGAGTCCTGAATGCATAATTCAGAGATGGTCTGCTCTACATTCACGTTGAGCCATAATCTCCTTCTCCAATCCCATATTCACACTGCTAGTAAGATTCAGTCTGCATAGTTAACATGCCCTGTGAATGCCCTTGAAAATTTGATGCACAATTCAGCCTCTTATGACTCCATAGCCCAATGGATTAGTCTCATAGCTCCATCCGTCCAACCACACCATCAATCAAACAAACAACCCCCATCATTGTAACTATCCAAATATTAGCACTTATAATCATAAAATAAATCATAAAAACAGAGAGAGGCCTCTCTGAGTCTAGGAAGGATAGTTCCTGAACTCCAAATTGGTTTGATGATGCCCTATATCATTTGTTCTTTCCAATATTACAAATTACAGAGTGACAACACAACGGAATAGTCCACAAGGGATGTGATGGTCGTTACAACCAACAAATGAGAAGGGTCTTTATAATATCATGTGGAGTAGTCCACAAGGATGTGGCAACAATAACAACCATTATAAAACATTCTCAAGAAGATAAGTACTAAAATGACCGAAATAGTTCAACTATCTTAGCCGATCCAGGTGGATATTGGTGTCCACCTTCCTATTCCACTTGGACCCCCACCATTGTTTCTTTTAGTTTTTAAGTTTCCTTAATTGTAGCACAGTTTACTATTTTTGGCAGTTTTTCGGGTCTTGAACTTTAAAATATGTTTTAAGGCACTAAACGACATTTTCTAGGAAAATTGAGGCTTGAAATTTGTAGTCCTCATATAGATCTTTCTAACTAGGTATTGTGTGCATCAAATGAAGATTTTATGCCAAAGTTAAGACCCTAGGAAATTGATGTACCAATTTACCCAAAGGGGGCCCATAGTTTTGGCGCTTCATCTCCTAGGGTTAAGTTTTTAGATGTTTAGGGTTTTACATTGTTTCTCAATAATAAATAGTTCTTCGAGCCTCATTTTAACACAATTCAGAGGCATGTAGCCACCACATCTCTTCTCGGAGATAAGCTACCATTGTCCGAGCTATTTTATTTCCATTTTGTATGCATATTTTAGTTATTTGATATTAATGAAATGAAGTTATATTTATGTTGCTTCGACGTGTCTATGTTCATATTTGTATTATGTTGTGTTCCTGCATAAATTCAGATCATTAGCACTTGTGAAAGAAAACATGAAGTACACACATCTGTAGAATAGTCTTACAAACATTCATAATCCATGCATGAAGAATGTGTTGGACTTGAAGGCTTCTGTTCTTAAGCAAAATTTCCAAGACACGTGTATACAATGAAAATCACTAGCTCCAATAGCGGAGCATTGGAGCCACTCCTTTCTCCCCAAAAGAAGTAGCTTATCTCTCTAATTCTTTGCGAGAGGACCCAAGGTGAAAGGCCTGCACTCTTACAATGAGAGAGTATATATAACAATGAGGAGGTGATGCTTTAGCTTCTTTGTGACTCTTCATATACCCTCTTGACTGTTTGACTTCCTATGAATTTTCAAATTTACATGAATCTTCGTATTCCACACATGTCCTTTGGACTTTCACTTTACAATACATTTCTGAAACATATGTTACATCATTGGCCATAAGGTGTGGCATGTAACCACTCATGACATGAAATTTATGACATGGATTGCTTGATGATGTGGCAATGTCAATCCACTGTTGTTGCCGAGTGGTGAATGTATTCTTGAGAATTCTTTTCTTTTCACCTTTGCATGGCTTGGTGATAATAAATCTTCAATGATCTCATGTCTTGAATGATGGTCACAAACTATTGTCCCTTCACTTTTCTTGATTGATCAGTGTTTATGTTTCAGTCACGAGTGTGTATTTTAGCATTATTCCCTCCTTCATATCCTTCTTCATCATCTTGTCATGGCATGATAGAGTACATGTTCCTAAAATTCACTCACAACAAGATGAAACCAATCTCAAAACACCCTAGTCTAAGATTAATCAAACTGAACCTTTGACTGAGACCGAACCAGATGGAGAGTTGGGGAAGAGGCTCAGTGACTGCGTAGCTGCGTAGTTGAAGCAAGGAAGGGGAATATGTGAGCCTTGAGACTATGCAATGCATAGTTCAAGATGGGTTGAGGGAAAAAACCTCACAGTTCCAGGCGAGAGTGGGACAGGCTGAGTGGATGGACACTGCGTGAACATACTGCACAGTTCCAAGAGACAATGGAGGTTGGGACATTATGAAGTTGCACAGTTCAAGGGCTCAGGGACTGAGCTTGGGGCTATATATTGCACAATGTGTAGTGAAGTCCGGGATGGAAGGAAGGATTTTGCAATTCTAGAGGTCAATGTGAGAGTTTGGGCATAGAAACTGCGTAGTGAAGCAGTCCTTGGAAGTAGGAATTGTGCATTGTGTTGTTCCAAGTGGAAAGGTCACAACTAGAGGAGTTAGACTGTGTAGTGCGTATCTTATGGAGGCCAAGTGAAGCTAGGTTGCTTGGTTGGGAAGTTTTTCTTGAAATGGCTGTGGGACTGATTGGACTGATGTGAATAGTAATAATAATTTGACTGTAATCACACACTTAAAATAATTTGACGACTCAACAACATAGATCACCTAGAACACATAAACAATGCATTTCCCTCTGTGTGACAACTTTACGACAAGTTCAACACCAAAGATACACTTTGTGATGAAGGTTAAGACACTTGTGTGACAATGCTCAAAACTTTGGAAACGAGTGTGAAGAATGTCTACATGGTTATAACAAATCATTTACACAAAGACAACCTCTTTGAATCACCAGAATAGGCTTATGTACATGAGGCAACAACCAAAATTTGAAAAAAAAACATTTACCCTAACATGCAAAAGGGAACAAAACACTTTAAGAAAACACATGAAGTGAGTTTCAAAGTTTACGACGAAGATAAACAAGACCAAGGAAGGCTTTGAAATTGGGTGCAGGCCAAAATTTTGGAGGGTGTTGTAGCAGCTGCAACACTTGGTGACACACTGGTATAATTCTAGCTTCTCTATCTCAGTTAATTTCTTTTGTGAAGGGCCTTTGTTCTTCGGGGAGTATTCATTCATCGTGTAGATTACTTTGGTCTCCCCACTTACCCCATGAATAGTCGTAGTCCCCTTAATGCCTTCTCAGTTAAACTCAACATAAAATTCAACATTATCACAATGTTTCGAGTTGGGAAGGCTAGTGAAGTTAGCGAGCTTAATATTTTTAGAGTATATTTTTTCATCTTTGGTGTTACTCTGCTACCAGCAGGCCTAGACAGTACCCTGACAAAATCACTACAGGAACACAAACATTGCTCTCTTTTCAGCGAGCCTGAATAGTACCCTAACGAAGTTTCTTGTTTCGCCTCTCTGTGCAGGAATCCTTTCTCTTCTTTCACCTTTATTTATTTATTTTTTATAGGACTGTGAATTGACACTTATTCATTTTTGGGTGGAAGAGGGATCCCAACTTATTGAGAGTAGGAAATATTGTTCCTTCAGAGAAGCATGTAAAGACCTTTGATTTGGTTTTTCTCGTTTAGATTTTTCCCCTTCTCCTCTTATACTAATTGGATAAATGTTGAAACACCAAAACATAAAGAACCAAACATCAGTACAAGGCTTTAGGAATAGACACAAGTTCATGGTTTGACCAAAACTATCCTTACATATGGATCGTAGTTTCCGCCATAACTTCATTGGCCAAAGGACATAACCAACACAAGGAACATGGAATGAAGGTTTAGCCCAAATGTTGAAGTGTCACAAGACTCTTTTACAATTCAACCACACACATACTCAGAAGCCAAAAATGTACAAGCTTGACACTTATTGACATAATGAAAAAAAAAAGAATAAGAAGACTATGTACATATTGTAGGGCACAACCCTTGATTATCATTAAAATAATGCTTCAAGTATTGGCCATTGACAAGGAGAGATTCAATCTTCCCATCAACTGATTGAAGATGATAAATGTGTTGGCAAAGATTTTCGTGCATTGTGAATGGTCCAATCCATAGGGATTGAAAATTAGTGTTCTTGAATTTGTCCTCATGGTATTTATCCCACTTTAAGACTAAGTCACCCACACTAAATTTTTTCTTCCCTTCAAACTTCTTGTCAAACCACCTCTTGATATGATTTTGCTGAAGTGAAAAGATTTCTTTTTCATTCAACCTTTCTTCCTATAACTTATGAAGAGTTTCCATCCTATGCTACACTAATAAGCATGACTTACCTTGGGATTCTTGTGAGAGTTGGAGAGTAGGAAGTTAGATGTTGGGCGGGAGGATGAATTATTTTCCATTTACCAAGAATTAAGGGGAGGATTTCAGAGAGGGTTTTGGAAAGAATCAGTCAGCCCATAAAGAATTCACAAAAGCGGAGTGCCAGTTTCACTATTCAAAGAATATTGTCTTTTTTTATGATACAAATGATGTTATAATTAAGTGATTTATCAAGACCATTCCCATGCAGATAATAATTATTTGAATGTTTCAATACAACCCCATTTTCCAATGAAAATTTGTAAAGTCTTACCGATGAAAAGTATGTTTCATTATCGAAAACAAGTGAAGTAGGAATGTCGAACCCGAAAATGATGTTCCATTGAAGGAAATTAATAACTTCTTGATCATTCACCTGTTTGATCAAATATAATTCTATCCACTGTGTAAAATAATACATGGCAGTGAGAATATAGCGGTGTTTCTTCAATGGATGCGGAAATATTTCTCCAATAATATCCAAGCCCCATTGTTGAGAAGGTTCTTCCACTACGATAGGCTACAATGGGTTGACTAACTTCTTGTTTCTATCGTCGCACCTCTGAAATATCAGATACTTGCAGGCATAAGCGTGAGAATATTTAAATAATGTAGGCCAATAAAAACTGGCACGCATGAATTTATGTGTATTTGTGTTACCCGCGATATATCCCCCGGCTAGTCTATCATGGATATCACACAATACTTTCTCTGAATCGTGTGCTTCCAAACACCTAAGAAATACTACATTATGGTGCTTTCTGAAAAACACCCCATGCACCAACTGGTAATATAATGTTTTGATTCTAAGTGTCGTCTTTTGCTATGCAGATAGATGGGAGGGAAAAATTTCATGCTCAAGGTATTGGTGCACATATTTGTACCAAGCGTTCATGATAGCAGTGGGGGAGGCTCGCTCAACATTATACATTTTGATTTCTTGCTCCCATCCTAAGGGATATTCTTCTTCCTTTGCATCCATTGCTTCTGCTACTAGTCGACATAGAACATGGCCCTTGATTGTGTGAACTGGTTTGAACTCTAAGTCATATTCATGTAAACTAGTCATCCAGTTTTCTCTTCTCTCACCCAGCTCTTGTTGAAAAAACAATGATCTTACTACTGGGTAGGGAACAAAGATAATATAGTGATTTTTCAAGAGACAGGGCTGAAAGTTCTTCACCACCTTGTATATTGCATAAACCTTATTGTCAATGGAAGGATAATTGAGTTCCTGTCCTTTAGGACTACCGCTCATAAAATATATAGGCTTCTCATTGCTCTCATCATCCTTTTGTGTGGGGAAAAAAATGAGAGAAGTGTCATAAGAAAAGGTGTAGAGTAAGAAATATTTGTCGAAATCTGGGTTGTATAGGGAAGGTGCTTCCTCGATAGCTTGTTTTATATGGGAAAACATGTCCTTTTCCCTTTTATCCCATTTGTATATTTCATCCTTCTTTATCATCTCCTGTAGTGGCCTAAGAATATGAACATAATCATAGATAAAATTACGGAGGAAATTATTTTTTCCCAGGAATGATTGCATAGCTTTCTTTTTTACCAAGAAGGGAATTTGCGTAATTGATTTGACCCTATCCAGGTGTTGATGGTCCTAAATGACTGTATTGATATTGGGGATAACCATCCTGTCGAGACCTTAGAATATATCTTTTTCCATTTGGAGTGATGGCTTCAACTAGAGTTATGGGACTAATTTTCCTTTCTATAAGCTAATGAAAGATGAAGTGAATATGGATATATTACTCTAATATGAAAAAAATATGAAATGGAAACTAGTATTGGTTATTTATCTATCTATCCCGGGAAAGCTGATAAAATATGTGATTTAGAAATATTTCACAATTAACATGAAAATGTAGATGATCATCTAATTATGAATATAACTCAGAGAAAGAAAAATAATTAATTAAATAATTAATTAAATAGTTAATTAAATTATTAATTTAATCATCACACATCTTGATATCTCGATATTCACATATAATTAACATATTTCAATCATACACATCAATAGTGATTATGAGAGATTGCTCCAACACATATACTGTGAATAAAATAAAAATAAAATTCTACTCTATGCAATTAAACAGATAAGTGATAATAGTACCCGATAGACCATTGATCTTATCATGATAGAAAGGCAGTGGTTCAACTTCATATTAATAAAAATTTAAGTTACAATAGTGCAACTTAACCTTCATTTTTACAAAAATCAGAACCCAGTCTCTATTGCTGAGAGAAAATATATAGTTTCTTTATAAAATGATAAAGATATAAAACCAAAAAAACTTTCCAAACAGTTCATAACATAAGAATAAACAAAGTAAAACAATACAATATAGTTACAACAAATTTTCTAAGCTTAGTAGGAAGAATGTCCTCCAACATGATATCTCAATTCAAAGGTGTCAATTATATTTTTTAATTTAGGAGGAGACATCTGCTAAATCCACATATGACTGGTGAAAACAACATCCCTCAATGCCAACAACATCTGCATGGTGGTCTTCGATAAACATAGGAGAATGGGCCACTTACTGTGTGGGCCAAGAATTGTAAATGCAATTCTAAATCAATTTTGGTTAATTGATCTATAATATCGACCCTCTTTTTGGAAGACTCTTGCCACATCCTCGTTAAGAATTTGATATCTTGTAGGGTGGCTTCGGAGTAAATTGGGATAATATTAGATTGGAGAAAATTATCATTAATTGCTTCAGTTATGTTATTGGAAATTTCTTGAGCTTGATAAACTGAAGCCTCATATTGTTTAATGTGAATGTCCCATTCTCTGAAGATGATTTCCTTACGATTTTCCTCAATCTTAGGTAGACCGAATGATCTACCTTCTTCACTTTCCTGCCAAGTCAGGAAACCAAAAATATTCTCTTCTATATCCTCAAAATAATTTATAGTATCAAAAAGTTGATTGAAAAGGGATTCTACAGTTTTGCGTTGATCATGAATAAATGCCAATTTCTAGAAAAATACAATATGTTGCTGGGCTAGAAGAGTGTGTTGGAAATTGGGTTCAATTCTACCAGCGTGTTTCATGACATTGACTAACCGCCTCTCATGGATCCTAACTCTGGCAATTGTGGAGGAGACTAACGTCTGCGGGTTTTCGTCTAACAGAAATCGTGATTCCAACAAGTGGTTTCAGAGCAACAGGTCTCGAGTTTGAAACTCACCTGGCTCACGTTGGGGGGAGTATTTTGGACATTGGGTTCAACTCTCCCCGTGTGTTTCACGACATGGACTAACCACATCTCATGGATCCTAACTATGATCAATTGTAGCAGAGACTAACGCCTATGGGTTTTGGTCTAACCGCAATAATGATTCCAACATAGTGTTCAACTCATTTGCCTCTTTCTTGAACTCTACTAACTTTGGGTTGGCACTTAAGTGCTCCGAGATTATGAAATTATATCATTTATGATTTCTAGTGCTCCGAGATCTTTTGCTTCTCTTTTTCAATACTCTATTCCAACAAAACAATTATTTCTTCTTTTTCCTTAAGTTATTGTTGGAACCCTACAAATTTAGTAATAGTAGCTGAATCATTTGCACCTATAAACTACGTAATCCCTCCCAATTCCTATATTGGAGTGGCCAAGGAGCCTTTTCACAAGACCTCAAAGAATGCATTACCTAGGACCAAAGCCTGATATTTATCAAGCTTTCTCTTTTTTCCTTTCCCTTTTTACTACAACCTTGTGGTGAGGGCTGTAGAAAATATCCAATGGAGGAATATATTATATTTTCAAAACCACCTTAGAGGAAGGGAATGTTGGTATGACTTATATATTTCTATCCTCTTAAGTTTCTTTAACATCCTTCATTATTTTGACAACTTTTTCAGGATTCTTTTAGGTTTCTTGAACTTTCACCTATGGAGTAGACTGAAGAACTTGACATGGATCAGTTGAAAAGTTCAAGGCTTGATTATATTCATTCTACACATCCTCTAACTTAGAATCAAGAATTCCTTCATCTGTTTGGGAAGAGGTAGAAGCATCAGTTACTCTTGGCTAAGAAGAATTAGTAGAGTGTGTGAGATCAGTTACATCAGTAACAAATTTCTCTTGGTAAACCTGTAATGAATCCATGGGGAGATTAACCAGCCTAGAAGCCATGTACTGGATAAACTAATCCATTTCCTCGAGAGTTAATTCTTATTTTTCATATCGAATCACCATGGAATAAGAATAATATTTTTCAAAGAGATCATTAAACTTATATTTTTCATGCATGAACTGTCTAATAATATGTGTTGTTGTAATCTTCTTGACAACAAAATTATGATCATATTTCCTATTTGGCATATTAGGAAATTTCAGAGCTTTAATAGCCTAAATCTCAATTAATGCATTTTGTAATTATCCAAATCATAAATTCTAAATTGAGTCAGGAAAGGGGGGCACATATTTTTATTAGCTTATATTGGAACGGGGTTCCCTAACCTGCGTTTTTGGTACTTAAAGTCGGTCCTGCATAAGGGTTTTTGGGTCGATCAGAGCCCCTAATGTTTTGTAATGGGTTAAAGGGAAGCTCTAGGGTCCACAAACCATGGTTTGCAGACCATCGGATAGCAAAGGCTAAGATGTTATAAATAGATAGATAGTTGGGTCTAGTAGGTAAGAAAGTTGATAGATTGATGCTACGTGCGAACGGTTAGATCTCTTTTGGGTTGTTTTGGGTAAGGACTCATGCTGGATGTGTGCACGGAGATCCTTAGTCCTACTGTGTGTGGACCCCGTTAGGCTATGTGTGCGGGTTGTGTTTTGGTTGTAAGTGGATCTGAATGTTAATGAATGTGAAGTATCGTTAAAGTATCTATGTGTTATCTGAATTGGTTATGTTTACTACTGAAGCGCATATGTGATATTTAATTAACCTGTGAATGTATCTATGTTCTCGAATTGGCTTAAGTATCTATGTGATCATATATTGGCTGTGATTATAGTGCTCCATGATGATATTTGATAGTACGCACGATGATACAAATGTATTGATTAGATCTGATAGCTTTGCTCTGGTTATATGCTAATTACACTGTTAAAAGGGTTGTGAATAGACTCACTCTGTAAGCTGCGACCTAGATTTGCCTCGAATTACCTACTCTCTCTCAAGGTGCAGAAACCAGGTTCCAACACCCTCCCATATTGCTTCGGGTGAGACCTTAGCCTGCACAAATAGGTCATTACCGAAAGGGCTAGTAGTATAGGGGTTTTTTGGCAAACCTTAACCTCTAAACCTGGGTAAGTACCCCTCAAGCCAACAAATGGTTCCGTCATCAGGACTGAGAGAATTTTGAGAGAGAGATCGAGTAATGCCACGAGGTCCTTGGAGACCTGAAAGAGTGGAAATTGAATATTGGTTTGAAAGATAGATTCAGGAGTTTGTTGTAAAGGGGAATCACAACACGAAGTTAATGGTTGAGAAGTGGAAGAAAAAGTACATCTTCATTGGAGTTTATGAAATTTTCTTTGTGACCTTTACACACAAGCTTCAAGAGTGGCTGGCAAGGCTCGTAGAATTCCAAACATGCTGGAAGGACGATTAGGTTGCGCAGTGGACACCAGAATTGATTCAACATCTAGAAAGTACTGAAAATACAATCACCCGTATAGTAGATCATTGGGTAGATGGCATGCTAGGATGATTTGTGACAAATTTCAAAGTTGATCAATTCATATCCTATTCTGAAGCAGAGTGGAGGTTCTTCAAAGGGTTCCGGGATAAGTTCTGGAAAACACTGCCATTGTTAATCAAAATTTTACTGTGTGAAAAAGGCGTTCTGTGTAGCCACACCGAGTGAATGACCTCTGATCTAAGAGAGAGTACAAAAATAAGTGGTAATTACTATCAAACTAATAAAGAAGGAGATAGATCTGTCTACAGTCCATTAAGAGAATTGGTTGCACATATTCCTCCAACTACACCACCTTCAAGTCAGCATAAGGGTAAGAACTCACTCACACCTCCGCCGCCACCAGAAGACGATATGGCCATGCACATGAAGCTACCTACCTTCAAGGGTGTAGGAGACTAAGATATGGACCGATTTTGGTTTGTAGTAGAATCAATATGGACTGCACAGAATGTGGCTACCGATGTTGTAAAAAGAGCGCAGCTATCCCTCGCCTTTGAAGGATGGGCCTTGGACTGGTATATGGGATATGTAGGGCAGCATGCGGATACATCTATTTAGGAGATTAAGACAACTTTAAAACAACAATTCTAAAAGCCTAAGTCCTACTCGTAACTGGTAGCTGACCTAAAATACTTTAGAGAAGGAGCCACTGAGTCTGTATGGGAAGTTGATCAACAGTTAAAGAAGGATAGTAGAGATGGAGAATTCCTGTATGATGATAGACAGCAAAAGGAATGGTTTATTGCTATTCTATTGCCTCACCTGCATGGACCTATGGGTCAACAGTCGATGGAAACGCAAGTGAATGCCTTGGAAATTGCTATGAAACTAGAGGTTGCGCCAAGAGACGATGCCCAGTTTGGAGTACAGCAGATATAGGGACAACTGGAGGAAATGCACCTTGAAATACATAATCTGAGAAAATAATGGGGGAAAGAGGCCAGTCCAGACATATGGTGCATAAGATGCAGGGTATACGGTCATACCAAGGATTAGTGTCCTCTACTGGCAGATTACATGCAGCTTGGGGGACCCAGCCCATTGCGCCCTAAGGAGGTTGTAGGGCCAAGTGGCTCGACGTTATGGTGCACTGATTTTCGTGTTGCTGGGCTACACGACACTAACCACTGTCCCCATCTTGGTGCGTATGTCCCAGATTTGAAGCAACAATGGTGTCGATTCTCCTCCTCTGTGGGGCATGAAGAGCATAATTTCCGGACATATGAATTGATGATATATTGAGGAAACCTATACAGGGTATAGGCCGACCCTTCTTCGCCACTGTCGCCCTCAAGCAAAGGAGGATCCCCAGCCAGGGGCAGGGGAGGGGGAAGGGGTGGAGGCACAGGTCGGGGAAGAGGACAATTGATCTGTTACAACTGTGGGGAGATAGGGCACTTTGCGAGGGACTTTCCGAACCTTGTGCGACAGTCATGCTGTTACTGTCGACAATTGGACTATGTGATTGAATATTATCTAGTCCTGAGAGAAAAATTGCAGGAAAATAATTAGACACCTATGCAGAATGTACATGGGGTTAAGGCGGAACCGCATGACAAAGGACCAAGCATTATTTTCATAACGCACAACGGCATGGTTACTGGAGGAGCTGAGGAGAAAGCCAAAGCTGAACCTCTTATCTGGAAAGCAGTTGTTAAGTAGGAAACCTTGGACCTACAGAAGGAAAAGGAAACCTTTGTCGCAACTCGCAAAGACTTTACTAAGGATGAGGCGCCTATTTCGAAAGCTCCAGCAAACCTAAGAACAGATGACGAAGTTAAACCATTTCTAGAGGCATGTATGAAGTTGTTATGCAACCAGAAGGCAGTAGAAAATCTGCAAGCACTAATAGACAGTTGCGCAGAGAGAACTACCCTCTCCCAGAAGTTAAGGATGTGCACAAACTTTACAAACATAAGAAACACACTGGTCGGGAAATGCGGTTAACAGCACATATTGGAGACTACGAAATGGATCAGGTTATTTTGGACCTGGGGTGATATGCAAACGTACTACCCAAGAAAACTTGGCAGCGGATGGGAGAGCCTAAGTTGGAATGGTCTACTATCTAGCTGCGCATGGCCAACCAACAAAATATCATACCATTGGGAAGGCTATGAAAAATTACGGTAGATATCGTAGGAGTTAAGGTCTGCACCGACTTTGAGGTAATTCAGATTGTGGAAGATGCGGACCCCTATCCTATGCTCCTAGGATTGGATTGGGAAATAGACATGGGAGCCATTATCAACCTAAATAAAAAAACATGGTGTTTGAGAATGAGGGTACAAGGGTGATAGTCCCACTAGACCCTGCAGAAGGAGAGCGGTATACAGAATCAATGCGCAAAGAAGAGGATGTGGATCACATCTATAAGTTAACTGCTTGGGACGAAGATTGGATCAACCCTATGACTGATGGTGTGCTTTGTTGGGAGAAGGACAACCAATGCTTCTCTGAATCCAACTGGGAGATAGAAAATTGGCAGAATCAGCTACATGATGTATCTTCACTGCGATGTCTTAGAATCAAAAATAAATTCTGGTGCATCTCCTCAGAGGTAAGATAAATGCCCTACTTTGATGTTTCTGGTAGTATTAGGGATTTTTTGCGAGCATTTGAAGCTAAATTCCCATGGGAGTGAAGGTTTTGGACCATTAATCTATCCATGTGCACAACTCCTGCGAGGTGGTGGGACACACATAAAGGGACGTTCCAGGATTGGGAAGAGTGTTGTGAAATGATGATCCTATGATTTGAACCCCCGGCTCACCTGTGTGTAAAGACTTTCCTTGGCCCAGGGGACCCGCGTGAGCACTTGTCTGTATGGATGGATGATCAGGTGATCATGTCCTTAATGGAAAAATGCTCAAAAAATTAGTTGCTCAGAAATGGTTAAAACCAGAATGACAGGAAAGAGCTCGAAAAGATGATCCTATAGCCGCAAACGACACTGAAAACCGATGCTGTATGAGAAAGATATTCAACTTTGAATTTTCTTAATTTCAGGTAAAAAGTCCAGTTTGACCCAGTTTGACTTTATAAAAATTTTTATTAAAAATAAAAAATATTAAACAGAATATTATAGGAATATTCCAAAGAATATTTTGCACAGACAGCCAATGGAAGGGCGCCACGAGGACAGCTCGGAGGCCGCCACATGGCCCCAAGGGTCAACAATTTTTTTTTTGCAAAATTATATTGTCACGGATGAGATTTGACCCTGGGTCAGGTCTGTGGCAACCGGGCAGCCCAACAGGGTGAGCCATGGGCAGTTCTTAATAGCATTAGTCGCAAATTTATATATAAACTTTGAATTTGGTTCAGGCGGGGTTGTAAAGGGGCCAACCCTTAAGGGCCAGCCCCTCGATGATATAACCACAGCACTGGAACCCAGAGCCAATCATTGGCGTGTAACACAAAAGTGGAATGTGGCCTGGTCACATGGAGTGGAATCCAATTAATAAACAGTTTTATATTATGGTTTGACATTAATACCTCTGCATATAACTCAAGGTTTTCTAACTATTTGCCGACGGGTGCGGTCCTATGGACCCGCAACCCTTATCTCTTAGCACCCACAACTGGCGGGGTTATTGGCGGACTCCACCTTTTATGGTGGCCGCCCCACATTTAGTGGGATAAACTGGAGTTTTCCCAGATTTGGAGGAGCTGTTTAGGGCAAACTTGGACAAAAACTTGTTTTAACCATAACTTGAGCTAGGGAAGTCCAATTGGAACGAATTTTTTTTTGTTTTGGGGGTATTGGAGCATTCTAAAGCTACTAGAATAGGTTACAAATCCATCAGGTCATTTTTTTTTTAGAGGTTTTATCAGCAGGTTAGCTAGAGGAGCCACCAGGGCTTTGGGAATGGAGAGTTGTATTAGGCTATGTTCATCTGTTTGAGGTGAATTTGCTATCATTTATTACTATTTCCAGCACTCTGATTCTATTTAAGCAATTTTTCCTGCCTATTAAGGCTTTCTTCATGATGTATAACTATTTTTGAGCATTATAAGAGAAAGGCATGCCCATTTGGGGGCCTTGGAACCGATAGATGTAGCCTAGGAGGGGTGAACTACCTAAACATATGCTGAGTTATATTTTGTGTCAATTTTTCTGCTTATTTTAAGAATTACATGTGTTAAACAGTAAATTGAAATCAACCTCCCATTCACTAAAGGACTAATACACTTAACAAAACACATTTGTTCCATTGCAAAATACTTCTAAAAGCTTGCACACACTATTAAAGGTTAATGAATACTTTGAACCAAAAGAAAATACTTTCATAACCAGATCATTGAGTGTTTACTATTTATTTCCTTAGGCAAAGTCTGTTTGTGGGCCAAGTAGCCTCTGGTTTCATCCTTTTCTTTGAAAGGTGAAACAACCAGTAAAATCCCCAACAGTCAATCTCTGTATGAGAAATAATTAGTTCTCACATTTTTAGATCAATGGAGAAATGGTGCAAATGAACTATAGAGGAATGGGTTCACCTGCTCATTCATGCCTTGGGGCCAATCCCCACTACATGGTATTTAGATGCAGAACTACACCAGCGCACCCGCCACTGGGAAAACCTGAAGGATGAGTTTGTAGGGACATTTGGTTTGGTAGGTGGAAAGGAGGCACTCGATGAAACTCTGCAAGATATAAATGCCTTAGGATTTGATGAATCACGCCCTTGCGCAGCACATGGGGCACCAACATGGAAAATGCAGATGCAAGATTTTGTCAACTATCGCAATTTATCAATGGAGGAGTGTAATGAAGACCCACAAAATGTCTCAATCCCGAAGTCGGAGGGAGAATGCGTATTTGGTAGACCCCCACTGCAGACCGTCGATGTCACTAAGCCTCTAAAGCTACAAGAAGTCAACATTGGAATGGAGGAGCAGCCTAAGCTAGCTAAAATTGGGGACTATTGGGATGATGATACTGTGGGAAAAGTTGCAGAACTCCTCACGAAATACCAGGACTTATTCTCGACAAAATTCTCGGAACTCAAAGGGATTACAAGGGACCTAGGGGTCATGCGCATCACTTTAAAACTAGATGTGCACCTTTTGAAGCAGCGCCCTTATCGGCTAAACCCCAAGTACCAAAAAAAAATCAAGGAAGAAATCGAAAAAATGCTCACTACGGGTATCATCAAACCAGTCAAACAGTCAGATTGGGTAAGTCCTATGGTGGTTCAGGAAAAAAATACCAAGGGAGAGATACAGATCTATGTTGACCTGCACAAATTGAATGGTGCCTGCATACATGATCCCTTTCATACGCCATTCTCATATGAGATCCTCGATAGCATGGGGGGGTAGGAAGCATACTCATTCACGGACGAGTTCTCGGGCTACCATCAGATTAGAATCGCACCTACAGATCATAGCAAAACTACGTTCACCACTAAATGGGGATATTTTCTGTTTACTGTCATGTTGTTTCAGCTCAAGAATGACCCTACCATCTTTTCGCGGGTGGTGGCCGCAGTATTCAAGGAATTCATCCACAAGTTTTGGAGGTATATTTTGATGACTGGACTGTCTTCAGGTTAGTAAAGAAGCATGTCTCAAACCTGCACATGATGTTGGATGCCTATAGAAAGCACCATGTTTCCCTGAATATCAAGAAGTGCATATTTTGTGTACCCTTCGGGATCTTGCTCGATCACATATTTTGTCGACAAGGATTAACGATTGATCTCGCCAAAGTAGTAGTTATTATAAACCTGGTAGTACCTACAACTGAGAAACAGTTGCGCTCTATCCTCAAACACATAGGATACTATAGAAATTTCATTCAAGGGTATGCGTTGATCACAACACCTATGGGAAAATTGCTGAAGAAGGATTTTTCGTATTTTTGGGACAAGGAGTGTTAGAAGAGCTTCGAGATACTCAAGGAAAAGATGGTATTTTCACATATTATCATCTTTCCTGACTGGGTGAAGGTTTTCCATGTTCACGTAGATGTGTGGGGGATCACCCCGGGAGTTGTCCTTACGCAGCCTGGAGACAGAGACATTGACCATCCAGTTTCATTTGCTAGTAGGAAACTTTCTGGTGCAGAGAGAAACTATTCCACTACGGAGCGTGAGGGGTTGGCCATGATATATGCCCTACAAAAATACCAGAATTATCTATTAGGCAGTCACTTCAAGATGTTTATAGATCACTCGACTTTGAAGTACCTAGTGAATAAGGCTGTGTTAGGGGGGGAAATTTGCCGATGGCTATTATTGTTTTAAGAATATGAATTTGAAATCATCGTGAAGCCAGGAAAGTTGAACGTTGGACTGAACCACTTATCCTGAATTGAGAGCGGTGAGGAACCAAATAACCTGGAAGAAGGACTTCCCAATGTGCAACTATTCGCAATTAAGGTGGTTGATGCGCACTTCGCCGACATCATTCACTTCTTGACCTACGGGGATGGCACCTGCAGAGTATTCGGTACAACTGAAGAGAGAGTTGGTAACCCACACAATAGATTTTACTATCATCATAGGCCATCTGTATAAGCTAGGAGATGACAAGGTGCTGCGAAGATACGTTTTGGAGCATGAGAGGCATGCCATCTTAGTAGAAGCCCATAGGGGCGTAGCAGGAGGTCACTATGCAAGGAATTCGATGGCGCAAAAGATCTTGAGAGCTGGGCTATGGTGGCCTACGTTGCATAGTGATTCTCACGACTATTGCAAAGCCTACGATACAAGCCAAAGGACAGGGAGGCCATCGCATAGAGATGAAATGCCCCTGCAACGGCAGATGGCCCTGCAAGCGTTTGAAAAATGGGCCATCAACTTTGTTGGGCCCATCAACCCGCTAGGAAAGAAGATAGGTGCATGCTACATCATCACTGCAACTGATTATGTAACCAGATGGGCTGAAGCACAAGCTGTGAAGGATTTCACTGTAGATACCACTGTGCACTTAATTTTTGAGCATATTCTGACCATGTTTGGCTATCCAAAGATCTTAATGAGCGATAGAGGTACACATTTTGTTAATGAAAAAATGCAGGCCTTGACTAAATGATTTTGGATCCACCACGTGAAAATCACTCTGTATCGTCCACACGAAAATGGAGATGTAGAAGCTTTTAATAAGATCTTGAAGCAAGCACTGGCCAAGGTCTATAATGTCGATTGCAGCGACTAGGACGTGCACATCTCGTCAGTTCTTTTGGCCTATCACACTACCTACAAGAATTTTATTGGGAAGACATCTTTTAGGATGGTCTATGGCAAGGAGGTCATTATGCCTATGGAGTATATTGTTCCTAGCCTGCGCATCACAGCCTTTACCAATATGGCAGAGCTTGATATCATGGAGGAACTTTTAGCGTAGCTTGTGGCCCTGGAGGAAGATCGTTTCATTGCTAACTTCCATCAACATTTTCAGAAGGACCAAGATAAGGCATGGCATGATCAACATATTCAGAAAAAGACAATTTCAGAGGGAGAATTGGTCCTACTATACGATAGCTAGTTTACGAAACACCCAGGCAAGTTCTGGCAGCACTGGCTAGGTCCCTATATGGTAAATGGAATTACTGAAGGAGGAGCGGTTCGATTAGCCACGCTACATGGTGATATGGTACCAGGATATGTCAATGGCATCTGGCTCAAACCATATTGGATCAAATAACTATATGGCTGGAGTAGTTGTATGGGGCAGAATACATGCAAGAAGGGAGAAAATTGTAGGTAGAACCGTGGTGTGCGCAGGGATCGATCGCAGGTTTGGAGGCCCGGAGAGGTGCGTTGGGAGTGCAGGGGTGTTCTTAGAGCACAGGAGGTGCGCTGGGAGCATAGGGGTGTGCTCAAAGCACAGGAGGTGCATTGGGAGCACAGGGGTGTGCTCAGAGCATAGAAGGTGTGCTAGAAGCGCACAAATAATCTACAACTGTGAAAACTAGCCATTAGAACAATAAAACTAAGTAAAAAGAAAATTTTACCATTGAAAGGAGCAGGCAGCCACCAATTAATGAGGCGATTTCTGAAGATTTTTTACCGTTTACTTGATGGTAAGTTCCTAATACGCTTCACCCAACCGTTGGTTGATCTCCAAGGCTATAAAAGCAGAAGGATAGCTCATAAGAGGGTTCCGTGTATCTTGAGTAGTTTGTGTTTTGAAAGAATCTGTGACTATTTCACCTTGTTAATGTTTGAGCATGCTTCCCCCTCAGATAGTAGCCACCCTAAGTTCATATTTCACACTAGAATGATTGCGACTAATCCCACTAAATCTTCCCAGACCGTGGCCTCAATGGAGAGATAATCTGAGGAAGTGCTCGATGTTACCCCTGAAGTCAAGGAGTTTATGTCCACACCGAGTAAGGGAAAGAAAAAATGGAAGGAAAAAGGCCAAGGGTCAGGGAAACCTATGAATTAGGTTGGGGTGAAGCCACGTACTTCCCCTTAGAATGTGAAATCCCCACGAACGGTGCCACAGGTAGCCCAATCCATTAAAGAGACCTCTATCTACTCAGGAAGAGGCCCAAATCCCTGAAACGATAAACTCTTTGCCACCCTATGTCTGGACTCGCAGGCCCTCGATGCACACACCTAAGAATATTGATGACTTGTGCACCTATCTGCAAATGCCTCTAATCTCGGGAGAGGTCCCCATAATTGGAGACTCCTTTGGCAAGCTCCACTAAGTAAAATTCGATGACCATGACCTAGCCAACTTGGATGCCTTCCCCGAACTGGCACCTGAGCTATATCTTGAAAGGGTATTGGAGGATGGCATGATGAAGGTAGTTCCCATGCCATGGGAAAGTAGGTTGGCTGGTTCTAGGCTATTAAAACTACTGCAGATGCCTCATTTGGCCACTACAACGTCACAGACAGACTAGTGCGCCAGCTGCTTGCCCTGGTCCATGATGCCAGCTTATGGATTGAGGATCGCATTACCATAGATGCAGCACTCATTCACCGTATCACTAGTCTGCCCATGAAGGGGCTAAATCCCATGGAACGTTTTTGGAATAAATATGAATAGCATATCGCTGATAAGATGCGTGAGGATTATCACGTTGAACGGAACACTAGGGGGTTCATGATCAGCACCATCAACGACCTCGGTGCACGCATGGGCACCTTGCTTTTAGCCTGCAAAATGATGCACAAATGCTAGGTTGCTACTGTCCATGCGTATGTAATTCAGTTGGCTGGGTGCGGCGAAAAGGGGGTCTGCTACAATGTAATGTCCCAAATAGGGAAATTTCTGAAATGCCAGGAATATCTTAAGATATTCCTATTTTCCATCTCCGGGAGTATTAACAATAAACACTAAACTATTTCAGATATTGACTGCTAGGGCATTTACTGGATATGTCATCTTCGCAAGGAAGAATGAGATCCAGAGGCTACCTAGCCCACTAGTAGACTCTGCCAATAGAACTTGTCAAGAGCTAATAATTCCCTTCAAGGAATTTCTGCAACAGCTGCCCATGAGGACGTTGTATAAGGAAGCCCATGTGAAAATAAGGCCATCTAGTGCTGGGATGCCTTAGAATAATTCTGATACAAACTCCCTGTAGAATATAAGCCCAAAGAAATACTCCTAAGGGGGTTATTCATATCTCCCACCAACAAGTGTACTGAAATAATGCTCAATGAGAGAATCTTCAGCAGCCTGAAAACTTCAATATGAACAGCAGTGAAAGAATGCATCATATCATGTAAGAAGAGTGAAAATCTGATATATAATGTGTAGCAGCAAATGTAATACAAATTCCTTGAGGAAAATGTCTCTCAAGGTGAGCTCAAATCAGCCTCAATAGGAAATGTACATGAAACAAGAGAATACACTGCTACATAACCCAGCAACTCTATGACTGCGCAGTCTATAGGGGAAAATGATTGCAAACTGATATACATATGATGATACAGAAATAAGAGCTCAAATAAAGAAGGGGGGGCAAGATATCAACCCCAGAAAACATTATTGCATCAATCCTCCAAGGAATTGGCTAAAATATATAAAACTGGAAAATGTCGGAGTTGCAGTGTAGCTGCTGCAACTCAAATATAATACAACAATGGAGAAGGAAGTAGATGCTGCAATAAACAATGATACCTCCTCCAATGATCTCCAAAGTGAAGGGGCTGATCCCATTACTGAAGATTGCACTCACTAGTGCACAAAATGAACTCCACCTGCAAACCCTCTCATAAAATAACGCTGTATGAGAAAGGGACTACGCTGGGCATGAGAAGAAACATATGGCCCAATGCCAAGATCTGCAATGAAAAATCTGGAATCTCCTTTGTTGATCTCCTAGAGAAAGAGATGGCCTCTCCTCTACAGAACAACTCCGAAAGTGAGATGATGAAGGTCCCTCACTGCAACACCAGAAACTCTAGTGTTCTCTTGCTGCAAGAACAACACAGTAGCTATAGATGACTGCTTTGGCCTCAACCCATCGTGTGAGGAAGATGAAGAACAATGTTTTCATGGGCCCCCATGGAAGAGAAGGGCATTCCTCAACAGGAATCACTCTTGTGCTAAGCAGCAAAAAGTTGAAGAGAGCTTCAACTTGGAATTCTATTCTCCAAGAATGATCTCCACAATGGCTCTCCTTCATCTTTTATGCAAAGCATGCATGGACCCCACTCACATTAGGGTTTCTCTCATTTCAAATTTCCCTTCACTCTAACTATGCAATATTCTTCTGCAAGCTTCCCCTTTTAGGGTACGTTGTTGACTTTGGTCAACCATGGTCTAGCTCACTTGCCTTTGGCCCTTTTCACACTTGGGGCTGCTATCTTAAGCCACTTAAGTGACTTTTTGCACCTTAGGAGTGTTTATTAAATTGAAAAATGGGTTCCCTCACCCATTTTATTCCTTTTATTAAAATAAAAGCAAGATTAATGTTCCAAATACGTTATTGCAAAATTTGGAACATTACAGTCCTCCCCTCCCAAAACTTGCTTGTCCTCAAGCAAGAACAAGGATGAACTGCAAAATTTCCTCCACTTAAGGCATGGAGTCTGAAATATCCTCCTGTACATCCTCCATCCTCAAGCAATCAATCAAGAAAAATGAATCACCCTCCAACTAGGAAACTCCTACAAGTACTCCTCCACCTTGTGCTCATGAGAAATAGGTGGGCTGAATTTCTGAACTTGGTAAGCTTCATGGCCTACCCCACGCTGTCCTCTTCTCCACTCATGGTGAATGTGGAGTGAAATCTGCACTTGGGCTGCAATAGTGTTGCCTTCAAGAGGCAAGATGAAGTCCAGATCCCCAAGAACCTATCCTCCAATGCTGCAAATCAGGCTGGCCCAAATCATCTCATATGTGATGAGTTAGAATTCATCCACATATGGCATCCAAACAATCATATGGTTCACCTCATGGAAAAACACATGGCTACACATGGTGACCATATCATCTTCCATACTCCCCTTGGAGCATGTGATGCAAAAAGAATGGAGGTCTTTCCTCCCAAAGGGCACATCCACCCAATTAGTCTCTCCCTCCTCATGATACGTATGGGGTTTTTGCTGATATATGGCTTAAATAAATGGCCTTCATGAGAGACCCAAGCCACCCCATCAATCATACAAACCATGAAATGCCTCCTCCAAAATTATGAACTCTCCAAATAACTCCTCCCACATGAAGGAAAGAGATGAAGCTTGTCAATCATGGGCTGCCCATTGCTTCTCCTAAAACATAAAACATGCCAAGTAGGGAGAATCACACTCCCAATGGGCATCTTCAATCTATTTCCCTCCTCCCAAATAGTGCTTCCTCTGAACAGCATTCCATCAACAACATATGGAGGCATAAACTTATGAGAGCAAGGAGGTGAAATATGGTCCCATGCATGGAACCAGCACAGGGCATTATTTTCCTGCCTCAAAATATGATGCAACAAGTGTCTTTGCAGCCACTTTTTGGCTGCCACATCCATATTGCAAGGTGTGATCATTTAAACACATTTTGGTGCCAAAGGAGCTCACCAAAATCCATGTGGCTTCACCCCACAATCCACTGTTAAAATAGCCATAATCTTTGCTACAATATACCATGAGCATAACAAAACATAGTGTGCAAGAAGGAGAGATCCTCCTTGATATAATATGCTGCTCATAAAAATAAGAGAGTGCAAGGCATGTCACAAATATTTACCTCCCTCGCCAAGTACTTTGGTCTTTGAGCTGAAAGTGGCTCAAGTGAAAGTTCTCCCTTACTGCAACATAGTAGGGAAGTGGTTGTGCCAACCATCTCATCATCCTTGGGCTATGCATCTATCCATATGCTGATATGCATCCATTTCGAAGCCCTCCCAAGTGGACTCCTCCATCAATGAAGAATATGCATGGAAATTCATGAAAGAAGAACCCATAAACATTGCATGTAGATCCCTCTTCTTATGCTTGCGCAACCAAGCCAAGAGAGTCAAAATGTAGTAAGGAGTGCTCTCCTTCATTACTCATTCATGCTAATCACCTACATGCCTCCAAAGTATATCACTTTTGAAGTGGCTTTGATAACACTCCAACAAGTAATCCAAGCTCTCAAGTGACAGCGTTGTTGGTCTTTGGAGTAGGACCACTGTCAACTCAAAGCTTCCCTCTTTGACATGAATCTTGCCAAAGACTCCTCCCATCATGTTGTTGCAAATGTAGAGCTCCTCCCATGAAGAGGTGCTACTTGGCATCCAAGATCAAAGAGCAATCCTCTTGCACTATGCTAGTGCCTCCTCTTGCTCCCGCAACATCCAAACAAAATCTGAGAAACAAGAATGTTTGCTGCTCCCCTATACTTCCACCATACTCAATCTAAAATGGGAACATAATGAGTGGTAAGGGAAATGACATCCCATCATGATGCACCCATGCTCTCCTCTTTGTCCATCAAGAGCAATAATTGTGAAATGATCTTGGGACCTATGGGTTATGGATCCTCCACATTTCCGCTGGGCACACTCCATCCATAAGGCTTTGCTCTTTGGTGTAAGTATCCTGCCACTTGGTACCTCTCTCACAAGAGCTACCATTATCCCAAAATATATTTCTCCTTTTTCATTTCACGGGACATTGAAATGCAATCTCCTTCATGACAAAATTTCAAAACCCAACCCTCACATGTGATGCATGGCTCATCAATAGTGCATGAGGATGATGAGGGTTTCTTTCCTCAAAATGGCACAGCACAGTGAAGGTATCCTACTCTATACAATCAGCATGCAATAATGTATAATCCTCCATGATAGATGCAAACTTGTGCATACATTGGAGAGATTGGGAAGAATCTTTTGTTGTTGCAAGAGTCTCCTCCTCAAGTGTGTTGGCTGCCTAAATAGCTAAAGGTGGAGGCTGCTCCTCCATGAATGTAACAGTGCTGGCATGTGCCTCTGGTGGTGAGGGCTCCTCCCTCCTTTGGCCAAATCTTATGATCAAGATCTGAGAAAAATCAACAAGAGTAGAAACCCTTGCATGCCTCCCATGGCTGAACCACCAAGTTATTTCCTCTTTCTATTGAACAAGTGTGAAAAGATAGAGTCTCTTGGAAGATTCTAGTGTTTGCTCCATATTCAGCAAGGTACTCACTTAGAATTTTTAATTCCAAGTGTTCTCCATGCTTCTGCTCTATTTCTCTGTGAGAATAGGAAGTGCATGGTCCTTCCTCATCTCCTTCTTCTATTTCCTCAACCTCCTTGGAGAGGTTGCTGCTGGATCTGAAAATTGATGAGACCAATCTCATCCTTTGCATCATTCTGGCCTCTTCTTCTCTGAAATTTGAACTTCACAGGCTGAGCCAAGTTCGAAGCTCTGATACCACTGTAATGTCCCAAATGGGGAAATTTCTGCAATGCCGGGAATATCTTAAGATATTCCTATTTTCCATCTCTGGGAGTATTAACAATCAACGCTGAACTATTTTAGAGATTTAATGCTGGGTAATTTACTGGATATTTCATATTCACAAGGAATACTGAGATATAGAGGCTACCTAGCCCACTAGCAGACTCTGCCAATATAACTCGTCAAGAGCTAATAATTCCCTTCAAGGAATTTCTGCAACAGCTGCCCATGAGGACGTTGTATAAGGAATCCCATGTGAAAATAAGGCCATCCAGTGCTAGAATGCCTTAGAATAAGTTTGATACAAAATCCCTACAGAATATAAGCCCAAATAAATACTCCTAAGGGGGTTATTCAGATCTCCCACAACAAGTGTACCGAAATAATGTTCAATGAGAGAATCTCCAGCAGCATGAAAAATTCAATATGAACAACAGTGAAAGAATGCATCATATCATGTAAGAAGAGTGAAAATCCGATATATAATGTGTAGCAGAAAATGTAATACAAATTCCTTGAGGAAAATGCCTCTCAAGGTGAGCTCAAATCAGCCTCAATAGGAAATATACATGAAACAAGAGAATACACTGCTGCATAACCCAACAACTCTATGGCTGCGCAGTCTATAGGGGAAAATGACTAAAACTGATATACATATGATGATACAGTAATAAGAGCTCAAATAAAGAAGGGGGAGCAAGATCTCAACCCCAGAAAACATTATTGGATCAATCCTCCAAGGGATTAGCTAAAATACATAAAATTGGAAAATTTCGGAGTTGCAGTGTAGCTGCTGCAACTCAAATATAATACAAAAATGGAGAAGGAAGTAGATGCTACAATAAACAATGATACCTCCTCCAATGATTTCCAAACTGAAGGGGTCAATCCCCTTACTGAATATTGCACTCACTAGTGCACAAAATGAACTCCACCTGCAAACCCTCTCAGAAAATAACGCTATAGGAGAAAGGGACTGTGCTAGGCATGAGAAGAAAAATATGGCCCAATGCCAAGATCTACAATGAAAACTCTGGAATCTCCTTTTCTGATCTCCTAGAGAAAGAGATGGCCTCTCCTCTACATAACAACTCCGGAAGTGAGATGATGAAGGTCCCACATTGCAACACCAGCAACTCTAGCATTCTCTTGCTGCAAGAACAACACAGTAGCTATAGATGACTGCTTTGGCCTCAACCCATGGTGTGAGGAATATGAATAAAAATCTCTCCATGGCCTCCCATGGAAGAGAATGGCATTCCTCAACAGGAATCCCTCTTGTGCTAAGCAGCACAAAGTTGAAGAGAGCTTCAACTTCGAATTCTATTCTCCAAGAATGATCTCCACAATGGCTCTCCTTCATCTTTTATGCAAAGCATGCATGGACCCCACTCACATTAGGGTTCCTCTCATTTCAAATTTCCCTCCTCTCTAACTATGCAATATTCTTGTGCAAGCTTCCTCTTTTATGGTATGTTGTTGACTTTGGTCAACCATGGTCTATCTCACTTGCCTTTGGCCCTTTTCACACTTGGGGCTGCTATCTTAAGCCACTTAAGTGACTTTTTGTACCTTAGGAGTGTTTATTAAATTGCTACATGGGTTCCCTCACCCATTTTATTCCTTTTATTAAAATAAAATCAAGATTAATGTACGAAACACTTTATTGTAAATTTTGGAACATTACATACAACTGGTCCCAGTTCTTGTGCAAAAAATTTCTGGAGAATGTGCGCGAGGCCTAGGATCAGGGAAAAGCATTCTGACACTCATGGATACTTCTCCTCATCATGTTTGTCACATGGGAAGCCCCTAAAGACTCAGTTATTCTTGAGCTCGAGCCATGTATGTGTGAGGGAGCGCGATACGCAAAATTGTGGGATTCAAAGGACATGAAACATATTGAGGATAATCAGGTCTTCTGGGTCCTATTTCAGAGTGGGCTCGTAGCTGCTATCAATTCTCGGCCACGCTTTTCCCCAGCAATTTATGCTAAGTATAGGAGCATCGCAGCATTTCAGGTAACTATGAACAATGTACAGATCAAGGGCCGGAAGGATCTAGCATGGGTATCACTCCCATATATGGTCGTGGATGAGGATATTGACCACCCTATTGCTGCTTTGACTCTGCACTAGAAACTTGGCTTAAATTCAGGTACAAAGGACACGGAAGGTAAAAGCACCACAAAGGTCACCCCACCCACCACCACTAAAGATATCGGAGGACAAGGCAAGAGTACTGGGAAGGGGGTGGACCCGAAACCACAGAAGGAAGGACAGGGTAAGAGTATTGGGAAGGGATTGGACTCCGAAGCACATTCGCAGAAGGATTTGGGTGCAGAGGGACTGGATGTGGGGGGTGATGACTGCCCTCGAGGTACGAAGCAGACTGGTGACCCTGTTAAAGGACCATAGAAGAAGCAACGTGCTCAACAGCTAGAATGAGACATAGGAGTTACTTTGACAAAGGAGGACCTGGAGTAGATCGTGGATGTAGTCACCATTGCTGCAGAAGATAAATGGATAGATATGGAAGAGCAACAAAAGGCCACAGTTGACACCCTCCAGGCTGAGCTCCAAGCTCTGTAGCTAAATACTAACACCTTGCAAAAAAGTATGATCCAGGGAAGGTCGGCCCCAGCAACAAGCAGTGCATTGATCAATACAACGAAAAGTTGCCTCTGCCCTCTGCCAGGTGCAACCCTCATGTTGAGTCCACCTGACTTAAGAGTGCAAGTCCAAGCCTGCGCAGAGGTACAATTGGACCTAGCCTGCCTGCAAAATGAACCATTACAAGTCCTCCACGCGTCCTTGTTCAAAGAGATTCAACACAGGGACTGCCACGTACACTAGTAGCTCAGTATAGCTGAGAAGACAATAGAAGAGAAATTTTTTGAAGAATCCCAAGCACAAGTTGCATGTACCCTTGCCACTGCGCAACAAATAGAGTTGGAACACCTAATCAATAAGCTTTGTGCAGATGTCATTGAAGATATCCCAGCTTCTGCCACCCCCCAAGCCAATATTGAGGGGCTTGTTGTAGCACTCAAGGCTTAAAGTACCGAGATCTAGGAGGTCAAGTCAGAGATGGAACAACAAATTGCGGCCTTGTAGGCCAAATTACAGCCAAAAATGCTAGCTAAGGTAAGGGCCCAGTGAGCCGCGCTAGTCACAAAGGCCACTCATGTCATCACAGATCAGATTTCTCAGGGTGCAGGACTGTTGGAGACAAATATGAAGCTGTGGAATAAGGTGCAAAGAGATCCTCTCCTGCGCGAACTTACTCAAACACTGCGCCAAAAGGAAGAAGAGATTGAGAAGCTAGAAACCACTATTCCTATTCTGATCCCTGCTCAACACTTGGCACAACTGCGTACCATCCACACACTGAGAGACGACATTGAAGAGCTCCGCCAGAAAAATAAGGTCCTCAGCGACCACCTTAAGCCTTGGGATGATGAAGCCCTCAAGCTCTCTTAGGACGTCAATATCACAGTTAAGAAGCTGAACCAGACTTTGGAGAGTGTCACTGCTACTACAAAATGTCCAACATCGTAGAAGTTGGTGGAGATTTCTCAGAATGCTGCTGCGTAGAGCGAAGGAGTGTTGGCCCAGCTGGTTGAGGCGATCAAGCAGTTGCAGGAGAAGATGGAAAAACCATGGCCGTAGTGACTCAGGACGAGTCAGAAGATTGTGTTGGGGAATTGTTGGAACGGTGTTCCCTAACCTATGTTTTTGGTACAATTTTGTTAAATTCAGTCCTGTGTAGGGGTTCTGGGGTCGGTCAAAGCCCCTAATTTTTTGTAATGGATTAAAGGGTAGCTCTAGGGTCTGCAAACCATGATTTGCGGACCATCGGATAGCAAAGGCTAAGATGTTATAAATAGATAGATAGTTGGGTATAGTAGGTAAGAAAATTGATAGATTGATGCTATGTGCGAACTGTTAGATTTGTTTTGGGTTGTTTTGGGTTATTTTGGGTAAGGACTCTTGCTGGCTGTGTGCGCAGAGATCCTCAGTCCTGCTGTGTGCGGACCTCGCTAGGCTTTATGCGGGGCTGTGTTTTGGTTGTAAGTGGATCTGAATGTTAATGAATGTGAAGTATCGTTAAAGTATATGTGTGTTATTTGAATTGGTTATGTTTACTGCTGAAGCGCATCTGTGATATTTAATTAAGCCGCAAATGTATCTATGTTCTGGAATTGGCTTAAGTATCTCTGTGATCGGATATTGGCTGTGAGTATAGTGCTCTGTGATGATATTTGACAGTACGCACGTGGATGTGAATGTATTGATTAGATCCAATGGCTTTGTTCTGGTTATATGCTAATTACAATGTTAAAATGGTTGTGAATACAATCATTCTATAAGCTGCAACCTAGATCTGCCTCGAGTTACCTACTCTCTCTCAGGGTGTGGAAACCTAGTTCCAGCACCCTCCCATACTGCTTCGGGTGAGACCTTTGTTGTAATGAATAAAATAATGTAAATAATGATTAATTAGTTAATTAGTAATTAGGTTGAAAGGTCATGTCTCATTAGACAATCCTCCTATCATCAATATTCACATTATCGACAACCCATCGGACCATGTCGGTATAGGGTAGAATTTTGGGCCAGGCTGCAATTATATGAAGAAATGAATTTGCTGCATCACCGAAGGTGGCTTCTGACACTAGAATATAATCATCAAAATTTACCACTCTCTTGGTAATCCTAGGCTTTTCATCCTCAAAACATGGATACATCACTTCCCATGATGAATGTACAGAATCTCTTGAGAATATTGTATCATAAAACAATCTAGAAGATATGTTCTTTTCTTCTTTTTTTTCAATAGGGGGAGAAGCAAGTTGTTGTTGTGTAGGATTTTTATTTTTACCTTTTTCTACCTTTGGCATTTCTTCAGTATTTCTAGAATAAGAATGAGCCTGTAAAAAAACCAAAAATATGAGTGAGATACTTCCTCTTGCTGAGACTTGGCGCAAATGTAATTTAAAATAGAATTCATTTCCATATTAATAAAATATTCACAAATGATACGAATTAAAAATAATGTTTCAGTTTTTTTGAGAAACATTACTACTGTATCCCTAATCATTTAATTTACAAGTGTGAAACCACGTGGGCTACTCATATCAACTCATCGGGAGAAAATTATCGGAAAGAAAGTAAGTAAAATAGTTACGATATTTCAATCTTCTAATGTGGGAAAGCTTTGATATAAAGGTTATAAAAAATTCAAAATATCTGATAAAAAGAGGGAAATATATATCATGGATGTTGAATATCGGGAGTTCTTATAGAATTCCCTGATTAAATAACTCTGATATGAAAGGGTTCTGATATGAGTCATTAAAAAATCATTAAAGGATATCAGAGGAAAGTAATATCAGGTATGAGTGGTATCAGAGGCATGGGATATCGTAACAAATTATATCGGAGGTCTATGATATCATAACAAACTTTTCAAGAAATTTACGATGGAAAAGAGTTTTTATATGACACGTGTCAATACATAAGGTTGTGGGCCTGGCGGGAGTTTAAAATAATGTTTCACAATTTAAAATTTAATAAAAAACCCTTTGCGAAAGTTTATTTTTGAGTGAAGTATGGATCGGGGGAAAAGCATATCAGGATTATGTTTTATCGTAACTTACTACAAAGGAAATTTATGATATAAAACTATTTTTATAAGTTGAAAATTTTTGTTGTCATTTGTCTTTAATAGGTGGGACCTCTCGGTGCCTCGGGCCTTCGTAATATATTTCATTTGTAACCCTGATATATAAGCTCTGATAAAAGGTAAAGTCCTAAATCTTATGAAAATTATCATAACTAACTCAAATTTATTCTTTATTTCCTAAAGCAAAAAGTTTATTAAAAGGAAATAGAACCTAAAAAATTAAAAGGGTCCCCATTTACTATTGAAAACTAAGTATAAAAAATGGGGGGTTGTTGAATGCTACAACACTGGGTCCACTTTAATCCCACTTTTGGCAATAATGTGGCCCAAGAGATTACCCTCGAACATTGCAAAAATACTATTTTTGGGATTAAGATATATCCCGTATTTGCGACATTGCTCGAAAATTTTCTTCAGATGGCGTATGTGATCAGATCTCTGTTTGGAGAAGACTGTGAGATCATCAAGATATACCACTACGCTCTGTCTGATCAGCCCATATAATTTGATGTCCATATCACATTGGAATGTGGCACCGACATTAATCAACCCAAATGGAATTCGCCTAAATGCAAACATGCCCCACTTTGTGCGGAAAGTCATTTTAAGTTTGTCAAGCTTTGAGACTAGAACCTAGTTGCATCTTGAATATCCATCTAGGAGATAAAACATTTCTGACCCTGATAGTGTTTGTAGTATCCGTTCCATGGACGACATGGGGTAGTTATCTTTGTCCTAGGTGCGGCTCAAATTTCGGAAATCAGCACATATGTAGATTTCCCCGGACTTCTTTCTTATTGTGACTAAGTTTGACACTGAGGTAGAATGTCGCACTTTGTATATGATCCTATCATCCATCAACTTTCTTAACTCTTTCTGAATGAGAGGCTCAAGCATCGGATGTACTTTTCTCATATTTTGTTGAAATTGCTTGGCCCCTTATTTTATCAGAATCACATGATAGATAATCTGTGTGTCATAAGTCTTAAGTTCATCATATGTCCACATGAATACATCTTGGTACTGCTTGAACAAACGGATAAAGGCTTGTCACTCCTATGGTGTACAACAAGTACCAAGATTGAAAAAAATTAGATCATTTTATGTTCCCAAATTTATTTGCTTGTGCGACAATGTTGAACTATGGGCTTTAGCATTAACAAGTCCCCGAAAGCGGTTCTATAGGTCATACAACTTTTCTAATGACACCACACATTTTGGCATGAGGTTCCTTTTTCTTTTGCTAGCTGCATCCTAGAATTCCCTTTCATGCTCGTCTTCATCAATCACTACATCTTTGAAAACATCAACGCTCTCCATGAAGTACAATATCTACTGTTCATCATCAAAAATGCATAATAGTAATATTATCAGGGTCAGATGGCTTATAAATAATTTCTACAAAAAAAATCATCCCTTAACGGTGACAACCTAGCAATAGCATTTATTAATGCATCCATAACTTCATTACGCATTCTAGGAAAAGAAATAATGTTAAAAGCTTGGAATTGGGAAATCGAAAGCCATCCAAACACCTTCTTGCTATCATGAGCTTCTCAAAAGCTTGAAAATGGTATACATCATTAGGTGTTGGCTGAATATGATCCAAGAAAAACATATCTTTCCAAAAGTCCTCCATAAAGTGGTCATCCCTATCACTGAATGTAGTCCCAAAAGTACCATGAAATCCATAAAGAAGTTTTCTCTCTTGTGGAGCAATGTGCTGCAAATGTATGGTAAAGGAGTGCACATACATTGTTAGTTGATAAGTAAGCATCAAAACACAATATTTACCATATATTTTAGACTATTTGGTGAAGAGGTCCATAGATAAACCTTCCCATCTCTCCATCAAAAGGGGAAGTTATTGAAACAAACTTGCAAGGTGGTTGCTTTCCTCCTCATACATCAAACAAGCTACATATCTCCTGATATGTTGGTACACATCTTCTTTGAGATCCTCCCAATATAATCCCTCCATGATGGTGTGATAAGACTTAATGAAGTCTACATGTCCTGAAGATAGTGCCTCATATGTTGCATGTAGAATCCCCTTCTTGAGTTTGGAGTCTCTAGTCAAGTAGATTTGATCATGGAAATAAATGACTCCATCAACCACTCTATACCTCCCATCTATCACTTTACCATCAAGAACCTTACATGTGAAGAGGTTCTTGGAATATTCCACCAATATTTGGGACTCCCAATATGGATCTAGGCTTCCCAACAATGACAACGTTGTATAAATCTGAAATGAAGCTCTTGTCGCATCATAACTCTCCCCTTTGACATGCTTAATGCCAAAGCCACATGTTGGAGGATTGTTACCCCACTTGTGCTACCTCCCTTGCAGCTGATCTTTCCTAAGAAAAGATTGAAGTACGTGGAGGTCAACCTCCTCTTGGAAGGAATTTCCCATCCAAAACTTCCATAATTTTTCCAATGCATGCAAGAGTGTTAATAACCTCTTGTCATATTCATAAATCTCTATCATGTGTGGAAGTATGATTTGCTGCTCCAAGGCTACAGAGTGGCCATTTGACACCATGCTCATGTCATCATAGATTCTTGAATCATCTTTTAGCGCAAATAGCTGAGTTGGAGATAGAAATGTCCATCTCATAAAATTGTTCACTCCTCCTTTGAACCCATCAAAGGTTCTATGCGATTTGATAGCTCCTCCCAAGGCTCCTTCCCTAGCCAAATATATCAATGTTGCACCATGTTGAGAGAACTATTTATTCATCTTCCAATAAGGGGGTCTCCCTGGTGGAATGCCTCCATTTAAAGAGACATCAAAGTCTGAAGTAGACTGTATAGGTGAGTGGACTGATTTTTCCCTCCTTTCACTACGTAAATCAATCTCCTTCTTCTGTATATAAACCCCTTGAAATAAACAAGGGTGCATGCTCCCCATCCTTTGATGTTGATCCACCTTTTCTTCTCCTCCTTTGATCAAGGTATTACTGCCCATCACTACTGTCACATGATGCTCCTTGGGAACCTTTTGCAAAGATGAAAAAGTTCCTCTGATTGAAGCAATAGCTTCATGCCCATCTCCATGTGGTGATGTTTCTCCTCCTCAAGTGACAGTGTTGTTACTTCCTTTCTTCTCTTCCTCCTCATTAATATTTGAAAATACCTCATCAACAATGAGAGACCCTAGATCTTGGTCTTCCCTTGAAGGAGGAATATTCATGTCTTCCTTTTGAGAATAAAGCTCTTCATGTAATGGGGATCTTTCCCTTTGCAAGGTATCAAGCAAGTTTTCATCCCCCTTAATAGAAATCTGAAGTGGAGGTGGTGCAATGGATCTTTCCAACTTATGAAAAGGTTTTGAATGTATGTGTTTTGCTAGCTCAATCAAAGATGTTTCAGATTGTTTTACATCAAATCTCTTCACTAATCTCTTACTGAATCCTTCATAAGTAGCTATATTTGCATGATTAAATGAAGACGATTCATAAAACCACCAAGTATAACCCTTACCTTCAAGATGCAACGATGCTATCCTAAGGACTTCCCTTTCTAAAACTTTATGTAGATGCAAATATGAGTCTAGTTGCTCTATCCAATCCTTGGTTGTAGATGACCCATCAAAATTTGGTAGAAAGAACCTACCTATTCTACTTCTGTTGTGATTGTTGGGCATTCTATCCTCCTTGAGTTGACAGAACCCTGGTAAGTTCAAATGCTCCTTGAATCTCCAAGATTGAGATTCATACTCCTGAAGATAGTCACTCAAGGTCTCCTCCTTTGTTGTATCTTCTTCCTCCATCTCTCTTGCAGTGAATGTGGGCATAAAACTGTGATGTGGATCAGATTGTGTGGTTGAATGCTCACACCCATCTATAAAAATATAGGGTTTTCTTCATATTCAAACCCCCTTGGATATTCCCTACACATCTCCCTTCTCATCTTCTTGATATCTTCATGGATGCTCTGCATAGCTTGAAAAATAAGCTTTGAGGGCTTCTCTTCCTCCCTTCCTCCAAATACTGGAGTCTTGTCTTTGTTTCTTCTATTAATCTCCTCTTCTTGTGAGAAGATTCTCCTTATGATGACATATTGGCTTAATGCACATGCTGAGCCACGATTATGCTTTGATACCACTGTAATATTCACAAATGGGAAAAGTAGAAATATAGTGCACAAAATGAAAGCAGCAGCAATTATTTAACACATGAAACCATGAGACAAATATAGAGCCATATTATTGATCATATATGCATCAAATAAGTACAAAACAATGAGGCACAAACCATAGAATGTGATCACACAAGCCTTCAATACATAAACACTCTCAAAAGTGAGATGATTTTGTTATAGAAAATGTCGGAGAGCTACTACAATGCAATCATATGATGCATAACTACAGCTGGAGATGATACAATGATGTAAAAATACTGATATAGGCCCCAATAGATTCTAGACATACAGATCTAGGCACTGGATCAGCTTTCCAAGACAACCCAAGAGGGTTTCCGGAAAATGCACACAATGTGCCAATGTAAGTTGTAGCCCTAGGGCTGAAGGTATACTGCAACAAAAGAAATGAAAAGATATGTCTGAATATTATGTAGAAAACTACATATCTTCTCCAATAGATCCTCTGGATGAAAGAATAGCTCCTCCACTGTATAAATCACCTCCCAAAACAACCATTGCAACTCCTCCCTAAAACAATGCAGATCTAGGTTGAAACTGCGCTGTAGGAGATGAATACTCCTTATCCTGCTACTAAATGTGTCAATAAAGCTCAAGGGGATTCTTTATAGGCCTTCCAATGGATGGAAACCTTCATCCACTGTAAAAATAGCTTTGAAGACACTCGATCTAATTCTCCACTACTGCACCCTGCAACACAGCACAATATTATGCAGAAACTGCACTGATGAAGAAATCTGTAGCTTGGCCTTGAGCCTGAGTGTGTAAATGTAGTGCAATACTCCTACAAGAGGCATCTCAAGGAAAGAGATGGGATTCCCGCTCGAGAACACCCTGTGCTAAATAGCACTGCAAACTCAACTAAACAGCTGAAGAATGCCAAAAGTCTAAACAAACCATATACAAAATAATAAGCCAAAAACATAACCAATATGGCTACCATCCTCTTCCTTATATAAGTTATGAGCTTCCTTACCCTTGGCCCCACTCAATTAGGTCACTACCTCCATGCAACCAATCTCCCTCCAAAACTACGCTATTCCTCATTAAATGTCCACTCCTCCATAACAATGTTGTTGATTTGGTCAAAGTTGACCTATTCAACATGTCCCATCCCTGTTCACACTCAAAGGTGCTTTGTTTAGCTGCTTAGAGGGTCTCCTTTCACACTTGAAGTGTTTTTATTTCTGCTAAGAATATTTATGGGCCTCCCTACCCATTTATTCACCTACCTAGTGACAAAATAATCTATAATATTCCATTTAGCTGAAAGCTAAATTTTTGGAATATTACATTCTTTTAGGATCACAACGTTGTGTCAATGGCTCTTTGCAAGCCCAGGATGAGTGCCTCATATTCGAAAATGTTGTTTTTACACTTAAATTCCAAGGGACTAGAGATTAGATGTTTTCTCTGTTGTGGGTCTATTAAAATGCAACCATCTCCAGAGCCCTTCTGTGTTTTGGAACCATCAAAATACAAAGTCCACACATCATATTTACAAGGCCTACAAACTACACTAGTACTATTAATAACTTTAAAAATATCACTTTTACCAGTTAAATTGGGAAGATGCTCCAACTGTGTATCTGGTGGGATTGGAGATGGCTAGGCAAGATGACATCCCAGTTGAGTTTCCAGGAAGAAATTTCCGAAGATAAGTTCTGCGAAATCCACTAGTTCATTTTTTCCATTCAAGGGAGTAAAAATATGTTTCATGTATCTCTCTTATTCACTTAGATATGATTTTTCTTGCCATAATACAGAAGCCATAAATGTGACCAGTTTGTAGAAAGTAACCTTGTAGCTTGTTGGACTAGTCTCTACTCAACAATAATCCATATGCTTTCGGTATGTCCACAATTACTACGTTTATACATTGGTGAACTCAATCATATGATGATAAACAAATAATCACATATATGAGCTCACCAATAGTGTAGAAAAGAGTCTTGTCTATATTAATAATTTGTGCATATGTTTTGTCCCATTTTGCATTGATTTTCTTGGCAACAGTAATGGCATTACGTTTACCGATGAACTAGAATCAACTAAGAAAATGAGTGCATTGAAATTTAAAGTTTTGAAAGTTAACATAAACAAAGGGCAGAGTGTATTTGCATCCATTTTGAAAGCATTAAGTAAGAATTCGAGGGAACTAGAGGATGTAGCAAATCCCTTGTTTGAAGAAGCATTGTTACATGATAAGAACTGCCAAAGTGCATGCAGGAGGATGACTTGATGGCTCATGATCTTTCTAAGCTCAAACATTGAGATATTTGCATGAACCTTCTTCATGTCATCAACTATATTGTAATCTACAATGGGAAGCATTTTCGAAGTGTCTGGGGCTGGGACTTGGTTTGTAACTTCTAGAATGATGGTACTTCTTTTACTTTTTACGGAAGTACTTTTTGTTGATACTACATTCCCAAAATTTCTCTGAGTGTTTTGTGCTAAGATGATGGGTGGATTGATTTTTGTTAACAAAATTTATTTATGTTTCTTCTTCATCAACTCAGGTTGAGTGGTTGACCCTTGGCTTATCAAATTATACCGATTGGTTTGCTTCTGTGTCGGATGATCACTCGGAGGTTGTTTCTCGGTAGTGCTCTTTTGGGCTATGAGTATGCAATTGCACATGTTTACTGCATGCCCCACACTTGGAGTCTTTTAAGTAGTAGTGATTTCTTCTTTTTCTTCTGTAGGCTCGGTCTGCTCATTAGCAAGTACTGAATCAACAATATGTGTAACAAGAATGTTCATGGTTTGATTCCATTGCAGAAATTTTTTCTTAGAATGATACTCTTGGTGATATTAACAGTATTGATCCATTACCATACTTTTAATGTTTAGTACGACGTTCAAGATTTGTGCAGAATTTTCCAGTTGGTTACTCCTACTGCTGCACTTTGTAGTCCTTCTCAACAAGTTGTATCTAGGTGGCTTTCCACTCATGGTGGTCTCACTTTACCTTTGTTTCAACTCTCCCATATCATTTGAAAAAGTCTTGATGGTACGATTCAAGCTCTCAAGATCAAAAGTTTCTTTCTCTTTGGCCTTGCTTACGAAGGACTCAAACCTTTTACCTATGTATGTGGATTCTTTTGTTGGTTCATCATCCACAATGACCCCAATTGTTCACAAGCCCTTTTCAACTATGATCTCCTCTTCATAATTCTCATTTAGTGTTTGTTTCATAGTTATTTTTATGAACTGTGCATTGTTGGTTGGAAAGGCAGAAGTGTAATAATCGATGGTGATGGAATCATGAGGTTTAGTGTTTGTTGAGAACTTATTAAAAATATGGTTAAACTTGTGATTGAAATATTTTACCTTTTTTTTATGCTCCATATTTGGATTTCACAGGTCTTTCAACAACATGGAAAGGGTCTTGTCATCAAAAAATTTCTCAAGGAATTTTTTCTTAAACCCCCACCAGTTCTGGATCGAATTCGGAGGAAGAATATGATACCATACAACTAATATTCCATATAACGTACACAGAAAATGTTTACATCTAACATCATCATAGTGTACCTCAATTTTCTGCATATGTGTGTAGAAGTTGTAAGTGTTCGTCTACCTTTACTTTTTTTTCATGGTCATACTTCATTAGAAGCTTTTCCTAATGCCTTGGAGTCTTGTGTAACGCACCTGGTAATGCAAGTGGACCCTGAGACATCCAATCAATATCATTTTCTGCCATGTATCTGTCACCGTCCTCTTCCTATTTCTCAGAATTTGATGGATCTACTTCCTCCTCTTCACCGCCTAATCTGTGGAACATATCATATGAGAGTACCACATTATCACCATTACCACCGTTGAAATTTGGAGGTTTTTTTTGGATTTTCTATGTTTTCCTCAGATTCTGCTAACTCTTTAAGGGTGGCAAGAACCAAATACTCAATTGTTGAAACTACTATCTCAGTGGGAGTATTGGGTTCTTCTTCGAAAAATATGGAAGTGTGTACCCCATGTATCAATCTTTTAAATTTTGAAAACTTGTGAGTGATGCGGCAAAGTGCCCATATTTTTTCATATGTATGTTCATAAGGTTGTGCAGTCTCAGGCTGAGGACCACCAGTTTTAGGAATGCGCAGAGATGAAGTGTTGGGAATATTATTGCCTTGACTAAATGATGTATATATTGGGTTGGTGAGGTTATCAACCATAAAAATCTTGTTGTCCTCCTTCTAGCGCCAGAAATTTTGACGGTGTTGGACCCTCCAAAATTCAAGGAATCTCCCTGATATGATGTCCCAATTGGACCTTACATTGTTTGGTGTAGGAGTCACATCCGATATAAAGGCCTAATTTCCAAGTTCTTAAAGATTTTCCTTAGCTCTAACTATCAGCAAGAAAGAGGGATGTAATGGTACCTTTGAAAAGCAAGAAGGTATTCCTAGTGAGTGTTTAGTTGTAAATGTGTCAAAGTTATTCTTCTACGAAGAGGGGATAAAAGTGAGCCTCTAAGAAAAAGGTAATAGTACCACCAGATAAGAGACACACATGAACCAGAAGGATCCATCTAACACCTAGTGTAATAGTCCACAAGGGATGCGATGGTAATTAAAACCAACAAATGAGAAAGTTTTGTCTAATATCCTGCATAGTATTCCACAATAATGGGACAAAAATAACAACCATTACAACACGTTCTCAATAATATAAGTAATAAAATAACCGAAATAGTTCAACTATCTTAGAACATGTGAAATAAAACATGAAGTACAAACATACATAGAATAGTCTTACAAACATTCATAATCCATGCATGAAGAACGTGTTAGCTTTGAAGGCTTCTATTATTAAGTAAAATTTCCAAGACACATGTATACAATGAACATCGCTAGCTCTAGTAGTGGAGTGTTGGAGCCACTCCTTTTTCCCCAAAATAAATATCTTATCTCTCTAATGCTTTGTGGGAAGAGCCAAGATGAAAAGTCCTTTTCTCTTACATTGATGGAGTATATATAACAATGAGGAGGTGATGCTTCACCTTCCTTGTGAATATTCATCTACCCTTATGACAGTTTGACTTCCTATGATTTTTCATTTTTACATGAATCTTCGTTTTCCACACATGTCCTTTGGACTTTCACTTTACAATACATTTTTGAAACATATGTTACATCATTGGCCACAAAATGTGGCATGTGACCACTCATGGCATGACATGACATGACACTACTAACATGAAATTCTTGATGATGTGGCAATTTCAAGCCATTTTTTTTGTTGAGTGTTGAATGTCTTCTTGAGAATTATTTTCTTTTCACCTCTACAATTCTTGGTGATGAGAAATATTCAATTATCTCAAGTCTTGAATGGTGGTTGCAAACTAGTGTCCCTTCATTTTTCTTGATTGATTGGATTTTATGTTCAGTTACAAGTGTGTGTTTCAGCATGCTTCCCTCCTTTGTCTCCTTCTTCATCATATTTCCATGGCATGATAGAGTACATGTTATTTCAATTCACTCACGACGAGACGACATTAATATGAAAACCCCTAGTCTAATATTGAGAAAACTAAACTTTTAAATGAGATGGAACCAGATGGAGAGCTAGGTAAGGGGCTTAGTGACTATGCAATTGCATCGTTCAAGAATGCAAGGCAAAGCCTTGATCCTTGATACTATGAAATGAACAATTTTAGTTGGGATGATGGAAAAAACTACACAGTTCTAGGAGACAGTGGGATAGGATGAGGGGATGGACATTGGTTGAACATACTGCACAGTTTCAGGAGACAAGGGAGGCTAACCCATTGTGCAATTGTGTAGTTCAAGGGTTCAAGGAGTGCTCTTGAGGCTAGATACTATGCAATGTGCTGTGAAGGCCAGGATGGAAGGAAGGATTGCACAATTCCGAAGGTCAAGGTTGGACTTTGGGAACAAAAACTACGCAATGTAGCAGTACTGGGAGGATGTAACTCCACATTGCATAGTGCCAAGGGTCAAGGTCATAACTAGAGGACTGATATTGCACAATTTTCATTCAGGTAGAACAAGTGAAGCTAGGTTACTTGGTTGGTAATTTTTTCTGGAAATTGCTAAGTGTGGGATCGATGAGACTTATGTGAACAGTAATAAGACTTTGAATGTAATCACACACTTAGAATAATTTGACAACTCAACAAAATATATCACCCATAACACATGAAAAATGCATTTACCTTTGTGTGACATCTTTATGAAAAGTTACGACAAGTGCGACACTAAAGACACACTTTGCGATGACTGTGATGCCACTTGTGCAACAATGGTAAAAAATTTGGAAATGAGTGCGATGAATGTTTAAATGGTTAGAACAACTCATTTACACAAAGAAAACCTCTTGGAACCACCAGAACATGCCTATGTACATAAGGCGACAACCAACATGCGAAAAGAAAATATTTAGCCTAACTCGTAAAATGGAACAAAACACTTTAAGAAAACACATGAAGTGAGTTTCAAAGTTTGTGATGAAGATAAACAAGCCCAAGGAAGGCTCCGAAATTGGGTATAGGCCAAAATTTTGGAGGGTGTTGTAGAAGCTACAACATATCTCAAAAAATTTAGTGAACTAATGCTTGGAATGTTTATCACAAGTATGAAAATATCTCACCTCTATATGCTCAAAATTTAATGGTTGGAAATATCATGGAAGAAAATTTATAGCGAAAAATTCTGGGATGAATTTTTCATTCCACAAATAACATTTTTTCTCCACCTTTAAAATGTAACAACCCTTGGTTGATTTTCCATGTAAATAAAATACGACCAAGGTCATGGGACATGTATTCCATGATGAATGTTGGGAAAAACATAGTGATGGGTATCACTTGTGATTAATTAATGGATATGGAAATTGTAAAAGGCATGACAAAGGAAAAGAGGCAATAATTGGAATTTATTTATGAAAATAAATAAAAATAGGAGAAAAAGAAAGTGAAAAGACACATATTTTCATGCAAGGAAAACTAGAGGAAAATGAAGAAAATGGACCCGCATCAATAATAAAAATTCTTCAAAGGAGCAGATGCTAGCCTTTGTTAGTTCAATTTTGGAGCTCTCATTTCACACTCTCATTCTATCATACTCTTGCACACTTAGAGAATTATTCGAGCACTTTGGAATTCATTTGTATTTTGAGGAAGAAGGAAAAGGAAAGTGGGAGTGCAAGGAAACCATTGGATCAATAGTTACACCTAGATTGCTTTGCAAGTAACAGGTTGCGTGTTTGATTTCCTTGCCGATTTTTGGATGCATGGTATATGCATATGATTCTTTGGTTATGTGTTATCATTGGCATGGATATTTTACTGGATTTAATGGTTTCAGCCTTGCCTTTACATTTCTTAGATAGCCATGGTGTTGTTGGTTTTTCCACTTATTTTTCTAATTAGTGCTCAGGTTCCTTATGGTTGTGGGTTGGAACAAATTCTCTGGAAGCCCTGTAAAAAATTAGGTTGAGTTACTAGTTCTTGGAGTTGTTGGTTGGGACAAACACTCTAGAGCCCTTGGTTGGTTGAGTTAATAGTACTTGGAGCCGCAGTTAGAACAAACACTTTGGAGCCCTAGAAGGTTTTGGGTTGAGTTACTAGTTCTTGGAGCCCTGGAAAACTTGGGTAGAGACTGATATGGTTGATGTTAGTGATATGGAGATCGTAGAGGTGGAATCACTGTGGTTAAGGGTTGAGGTTTTTTGGCCTCTAGAAGCCTTGGTTGATTTTGATTTGTTTTAATCCATGAGATCCCACATTCATGCTTGGAATATGGCACGGGGGTGATTGGTTAAAAGAGATATTTGGTTCATTCCAATCTATGGTCGGGTGGTACGTGGAAGTCCCTAACTTGGTTGGAATTTCATATGTTAATATGAGATCTTTTTGCGATATGTGAGTACTTTTATTGATTATTATTTTGATGTTATGGCTTCCATGGTTTCTATGCTAGTTATTTGTTGGTTATATGTTGTTTATACGATTTATTATATCTATGGCTATTATCATGATTAGTTAAGTTATTGAATGGTTGATGAATGTATGGACTAAAAAAATGTTGTTGCATATAGCTGGAGAGGTTTTATAGCCTTCTTGGTGATTCTCATATGAATACTATAAATTTATGATCATATATGCATTCATGACCCGCAACTTAGATTTTTTCCATATGTTTGAAGAAATGTATATTATGGATTAGGAATTCTAGGTCAATCTATTGATTTGAGTTTGAATGTTTGGCATTGTCATCATGTAAATTATGATTTTAGAAACTTACAGGAAATTTTGGGTAGTCGTCTAGAGTTTGGCCTGAAAAGGTGGAATATATCCTGGAATTGTGTGCTTAGAACTAAAGGATTTAGGCCATAACTGCATGGAATCAGGCCTATGTGTGTGGCTGGAAGCATATAACTGCACCCTTTCCTTATTATGCATGCAGTTTGGGTGTTAGTTCAGATAAAAAAAGTTCCAACTTAGGGATTGATCACCTAGGTTTTTTTTTCAACTCTTGAGAGATTTGTATTCCATGTAGGATTTCAATATGTGTTTAGTTTGTAGGATCCACTTCCTTATCTAAAATTTTGAGGTTGGGTCATTTCATAGTGACACTCATCTCATGTTTTCTCTGACGAGTTTGTGAATTTGGGTAATTTTGGGAGGGGTGGTTACAAGTCAGTATCAGAGTGGGTTCCATTATCTTTGGGTGATATTTGATACCATAGGGTGGTATTAGAGCTTCCAAGTTCAAACACTTGGACTAGATGGGCTAGATGTGATTTTATGCATGCATGTTAGTTGTCGATATGTTTTCTATGCATGCATCGTGATGGTAATTGTTCTAGTTTACATCATCTTGATGATTTTGGTATGTGATGACGTCGATGATGTTGATGTTGAGATGATATATATATCGTGCATACTGGACTAATTTGTGTAGACGAGATAACCTCCCCTAAACTTCACTACGGTTTGATTATGATTATGTTTATACGTGGATTATCTAACATGACATGTTTGTAGGAATTAGAAGATCATAGATGATGAGAAAAATGGTGGATTACAGTTCACATGAATCTGCTTATATATCTGCTAAGAAACAAGGAGATGAATACTCTCCTAATTTAGCAGATACACTGAGAAGTATAAAGGTAAATATTAGAAGTTGCAAAGAAAATACTGACAGGATAATTCAGTCACAGGGAGGACTTTCTAGATCTTAGGAAAATAAATGAGAGGTCAGTGTAGTGATCCTTCAGAGCATATCATATTTGCTGAGATAGGAAAACCACAGATCAGTTATGGACAAGAGGAAAGGACTAATGGGGCATATGGTAGAATTTCTTATGGAGGACATAGTTCATACAGGGATGACATAGTCAAAGGTGGCAGATGGTTGGATACACCTGACAGGAGAGGTAGTGGTTATCGGTTCTATTCTACTTCTAGATCAAATAGATATCATGGTCATCATTGTTATCATCCTTATAGGAGGAGTGAGAAGACATATTTGTAAGATGAGCTCAAGAAATCCAATCCTCATACCTTTGATGGAGAGTTGAGGAAACCAGAATATGCAGAAGTATTGTTGCTTGGGATGAATAAGCTCTTCGAGTTGGATGATTATTCAAAGAATATGAAAGCCAAGATAACTATTTTTCAGTCTCAAAGGAAAAGTAGACATATGGTGAGAAGACATGAAAATTTTCAGGGGCATCGAGACAAAGGAGTTGAAGTGGTATGAGTTTAATATACTCTTCATAAATAAGTACTTTTTTGAGAGATATTATGATGGAAAATCTAAGGAGTTCTATGAGTTGAAGATGGCCTATATGATATATGAATAGTATACAAATAATTTAATGAATTTGTTGAGGTATGAGCCATATATTAAGTATGAGAAGACATAGGGTCAAATATTCATTAATGGGTTTCCTTTAGCCTTCAAGGATTGGATTGAGTATGATAAGCCTCGATCATTGGAGGAAGTCATTGGGAAGTTGAAGCATTTTTATGAGAAGTCTAAGAGTAAGTATGATCTTAAGCATGATTGGAAGGGGAATGGAAATATTAAAGGAAAGTGGGATAATAAGTGAGGAATACATTAGGATGCAAGTAATAAGGAGAAGGCAACATTGTACAAGAAGTTCAATGCAGTTGACAGAGGACATGGGTCTTAGCCTGAGGAGTAGAAAAAGAGTGATGGCAGGAAGCCTTTGCAGTGTTGGACTTGTGGAAGAGAACATCACAGGAGATATTTTCCATAACATCAGGGTGGAAGACCTCATATTTATAGTGATCAAGAAGCATAGGCAATTGGAAATGTTGGGAAGATTATTCATTGGATTTATGCAGCAGTGGTTGATATTTGATCATCAAAAAATATATTATCGAGATGGAAGGTAAGATTTGTGATCAAGTTGTTTCGATTTTGATTGATTCGATATCTAACTATAGTTATGTAAGTCCTGACCTGGTGGATAATTGTTGCTTGAATAAATAAGTGCATGTAGAGTCTTGGTTGGTGCAGTTGTCTACAGGAACCAAGAAGAGAGTTCAACATTGGGTGAGATCTTGTGCATTGACTTGAATGGTATGTCTACATCAACACATCTAAATGTGCTTCCTTTGAGTTCATACAGTATTATTTTGGGCATGGATTGTTTGTGTAGTCACAGGACTAAAGTGGAATTCTATGATAATTATATTGAGTGCCCTGATGATTATGGAGAGAGAAGATTCTTGCAAGGAAAGAAGAATCCTAAACCAATGAGAACGATTACAACTATGCAAGTAAAGTGCAGTTGCAGGAAAGGGTGTGTATTGTTTGCAATTCATATTTCCAGTGACAAAGGGAAGTATGTTGAGGATGATGAAATATTGAAGAGGTATCCTATTTTGAAATAGTTTGAATATGTGTTTCCTACAGATATTTCAGAGTTTCCTCCTCATAGGGAAGTGGACTTTTCTATTGAGTTGATGCCAAGAGCAGCACCAACATCTAAGGCACCTTACAGGATGAGTACTCCATAGTTTGTGGAATTTCAGTCACAACTTAAGGAAATGCTAGATAAGAAAAACATAAGGCCAAGTGTGTCACCTTGTGGTGCACCAATGTTGTTTGTAAAGAAGAAGGATGATACTCTGAGGTTGTGCATTGATTATAGGTAGTTAAACATGGTGACTATCAAGAATAGGAATCATTTTCTGCAAATTGATAATTTTTTTGATCAGTTGATCCAAGTGGCTCTAGAGACACACATAGGACAAATAGGGCTTATGAAATATCAAAAATTGAAGTTTTCAGATTTCTTTCAAACTAGGACCAGATCGCAGATATCTTTGTCATGATCGCAACGGTGTGAACGGTTCGTCAAAATGAGTTCATATAAGAAAGTTAGAGTAATTTGAAATTTTGTTAAGGCGAGGGAAGTGGGGCTCACAACATGCCACATGGCATCCCAATAATCATGAGGGACCCACATGGCAATCCCCTTAGTTTTTGACATATGGCACTCCTCCGTTGGCACCTTGCCCCTGTAAAAAAGACAAAAAAAAATGATATTTATTTTCCCACATAAAAACAAAAAAATCATTAAAAAAAATAAATATATATTAAATATAGCTATTAAACAATCAAAATCAATTTAAATATGGTAGAATTGTTATGTAACAAAAATCATATTAATTATGGTTAAATTCCATATTAAACAATGTTTGAAAAAACTATATTAAAACTAAAATTGGGTTTTAAAACAATATTTTGACTCAATGGTATTTGAACTCAAAACCTCCCAACAACAACTACCTTAATATGATTATGGCAACCAATGTTCCAAGCTCACACATTGTCTTATTCATTCTCACACTTTATTATAAAATGCCATTCAAATGGTTGAAGGAAACCATGGAGAATGATGGAGAATACATGAGACATGAGGGCACATGGAGGCCAATGGAGCCATGAGCAAAGAGAAGGCAGGTTGGACGGTAGACGGACATGTATTTTGAGGCATGATGGTGCATGCAGTGTGAGGGAATCATTTTTCATGCCAAGGGAATCTTATGATTCCAAGGAGGTAAAATTTTCCTGTGTCAGAATGTATTAAAATTTATATGCATTTTAACTAGAATTTCGCAGGGAGCACGATGGTGCGCCCATATTTTCTATTTTAGCAGCGGTATTGCAAATTCCTTGTGAAGAAGAATCTTCAAGAATCTTGAGGGAATCTTTGAGATTCCTTATAGGCCGAAATTTGCCAGTGTCAAAATGAGGTCAACCTTATACCCATTCTTCTCGAAATTTTGCAAGGATCTCAATGGTGAGATCAGATTCCTATTTTCAGTTGCATATTTCTAGATTCACTATGGAGCAACATCTTTGAGGAATCTAGGGGGAATATAAAATATTCCCTAAGGCCCAGATTTTCACTTTTTCAGAATTCAACAAATTGACAGTCGATCATACACCTTTTGGCAACACGAGTTCAGCAGTGCAGTCAGATTTTCCATCTGAGCCTTATGTTTTTCGACCACTTTTCAAAATGGAGTTGCACGTGTCATCATTCAATGTGTGAGAAATTTTTTTCAGTTTATTTGACTCCATGAGATTGATGATACAGCCAGATCCATCAATTTATCATCCTTGTCTTCAGATAGCTCCAGGATGTGAGGTATATGCAGTGTGATCATGTACTTCTTTGTCTCTTTGCTATGAGATGCATTGTGTTGTATAGATCCATGTTGATGTTTGATGTGGGATTTTGTTTTTTTCTTGATGTGAGATGTAATTTCTATCATGGATTTGTCTTATTTATGTTTAAGATCCCTTTTTTTTCCCTGTTAGAGGGATACTCATTATCACCATGTATGTTTGATTGAGAACCCTTTGTTTCCCTGTTGGCGGGATACTCATTGTCACCATGTATGTTTGATTGAGATCCCTTTGTTTCCATGTTAGGCAGGATACTCATAGTCATCATCCATGTTAAATTTTCATGTTGATAGGAGTCCCTTTTGTGAATGAGAGTTCCTGTAGCAAAACATGTTGTGGGGAGGTCCAGCCACTCCTGTGTGAGGGCATTCTCCTTGTATGACAGAGAAAACACTATCCATGTACATCTTCACTATTTCCAGCACTTAATGCAGTGGCCTACACAATCTTGACACTCAGGCCCAAAGACGTAGTCCCTCATGGATGAACTCTGTTATCAAATGTCTTATGTTGTTAATGCTTTTTATGTTCCTCTTCTTTACAACATGCAGATATGTTCTTTTATGTTCATTAATGCTTTGATGCAATCCTAACACATCAGCCGAAGTGAAAGGACTTGGTTTAAAGGGTAGCTAAATTTACTCATATCATCAATTAAAGGGAGCAACAATGTTCTCAAATATTTATTTGAGATTAAGATATCATCAGGTGTGCATCAAAGAAGAAAACATTTACAAGACCACACTCCGCACCAGGAATGGGCATTATGAGTTCATAGGGATACGTTTGGTATTACTAATGTTTCAAATACTTTCATGTGTTTGATGAAAAATTTGTTTTTACCTTATCTGGAAACTTTTGCGATAATTCTCATTGATGATATATTGATATATTCTAAGAATAAGGAAGAGCATGAGAAGCACCTAGAAACAATGTTAATTTTACTGAGAGATAATCAATTGTATGCCAATCTTAGTAAGTGCAATTTATTTTAGACCGAAGTTCATTACTTGGGAGATGTTGTTTCCAAGGAAGGTATAGCAATGGACCCAGAAAATATCAAAACGATCATGGAGTGGCTAGCTCCTAGGAATGTGGATGAGGTAAGATCATTCATGGGACTATCAAGTTATTACAGGAGGTTCATCAGGAACTTCTCATAGATTGGTTAACCTATTACATCTTTGAAGACAAAATTGAAGAACTTTGAATGGACTAAGCAGTGTGTAGCTAGTTTTGAGCAGTTGAAACATTTTCTTACAAATGCTCTAGTCTTAAAGATTGCAGATCCTGATAAAGAGTTCACGGTATGTACAAATGATTGCAAGGAAGTACGTGGCAAAGTCCTGATGCAATAATGGAAGGTGGTATGCTATGAGTAAATGAAATTGAATGAGCACGAGAGAAAATATGTGACTCATGATCTTGAGTTTTCAACTGTCATTCATGCACTGAAGATGTGTTGACATTATCTTCTTGGTAGGCAGTTTATTCTGATGAGTGATCATAGAGGTACTTGTTTGAAAAACCAAATTTGAATGCCAGGCAAGCTATATGGTTGGATACTCTCAGTGAGTTTGATTTCAATATTAGATACATTAAGGGAAAGGATAATAGGGTTGCAGATGCTCTCATTAGGAGAGTGCATGTGAATCGTATTACACCAATACTAAGTTCTTATGGGACATACTTGCAGGAGTATATATTTTAGGCAAGACATCATGATGATAGGTACTATCAACTAAAGCACATGTTACAACAAGCAGGGTGAAGTTGATAAGGATGAGGAGTATCATCTCATGGTAGATGGCTTGGTCATATTTAGGAAGAAGATTTATGTGTCGGATAATAGTGAGCTCAAGAATATTATCTTGAGGGAGTTTCAATTTAAATTGTATTAAGGTCACCCGAGATATCAGAAAACATTGATAGCAATTAAGTAATTGTATGATTGGTTTTACTTGAAGAAGAGGTGGTTTAGTTTTTCACAAAGTGCTTAGATTGTCAGTAGGTAAAAGAAGAGTGTAAGCATCCAACTAGTTTCTTATATCCTATGTCGATTCCAAAGTGGAAATGGGAGGTCATTTCCATGGACTTCATTACATGTTTTCTGAGGACATTGAAGCAACATGATTCCATCATGTTTGTGGTTTAAGTAAGGTAGCTCACTTCATTGCGGTTAAGTCTACGAATTCAGCTAGTGAGGTAGCTCATACCTTCATCAAGGAGATATTAAAGTTGCATGGTGTTCCCAATAAGTTTGTATCCGAAATAGATGCCAAGTTCACTTCCAAGTTTTGGAAGGAGCTGTTTGTGGGTTTGGGGATAGTGTTGGCTTTCAAAAAATCTTATCATCTGTAGAAAGAGAGGGTTAACAAGATTCTTTAGGGCATGTTGAGGATGTATTTCATGCATCAACAGAGGAAGTGGGAAGAGTATCTTCCACTAGTGGATTTTTCATGTAATAATGGGTATCAAGAATCCTTGAGGATGAGTCCATTTGAGGCTCTTTAAGAGCGTATTTGTAATACTCCTATCAGTTGGAGTGATCCAGTGAATAGCATGCTAATTGGACCGGATATGTTGGCTGATATGGAACAAGAAATGCATGTTATTAAGAAGAATTTGAAGGCATCATGGGAAACATAGAAGAGTTATGTAGATCAACATAGAGCATTCAAGGATTTTCAGGTTGGGGAATCTGTGTACTTGTGCATCACTCCCAAGAGGATATCCTTGAGGATTTGATCATGTGCCAAGATGACACCTCATTATTGTGGAATTTTTGAGATCATTGAGAGGATTGGACTAGTGGCCTATAGACTTTCATTGCTGCCAACAATGAAAATCTATGATGTTTTCCATGTTTCATTGCTTAATAAGCATGTCCAGGAACCAGAGAGATAATTCCATCTAGAAACTTAGTGCATTTTGCAGAAGAAACAACTCATGCTCTATAACTAAGAAATTGAGAAGGTTAAAGCGCAGTGGAAGCACTTTGGGCACGATGAAGCTACATGGGAGATGGTTGATCAAATGTGGGTTATGTATCCTTCTTTATTTACTTCTCAAGCATATGTGTTTTATGTATGTGGCTTGGTTTATACTTATGCATATGTGTATTGTCTATACTAAAATGAGTTGGGTTATAAAGCTCCAATAAGAAGTGTGTTGTAAATACTACATTGAGTTGTGGCATAAATCTCCAATAAGAAGTATGGTGTTCATTTTTTCAGTAGTTTGGTTTGTTTTAAATGTTTCATTTAGCTATGTTATAAATATCCATGGGTGCCATGTGTTTTTTGGTTATAACCGTCATTGAACACCGAGGACAATGTGGGGAGGGGTTTGTAACAACCCCAAGTTGATTTTCCATGTAAATAAAATAAGACCAAGGTCATGGGACATGTGTTCCAAGACGAATGTTCAGAAAAACATAGTGATTGGTATCACTTGTGATTAATTAATGGCTATGAAAGTTGGAAAAGGAAAAGAGGCAATAATTGGAATTTTATTTATGAAAATAAAGGAAAATAGGATAAAGTTAAGGTGAAGAGACACAAATTTTCATGCAATGGAAATTAGAGGAAAATGAAGGAAAATGAAGAAAATAGATGCATCAATAATAAAAAGGATTCAAAGGATTGTTTGTTGGCCTTTTTCTAGTTTATTTTTGGAGCTCTCGTTTTCACACTCTAATTCTGTCATACTCTTGCAAACTTAGAGAATTCTTGGAGCACTTTGAAATTCATTTGGATTTGGAGGAGGAAGGCAAAGGACAGCAATGAGCACAAGGAAATAGTTGGATCAACAACTAAAACTAGATTTCTTTGTAGGTAGCAAGTTGCATGTGTGATTTCCTTGATGATTTTTGGATGCATGGTATATTCATGTGATTCTCTAGTTATTTGTTATCATTGGCATGGATATTTTTTTGGATTAATAGTGGTTTCAACCTCACCTTTCCATTTCCTAGATATCCATGGTGTTGTGTGTTTTTCCACTTGTTTTTATGATTGGTGCTTAATTTCCTTATGGTTGTGGGTTGTAACAAATGCTTTGGAATCCCTGGAACAAATTGGGTTGAGTTACTAGTTCTTGGAGACGTTGGTTAGGAAAAACGCTCTGAAGCCCTTCGTGGGTTGAGTTGCTAGTCCCTAGAGCTACGACTAGAACAAAATATCTGGAGCCCTAGAAGGATGTGGGTTGAGTTACTAATTCCTAGAGACCTAGATAACTTTGGTAGAGACTTATATTATTGATGTTGGTGATTTACGGACCGTAGAGGTGGAATCATTGTGTTTAAGGGTTGAGTTGGTTTGGCCTCTGGAAGCCCTGGTTGGTTTTGTTTTGGTTTAATCCATGAGATCCCACATTCATGCTTGAAATATATCACAAGGTTGATTTGCTAAAAGAGATATATAGTTTAGGAAAATCTACGGTAGGGTGGTACGTGGAAGTCCATGACTTGGTTGGAATTTCATATGTTAATATGAGATATTTTCATGGTTGGAATTTCATATGTTAATATGAGATATTTTCCTATTGTGGTCTATGAACATTTTTATTGATTATGATGTTGATGTTATGGATGATTTTCCATGGTTTCTATGCTAGTTATTTGTTGGTTGTAAGTTTCTTATATGATGTATGATATCTATGTCTCTTTTCATGATTTTTTAAGTTATCGAATGGTTGGTGAATGTAGCGACTAAAAAATGTTGGTGTGACTAGCTAGAGAGGGTGTAGAGACTTCTCGGTGATTCTCGGATGAAGGCTATCAATTTATGATCATATATGCATCCATGACCTGTAGCTTACATGTTTTACATATGCTTGATGAAATGTATGTTATGGATTAGGAAGTGTAGTTCTAGTTCTTGCTTTGAGTTTGAATGTTTGGCATTGTCAAAATGTAAATTATGATTATGGAAACTTACATGCAATTCTGGGTAGTGGTATGGATATTGTCCTCGAAAGGTGGCATAGGTCCCAAAACCGCATGCTCATAACTGAATTATTTAGGTCATAACCACATGGAAGTAGTCCTATGTGTGCGGTTGGAGGCCTATAACCACACCCTTGCCTTGTTATGCATGTGGTTGGGGTGTTAGGTGAGAGAAACACGGTTCCATTTTAGGGATTGCTCACTTGGGGTGGTTTTTTAGCTCTTGAGTGCTTTGTAGTCCCTATAGGACATAAGTATGTGTTCATTTTGTAGGCCCCACTTCCTTAACTGGAACTTGGAGGTGGGGTCATGTCGTAGTGACACTCATATCATTTTTTCCCTAGTGACCTTGTGAATTTGGGTAAATGTGGGAGGGGTGGTTACATAAAACCTTAAGAGTATTCCCCATACTATATTTCACACCTCAGTGCTATTATTTCTTGGATGATATTAAAATTCACTCATCTATCCTTTATTTATAAAAAAAAATCTTCCACTTATGGTGCCAACTTGTAAAACTCATTGGGTCAATCTGTACTTTCTGGCTGGGGCAACGTAACTTAATCTTTCATATCTCCTCTTTCATATGGAGTTAGAGGGAATGTCATATATCATTGGATAGGTTTCAAATAAAAACTTTCAACCATATATATTATTTTCCCATTTGAGCTAGGACTTTAGAGTGAAAATTCCTTCAAATATATGGTATCGAAACTAGGCATAAAAAAACTAGGTATCTAAATAATATTTCCAACAATCTTCATCTTGCAATATTTATATTGGAAAATTGTAGTATTCCCATATATTTCATATCAATGTAAACAATATTTCCAATAGAGACATACTTTTCTTCTATAATTGAAAGTGCAACAACCCTTTGTAATTTCGAAATGAAACTTATTGTTGTTCCACCTACAATAAAAAAATACCCCATGCTACTCCTACTATCTATATCACTTGTAACATCTAAGTCAACATATCTCAATATAATAGTGTTCGAAACTCCAAATCATAATTATTAGTAGTATTACCTCTCAAATACGTGATAATCCACTTTATTTCCTTCCAATTCGCTTTACCTATATTGTTCATATACCTACTCACAATTCCCATTGCATGTGCAATATGTGGCCTTATCCACACCATCCCATACATCAATATTCCAATTGCTAATGATTGTGTAATCTTGAGCATTTATTCTATCTCCTCTTTTGTCTTGGGATACATCTCCTTAATAAATTTTAAATGGCTAGCCAAAGTTTTACTAACTAGTTTTTGATTTTTCATTTTAAATCTTTCCAACACCTTTTCTATGTAATTACTCTGATACAATGTTAATTTATGATTTTTCATGTCTCTTGTTATTATGATACCAAGGGTTTTATTTGTATCACTCAAATACTTCATAGGAAATGAATTGTTTTATTTTATTCTGAGCACATTTATATCTTGCATGTTAGACCCTACAACAAGAATGGCATCTACATACAATAACAGGATAATATAACTACTATTATCTAGTCTCTTAAAATAAACATAATGGTTAGACTAACATCTACAATAAATTTGTCTTGTCATAAACATGTCAAACTTAAAATACCAATATATTGGGTCTTTCTTTAAACCATAAAAATATTCTTTAGTATGCATACTAGGTTTTCCTTCCATTTAACCCCATATCCCTATGTTTGTTGCATAAAAATATCCTTCCTCCAAGTCCCCATGGAAAAATGTTGTCTTTACATCTAACTTCTCAAGATGTAAATATTTTATTGCCACTAGACTTAAAATAGCTCTAATTGAATTCATTTTGACACAAGAACAAAATAGTTAATCAAAATCTATCCCTTTCTTCTATGAAAATGACTTTACAACAAGTCTAGCTTTGTACCTTTGTTTTCCTCCATCTTCTTCATTTAACCTATAAATCCATTTATTTTGAAATTCTCTTTTACCTGGAAGAAATGGGACCAAGTCCCAAGTTTGGTCATGTCCCAAATACTCTATCTCTTCTTTCATTCCTTTCTCCCAATTATTTCTAGTTTCTACTTGCAATGCCTCTTCATATCTTTCTAATTCGCTAGAATCATTCAAAAATACATAATACAATAAAGGCCCAGTATTGTTTAGGGGGTATGATTAACCCGATTGATCTTATAATAACACTTGGAGGAGTTTGAGTGATATGAATTGGATAATTTTATTGTTTCTAATCCATCTTGTGTCTTTAAAAGTGAAAAAAGTGGAGGAATCATCTCACATGACCATTTTTACTAGTGGCACCTAGTTTGGTAAATTGCGGTATGATACCTTCCAGAAGTAATTTGAGGAATTAAATGGAGTTTTTTAGGGGTGAAAATTTTATACTTAAGAATGAACCTTCTTACACTATTATACACACCTATACATTTCCATTAATGTAAGAATCGCCTCAATAAGAGTTTGTATGCAAAAGTTATGCCACTTGGAAGTTGATCTTCCTATTTTCACCACCATCATTCGAGAGGATGCCACGTCAAACACCAATATTCATGGAAAATGGGCTAGCCACATGATCATGATTAAGAGACATCAGAATATTCCATATTATATCTCTAGTTAAGAGATGAAAGAGTCAAACTTATCCACTATTAGGCTAGTGGTTTTTGTTATAACTAGGCTCCATTATATTCGATTTCATTTTGTTCCATAGATGAGAAGAGTAATTGGGAGTGGATGGGGAGGGAGAAAATAGAGAGGATTTTTTCATTTTAGTATCCCACCTCCCACAAGCCTCAATTTTTTGTACTTGCATCCATTTTCCATTCAAAGAAAGAGAGCAAAACATCTTCACCTTCTAGCTACATTTTCTCTCAAAAGAGTTTCCTAGGCAATTACTTGTGTTAATTTGTGGTATGTGAGTTGTATTTCACTGTTATATTTTCTACATATTTTATCTATTTCATATAAAATCATAACACAATAATTAACATATCTATAAATCTGAGAATTAACCCTCATAGTGTAGATTTCAGATTTTGAGCGCAATGCTATCAATATTTTTGTAACAAGCTATCCAGTGAAATATCCATAACAATTTATGGATCATTGAGGTACTTGTTGTTTTTGTTGTTATTGAACAATTTTATTTTCTAACACCTTTGAAATTTCTTTTTCTATGATTTCATCAAGAACTCGGTATTTTGTGTTTCTCTTTTCACGTTTATTTCTTTGCAATTGACCTTTGTACATGAATTTCTCATTGCATACCACATGTCTACTAATTATTTTAATCTTTTCCTAATCCCATACATGGTAGCCAATATCATTAACTCTATATCCAATAAAATTACACTTCTTGGACTTTTTCTTAAGCTTTGTTCTATTTTCTCTGTCACTATGGACAAATACTTCACAGCCAAAAGTCTTCTAAAAGTATTAGTTTACCTTTTTATATGAACATTCTTCCTTTGGAATGCCACCATTCGAGGAACTTGAAGGCCCTCTATTTATTAAGTAAACAATCATATCAAGAACATATTCCCAATAATGTAATGGAAATCCTACATGAAATCTCATACCCCTTGCATGCTTCATGATTTCCCAATTCATCGTTTCTAATACACAATTTTCTTGTGGTGTTCCTAGAATTGTCTTCTCTCTATGAAGCCCATGATATGAAGAGTAACTATCAAAAAATTTGTTGCAATATTTTCCTCCATTATATGATTTAAGACAGTTCAAATTATTTCTTATCTCACTCTCAACCAAACATTTCCATTTCTTAAAAGTATCAAAGGCATCATATTTGTTTCTAATGCAATAAACCCAAGTTTTCGTAGTTGTTTCAACAATAAAAGTAACATATTAATAAGAGCCACCAATAAATTATAATTGAACCATTCCCTATAGATTCATATGCACAATATCTAACATTTTAGTCTTGTTTCCCTTTCCAACTTTGAGCAATATAACTCTTTCTATTTTCCATAAACAAAATGCTCACAAAAATCCAAATAAGCCTTCCTCAAATTTGGAAATACTTTCCTTGAGTGGAGAATGCGCATTCCCTTCTCACTCATGTGTTGGAGAATATGATTCCACAATGTTGTAACCACTCTTGTACAAATTAATCAGTGGAAATATCAACATTACCAATACACGAATATAATGTGCCTACGTTCTCTCCTTTTTATATTTTTAAAGAACCTCTAGTGACCGTCCATGAATTCCCTGTAAATGTGACTATAAAACTTTCATTTCTCAACTAACCTATTGAAATTCTATTTATTCTTAAATCAATAATGTTCCTTACCTCTTTAAAAAACCATTGAATTTCATTCTATAATTCTATCAATAACTTATTGTTTCCCACAATTTTACATGGTTTATCATCACCCAAATAAATCTACCCAAAATCACCTTGAACATTACCTTGAAACTATTTCCTATGGGGTTTGGTAAGAAATGAATCCCATAAATCTATCACACAAGAGTCAACAGTTTTATCTACTTAAAGGATTAAAGCATCTTGTAACACATCATTTGCTACATTTTCTTCCTTATTTTTCTCTTGTTTTCCATCTCCTTTTTTTACTTTTAGAGACCAGAAATATTTCTTCTTGTATCCTTTATTCCCACAACTCCAACACTTCATCCTCCCTCTATATGTGGATATGGCCTTCTTATACTTTCCAATAATTCCCTAGGCTCTTTCTTATCTCCCTTTTTCTTCTCCTATTCTCTACATTTAAAACATTACTTGATGTCTCACCTATCCTTTTCCATTGAATTTACTCACCAAGGATAACACCAACAACATCATCAAGCTTTAATGTTTAACACAACCTTGAAACTATTTCCTATGTGGTTTGGTAAGAAATGCATCCCCTAAATATATCAAACAAGAGTGAACAATGTTATCTACTTAAAGGATTAAATCATCTTGTAACACATCATCTACTATATTTTCTTATTTATTTTTCTCCTATTGTCCATATCGTTTTTTTACTTTTAGATACCAAAAAAAAATCTTCTTGTATCCTTTCTTCCCGCAATTCCAACACTCCATCCTTCCTCTAGATGTGGATATGTCCTTCTTAGACTTTCCCACAATTCCCTAGGCTCTTTCGTATCTCCCTTTGTCTTCTCCTCTTCTCTACATTTAAAGCATTACTTGATGTCTCACATATCCTTTTCCATTGTATTTCCTCACTATGGATAACACCAACAACATCATAAAAATTTAAAGTGTTTAAACGAGAGACAAAATTACTCATAACCATGACTAAGCCATTATACATTTTTATGAACACAAAATCAAAATATCCTTAACCTATTCATCAAATATCAATCCTATAAAACTTAATTGAATTTTGACCATGTTAAATTCATTTAAGTTATTAACAATGAACTTTCCTTCTGACATATTCGTATTAAATAAATGCTTTATAAGAAATAAATTATTGGAAGTTGAGGATTTTTTTTGTTTTAGAAATTTCCATCATCACACCCTCCATTTTATTTTCTTTTGAAATTTTGAAAGCTTCCAATGCTATGAGACATAGAAATATTGTTCCTAGTTCCTTTTTGTAAGAAATATACTATTCTTCATCAATCATAGACATTAGATTATTTGTTATTCCACTCAGTGGTAGAATGTATATTTTTTATATATATAATCATCCATTTGCAACTTCCAGAGATGGTAACTTTTTTTTTAACATCTTAACCATAAAATATTCTTCAACCATTGCTCCCACTCAAACTAGGAACCCTAATTTCCTATGAGTTTTATTAACCAAATAAACCTTGAGCATCGATATCAATTGTTACGAATAAAATAATAAAGAAATAAAATCAAAGTGAATACGGAAATAGAACATATAAGAATGAAACAATACAAAGGAGACACAAATATATGTGGCTCATGAGATTTTGGCTACATCCATGAAGAAATAGCCATCCCTTATTTTTATTTCTACTAAAAAAAATGAAGGGTGTGCAATCTAAATCACATCCACTTCAACCTACTCTTCTCTCTCTCATAGTATCCACTCTCTTAATTACAATACTATCTCAATAATGAAAAATTGCAATACAATTCCTTGATAAAAGTAGGGTCTCTTTCCAGGGAAAAAAAACCTAACATAACACTAATGTTAGATCTCTGACCTTGATGAATAGTCTACATTGACTATGAAATTACAATATTTTATAATGCAAATATTCCAAAATATTATCCTAAGTGGTGCTACCGAAAACCCTCTACAAGGGGGCCTCCACAAAGTTTTCATCCCACCCTCAGACAACTGGGAAACAATAGTAGGGGGGGGCTCCACTACACCCCTTATCAGGAACTACAATCCAAAATTAACAAAAAACAAGGCCTCTAAATGAGGAATAAAATCTGGATCCACAACCAACACACCAAAAATTATCTCTTTGTAGTGTATTACATTGCACAAAAGTTTCTTTTTATGTGATATGCATGAAACATAAAGTTTCTATGAAGAGAACAAAATATTTATTTTTTAACGTGTTATTGCCTAAATCTACCTCAGGCTGAGAAAGGCAGAATCTAGGGTAACATCAAACCATGCTTAACTTGGTAGCTAGCCTACCAGATCGAGAGAGGGCTCTCTCTTGGTCAATCTCAGCAAAAAATGATCAATGAGGCTTTAGATGACTTGAATGAAAGCTGATTTTAGGCTAGGTATATATGTAAAAGAGTTTGATTTGATTTTGAGGGTGTTTTTTGGATCAAAGGGAAGGGCAGATTTTGGGTATGGGAAATGAGCAGTTTTGCAGGGATCTGAATGGGGCAAGGTAGGAAACTGTTTTGATGTTTCAATTTTTAATGAAATGGATAGCTCAGACTGGTGATGGGTTGAAGAGGGCAAGAGACTTTCAAGAATCCTTTTCAGACATTTGAAAACATAGAAAATCAAACAAAACTCAAGGTAGAGAACTGCAAATCTAATGAATTCCACCTTATACTTGTTTGTTTAACTTAAGAAGAAATAAGAAGGACGAAGATACACATGAAACATTAGTAAACTTACAATCACAGAGAGAAATAAATCATCAAAACAAAGAGCCACATGAATCCCAAGGAGTGCTGCAAACCCTGATCTATTCCTTTTCCAAATTGCACAGATGAAATGTACAATGAAGCTCAAAGCAATCCCAAGTGTCCAACCTATGCTAATGACTGAAAAATTACAAGATATAAGCAACCAACAACTCATCCCAACCTCTAGGGATCGAGCTCACAATTTTCGGAGCTGCTCCAACAAAATCTAAACTGAGAACTAGAAAGTAGGCAGTGGAACAACTTGCCTCTATAAGATATGAAACTAATTCATTCAGTTAAAATTCACCTTTTGATGAATGAATATACTTCCATGAGTAAAAAATTTCCAAAATTATATCAAAAGCCATGAAATTACATCAATATTTTTACATGTGGAAGTAAGAAAGTCAAACTGGCCAAAACTAGGCGAAAAACAGAGTTACTGAGTGAAAAATGAGCCAAAATCCCCAATGCGCCGCGCCTGAAATCTCTATGTGTCGTGCTAGTTTGGAGCCAGTTTTGAAGGCCTTCCCAGTGTCCAAATTGACCACAGGATAGCTCGTTGGAACGCTCTACCTGTATACTTTCCAACCCAAGTGGAATCACTGAATTTGGTTTCCATTTTCCCCTCCAAAAATTATTTTTCCCAACATTGCTTCTTGTGTGTCCAAAAAGGGGCATAAAGGTCATTTTTAGGGTGTTTTTGACCCTTCTGGAGGCCCAAAACTTGTCAAAATATCTGGGAAATGGGTAGGCATGCATAAATTTTCATGAAAAATCCAAAAATACAAATTTTTCCCCAAGAGGAGCTCCCAATCATAAGCCCGCGACAAGTGGCGCGACACGTCGGGCTGAAAAATCTGTGTTTAGGCCCAAAAAATCAAAATTTACAAAAGGTGTCCCAAATTTCTTGAAATTTGGGCTGAGTGTCCTCCATCATGCACTATGTTGGGCCAAGGAAGCTTCAGCCAAAATTTGGAGTCTGTCATGCCTTTTCCGACGCCTTAATGCCCTCTTTAACTTAGCCTTCAGGATCTTGATTCGTGCCTTGCAAACATGATTTCTTGCCCAATAATGATTCGCCATGTGCCTCAACATGTTCTTTTCTTTGTTAGCTTTCTCCAACAGCTTTTGGTCTCATTGTTGCATGCAATTCAGTTGTGGAGTCACTGTCTCGGTCATAAGAGGTATCTGTCTCCATGATGAACAAGGTTTATCTTGTGTTGGATGAAAATGAGAAGTTTGGTGTCTTTGGTTTTGTTGCCAAATATGTGGTAACAAATGAGGGACTATGGAGGGATAGAGTATTGGAAATGATGGACTATTATTAAGTGAAGTTTGCCACTTGAAATCTGTGAATTGATAAGTTTAGGGACAACCACTTGATCTCTTGGGATAGCCTTGGGGTTTGGGGAAATTTACAATTGGGATGGGGATAATGGGAATGGGATAGGAATGAATGATTTAGGGATACAAGGGAATAGGGAAATGAGCTGCTTGTGACAAGATAGACAATAAGGAGGGAATAACAAGGTGGGAGAAATGGAAATGATTGACACAAAACCAATTTCAAAACCCTAAAGGAGCATGCTTCAAACAAGATAATAGGGTTTGATTTTTTGTATTTAAATTATCATAAGCATCACCAAACACATATCATGGGAAATGGAGAAGTTGCATGGACTTACTTGGACAAAGATGGACTGAGCCGGTTTGAAAATTTGGAAGAAATGGCAATAAATTAGATTGTTTCCATGTGCGTCGCGCAACAAACCCAGTGCGTCACGCTGCTTCAATGCGTCACGCAGGAACAAACTTACACGGTGAGAGTTGACCCAATGCATTGCGCTCGCCCAATGCGTCACGACAGTCACCCAATGCGTCGCGCAAGGAAACTTCAACACAGTCTGCCCTCAAATTGCTTGCTTCGACCTCCACGATTTATCCTTGGCTTACTCCAATCTTCTTGGCATACAAATGAAGTTTTAAAACATGAAAATATCTTATATGCCAAGGATTTTGATTTTTCTTTTCAAATAACCCACTTTGCAATGTTTCAAACTTTGACACTTTTCAAAAACTCTGTTTTGCTTCCTTTTGGCTTTTTAACTGAATGATGAGCTTTTTTTCTATCTTGCAGGGAATGGATGGCTGGAGCTTCGACAAAGGCAACCAGGGTTGCCAGTGAAAGTATTATTACAACTGAGAAAACTTTAAAATCAATTACTTTTATTTACATAAAGATGAAATAGACTATTTTTCTTCAAAACAGATTTTTGAAGAAAAATCATTATTAAGCATATAATGATGAAATTTTAGCATTGAAACCTTATTTCAAACTTCCTCATGTGCTTGCTGAACATTATTAGGCATTCTGAAGACCTGATTAATGAAACCTTAGACCTAATGAGACTAAAACTCTAAAAATGACTCTTTGCAAACTATGAGACAAAAAATGACTGTAAATGATTTTAATGAACAGAAATAGGCCAGCAGGTAAAGGACATGAGGGACATGAGCGGCAAGCCACTACCGTCATATGATCCATGCTCCTAATGGAATGCAGTTGACCAAATGAGACACCTAATATGCAATGAAACAAGAGGATTTTGATCACTGACAGAGGGATGAAGATACCGACACTAACATTGGCTCCAATGGGAATGGTAGCTCCTTGGAGGTGCCAAGAACTACAGATCTCTGGGAAAGTAGGCAGTGCCTTCTTCCATTGGGCTACGGAGTCAATAACTTTGACAAACCAAAACCAGACTCTTGAATCATTTTCATAACTGAAAACTGACTCAATTTCGAAACCAAAAATGACTAAAAGACCTAACTCAACAAACTGAACCAAAACTGGAATCAACCTTTAGTTTTATAGCCTTCACCTCGGGCCCCAAACTGAAAGAATGATGATAGCACACACTTGCAATGAAACTTTGTTGAAACTGACTAAAACAAAAATGACTCGAGACCTACTTAATTGAAATTAGTACTTACAAATCTTTTTTAATGGCAGCAGTCCACCAAGATTTGAGGGCTTCAAATCATGATGACAACCAACTGCCTACTGATGAAATATGTACAATCATGTGTAGTGAGCCTTCCAATGTAACCAATCCAGTAGATGGCTACATACCAAAATTTTCTCTCACTTTTCTCGAGTAGGTAGAACGATGTACATGTAGGAAACTCACAATAACCACTGAAACCAAGGCTTATGATAATGAACCAGGCAACATTTATCTTTTCTGATGCTTGCAAAAGAATGTTGAAGGGATCTTGAAAATCTTGAAGCACTAGTTGGTCTTGAGATCCAGCAACAAAAATACAAGTACTCCCTTCATTCTGATCTGAAAGAAAAATTGATTGCCGAGTGAAAGGAAGGCACAGAGAAGTATAAGCTTCTGCCATCTGAGTGTTAGCTGTAAGTTCCTTGACCATGAGAAATTCTGGCATATTGTCTCTCTCAAGCTCATATTCCTCAAATTCATGGTCTACGTCATTCTTAAACAAAAAACAATCTTCAAGATTATCAAACATGACAACCTTATCATCTTCATGAAAGAAAATATTATTTGTTTGCTGATTTATAAAGCTAATTACAAGACCGTCATCATTTTCAAAAGAGGAAGAAGTTTCACCAACACTTTCTTGACCATGTGGGCATTGCAAATCTGCTTTAGCTTGGGCTGTAACATGAACTTTCAGGAGTTGATCTATCTCATCTTCAAACAAAGGAGATGATACTTTTTGTTTTCTTTTGCTCAAACAGTGATTGTCTTCATGAAATAACATTTTAAAACATGAAAATCCTGAATGATAGTCCTTAATTCCCTAATCTTCTGAAATTTGAAAACATTGTTGATCATCTTCATATGACATGGCAATCAAATTATCATTTATCATTGAGTTATTGAAAGAATATTTTTCACTTACTTGAACAAAGATCTCATCTTGTTTTTCATGAACTGACTGGATTACCTCCTCATGAAGGCTTTGTTCTAATGAAATGAGAACATTTGGATCAATAACTCTGTCTTCTTCATTCTAGATGATCTCAATAGCAAAGCTCTCCTTCATGGGATTCAGCACAAGGTATTCTTGATCATCACGATCTAAATCTAGATCTGAAATAGCTGACTTGACTTTATCACATTCTGAAATTGAAACTTGACTTTCCTGCATATTGTCTTCTTCTATGCACATGTCTGAAATAAAACCTTCTCTTTCATCATTTTCCATTGTACTAAGATCTTGATCCTACTACAAAGTTTCCTGAGCATCTTGATGGGTATCCTCTAAGTTCTCTTTATGCTGCTGAAATGGATTTTTGTACAGAGCCTCCATGATCTCATCGTCCATGAAGTCATCATCTTCGTAAACTTTTTCAAGATTTTCAATAAAACTATGAACATGGCTACAACAGTTCTGAACTAAAGTTAAGGATGGATAAGATTATTTATACCTTTCAAAGAACATCGTATGAAAATCCTTTAAACAGTAAATACAAGCAGGCGGCAAACTTTCATACCAAGATCGGGCTTCACCTTCCAGAGTGGCCATGAATATCTTCATTAAACAGTCTTTAGGAAAATCAACCTTCAACTTGCGAATATGTATGTGAAATCTAACCAGATGTAAATCAGCATCCTTCCTATCATCATCTTTAACTGTAGGAAAATTCCTTTGCCAATCTACCTTAGGAATTTTATTTGGAAAACCTGGAATATGATCTCGGCTCATGGGAGCATACCTTTGATCCAGCGAAATGATTTTGATAACAATTAATCACCAAGAAATTCCTCAGGCTACTGATTCTTGAAGAGTAGAGTCGCCATAAAAATTCTGAACCTTAGGATACTTCGACACTGGAGTCGCCAGGTGAATGATTTCAGCCTTCCTATGTCTGATCGTTGTCCACCATCAACCATCAGATCTAACTTGATACATGTACTGGGGAAATTTTCAAGTCATATGTTACGTTTATAAAACTAGACCGAGATTGACTAAAGCAGCGTTTATCTACGTATGCACTTGCAAAGCAATGTGCAGTTCGAAGGCTACCTGGCATAACTTCAGGCTCCGTCTGTAGCTTATAAAACTAATAACACTAACAAGCAAACCATTTTGTTTTCCCCAGTATGGTCACCACTATGCTATTGCCTAAATCTACCTCAGGCTGAGAAAGGAATAATCTAGGGTAACATCAAACCACGCTTAACCTGGTAGCTAGCCCTACCAGATCGGGAGAGGACTCCCTCTTGGTCAATCTCAGCAAAAAATGATCAATGAGGCTTGAGATGACTTGAATGAAAGCTGATTTTAGGCTAGGTATATATGTAAAAGAGTTTGATTTGATTTTGAGGGTGTTTTTTGGATCAAAGGGAAGGGCAGATTTTAGGTATGGGAAATGAGCAGTTTTGCAGGGATCTGAATGGGGAAATGTAGGCAATTGTTTTGATGTTTCAATTTTGAATGAAATTGATAGCTCAGAAAAGTGAGGGGTTGAATAGGGCAAGATACTTTCAATAATCCTCTTCAGACAGTTGAAAACATAGAAAATCAAACAAAAATCAAGGTAGAGCACTGCAAATCTAATGAATTCCACCTTTATACTTGTTTGTTTAACTTAAGAAGAAACAAGAAGGAGGATGATACACATGAAACATCAGTAAACTTAAAATCAGAGAGAGAAAGACATCATCAAAACAAAGAGCCACATGAATCCCAAGGAGTGCTGCAAACCCTGATCTATTCCTTTTCCAAACTGCAGAGATGAAATGTACAATGAAGCTCAAAGCAATCCCAAGTGTCCAACCTATGCTAATGACTGAAAAATTACAAGATATAAGAAACCAACAACTCATCCCAGCCTCTAGGGGTTCAAGCCTCTCACAAGTTTAAGACTCTGATGTATTGCTTAAAGTGGCGTGGCAACTCAGGCTAAATACATGTTTGGCCAAAAATCAATTACAAAATGTGTCCCAAATTTCTTGAAATTTGGGCTGAGTGTCCTCCATCATGTACTATGCTGGGCCAAGGAAGCTTCAGCCAATATCTGAAGTCTATCTTGCCTTTTCCGACGCTTTAATGCCCTCTTCAACTTAGCCTTCACGATCTCGATTCGTGCCTTGCAACATGATTTCTTGCCCAATAATGATTCACCGTGTACTGTGCTCTTTGTATTTATCTTTCTCTTTCTTTTAGTGTCACTTGGTGCACTCTGAGATGCAAGTTTGTGATCCTTCATCTCAGTCATAAGATGTATCGGTCTCCATGATTTCCAAAGTCTATCTTGTGTTGGATGAAAATGAGAAGTTTGGTGTCTTTGATTTTTGTTGCCAAATATGTGATAATAAGTGAGGGAGTATGGAGGGATAGGGTGGTGGAAATGATGGACCTGGAACTAAGTGGATTCTCACTTGAAATACGTGAATTCATGTTAGGGATAGCCACTTGACATCTCTTTCAATAGCCTTGGGGTTTGGAAATTCTACAATTGGGATGGATAAGTGATTCAGTTGAAATGAGTGGTTAGGATACAAGGGAAAGGGAAATGAGCTACTTGTGACAAGATAAGGGGTGAGGAGGAATAACAAGGTGGAAATGGAAATTATTGACACAAAACCAATTTCAAAACCCTAAAGAACATTCTTCATGAATGTAGGGTTGATTTTTGTAACCCAAATTCTCTACTTTTATCACCAAACACATGTCATGGGAAATGGAAAAGTTGCATGGACTTACTTGGACAAATATGGACCGAGCCGGTTTGAAAATTTGGAAGAAATGGCAATAAATTAGCTTTCTTCCATGTGCGTCGCGCAACAAACCTAGTGCGTCACGCTGCTTCAATGCGTCGCGCAGGAACAAAATTACACAGTGAGAGCTGACCCAATGCGTCGCGCTCGCCCGATGCGTCGCGACAATCACCCAATGTGTCGCGCAGGGAAACTTCAACACAGTCTGCCCTCAAATTGCTTACTTCGACCTCCACGATTTATCCTTGGCTTACTCTAGTCTTCTTGGCATACAAATGAAGTTTTAAAACATGAAAGTATCTTATATGCCAAGGATTTTGATTTTTATTTTCAAAAAACCCACTTTGCAATGTTTCAAACTTTGACACTTTTCAAAAACTCTGTTTTGCTTCCTTTTGGATTTTTAACTGAATGATGAGCTTTCTTTCTATCTTGTAGGGAATGGATGGCTAGAGCTTCGATAAAGGCGACCAGGGTTTCCAGTGAAAGTATTATTACAACTGAGAAAACTTTAAGATCAATTACATTTATTTACATAAAGATGAAATAGACTATTTTTCTTCAAAACAGAGTTTTGAAGAAAAATCATTATTAAGCATATAATGATGAAATTTTAGCACTGAAACCTTATTTCAAACTTCCTCATGTGCCTGCTGACCATTATTAGGCATTCTGAGGACCTGATTAATGAAACCCTAGACCTAATGAGACTAAAACTCTAAAAATGACTCTTTGCAAACTATGAGACAAAAAATGACTGTAAATGATTTTAATGAACAGAAATAGGCCAGCAAGTAAAGGACATGAGGAACATGAGTGACAAGCCACTACCATCAGATGATCCATGCTCCTAATGGAATGCAGCTGACCAAATGAGACACCTAATATGCAATGCAACAAGAGGATTTTGATCACTGATGGAGGGATGAAGATATCGACACTAACAGAACGGGTGACGGGCCTCCCAATTAGGTACAACTTAAAGCCCATATAACCTTTCCTAGGAACATTTAACCTCTCCTTTTGCACTTAATAACATATTTATCAGCTTTGATAATTTCTTAGGAAGGTTAGAGATGATTATCATTGTGTGTGCCTAATGTGTTTATTCTACAAGATATTTAGGGTATTTGGAACAGATCACGGGGAATCCACTCCAGGGAAAAATATGGGACATTTCCCCTACTATAAGATTACCACACTTAGATAACTTAGAGAAATTACAACTTCTCCCTGTAGTTGGGAGGTCACAGGGAGTAAGATCCTATTTTATATGGTTTTTGGAGGGGAAAAAACCTTCTCTTCAAGGAGGTTTCCCCTAAACTATTTTTGTATAAATAAGTGGCATGAGTAGTCCATTAGGAGTCAAATTTTTGAAGTTAGAAATTAACAATATCAAGTGAAGTATTTTTGCCTAGCATTCCAATCTTGTAATATTCTATGTATGAGAACATTTTATGAAAAATGAAAAACATTTTGGTTCCTAGATTGCTATATATTTAGGGATAGGAACCTCCCTTGTTCAAGTCCCACCTTCCCAAGACCCCTCGTTGTACTTTTATTTTCCATGCATTAGTTTAGGTAGTCATTAATTTAATATCACTTCCAAATATTTCTTTGTGCAGATTAATGACTTAGTTTGTTTACAAGAATTTTTATGCATCTTGTTATAGTAAGTTTATAAATGGTTCTTTTATGAGTTAACATTATTTTCCATGCATTTATCTTGTTTAGATTGTTGTTTCCTTACTTGCTATTATACATTTATGTTTTTTGTTTTGCATAAATTCATGTTCTGCATAGTTACAAGAAACTTCAAAATCACTCTTTTATTGAATAAAAATATCCATCATATGCATAATGACTTGAAAAATGCCTATTGACCATCCCTTACACTCCCCTCAGCTTATCATTCCCTCAAACTGCATCTAAAACATGTTTTTTTGCTCATTGGACTGCCTTTTGTAGAAAAATAGGGACTCCTATAGTAGCCTATATTTTGCATCAAAAAAACATTTGTCTTTTCATCTGAAGCATGGTTAACCGTAATTGACATAATTAAACATCCCAAACACCCTAAGGATGGAATTTGGAAGCCCAAATACGTCATAGAATATTTGACCTAGTTGTTGTAGCAGAATTACCTTTTTTCTATAAATTAGGGTTTGATGTTTCGATGCTTTCTTTCAGCTGCAAGTTTGTTTCTAGTATATAATAGATTAAATTTAATTTTGTTTCAACATGGTTGATTTGGTTTTCCTCCTTTTCCTACAAATAGAATGGATTTTCTTGTTTTTCTCTCCTTCCAACAATTTTGAGTATTTCTTATAACATAGACAATAGAATGGTCTTTATGTAAACTATTTTATCTTTAGTTTCTTCCACTTGCATAAGATAAAAATAAAAACACATTACATGTTGCACACATAGTTCCGACCCCTATTAATTTTGTATGAACCTTGGGTTGTCAATTAAAATCGAGATCCCTTGGGATTTGCAACATTCTTGCTGTAATATTGAGGACCATAACTTTTTGGCACCATTTTCGGGGATGGGTTAAAATATGTATTATCTTCTTCCTAGTTGATTTATTATTTTTCTCATTTCACTTTCTGCAAAAACAACAAATTTTCATTCGACACCCTTTATTTAAAAAAAAATGCATTGCATCAAAAATTTATAGAAATAGAAAAAAATATTTTATGCCTTAAAGAGTTAGAGATAAAAAAATAAATTCAATACCACAAATCCCCACTACATCACATGGTGCAGTAAGAACCACATCACCATCAAAATTATGAATTCATACTTTCGCAGGTAGAAGAAAACCACCTCTTGGAAGAGGAAAAGGTGGCAAACAAGGTAGAATAAATTGATGGATATCATGAAAATGAAGGAGATCCTTTTGGATTTACCATTAAGGATTTTGATATAAATGTTAATATGAAGAAAATATCTCCATCTGTACTTCCCAACTTCGATGGTATGAGATCAAAATACCCAAAATCCTTTCTTTTTGAATTTGAAGTACCTTGTATCTCTTATGATTACTTATTAGACACTTTAAAATTGAAATTGTTTCTTGATACATTGAAATATGGAGCTCTTAAATGGTTTAAGGGACTAAGAACTAACTCTATAAGGTCATGGGATGAAATGATAATTTTTTTTAGAAAGATATAAAAATTAATGCATACATCATGAAGTAATTTCCAAAATAATCCAAGAAGAGGATGATAATCTTGAGGAATTTGTAGAAGGATTTGTTTAAAATGTTGAAAGGGAAAAATTGCATAAAATATAATTTGACACTTTAAAAATCCTCTTACTTAGACCATTCAGGGATGACTAGATTGATATCCTTAATCTAATGTGTAAAGGGGATGTATCCCAATTATCATTTGAATAAATTTGTAAAATGTGTAAGCTCATATCAAGAGGAAGGGAAAATTATGGCAGGAGCCCTCAAGATCCAAAAATGAGAAGAGTAAGTAAACAAACGTCAGGATCGGTTAGTAGCACAGAACTTGGAAATTTGCTAGATGATTTTAAAACAAACATTCTTGGAAATTTAAGTGAACAAGTAGACAGGTTGAGAATACAAAATAAGAAAAAATATAATAATGTTGTTTTATCTATATTTTATCCTAAGTGTAGAAAGAAACAATCACTAAGATAATGCCCACCTAATAATATTGAAATTTGTGTCATTTTTGTAGAATCACATGTTGGAAATATTGTTATTGATGGCAGAGGAGCACAAAGGAGTAGCACCAAAATTATCATTAAGGAAAAAGGAGAAAATCATGTTCACATGAAGTATAAATGAGAAATAAGGCAAAGAAGGAAAATGTGCAGTGAAGAAGCATAAAAGAGAGGCAGACGAGTAGCATTAGAGGAAAAGGAGCAAGGCAGAGGAGAAGTAAAGAGTAAAAGAGAGGTAGAGGAGAAACATTAGAGGCAAAGGAGAAAAGGCAGCAAAGAAATCAAAGGAGCAAAGGCAACAAAGGCAGCAAATGCAAAAAGTTTGGGTCAATTTGTGAACGTGTTGGGCAGAGTCGTGAACATGTTGGGTCAATTTGTGCATAAGTGGGAAGATATCGTGAAGGAATGAACGCGTTCAAATAATGGAGAAATTCATGAACACGTGAGCAGAGTTGGGCTAGTTTACGTTCAGAACAGTGATGGTGGAGATATCACAAATCGTAGTAGAAGGAGTATCGCAAAACAACGGAGATAGAGAAAATGCGAAATACGAAGTGCGAGATGGTGACGAGGCTAGATGACATAGCTAGATGATGTGGCTCCAACCCCACATATCAGAATAAAAATTTTATAACATGGAAAGGTGACGTGGCATGATGACGTGGTAGTGACATGACACCCCTAGTGGGACCCGAACCATTTATCGCATATCGCAAATCACAAAGCTCAGAAGGGACAGTTCTTATGTACCATGTCAAAATGTCGAAATGCGAAGAGTGAAAAGATCCTATATGTGATGCAGCTTAGAGCTATTATTTAATAGATTCCAAGTCCAAGGGTATGTGGTTTTCCTTTTTTATATCACATCAAATAATAAAGGAGTTTTATAACGTAGAACGATTGGATCACTGAAATGCAATAAAGGGACCGGACGCGAGGCTGATCAAAGGCTAATTGGAATGTATTTAAGGTCAAGTGTTCTTTGTAGTTACACTATTTTATGAAGAAATACGAACACAGGCAGTAGACACAGGTAAGACCCGACACTCGTGCAGAACAATGGTTGATGTGGTTGTGACTTTTAAACAAGAAAAGTATGAACGTGGGCAGAAAGGCTCAGGTAAGTGACCCAACACAGAGAAAAGGGCAGAGAAAGCTTAACGTCGCGATAATGAGCAGATATGCACCATGGGCCGAGTCAGGCTCAGAAAAACCTCTGGGGTAGAGTCGAGTGTTGAGACAAGGAGAAGGTTGAACACTACATGCAAGAGAAAGAAGGCAAATAGGCAGAGTCGGGAAAAAGGAGCATATGGTGGAACTATTAGAAACGTGCCACCTGGATTGAGTCAAGAAAAAGGCGTTTGTGCATAACTATTATAATATAACAACAGAAACAGAAAAGAAATTGACAACAGCAGAAAGGACAAATGCACAGCGAGCCAAGAGTTGAAAGGGATGAGTGAAATATATTTGTTGTAACTGTAAATTTAAATGAATTAATTATTTTTTATTCTATGTGATGCAAAGGCAAGTCTCCGTAGGCATAGGAAAACTCCAATGAGTGATGTTACCTATAATGATTATTTATGATGTAATAACCTGAACTGAAGTGTAAGGAATCGAATGGGTGGAAGGCATAGGGTCAGGCCTGTTCACTTCGTATTCCCTATAGAATGAAAATAGACAAGATTTATCTGTATAAGAGATGTAATATCAATGTGCATAGAGAGGTTAGAGAGTGGAAGAATCAAAGAGAGATGATAGAGATTTTGTGCACATCAGGAGCTGATATGAAGCATATATGAAGCCTAAAGAGGCAGCAGTGGAGAAGGAGTATAACAAATCTGATATCCAGGTAAATTATCATTTTAGTTTCATGTTGAGTGAGGGGATTGTAGTCTCCTTTCATGTTGTAGCTTGATAAAATTCTAGTTGGAGTTGGGTGAGGTAGGAGCCTCTTGTGGGTTGTAGCCTGCAGAAAATACATGGGAGTTTTTGCTTCCGTTTCAAGTTGTAGCTTGATAAAATTACAATTGGAGTTGGGTGAGGTAGGAGCCTCCTATGGATTGTAGCTTGAAGAAAATACATGGGAGTTAGTGCTTTCGTTTCAAGTTGTAGCTTGATAGATGTCCAGTTGGAGCTGGTTGAGGTAGGAGCCTCCTATGGGTTGTAGCCTGTAGAAAATACATGGGAGTTGGTGCTTCCATTTCAATTTTTAGCTTGATTTAATTTCAGTTGGAGCTAGGTGAGGTAGGAGCCTCCTGTAGGTTGTAGCCTACAGAAAATTTATGGGATTTAGAGCTTCCTTGCAAGTTGTAGCTTGCACAAATTGAGGTAGTAGCCTCTTGTAGGTAGGTGCCTACAGAAAATCAATTGTGAGAGGGAGTAGGAGCTTGCCTTTGCATCACAACAATAATAAGATGTGGTTTTATCCCTTATGGGTTTCCACTTATATCTAGTGTCTATGTGCTTGATGATTATGTGTTGATGTGATGTTTTAATCTGCTTAATTAATTTTTATCCACACATTCAGTTTTTTGATTCATTATGTATTAATCTTCTTATAAAATGAAGTATTTTATGGGTGAAAAGAAAATATTTTTAATGTCCATGGATGTACTAAATTGATTCACCCCCCCCCTCTCAGTTTATCTAAGGGTTCATCAATTAGTATCAGATCAGGTTCCTTCAGTAACAGTTTAATAACAAGAAGGAGGTCCTAGGTCCCCAAAATGGCTAGCCTAGATGGATGCTCAACAAATAAAGACCCATTGTTTACTGGCACAAACTATGCCTTCTGGAAAATAAGAATGAAATCCTATTTGATTTCTCTTGGAGTAGAATCCAGGACTGTTGTGTTAGATCAATATGCACCAAAGGATACAAAAATTGAGAAAGAAGCCAAACAAGAATTCATAGCTAATGCAAACGAAATGAATGCTCTCATGAATGGTCTAGGTGAGTAAGAATTTATCAAAGTAATGCACAGTCAAAATTCCAAAGAAATCTGGGACACATTAGAAATCATTCATGAGGGAGATAAAAAGGTGAAGATGGCCAAGATGAAAGCCTATAGAACTCAGTTTGAAAATTTAAAAATGAATGAAGATGAAGATGTAGCCAGTTTCTTCTTAAAGTTTGCAGAAGTTGTGAATGACATGATAGCTCTAGGAGAAACTATTAAGGAATGTGGAATATTACAAAATATATTGAGATCTTTACCATCCAGGTTTAACCCTAAGGTTTCTGCCATAGAAGAAACAACAGACTGGGAAACCTTAACGATGAAGCAATTGCTTGGAAACTTGACAACTTATGAGATGATACTTCTAAATGGTAAGTCAAATGTTAGGGAGGTAAACTTCAAGGAAGACAAGGGCATAGAAGACAAGGAAGCTCCATGCTCATGCTTTGATGAAGAAGAAGCCAAATTCGTCATAATATTGGATAGAGGCACAAGTAAGTACAAATGTAAACTTCCATTTAAGTGCTTTAATTATGGAAGAGCAGGGAACTATGCTTCAAAATGTCCCCATAAGAGAGAAGATAATCAGCCACAAGAGAGAAAAACAAAATAAATAATTGGCAGAAAGGGAACAGATTTAATAGCAAAAAATTATATTCTCAACAAGATAGTAGTGCATCTGAAAGCTCAGATGAATCCCCAGATGAATATGGAATCTTAGAATTCACACTAAAGGGTATGGATGATCTTGAAGATGATCCTCTGGAATCTAAAGAAGAAAGTGAGGTAGACCTTGAGGGGGAGTTGGTAATTGCCTTAAAGGAAATTGAAAGGCTTAAACTTAAGAGTAAGAAACAAAAAGAGATTCTTCTGAAATATGAAAAGATAGAACAAGATTCATAAGACCTTATTAAATTGAAAGTTGAAGTAGAAGAATCAAGGAAAATAGAAGATATTCTGAAAAGGGAAATAAAGGAGAAAAATCAGGAGCGCGAAAAGCTAGAAGAAGAAGTGGTAAGCCCGAGGATGAAATCAGAGAAGGCCCAAATTGAATTAACTATGAATATTCCTCAAATGAAAATCTCTGGATAATTGGACAAGATAATAAAAGCTCAAATATCTCCTCTTATAAAGGTTGGGATAGGCTATGAAGGAGAAACCAGTAAGTCCAAGGTAGAGGATAACAAGGATATCACTTTTGTGAAAGCTGTAATAAAGGATAATGATAACTCTCATCAATTTGAGATTATTTCAGTTAAAAGACTGATAGAAGAAAGGATCAGGTTGTGTAAGCAACTCGGAGATGAGATTGCCTCCATGGAGAACTTAGAGAAGGCATACATTGAAAGGGATGATGAAGCAACTCAAAAAGGATCCACAAAAGCAGAAGCCAACAAGAACTTGATGTGTAAAGAAACAAACATAAACAAGTAGCAACATCAAGAGACAAAGAATGAGAGGAAGATGCAAGCAATTTCAAAAATATCAATTGTTCCTGAAGATTAATTGAACAAGTTTGGAATATCTCAAAGGAGGTTCTTTCCTCCTATGAAAAATATCACATGTTTCTCCTATCATAAACCATGACATATTGTAGCACATTGTAAGACAAGGCATATCAACTTTAACTAGAAAATGATGCAGCAAATGAGAAGACCCCCTCAAGCAAGCAGATGGAAAAGACAATTTTTCACTAGGTACACAAATCATTTCCATGGCTACTGTTATTCATGCAATGACTTTGGATGTGTAGCAGCTCAATGTAACACAAAGAAAATCAAGTTTAACTAGGAAAAGATGCAGCAAATGAGAAGACTACCTCAAGCAAACAAATGGAAAGGAAAACCTTTCACTAAGGACATAAATCATTTCCAAGGCTATTGTTATTCATGCAATGAATTTGGACATAAATCTGTTGAATGTAAACTATGTTAAAAAAGGAGCACAAACTGTTATACATCAGCTCAAACATACCTAGGTAAAATAAGATTTTATGTATGCCACAAGCTTGGACACAAAGCAAATGACCGTAGGCTTCCATATACATTAAAGGACTCTAGACAGATGATGGAACCAAATCAAATCAGACCAAACTGTGAATCAAAAGGAGATGAAGGCATTATGAGGAACCCCAACAACGTATGGAAGAAAAAGAAAAAGGCGGAGCCTGTTACTTTAATGACATTATGAATCCATCATAGTCTCAGGGGGAGCTGCTCCAGGAAGAAATGCAGACATCCAACCAGGGTTAGACAAGAAGAAAATTCTCAGGGGGAGAGTAGCCCATAAAATTTTTCAAAGAAGAGCTCGAGCAATGGAGCTGGTAAAGATCTATAGAGGATTATTACACTGTGTGTCTCTCGGTAAGTGTTAATAATGTAACAAAATGATTTTAAGAATTATGAATAAGAAAAATGTTATTGTCAGTATATCATTACAAATATTCATCAATTGGTATTTAGAGCATTCTTCCTATCAGTAGAATACCAAGTGTTATTTTTGGAGCCGTGTTATGGTACAGGTCGTCCCCAGTATCAGAGTATTATAACATACATCATGGTGTTGGTATGGAAGAAATACATCAAGGAGAATGTCGAGTTGCATTATCAAAGCATGGAAAGGTCATTAAAAGTGCCAAAATATCATTATCATGTTTGCATTTGAAGTATTATATTGAACATTGAAGCAGAATTTATTCTTGGATAGAATTGCACTCTTCCTCAAGTCAGTATTGATATATATTCAAGGCCTCTTTCTTAAGATCATTCATAAAGTTGTAGTATGATGGGATAGTTGTGTTAATATTACTATTTAAGTTCAAGAGTTTATTATTGATTCATCTGAAGCAGACTTCAACAGAAAGGAATTGTTGATATTTCACCATTGCACATAGTTTCATCAATAATCAAGGCACAAAAGAATATAAAATTATATGGTGACATGCCTTCCAACATTCTCATGAGTTGTGATAACATCAGTTTTTTGTGTATATTCATGCAATCTCAATTATTTTAAAAGCATTACCCAAAAAATGATCATATATCATATGAATTCTACAATGCATTCATAGTGATCTTGTAATTTTGAAGTACATATAAAGCAATGGTTATGTGTAACATAAAGCAACAGTCACGGTTTATACAAAACAATTAGGAAGCAGTAATACAATGGTGGATTAGGTGTATTCATTCAAATACAAAAGGATTCAACAAGTGTGTAATGAATATATGGAGTGTGTATATTCATTTAATAACAAAATAATTGATTTAAGGATGCCTATACTGAACTCAAAGAGGAGAAATGCAATGATGGAATCTAGACTGAAAACATTTTATAACCCCTTGCCATTGATGTCAAAGGGGGAGGAAAAGCAAGCAGAGGAAGATAAACACTTCTCAGAATGAAAGGGGGAGGAACTGTTGGAGGAAGTGTTGCCATCAATGCTAAAGGGGGAGACTGTTGGAAATATTGTCATTGATGACAAAGGAGAAGAAAGGAGTAGCACCAAAATTATCATTAAGGACAAAGGAGAAAATCAGGTTCAACTGAAGTATAAAGGAGAAATAAGGAAAAGAAGGAAAATATGCAGTGAAGAAGCATAAAATAGAGGCAGAGGAGAAGCAAAGAGTAAAAGAGAGGTAGAGGAGTATAATTAGAGGAAAAGGAGCAAGGCAAAGGAGCAGAAAAAGAGTAAAAGTGAGGCAAAGGAGCAACATTAGAGGCAAAAGAGCAAAGGCAGCAAAGGCAACAAATGAGAAAAGGCGGAAAAGGCAACAATTTTGGGTCAAGTTGAGAACGTGCTGAGTAGAGTCGTGAATGTGTTGGGTTGAGTCATGCACGAGTGGGCAGATATCATGAAGGAATGAACGCGTTCAACTAGTGAAGAAATTAGTGAACGCGTGGGGAGATTTGGGCTAGTTTACATTCATAATAGTGATAGCGGAGATATCACAAATCGCAGCAGAAGGAGTATCACAAAACAACGGAGACAGAGAAATTGTGAAACATGAAGTGCGAGATGGTGACGTTGCTAGATGACATGGCCCCAACCCCACATATCGCAACAAAATTTTGATGACATGGCAAGGTGATGTGGAAAGGTGACATGGCATGATGATGTGGTAGTGACATGGCACCCCTGATGTGACCCAAACCCTTTATCACATATCGCAAGTCGCAAAGCTCAAAAGGGATAGTGCTTATGTACCATGTTGAAACGTCGAAATGCAAAGAGAAATGAGAGCTCGTATGCAATGTAGCTTAGAGCTATTATTTAATAGATTTCAAGTACGGGTGTATGTGGTTTTCCTTTGTTAAATCTCACCATAGAACATAGGATATTTATAACGTAGAACGATTGGATCGCTGATAGGATATTTAAATTGGAATTTATTTAAGGTCCAGGGTTCTTTGTAGTTACACTATTTTATGAAGAAAAGTGAACATGATTAGTAGACTCAGGTAAGGCCTGAGACTCATGCAGAACAATGGTTGATGCAATTGTGGATTTTAAACAAGAAAAGTCTGAACGGGGTAGAAAGGCTCAGGTAAGTGACCCGACACAGAGAAAAGGGCAGAGAAAGCTGAACATCGGGGTAATGAGGAGATAGGAATCATTGTTCAATTCGGGCTCAACAAAACCTCTAGGGCAGAGTCAGGTGTTGAGACAAGGAGAAGGTTGAACGTTGTGGGCAAGAGAAGGAAGGCAGATAGGCAGAGTCAGGAAAAAGGAGCATATGGTGGCACTGTTGGAAACATGTCAGCTGGGTCAAGTCAAGAAAAAGGCGTTTGTGTAGAACTGTTATAATATAATAGCAGAAACAGAAAACACAGTGACAACAGCCAAAAGGACAAATGCACAACGAGCCAAGAGCTGAAAGGGATGAGTGAAATATATTTGTTGTAACTGTAAATGTAAATGAATTAATTATTTTTATTGTATGTGATGCAAAGGAAAGTCTCTATAGGCATAGGAAAAACTCCAATGAGTGATGTAATGATTATTTCTGATGTAATAACCTGATCTGAAGTGTAAGGAATCGAATGGGTGGAAGGCATAGGGTTAGGCATGTTCACTTCGTCTTCCTTGTAGAATGCAAACAGTCAGGAGTTATCTATATAAGAGATGTAATATCAGTGTGCATAGAGAGGTTAGAGAGTGGAAGAATCAAAGAGAGCTGATAGAGATTTTGTGCACATAAAGAGCTGATATGAAGCATATATGAAGGCTAAAGAGGCAACAGTGGAGAGTGAGTATAACCAATCTGATATCCAGGTAAATTATCATTTTAGTTTCATGTTGAGTGAGGGGATTGTAGTCTTCTTTCCTGTTGTAGCTTGATAAAATTCTAGTTGGAGCTGGGTGAGGTAGGAGCCTCTTGTGGGTTGTAGCCTACAGAAAATACATGGGATTTTTTGATTCCGTTTCAAGTTGTAGCTTGATAAAATTACAATTGGATTTGGGTGAGGTAGGAACCTCCTATGGGTTGTAGCTTGAATAAAATACATGGGAGCTAGTGCTTTCATTTCAAGTTGTAGCTTGATAGATGTCCAGTTGGAGCTAGTTAATGTAGGAGCCTCCTGTGGGTTGTAGCCTGCAGAAAATACATGGGAGTTGGTGCTTCTATTTCAAGTTGTAGCTTGATAAAATTCCAGTCGGAGCTGGGTGAGGTAGAAGTCTCATGTAGGTTGTAGCCTGCAGAAAATTTATGGGAGTTGGAGCTTCCTTGAAAGTTGTAGCTTGCAGAAACTGAGGTAGTAGCCTCCTGTAGGTAGGTGCCTGCAGAAAATCAGTTGTGAGAGGGAGTAGGAGCTTGCCTTTGCATCACAACAATAATAAGATGTGGTTTTTTCCCTTATGGGTTTCCACTTATATCTGGTGTCTATGTGCTTGATGATTATGTGCTGATGTGATGTTTTAATCTAATTAATTACTTTTTGTCCACACATTCAGTTTGCTAATTCATTATGTATAAAGCTTCTTATAAAATGAAGTAGTTTATGGGTGAAAAGAAAAGAGTTTTAATGTCCATGAATGTACTAAATTGATTCACCCCCACTCTCAGTTTAGCTAAGGGTTCATCATCACACACTATAAATTATTTTCCACCATTACTACGATTGAAATTTGTTTACCAAGAAGATAGTGGAGAAAATCAAACACCATAAAAAATATGTTTTGTTGCTCCAATGAGACCTTGGAAATGTCATCAACCAGGTATGATGCAAAATACTAATCAACAAGTTCAATATTATACTCAACATTCCCAAAATAATTGGAATACCCCATTATCTTGGAAACCTTGGCCACCCCATCCTCAACATCAATCTTGGAAACAGGGTTGGAAAGAATATTATGGAATAAATCCACAATATTACCCATATTTCCCTCAATATCCTCAGTATCTCCAATTCCAATCTCAATACCATCCACCTCAACCACAACCGTCTCAATGACCCACTCCCATGTAACTACATGCACAATTATTTCAAAACCTAAACAAGAAAGTAACTCGGCCCAATTATACTGTTGAGGTAAAAAATTCTCAAATAGATCCTCTTGAAATACATTATATTCATCTTAGATTAGGAAGAGTATTGAAAAGAAAGACTCCCTTGTTTTCTTGAAGAACATCATCCATAAGAAGAAGAGAACACTAAAGAATCATATACCACATTTGATAGAGAGGTGCCATTAGAACCTGAGATCGGGAAATTTCTACTATGCATATCATTATATCCTTTGTGCATTCAAGAGAATTGTTGTCTCATGGATACAACCTATGTCTACAAGAGGTCAGTGCCTGTGACATCTATTGAAATTGATGAAAACTTTTGAAAATATTGGCCGGAGTAGGAATATGATGGATGTAATGAACATTCTAATTCATAACCTATCCTTTAAAACCAGTATGGCCAAGGCTAATGAGGATTGAAATTTTTTGAATTAAATATATGGCTAGAGGAAAGATGAATAAGGACAGAGTTTTACAACTCAAACATTTAAGAATATGAGTTCAAACTCTATAGAAAGAAAGGTGAAAAAACTAAGAAATTGTGTATGAATTCCTGGAACTGTAGCACCCTTTAAAGGATTTAAACTAAAAAATAAGTACCATTTATGCGGTAAATTCATACTTCCAATTTAAAAGACCCTATTCCTACATATACTTGTCCAATAAAATAAAATCATAATTTAAATAACAAACACAGGAAAGAAAACAATGTTGCAATTTTTCCCCAAAACTGGAATAAAAAAATGGCTTTTATTCTTCAGTCTTGAAGAGATTTATTCATTACATTAATCTCATAATTTCTAGACTTTGAACCCTTAAAAAATGTGCTTCCCAGGATTTTATCTCTTCCCTAGCGTAAGTGTTTTTGATCAATTTTAGTCTCGCCCCTTTTTCAAAATGTTTATGAAAAAAATCATTCGGGTTATTTTAACAATGTTTTGCCATGTATTTAAAATAAATGTTGCATGAGCCTTCGTAATAAATAACCGAACTTCTTTTAATTCTGCAATAAAATAATAATTGAGGATGGCATGTAAGTTGTGTGGGCCCCAGGTTGTCGTCATGCACATGTAATAAATCATTTGTGGTTTTGGGAAAGAAGTTATTTATCGAGGCTGTGTTTTAGCCCAGACGGCAGAAAACGGTCGGAATCTGGTTAACTAAAACTCAAAAAATTAGGTGGTTTGAGTGTTTGGAATCCATTTTTGATCCTGGAAATGGATTCAGCACTATCAAAAACCCTGAGGGCACCCAAAATACTAAATTTTAAGAACTGTAAACAATATTCTGGGCAAATCTTTGTCAGATTTTCTGAAAATCATTGCCGGATTCTGGGTGAAAACACGGCCTTTTTAGACTATGCACATAAACCACCTTTAGACACACGCTCGCACGATTTTGGATGAGAGAGAAAGAAGTGTCAGAATTAATTTGGACAGTGGATTTGTGTTAGGGTAGTTTCACTATTTAGCTTTCCAACAGTTCCCCTTAGCATAACTTGTGTATACTTCATACTATCGGAATTTCATTAATTCGGGCATGCTATGATGTTTGCAAATATTAGTAAAGAATTAACTGATATTTTTTTTTACTTTCTCATGTAAATGCATGATTTTTAAATGTTATCATTGTAAACCAGACATGGTAGTGGAAATGAAGTTACATGAGAGTTAATTTATGATGCATGAAGGGAAATATAACTGGTGCTCGTGGCCATCATGCATTTCAAGTTATCAAGCCTAAAATTACCTTAACCAACTAGCATGATCACTATATGGAACCCATACAAAGGATATTTTAATTTATTTCTTGGTAAAAATCTTATTTGATGGTCGTTTACAAAAAAATGGGCATTTAAAGAACTAGAAAATTTTCCAAAACCACCTACAATTTCTCAAATTCGTTCGTGTGAAACTCAATTGGGACATCTAAGAATTTTTTGATCCATAATGTAGATAAATGTCTTTCATATTAATCACATCTTTAAGATTTGGTCCACGTTTCGAACCAACTAATGTGGTTCATCCTCAGGACAAGGTGATGAAGTTAACCGATCTTCCTGAATAAATAGTATGAATGCATCATTTCCTGAAGATAGTCGTTAAAAAGTTATTCATTAAAAACTAGTTGTTAGAGAGTTAGATAATTAGTTAGTTAGTTTTTAGGGGATGAAAAGCAAATTGGTTCTTAGAGAAAATTAATTAATTAGTTTAATTAATAATAAAATAATACTGGTTTTTTTATCTATTATTTATAAATTATAAAAAAATTATTCTATTATTAATATGAATATATATTTATATCAAAATATAGGTTTTTCAAATTATATATAATTAAACTAAAATTATAATGGTAAAAGAAAAAAGGGGGGGATCAATGTTTTTCTAAGTCAAATGGATAAACTAAAGAGATCGATCTATGGTGATCCGGTGAGAGGATGACGATGGAGAGCAAAAGCATTAAGGTTCGCAGTTCTGGGCATCCTGGTAATACCACGGCGGCCTCACATAGGCACAAAACTAAAGGGAATCATTACCCTGGTCTGAAGGTTTTTGGCCCCAAGTGATGATGCCTAAACGGAGGATACACGTTTCTCCATTGCATTAATTAGTTCCTAGGTGTCCCGGAACCCTCATCCGTAGATGCCCACCTCCCTTTAACTTGTTACGACCATGGGTATAACACTGATCCAGAGCCTCTCAACCCTCGTATGGTATCAATACGAATACTCGGTGCCAAATAATGGGAACCCTCAATAAGAGGGAAAGGGGCTTTACAGAGAAAAGACTATCAGATAATGGAGGTTTGACCAAGGTGCTTGTCAGTGACAGGAAAACCAACAATAAATCACGCCTTATTTCATGGACCTATGTTGGGGATTTGGACCCCCAAATGCCCCTCAGTACAGGCTGGAATAGAGTTAGGATCAGGCCATACCTCTGTATTTCTTGATTATGAGACATTGCTTGCACATGGTCATATAGCCCGAAGACCACGCAGCAATCGTTGCCTCAAGACAGAAAAATACGCCCTACTACTTGGAGTTACTGACCTCTATCTGCCATCGAATCAATGTAGCCAGTGACCATTGTTGGGGGATCCAGAATAGGATCTGACAAAATCCAACAAAATGGCATCAAATATTGTGAATCATGTAATCCCAACCCGCTTTCAAATTTTCATTAAACCCCCTGTGGGGAAGATTATTTTATATTGGGTTCAAGATACATAGAGGGTAAAAAACTGAAGCTAGAATATCAGGAAATCTTTAGGATACCCAATTCATATGCAATCCCTAATCTGTGGAGGTAAATATTTAGAAGATTCTTGCTCAATCAAGGAATACTCCATAAGCTCTGGGTCTCCATTAATATCAACCTGAGACTGAGAGGAGGAACAATAGAACAAGGCAAATCAAATGGCCATGGGGCCACAAGGGGGGGCAACACCTCAAAACAGGAGCTCCCTAAAGGAGCCCCCTCATATAGGAACATTTTACAGGGTGAAAATAAAGTAGTTGCACCAACAAAACCAACTAAAAACACCCCTAGCCCTTGCATAGTAGAGCAACTGAACAACATACCAGAACTGAACATAGACATTCCCGAGATTGACAAAAATTGCACCACATATGAATCACAAGAAATCATATATAGATTTAACTGCTTCTAGCCCAAACCAATAGAGCTCTTTCATTGGATTTTCACAAACTGGACTATGGATTGCAAAATTCATCTCCGTTCCAAAGGGTTTTTCATAGTCAAGTTTTGTTAAATTTAGATAACAATGGTGTTCTATGCTTGATGCACTTTTACTTCAATCCTTCATAGGCCCAATACAAGATAGAAATCACATAAACTTGAACGTAAAATGCTGATAGAACACAATAATAGATCAATAGAAGACAAGCCAAATATAGATCAGATTTACAATTCCTTATGTCCAATAAAGATATGAGATATTGTTTCGTTACGACGGTCAGCAGGATGCTTCAACCAACAAAGTCTTTCTCGATCAGCCATCACTTTCATGTGTCACACCCACAACCCTCAAAGACAGCTCATCACAAGTCAATGCAAGTCAAACCAGGGACAGTGCAAAAAAGTCAAGCGGGCAGCTTCAAAAAAGTCAACGCAACAAACTAGGGCTTCTGTCAAACAACCCAGAATTCCTCGATTTTAGTGCCCAATTGTACGGCCTCCTAAAATCAGAATTTCTGTAGAATATTGAGGTCAAATAACCAAGGGTTGACCATGGTCAACGCTGCAACAAAAAATCCCTAAATAGATCAGCACAGAAAATAGCAGCTTCGCTCCACATGTGTGAGAAGAAAAAGGCATCCAAAGGCTATTGAACCAATCAGATCACAAAGAGAGAATGTGTGATCAGATGATGAGAAAATGACCTCCAAGTCTCTCCAATTTATATCCATCAATGAGAGTGTGTGACACATCTCTTAAGCATGTGGGATAAATCTGGTCGACCTTGCACATGTGGAAAATAAATTCAAAATCAATGTTCTGCTCATCCAATCAAGATTATATTTAGATCAATCTTGCACCTCTCTGAAATAGGAATCCAAAAAAATATGATCATCATCATATGAGCAATGCAACATGGAGTTTGGACCAGGTTTCCCAAAATTAACACTCCCTCTCAACTAAGGAGAACTCCATCTGTCCACAAGTGCCATCCATCATGTACAAAACCAAACATCGTGCGTCATTATGTCGTAACTTTCTTTGCTGGCTCTTTATTTCATAACAAAAGGTGAGTCACAAAGACATCACACAAAGCTGACCCAAAGTCAACTTAGAGTTAAAAACCTCTCTCTGACTCAAAAATAGTCTCCTACAAACCCGAAGTTAGTTTACTGACCCGAAGTCAGTTTAGAGGATAAAACCTCATCATACTTGATCCCAGATCAAGGTGTTGGACACGTGCCATCCTAGACATAGAGAGTATGACAATATCCGATGCATCAAATTGTCTTGTTGTGGTCTCTATCCACATTTCCCACCTCATTGGCCAAATGAAAGTTACTTCCCATGAGTCTGAAACTCCATGGGTAGGATGCCTGCGGGGCACATATCAGAGAGAGGCGAACCAACTCAATATCATAACGGTGGGGTAGAAGCACAACAAGGTTCAACAAGCCTAGCCTCATATGTTCTTATAGGTGCAAGAAGTTATCTCCAAGCCCCCTGGAGCTCCAATAGCTCATAGTCAAACTCAATCGAGACCCTCAAAATAGGGTCTTTCCACGATTCCAAGATTCTCACATAAGGTTAGGAACTTGACCTTCCCTAGGGGCTTCATGAGAATATCCGCGACCTGCTCATCTATTCTGATATTATCGTGCCTTACAGTGCCTTGCTATACCATATCTTGGATAAAATGGTATCTGATATCAATATGCTTGGATCGATCATGGAACACGGGATTCTCAGAAACACGAATCCCACTCTGGTTATCACAAAGGATAACGGTGGTATCTAGCACATTCCCGAACAGCTCGCTAAAGAGCTTTCACAACCAAACAGCTTCACAATAAGCCATACTCGTTGCAATGTATTCAACCTCAGTGATGCTCAAAGCCACCGACTTTTGCTTCCTACTCATCCAAGATATCGAAGCAGAACCCAAGGTGAAGAAACATCCAGATGTGCTCTTATGATCCACCACACTGCTAGCCCAATCAACATCAGTATATCCATGGAGTCTCAAACTCCTAGTAGTGTATCTCAGCCCATGGTTGATTGTGCCCCAAATATATCTCAACATATTCTTGGCACCAATCCAGTGAATGTGATGAGGTTCAACCATATGTTGACTCAAAGTGTTCACTACAAAACATACGTCCGGACGGGAAGTCACTAAGAACATCAGGGCCCCTACGAGTTGTTGATACTCGGTAGGATTTTATAGCATGGGCCTAACAACGTTTCCACTCAACTTCTTAAATTTTATTTCCATCGGTGCAGACACAGACTTACAGTCCACCATACCAAATCTCTCCAGTAGCTTCACGAAATATTTTCTTTGAGAAAGGAAAATCTCACCTAGCCTTTGCCAGACTTCCAAGCCTAGGAAGTAGTGCATCAGTTCTATGTCTTTCATCTCAAACTCAAAAGCTATCTCCCTCTTACACTAACTAATGAGAGGGTTAGCACCTGTCAAGAAGAGATCGTCCACATAGAGAACCAAAATGAGAGGCCTTTCTTTATCAACCTTAAAATAAAGGTTCAGATCGGATTTACTTTGAGTGAATCCCAACTTCATCAAGTAGTTATCTATCCTCTCGTACCAAGCCCTGGGGCTTGCTTCAACCCATAGAGGGATTTCTTCAACTTGCATACATGGGTGTCTCTATCTCGGACTTCGAACCCCAAAGGTTGCTCCACATACACCTCTTACTTTATAGATCCATGAAGAAAAGTGGTCTTCACATCCATCTGATGTAGACTCCATCCTTGCATAGAAACAAGGGAAATAATAGATCGAATGGTGGTATAGCGGGCCACAGGTGAAAATATATCATCATAATCTATGCCTTATTTTTTAGAGAAGCCTCAGGCAACGAATCTTGCCTTGTATTTTCAACACTTCCATCAGATCCATGCTTGATCTTATAGAGCCATTTCGAGGTGAGAAAATATTTTTCCTTTGGTCGTGGGACCACTTCCCAGACATCATTCTTCATAATGGACTCATATTCTTTGTGCATAGCATCCTTCCAAACTTGATGCTTTATAGCTTCTTCAAATTTTCCAGGATCATATTTTACTATCGTACTCATGGTTGCTAGATACCCTTGGTATGATCTTGTCGTTTTTTCACCAAGTACATGAGTGAACCCACAATTTGCCTATAAATGGTAGCCTCTACCACTTCACCTGAAGTAGCATCTTCCTTCCTCCAATTCCCTGCTAGAGGAGTCTCCATGGGTTTGTTTCTCTCCATGTAAAACTTATTCAGAATCACGTTGGCAAACTTTTCCTGAGATATGAAAAGTTCCCCATCTCTTTTCTAAATTTCCAATCCAAGGAAATAATGCAAGATCCCCATATCCTTCATCTCAATTTTTCTTGCAAGATTCTGACAGGTGATGAGAAGCTTATCAAATCTTGCAAAGAGGATCTTACAATGATCAATAATTTACCTTCTACCACAATATGGTAAAGGTTCAAATCTGCTTCACTTTTGGTGAAGCCCAACCCGGTGAAGTAGCTATTGATCCTAGTGTACCAAGGATGAGGTTATTGTTTTAGTCCATACAACACTCACTTGAGTATGCACACATGTGAATCTCTGTCGAAGGTATCAAATCCTTCCAAATGCTCTATCATTAGAGAACGTTTGAGGTCTAAAATGGCCCCCCTAAGAAAAATGTACAACCAAAATAAAACTTTATAAGAGCCTATAGGATTCAAGATGATTATGTCAACCATGGGGGATGATTCACTATTTTTGGGGTAAAAAAGTAAAAAGATGATTCAACTTAAATCCCTAACGTTTTACTCAAATTTCGAGCAGGAATACTCGTTGGATGCAAAATTTAATTACTCACCCAAGGAGTATCCATGTTACATACTTTTGATGGACCCTACTACATGAAAAATGAGAAATACATGAAAAATCATGATTGCAATCACGTTATTCATGTATTTCTATTTTTTTGTGTAATAGGGTCCATCGAAAGTATGCAACATGGGTACTCCTTTGATGAAGAATCAAATTTTACATCCAATGAGTGTTCCTACTTGACATTTTAGTAAACCCGTAGGGAGATAAGTTGAAAAAAGTATTTTCTTTTTTCCCTCTAAAATTTGTTGATATAATCTAATCTTATTTTATTATTTCCACTATTATTTTATAATTTCCTTAGGAGGCCCATTTTATACCTCAAAATTCCCCTAACGGTACACCTCTTCCTCAATTACTACATTGAGGAAGGTTTTATTTACATACATCTAATGTGTCTTCCATCCCATCTGTGATGAAAGTGCAAATATAGATATGATTGATGAGTACCTTGCAACTGGAGAAAACATCTCCTCGAAATCAATTCCCTCCACCTGAGAGAACCTTCTGGCCACAAATCTGGCCTAGTGTTTCACAACACTCCCATCTACTGCCTACTTCACCTTGTAGATACACCTGGATCCTACAACTAACTTTCCCTATGGTCTTGGGACAAATTTCCATGCACTGTTTCTGATAATGGAGTCATACTTCGTAACCATGGCATCAACCCAAATTGTTTTTTTCACTGCTTCGTCAAATGAGGATGGCTCAATATCTACACTCTCACTGATAAGATCCATGTAGTCAGTGTATCTATATTGGGACCTTCTCTACCTGCACTGTGATGTGGGTGCTCCCACATTTTCTCTAAGATCAAGAACCAGCTTGTCAGCCTCTTTGGTGCACTTCCTTCCGTCTCTGGATATCTCTGCATGAGTGGGCACTTCCACCCTCTTTTCATCTACTTATGGTTGTTCCACATCTTGAGGTTCTTTTTTTGGAGCTAAGATCTCCTCAAATTCATGCAACTCAGCCTCCCTCTCAAGGGAAATTCACATGGCCTTCTCTTCATCAAATTTCACATCTCTTCTAAAAATTGTCATCCTGTGAGACGGAAAGTACACCTGATATTTGTGAGGTGTATTGGTGTACCCCATAAATATTCCCAATTCAGTTGTTGGTTCTAGATTTTTCCTGGCATAATTGGTTATATGAAAATAAACTGATGAACCAAAAATTTTAATGTGCGCCACATCTGGCTTCTTACCTGAAAAATCTTCCTCTGGTGTACTCATCTTGAGAATCAGATGAGGATTTATGTTCTGCACAAATACTGTTGTGTTGCATGCTTTAGCCCACAAGTTCAATGGTAGGTCCTGATCATGTAACATCGCTCGTGTTGCTCCCATAATAACTCTGTTCTTCATTTCTACAACCCCATTCTGCTATGAGTTATGAGGTGCTATCAATTCCTGTTAAATTCCTTCTAAAACACAGTAGTTCTTGAATTCATTCGAGACGTATTCTCCACCGTTGTCACCCCTGAGAACCTTCACCTTTTTCCCTGTATCTTTATTTACAAGTGCTAATTTGAACTCACAAAATTTTTAGAACGTATGATCTTTCTTTTGCAAGAATAATATATAACACTTGCATGAAAATTCATCTACAAAATCACATAATACTTGTGTTTTGTTGTGGAGGTTGTCGAGAACATTCCAAACAGATCTGAGTGAACTCTTTCAAGGATCGCCTTCGCTCGACAGTCCTTATCATTAAAGGTAACTTTGGTGTGATTCCCTAATGTACACCATTTTCATGTATCTCTCTACTCAAGTACACCCTTGGGAAGTTTTCTAGAAATATGTTGCATGATCTTCAAAGCCTAATGGTGTAGATGGTCTAATATTCTATGCCATAACTCACCGATGTCTCAGCTTTGCACCTTCTTTGCTTTTGTGCTAAATACAACATAATATTCTACATCCAATTTGTAGAGGTTCTTTACCCGAACCCCAATCTTCTTCACCTGTCTCGTGGCTTTGTGAAAAAGAAACTCATTTCCTTTGCTAAATATCACATCATATCCACGATCTTCTAACATAGCAATTCAGACTAAATTCTTCTTTAAACTGAGAACATATAAGACATATTTAATGTGAAAGTAATACCAGAATCCCTATAAAAGGTAAAAATACCTATGCCGGTTGTGTTATACCTATCCTCATCTCCCATCGGTATGTGCATCCGGAGATCCTTCTTCTCCAAGTTGCTGAAGAATTCTTTTTTTCTAGTCATATGGAATGAAGCTCCACTATCCAAGTACCACACAGAACCCATCACCGATGACACCATGCATGCGATGAGAGTGAAATTAAACTCAAATTGTGAATCAATTTCTTCACCTACCGCTCCTCCTAAGGGCTTCCTGTCGACTTTCTTGTGCAGGAAAATTTGTGGCATAGTGTCCCAACTCATGAAAGTGAAAACATTTAATCTTGGAAAAGTCCTTATTCTTGCTTTCCTAACCAGAATATGATTTGGAATGGGATTCCTTCCCTTTCCCTTTCTTTTCCTTTCCATCCAAGGAAAAATTATCCTCATCACCAATATTTGAAGAGGATCCATATCTGGTATTCCACCGAATATCTTCTTGTACAAAGTCAAACCACAATCGCTCCCACTATGGTAGCTTATCCCTCCCATTCACTAAATCCTTGTAGCTGTGGTGGCTCTTGGGAAGGCCTAGAAGTGTTAAGCTCACCAGATCATCCTCGACGACTGTAACACCAATGATTTCAAGCTCATATCAACATTAAGTGAACTTCATCAAGTATTTTGGTATTGTGTCGCCCTTCTCCATCTTGATTTTTCTGAGCTTGTCCTTCAGCACTAGCTTCCTGTGGTCATTTTTGTTCTAAAAAAAATCTGCTAAGGCCTTCCATATAGCATATGGAGTTTCCTTTCCATGGAGGTTCTAGATAATATGATCTCAAACTCATTCTAACAAAATCCTTATCACCTTTGCTACATTCTTCTTCCATGAATCAAGATTTTGAGCATTTGTTGCTGTGGGCATGGGAATATCACTGTCTATGAACTCCTTCAACCCATTTTCTTCCAACACTACTTCCATCATGTCCTTCCAAAATATGTAATTTGAACTACCCTCAAGGGAATATTCCTAAATTAGCATGCAGCTAATTGGAATATTAATTTTGCTCCAAACACATAGTTAGATGAATAAATGAGTAGGGAGACCCATAAATATTTTTAGCAGCAATAAAAACCCTCTTAATTGGGAAGGAATCATATTCGCAACTGGATAAAACACCTTCATGTATGAACAATGGCTAATGCATGTGGACAAAGTCAACTTTGACCAAGTCAACAAAGCTAGTATGAAAGAAGTGGAACATTAATGAAGATAACCCAGTGGGAATATGGATCAGTTTAGATAGTTAGAATAAAGCCACCTTGTGTGTGGAAGAAGACATTGCATGAAGATCCAGTCAAGGTTGACCAAATCCAACAACGTTGTTATGGAGGAGTGGCATTGATGATGGGACAGTGCAGTTTTGGAGGGAGATTCATTGCATGAAGATGGAAACCCAAGGTGAGAAGGCTCACATTGTTTATAAGGAAGAGGATGGCAGCCATATGGGGTTAGCTTATGATTATGATTTTCTGATATATGGCCTATTTAGACATATTTTTTTCTCTTGTTGTTTAGCTAAGATAGAGGGTTGTTTAGCACGGGGTGTTCCTGATCGAGAATCCCAACTCATCCATTGAGTAGCTCTTAGAAGAGTCTTGCACCATATTGTCCACTATCTGGCTGAAGGCCAAGCTTCATCTTCCTTTGAAAACGCAGATCATGTTGAGGGTTTTTCTGTTTCAGTAAGCTGCAGCAAGTGGAGACCAGATCTTCAGATCTAGGCCATTTCAGTTCTCATTTTCAGTGGAGGAGGTTTCTACTCCATTGGGAGGATAGTATTGAAGGCATTAAGCTTCATTTTCATATCTTGGCTATAGGCCAACTATATTTTGATCCCTACAGCACAAAATAAATCCAGATCTGCGTAATTTCTGAAGGAGCAGTTGCAGGGTGATTCAGTGCACCATTTGGAGAGCTGATTTTTTGAGTGTTGGGGATCTTCCCTTCACTTTGGAGATCTACTGGAGGAGGATATTCTTTTGCATATATCAGATCAGCCACACTTTCCAGATCTATAATTTTTAGTAGATCTGTAGTCTTAGATCTCAGATCTACACTTTGTACATGGTGTTTTGCTGAAAACCCTAAGGGGGTTCATTAGAGGATCTTGTATAGTGCATGGATCTGATATAGATCTAACTTTTTATGCACATATCAGCTCTATATCTGATGTGCAACTTACTGTTGTTGCAGGAGTAATAAAATAATGTTGTTAGGGTATTTCCATCTTTATTCATGGTTGCAGCCCTCTTTTTGCATTACTTTTGAGCAATAATGGCTTGGGAGGCTTCTTTAACTAAGCTACCATGATTTGTTTCATATATCCTTTTGTATATGGTTGTTATATTGTATAAATGAATGGATCCATGGGCTTCATTTAAATTCTGTTGCATATCTTTCTGAAAAATTCATTTTTACTGCATGTATTGCTGAGTTTTCCCACTTGGGAATATTACAGTGATATCGAAGCATCATCTTGTCTCAACCTATGAGTTTTCAGCCAATATGCTATAAGAATAAGAGAAGGAGAAAGAGATCAGAATGATGGAAGGAATGAGTTTCATCTCATCTCTTTTCAAATCTAAGAAGGACCTCACCAAGGAGGTAAAGCAAAGAAAGATGGAGAGAAGAAGTGAAACCACTTTAGGGTTTCAAAATGAGGAAGCTCCATGTACTTCCTATCAACAAAAAAAAAAATTTGGTATTGCATAGAGCTCCAAAGAAACATACTATGGCCTTTTATTTTGAATAGAAGAGGCATAGATATGGGGAACACTTAGATCATGAGATTCTGAGTGAGTATATTGCATAATATAAGTCTCAACCTAGAGATTTCAAGGAGAATCTAACTCTCTCACAGTTCATTCAGCTCAAAGAAGAAAGGAGACCTTGTAGCAATAGAAGGAAGAAGGTAAATAGATTTCTATTGTCTACCTTTGATGGATCATCCTCATGCACAGAAAGAGCTTGGGGAATGATTTTGGATGCATTCTTCCTACTACATCAAGTAGTAGAGAAAGAAGTTGTTAAGATTGTAGCACCGCGCCTTGAGGGTGAAGCAAGCATTTGGTGGTTCAGCCATTTGATTCATGCAAGAGTGATTACATTTGCATATTTTACTCAAAGTTTGATCAAGAAGTTTGACAACAAGAAATTAGAGGAGAGGAAGCATTCACCATCACTTGCTGCAAGAGCACTTACATCAGGAGAAAGAAGACTTGCACCCTAGAAAAGTAGTCTTGATCTCTTGACATCTAGAGTCCCATGCACCATTCTAGAGATGCATGAGGAGGAGGAGACTTGTACCAGCACTGATGAAGCCATAGAAGAGTAGCCATAATCATCAGTAGTTGAGAAAGCCATCACACCAGAGGAAGGAACCCTTGTAGCAGTACAAGATGTTCCCAAGCTTTACCGAGGTATGCACATGCTTCCATCTTTTGTTATTTCAGCACATCATATGGAGGATTGTGGGGATATGTCATTGCATGACCAAGGGTCAAAATATATTGCTGATTTGGAGCAGCAGACTTTCACTACGCTGGGAAACCTTGATTTGTTCAAGGAGGAGATTTTCATCCTAGAGTACCATTGTTGAGCTGCACACAACTCTTGGGGTTGGAGTGTAGATTTTTGAAGGATGGGATGAGTATTGTCCTGAACCATGCCATGCAGAACTATATGTTCAGCATTGAGTATGATCTGAAGGCAGCAGATGCACCATCATGGAGATCAGCAATGCTTTCATTGAGCATCAGTGATGAGTTGGGGGCCCAACCATTGTTGGAGCATTCTAATGACCTTCCCATATGTATGACAGAACATGGGCAGATAGTTGTTGTGGGACATATTATGATGGATAACATCTCTCATGGTTGTGATGGATATTTCTTGATGAACCTTTCACATCATGATGGGAGGTTTTTTCCTACCACCTATTTGGATCCTTATGGGGTCAACTTGGTCATTCATGAGTGGTCTTCATTTGGAGATCTCCAGGAGATTTCATTTCAACATCCCATGAAATGCAAAGATATAAATATGATTTGGGAGGATGGTATTATCCATTGGAGAAATGCCACTTTTGGACATGATGATAGACACTCACCATGGGTTGGATGGGTGATGTTGATGAGCAATAGGTTGGGAAAACACTTGCATATTTATGACACCGGGCAGTAGGAGGCAAGATTGTGTTGGTTACTCTTGAAAGAGTTTGGTCATCATATGACACATTCTATTTCAAAGAGTAGGGTGGTGGATGGACTTTGGCATGACACTTACATCATGTAGCAACAAGGAGTTTTGATGTATTGGGGTGATGTGATATCTTTAATGTCAACTATTATGTTGTTGCTCCATGCTTTATATGGTTATGGTGTGGGGAGGCAACTAGAGCTGTTGTTTCTTTGGTTGTTACTGAGAGAGTATGGGCTAATCTTCTCCCATACTTTGCATGATGTTGCAGGAGTAGGAGGTGGCACTATCATGGTGCAAAGGGGCTGCTCCTTAACCTTGGAGGATTAGGAGGTACTTCCACTTTGGAAGGAATCTCCCACATATAGCAGCATTATGATTGATGAATTTAGCATGGGGGATGTCAAAGGAAAAGACAACAACATGTGGGGAGCTTCACATTTCAGATCTTCAGCGTTGTCTCTTAGGAGGATTGATCCATATTGGAGGTCTCAACTTTTGGTAGAGTACTCCATGGATCTTGGTGCTTGGATGATTCTTGATGATCCATAGGGATATGATAGATACATGGTGGATGATGGGGTCATCTATTCTTATGGCAGAGTCTTCTTGACTAGAGATTCTAAGCTCAAGGAGAATTTGTTACATGCATCACATGTGGCCTTTCTTTCCATGCACTTTGATGCATATCATTCCTTGATGGAGGGGTTCACTTGGGAGGGCATCCAATAGGATGTATATCAGCATATTGAGAGATGCATAGCCCAGATGATGATGGATAGGTTGTCACAACCACTTCCCTACTCATTGAGAGTGAGGGAGAGCTTTCAATTGAGCCATTTCATCTCAATGACCAAGGTACATAGTAGAGGATGTATATTTATGCATTATGATTTGCACCCCTTTACTTTTTGTGAGCAGCATATTGTACAAAGGAGGATCACTCCTTCCTATATATTGTATTGTGATGTACTTGAGGCCATTTGCAGAATTGATGTTGGCCATTCTATTTGTGGTTTGTGGGGGATGCCACATGATTTTTGGCGTGCACCATTGGCACCAAATTTTACTTTCATGATCCCACCTTGTAGGATGATTGTGGCAGCAAACAAGTGGTTGAAAAGACGCTTTTACACTTTGTTTTGAGGAAGGCAAGGGATGCATTGCACTGGTTCCACATATGGAACTATGATCCACCTCCTAGTTGTTGTATCGCAGCTTGTTTTTATTTTCTTTTTCTTCCATATATTGATGATATTCTTGTTCTTATGGGAAGTTTTGTTGGGAAGTTGGCACAAGAGTTGGAGGTTCCAATTGGGAGTATGATTCTCCATACTTCATATGTTGCATTTTTCAGTAGAAACAATGGGAAAACCATGATTGCCACACTACAACTCTTGTCTTTGTGTGGGAGGAGCCATTTGGAGAACTTGAGTTCTTGGGGGAGTCACCTCATGGATGTTTTGATTGGTGGGGTGACTTGGGGAATCCTTGGAGACCGTAATATTTCAGCCCAAGATCAACAGCAGCCCCATACATATCATAAGTGGAGAGAAAAACAACTTGGGATGGACATTTTAGTCCCACATATTTAGCTACGCATCCCACCTTCTTTGCAAGAGCCTAACGTGGAAGAAATGTTTCAGGAGTTACCACGTTGGAGGGTGACTCACTTTTTGTGGGTGATAGCTTGGGGATGGAGGCTTAACATGGGGATGATGATTCCCAATCTATTTATGATTCCATGCCTCAAGAAGGCCTCTAAACCACATATAGTTGTTTCCATGGATATCCCACTTTTGCATGATGAGAGCCATTTGGATTTTTCACCGAAGGCATACTTTTACACATGGGAGAAACAACTTGAGGACACATTGATGAGAAAGCATCTTGTTATTTGGAGGAACTTATCACTTGAGGATGCTACAGGAGGAAGAGAAGAGGCTCTTCAGTTCTATCCTTGCATTTGCTTGAGGACAAGAAACATTTGGGAGGGGAGGACTGTAATATTCCTAAATTAGCATGTAGTTAATTGGAATATTAATTTTTCTCCAAACACAGAGTTAGATGAATAAATGGGTAGGGAGACCCATAAATATTTTTAGCAGCAATAAAAACCCTCTTAATGGGGAAAGGGATCATATTCACAGCTGGATAAAACACCTTCATGTATGAACAAAGGCTAATGCATGTGGACAAAGTCAAGTTTGACCAAGTCAACAAAGCTAGTATGAAGGAAGTGGAACATTAATGAAGATAACCCAGTGGGAATATGGATCAGTTTAGATAGTTAGAATAAAGCCACCTTGTGTGTGGAAGAAGAAATTGCATGAATATCCAATCAAGGTTGACCAAATCCAATAGCATTTTTATGGAGGAGTGGCATTGATGATGGGACAACGCAGTTTTGGAGGGAGATTCATTGCATGAAGATGGAAACCTTAATGAGTGGGACCCAAAGTGAAAAGGCTCACATTTTTTATAAGGAAGAGGATGGCAGACATATTGGGTTATCTTATGATTATGATTTTTTGATATATGGTATGTTTAGACATATTTCTTTCTCTTGTTGTTTAGCTGAGATAGAGTGTTGTTTAGCACAGGGTGTTTCTAATCGGGAATCCCACCTCTTCCATTGAGTAGCTCTTGGAGGAGTCTTGCACCATATTTTCCACTATCTAGTTGAAGGCCAAGCTTCATATTCCTTTGAAAGTGCAGATCATGTTGAGGTTTTATCTGTTTCGGGAAGCTGCAGCAAGTGGAGACTAGACTTTCAAATCTAGGCCATTTCAGTGCTCATTTTCAGTGAAGGAGGTTTCTACTCCATTTGGAGGAAAATATTGAAGGCATTGAGCTTAATTTTCATATCTTGGTTGTAGGCCAACTGTATTTTGATCCCTACAGCACATAAGAGATCCAGATTTGCGTAATTTATGAACGAGCAGTTGCAGGGTGATTCAGTGCACCATTTGGAGAGCTGATTTTCTGAGTGTTGGGGATCTGCCCTTCACTTTGGAGATCTATTGGAGGATATTATTTTGCATATATCAAATCAGCCACACTTTCCAGATCTGTAATTTTCAATATATTTGTAGTCTTAGATCTCATATCTACACTTTGTACATGGTGTTTTGCTTTAAACCCCAAGGGGGTTCATTAGAGGAGCCTGTATAGTGCATGGACCTGATATAGATCTCACTTTTTATGCACATAGCAGATCTAGATCTGATGTAAAACTTAATTCTATTGAAAAATTAATAAAATAATGCTGTCAGGGTATTTCTAGCTTTATTCATGGTTACATCCCTCTTTTTGCATGATTTTTTAGCAATAATGGCTTGGGAGGATTTTTCAACTAAGCTAACATGATTTGTTTCAGATCTCCTTTTGTATATGGCTGTTATATTGTATAAATGAATGGATCCATGGGCTTCATTTAACTGTTGTTGCACATCTTTCTGAAAAATGCATTTTTACTACATGTATTGCTGAGTTTTCCCACTTGGGAATATTATAGATCGATTACGTAGCTGTCGAGTTCTTGTTTTCGTGACTGCTTTAGGTTGCAATATGATTTTTCCTTACTCATAAAGTTCTAGAAATATTTTTTGAACTATAATTTTGTCACCTATAACCTTCTTTAAGCATGAAACATGGAAAATTGGGTCCACTCGGGAAGAAGTAGGAAGCTCCAATTTGTATGCCATAGTACCAATCTTTTGCAACACCTTGTAAGGACCATAATACTTCGGCAATAATATAATATCCTTCTAATATTTATTGAGGGACATTTGTTTGTATGGTTGTAGCCATAAAAATACCCAGTATCCTACATCAAAACTTCTCTCATTGCGATGTTGGTCTTCTTGTTGTTTCATTTGACTTTGTGCCAAATTAAGATTCTCCATTAAGAGCTAGAGAACTTGTTGATTCTTGATGTGATATTCCAGTGCTTGAACCTTATAATTTTCTCTTAAATATGATGTGATGGATGGTGGATGATATCCATAAAGTGCCATAAATGGGGACATTTTTGCAGCATTATGGAAGGAAGTGTTATACCACCATTCAGCCAGAGGTAACCACTTTACCCATTATGTTTGTATTTCAGATACAAAAAAAACAAGATATCCTTCCAAACATTTGTTCACTATCTTAGTTTTCCCATCGGATTGAGGATGATAAGATGAGAGATGAGATAGTTGAGTACCCAAAAAAAGAAAATAATTTTGTCCAAAAATTTCCAGTGAAAATGGGATCTCTGTCGCTTACAATAATATTTTAGTTTCCATGTAGCTTTTGAATTTTTTCCATAAATACAGTAGTAATTGTACTTGCTTTAAATGGATGAGATAATGCACAAAAGTGTGCATACTTGGTAAGTCTATCAACTACCACCATGATGATACTCTTTCCTTCTGACTGAGGTAAACATGTGATAAAATCCATTGAAACCTCCTCCCAACGTTGACTTGGAATGTATAAAGGTTGTAGCAGACCCGAGATCTTAACTGTCTCAAATTTATTTTGCTGGAAAACAAAACATTCCACCACAAAGTTTTGAATATCATATTTAAGGCCATCCCAAAAAATTATTTATTCACACTGTGGTAAGTTTTTAAAAATCCCCAAGTGTCCTCCTAGGGGAGAGATGTGCAATTCCAAATGAATCTTTTGTTTTAGTTGCGAAATCTTACTAAGATATAAGTGATCTTTATACCATAAGGAGTCATTTTTCCAACTAAATGTATCATATGTATTGGGATATTGCTGCAACTTTTGAATGAGTGTCCATCGTTCTTCGTCATTCTTTCATTCCTCCATTGCTTCGGTTATCCAATCTGGTTGGATAATAGAAGTGACACAAAGAAATGCTTCCACCTCCTCATCCTTTCTTGAGAGTGCATCTGCAACAAAATTTAGCTTCCCTTTTTTGTAGATGATTTCAAATTCATAACCCAACATATTTGTGACCCATTTTTTCTGCTCTTCTGAAGATATTCTTTGTTCCAAAAAGTATTTAAGACTATCATGATCAATTTTTATCTTGAAGTGTCTTCCCATTAGGTATGGTCACCATTTCTTTAGTACATGTAGTATTGCCAACATTTCCTTCTCATAAATAGCTTTATGTAAATCATTTCCTTTGATTGAATGACTTTCAAAGAAATGGGTCTTCCTTCTTTCATTAAAACAACACCAATTCCATTTCCTGAAGCATCACATTCCACAATGAAGGTTTTTGTGAAGTTTGGCGTAGCTAAGACCGGTGCTTGGCACATTGCCTCTTTAATATGTTCAAAGGCCTTAGTAATCCGTATTTATGTAGGAACGCAATAAAATACAAAAATATACATAAACATAGAGATGCAGCAGAAATAATGCTTCATTTTATTTAAAACAAATGACTGAAATCTGCTTACAGACATAATGGAAATAAAAATAACTAGGGTGCTGGTAGCGTATCTCTGAGAAGAGATGTGGTGGCTACAGACCTCTAAATTGTGTTACAATGAGGCTCGAGGGCCTATTTATTATTGAGAAACAATGTATAACTCTAAACTTCCAAAAACCTAAGCCTAGGAGATGAAGCGCCAAAACTCTGGGCCCCGTTTGGGTAAATTGGTGTTTCAACTTCCCGGGGACGTAACTTCGGCATACGATCTCCGTTTTACATGTATAATACCTCGTTAGAAATATCTATCTGAGGATTACAACTTTCAATGTGAGTGACAATGGTCCATGGACACATGTTTCTCTCGATTTTCCCAAAAAACGTCGTTTAGGGCCGCAAAACGGCTCCAGAAGTTCAAGACCCGAAAAACTGCTAAAATGAGTAAGTTCTGCTGCAACTTAAAAATTGAGCAAACTGATGGTGGGGGTTCAAATGGAATAGGTGGGTGGCCACCAATATCCACCTGCATTAAGGCCCCAAAACTGCTCCAGGAGTGCATGACCCGAAAACCTGCTAAAATTATTAAGGTTGTGCTGAATGTGAAAAGTTGTAAGAATTGATGGTGCGAGTCCAAATGGAATAGGTGGGTGGCCACCGATATCCACCTAGATCATTCCTCCCTCCTTAGGAAGCAATGGTCCCCATTGCATTGATATCCTCCATGAGAAGAGGAAAATTCTGTTGAACTGGGTATTAGATTTTTCAAAGATGTCATGGACCTGTGGGCGGACATGTTGGATGCGTTTAGTAATTTTGGTTTCTTTATCAACCTCAAAAAGTACATGTGTGGATTTTTTCACTAGTAAATTTGGGGGAAATTCCGACACTTGGTTCCAACGCTTTTGACCAAATGTCGGAAATTTCCCCAAAATTTTTCAATCCCGCCCGAAACCTTCGCTATACCGACGTTTAGAGAAAAGTGTCGCAATACCAAAACTTAGACAAAGTGTCGCAATTGCGACGTTTGGAGGAAGACGTCGCAATTGAGACACTATGCCCCAAAGCGTCGCTATTGCGACGGCTGCCTCCAAACGTCGCAAGTGCGACACAATGTATAAGTGTCGTAATTGCGATGTTTGGAGGTAGTCGTCACAATAGCGACGCTTTTGTTACCGTCATTATAACGACACTTATATGCGCACTACATAAAAATGATTTTATTAAAAACTAAGACACTTATATGCGCGCTACATAAAAATGATTTTATTAAAACTACATTAACATACGATATCAAATGGCATTCGCCCTCGGCTCTTGCAAGCGCGCTCGCCCTCGGCTCTTGCGAGAATAGTGCGATGCCTCGTTTCACCCTCGCTCTTGCGAACGAGTCGCCACCGGCCGTGTGCCCAGCTCTTACGAACGGCCTTGCGCCGGCTCTTGCGGGCAGCATTCACCTTAGCTCTTGCGAGAACAACATTCGAGCTCAGCTCTTGCAGAACAGCATTTTCCCTCGGCATTCACCCTCAGCGTTCGCCCTCAGCTCTTGCAGAACAGCATTCGCCCTCAGCGTTCGCCCTCAGCTCTTGCAGAACAGCATTCGCCCTCAGCTCTTGCAAAATGGTAAGTTCTTACTGCAGGCCCTTCCTCCTATAGTAGGGTTGACTCTATTTGGGTTTTTTTGGTCAATTCCATTGGATTGTGGTAGGCTGTAGGGTTCTCTCTAGATGTCTTCCAATGTTCTTTGAGTTGAGTTTCAAGAGGATGTTGTAGAATGTGTTTGTGCTTGCATAGATTTGACTCCACCAGTTTCATGAAGTTTAATCTATGGATTTTAGTTCGACAAACTCATCCATCTCAACACCCAGTAATGAATTGCCCTTGGTCTGATCTATATTGAAGGTGAAGTGCAAAGTGGTAGAGAATGGGAGATCGAAAGTCATAAACTTTATCACAAGGGTAGTGCTCCAGATCGAAAGTGATGAGCTTTAGTTCTCCAGATTTGGGGATTTTCTGATGACATACCAAAGATCACATCCATACAACCATATCAAGGTCAATGTTGAGATCATTCTCATATAGATATAGGTCACTGATATATAGGGTTAATATCATCATCACTATCCATGGAAACCAAATGGTTACAAAATCTGTGATTGTGGTTGGCTCATTTATAATTATTACCCTCATTTATAATTATTACCCATTTATAGTAGAGCACAGAAACACTAAATATGGCCTGAGCAGAGCCTTTACAACAGGCAATGGAATTGCAGCTGCTTCATCAATAACCAATAGCTCCACTTGAGAAAAATTTTCATAATCTTGGGGCTGGATATACTGTAGAGCAAACAATTGTAGTTATCATTCATGCTCCAATATATTAATATAATTTTTACATTGAACTGAAGAAAGGGAAACAAGCAAATGCTAGCCACCATACAATGCTTTGACATAAGAGTTTTTAGTGACATACTTGAAAAAAAGAACTCATCCACTGATATTTATAATCATTTGAGTTATTCAAGTTAAACACAATGTCAAGAATCAAGATTCAATACCCTCTATTATCTTCATCACCCAATACAAGATTTAACTTTTTCCCAAAGAAACGCTTATTAATTTGGCAGCCATTATTTCTCCCTGCTTTAAAAACCCTACATTTAAATGAAAACAAGCATTGCATTTCAACTACAAAAATCTATTAGTGTTCAAATGTACATGTGTGCATCACTTGTGTAGGGTATTCCTTTTCCACTTGCACATTATCCAAGAATGTGTGCAGTATAGTTCATATTTTTTGTGATTTAGATTATCTTGAAAAAGGAAAGGTAAATTATTTCCCATGGAAAAAGAAGTTTTTCCATTTTTACTACTGGAAATGGTACAACAAAGTTCCATTTCTACTTGAAACTCCTATGAAACAAGAACCAAATAAAGGCCATGTCCTCAATGGACATCATTTGGCTTTGAAAATGGCCATTGCACCGTGTTGTTTCTTATATTACATCATGATAGTTTCTTAGGTCATTTCTTGTTTCTTGAGATGAAAAACAACCAAAGAAATTGTGAAGATCCTTTCAAGAAATAAATGACCATTTCTAAATCATATCTCAACTATTTTTTATTTTATTCAGTGGTTGCTTACTTTGAGAGAAATTTGACACTTTTATAAGGAATATAACATAAAAACACAAATGGGAAGGAATTGATGAGGTAGATGACCTTTAGTTGTTGTCAATTAAGAATTGATAATACACGATGCATGTTCTGTACTACAAACTAGATTCCTTCCTAGAGTTAGGACACAGAATATTGAATCAAAGTTGTAGTTTCTAACTTCTTATATTGGTTCATCAATCTTGAAATTCAGACATTGCATGTCTTCATTGCTTCATGTTTGAATAATTTGCATCATATCGTACAATAGGAAATTAGGAATTATGATTATTATTACTTTATGGATCTCTTAAGTTACTTTTAAGTTTGCATGGTTTAGTGTGAAATTATTCTAGTGTGCCCCTAGGCCCAGGTGAAGGAATGCCAAGGACTGAGAACCCTAGTTTTTAAATGGTATTGTTTCTTATACCCAAAAACCCCTCAACATCACTTCTTATTAGTTCTTAACAATAGTGTTGTAAACCATTTGAGAATTGATATAGAAAAATCTCGCACTTCTCAAGATAAAATCCTAAAGCTGAAGTGTGATACCATGTGTAATTCAATAGCCCCATTGTCTCCTCACCAACCTCTTTTCACTTCGGGCTAGCTCTCCTCCAACTCAAGGGGGGTTCTCCCTAGTAGATGTTAGGGATCTAATGGCCCAACCAAACCAAGTCAAGAGCCCCTAACTCTCTATGTTTACTACTATCAATCAAAATATTGAACAATAGGGTCAGACATGCATCCTGAAGATAAAATTGCTAGGGTATTTTTGGGTAATTTCAAAGGGAAAGTCCCCAAACACATATAATCAAGGAATTATAATGTGATTTCAAACATTAAATATCAATAAAATCGTTTAAAGGATATTGAAAGGAAAAAGGTGATGGAAGATAGAAAGTGCCTTACTTAAATGCTCTAAGGATTTTTCAATAGTTGCTCCAAAAGCTTCACTTCAAGGCCCTTCAAGATCGTCTCCAACAATGCTATACCATCAGCTTCAAAAATGTTGCTCCAAAAATGTCCTCAATGTCTTCACAACAACTTTACTAGAAGTTGCTCCAACAATATATTCAATAAGGTCTTCATTGTCAACTCGTCTCTTGTTTGGGTGCCTTAATGTGCAATGACATGTTTCCAGGACTGAATTTAATGCAAGGCATATTTGAAACTCTAACTCTGTCTTCCGGTGTCTTATTAGAAATTATTTCAGTTTTCATTTTGTGTTTTCAAGTTAGATATTGTTTTCAAGTTTTTACATTTATAATTTTATTGCAATGTGGCATACTGATCAGGGCAGTACAGGAACAACCCCGAGACGGGATGATCATGGAAAGAGGCCAGCGAAAGAACATGTAAAGTGACAGCATTTCTCTATCTCCAGGTATTTTAGTTATTTACATAATTGAAACAATATTAATTTTGTTCAAATATGCAGACACCTAGCCATGGTACGGCTGATGATTCCCTCTTTGAGGAAGAGCTTTCTTCATCCCTATCTCCAGCACTCTTGTTGCGAAAAAAGGCACGAGATGCAAGGTCAGAATTTAATAGTTTGATAGATGCGCCTCAAACACCTAAAACAGAAGAGAGGATAAAACAACTTATGACCCAACTAGAAACATATCAGGTAATAATAAAAATTGAAAAGGATATTTTTTTTGTTCTGCATGAGATGAATTGTGATAGTTTGATTTTTAATTTTTACATTGACTAAACTAACAAAAAGTTCTTTTGTATGTAGCGTTTTCTAGTACTTGCTGAACCCGGTGTTGGTGGTAGTGCGACACAAGGGCAAGAGATTTCCCAGCAACCCTCTCGTACACCTTCTACTCCTTTAGGTGCCAGCCAAGAAACACACCCTGCCCAAGCAGACACCCATCCAACTGGTGAACGCGTTGGCAGTGATGAGGCTGATATGGCCAACTACATTATTGCGTTTCCTGGAGCTACACGTGTCAGCTCCACAGGGACCATTAATGGCACATTGTTGGTGAATGATGAAGGTGTCCCTATAAATCACGTACAACTCCTAGGTAAATTTTAATATTTTAATTATTTCATGTACTCTATCTAAAACATATTTATCATGATTTTCATTTTTAAATTAATGACAATATCTTTTTTTTTTCTGTTTGGGAAACAATGAGTTCTACGGGTTTTTGAAGAGACATGCGTTGGTAATTTTTGGCCCAACCATATGCACAAGGTGGAATTCCCAGAATTCCAACCTGAAAAAAGAATTTCTAGATTATCTAGAAGCCCTTTTTGGGGTCGGCACATTTGACAGAACAGCGATGGCTCGGGTAGCCAGAAAATATTTGAAATATACCAGGGACACCTATAGGATGCAATTGAAATTTAACCCTAGATACGAGCGTCCTCTCATAGTTCCAGAGAGTGAGTGGAGAGCACTCATCCATGACGCAAAATAGAAAAGGGCAAAGAAAGAAGGAAAAATGCCAACTGGACCCGCAAGGTAAATTACAACTTTAATTCAATAGATTTAATTTTCTCTATGTCTGAAATAAAAGTGTGCTACGTCATATCTGACTTCAATATTTTTATGCTAGGTTTCCTAACACCTCGAAGGCAACCAAAGCTAGGATTGAAAAAAAGGGCCATCACAAGCTAGGCCAGGGCGGCTACTTGAAATTAGCCGCAAGAATTGTAATTAAGTAGCTAAACATCTTATAATTAATTGTATCGCCTTCCAACGTTTTTGTAATCCTATCAAATATGATTAAAAATACACAATCATATGTAATATAGGGTGATGACTTCGAAATAGAAACTACAGAGGAAGATAAAAATATCACTTTCCATTTCGGCTATCAAGCCGTACTTGAACGTCGTAGAAGCTTGGGGCAGGTCCCAAGATCCAGAATGCCTGATAAGGTAAAACATTAAACTTTCAATACGTTTGTTTTCGTCCATAAATTTAATGTCTAAATTTTTTTTTTAAATCAGGGGAGCAGCACTACCAACGAGGCAAATAACCCAGTTTTAGAGCCAGATGTAGATGCTCCTCACGTGCAACCTGATCATTGTAGTGGGGACCAGGCCGACAATGCTACTATCAATGAGGGCCATGACGGTAATTAATTTCCACTTATATTTTTTTCTAATTATACCTTTATGGTTGTCCTTATAACGTTTTTTGTTTAAATGACAAAGAATGTTTCCCTTGAGGATCTTACCACCAGAAAGGAAGACAGGGCAACAGTCCCAACGGTGACAACTGGTGCACTAGGTAAATAATCTCATTGCAATTTTTTTTATTAATATTACCGAACTAGTTCAATGATATTTTAAAAATGACAATTAAAATTTAATATTATCTATTTTTTTAGGCGATGCCCTGTCACTGGATGAGACCAAACATCGTGACTACGCAACTAGGTCAGCAGTGCGGGTCGAAAGGCACGAAACAGGAGCAGAGCACGATGATATTGATGATGTAATTAGGAGCTTTAGAAATAGGAAGAAGAAAAATAAAATTTGATAATGTAAAATGTTGTATTATTATAAGACAAACGTTACCATACTTGGAACGTTTTTTGTGTTATATAAAAAACTCATTTATCATACTATTTTTATGTCAAGCATTAATTGCAATGTTTCCTTGCGTACTTTTTGTTGAATTGTTTTTTTATTAGTTATTGAATTTTTTTTTTATGCTCATGAAAGTAAAAAATGAAATATAGATTGGGTATTGGGGAATTGAGAGTGATGTGAGGGGGGGGGGAAGGGCCATAAGAGCTTCCACCTTCACGTGGTTGGCCCTGTTTAGTAGAGAATAATTTATTGGAGCGATTTAATCTTGGAGCAAACCTCCCTCGATCCAGCGTAGCAACAAAAAAGTCATTGTTGACTTAGTTTCTACTCTTTTAGATCGTGGGAGGCTTGTTCCAAGTTCATGCGACTCCAATAAATTGTTCTTGAAACGAAGAGGAGCTTATTCAGGTATGTTTTGACATTTTCAACATATGTTCTAACATTATCATAAGAATGCATCTCAGAGTAAAAAATACTACATCAATTACTTGTATTTATTGTATAGATAATGATGGATTTTGATTTACTTGGCAGTGCAGGTACAAATCCTCTTGCATCATGAGCAATACAACTTGTCAACCAGGGTCATGTCCAGGATATTTTTGCTTGTGCGCTTGACCAGGTTCGTAATGTCACATTTTGTAAGTTCCTTTACAGTTTATAATTCAATATTAAGCTTGTTCATGATTATTATCTAGGTTTTTTGTATGTGTTTTTTCATCTATTTGATTGTAAGCAACTCTGCATGTTTCCTGTTGTTCACTATGATTTCTCCCATTACCACTCCCAGGATGAATCCGACTTTATTGTTACATAGGTTACTTTATTGTTACTATGATTTCTCCATTTACGATTTCATAGGTTACATCATGCAAAGTTGTCAATCTCAGGTTGGTGATGAGCTTTAGTTCTCCAGATTTGGGGCTTTTCTGATATTTTCTCCCTCATGTCATTCCTGCATCACCTCGTTGTTTGAGCATGCTAATTGTCTACCACTTGTACCAATTGGCACATTTCAATCTCTGAGTGGTGCCACATTTCACCTATTTTCGGCCCACTTGACCACCTGAAAAACTCAAATCCACACACCATGTGTCTTTATCATGGAGTGCCACATGTCCTAGATATTTAGGCCGATAGGCCTTCTGTTATGAAAGAGATCAATTTTTTTTCGTCAACACTTCTTATCTAGGCACGACACAAGTTACTTGTTTAATCTGACGGTCACAGTCTCTCGGGTTACCTTCTAGGTTTGACATACCACTGGTTTCTGGTATATTTCCATGGAATCTGTCTGAAAATACCAGCAACAATCCACACACCTGCAACCGTCGACAGACCTGCCGTTTTAGTAGCTGCATTTCCACAACTACCAATACACCTTCCATTTTAGTTGCTGCATTTCGACAGCTGCCAATACACCTGCCGTTTCATTCTCCTGGACTCTGTGTATGCATATTTTTCATATAATTTGATCACGAAGTTGGCTGCAGTGCTTTGACATGCCTTTGAATATTTTTGTAGGTTAGAAGACATTTCAGGCCAGATCTATTGAATAGACTTGATGAGATAGTTGTATTTGATCATCTTTCTCGTGACGAGCTCAGAAAATTTTCTAGACTACATATGAAATATGTATCGATTCGTCTTGCAGAGAGAGGTGTTGCTTTAGGGGTTACAGATGTTGCTATGGATATTGTTCTTCAGGAAGCCTATGATCCTGTAAGTATTCACTTTGTTTTGCTTTCTTTCTTATTCAGAGTCTATCTTGCCAGGGGATGTGCCCATTATGGTTTGTTATGAGACCGTTGTCAATTTCATCACTGTCCCTCATAATATGTTTGATTGTGTTTATAAATAATAAACAATTATTACACCAAACAATAAAAAATTAACTGTACTATGAGTAATATAATATCTTGAAATAATTCTCATTATAATTTCATAACCTCTGCTCTCACTTGGTGGTATCTATATCACTAAGTGTGTCTTCTTTAAAATTATAGTTACAACAGACAATGAACAATCAACTGCACTGTGAGTGATATCTTGTAATAATTCTTATTATAATTTCCTAACCTCTACTCTCAAGGTGTCTATATCACTAGGTGTATTTATTTTAAAATTATAGTTTCAATGGTAGATAAATTGTTATCTTAAAATTATAGCTTTGATGGTGATACCTTGTGATTGATAATGTAGTTTGAAGCAGCTTTGGCTTTGACTAATATAGTCTCAGGAACCTCTGAGAATACAAAGGTTGTGATTGATTACGGGGAACTACCTATATTTGTGGAACTTCTTACCTCTGGGAATGATAATGTTCGAGAACAGGTAGCACGTTTATTTTAGAGGCATAAAATTATTCTTCCCAACTATCTTTATATGTCTGTAATTTTGGAATTTGATTTAAAAAACTAGTACCCAACTTTGAGTTCAACTGGTGTTCATGTAAGGCTGTTTGGGCTTTGGGAAATATTGCTGGAGACTCTACAACATTTAGGGTTCTTGCCCTCAGTCATGGAGCTTTGAGGTAGGTGCTTGCCCAGTTGAATGATAATGCCAAAATTTCAATGATAAGAAATGCTACATGGGCTCTGTCAAATTTTTTCTTTGGTAAACCCCAACCACTATTCGAACAGGTAAGTAGAATACATTTTCTGCCTCTTCTTCTTAGTTCGCAGATACTGTGGATTTTTTTTATAGATCTTGGTGCTTCATAGATTTGGACGTAATATGGACCTAGGCACTTGTTCATTACAATGAATATGTCATAAGGTTTTAGAAAATGCTCAGAAATTTGGGTTTCACAAGGGGATTACCCTTTCTTGCAATTATCGATTATCAATCACATTAAAAAAAAGTATTTTGTAGCATTGATGAGCTCTTTGTAGGTGAATTTCCGAGGCAATTTCACAATATCTGAACTAAATTTGTTTGTCCTTTTCAATACTCTGTGCTTGTAACAGAACCAGACAAACAATCTAGTGGCCAATGCAACAACAACAACACCTCCTGTTGCAATGCCTAAAATTCACCCTCTCTTCACGCATGAATGACTATGGCACCCTCTTTTGTGAATAGGTACTGGAGCTGAAGGTACTGGTTTCCATTAGGATCATGGAATTCAACATCCAAAATAGTATCAAATTCCACTGCAATAGTATTCCCCGGCGAGGGCAACAGTTCATTGAGACCTATTGGACTCATCACCCCCAAATAGCCTCCGGGGCTACCCAGAGTGTGATCATCTGGAGCAACAACAAATGTTGATCCATCCCCAATTGAAACAAGAACAGGTCCCACATTGGTTACAGAAAATGAGAAACATGTTTTGAAAGAAGAAGAAACTTTTGTATTAGGGTCCAGAAATCTAACTGGTCTACTGTAAAATGCCCTACCTGCACTTCAAATTGGTACTCCCAACTCCATGCTAAGGCTCACTGTGCCATTCTTCAGATGAGCATCTTAACCTGAAGTTTGATTCCAAAAGACCCAAGTCCCCTGTTCTATGCCCAAGATCCCTATTACAACGTGATGTTTCTATTTCCCAACCTGAGTTATCTGCCTGTGGATTGAATATCTCACAATGCAATCATTCATTTCCTAAATGTCTACACCATGAATCATGATAAGTAAAGTGAAACAGATGTTAAACAGATCAAGGTCTGTATTTGTTCCCACAATATAGAATTTCCATAGTAATCCATTTTTAATGTTGTCCTTGTAGATTTTATCACCTCGATCTAACCAGAATATCTCCAAACTAATGCAGCAAATAATCAGAAATTATTTTTCTTTAGTATAGAAACTATTGGTGATTATGTATTTTGTATAGTTCTGACACCCTGAGTGCATGGTTGATTTTATTTAGCTATATGTGAAATGACCGAACATTCAACGTAAGGATATGGAAGGTTTAAGGTTTAAGGAAACCTTGTATATTGCACAGTAATTCTCTGTATCATCCTCATCATTTTTTGGATTTATTTTTTATACTACGTTTCTACAATGTTGTCTTTATGTCGAGTTTTTAATAAGACTTAGAATGAAAATTTATAGATTAAAGGCCATTTTGCACTTCTAGATTAATTTATGCATTAGGTTGAAATAAATTAGGAACAAATCCATAGATTCTAGTTTTTGGACTGATATATGTCAAATCGTTGCTTAAAATAAGCTTATATATCGACCAAGGTCTTGCTAACTGTGAACTAGCACACAACCTACAATAAAAATATTACTATGATTTATTTTAAGTGACTTTGATAAAAAAGCCTTAATTGAAGTTGTTGAGGACATATCAAGCAGTGTGAAGCAGTCCTTTGATTATAAACAGATGGTGAGTTACAACAGTGGTTATAATCATTTGGCTGTGTATATTAACATCTGGTATTGTTCTTCTTAGCATTAAAACTAAATTTTCCTTTTGGATATCCTATACATGAGTTAATCTCTTTTTCTTCATTATTTAAACCACATTCTCGATCTCGGATTGCACTTTTAGAAAATAGCAAAAAAAAATTCTGGTAATAGAGTTAATATACAATTTCTGAGGTGCAGAGATCTCTTCAAGCCAAGTTCTACTGTCTATTTTTTTATAACAGCTCAACTAAAATCCGATGAATATTTCATGCCTGTGAGCATATTTAGAATTTTCTTGAAAAATATGGCTTGGCTGGCTTTGGACTTTCCCTGATACAGACTCTGTAAAGCTCACCTAATGCATTATACCAAAATTACTGTTCAAGAGGCAGTCTTATAAAGTTGTACGGATTTTTCATTTAACCTTTTCGTAAGGCATCAACCTAAAGGGTAACCCTGACTGATGTGTTTCTCCCTTTTCTTTCGTTAAACATATCTATAAATGCCTAGGGGATATTTTTTACATTGTTCTGCAGTTTCTATTTCATGCCCTTGTCTAGCAGACAACGAAAACTTTAACATGTTGAATCTATAATATATTATCCTCAAAGCTCATTGACTACATGTATGCCAGATTCATTAGCATTTTGGTTAGACTTTTGTTTTTTCGGTCATCGAGTAAATCACTGTGTTGTGATACTTCACAACCCTCCATTTATTCTAGGTAATATAACATGTTAAGTCATGGGTTGTAAGTGTTTTTGTTTTGGCAGTTAGTGGCAAGCCAATAGTTTCCAATTTTCATAGAATTCACTCGTGGAGTTTTCGGCGTGGAGATGTCATTATAAATACTCATCTTCAGGATATGCTTTAATAAGCAGAACTTGTATTTGATTTGAGGATGGAAACATATTACTATTTATATCTACTTAGCTCATGTCATCCTCGTTGAGTTCTTTTGTTCCTATTTCTACTATCTCATTTAGGAGGTCCTTTTGCTCGTCTCTCTCTCTTATGTAGTGTATCCAAGGTGGGTGATCAGGTTTGATCAACCTAAATCTTTCATTTTCTGTCACATTCTTTTATCTTCTCCTTAATATTTCCTTCTTTGCTCTTATTTTCATAAAATTCAAATCCATTCGTCATTGTTATAAAACAACACAAAAAAAAAGTTGAAAATGCATTCTTAGTTTTTGTTCTGCCTTTCTTTTTCGTTCTATGTTTTTTGTTCTCCTGTTACACATATCTAATGCCTTTCAGGTGTCAACCAATACTCATGTAACCCTCTTACATCTTTACAGTGATTTCACAGTGAAGCAATGGTGCTATGCTATTTGTTGATTGGCCCTCAAACAAGTTGTTATCCTAATAATTAATGTGTAAGTTGTGGCACTCTTCTGGGTTAGCTAATGGCGGTTCATTCCTTGGCAGATATAAGTTTCTTTGTAGGTTTCTGGGGATATACAGGACCGTGGTTGTGCTTTTGATCATATTAATGTTTTTGAGAGACAGATACAGACCTGAGGAAGGCACCTTTTCAGCATGTTGCTCAGTCGGGCGTGGTTTAAAGAGAATGACCCATTGCTTTTTTGCCTACAAGACCGTGAAAGTGGTTTTGACAATATTTACATCTTTGAGACTATGATACAAACCTGTGGAAGGCATCTTTTCAGCATGTTGCTCAAGCATGGTTCAAAGAAAATGGTCTATTGTTTTATTTGCCTTGCACAGAGAAAATATGCCAAGCACTACCGTGATCTTGTAGAATCCTGCGTTTGAATTTGGGAGTCACTTGAACCTGTTGTGGAAGAAGTTTAGGTTACAGACCAAGTTTAGAGTTGTTTTAGGTTTCCCACCTGATACATGTTTAAATATATTTAAATTTGGATATGCTTAAGATATTTTTTTTGTTATATTGGAAGTCTAAAGTTGTAGATGGATTATATCTGACTTTTCAATTGAGGGCATTCTTTCTAAAATTCCAAATTTGACAGTTTTTGAATGGCTTTCTTGTTATTGCTATCATAATTTATTTTTTTGAAGTATCTCCTTATTTGAAAAGTGTATATGGAAATTCAGAGTTTCCCTTAATATTTCTTTCACATTATTCTATCCCTACCCAATTGTATAGGTGTTGCATAATTTGTGTTGGTTTCTTAAAAGGAAATGGAAAATTTTTGGGTTTATGTTTAGGACACTGTTCTGATTCGTCATCACTGACATAATCTTGAACAGTGTCACCCACCTGTCCTCGCATGTGTTGACCTTCTGTTGACTTGCTATTGCAATGTCATTTTCTAATTATGTAGTGTTCCATATTTTATTTGTCCAGTGAACATGGCATGCGTTGAATTTTTTCATAATGACATTACTCTACATGCCGAGTTTCGTATCCCCTCGAGAGTTCTAAAGCAGCCTTATGTGCAGAGATTGGTGTTGGTTTATCAAAATCGGGCAATTTATTTTCTTTATATTAAAAATAATCCCCTATTTGAATTTGTAGCACTAATATTGGGTATCTTGGTTTATCATGCCTCAAACTTTAGTGATGTTAATCAACACAAGCTTCAGTTTGTGGCAACCAATATCAATTCCATTTCTAGAGGCTTGAGAGGGATTGACAACCATTTCTGTATCCTTCTACTCAAATAGGTCAATGAGCCTCACTAATGCGAGCTCAAGTAATGTTATTTCCTCCTTTCGGCGTTCCCTTGCACCTCCTAGTGAAATTTCTAGTAATAAAATTTACAACTACATTCCGAAACAGGCTCACAACCCTTTTCTTTTATATGCAATGCATATATTAAAAATATAACAAAACTATGCAAATAACAAATCTATTAAAATGCTCCTGGGGTCCACAATTTATAAATGTTTTAATATATATATGAAATATATATATATAACATATATACGTCACATTTAAAACAAAATATTACCAAAACCAGTGTGGGACCTTAACAAACAATAAAACTATTCTGCCGCACGTTATATAAAATAAAATATATAACAAAACCTTAATCTGTCAAAACTTAAAACGAACCCTTTAGCCGTGGAGCTCGCTGGACTTCAAACGGCAATAAACCATAATTCAAACCAAATTCGCGTTCCAAAATAGCTTGCTGACATCAGGCAATTTTGTGACGCGAAAACCAAATGAATTCCACCTTAATATTTTTTGGGTCCGAATTTGGGCTGGCGTACGGAGAGAGAGTTGTGATGCGAATTTCTTATCAAATTCACCCTAATATTTTTCGTGTCCGGATTTCCACTGCGTGAGCAGCCCAAACAAAGATCCACTCCAATCAATTTCTGCCACGTGTCCTCAATCAAAATTTGCCCTGTTCCCCGATGCAGGTGCATTCGATGGTGTTTAAGGCGATGGGACATGGATGTGGCGATTTCATATCAATCACATTAAGTTTTAATGTTGTTCAATTAGCCGATATTTAAGTTCCAAGGTTTTCACATCAAATCGCATTAAGTTTTAACGATGTTCAAGATCGGACCTCCACTCCTATTAGTGATTCTGCATGCTCCAATATGATCCGGCCTTCGGCTCTCATCAATGAGAGATTAATTATGACGAGCGTTCTTCGATGCCATTGCAGTCAGGTCGATAAAATGGCATTTCGCTATGGTTTTTCAGACGACCGCAACCTTGAATTGCAGATGCTCTCCGGTTGCTGGGTTACACTGCCTGCTCACTGTGACGAGAAAGAGAAGTGGCCAGCTGAACTGCTGCTTAGACCTTGGTGCAAATATACATTTCTCTCGATATGGTCTATGTCTGTCTTCCTCGGTTTCTTGGAATCCTGCTTCTCCGTCTCATCTTGTGCCCACTACTGAGACTGCACCCATACCTCGCCTGCGTCAAAGGATGTGTTTCCGCAGGGGGAGCACTAGAGGTCAACCCCTGCGCACTCCCTCCAACCCTCAACCGAGTCGTCTTCCAGCCAGTCCAGTGATTATTACACAGGTCACTATCCAAACACTAGAAGTGGGCGGGGTCGGGTTCTAGGATCTAGCCACCATATGGGCTCCCCTGCTCCTCATTTCCCCACCGCTTCACCTTCTCCCACGTCGTGCACTGGGATTTTTTCCTTTAATTTCTCTCTGAACCGCCCACGAATCACAGCTTCAATCATCGTGGTTTTCCGTGAGGAGGCCCAAGTGGAGGAACAATGCACCCATCCGGCGGGTCTGAGCTCAGAAAAAGCCAGCCAGCATTTGGGCCTTTAGGAGGGGAGCGGTGGTGTGAATGTGGAGATAGCACCTGGCGATCCTGGACCTTCCGAAGGATGGTGCCGAATCGTTGAGGAACCACCGAAGGAGTAGTTTGGTTAATTTGGTTTTCTTGCTTCGCGGCCCACTTAATTGGGCATGTTTTAGATTATATTACTGTGCTGGACCTCAGTAATATTTTTGAATTCTGTAAACGTTCAAGACTGGTTTCCCCGTATGAGGGCAGTCTTCTTTTTTTATTTTTTGATGACAAATTTTCCATAAGTCTGGACAATTTTTTTGACTTCGGTCATGCTGTAATTTTATTCCCACTGTTAATAGATTAACTTTACTTAGAAAAAAAAAATGTTGCCCTGTTTCTATTTTAAACCTATTTTTTGAAATACAGAACCATGTTTATATGATTTTTTATAGTCGAAGCGCTGCAGGGTGGTTTATTATATTAATATTTCACGGTCGAATTATGTTCATAACAATTGGAAAAAAAAATGTTGTCGTGTTTCTATTTTAAACCTGTTTTTTGAAATATAGAGCCATGTTTATATGATTGTTTATAGTCGAAGCGCTGCGGGGTGGTTTATTATATTAATATTTCACGGTCGAATTATGTTGTAACAATTGGAAGAAAAAAATGTTGCCCTGTTTCTATTTTAAACCTGTTTTTTGAAATACAGAGCCATGTTTATATGGTCTACGTATTATACTCTTTCTCTGTATATCTATAGGAACCTTTTTGCTATGAACAGGGTGGATGCTGTAGCGGGCTACTAATGGAAACAAGCGAGCCTGAACCTTACATCTCAGATGCAACAGATGGTTACCAATTTTGGAATCAAGCGAGCCTGATCTTACAAGCGAGCATGGGTTTCTGCAGATGGTTTTTATTTCCGAGAACAAGCGAGCTATAACATACAATCGACCCTGGGTTTATACATATTTTTTCTCTATCATGGATGCTTTATGTGTGAGGCGTATATCAACAGTACATGTCTCTGCACATTTCCTGTATCCGCTTTATGATACTATTTTATGTGTTGACAGGTTATCACTCTGCCTTCAAAACTAGCGATGCTGGTCTATGTTGCTGGTTTATTGATATGGTCTGATGGTCTTTTTATATTTTGGACATATCACACTCCTCACATGATTAGATTTTTTCTCTGTTGCAGGGTTTTGGGTACTTTAATTTGTATTTGGAACAATGGACGTCGGTACTCTATCTGTTGCTTTACTATTCTACATACTGCTATTTCACTTTCTTATAGATGCCTCGGGCATATTTGGATGCTTTCTCAGATTTGTCGATAATCTCCATGTGGACCGTTACCGGGTTTTATATCATGTCCCTGTATGTGACATGGGGTATTTTCCTATCATTGTCTGGGGTGGGACTTCCACTTTTCTGGATGGATATTTGGGTCTTGAATCTACATGTAGCAATAATTTCAGACTGTTTTCATAATATAATTAATAACGTTTTTTTCTAGAAAAAATGCTGATTGTTGAGGGTTTGTGTCGCTACGTGTTATTTATTATATTACTTATTTTTCTGCCTAAATTTATATTGCTCATAACAATTGAAAAAAAAAATGTTGCCCTGTTTCTATTTTAAACTTTTTTTTTGAAATACAGAGCCATGTTTATATGATTGTTTATAGTCGAAGCGCTGCGGGGTGGTTTATTATATTAATATTTCACGGTCATTGGAACGCCCACAATTCATAACAAATACTGGAGATTTACTATCCCGTTTTAAAGTTTCATTTATTTATTTTTTAAATTGAACCCGCCGTCGGTATACCGACGCTTTGTAAGCCTCGGTCTTCCGACGTCTTGAACTATTTCCGTCGGTCTTGTGACGTCCGTCAATATTGGGACAATTCTTCCTAGGGTCGGTATTGCGACGCTTTTGGAGTGTGTCGATATTGCGACGCCTATGGGACGCATTGGTCTTGCGACACTTTTGCAATGCGTCGATATTGTGACACTTTTGTATGGCATCGGAATTGCGACAACTTAAAAATGTCGGAAGAGCGACAGTATAAAAACGTCGGAAGAGCGACGTTCAAAACGTTGGACCACATTTCGTCGGAATTGCGACAGTTTACAAACGTCGGAAGAGCGAAGTTCAAAAATTTGGACCACATTTCGTCGGAATTGCTACAGTTTACAAACGTTGAAAGCACGACGGTTTGGGAAATGTCGGAAGAGCGACACTTGTTTGGAAGCGATGGAAAAAGTGTCGGTAGTGTGACACTTTGTCAGTGCTTCAGAATTGCGACATTATGGCAAACCACGTTTTTCCCGTCCTTGAACTGTCGCTCTTGCGATGACTATGTGTCATAATAGCGATGAAGTGGCTGTCGGAAATTGCGCCAAATTTTCTAGTGTGTATGTGTAGTTGCAGGAGGTATGGCGGCATCAGGCGATGGTGCGTCGGGTGTCAGATCAATGGAGTGCTTGTCCTGATAATGTAGAGGAACCTTTGTGAGTGAGAAGAAAATGTCCTCGTATTCCTTCATGAATTTGTCCATCTGATGCAGCCATGCAGGGGAGCCCTGTTTCAAGATTGTGGCCACAATATTCTTCTTTCCCTGTGAGCGAGTTGTAAGGAAAATAATTTTCCTGGTTTGGGAAACAATCTTACTACGTCATTTTGCAGTATTCAAAGAGATGAGAGGAGGCGGTACTACCTCTGGTATCCTGTACAAGTTATTTCCCAAAGTAATAATAATAGCACAACGCCTAGACTCATACACAGCATGTCGCCTCCACAAGTATGGTTGGCCCAATAATACATCAGCTACATCAAGAGGAGCAACATCACATAATACCTCATCCGTGAATGGCTTGATGTTGTACAGAAGGCGGCACTGTTGGCGGATGCGGATATCTCTCCCTAGGTGAAGCCACCCGATGGTATACGGCTGCAGGTGTGCTATGGTTAATAGGCCGAGCTGCTTCATGACCTCTTCTGAAATGAGGTTCTTTTGGCTTCCGCTATCTACAAGGAATTGTAGTGGAGAACCCTTCACCCACATCTATGAATGGAAGAGGCGCTCCCCCTCTGCTAGACCCTCGAGATCCTCCCTCTGGATCTTGGTGGTGGCAACAATGGCACTGGGATCCACATCAATGATTTTCTTCCCTTTGTCATTTCCTTTATCTGGTTCTGACTTAGGATCAAAAATTACATCTGATTCAGGTGCCTTTAGTTTAACCACCAATGACTGTTTGGCCAGACACTCGTTTGTGCTATGAATGGGTTGTTATGAAATTCACACCACTTCCCCATGTCCTTATTTGGATTTAGGGTGTTGTTCTAAGTCGCCTTGCTTTGGCGTTTCCCCTTGTTCTACAATCCAGGGACACCTTTCCCTGGCTTCGGATTCACAAATCCAAAGTCTCGCTTCTTCTGCTTAAATTTCTGCTCGATCTTGGTGGCATAGTGATATGCCATGCCAAGCGATGTAATGTCGAGGAACTCCATTTCCTCCTGAATGTGTTTGTGCAAAAAAATATGGTACTTGAGCACCAAATTTATCTTTGAATCTTTAATACCCAACTTTGCGCACATGGTATGTAACAAATTTGTCAGTTTGTGCACATCTTGATCCCTTTGCTGTCACAGAGTGTTCCATTGGATGTATTTGTCCTCATATCTCCCTACGGGGTAATATTGTTCCTTGATGCCGTCGGGTGTGGCTGAAAACAAAGAGGGTTCCCCTTCGTCCTCTTGCACATAGTAGGTTTCCCACCAGTCTTGGACATGGGGGGCAGCTTTGAGGAGTTCAAAAATAATATTTTCTAGGTCGGAGAAATCATGGACCGAGAAATACCCTTCCAGCAAATTTAACCATCTATCTATAGCATCTACATCTATCTAGCCTTCAAATATAGGAATTTCAAATTTTACCTGTACCTTGAAGGGAGTGACGCCTCCAGAGCAGCTGTTGGATGCAGATGCGATGTAGGTGGGCAGTCATTGAAGGATCTGAGAAAAGTTATCCATCATCGCGTTCCTTTGTTTCTCGAGGGCCTCCTCGTGAAATATTTTGACAGGATCTCCTACTCCCTTGTATTTATTTTCTTCTGCCATGGGAGGTCATCGGGGTTTGCGAGGCTGATCTTGCAAGGGTTCAACCAGATCGAGCTCTAACTCTTTGTACCCTGACTGCATTGGGGACATGCAAAGAAAAACAGAGAAAGAGTAGACCTCTCTGATACCACTGATCCAGATTTATGCAGGAACGTAATAAAATATAGAAATAGACTTAAACACAGAGATGCAGTGGAAATAATGCTTCATTTTATTTAAAACAAATGACTGAAATCTGCTTACGGACATAATGAAAATAAAAATAGCTAGGGTGTTGGTAGCGTATCTCTAAGAAGAGATGTGGCAGCTACAGACCTCTGAGCTGTGTTACAATGAGGCTCGAGGGCCTATTTATTACTGAGAAACAATGGAGAACTCTAAATTTCAAAAAACCTAACCCTAGGAGATGAAGCGCCAAAACCATGGGCCCCGTTTTGGTAAATTGGTGTTTCAACTTTTCTGGGACGTAACTTAGCATACGATCTCTATTTTACGCGTATCATACCTCGTTAGAAAGATCTATCCAAGGATTAAAACTTTGAATGTGAGCAGCATCGGTCCACAAAACAATGTTGCTCCCAATTTTCCCAAAAAAACGTCGTTTAGGGCCTCAAAACGGCTCTGGAAGTTTAGGACCCGAAAAACTGCTAAAAATAGTAAGATGTGCTGCAACTTAAGAACTGAACGAACTAATGGTGGGGGTTCAAATGGAATAGGTGGGTGGCCACCAATATCCACTTGGATCATTAAGGCCCTAAAACGGCTCCAGGAGTGCAGGACCCGAAAACCTACTAAAAATAGTAAGTTGTGCTAAATATGAAAAGTTGTAAGAATTGATGGTGCGGGTCCAAATGGAATAGGTGGGTGGCCACCAATATCCACTTGGATCATTCCTCCCTCCTTAGGAAGTGATGGTCCCCATTGCATTGATATCCTCCATGAGATGAGACAAATTCTATTGAACTGGGTATTAGATTTGTCAAAGATGTCATGGACCTATGGGCGGACATGCTGGAAGCGTTTAGTAATTTTGGTTTCTTTATCAGCCTCAGACAATACATGTGTGGATTCTATATGTGTAGTTGTAGGAGATATGGCAACATCAAGCGGCAGTGCGTTGGGGGTCAAATCAATGGAGTGCTTGTCCTGATAATGTAGAGGAACCTCTGTGAGTGAGGAGAAAATGTCCTCATATTCCTCCATGACTTTTTCCATCTGCTGCAGCTGTGGAAGGGAGCCCTGTTTCAAGGTTGTGGCCACAATATTCTCCTTTCCCTGTGAGCGAGTTGTAAGGAAAATAAATTTCCTGGTTTGGGAAACAATCTTACTACGTTGTTTTGCAGTAGTCAAAAAGATGACAGGAGGCAGTACTACCTTCGATATCCTGTACAAGTTATTTCCCAAAGTAATAATAATAGCACGAGGCCTAGACTCATACACAGCATGTCACCTCCACAAGTATGGTTGGCCCAATAATACATCAGCTACATCAAGAGGATTAACATCACATAATACCTCATCCGTGAATGGCTTGGTGATGTACGGAAGGCAGCACTGTTGGCGAATGCGGATATCTCTCCCTGGGTGAAGCCACCTGATGGTATATGGCTGCAGGTGTGCTATGGTCGGTAGGACAAGATGCTTCACGACCTCAGGTAAAATGAGATCGTTCTTTTGGCTTCTGCTATCGACAAGGAATTGCAATGGATAACCCTTCAGCCACATCTGCGAATGGAAGAGGCGCTCCCCCTCCTCTAGATCCTCAGGATCCTCCCTCTGGATCTTGGTGGTGGCAACAATGGTATTGGGATCCGCATCAATGATTTTCTTCCCTTTTTCATTGCCTTTGTCTAGTTCTGACTCAAGATCAGAAAATGCATCTGATTTGGGTGCCTTTAGTTCGGCCACCAACGACTGTTTGGCCTGACACTCGTTTTTGCTATGAGTGGCGATATTATGAAATTCACACCACTTCCCTATGTCCTTCTTTGGATTTGTTGTGTTTTTATGAGTCGCCCCGCTTTGGCCTTTCCCCTTGTTCTGCAGTTTGGGGACACCTTTCCCTGGCTTCGGATTCGTTGATCCAAAGTCTCACTTTTCTGCTTAAATTTCTAGTCGATTTTGGTGGCATAGCGATATGTCGTGCCAAGAGATGTAATGTCGAGGAACTCCATTTCCTCCTGAATGCGTTTGTGCAAAAAACTGTGGTACTTGAGCACAAAATCTCTCTTTGAATCTTTAATACCCAACTTTTTGCGCAGGGTATGGAACAAATTCGTCAGTTCATGCACATCTTGATCCCTTTGCTGTCGCAGAGTGGTCCATTGAATGTATTTGTCCTCATAGCTCCCCATGGGGTAATTGTTCCTTGATGTCGTCTTGGAATGAATTCCAAGTGGGTGTGGCCAACAACAAAGAGGGTTCCCCTTCGTCCTCTTGCTCACAGTAGGTTTCCCACTAGTCTTTGACATGGGGGGCGACTTTGAGGAGTGCAAAAATAATATTTTCTCGGTCGCAAAAATCATGGACCGAGAAATACCCTTCCAACAAATTTAACCATCTATCTACGGTGTCTGTATCTATCTGACCTTAAAATACATGAATGTAAAAGTTTACCTGTACCTTGAAGGGAGTGGTGCCTCCAGAGCAGTATTTGGATGCAGATGTGCCATAGTGGGCAATCGTTGAAGGATCTGAGAAAAGTTATCCATCATCGTGTTCCTTTGTTTCTAGAGGGCCTCCTCGAGCAATATTTTGATAGGATCCCCTGCTCCCTCGTATTTCTTTTCTTCCGCCATGGGAGGTCGTCAAGATTTGTGAGAATGATCTTGCAAGGGTTCAACTAGATCGAGCCCTAACTCCTTGTACCCTGACCACGTTGGGGACATGCAAAGAAAAATAGAGGAAGAGAAGACCGCTCTAATACCACTAATTTGGATTTATGCAGGAATGCAATAAAATATAGAAATAGACATAAACATAGAGATGCATTGGAAATAGTGCTTCATTTTATTTAAAACAAATGACTGAAATCTACTTACAGACATAATGGAAATAAAAATAGCTAGGGTGTTGGTAGCGTATCTCTAAGAATAGATGTGGCATCTACAGACCTCTGAACTGTGTTACAATGAGGCTTGAGGGCCTATTTTTTATTGAGAAACAATGGAGAACTCTAAACATCCAAAAGCATAACCCTAGGAGATGAAGCGCCAAAACTATGGGCCTCGTTTAGGTAAATTGGTGTTTCAACTTCCCGGGGACGTAACTTCGGCATATGATCTTTGTTTGACGCATATCATACCTCATTAGAAAGATCTATCTGAGGAGTACAGCTTTTTATGTGAGCAACATTATTCGACTCATGTTGCTCCCGGTTTTCCCAAAAAACGTCGTTTAAGGCCTCAAAACGGCTCTAGAAGTTCAGGACCCGAAAAACTACTAAAAATAGTAAGTTGTGTTGCAACTTAAAAACTGAACGAACTGATGGTGGGGGTTCAAATGGAATAGGTGGGTGGTCACCAATATCCACATGGATCATTAAGCACCCAAAATGGCTCCGAGAGTGCAGGACTTGAAAACCTGCTAAAAGTAGTAATTTGTGATGAATGTGAAAAATTGCAAGAATTGATGGTGCGAGTCCAAATGGAATAGGTGGGTGGCCAACGATATCCACCTAGATCACTTATTTGCTTCATGAGTCCATTAAAATGCATCTTTCTTCAATAATGTTATTAGAGGTGATGTTATTCTCCCATAATTCTTAAGAAACTTGCGATAATACCCTATTAACCCAAGAAATCCTCACAACTGGTTTATGTTTGTAGGGACTTCCCATTCCTTAATGGCTTTAATTTTGTTAGGGTCTACCTTAACACCCTTCTAAGATAAAATATGACCTAGATATTCCACCTCTTGTACTCCAAAGAATTTTTTTTAGGTTTTTTCATATAATTGTTTCTCCTCCAATATTTTGAGCACCCTATCAATATGTTGAACATGATCCTTTCAAGACCTGTTGTAGATTAGTACATCATAAAAAATTACTAACACAATTTTTCTAAAGAAGGGTTTGAAAATGGAATTCCTCAACCCTTGAAATGTAGAAGGTGCATTGGTAAGGCCAAAAGGCATGACCAAAAATTCATAATGACCCTCATGAGTTTGAAATGTTGTTTTCGGAATATCTCCAGTCTTCATTGATTTGGGTAAATTTCGCTACAGTTTAAACCAAGCACTTTTAATTCGGCTAATGTGTTAGAATTTCATAAAAGCATTAATGAACATAAAAGAACATAACTACATGATGTAAAGAAGAGGAGAATAACAAGTATTAGCAAGATAAGAAACTGATAATGGAGTTCGTCCAGGAGGGACTACGTCTCTGGGCCTCAGTGTCAAGATGGTGTAGGCCTCTTCATTAAGTGCTTGAAATAGTGATGATGTACATGGATGGTTTTTTCTCTATCATATAAGGAAAATTCCCTCACACAGGAGTGGTTGGACCTCTCTACGAGATGTTCCACTACAGTAACTCTCTTTCACAAAAAGGACTCCTATGAGTATGACAATAAATCACACATAATTACTATGAGTATCCTTCCAGCATGGCAACAAAGGTATCTCAATCAAACATAGATGTGACAATGAGTATCCCGCCAACATGGAAAAAAAGGGATCTCAAACATCAAACAAATCCATGATATAAATTACTTCTCACATCAAGAACAAAACAAGATCCCACATCAAACATCAAATAGGGATATATACAACATAATGCATCTCATAGCAAAGAGACAAAGAATTACATGATCACACTGCATATACCTCACATCCTCAATCTATCTGAAGAAAAGGATGATAAACTTTTGGATCTGGTTGTACCATCAATCTCGTGGCATCGAATATCATGAAAATGACTGCTCACACATTGAATGTTGACAACTGCAACTCCATTTTGCAAAGTGGCCAAAAATCATAAGACTCGGATGAAAAATCGGAATGTGTCGTTGAACTCATGTCACTGAGAGGTGTAGGATCGACTGTAAATTTTTTGAATTCTGACAAAGTGAAAATCTGGGCCTTAGGGAATATTTGAGATTCCCCTTAGATTCCTCAAAGATGGTTCTCCATAGGGAATCTAGAAATCTGCAACTCAAAACAGGAATCTAATCTCACTGTTGAGATCCTTGCGAAATTCTGAGAAGAATGAGTATATGGCTGACCTCATTCTGACATTGGCAAATTTCAGCCTCCAAGGGATCTGAAAGATTCCCTCAAGATTCTTGAAGATTCTCTACCACAAGGAATCTACAACAAAACTACTCAAAAGGTGAATCTGACCTCATCATGGCATTCCCTACGTAAATCTGTGAAAAAATACTATAAACTCAAATATATTCTCACAAAATGAAAATTACCTTCAAAGGAATCTTCATGGGCATCAAGCAATATTTTGCCTCAAACTACGTGCCATCATTATATCTCCTCTGCCTTTGCCTCGAAAATCATGCCAGCACTTGGCTTCCTTGGCCCTGATGCATCTGGTGAAAATGATGTTTAAATTAAAATCTTGGGCGAAGTTTTCAAAAGTAAAGGTCGTTGGCTTAGTGGTAAAAAATCGTTGTCGATCCGTTGCTTTCATGAAATGTTCTCTCAGCATCTTTAAGAGCATCCCTAAGCCATGAGATTCTTCTCTTATTTGAAGGAGGTGGATCAATGGGATCGATAGGTCCTTCAACATTGGGCATCAGGTCATCCTTCGACTCTTCCAACTTCCCTGCTTCTTCATCTTCTTTGTCTTGCTTGGAGCTAGGAAGATTTCTTACTTTCTTCAGGGCAACATCTTCATCGAAGGTGACATTGTGGCATATCTCCACTTCTCTTTGACCAGGCACATATATTCTATATGCCTTCGAAGTTTCATTGTAGCCAATAAACATTCCCTTCTTTCCAGAAGCATCAAACTTGCTTCTCTTTTCTTTCGGCACATGAAAGTAAAAAGGACAACCAAAAACTATGAAATGAGAAACATCAGGTTTCTTAATAGAGAAGACTTCTTTGAGAGTTTTGGAGTCCAAATCAGAATGTAGGAATCTAGTTTGAACATACACAGCAGTGTTCACAACTTCTCCCCATAGAAACTTCAGAAGACCTTGGTCACATAGCATGGCGCGGGCAGCTTCCACAATGGTATTGTTCTTTTTTTCAAAAACACCATTTTTCTCAGGAGTGTATGCAGTTTTGGTCTCCCTTTTAATGCCAGCTTCTTTACAAAATTAATTAAACTCATTTGACTCATACTCGGTCCCATTATCGGTCCTAAAAACTTTTATTTTCTTCTCGGTTTGATTTTCCACCAAGGCCTTAAAGGTACAAAACTATTTGAATGCTTTTTCCTTCTTCAAAAAAAATATATCCAAGTCTTGTGGGAGAAGTCATCTGTAAAAGTAATGTAATAGGAATATCCTTCCAAGGATGTCACAGGTAGCATACCAGATAAGTTAGAATGTATTAATTGCAAGATATCAGTTTTATTTGTGACACTTGAGGGGAATGGTCCCATTGTATGCTTCCCTTCGGCACAACCCTGACATATACCTTCATGATCATCTCTAAATTCATGCATCCCTTTCACCACCTTCCTTGCTTTGGGAAGGGCTTTGTAATGAAGGTGTGTAAACCTCCGGTGCCATAACTCTGTTTGAAGAGTTGTATCACATGGCATAGCCCCCAATGGAATTCCTCCAACCTGGTAGAGTGTATCAACTCTAAAACCAATAGAAAGAGATTCCTTGAAGTTATTCTTCTAGATAAGTACCTTGCCATCAACAAATGCCACCTTGAACCCTTTGTCTTCCATTGTCGAAATGGAAACAAGGTTCTTCTTCAAATCAAGTACATACAACACAGGCTTGTAATCGGATGACTTGACCTTGAGATAAATGGAGGGTCACATTCCCTGTCCCTTTCATGGGATAGGTGCCATTATCTCCAAGGATAATTTCCATATAAGTATCCTTTCAACCAAATCAGAAAGGGCTTCTTTATAACTAGTGAGGTGCCTTGAAGAACCACTATCAATTAACCAAACATCCAAGGTGTCAGGTGGAGATGCAACAGAGAGGGAAAATACAAGAATAAAATCATTTCTCTTATTATCAACAACATTAGACTCATCACACCTGGAATTTCTTGACGTCTTGAAATATTGCCCATTTCCACTACGATTAGAGGGAGCCCTCCTTTTTCCTTGGAACCTGTTGTTCCTGCCATTCCTTCTCAAGTTGTTGTTGGCATCATCCCTGGGAGATTCCCTTCTATTAGGGCACTCTCTTGCATAGTGACCAGTATTGTTACAAGTGGAACATCTTCCCTTCCTTCCTTTGGGCCCCACTATACCATTGTTTTGATTTCTCAGGCCACCATGGTTCTTCTTCTTTGCATGAGCGACGAAGGCAATAGGGTCACTTCCATTACCATTAGAGGCATACTCCATCATTCTTGTTTCCTCTTGAGTGCATCTCATCAATATTTCATCAAAATCAGTAATCACGTTATTATTGAGAATAGTGGTATTGAATACATTCCAATCACGAGGGATACCTCCTAGTGCAATAAGAACCATCTCTCGATCAGATATTTCTTCCCCAATAGCTAGGAGGTTATTCTTGATTTGAGCGAGCCTCGTAAAATAGGATTGAATAGATTCATCCTTACCCTTCTTGATATTCTTCAATTGATTCTTGAATAAGAGGATTTGATTAGCATTGCTAGCCCTGAACATGCTCACCAACTTATCATACATCTCCTTAGATGTCTTCAGCTCAGAAATGTAAGAATACAAGTGCTTATGAATAGAATCTCGGATAATCATCTTTGCTTTGATTTCCCCTTTTCTATACTTCGTCTTCGTGGTAGCAGCTGCATTTTATGGAGGTTCTTGAATATTCCCCTGTACATAGGCTATGACATCTTGATCTTCTAGCACCAGATCCAAGGACATCTTCCATGCATGATAATCAGACTTATCAGTCAATTTATCATCGGCCTTGACACCCTTGTACATTGAGGAGGCCATTTTTCCTTGATAGGATTTCTTCCTTCAGAGATAGCTTCTAACGCCAGCTTGGACTCTTGGACTTTGTCTTCACCTCAGCTCTGATACCATGTTAAATTTAGATAAAAATGGTGTTCTATTCTTGATGCACTTTTACTTCAATATTTAATAGGCCCAATAGAATATAGCAATCACATAAACTTGAAAGTAAAATGTTGATAGAACACAATAATAGATCAATATAAGACAAGCCAAACATAGATCAGATTTACAATTCCTTATGTCCAACAAATATATGAGATATTGTTGCATTACGATGGTCAGCAGGATGCTTCAACCAACAAAGTATTTCTCAGTCAACTAACATTTTCATGTGTCACGCCCACAACCCTCAAAGATAGTTCATCACAATTCAAAGCAAGTCAAACCAGGGACAGCACAAAAAAGTCAATGCAGGCAGCTTCATAAAAGTTAACGCAACAAACTAGGGCTTCAGTTAAACAACCTGAAATTCCTCGATTTTAGTTCCTAGCTGTACGGCCTCCTAAAATCAAATTTCTACAGAATATTGAGGTCAAACAACCAAGGGTTGACCACAGTCAATGTTGGTCAACGCTGCAGCAGAAAATTCCTAAACAAATTAGCGCAGAAAACAGCAGCTTCGCTCCACACATGTGAGAAGAAAAAGGCCTCCAAAGGCTATTGAACCAATCAGATCACAAAGAGAGAATGTGTGATGAGATGATGATAAAATGACCTCCAAGTCTCTCCAATATAACCATCAATGAGGGTGTGTGACACATCTCTTAAGCATGTGGGATAAATCTGGCCGACCTTGCACATGTAGAAAATAAATTCAAAATCAATGTTCTGCTCATCCGATCAAGATGATATTAAGATCAATATTTCACCTCTCCAAAAGAGGAATCCAACAAAAATATGACCATCATCATATGAGCTCTATAACATGGAGTTTGGACCTAGTTTCCCAAAATTAACAAGTTTCCGTCCCGGAAGCCAGAGATAACATACTGAGGGATGGACCATGGTTTTGGAGATCTACCAGACTCTTTATTACACCATGTTTTCCAGAATTTGATGCAAACACTATGACTGTAACTAAAATGTTGGTTTGGGTTCGGTTGTACAACCTTCCGCTTCATTTTTGGAACGAATGCATATTAGAAGGCATTGGGAGCATCATTGGGAGATACATAAAAACATATATGCAATGATTGGAGGAGATAATCTACACCTTCTCTCATATTTGCATGGAAGTTGATATCAGCAAAGGATTACCAGAAAGCATACAATTGGCACATAAACAACAAAAATGGACACAACACCTAGATTATGAAAACACTGCTTTCAGATGCAGAATCTACAGAAAGACTTGTCATTTTAAAAACACATGCCCTGATGCACAAAGAATAAGTCAGGGAAAGAAACCAAAGGGTGGAAATTCCCCCCATGTCGACCATAGGAGGAGGCAGAAGAAGAAGAGGATGATCCCATCACAAATGAGAACAAACAGACAACAACCGATCCATTTGCACAAGGAAATGAAATGGAAGATCCTAATGAACTAATAACCCCGGATTAGATAGAAAAGGGACCAGGGGCTCCGGACATTGGGGGAAACAAAAGGCACCATTTATTAGATACCTCAGACTCAAACAAGGACAATGGAGTACTCACAGGAGAAAACTAACTCGCCCTTGTCATCGCCTCGGCATCACAAGGTGCATGGCGAAAGGTTGAGAAGAAGCAAGGGAGAAAAAAATAATTTCCCTCATCTGTATTTTTATGCTCTCTTATTTGTAACTTTGAATACCAGTCTTGACTGATTGTTGGGCCAATTACCCGCTGATGCAACATGTAATTTTGTTTTCATTAATAAAATTACGATTTTTTCCTTGGAAAAAGAAAAAAGAAAAAAAGGGGGGGTTATTGTTATTAATATAAATATATATATTTAAATATAAAGAAAAATTATTGGTTATTAGAATTAAATACAATTTTTACCTAAAATTATAAGGATACTAATGAAATAAAAAGGAAGAAAGATTAAGAAGAAAAATAAAATGAAATGTTAGGGGAAGTAAAATAATGAAAAAAGGGGGGTTTTAAAAAGTTCAAAAAAAAATTATAAATTAATAAGGAGACTATTATAATAATAAGGAAGAAAGATTAAGAATAATTTAAAATAAAACCAATGAAATTCTAGGGTAATTTTAATAGAATAAGGAGGAAATTAGTAAAAAGAAAATGGTAAGTGGAATAAAACCAATGAAAACTAAGAGTCCCAACGAGATAAGAAACAAACAATATGGGAAGGAATCACATCGAGAGATATGGAGTCCAACTCTTACTCAATTTCCAACCATCATCCTTGTTGTGATTCCTAGCATGCCTCTCAATATCAATAGCCTCCCTCGGTTTCCTATGGTGGAAATGATCAATCTTAGCAATGACACTAGAGTCCTATATACATACATGGTGACACGATTTTCTCCATGTTCTGCTAGAGCCGAAGTATGGGAAGGATTGTGTTTAATGTTCGCCGCATGCTCTTGGATTCTTTGCTTAATGGATCGACTTGTTTCTCCAATATAGGGAATACCATAGGAACAAGGAACCAAGTAGACCCCTTTCTTGTACTTAGGGTCGATAAGGTCCTTAACAAAACCAAGATAATTTCTAATGGTACAAAGAAATTTGAATATGGCATAGAAATTATTCCTCTTAAGGATATGGGCAATCCTGTCTGTGGTCCCTTGGATAAATGGGAGATTAACCTTAGAGATAGGATCCACGCGAACAATTTTTCCACTTAACCCCTTATAGGCTTTTTGAAAGGCTTTAAGGCCTTGGGTTCTAATATACCCATTATTCTCAAAGACATCAAGAAGATGGAATTTCTCAAACTCTAGGTGGTTGTCATCAGGGATTCTCAAAGCCCGAGTAGCAAGAGTACTGCAAAGAACACCAAATTTCTAGACAGGAAAATTATGAAAACCAACAAGAAGATATTGTTTCGAATTACGGAAAGGATTGTGCCTAATGTCTTCCCTAGCCATTAAGTTGCATTTATATCTTAATCCTCTCTCTAGGACGTTTATAGAAAGCAATCCCCTCACCCCCAGGAATTATTGCCTTCCCAAGATTCATGAATCTGGGGCCCCTTTAAGACCTATTGTTAACACAATAGGTGGTCCTACTTATCTTCTTGTTAAATTCTTAGCCCAGAAGCTTAAAACTCTGGTGGGTCTCACTGAATCCTATGTTAAGGATTCGACTTTCTTTATTAAGGAATGGAAAGATATTAGATTAGCACCTGGGGAGTTGTTGTTAAGTTTCGACGTTGTGTCCTTATTTACCAAAATCCTCATCCAAGAATCCATCGGTGTCATTAATCGTATCTCAAACCAAGACACTGCTAAACTTGTTGGTATTTGTCTCACCTCAACCTTCTTCAACTTCCAAGGTGATTTTTACGAGAAAAATTGTGGTGTTATGATGGGTTCCCCTCTTTCCCCTGTAGTTGCCAACTTATTCATGGAAGATTTTGAAACTAAGGCCTTAGCCTCAGCTTAATTTCGCCCTAGAAACTGGAAGAGGTTTATGGATGACACTTGTGTCATTTGGCCCCATGGTCGTGAGAAGTTATATCTATTTTTGTGCCACCTAAATTCTCAGTCAGATTTCATCAAGTTTCCGATGGAAGTTGAGGTAGATGGTCATCTTCCCTTCCTAGACATCCTCCTCTCTATAATGGATGACAGTTCCATTTCTCATCAATTTTTTCATAAGAAAACTCACATAGAACAATATCTTCGTGATAGTTCTCATCAATTTCTTGCCTAGAAATTTGGTGTTCTTTGTACTCTTTCTACTCGAGCTCCAATAATCTCCGATAACAACCACCTAGAGTCTGAGAAATCCCATCTTCTTGATGTCTTTGAGAATAATAGGTATATTAGAACCCAGGGCCTTAAAGCCTTTCAAAAATACTATAAGGGGTTAAGTAGAAAAATTACTTGCGTGGATCCTATCTTAAAGGTTAATCTCTCGTTTATCCAAGGGACCACATATAGGATTACCCATATCCTTAAGAGGGATAATGTCTCTGCCATATTCAAACCTCTTTGTACCATTAGAAATTATCTCGATTCTGTTATGGACCCTATCGACCCAAGGACAAGAAAGGGGTCTACCTGGTTCCTTGTTCCTATAGTATTCCCTATATTGGAGAAATAGGTCGATCCATTAAGCAAAGAATCCAAGAGCACGTGGCAGAAATTAGGCACAATCGTTCCTGTACTTCAGCTCTAGAATAACATGCGGAAAAATCATGTCACCTTGTTTGTATAAAGGACTACAGTGTCATTTCTAAGATTGATCATTTCCACCATAGGAAACTAAGGGAGGCCATTGGGATTAAGAGGCATGCTAGGAATATCAATAGGGACGATGGTTGGAAATTGAGTAAGACCTCAACTCCAGCTCTCTTGATGTGATTCTTTCCCATCTTATTTGTTTCTTATCTCGTTAGGACTCTTAGTTTTCGTCGGTTTTATTCTTCTTACTATTTTATTTTTCTTAATTTCCTCCTTATTATAATAAAATTCCCCTAGAATTTCATTGGTTTTATTTTATTTTATTCTTAATATTTCTTCCTTATTATTATAATAGTCTCCTTATTAATTTATAATTTTTTTTTGATCTTTTTAAAACCCCCCTTACTTCCTTATTTTACTTCCCCTAACATTTCATTTTCTTAATATTTCTTCCTTTTTATTTCATTAGTATCCTTATAATTTTAGTTAAATATTTTATGTAATTTTAATAACCAATAATTTGTCTTTATATTTAAATATATATTTATATTAATAAAAAAATAATAATAATAAAAAAACCCTTTTTTACCCTTATAAATTTAGGATAACTATATATAATTCAAAAAACCTATATTTTGATTTAAATATATATTTATATTAATAATAAAATAAAAAATTTATAATTTATAAATAATAGATAAAAAATTAGTATTATTTTATTATTAATTAAACTAATTAATTAATTTTATCTAAGAACAAATTTGATTTTCATCCCCTAAAAAACAACTAACTAATTACCTAACTCTCTAATGACTAGTTTTTAACGGCTAGCTTTTTAACGACTATCTTCGGGCAATGATGCATCCATACTATTTATTCAAGAAGATCAAATTCATCCTGTTGATTATTCTTGTTGATTATTCCAGTAGATTCATCAAAATAATCCTTAAAGTCAACAACAACAACATCTATGTCACTCGAAAAAGTAGTAAAGGTAAGGCACATGTATGCATCTCTTAAACTTCACCCTTCAAACTTATCCTACGCTTGAGGAAATGTTAAAAGTGTAAAAAGAAGTGGAATTTATAGAAAAACTTAGTTAGCAAGAGGTCATGGCCACATCTAGCGATGGACTTCAGTTTTTTCCAATATACCCACGTGTGGGAGAAGAACAAGACAAAAGGTGATAAATAATTGAGAAAGCAGGCCGTTATTGTTTACTCATTAGAGGATGTGAAGTACGAAGAAGCAGGTTGTGGCCAACTCACCATTCATTGAGCCCATTCCCTTGCATCAACCTCAAAAAATGCCACTCAATTCAAATCACTTTGATTTTGTCTAGGATGAAATAATGTTTAAATTCCAAACAATGACCTGCCATCACTACAGGAGATCAACACCACTACATGCTTCCAAAATAGTATGTTACAAGAACCTACAGGTATTTTTACAGGAGACAAATAATCTGTTATAGGAGAGATGGATTCTATCGGAAGACAAATTTTTTCCCATAATTACCACCAAAGCTTCAAACGAATTGAAAGGCAAGAGGATATTCAAGAGAAATTTAATTAAAAAAATTCTCCCCACTTACATTTAGAAAAAAAGTTCAAATTATCTCAGTTGTCTAGGGAAATTTTCAGAATTAAACAATCTGAATTCAAACAGTGAAGTAGTTGGGTGGTCTAATTATTTTCAAAAACATAATTTGTCAAATGTTGACGAATTTTCATGGGAGTGATTAGTTAATAAGCTTTCTCTTCTCCTATTCCTTAAAAAATTGTACATCTATCCTTTGCTACAAGATTCCCTGCTACCACATGAAACCCTAATTCTTGTAGAAGTATAAGATCCATGCTCCATTATACAAATTGTATTGCTCAAATATATGTGTCAAACCATGGGAGGAGTTTTTAATAGGAGATAACCAATAAATGCCTCTAGGATTCACCAAGACCCTGAAGTTAGAAATATATTTGAAAATTGTAGTTCGCTAGGATTTTTTGAAAAGTTGAGAGGTTATGATGATGAAATTACTTTAAAATTTTCCTTGAACCTCCAACTTCGTGAAGGGCATTAAATAGATACAACACTCAAAGGTTTAAGTATATACCTTGATGATGATATCATTAACAAGGTCACAACCCTCCCTAAGGGGATGAAATGGAGCAAGGAAGATGTAATATTCCTAAATTAGCATGCAGCGAATTGGAATATTAAATTTTGATTTTGCTTCTTAGTTAGAAGAATAAGAGGGTAGGGAGACCCATAAATCTCCTTAGTAGGAATAAAACCACTCCAAATGTGAATGGAGGGCATCAAAAGAGTTGGATAAAGCTCCCTTATGTGTGAAAAAGGGATGAAGCATGTGGATTGGGTCAACTTTGACCAAATCAACAGTACTGGTATGGAAGTAGTGGACATTCAATGAGGGACAACGTAGTTTTGGAGGGAGATCCTTTGCATGGAAGTAGTGCCTCTAATGAGTGGGGCCAAGGGTGAGGAAGCTCACCAATAATATAATGAAGGGGATGGCAACCATTGAGATCATGTTTGAATTATTATTTTCTTATGGTCTATTATGACTTGTGGCTCTCTTCATCTGTTTAGCTAAGGTTGTCGTGATGTTTAGCACAAGGGTGTTCCCAAGTGGGAATCCCACCTTCATCCTCGGGGGAATTCGAGTGCCTACTCAGGAGAATTTATAGAGCATTACTTCCACATTCTGACATTTTTCCAAGCTATATCTTTCTTCTACAGCACATATTCTGTTGAAATATGTGCTAAGTTGCAAGGTGCAGCAGTGGAGGGTTTCTTTGGGCCATTTCTGAGCTAGTCTTCAGTGGAGGAAGCTTTCTTTTCATTGGGAGATCAGTAAGGAATTTCCTTGTGCTTCATAACATATTTTGGCATCAAGCCAAGGCATCATCATCTCCTACATCACATTATTACTCCCTAACTGCGTTATTTTAGAGAGCAGATCCAAAGGAGGGTTCAATGCCATATTTGGGAGGTTAGATATTCATTGAAGGGATCAACCCTTCATTGAGAGAATCTATTGGAGGATTTCCATTCAGATCTACATCCGTTTCATCCACCTCCTCTATGTGCTTCAGTTGTAGTGATTCTTCAACCCTAGGGCTTTAGATTCACCAGTTGTATTTTGTGTATTTCTAGAAACCCTTCCTAGGTTGTCTTGGAATTGTGTATGGGAGCATAGATCTCCATTTTGAGCCTTGTTTGAGCATTATAATATTAGATCCATCTATTTACATTTTCCAACTACAGTGTTATGCACTAAAAATGCGTTGTACTTGCTTCAGTATTTTTTGTAGCAGTTGTATTACATGTTTTGGCACTTTTAGGCATTCGAGGCTTCTCTTACCTAGCTTGAGGGACTTGATCCCCAAGATCTTGTACTTATTTGTTGTTCTTATACATAATACCATGGATTTGTCTTTGGCTCATATTTAATGTGTTGACATTTGCTGCTATTTCCCATGTTTATGTGCTATATTTTTGCTTTCCCCGGTTGTTGTGATTAAGTAAGTTCTACTCCAGAGTTTGTCAGTCTGAGTCCGCATTCAGTCCGCATTCCGTTCAATCCGCACCAGCCAACTCTGTATCGGGTCCCCCTATCCTGGCATCCAAAAGTGGCTCTTCTAGTCAAAGAGGAGCTTCAACAAATTATCGACATGTTGTCGACTATTCTGATTGGATCTCTAACGTGGGAATACTACAGTGGTATCAGAGCATAATATTGGCTCAGCCTATGAAGATATTGCATCTATGTTATAAGAAGAAGAAGAAGCTTCTCACAGAAAGGAGAAGACTCATAGAAGAGACAAAGGAAAGTCTCCATTATTTGTAGAAATGGAGGGAAAGAAGTTTTTAAAACTTCTTCTCCAAACTATGCATGAGATTAACAAAGAAATCAAGGGAATGAGGATGGAAATACATGAAGATGCCTCAGAAATACTTGCATGTGAAGAAAGCTCCAATTCTTCATATTATGGGTGTGATAATTCAGCCACACAATCACATCCACAATGCTCTACCATGCCTATATTCATAGCAAGAGAGATGGAGGAAGGAGATGTACCAAAGGAGGAGACTCATGGTGACTATCTTCAAGAGTATGAATCTCAATCTCAGAGGTTCAAATATCATCTAAACTTCCATGGGTTTTGCAATATAAAGGAGAATAGAAGACCTAGCAATCACAATAGAAGCAAAGGAGACAAGCAACATGCATTGGGTAGATTCTTTCTACCTACTTTTTATGGGTCACCTAAATGCACAGCTAAGGCTTGGGTGAGGAAGCTAAACACCTATTTGCAGCAACAACAAGTTTTAGAAGATGAAGCCACTAGAGTAGCAGTGTTTCATATTGAAGGCAAGGCTTATGGATGGTGGTTTTATGAAACTTATTCCTTGAATCATGTAAATGTATCTACTAATGAAAATTTCACTAGGAGGTTAGTGAAAATATTTTATCTAAAACATTCTGAAACATCCATGGTTGAGCTAGCCAAGCCTAAACAAACAAAACATTTGCATGAGTTGGAAGGATCCATAAACCCAACTCCATTCTAGAATGCTATTGGGGGGGTTAGAAACTTGCAAAATACCTTGCTAGAGGAAAGAACCCCACTTCAGGAAGAGCTCCCTTCTCTCAAAAGGAAGACATGGAGATCTCTTTTTCAAAAGAGGATCAAAACAAAGAGCCTCTTAATTATGATGAGGTAACCTCCATCCAAAATGAAGGGGAAGAGTGGGCAAGAGGTAACGGCGCTTTCACATCAGGAGCAGATCTATTACCTCATGGAGAGGGAGATGGAGAAATTGTTCCAATGAGAGGAGTTCTTGTATCCTTACAAGAAGTTCCAAATAATCTCATATATGGAGATCAAGGCACAATCCATGGGAAGCATGTGCCATCATTGATAGATTTTGAGATCTTGTTGATGAAAGGGGAATATAGGGAGGATGGCTAGCATCAGGTGATTAGGAGCACGCCCCTATCTATTTCAAGAGGTTGATGCACAAAATAGGCAGACTGATTTGTTCAGTGAGAGTAAGGACAAGGTAGTCCACTCATATATGGAGTCTACTCTTGCCATCAATGTCTCATTACATGGAGAAATTCCACCTGGGAAACCACCAGATCATGAGTTGATGAGAGATACTTCACATCTGGTTGCACCACTCATAGATCCTAGAGTGGTGAGAACCTTGGGAGGACTTGACACAGCGCAGAGAGTCTAGGGTAGGCTCAAGGAGGAGGGATACATTCTCCCAATATAAGTATTACCCACTCTCACCAAACATCTTGCGCTGAGAGAAGATGTTTCAAGGATGGATGGCACCATCATGGTGTAAAGAGACCACTCCATGGCTTTGGAGAATCAGAATATACTTCCACATTGGGAGGAATCTTCCACATATGGTAGAGGTTGGTGGCCACTCATGCTTACATTGGCTAAACTCATAAATTTTTTGATAGGTGATAGCTTCCCATGGAAGGCTAGCCTCCAAAAACTTCCACCTTCACTAGAGCATGAGCAACTACAGGAGGAGCATCAGAGGCAATATTGTAGCATCCCAGTGTATGAATTTGGCATGGGAGATTTCAAAGAAGAGAGCATCAAAATGGCATGTGTTTTACATGATAGATCAACAACATTATCATTATTCGGTATTGACCCATATTGGAGATCCCAGCTATTAGTGGAATACTCCAAGGACCTATTTTCATGCAGAGTGCTTAATGGCCAGTTATCATATGGGAGATATGCAGTGAGAGATGGGGTCATCTATTTTCAGAGTAGGATCTTGTTGACTAGATCTTATAAGCTCAAGGGGAAGCTACTACATGCAACATATGAATGTTTTCTCTCTAACCCCACTGGTTTCATAACAGCATACCGTAGTATCCTGGAGGGATTCATTTGGGAAGGCTTCAAAGAGGATATGCACCATCATATGAGGAGATGCATGGATTGTTTGGATGATGAGGAGAGACATAACTCTTTGGAGAGTTATCACAGTCACTTCCTTTCTCATTTGAAGTGAGGGGAGGCCCATCTATGAGCCACCTTACTAGATTGAACCAAGTACATGGTAAAGATTGTATTTTTGTACATCATGATTCATTTACTATGTATTTTTATTTCCTTACCATTCATGTGCAGGGCATTGCTCCAAGAGGGGGCACTCTTGGTCTACTTGGGGCCATAAGCAATGATGATGATGGCCACTCCTTAGGAGACATTGGGGAGATTATGTCGTATTCATGGTGTGCTGAATTTTCACCATACATCATACACCTTCTTCAAGCATGTGAGAATATTGGGGCAACAAACAAGTGGTTGGGAAACCACTCATCATGCCATATTCTGATGCAGTTAGGAGAAAAATTGTGCTAGTTGCACTTGAGGGACCATTGTCCTTCTCTGGTATTACTCATGGCAGCTAGTACGACTCTGATTGTGATCCATATGTTAATGATGTATTTATCATTTTTGTGGGCATGATTGGAGAGATGACACATGGATTGGATGTTCCTATTAGAGATGATATTCTCCACATTTCTTAGGTTTCATACTTGAAGGAGAATATTGGACAATCCATGATTTCTACATTGGACCTCTTGTTTCCTTATGGGATGAGCCATTTGGGTAACTTGAGCATTTGGGGGATGCCTCTCATGAACATGTGGGAGGATTTTTTCTATGAATTTCCATTTTGGAGGGTGATTCATTTTATATGGATGATAGCTTGGAGATTGGAGCTTCACATGGGAATGAAGGTTCCCTACATTTTTCATATATATTCTTGCAATTTCTTGAGGACAAGGAACATTTGGGAGGGGAGGATTGCAATATTCCTAAATTAGCATGTAGCTAATTGGAATATTAAATTTTTATTTTTCTTCTTAGTTAGCAGAATAAGAGGGTAGGGAGACCCATAAATCTCCTTAGTAGGAATAAAACCACTCCAAATGTGAATGCAGGGCATCAAAAGAGCTGGATAAAGCTCCCTTATGTGTGAACAAGGGATGAAGCATGTGGACTGGGTCAACTTTAATCAAATCAACAGTGCTGGTATGGAAGTAGTAGACATTCAATGAGGAACAACGAAGCTTTGGAGGGAGATACTTTGCATGGAAGTAGTGCCTTTAATGAGTGGGGCCAAGGGTGAGGAAGCTCACCAAGAATATAAGGAAGGGGATGGTATCCATTGAGATCATGTTTGGATTACTATTTTCTTATGGTCTGTTATGACTTGTGGCTCTCTTCAGATGTTTAACTAAGATTGTAGTGTTGTTTAGCACAAGGGTGTTCCTGAGCAGGAATCCCACCTTCATCCTCGGGGGACTTCGAGTGCCTAATCAAGGGAAGTTCTAGATAATTATTTCCACATTATAGCATTTTTCCAGGCTACAAATTTCTTCTACAGAGCAGATTCTTTTTAGATATGTGTTGAGTTGCAGGGTGCAACAATGGAGGGTTTATTTGGGCCATTTCTGAGCTAGTCTTCAGTCGAGGAAGCTTTATTTCCATTAGGAGATCAGTAAGGAAGGTCCCTGTGCTTCATAACATATTTTTTCATCAGGCCAAGGCATCATCATCTCCTACAACGCAATATTACTCTCTAACTGTGTTATTTTAGAGAGCGGATCCAAAGGAGGGTTTAGTGCCATATTTGGGAGGTTAGATATTCATTGAAGGGATCAACCCTTCATTGAGATAATACATTGGATTCATATCTACATCAGTTTCATCCAACTCCTCTATGTGCTTCAGTTGCAGTGATTCTTCAACCCTAGGGCTTTATATTCACCAGTTGTATTTTTTGTATTTCCAAAAACCCTTCCTGGGTTGTCTTTTAATTGTGTATGGGAGCATAGATCTCCTTTTGAGCCTTGTTTGAGTAGTATAATATCAGATCCATCTATTTACATCTTCCAACTGCAGTGTTATGCACTAAAACTGCACTGCACTTGCGTCAATATTTTGTGTAGCAGTTTTATTACATTTTTTGGTACTTTAGAGGCTTCTCTTGCCTAGCTTGAGGGACTTGATCCCCAAGATCTTGTACTTATTTGTTTTTTTTATACCTAATACCATGAATCTATCTTTGGCTCATATGTAATGTGTTGACATTTGCTGCTATTTCCCATTTTTATGTGCTATATTGCTACTTTCCCCATTTGGGAATACTACAGAAGAGAGGCATAAAGAAATTATTGTTAAGAGAGGATTTTTCCTCCTAGATGAACAACATGAGGAGAATAAAAATGGTATAAGGAGAGAGAGCTTACCACATCCATAGGATGAGGTGGAATATCACATCCTTAAGTACATTTCTTGTGAGGGGATATTGAGCATTGTCAATTCCTACTAGTCCAGGCTCCTATGCTAACTTAGATTCCAAGCTGAATTACCTTTCCATGAACAACTTAAAATTCCATAATTTCTCCTTCAATATATGAAGTAAATTAGTGGAAGAGTGAAAGGAGGGAAGCGTAATTATTTATCTCACCATGTCCTCATTATGTTGATAGTTATAGATTCCATGGAAACTTGCAGAAACCCATCCACTGGGAAGATTACATTGATATGGGCAGGAAATATTTTCTAGAAACTCAATTAGAGCTCCAAACAAGGTCAGAAGAGGTATAGGTAGAGGAAGAAATAAAATAAGCATAGGAAAACACAAAGGAACAAATAGAGGAAGTGGTAGGAGTGGCTACACCTAATACAACATGGGATTTCAAAAAAACCATTAGGGGAATAAATGAAGAACAAAAGAAAAATGCATACGAGTAGGTTACTCAGAGGATGAGAAACAATTTTTGTAGGGGGGATATGATGATCCTCTCAATTAGATGCAAATTAAGGCCTATCTAACCTTTCCTAGGCACATTTAACCTCTCATTTTTCACTTGGTAACATATTTCTCAACATTAATAATTTCCTAGGAAGGATATAGATTATTATTATACTTTTTATGCCTAATGTGTTTATTGTGCTGGATATTGAGGATATTTGGTACAAATCATAGGATATCCAGTGAAGAGAAAAATGTGGGACGTGTCCCCTACTATAGCGTGATCAAACTTCATTGACTTAGATCAATTACTACTTCTACTTGTAATTGTGAGGTCATAGGGAGAAAGATCCTATTTTCTAGGGATTTTGGAGGGAATGTAGTCATCTCTTCAAGGAGGCTTCTTGTTGGGTCTCGGAATTTTCCTTAAAATACATCCACTTTCACCATCATGTCCATTATATCACCTCCATTTCACCTCCATATCACTACCATGTCACTACATTCATCTCACTTTCATCATTATTTGGGTTACCCTTGTGTTCTCCAAACATTATTAATTTCTAGTATTTTTAAGTGAATTTGTGATCAAAAGTTGGGAAATAATATGCATATACTTATACCTTAAAAGTGGAAAGAGATTTGTGAAATGTGTAGGTTCATTGGAAGCTTCCAAGGCCCTATTATTATATGAATGAGATTTTAAGGAGGGATATGTGGCCTATGGTTAGAAAATTGGTTGAGAATATTATGGGTCAAAAGAGAGGAAAAAGGATCCTCATTAATGAGGAAGTTGCTTAGGAATTTGTATAAATAGGAGATCTCTCTCCTTTATTTGTAACTTAGTCTTGTTAATCTTATCATTTTGTACTTTGTAATTTTGAAGAACTTGAATAAATATTTTAGGTTCCAAGCATGGAAGGAGATGTGAAGTAGATATCATGGAGCATATTAGAATGTAAGGTAGAGTAGGTTTTATTTTGTAATTTTTCTTTGATTTCATTCAAGTATGTCATTTCATTTTTATGTTTTTCATTTCATTGAAAGTTTGATAGTTTAGATTTCCCATTCATGCAAGTGTGTTCAACTGGTTGATTGTAGATTTACTTGATTGTGTAATCTTATGCTAGCCAAATCATCTCAAGAAGGTGGCTCTTCCATTTTGCAATTGGGTTGTATTTGAAGTATGCGGTCATACATCGGTCTTAGTTCGTTTTACATGTTTTACAAATATTTCTTAGATTAAATTTACACTTAAATGTGTAATCTTATGCTCATCAAATCATCTCAAGAAAGTGGCTTTTCCATTTCCCAATTGGATTGTATTTGAAGTATTTGGCCATACAATAGTCTTAGTTTCCTTTTTCATGCTTCTTCATGCTTTCTTAGATTAAATTTACAATTAGTTGTATAATCCTGTACTCGCTAAATCATCTCAAGAAAGTGAATTTGTCATTTTCCAATTGACTTGCATTTGGTTGTTCGGTTATACAACAACGTTTTTTTTTTTTTTTTTTACTTTTCTTTTATTTCAATACTACAATTCTAGATTAGAATGCAAGTAAATTAAATTTTAATTCCTGAATGTAGAATAGATTTTCAAATTAATGTAGGAATGATGTGATTAGATTAATTTTTAGTTTCCATAAACTGATCCCTAGCATATATTGTGCATGTATGTCTCACAAGTCCTACGGATCCTGGATTGATAACTTATGTTAGTAATCTAATACAAATTATTTTATTCAACATTTTGGCGTTGTTGTTGGGGAGGCATACATAGGGATTAGTGTTAGTTTAGAATATTGTTTTATTTGTTAGCTTAGTTTCAATTCCATCGCAATTTCATTTTTCAATTATTAGATTAATTTTTCATTTTATCTAACAATTTCATTTTTATGCAATTTCATTTTCATTTTTTTTTTCAATTAATTTCATATTTTTAGAAATCTTTTTTAGGTTTTAGACTTTGACAAAATAAAATTAGTTTTTAGGGTTCGAAAAAAATTATATATATATATATAATAAAAATTTCTTTCAAAATAAAATAGAATACAATAAAAGTCAATGTTGATAAATTTTTAATTTCTTGCGTATGCTCTCCGCCTGCCCTTTGTGTGTTTAATTTCTTGAGTATATTTAGCTACATAATGCAATTCTGCAGCTAACTTTTTTTTTCATTATTTGATTTAATTTTCAATAATATATATATATATATATATATATATATATATATATATATATATATATATATTCAAATTGTATTTTCTTTATTAATATTTTTTTTAATAAAGAAAATTACAAAATAAAAATAATAATGATTTTAATAAAATTATTTGTTTTAATTAAAATATACATGTATATTTTTAAATTTTAAAAAAAGTAACATATATAATTAAAAAAAAAAAAAAAAAAAAAAAAAAACTAAAACATTTTAAATATAAAAACAATTAAAACAAATCTCTAAAAAATAAAACAAAAACAAACCATATATAAAACAATAAAACATTAAAAATAAAAAAATAAAACAAACAAAAGCAAAACATAAAATTTTAAAAACAAAATCAACACAACAATCGTACGTATGGTATGGCCTTTAAACATAAACCAAAGGAGGCCCACGCATATGTGTGAGGTTAGCCTTTGGCTTGGCCTTGTGCATTTGCGCAGGCCTCTGTGCCATGATCCCACATAGGCCACACAACCCTTCAAAATCACGAACAAAATCTGCTTAAGAAAACTAAGATTTCTTAATTGAATTGGCCTCTGCATAATTAAATCTCGCCCACATATCTGCAAATAAAACTTGATTGCGCGATCATTTTGGGCTTTCGCTTTCAATTCGCATCAATCTTGGCCTTCAATTCATTCCATCAAGTTCTCATCTCCAAGCCAGATCCAAGTGGCATCGATCATACCATTCAATTTCAGCCTTGCTTGGCCCTGCCACCAAATTCAACTGCTAATTCTAGTTCCATTAAAAATCAATTCAATGGTGAATTCGTTGAAGGGCGGTGGAAGAGTTCGAATTAAAATCAAATTTCTCAGTGGCATGTTGCTTTTATGGTTAGACAAGTGGGTTTCTAGGCGAAAATCTAGCAGATAAATCAAAAATTAATTTTACCATAAGAGCATTTTTAGAAAACGCAATAGTCTTGACACATCATTTTTAAACGCATTTTCTGAACAAGAGGAAGTGAATCTGGAAAAACCAAAACATGGGTTTTTTTCTGGAACGGGGTGAATTAAGTAACCCATAAATGGTTTCCTCAGATTTTTAACCGTTTGGGAGATTTTCAGGGATCCTTTTAGCTCCATTTTGCAGATTGCGTGAAGAAGAAAAATGATTTTTTTTTTTTTTTTTAATTTAATTGTTGGTAATTAGTTGAGGGATTTCAGCCATGATCTAGTTTTTTTTATCCGTAGGAGGTAGATCTGCATCTAAGACTAATTAATATGGATTCATCCAATCGAATTTTTTATCTACCAACAGTTGTGAGAATGCAGTGATGCAAAAGAGGATTCCAGATTTTTTTGACCCTGTAATTCTAGGAAAAGTGTGATTAGTCAAACCTGAGCTGAAGACCGCGTTGTATGATGGTGTGATGTGCATTTCTATTTGCGTTGAACTAAAGGCTACTAAAAATATCATTTATGATATTCCATGGATCTTATAATTTATGCATTTGGTATGTATCGTATAAATATCTGTTTTTATGGGCTTCATTGAACAGTTTATGAAATTTTGAATCATGCCATATACATTTCAACATAAACCTAGTGTCTATTAATCAGTTTTGCATTGAAGACCGTGCATGGCCTATCGTTGGTGATATCCATATCTATGTTGGAAAGTGCTCTCACATTAATTATGTGTATCGGCATGTTTTTTCCATAATAATAATAATAATAAAATTTAAAATTTTGCATCAATGAAATAAATAGGGTATTTGCTCATTTTTCTGGAGGAGGCATAGATTAATTCAAAGATTGGATTGATCATGAAAAATTCATAGTTGTGTATACTTAAATTTATGTTCAAGATTTTTAGCTACAGAAACTGCGCAATTCTGCATTCACTGTGCAATTCTGCAGCTAAACATCAATTCTGCAGCTGAACATCAATTCTACAGCTGAGAAACTTCATTGTTTCATCCAAATTTCAAATCAGCCTAACTTTCTCATCCGAAATCGGATTTCGACAATTCAAGTGTCATTGTAAATATCTCAACAAGATATACACAATGAGAAAGCTATCATTAGAGTTTGAAACAGCAAAGAATGAAGAAATTGTTGAAAAGACACAACAAGTAACTTGAGGCACTAATTTCGACACAGGTATAAATTCTTTTGGTTTTCCTTCATAAACTTGTTTTATTAGTACCAATTCTCAGTTTTTTGTGTAAATGTCATAACTAGAGAGATTGATCACCTCTCTCTTTTGATATTCTTACATTCCATTGCAGAAGAAGTACTAGTTTTTTGCAGGTTCCAAGAGGATGGTCATATGACCATAAGCGAACAATGTCTCTCTTAGAAACCACATTTGTTTTACAACAAAATGATCAGCAACAAAGAAGAAATATAAATGCATGAGAAAATGCTAATGCAGATAAGATCCATCACTTTCAAGCATTTTAGATACCATCGTCTTCATTTCATCCATGCTTCGTAATAGAACATTCACCTCATTTCCCTTCATATTTTCCATTCACATTCATCCTTCATTCACGTTCATTATTCATTCGCATTCATTCACTTCCATCCATACCTAATTCATGAATAAAATCAATCATTTCACTTACATGTTGATTAACTCCATTATCTTTTTCCTTTTCATGTTTGTTTTCCTTTCCCATATAAATCCTGCTTCAAAGAAAAATGTATATCTATAGTCCTTTTTGAGTTTTAAAAATATTTTCAAAAAGTACCCTGAGGCTTGCATGCCTTAATGGCTAATTCTCTTGCCGACAAACAATGGGAATACATTAATATCTCTTGTTTGATGGATCTTCTAGGTGACTCGACGTCAGCAAATTTATTCGTACCTAGCAAGATGTGATTAGGCATATTGAATCTCATTTTCATCAATGGTGAGAGGTCTCGTGTTGATCAGTGGCATACATTAATGGCCACTAATTCAACAATTTCTTACTATGTTCAACATTAGCAAATTCATTCACATAGATAAGAATTGTGCTAATGTGATAATGACATGAAGACTATCAGATCCATCATTATTCAACATTTGTAGCAGATGTATCAGATGTAGAAGAGGTAGAAGCTTCAGCAAATTCAGTAGCAACAACAAAGACTCACTTTCATAACTTAATTCACCATTTGCATGACCAATTGAAGAAGCATCAGATCATATTTTTGTAGCAACTACATATGCACAGCTTATCCATTTCATAGGTAACTGAAGGTGTGTTCTTTTCTAAATTTTTATCATGTAATTCCTTAAAATGCTAAAGTTATAATTTTTGGTAAAACACTCCACAATATTCCTTTTCTCACTTCATAAAATTGCAAAAACCATCAGTTGGGGGGAAGGGATATCACTCCATTTATTTACATCTTATGCCACATCACTTTCATATCACAAACATACAACTACTATTGCATTAAGATTCAAAAATATTATATGTTTTGCAAATCATCAAATTGATGAGCTTATTAGATGGCTAAATTCTCAATGTTTTCAAGATATTTGGATGCAACAAAGAATAAAAAAAATATTGTTACACAAGAACCAATACTCATCAATTTTGGTTTTCAGACAATAACCAACCATAAAAAAATCAAATTTTGGTTGTCACACAAGAACCAACCATAAATATGAATGTTGCAATCCAATGTATTTCAAAGAAAACTTTGCAAAAAAGCAATGAAGTTATCAAATTCTATGATAATGCAAAGTTAAAGGAGAATTAATACAAGCCAAGCTCATTCAAAAGCAAGACAATGTAAAGATAAAATGAATCAATGTAATAGGTTGCATGAGGACATGAAACAACTTCAGTTAGGGGGTATGTTTCACCTCATAAATGTCCTTAAAAAGACATGGATCACTTTCACCATCATGTCCATTTTATCACCTCCATCTCACCTCCATATCACTACCATGTCACTACATTCATCTCACTTTCATCATTATTTGGGTTACCCTTGTGTTTTCCAAACATTATTAATTTCTAGTACTTTTAAGTGAATTTGTGGTCAAAAGTTGGGAAATAATATGCATATACTTATACCTTAAAAGTGGAAAGAGTTTTGTGACATGTGTAGGTTCATTGGGAGCTTCCAAGGCCCTCTTATGTGGCTCCTAAAGATCAAATTTGAAATTGTCTTCATGATATGAAGGAGATTTGAAGGAGAGATATGTGACCTATGGTTAGCGAATTGGTTGAGAATATTATGGGTCAAAAGAGAGAAAGAATGATCCTCATTAATGAGGAAGTTGCTTAGGAATTTGTATAAATAGGAGATCTCTCTCCTTTATTTGTAACTTAATCTTGTTAATCTTATCATTTTGTACTTTGTAATCTTGAAGAACTTGAATAAAGCTTTGAGGTTCCAAGCATGGAAGGTGGCGTGAAGTAGATATCATGGAGCATATTAGAATGTAAAGTAGAGTAGGTTTTAGTTTGTAAATTTTCTTTGATTTCATTCAAGTATGTCATTTCATTTTTATGTTGTTTTCATTTCATTGAAAGTTTGATAGTTTAACTTTTCCATTCATGCAAGTTTAATTCACACAAGTGTGTTCAACTGGTTGATTGTAGATTTACTTAAATGTGTAATCTTATGCTAGCCAAATCGTCTCAAGAAGGTGGCTTTGCAATTTTCCATTTGGGTTGTATTTGAAGTATTCGGTCATACAATGGTCTTAGTTCCTTTTACATGTTTTGCAAATATTTCTTAGATTAAATTTACACTTAACTGTGTTATCTTATGCCTGTCAAATCATCTCAAGAAAGTGGCTCTGCCATTTTCCAATTGGATTGTATTTGAAGTGTTTGGTCATACAATAGTCATAGTTTCCTTTTTCATGCTTTTTCATGCTTTCTTAGATTAAATTTACAATTATTTGTGTAATCTTGCACTCGCTAAATCATCTCAAGAAAGTGACTTTGTCATTTTCCAGTTGACTTGCAATTGGGTATTTGGTTAAACAACAACATTTTTTTTTTACTTGTCTTTGATTTCAATACTGCAATTCTAGATTAGAATGCAAGTAAATTAAATTTTAATTCCTGAATGTAGAATAGTTTTTCAAATTAATGTAGGAATGGTGTGGTTAGATTAATTTTGTCCTAGCATTCCAGTCTTGTAATCTTCTATATACGAGCACATTTTTTAATCAATGAAAATAATTTTTGATTCCTAGACTACTATCTCTTTAGGGATATGACCCTCCTTAGGTTAGGGCCCACCCCATGTGCTCAATACCCCTCTTTGTACTTTTATTTTTTATGCATTAGTTTAGCTAGTCATTTTTGTAATATGATTTATGAATATTTCTTTCTGCATGTTAATGAGTTAGTTTGTTTACAATTTTTTTTATGCATATTATTTTAGTTAGAAATGGTTATTTTATGTTATTAGCATTATTTCCCATCCATTTATCTTGTTTTGATTGATGTTTCCTTACTTGATGTCATACATTTATGTATTTTGTTTTTACATAAATTCTTGTTTTGTAGAGCTACGAGTAACCCCAAAATCAAAATTTTGTGGAACAAACTTATCCATCATAGGTATAATGACTTGGAAAATACCTCCTTACTATCCTTTAGCCTTCCCTCAACATATAATTCCTTCAAACCACATATAAAACACATGTTTTCTTCTCACTGGATTGTCTCTTGTAGCAAAACAAGGACTCGTGTAGAAGCTCATATTTCACATCAAAAACTTATTTATATTTGCATCCAAAGCACGATTAACCTTAATTTTCATAATAAATTTTCCCCGAGACTGAGGATGAAATTTGGATGCCCAAAGGCCCCATAGAATCTTTGACCTAGATGTAGCACCAAAACTTCATTTTTTCTATAAATTAAGGTCTGATGTTTCAATGCTTTCTTTCAGATGCAAGTTTTTTTCCAACGCATAGTAGAGTAGATTTGCATTTGTTTCAAAATAATTGAATTAGCTTTCCTCCTTTTATTTCAAACATAATATATTTGCTTGATGTTCTCTCTTTCCTACAATTTTGAGTATTTCCTGTAGTATAGACAAGATGTTGGTCCATGTGTAACTTAGTTGATGCAGGAGCATCGGGACTTAGCCAGCAATGTGAAAATTTGTTCACATGTTGTGGCTAAATAGGTTGAAATTCATTTACTGATGTGTGAAAACCAGTTTTACTGAGAGGGTTGGATCTCTCAATGATTTTTTATAATGCATTTATGTAATAAGTTAGAGATTATCCTTATTTAGATTTAGAGATAGAGTTGTTTGCATAGGTGTAAGGGATAACTAAGAAATAGATAATTTGTTGTTATTGTTAGAGAGATATTCGAATGAATAAAAGACAGGAAGAACGTAATGAGACAGGGATTTTTTAGAGAGGTAGGAGTAGAGCGAGTGCATGGAGTTGTGTTTTGGAATTACATTGTTAGTGACAGGTCTTATTCTGTGTAATCTGGCCTAAGACAGAGACTCTGTGCTATTTATATAATTTGAAACAGATTGCACATAGCATTCCTTAACCGGACCGTGGAGGTCTCAAATGTTTGTTTTCTTTGAATGTTTTGATGCTGGGTTGTATATTCGTTTCTACTTAAAGAAATTGTTTCATTAAAAGAAATTTGGTGGCGTATTGTACCCTTTTGGTTCCGCAGGAAAAAACACCCAAATACACTAAGTATTGGGTTAAAACCCCAAATGAAATAGAGGCTGGACTTCAAGAAATTTTAGAAAGGATTTTTATTGTTATCGGGTCTACAGAAACCACATCACATCAGCGATCCTCATCGCATCAGTGATCCACATTGCATTGCAACCACATCACATCGTGACCACATCGCATCGACAGTCCACATCGTATCGGCGATTCACTTCGCATCGGAAATCCATATCACATCGCGCGATTCACATCGCATCAGTGATCCACATCGCATCAGTGATCCATATCGCATCACAGCGTTGAAGGGTAAGGATTCGGGTAAAAGAGATAGTGCGATTGCGATAAGGCGATTTAATGACAACCGTTGGATCGTGATTAATCATAAAAGCGGAGTCGGAATAGAATTTAGGAATTGAAATTTTATTGGTGCAAGTTTATACGATATCAAGTCCGGAAGACTGATCGGATCATTGTATTGAAGTAAAAGGGGTCTGAGCAAGTGAACAATGCGATTGCGATGGTGCGATTAAATCGCAGCCATTAGACCATGATCGTCCACTACCATCGGATCGAAGAAGTAATCGCTCTAAAGAGGAAAATAATTTGGCACGTTAAAAGATATAAGTTTTATTAAAAATAAAATTTGGGTTAAATTGAACTTTTGCTTCCGCTTGGCATCATTTTGGTATCGGATATTGTTACGCTATTTTTGAGCATCGTAGATAGAATTCCGCCCAGAAGAGGAGATGGGATAGGTCAAGGGAGACCTATAGCAAACGCAGCTTTGCTAGATGAGATCCGGCATTTGCGCACAAGAATGGCTACCATGGAAACTACGCAACGAAGAGCGATAGAGGGTGGAGTTTCTAGTTCCGATGAGGAAGAGTCCACAGATGAAGAAGTGGAGGAAGAAAATGAAGCAGCAAAAGTCATGAAGATGTTAGTCAAAGCCAGAAATCAGCTGAGGATAGAAGTGCCCTTCTATGATGGAAGTCTTAATGTGGAGGTGCTAACAGAGTGGGTAAGTTCGTTGGATAAGTACTTCGACTATAAAGAAGTTGATGATAAGAAGAAAGTGAAGTTTGCAACCACGAGATTGAAAGGCCATGCAGCCTTATGGTGGGACGAATTGCAGCTATCCAGGGAGCGAAAAGGGAAGTCCAAAATTAAGCAATGGGACATAATGGTAAGTAAGTTGAAAGGTAAGTTTTTTCCGAAAGATTACCAATTAAATCTGTTTAGACAATTGCAGACCTTAAAACAAAAATGGATTACAGTTAGGGAATATACTGAAGAAGTTTATAAGCTGAGTATTAGATCTGGCCATGTTGAAGATGATCTAAAAAAGGTAGCTAGATATATAAATGTATTAAGGTATGAGATACAATATGAGATCAACTTGTTAAGTCTAAGAAATATTGAGGATGCCTATCAAGCAAGTTTGAAGGCAGAGGAGAAGATCTTGAGGAAGCAGATTCAGAGAAACAGAGGAAAAATCTCAGCCAGAGGTAGAGGAACTACCAGATCCAGAGGATCACAGCATCAACATGAAGCAGGAAGCTCAAGTAGCAGTGCACCACAAAGAGGAGAATCTAGCAGAGGAATATTCATGCCCAGAGGAAGAGGGTGAGGAAGAGATGTTCGGTGTTATACATGTGGAGAGTGGGGACATATGTAATGTGATTGTCCTCATAATAAATTAGTGATTCAGAGGAATGAAAATGTGGCTGAGGCAAAGCCAGAACCACCGCAAAATATGGAGAAAGAAGAACCCCCTGAAGAATGTGAATCACTGTTGTTGAGGAGAACTTTGCTTAGAGCAGGGAATGAGACCAGAGAACCCGCACAGAGGAAGAACTTGTTTAGAACCACCTGTAAATCAAAAGGTAAGTGTTGTAAGGTAATAATAGACAGTGGAAGCACTGAAAATATTGTGTCCAAAAATATGGTGGATAAGCTTGGGTTAACAAAGACAGTACATCCTGCACCCTACAAAGTGTCTTGGTTGCAGAAGGGCCATCAAATCATTGTGACAGAACAGTGCAATGTTGAAATACAAATAGGTACGTATAAAGATGTGATTTTATGCGACATTATGCATATGGATGTATGTCACATATTATTGGGGAGACCATGGCAGTTTGATCAGAAAGTGGTTCATGATGGAAGGAGAAACACCTATACCATAGAGAAGGACGGAAACAAGCACACGTTGTTACCATTGAAGAATGATGCAGATAAAGGATTGCCTGAAAACAGTATCACGTTGATAAGTGGTAAAGAATTGCTACAGGAGGTTGACAAAAGTGAGGAATTGAAATTTGCTATTGTAGGGAAGCCCAAGGTAATCTTAACTTCCACAAATTTGAATGATTTTCCTGAAGAAATTAAAGCCGTGTTAGATAATTTTATGGATATCATTGTGGATGAATTTCCGAGTGTATTACCATCGGTTAGAAGTGTTAGTCACCATATCAACTTAATACCAGGGGAAATTCTACCCAATAAAGCTGCGTATAGACTAACTCCCCAAGAAAACGCAGAGGTTGCAAGACAAATACAGGAATTGATGGACAAAGGGCTGATCAGAGAAAGTCTTAGCTGGTGTGATGTACCAATAGTACTCAATCCAAAGAAGGGATGAGAATGGCACATGTGCACAGATTCCAGAGCTATCAACAAGATAACAATCAGGTACATATTTCCTTTTCCCAGAATGGATGATTTAATGGATTGTTTAAGTGGATCCAGATACTTTACTAAGATAGATTTGAAGAGCAGGTATCATCAGATAAGGATTCAAGAAGGCGATGAATGGATGACTTCCTTCAAAACAAATAGTGGATTATATGAGTGGTTAGTGATGCCTTTTGGGCTCACTAATGCACCCAGCACATTCATGAGGCTAATGAACGAAGTCTTGAAGGAGTATGTAGGTAAATTTTTCATAGTTTACCTTGATGATATTCTGATTTTTAGCAAAAGTAAAGAAGAACATTTAGAACATCTTAAGTTGGTCCTGAGAACTCTACAAAAGGAGAAACTACTAATCAATTTGAAGAAATGTAGTTTTATGAAAGAGGAGCTGGTGTATTTAGGATTTTTAGTTTCCAAAGAAGTTTTGAAGATGGATCCGGAGAAGGTACAAGTAATCTGGAATTGGCCTACTCCCAGAACTACATTTGAGGTAAGAAGCTTCCATGGACTTGCAATTTTTTACAGAAAATTCATAAGAGGCTTTAGTAAAGTTTGTGCACCAATCCTTGAGACTATCAAAGAGATAAATCAGCCATTTCGATGGATAGAAGCAGCTGATAGAAATTTTAGATTGATGAAGAAGAAGATAACAGAGGAGCCAATTTTAGCATTGCCTAATTTTGAGAAATTTTTTCAAGTAGAAACAGATGAAAGTGGAGTAGCAATTGGTGCAGTTCTAAGTCAAGAGCAAAGGCTAATAGCATATTTCAGTGAGAAAATGAATGATGCAAAGAAGAAATATTTTTCTTATGACAAGGAGTTTTATGCTATTGTGCAGGCACTGAAAAATGGAGACATTACCTGTTGCCAAAAGAATTCATTATGTATTCAGACAACCATGCCTTATAGTTTATCAATAACCAGCCTAAATTGAATCAGAAGCATGCTAAGTGGGTAGAATTTCTAGAAAGTTTTACTTTTGTAATAAAGCATAAGAGTGGTAAGTCAAATAAAGTAGCAGATGCATTGAGCAGGGTAAGTTTTATTATGTGAGAGTTCAAAGTGTGTGTTGTAGGTTTTGAGGAAATGATAGAAATGTACAAGAATGATGAAGATTTTAGAGATATCTACACAACAGTTCAAAATTCAGTGAGCCATAACCGAAGTCAGTGGATGGACTACCTCATTCAAGGAGACTTATTATTCAAAAGTAACAAACTATGTATTCCCAAATGTTCCATGAGGGAGAACATAATCAAGGAAAAGCATAGTGGAGGGTTATCTAGTCATTTTGGACAAGATAAAACCTTCGCTCAGGTGAATGCATTTTATTTCTGGCCTAAAATGCAAACTGATGTTAAAAATTTTGTTGAGAAATGCAGGATATGTCAGCATGCCAAAGGAAGGAGTCAAAATAAAGGACTGTATCAGCCATTACCAATACCATACCGACCATGGGATGCAATTAGCATGGATTTTGTTTTGGGATTACCAAAAACCCAGAGAGGAAATGATTCCATTTATGTTGTAGTAGATATATTTTCCAAAATGGCACATTTCATTGCATGTAAGAAAACTAGTGATGTAAAACACATAGCTAATCTATTATTTTCATAAATTGTAAGATTACATGGTTTACTTGTAAGCATTGTATCTAATCATGATACTAAGTTCTTCGGGCATTTTTGGAGGACACTTTGGAAGAAACTAGGAACTAATCTCAGTTTTAGTTCAGCATATCATCCTCAAACATATGGAAAAACTGAAGTAGTGAACAGGAGCTTGGGGAATATATTAAGGAGTTTAGTATATCAGAATCCCAAATAGTGGGATTTGGCATTATCTCAAGCTGAGTTTTCTTATAATGATACACCAAACCGAAGCACTAGAATGAGCCCATTTCAGATAGTCTTTGGAATGCATCCGAGAGGAGTGTATGAGCTTAGAGATTTGGGAAAACAAGAAGCCAGGAGTGCAAGTGCTGAAGATTTTTCCGAACATATGCAGAGATTACAGGAAGAAGTAAAAGGGAAATTGTAGGAGAACAGTAGTAAATTGAGAAGGAGAGAGAAAGAGTGTCAAGTGGGAGACTTAGTGATGGTGCATTTGAGAAAAGAGATATTTCCTACAAAAACTTACAATAAACTAAAAATGAAAAAAATTGGACCTTGTAAAGTTATAAGGAAATACTCAGATAATGCATATAAGATTGAGTTTCCAGAAGGGATTGGAATATCCCCCATTTTTAATGTTGCAAACTTATATTCATTTAGAGAGAGAGAGTCGCAGGAAGGAGATACAGGTGATGAAGTTCGATCCATGAACTGGGAGGAATAGGTACCAAAAGCAATCAAGAAAGAATTCGAAGGTATCTTGGATCAAAGAGTATCCAAGAAAACCCAAGGTCAAACATATTTCCAGTACCTAGTCAAATGGAAGGAGAAACTAGTGGAAGATTGCAGTTGGTTAACAGCAGAAAAACTAGAAAAGTATGGAGTAAGTTGTGAAATTTTGAAGGACAAGACATTTCTTCCCTGGGAGTCTGATGCAGGAGCATCGAGACTTAGCCAGCAATGTGAAAATTTGTTCACATGTTGTGGCTAAATAGGTTGAAATTCATTTACTGATGTGTTAAAACCAGTTTTACTGAGAGGGTTGGATCTCTCAATGGCTTGTTATAATGCATTTATGTAATAAGTTAGAGATTATCCTTATTTAGATTTAGAGATAGAGTTGTTTTCATAGGTGTAAGGGATAACTAAGAAATAGAGAATTTGTTGTTATTGTTAGAGATATTTGAATGAATAAAAGACAGGAAGAACGTAATGAGACAAGGATTTTTTAGAGAGGTAGGAGTAGAGTGAGTGCTTGGAGTTGTGATTTGGAATTACATTGTTAGTGACAGATGTCTTATTCTGTGTAATCTGGCCTAAGACCGAGACTCTGTGTTATTTATATAATTTGAAACAGACTGTGCATATCATTCCTTAATCGGCCCGTGGAGGTCTCGAATGTTTGTTTTCTTCGAATATTTTGATGCTGGGTTGTATATTCGTTTATTCTTAAAGAAATTTTTGCATTAAAAAAAATTTGGTAGCGTATTGTACCCTTTTGGTTCCGCAGGAAAAAACACCCAAATACACTAAGTATTGGGTTAAAACCCCAAATGAAACAGAGGCCAGAATTCAAGAAATTTTAGAAAGGAGTTTTATTGTTATCGGGTCCGCAGAAACCACATCACATCGGTGATCCACATTGCATCGCGACCACATCGCATCGCTGATCCTAATCGCATCGGTGATCCACATCGTATCGGCGATTCACTTCGCATCGGAAATCCATATCGCATCGCAACCATATCGCATTGCACGATTCACATCGCATTGGCGATCCACATTAAATCGGCGATCCATATCACATCGCAGCGTTGAAGGGTAAGGAGTCGGGTAAAATAGATAGTGCAATTGCGATAAGGCGATTTAATCACAACCGTTGGATCGTGATTAATCGTAAAAGCGGAGTCGGCATCGAATTCAAGAATTGAAAGTTTATTGGTGCGAGTTTATATGATATCAGGTCCGGAAGACTGATCGGATCATTGTATTGAAGTAAAAGGGGTCTGAGCAAGTGAACAATGCGATTGCGATGGTGCGATTAAATCACAGCCATTAGATCGTGATCGTCCGCTACCGTCGGATCGAAGAAGTAATCCCTCTAAAGTGGAAAATACTTCGGCACGTTAAAAGATATAAGTTTTATTAAAAATAAAATTGGGGTTAAATTGAACTTTTTCTTCCACTTGGCATCATTAGTCTCTCTTCAATTGCTTCCACTTGCATAGTAAAAATAAAAATAAAAACACATTACATGCTTCATACATAGTGTCAACCCATCCTAGTTTGTATGAACCCTGAGGTGACAATTAAAATCAAGACCCCTTATGAGTTGCAAAAATATTGTTTAATAGTGAGGGCCATCAAGGGGAACATATGACAGGTTTCATGCTTTTCCAAGGATATTTTTCACAAATGGGGTACTCCATATTTTTCCAAGTTAAGTGCTTCACATGTGATATTTTTTGCATACTTTGATAACAAGAAATCTGTCTAGTTAGGTACTTCCTTTGGTCTAATTTTGATATGATTTTTACTATATGTCTCATATGTAACACTTGCATGGCTTGGTGTATCCTTCATAAGTATTTATTTAGAAAAACAACATTCTAATAGATGAAGTACACTTGCATGGATTGATGTATCCTTCGTAAGGATTTATATAGAAAAATGAGATTTAAATAGATGAACCCTTGAGTGTAAAAATGGGATGTAGAAAAGTAATAATTTTTTGGTATTAAGAGTCTCCCATCCCTTTACTTTTATTCCAATAATTATCTCATTATTCTGCCTTAATGTTAGATTCTTTGAGATACAATCAAGCTCCCCATTTTGATGTACCTCCCATATTTCTTTTATAGAGTTTGTCCAAGTGATGTGAGAAGGCAATAGTTCCAATACTTGGCCTTTGGATGTATTTATATCTTCTTGAAAACATGGAACAACCTAATTTTCCTAAACTTCCATACTTGATTCATAGTTTATTAATGAATAAATAATCCATCACTTTTGGCAATTACTTTGAGTATCTTGGTTGTAATTGGTGTATCTAAGGTAGTTAAATTTTCTTTAAGCTTCTTATCCAAATGTTTTAATAGTATAATTTGATTTCCTTGCTAGTATTATTCTCTATTCTACACTCTATTACCATGATATTATGGCGTCATTCACTACAATCATTAGTTATATGATTAAACAAGTGTTACATATTCACATTATTTAAGGGTTTGAATTAATTAAAAATGAAACACAGGAATGATACATGCACTAATTGAATTCATCTATCATTTCTAGCTCCACCTTATGAATATTACAAATTAAATTTGTATTTCAATTAGTAAACCAAAATAAAATTAAGTTTGCATTTACATTTAACATTATCATCATGTAAATTTTATTTTAAATTTTTCACTATTAATTAAAACATATTATTTCATCTTATCGACATTGCAAAAATAGTAGGGACTAACTATTTTGTAGCTACTCTTCTTATTCTTTTTGTGCTTAAGGAGGCAATATTCTTTGTCCTATTTGAAAATCACAGAAATTTAAGGTGATGAAAATACTCTTCTAATGATCTTATCCTAGGTTAATGTTTTTCTATTATCCAAGAGCCAAAGGAAAGTGTAAATATTTAGCCTTAAGGCTAGATTCCAATGTTTTTCCATATGTATTTATGTTCTAAATATACCCATATCATTGTTATCATGTAGGCCTATTTTACATTAAATTTCCAACCCCCACACCCCCCCCCCCCTCTCGAGTAATAATCTTAAGACATCAACTCTCATATTTATTTTAATTATTATTGAATTGAATTGATTCTCCATTTCCATGAGCATATTAGGTTCACGGGTAAGAGGCCATAAAACACATGGTTTCCATCTCCTTCTGTCTTGATATTGGTAGGTCTCATTATATTTCCAATTTTGGATAAACTTCTTTTACCCACTAGCTAATAAGGTATGATTTTCTTCCGAGAGAGGTACCTCTTTCCCTAGAATTGATTCTTATTTCCAAGCTATTTGAGAATTATTTTTAAATCCATATTCTTTACGAATTTTTTTAATCCACTCTCAATGCCTTCACCCTTACTATATTTATCTCAGAAAACTATAGAATATCACATTCACTGTGACTTTCTTCTTCAATCACTTATCTAGCTTCAACAAATATACCCCAAACTTGGTGTTTATTAATTTACATAATAATTATTTCTCTCCTTCTAAATAAGTGGTTACTTGCATATTGTAGACATGGATTTGATCAAACAGGAGTATTTGAATGATGGAATAAAAGTTTCCTTAAACAACGATGAATTCCTTACTAGCCATAACCCTTAGATATTCAAATATACAAAATCCCTCCACTCCTTTAATCCTTTCTTGGACGTCAACCCTTTCAAAAAATCCTCAACATTTTCCCTTATCTGACATTCTTTCACACTTTTGATTTGATAATATTATGTCCAAACTTTATTTGCATAAGAAAATGATTTATTGTTATTTAATCTTCTCTACAAGTTATACATATTTATAGACCCTTCCTTGCTCTTCTTTGCATTAGTTTCCAAGTTAAAAACTCATTCTTAATTGCTAGGCATAAATATATGTGTCTTCTTAGGATTTTATATCTTCCATAACATTTTCCACCACCTATAAACATGATTAGGCTTAGAGGTAAAATTTGTTTGATAACCCAACTTTTCTGAATAAAAACCAAATATTTGATTCCTTGACCACAACATCAAATCTTCTTCATCTATAATTTTGACATGGATTCTGTTGAGTTTTTATGCATAATTATCATAGGTGCTTTCATCCTCTCCTTTTTTCCCCAACTTATGAGCTCTCATCTAACCCTACTACCAAATATTTGTAGTTTATTGGTCCATTACCTGATTGAGGGTAAAAATACATCTTTCTTGAAAAATTTATATTAGTATTCTATGGAGCCTGTAGCAATTTCTGCAACCAATTCAAAGGTCGACACCAACCTTAACTTAATCTCCATTCCCCACCTTCCAAACCAACCAATTACTAATTAAAAGTAAAGTTTATACCATTTACTTCCAATTATTGGATGTACTCCTTGTCACTTTAACTTCTTATCTAATCTATGGTTTCTCCTAGCTTTATATAACTATGAACTATGATTTGTTTCCACAAGTTTTCATAAGAAATACTATTCCATAATATTTGGTTGTTATATATTTCATAAACAAATGAACATTTTTTTATCCCCAACCATTCTTATCCTCCTACTTTACTATTAACTTCCATTTTATAAAGGGGATCTTTTCAGTTTAATTTTTCCCGATCCATAGAAATCTAAACACCTTATTTTTAATCTTATTTAAGAACCCGTATGGAATATATCTTAGGGTATTCCAAAAGACTGAAATTACCTCTAGTATTAAGTTAGCCAACATCGTTCTATATCTTAATAATAACCTATTATTATACCAATGATTTTTTATAGCCTCTACCTTATCAATCATCCATGCCACTCATTCATATTGTAACTGAAATTTAGCTTAGTAGGAAAGCCAAAATATTTGAACCTTAATTAGAAATAAAAAACATCTCCCTTTTCTACCTTGCTTCTAAACCATTAAAAGAAATTTACAATTTTAGTACATTGAATTCCATACCTATTGCTCTATAATAAATATCTATAATTTCATTAAGCTTCATTAAAGAAACATTAATTAACGTTAAAATATTGTCAACAAACATCGTATGTGATAGTGGCATATCTTTCCTTAATTTGTGCTTGTTAATGCCCCAACTATCTTAACCTCTAAAATTTTCCTACTAAACCCTTTTGCAATAATTGGGAAGATTAAAATGGACATGGGACATTCTTATCTCAACGACTTGGATGGAGTGAAAAAGTTGAATGTTGGCCCATATATAATATAACAAAATAAAATGATATCAAACAACACATTATCCACTCCACAATAGGCAAGTTGAATCCCACATGAATACAAGTCAATTTGATATATAACTAACTAGACATATCATATTCCTTCGATAATTCTATCTTCATTAGCATGACTAGAGAGTTTTAAGCCTTAATAATATGTAAGCCTTCTTGATCTACCACTATTGCATCACGATATTTTTTTTTCAATGAGAACCCATACTACCTCTAAGATATGGCCTCTGATAAAATCCTTTTGATTCAAATTACCATGATATTTGTTAGAATTTGTATATATAGTTGTGTAATTATATTGGCCTAAACTCACCAAAATAGTTTGAATTATCCTTTTTATGGATTAGTGCTAGGAAAGTAGCATTTAAAGACCCTAGGATATTCCATATACTTATTACCTCATATATAACCCTTAAGAGTTCCTCCTCCCACAATTCATAAAAGCTATAAATAATTCAACTAGCTAATTTCTTGGACTTGGGATTTTGACTTTTTAAAAGAAATCTAGCATTTCCTTGAACTCCTCCTTAGAGAAATCTTCCAATAAACTTTGATTTTCTTCCTTTGTTAAAAATAAGGAAAAACAATGAGAGTTTCATGATTTTTGTTATTATCATCCCTTTTAGGTTATGAGTAAATAGATTGGAATTATGAACACTAAATTTGTGAATATTTTCATTTTTTGGATTTTCTTAAGCCTCTTCGCGTGGTTTTCAAAAGTATGTAAAAAATATGTATTTCATCTCCCTTTTGTAACCATAACCCCACACTTCATTCTCAATGCCTTTCTCCTTTCTTATAACTCTTTCTTGATATTTCCCAAATTATCTACACTTTCCTTTTCTTTTGGATTGAAAATATCATAAAGTTCTAGTAGAAAAATATTTCTAAATGTTCTTCTATTTTTTCTATAATTTTAATTTATTTTAGGGCCAAACAATAACTGATATTTTTTCCTTATTTATGCCATCAAAAAACTAAAAAATTGTTTAGTCCCATTATTTTGCATCAAAACATACCCATTCCTTATCATTTAACCATTAAATATTCACTTGAAGGGAGTATTGGATTTATGTCTTTCCTATCAATTTTTTGTATAAGTTTTAAGCAATTAGAACTACCTTGCACTTTGACTAGGGTACTCATTCTTTCCACTTCCATTACTAATATTCCGGAAACCAAAACCTATTACATATTTTAGAGACTCCAATATTACCTATCTTATTATTCCTCTAGGTCAGAGAAATCTTGATAGGTTCAACATATACTGATACCACTTCCTTTATAGACTTGAGGGTGAAAATCTCAAGTAATTAGTCATACCTTGCATCTTCTCCCCAAACCCCTACTCTAAAAGGTTAAAATCAAATATCCCTTATGATAATATTATCATGATTTAGTCACAAGGCCCATAAAAATTTATTACCAATTATTTATGATCTAATTCTTGGACTTGTAATTTTGTACAAATAATCACTACAAAAATATACTTTTGTAAGTGCATATTAATTTTCCATCTAGTTATTAATCCCTCTCAGTTCCTACTTGCATTAACATATCAAAAATACCAACTTGTTAATAATTTTTCTGGGGTCTCCATCAATTTTCTCCCTTTCATTGTTGTCTCCTACAATAGCAAATATATTTGGTTTGTGAAACTCAACTAATTTAACTAGGGATAATATTTATGAGGGGCTACTTAACCCTCTAACAATAAAGCACAAGATTACCTTGGGGTAACATTATAGGGATTTTGTCCTACTCTAAGAACCCTTGTTATGGATTTATTTTTCCTTGTTGAACCTCTTTCATAGCCTTTTCTTGAGAATGATGGAGATAGGATTTTTGCGTGAATCTCTCCCACATGGTTTAACAATAAAATCCCCTCAATTCTCATCAAGATTTTTATCTTCTCCCTTCCTAGATTTTATCAAATTTCTATATTTCGGTTTTTTATTTAGGAATTTGTTTTATCGAAATTGTTTTAGGTTTGATCCACAAAAGTTACATGAATTCCAATAATTGCATGAATGTCAATATTTAAGTCACAAACGATTATAAAGATACAATCACTATGAATCATTTGTACTTTGGTTGTTTAAATTGTCTCAATGGATGTTGAGGCGGAATGGAGCAACATATATGTTCATCATGCAAACATGTTGGACATACACCTTTGACATAACAATCTCAAATTTTTTATTGCAAAAATATTATGTTGCAATTATGTTTATGGTTCCTTTCTATATAAGAAAGAACACCATGGATATATTATCTTACATTAGAATTGAATTTGGAAACATTATTTTTGCTTGGTGGGTAATTTATTTGTCTCAGGGAAACAAATGATCATATATCTCATAAGGTCTTCATCTTGTACAATGTCATCAAGGTGCACATGTAGACAATGTTTGTTCAACATTACAATTGAAATTCTATTAGAATGTGTGATTGAACTTTGCACACGGTCTAAATTCCATGGTTCATTTGCAAATAGTTGCTTCATTTAATTGTTACTTTTTTGTTGACACAAAAGTTTTCATGTGTTCTTTTTTGAATTAAACACAATGAATTGATCATTTTGACTTATAGTAAAGTTGTGTATACTAATCCATATGCTCAAATGATGTTTTGATCAAATGCAAGCTTATCTAAATTCAATCTGTATTCTCTATGTAATATTATAGCACAAGCTAGTTGTCTTGGGATTTATTTTTCATATTGTACTAATAACTAGATCAACAATTCTATCCAAATCACATTCAATTCCATTTTTCCCTTTGAATAAATCTGTAATACTCCATCAACACCATTGACAAGGTTGTCTTCTATATTATGGTTTCTAGCATATAGTTCAAGTAGGAGATTTCTTTTGACGAGTATTTTCTATGGAAAATTAGTTATTTTGCCATAAGTTGCAATTTTTTCTTTAGCATTTTCAAATTCATTAAATGCTTAAAGAGTTATAAATTATTAATCTATTCGTGGTGATCTATAATGATGGTGATTTATGTATTCTATCTCATCGTTAGATTGCTTATTAAATCTCATTTTGTTCAAACTTTGATAAAATATGTGTTGTGTTGATGCATTGGCATATGCAACTCATGCCATTTTACTTTTTATGCCAAAAATTATATGATAATTTCTCCTTGTTCAACATTAGGCTTTCAAAGCTTAGAGAAACTTTGACAAATTATGCTTGATACATGTCCCCACATAATATTATATCTGAACATTTCATATAAAAAAATTGGGCTATGTTTTATTTTTTGTAATTGTTTATCAATTTGGTACAATAACATTGAGCCAAAAAGGGATGCCTCATCAATTAACAACATAAATTTTTTCAGTGTTGTGTCAATGTGTTCAAATTTTTATTTCTAAGAAGTATGTATTTTGATTTGTTAAAGAACATGCAAAATGTAGAATGCAATGTGACACCTCTTGCATTAAATGTTTATTTTCTTACATATGTTGTTATGATTCCTTTTAAGTGGGTCATATTTTTTATTATTAATATGCATATGCATAAAGGATTGAAAATTTGCACTCACAACAATTTTTTTCATAGTTACTGTGTCTCTCGTAAAAAACAAATAGATTGGTTCATTTAGGGTTTTTTCTTCTTAATAAATATATCTTTTACTAAACAGTGTTTAAAATTTGTTAAAGTTCCCGAATATGGGTGTTCAGGGTTGACAGGTGGAGGTCTTGCGCGTGGCGCATGCCACCACCACTTGGTTGCACGTGGCTCCAGAGCTTGGCATTAGAATCTCTAGCTTGGTGTTTCCTTCAACGACATTAATTCTCCACTTGCTCTAGTTTAATTCTCTTCGCACTCCACCTGCACTCTGGTTTAATGTTCGTCCTTCCCGTAGTCAATTCATGGCACCCTGTCCCCTCTGGTAGACGCTTATATGTGCAAATTTTTGGGAATAACCTCCATCCATATTCCTCGCCTTCTCTGCAGCTGGAGGTATCCTGCCTTCTCTCCGCTTTTCGCCCCGTCTCACCTCTCGCCTCCACCGCTTTGCCTTCTCGTTACTCCTCGCCTTTCAGTCTTCCCTCTCGGCTCTCCTGCGACACCATGCCTCGATGCCACAGGATGTGCTATCGCTGAGGCCGAGGAAGAGGCCAAGCCTCTTGTCCACCCATCTCCGTTTTGGCTGACTGTCACTCGCCCCCCTGAGAGGACTGACCTACGGAACTCACTCTTCACTTGGATGCTTGTGAGGAATGAGACTAGCATTGTGTCTCTACTTCTTTCTCCCTCCACCTCTTGGATGTCCACTCTTGTGAAATGGAGTCTAGCTCTTGGAAGTGCTTGCGGAAGTCCACAATTTCTCAGTCCACTCAGTAGCTATCTAGAAAAGTGGCAGCTCTTCAGGCAAAAACAACATTGCACTCCTCAGGCAGCGACTGTGGGGAGAGTTCAGAATCATAGGGCACGAAAGAGTTTGCAGGGGCGTGCTCAGCCTTAATGCCAGAGTCGTTAGTGCAGCAAACGAAGAAGGCCGAGGATTCCTCCAAGGAATACGGCTGCTATATTGTCGAAGATCCTCCCCCAGATATATGAAACATGATCAGTGGCAGACGTTTTTTCATCTCAAGGTCTCCTATTTAAGTTAGCTTTTACGCTATTTCTTTTATGTCTTCCTTGTTTATGCTCATTTTCCTCTCTTTTGGACAATTACAGTTCTACGTCGTTTCCTCGCTAAAAAAGGACTTCGGGACCTGCTTCCACCTGAGAAATGATGAGTTTTTGAACTTTAACTTATAGATATCATTAGCACAAGTCAAATAACTAATCCTCTTATTATTTCAGACTAATAGAATTAATCTATATATATATATATATATATATATATATATATATATATATATATATATATATATATATATATATATATATATATATATATATATATGTTGAAGTGTTTTATAATTTTATAGAATGTTGTATTCTCTGATGCATGTAGTTGCTTTATTAAGCAAATTTTTTATCTTTTTTAGGTTTTGAAATTATTAAAGGAAAATATCAACACAATAGTCTTCATAGTACTTATTATCATTAGAGAATACTTCATTAGTGATTAATTGGTTATCTTTAACTAAATCTTTGTTAAAAAATTCATAATATTTAGCTTGAAAAGTATTGAATGCTATTTATTGTAGCTTCAAGAGTGAATATGTTGCCTTTGTTATCTATAATATTTCATATAAAAATACATTTACATCTATTGTGGTAATTGGTAATAATAATAAGATACCAATATGTATTTTTTAATAAACTTTTTTTTATAGATTATAATAATATATTATATGAATTATGATTACAAATGCTTTCTTAAATTACGAGTTCTTATATAATTATGATTACAAATATTTTTTCAATTTATTTAATTTTATTAACTTTAATACAAATTAGAAGTACTCTAGACAACTTAAATGACCAATTATATAGTTAGAAATGCATTTTAACTTTTCATTTAACACTTTTCTTATAGTATTTCACTTTATGTTATAGATGCTAAGTATTCAAGTATATTCATTGCATCTTTTATGTATCATGCATTTTTTAGTGTTAATCCATAAAAAAAGACATGTATATTTGGCTTAAGAAGATATCAATATATATCTTCTGAGTAAATTATCTCTACTTCTTACCATGCAAATATTATATGATTTATAATTACATGCATTTTCTTGAATTATGAGTTTCTTATATAGCTTGTGGTTATATGCATTTTTCTTAACTTATGAATTTTTAATTTTGTGGAATTTATTTTAAGTTTGGTATTTTTATTTTAATCTTGAAATTGCATTGATTTTACTTGAATAAACATGATTTCTTTTAATTTAATAAATAATGTTTCAATTAGTCTATTAATAAGGAGTTGGGTTGGAGTATTTTTTAAATTGAACTATTTCATAATATTATTTATGTCCATAGGTGTCTAAACTTGTATTGATATTTTACATTGAAATTTGTGCAATACTACAATAGTAAAAATTCATATAAAAAATAATTTGAAAAAAAATACCTGTAAATATTTAGAAATTTCTCCTAACAACTTTCTTCAATAAAGAATTATTCATTATCTTCAATAAACATTGAATATAACGATTCACCCACCTATATAGATAAACATCACATCCTTAAATTTTTCCTTAATCTAGCTAGAAGCATCATCAAGGTTACCCATGCTTTAGATATTATATATGTGAACTTTTGATTATTTTCTTTTATGGTTTCTTTCAAGCTCATGCACACATTCTTCCAAGCTAAATGTTGATTCATAAAGGTTTCATCAATTCCATATGGAATATATAGAAACTTATAGCATCAATTCTTCTCTAGAGAAATAGAGAAATTGTCAGGGTATTTATATTCATTATATCTCACACATATGACATATGACATGTTTCATTTGTTTCCCTTTTTTTATATGGCTTGATGCAAGTTCTGCCAATCATATATAACTTTTAAGTTTTCTTATTATCAATGTAGATCTTTTAGTTTTTTTTATAAGCTAAATGCATATTAATATTTGAGTTAAGTATTAATAAATATGTATTTCTTTGAACATGTATTCAAGGGTAAAGACAAAACAACATAAAGCTTGTTTTACAAATATTTGTTGCAAATTTAACAAAGTTTTTACAAACCTATTTATTGTTTGCACATAATCAAGTTCTATTTTTTTGTATTGTTTACATAATGTTTAAATGTCATTGCCATTAGTTGTCATGTAAAAGCTACAATGTGTAATTGTTGCATAGGAATTAAGGATAAATTGAGATTTGAGTTTGCATTTCAAATTCTTAGAATATGAAGAGAAAAACTATTAGTCCATATGTTTACTAGTATTATCCCTAGTAGAATTGTTGTTTGATATAAACTCTCCTAGAAGTTAGCAAACATACATGTCTAATTGTATTTATCATGCTTTAAGATGTCAAAATAAGTTTCACATTTTTATTTATTTTATTATTGTTAAATTCTATTAGTTCATGTATTGGGAAATTGAACCTATAATGAGCATTGTTCTTTTACTACGAGAACTTGTATGATGATGATGTTAAATTGTTTTAAGATCATTTTGCAAGTATTACTAAATTAGAGGAAAAAGGACTACAAAGTCCTAGATTTCAACATTTGTAGGTCTTCTATAGATGGGTGTATCTTTTATCCATAGGAATGCATGGTCATGTTGGTTTCTCTTTTTTGCAACTTGATTACGAAGACATATTTTTTCAATTCACCATAGTATTTGTAATCATGAGACATTTTTACCACATCAGTTATCAATTTCTATAGTATCTCACAAGATACTAGATCATTTCATATCAAGCTTTCTTCTATAATATTTTCAATGGGTGGATTGTTTTTTACTTTTATATGTTTTAGTGCATTGCTTATTGGTTTCAAAGGATGTTATGCAGTACTAAAGGATATAAAGTGTTGGAGCTAATGATTACATTCCATATTTGAGAAATTGGTTTGTGATGGTTGAGAAATTCTCTCAACCACTCTCTCTAAATTAGGAATAAGTTGGATCTCAAAAACTCTATTTAATAGAGTAATTTGAATGTAATCAGTGTGTGTGAGTGTGTGTGCACATACACCATTTGTGCATAATATGATTGTGTTTCAGTAATTATGTGATTTTTAGTGGTTTTTAACATGGTATCAGAGCACAGGATCAGAGGCCTGTGTGTTGTGTTGTGAAAAAATTCCTACACCATATTTGTATTAGTTTTATTAAATTTTGTTGGATTTGGTCAGGTTGGATTGCAGCCGAGCTTGTGCAACCCACTGACAATGCGTGGGAAACCAATTGATTTAGTTTGCGGCATCTGCAATAGAATTTGTTTGGCATCATTGATACAAGTCTCTAACCCAACTACAGAGTGTACTGGCCAGTGGTTCCGATTGAGTACGGATTAGTTGGAAATTGAATTGCCTAAACGCAAATTAGGTTTTATATGAAATTGTGATGGTTATTGCACAGTGGATCGTCCTTCAGGCCATGATAAGGTTGTCGCGGAGCTATTGTGAGATTTAAATTTTATCTCGACTTGCAAATGTATTGTTTGGTTTCCAAGTTCCAGCGAGCAGAGCATGTCATTTTCGGGGTAAATAAGTTTAATTATTATTATTTCTGAGCTCTTCTATCCAAACCTGTAAAGGTTATCCTCTTGCACAAAATCAAAGCACCTTCTTCGCTCTTTCATAAGCGAGTGATTCAGTGATGAGATATGCAGGGTTAACACTATAAGCCTATTCGATGCATTGAAGCTAATTCCGGTGCATTGAAGATAATAATGGTTAACCTGAGCATGCAGCGACGTTTATCCCAGAGACGAATTTGTTACTGAACGAAGTATGGATCATACGGCTGCATTCATGAGACACAATTGTGAAATTTGTCCCCATAACTTTCTAACCAGAAGCTGCGTCATCCAATGCGGCGTTTGCATGCGATATTTTTTTGTGGTCTGGTTGTGGCTTTTCTATTGCAGTAGTAGCAGCGTTTACAAACATAGTGGCTGGAGGATTTTTCATTTTACTGTGTGTTTTATTTCACTTATTGAAATTTTTTAAATCAGATAAAAAGGTCATTTTGTAACACTGATTCTAGATACATTCTGTATCTAGACAGCTTTTCTAGATAACTGGCAAGTACAACGGTTGGCACCATGTATCTCGGTGGATGGGAGCTCGTCCATAGAATGACTAGGAGTTCAATGATTGCAATCAATTGTTTTCGAAGAGATCAAGTGGCAGTAAGGCTCAAAATGGATGGTTGTCCAGATAGTATGGCAGTTGTGGATCTAGGGAAGGATCCCTCGTTAGTGGTAGACGTGGAAGTGGTCTCCTAATGAGGTTATGCGACAGATTGGGATGTTGTTCAGTAATTGACTTCGGGAGGTCCTTGATTCGGGAGTTGAGGAAGTGAACTCGAGAATCCAACTTGCCCACTACACCTTTCTGAGGGTTATGAGACAACTTGATGGAGCATCTACTAATAAGCTTGATTATTTTGTTATTTATGAGTGAATTCAATAAATTCATGTAATGTAATCATTAAGGGGGGATGTTGGAGCTAATGCTTACATTCCATATTTGAGAAATTGGTTTGTGATGGTTGAGAAATTCTCTCAACCACTCTCTCTGAATTAGGAATAAGTTGGATCTCAAAAACTCTATTTAATAGAGTAATCTGAATGTAATCAGTGTGTGTGAGTGTGTGTGCACATACGCCATTTGTGCATAATATGATTGTGTTTCAGTAATTATGTGCTTTTTAGTGGTTTTTAACATAAAGGAAACTAGTGATCTTAGTTTTTGTATCATTACATAAAGGTTCCCACATAAACCTATAAGATAATCTCGTGATTTGTCAATTGCTTTTCGATCCATGTAACCAAGGTGTGATTTGTGATATGATCCATATTTGGTTTTGACTTAACATCTTTTGCTACTAATTTTCTTTCCTTCAATTTCACTTTTCTTATACTAATCCAAACATAATTGAACAATTGTTTAGGAATATAAGGATTTTCCTTGTAAAACAAATTTGTGATGTGGTATGCAAAGTTATGGTCTTTGTGTAAGACTTATTATTTTTTTGTGGAAATATTATTTTTTTTGTAATGTTGTCTAGCCAATTTTTTTTCTCCATAGAAAAGTGTAGACAGACTCATTTCCTCTAAATATCTATCATGAAAATTCTTAATGACAAGTGGCCTTCAATAAGAGCAATTGCTATATGATTTTTTTGAAGATCATATATATTATGTGAATAGTGATTCTATGACGTAGTGTCTTTGTTATTAGTTTTTTAAGTGTTGAGTAGTGTCATTGGTCCATTTCATTAGCAATGTCATTTCCACATGCACAGTTGTTTCCCATTGTAATTTATAATAACATTTTCCATTTTATAAATGCTTCCATGACCATGTACACATGCTTTTTTTATTTTCCATTTTATAAAGAATACTTTTGCATAATCACTTTAACGATTCCATGACCATGTGTGCACACATGCTATTTAAAAATTGTGCAAATAAAAATCAAACTATAGATAAACATATCAAAGAAATGCTAACTTAATTAATATCAAAAATATGTTTTCTGATTTTTCCTTGATTTCATAAAAAAAAAATTACTTTTACATGAAAAAACCTACCTTTAATTTGTTATTTTTATTTTCTAGCTTCATTGAATTATCAGAATTATTTTTTTCTTTAATTTTAATTATTTCTACATCAAATATCATTAGTTCTCAATCAAAATTAACTCTAAGAAAACTATATTAATAAATATAAAACATAAATGAGAATTCGAGGGTTATAACGAGTTGCAGAATAACTCTCTTGTTCCTCTCTTCCTCATACAACTTCATTAGTTCTCAATCAAAATTAACTAAAAAAAATATATTAATAAATATAAAATATAAATGAGAATTCGAGGGTTATAACAAGTTGCAGAATAACTCACTTGTTCCTCTCTTCCTCATACAACTTGCACATAATTTATGGCAAATAGTGAATGAAAAATCTAATCCTTATTTGGGTTCTCCCAACTTTGGTTTATGAAATTTTCTTAGACTCTTTCGAGTGAATATTGCATTTTCATATTTTCTGGTTTTTTAATGGCTTATTTAGTTAGAAAATAATATTTGTAAATGAAAATTAATATTTATGAATTAGATTGTTAAAGTAGGGAAAATGGTACACTAATAACGAGAAATTGAGAACCTGATATGAATTAAAAAAAATTTGGAGAAATCTGACCGATGGTTTCTATTCTTGTCAATAGTATCTTTATAGTCGATATGGATCTGCTAGCTTGGATTTTGAAATTTGAAACTATGCCGTGAAATTTTGTTCAAGTTTAGTCAGCGAGGATATTTGCTTACATGACAGGACTAGAACGAAGGAATACTGTGAAGGAGCGCTCGAGCTGTGCAAGACCTTGTTATCTGTGTTTTTTTGAGTAACTGTGCTTGCCTCCAGATATGGATCTTTATGAACATTGTCGGTAAGTCAGCAGATTTGTTTCAGTGGAATTGTCTTTATTTTAAAAACAGATTACTAGTAAGCAATAAAACATAAAACTTTCAAAACCCTACAAGTTCAGCAAATCCCTTAAAAATAATAGTCACTCTGCCGTAGCTGCCAAATAACATTGAGATTAAGCATCAGATTTACAGCTTAGCTAGATAAGATCAAATCCTGCACCAGCACTGATTGCATAAAGCAGTTTAGTCCGCAGAACTTCTTTACTTCTATAGGGAGGGAGCTTTAGAAGATGCATACATGTTGATGAAGTTGGTAAGCGGTCAAGAGCGTCTTCGGGAATCGGGGCCATCTTCAGCAGTAGTACTTCGAATACGGATTGGTGGTTCCAAGTATCTGAAACCAAGTAATGGTCCTCTTGAACACCCAGTTACAAATTTCAAAAACTTCTTTTGTTGTTCCAAATTGAATTCCTTAATAACCTCCCACAACATCTGTATGACAGGATGATCCTTTGTATAATATCCAGAATATTTGATCGCAAGTCATCAACATCCAAACCCTTACCCTCCCCTGCTGAGCCTGATATAAGAAGCTGAAGCTCATGTTCATTAAACATGTCTACCCAATCAGATTCTATCAAGTGCCGAAATCCTCGCAAGAAAGAAGAGCTTTGATTATTTATTTGATCATTCAGACGGATGTTTGCCAAAAGATGAATGAAGCTGATAACATTTTCATTAGTTACTTGCGCATCCTTTCCACCTGGTATCATTTCCTGCTCCTTTTGTTCACCATATTCATTAATTTCACTTACAAAATAGAGCCCCAGTTGGGAAACATCACCGTCATACTTCTTTAGGGACAGAAGATTCCGGTACAGCTCTGGATCCAAGGAAGGCAAGTCTTGCAAATAATTATGCTTTTCTTTTAGCTTTCTCAGAAAGAATGTGGCAAATGGGATGTCAACTAAAATCCCTTCAAACATAGCCTTTCCAAGGATTTTTCCAAGAAACTCAAAATATTGGAGATGTTCAGAATATATTTTGGCAGATGCAGGATTTGGTTAAAGAAGATGATCATCAGTTTCCTTGAAAAGCCCATATTGTATGTCAAAGGCTGTTTTTGTTATGTTCTCCATAAATTCGTCGAATATACCACCCCCATCAATTCCAGCCTCTTCGACTCCAAGTTCATTCACAAATGTTACACGAATTTTTCCCTTAAGTTGGTCTCCTGTCAATCCATTTAATTCCCTGAATGCATTCTCAACAGCCCTGTCTCGCCTTATCCTGATTTGGTATCTTTCAGAAAACTCTGTGTGAGAGCTCCTGTTTTGTTCTTTGGCTGAGGTTAGCAGTGAAGTATAAATCTGAACCCTTTTTGTAAACGGCACTAAGAATGGTGCTCGTTTCAGCAGGTCACGGGCAATTGGATTTCCATTTCCAGCCTTAGTGTAGGAGAATCTTCCCTCAACTGCATCACGAGCATGAAAGTCATCTGGTGATGTAAATTGTTTCCTACAATTCCAATCCTGCAACTGTGCCAAGAGTTCAGCTGCTAACATGCTGAGTCTCTCTCCTTGTAACTGAAATCCTTTTTGAGTTGATACAGACTGAACAGACTTCTCAGGTTGTTTAGGAACCCTGGAGGGGATCACCCATAGCAGTTGCCACAATGCCTCTTTCAAAATGTTAACCAGCTCCTTGACATATTGCAATGAAAGTGCCTTCTGTTGCTCATAGAACTCCTCAACTCCTATAAAATGGACAGAAAACAGAAAGAGACAGCAACCAACCACTTGAAAGAGGATCTCCTTGTTGCAGGGGAAATTTTGCCAAAGCCTCCATAGATGACCACTTTTGGCTCAAGTGACACCTTTTCATGTAATGCCAAAGAGTAGGAACAAGTTCGGTTGTATATGCCAGTCCAGTCATGACATTCTCAAGAGGCAACATTGTGATAGAAACATGCAAAAAATTACAAATTGCAGTAACAGCTTCTGCTTCTTTACTAGATGGCTCCTCACTGGAATTAGTGCTTTCACCAAAACATTCCTTGTCTCGATATAGAAATCTCACAAGTTGTTTCAGGAAATGTAAATCAACTGCACTAAGGATTTGATTCTCTAAACCTTGCTCAGTATTATCTGACCCTCATCCTCTTCCATATCATTATCAGACTGTTTTGAAATTGAAGGCTTAAAATTATGTGGTATCTCCTCCAAAAGAAAACTTGCAATATTTGAAAAGCTCATGGCTGTCTGCAAAGTACAATTTGGCCTAGATAAAGCAAAACCAGCAATTTCCAATACATTACCAAGAAAACAAGCATTACTAGGAAGCTGTGAAGTTGTATCCGCAGGAAGGAAATTGAGGAGACTTGGCCAAACAGTTGCTATCTCTTGAATGTAATAAGGCCAGAGACCTTGACTCATGACATCCTGCTTCAGATTTGGGAATTGCTTCCATAGAAAAGGAATGGACAGAATTTGTGCTGCAAAACTCAAATGCATATTGTGATCAGAGTGGAACTTGTGAACGCTATTGGAAGCAAGTCTCGTAAGTAAACACTCAAGCCCAAACATCCCATTTCCAGCAATGCTGGTTTGAATCCCCTGCAGGGAGAGAATTAGATCGCGGAATTGGCTAAATGTATAGGTCTGCAAAATACAGTCAATAGTGTTTCCAGCCCAAGGAAGTGTAAAATCTGTTAAACTTATAACTGTATCTAACAACAGCAACCCTGGTGAATCAGCAAACTCCCCTGATGATCTTAAAAGCTCAGACTTCAGTTGCTCCATGTTTTGATGCACAACTTGTAGACAGCAAATGGCAAAACGTTTTACTCTGTATTGTATAATGGCTCGATCAGAAGAATTATGATAATCCCCATCTGTAAATACGTATAGGATATTCCCAGAAACTTGGACAGATTGATGAAGCAATTTACAGGCTTCCACAAGACGAAGAACATCTCCATTGTCATTTGCACTAAAGAAAAACAACAACTGGTGGAGATATTTTGAATTGGGTTTGAAGGCATTTATCTCAAACTTTCCACCATTTTCGCCATAACGAAGACAAAAGCCTTGCCGTATCACTGCCCTTGCAGCTAAAGCTTCCTTTGTTCCTCTAAAAAACTTCTGGATTACCAGAGCACTCAGAGTCTGCTGACGAAGCCTCTGGCGCCGTTCTCGCTCAAGCCTAGTCTGTTCCAAATATTTCTGCCTCTCCCTCTCTTTGGAGCTCCGCCCTCCCAAATCCACCACCTTTCCCCTAGATGGGTGGCCAGAGAAAAGCATTATGTTCTTCAAACTGCTCTCCTCGTAAAATTGGGAACTCAGCTCACTTTCTAGGTACAAATTGCTCTAAGAGGCGATTTGCTGCAAACACTACAAGGGTCTGTTTATAGGTTGGCAAGAAAACTCCTAAATGCATCCAATGTTCTCGTTCCTTTCCTTACTTCCGACTATATATATATATATATAGAAGAGAATAAAAATAGTATGTTGCATCCAATCTATTCGTGCCGACCATTATAGACGAATTTTTCTAAGTTCTTCTATCAGCATGGTCACGAACAAACGTTTTTTTAAATAAAATAAACATTTTATTACGCAGAGAAGTGCTTTCCGCTCAATATGGAAGATGTTTCCGGTTCTTTCTCTTTCTTCTTCCTATATATATGGAGGAGAATGAAAATGTTAGTTTTTCTAATAAAATAATTATTTTATTAAGTAGAGAAGTGTTGTACAATTTAATATAAAAGAGATGTTACAATATCAATCCATAAAAATAAAAACTTTATTTTTAAATAAAAATAACTTCAAATTAATATAATAAAAATAAAAATTATATATTATTATTATTTGTATTATTTCTTGTTGGTTGTTAAGGTAAATTTGACAAGTTACTCAGATTTATAAAAATCTATATTATAGATTTATGATATTTATGTAAAATATAATGTTTTCAAGGGGGATTAAACCAATCTAGATCCATCTTAAATCTAGATCTACCAAACGTGAGGGATCAAATCCCTTGAGATACAAACCACTTTTAGAGTGAAAGTAGATTTGATTCCTCTCAACCCTTAGTAGATCTAGATGGTATATTTAAATATAAATAAAGTCATATTAGCATTTATTTTATATTCTTAGTGAAAGTTTACATTTTTTCCTTTCAAATTTGTTTCGAAAAAGAGAAAATCCTATGGGCTACACTCTTGAGAAAAACTCACAATTTATGTCTTGAAAATTATGTATATAGAATATGACTCTGGGGTTTTGAGGTATACGAGTGGGCCTACAATTTCGAAAAAAAAGTGTTTGCAAGCATTGTTAGAGTAAGGCCTCTATATGAGGTAGGTAAGTGAGTTGGTGAGAGCAACGGTTGGGGTAATCGATATCGAAAGGTGGTGGTGGTTAATCGAATACCGGTCGGTTTGGATTGTTGAGGTTTTCATTTCTCAATAGTAGTTAACAGTGTAGGCTCGCTTTGGAAGTGGAGAATGTGTGGTATGGAGGATGAGCTAGATTTTTTTGCTAAGCCTTTCGAGAATGTTTCTATCTAGATGGAGCCACCACCTCAGCCCCTTGTTCTGGAGCCTAGGATGACACCCAACACTCTAGGCCTTGGGATTTTTTCTTCCCTACCAACTCTTAAATTAGTTTCAGCGGTTTCAGAAGGTTTTCCTCTTTCTTCTTTGGTGATATCATGTGAGGAAAATTTTTAGTTTCTTTTGGTGTGGGAGGAGTTAGCTTCAATAAGGTTTCATGATGAAGGTCGATTGACGAGTTCATATCAATTACAGAGTATCCCCTTGGAAATTATAGATGTAAGCTCTATTCAAGGGTTTATGAACGATATTTGACATGATGGCACAATGGTGGGTAGATTTGATGCATCACCACAATTGCTCGGGGATTTTTGGTTGATGGTGGCCTTAGGTTTGATTTCTCACAGTGGGAGGGAGTGGCTTATTTTGTGGGCATCCCTGTCGAGTTGGTAAGCACGTTGGTGGCAAGTTTTGGTTTTCTTCCTTAGTGTTTCGAGGGTTATGGGGACACAATTTGTGAAGGTGGTATAGGGTTTGGTAGTCATCATAGTTTAGTAGTGGATATCGTGGGGGATTTTTTGTGGTGCACTCTAGGGTTCAAATAGTGGAACTGGTGAGGTAAAAAATTATAAGAATTTGAAAAGGAGGGAGGTGCCCTCACCACAAGAGGAAATCCCTATAATGCATCTCAATTAAGAGGTCGTAAGAAGGTCTGATAAGAAGCGAATGAAAGAAAAATGCACATAGGTTAAATCTGAAGAGGAGAATTTCGCTCTTGGGAAAGGTGTTAAGTAATGAGGATGTTATGGAAACCTTCGATCAGGTGTTGGTTGGCCAAGTCTATGGCAGGGAATTCTCTAATGAAAATTTATGTGAGTGGGTTTAGTTGGTTTGGGAGAAGGACCTTCCAATTTTGTTGGAGGTCATAACTCTCACAAGGGGCTGGTTTACATTCAAATTCATCTTGATGGAAGTAGTGCCTTGGGTGTTGAGAAAGACCTGGTGTATATATTTGGCTCCTGTAATTTTAAAGAAGTGGAATCTTCTGTTTGATGCTAGTAGAGAGAATTTGGGGGTAGGCGTAGACTGGATGATATTACGAGGCCTACCCATGTAGTTTTGGTATCAGGACATTTTCTGACTCATTGGGGATACACTAGGGACCTTTGTGGAAATATACATATCTTATGAAGAGTTTGATAGAAGAATATTACATATCGAGGGCTCTCATATAGGAAAATTCTGGACTATGAGGGCATCTCATTCATATGTCATAGATTTGACAAGGTGTGTCATGTGCTGAAGGATTGTTCATTACCTTACTTAGGGAGGAAAGAATGGAAGATTCACTCTGAAGGGTCTATTGGAAGGAACAAGGAGAATTCTCTAAATGGCATCAAAGATGTTTAATGGATGAAGACATGTAGCCTCAAAGCAGCACGAAGCAAGCTCTTGGCCAAGTATCTCAGAAGGAAGGCATGTTGTCGTCTAAATCACTAGTGCCAGGTATTGTCATGTCTTCCTTCCCAGTATCTAATCTCATTATTTTGTTATGTTATTTGGTTATGGAGTCACTTCCTCTATCTTCTTTATCATTCCCATCATCATTCTTTTCATATTTTGGACTATGTTTAGGCTATGTCCCTTGCCCTATTTACCATGCCTCTATCAGTTTCCTTTCCCCTATTCCCTCTCTCTCTAGGGCTTTGTCATTGACCTCTGACACTAGTTCCAAAAACAATATTAGGTCGAAGATTAATCCCTTGCTGTCTCTAGAGGTTGTAGGTGGATTGGGTCCCACCTATCCTTCCAAAGATACAGGGAACCCTTGGGGTAGACATTCTCACATATCCAGGGAAAATTGAAAGTTATTCAAGATGTTGTAGCAGGAAGGAAAAACTTTCCTAGTTGGGGTGCTTAGAGAAGTGCAAGCCCCTATCCCCAGTTCCCTATGATGTTCCTTTATTTCAACTATTGAGGGTCTCCTAGCCCCTCCAAAATACTATCTCTCAAACATCTGTTGTACTTTGAATCTCTTGATGTCATTTTTCTTCAAGAAACCTTTGGAGACAGAGATGTTATGGTAAAGATTTTAGAATCTTTGTCTTGTGGTTGGAGTTTTGTAGCAGCTGATGTCAGAGGGTGGTATGGTGAATTACCAATGGTTTTTAACCAAAGGTCCATAAAAAATTTATTTTTTGGGATGCTAAAGGGGTCCTAGGGGTTGATATCTTTGTGTGTTGAATTGGGTATCGATATCAAGTTGTTGAATATCTACTAGCATTGTCAAGATAGGAATATTTTATGGGAAAGCTTGACAACCTGTTCTTTTATGAATTTGGAAACTTTGGTGGTCAGGGGTGATCCAAAAAAAATTTTGGGCATCTCAGAAATTTGGGGTTAGCATGCTCACTCTAATCCCCTTTTCTAATTTATTTTCTCATCTCCTCGAGGTGCATAAGCTTTGTGATCTAGATTTAGTAAAGTTAAAACCCACCTGACGTAATCAGAGAATGGGAGAAGCAATGATTGTTTGGAAGATTGATCGTTTTCTTGTAGTTGAATCTATGTTGGAAATAATTTCCCTCTTTCACCAGTGGGTAGGAGTGGAGGAAACCCTAATCAACACCCTATATTCCTTGAATTAAAAAGAGGTATCGAGAATCCCAAGTGCCTATTTAAATTTAACTTAGTTTGGATGAAGTATGAACCCTTTCATAATCTAATGGTATAAAATTGGATTCCTTATAGCCTTGATAGGGAAGGATATATTCTGGTTCAATATTAGGGTAATCTCAAAGATTGGTCAAAAGAGAAAAAAAAAAGAGGCAATGAGGCCTTGAAAAGGGTGGAGCAAGAGTTGGAATAGTTAGAAGTTCTGGAAATGGGGGGGATTATCTGTCAGTAGAATCCAAGCAAAGAATCATTTAGTTGTAAGCTACCAGAAAAATAATTTTGGAGGAAAAGGAAGAGACATGGAGGTTAAAAAGTAGAGTAATCTAGCTAAAGAGTGGGGATGAAAACATAATTTTTTTTCAACAATTTTCAAAAGTATGGAGGGATATCAACATTATCTGGGATTTAGATGATATGAATGGTGGCCATGCCTCAAATTTTGAAGCACTTTCTAGATTCGGTATCAATCATTTCAACACCCTTTATAAAGCACCCCGAGATGTTTCTTTAGTTGAAGTGATAGACTTGAATCGTCATTTTAACCAATTCATTGATGATCATTCCAATCAATCTCTCATGTAGATGGTGTCTGAGGAGGAGTTGTAGAAGGTCTTGCATAACTTTCAATGATAAAAAACCCAAGTTCTAGATGGGTGGTTGGTTGAATTTTTCACATAGTTCTTTGATATATTAGGGGTTGATATCATAAAATTTATTGAGAACTGCAGATAGTCTGGGAAGATGTATGATGCATTTAATTCCACCTTTGTTGTTCTAATTCCAAATATTAATTCTCTCCACACCTTAGATGAATTGAGGTTGATTTTACTATGTAAAAAAAATTATAGAATATTGAAAAATTCATTGAAAATATATTGAAGCTAGTTTTGTCACAATATATTTCAAAGGATAAATTCACCTTCTTAGATGGTAGGAAGATCCACGAGGCCATTTAGGTTTGTTACACTGAAAATTGTCATCCTGACATTCTGTTATATGTATGAGCTCATTATCACTCATACTTCCTCCTTTGCAAGTCTAACATATCAGTTCCTCATGTCAAGCCTTGAAAATCAGAGAAAAGTTCCTAAAAATCTCCTTAACTTTGGTGTCGCACTTTCTCTATATCTTGCTTGCGGTCCTGCACCTAATGTTCATGTCTTCTGCGTACCTGAACGCACTTTCTGTGTGTTATAGGTGCGGACCCCTGTAAAGATTAAAAAGGCATAAGTAAACTCAAAAAAGCTCATTTTTAGTAAATTCTAGAAGCTTCTAGAAAATATCTTGCAGTGGCAGAACCACTCTTATGAGGTTCATGTATCCTTTACCTTATGGAGCTAACCCCTTGATGTGAGGAGCTTATCCCTTTGAAGGAGGATTCTATCCCTTCATATTTGGAATTGAAAACCTCCTCTTTTCCACTATAAAAAGAGGCATTGGGTAGCCTCAAACGGATTTCAAGCTTTAGAAATATTTGAGGTTAAGTGCTGTTGGGATTCAAACTCATTTAATTGAGATTTTTGTGAGGAGAGATCACATACCTCTATCTGTCTCATTTGGAGGAGTGTAGAGCTTATCAGAGTAGAGGAGATTCCTGCTTCGGACCCTGGGAAGGCCTATTCAACATCAAGGCTAAGGTTGTAAGGTTTTATTTCTATTAAAGTTAATACAAATGAATTCATTTTTCTCAATAAGCTGTTAGTTAAACTGTTTATTTCATGGATTCCTTGATCACCATGATAAGCATGATTCATTATCTTTACTATATAGGTGCTATTTAATATTTTCTTTTTTGTGACTGCAGGTTTACGAGGATAACTCCTTCAAGTGCACGAGGGACAACAACGACTTCAAACAAGCGCTGGACCTATGGTAAGTCTTTTACACCTCTATAGTGCTTTTTGTAAATCATATATGCTTAGAGAAAGATTAGTTCATTTGGTTGTTTTTTGCTATATTACCTTTTTGTTACTAGGGAGATCGGTCTTGTCCGCACTATTGATTAATCCATACAACAAATTGGCGACTTCGCTGGGGATAAAACTTGCTGTTTTTGGCTCTCTTTTATTTTGATTTGAGGAAAAGTTTTTCTTGGTTTTTGATTGATAGATATTTTCCTGGGTAGCTTAGGTTTTCTCTGTTTTTGAAAATCTTGAAATCTTTTATGTTTTTCTTTAACTTTTCTAGGGACCGCACTTTGTGGTTTTGCACAGTGCGGGTAGTTTCGCACTTTCCTTGAGTAAACAGTGCGGGACCGCACCTGTTACTTCTGAAGCCTGCGGACCCTGTTAAAATTTTGAAAAAATCCAGATTTATTTCTTCAGTTTATCTTTATTTTTGGTTTAGAGTTTTAGTATCTGCCCAGATTGATGTTTTTTCTTTCAAAAGCCTTTTGTGAATGGATTCCAACGGTATTTGTGTTTTGTTGATTTTCTAGAAGTTTTGCGTTTTGGATTGCTTTTCACTTGGTATTTGTAGTGATTCGAAGCATTGGAAGTTTGAAATACCTCAGATTACATTGGTCTTTTTTGCCTTTTTGCTGAGTCTGACCTGATTGTGAAGTCCATCCTTTATTGAGAAATAGATCTACTTGTTTCTTTGCAAATCTTCGAAAAAAGCTTTGTTATAGGTTTTGAATTTCATTTTTATAAAAACATATCTGAGTGTTTTTTATTTGTTTGTTATTCTGGACAAATAGATCCTTAGTTTACTTAACAACTAAGTAAAACATTTTTCAAAAAATATTAAAGCTTTTATTCAATTAGATTTTTAAAGTTTGTAGATCTCGAAATTAGTTTTATAGTTTTGAGTGCTTTTAAAATTTGTAGATTTCTTTTGAAGGAAAATTGTTTTGTAGTTTTCAAGTTTTTGAAAGTGAAAGGATTTTGTTGTGAGCTTTGATAATTTGTCTCATTTTGAGTTATTGTTGAAAAGACAAAAATATTTTCTTCCAATTATTCTTTATGTTCAAAGAAAGAATTGTTTCTTAAAAGAATTGCATTCTCGAACTCTTTCTTTAGCTAGAATTTCATTGAAAGAAAACGAATTGATTATCATTTTTAGGTGCATTTTTAGTGTTTTTGGAAGTCGAGTCTTCACACCATCAAAGTTTCATTTCCGTACCTATTGACTTAATAAACAACTCATAAAAGTAACACTTAATTAAAATTCATCTAGCAATCTTTTATTTTCTAGGGATCTTATCACCAACATAGCTTAGGCTAATATCTTGGAGTAGGGAGTAATTAACTCTCCAAGATAGTAAAAACAAACAAGTAGATAAATCTTGGGGTAGGAAATAAATCGAATTATAATTGGTACAATCTAGGAAGCTTCTCTTAAAGAAGTCAATCATGAGATCATGTCCGAACCTTTGAGACAATCAATTATGTTTCATTGGGGAAGATAGAAGATTTTGCGCGCATTACAAACGGTAAACCTCAGATTAACCATTGTCGAGGAGCCTGGGGTCACTTGTCGGTAAACCTCGGATTAACCATGTCGAGGAGCCTTCAAGGGGATTGAGCTTTGTTACTCTGCCCTTGCACGTGGGATCGGATCGTAGACTGTTCCCCCAGTTGTATTTGTTATTGTTGGTAACCTTAGTGTCCAAAAACTTAAGATTATTTCCTAAGGTGACGGTGAAGGAAAGATCTCACTGTACCTGGAGCAGACGTCGACTAGACTCACTTGGACTCTCTGGGGGGTTCTCTTCACACGAGATGGTTTTGTGAAGAAAATTGTGCCAGTCTGTTTCATTAAGCAGGTTGTCGGGGTAACTGTTCCAACTGCCCTTTCTGTATTAAAATTCTACTAAGTTGGATTTCATCACCAACTAGTGTTTTTAGTACGGGAAGTTTACTGTTTTTGTGTAGTTTGAAGTCTTATATTTTTAAGTGTGTGATTCAGCTATTTGTTTCTTTAGAGACTTTAGGTGTTTTTATTGAAATTTCCTTTGTTTGCATGTGATTAGTTAATATTTAATCGTGGTGGAATTGCTGAGACAATCCCGGAGACTTCAAGGGAAACCCCCTGAATATACACCAGGTCAGCTTGAAGGGCTGCGTGCTCTAGTATCATCTAGTAGCAGTAGAATTAGATCAACAGAAATTGGAACTTCATCTATAGTTGTTCATCCTGATCATCAAATACCCATAATAGAACATATTTATGAACCAATTTCAGTTTCAGAAGTTACTGGTAGTATTTCTCCTTCCAGTGAACTTGCTGATGAACCTGAAATTTCTGAACCTGAAACTGAGCCTTCTGTTTTGGAAACATCCTCAGGATTTATTACACGAACTTCTAGCGATCCTGGTTCACCTAGGGTAAGAAATATTATCATTGAAGATCTTCCATCTGGCCTTATTTCTATTGAAGAACTTACTAGTCCAGATGAAGATTTATCTCTTCTCGAATCCCCTTAGTCTTTAAATCTTAGGGAGCGTGAATCTATTTTCTACAGCCCTATTCAAACTGATGCTTGGTATCTATCTTTGAAAAACTTTTTAGAGAATCCGGGTCTTGCTTTTTCTCCACCTCGAATTCCATTTCATCCTACACCCAGAGGTTACTATCCGTCATCTATTATGGCAGGAGAGTCATCCATGTTTTCCCAGACACCGAAAGCATTTTTACACGGTGGTCCTTCTGTTCTTGCGGGATATCAGGCTTTGTCTAGTACTTTCTCTGGAGTAGCTCCTCAACCAATTGAACATGTATTATCATCTGGTTTAAGTGGAATTAAAACTGAAACGTCGAACACAGAGAAAATCTTTATGATGTCTGGTAATATTCTAAATCCTCAACCTCAAGGCAGTCAATTACCGCCTGGAGGGAAATTTCAGGGAAATCAGTTATCGCCTAGGGGGCAACCTCAGGGTAGTCAATTACCTCCTGGGGGCCAACCTTCAGGCAATCAGTTACCACCTGGGGGGCAACCTCAAGGTAGATTTTTCCTAGGACAAACTGTGGAATCATATTATTTTGGAGGACAACCTCAAGGACAGTACATACCTCAAGGTTATCAACCTCAAGGACAGTACATGCCCTAGGGTCAACCCCAAACTCAATATGCTCCTCAGGGTCCTTATCAACCGCAGCTTCAGTACACGCCTCAGGGTTATCAACCTCAAGGTCAGTACCCAATTCAAGGTTTCCAACAGCCTTCTGGTCAATCATCTGTTCAAGGAGCCAGAAATTTACCACTTACTTATCAGCCCTACGTTCAACCAGGCTATGGTCCTTACGTTCAACCTTCTACGGGACAATACCCCGGGATTAATATAGTGTGGGATCCATCCCAATATCAACAACCTATGCAGCCTAATGTGCAGTTGCCTTCTCAACCTGGACAACCTTTGGTTTTTGGTCCAACCCAGCAACCCGTCCAGCCTACTATTCAAACTCCTGCACCTAGTTCTGTTCAACAGTCTGGGCCTAATACATCTCAGACTCCGTCTCAAACTGCTGCAACTGCTACAACGTCTGTTCAACCTATAACACCTGTTTCGGGAGTATCTGTAGGTCCGAGTTCTTCTATCCCTGCATCCGTGAAAATCCCTCAGGTCTCTATACCCCAGTCAGGACCTTCAGTTCAGACTTCGGTCCAGATGCCTGCGGGACAAGTTGGTACAAGTACGGTGGTCACAAGTCAACCGCAATTCACATATCAACCGTACTAGGGACAACCTCAATTCAGTCCCGTTTCACAAAATCGAAATTATCAGTATCAACCGTACCTTATCTATACTTATCAACAGCCTCAACAACCCCAGTTTGGTTTGGTTAATCCTGTTTACCCGGGAGGTTACACAATTCCTAATGCAACTCCGATTCCCAGTTATCCTAGGTATCCTCCTCCTGGAACTACTTTGGCTACTCAAGGTTTTCACAACCCTAACCGTCAGATACCATTTATTGCAACTTTGGATTTACATGATTTGACGCGCCTTACGAATGATCCAATTTTCTATTATCCGTACTGGCCGCCAATGCCGCATAAGTTTCCCAGTGATATACCCAAATTCGAAGGTAAGCCAGGAGAGGATCCATCAAATCACGTAATGAATTATCACCTTTGGTGTGCGTTTAATTCAATAATTGATGATTCAATTCACTTACGTCTTTTCCAAAGAACTCTTATTGGTCTTGCCGCCAAATGGTACATTGAGTTACCACGAGGCTCTTTTAATAATTTCAGTCAGTTAGAAACTGCCTTCTTGACTCATTTTCAGTTGCCTATCAAATATGACAATGGCATGGAACTATTAACTTCACTAAAGCAATCCACGTCCACATAAATTTCTGATCATATTCATGAATGGCGACGTAGAAGGCGTTTGGTGAAAGTTTACATTCTGGATCAAATTTTGGCGGAATGGTTTGTTAAATCATTGTTACCCAAAATCACTGAAGATGTAGCTAAGGCTGGCATTGTTACTGAGGAGCAACTAATTGCTCAAGCTCAATACCTTGACCTCATTTATACGCAGTCAGGTACTTTACATGAAAAAATCCCTGATCTTCCAAAACAAGGTCAAATCGCTGCAGCTCCTTCAGGGTCTCATGCCGCTGATGGTATGATTGGTACAGTAAATACTAAAAGAAAGAAGAAATCTTCAAAGAATTATTCTCCTATTATAACTTTACCTGATTCCCCGAAAGGAGAATCTTCCCCCGAAATTTTTGCCGACATTCATGTCGTAGAGACATCTACGGCCAAATCTAAATCCGGCGGTAAAAGGAAAGGGAAGAATAAAAAAAAAAAGAATTAAAAAGAGAAAACTGATAAAAACGAATCCAATGACGAAAAATGTAAACCTCGCTATCCTTGTTACATCTGTGACGAGGATATTTTTACCAAGGAATGCCCACATCAAGCAGAGGTTGCAAAATTCGTTAAAGGTTCACAACAACCTGCTGTCTTGAAGGATCCTTTTCCAGCTCAAGATAGTAAGCTGGTTGGTTCTACCTCGAATGCCTCAAAAGAGCCTATTCTAATGATTTCTCATGTACGGATTGCGACGCGATCGCAAGATTATGGTAGTAAGAATCCTGTTGATGGTAAAGAAGCAAAATCTTCTAATGCAAACACATCAACTGCACCTCCTCCTGTTTCTAGTCCACTACAGATCGAGAAACCAAATCCAAACTTAATAATCAAACTGCCTACTAAGGGTGTTCTTCGTAAATCAGCTTTCAATCCACATGTGAGAGCTATTCAAAATTACAACATTGTTGAAGACTTAGCTATTTCCCCTTCAACAATGTCGGCTTTGGAAGTGCTGCAGTCATGCCCAACACAATGTAAATTACTTTTGTTTGCCATAGGAGTTGTCAATATTCAGGATTCAAACCTAATAATCTTCGATTTAGAGAATATTACACCTCGCTTACATCACCAAGTGGCTTTCCAAATTCCAGTGTTAGTAAAAAACAGACCGATCTTTGAGACTGTGATTGATGAGGGAGCTTCAACGTGTATTATGTTGATCCAATGTTGGAAATCGTTTGGTTCTCCTACACTCAATCAGTCTCCGACAATTCTAAAGGCTTCTGATGGCCAAGGTTTCCACCCTTTTGGTATTTTGCAAGATTTACCCATAGGGGTCGAAGGTAAAACCGTAAATCTAGATGTGGAGGTGGTTGATGCCCCTCTAGATTACAACCTTCTTCTGGGTCGCAGTTGGTCTTATGCTATGAATTATGTTGTTTCTTCGGTCTTTCGGCTCATAAAATTTCCACATCAAGGAAGGATTGTTACAATAGATCAGTTAACTTATTTTTCTTCCGATCCAGCCTCTACAGAAACAATCCAGCACGTTGGTAAAGCGGCTATCCCTTACAAGGATGTTAGAGTAGGTTTGATTAAAGATTCTGGTTTACTAGGAACTTTTTCCTTTCCTCCTCCTAACGTATCACCTTCTATTGTGACTATTCATATGATTTCCTCAGACACTCTTATGTTTGATGATTCTTGGGTCGTACTTTCCGACTTCGAGTTAGATTCATTTGATGGCATGATGCCTTTGAGTCCATTTGAAACTGTGTATCAGGCTGTACAGTCACTTTCCGACCCCTCTTCAACCGAAATTGATCCAATGAATGGGATCCATAAGGAATCACTTTCTATATCTAGTTCAGCCACAACGACATTTCCTGATCTTGTTCATACTGACGAGCAGATTCGTGAACTTTTGTCTGTTGAATATTTACCATGGGAAGATCTACATCATCGATCTTCGTTTTTACCTGAGCTGGATCATTTTGAAGATGATTTCGCTTCTATTTTTACTGCTGCATATGTCAAAGAACCGCAGAATCCATTGCAAAATCCTGATTCTGAGTTAAATTTGGAAAATATCTCTCGAAAAATTCCAGTTGACATTTCAGTAAAACCAGGAATAATTGAAAACATTCATATAGGTGCTTCCTGTACAGAAGATGAAATTCAAACTTATAAAGCCCTATTTCAAGAATTTTGTGATGTGTTTGCCTGGTCCTATGAAGAAATGCCAGGAATCGATCCGTTAATTGTCGTACATGAAATCAAGACTTACCCGGATGCCAAACCTATTCGTCAACATTTACGTCAAATACATCCTAGAAAAGCTGCTACTATCAAAGCCGAAGTTGAAAAATTACTTCGCGCAGGTTTTATTTGTCCAATTCCTTTAACGGATTGGGTATCAAATATTGTTCCTGTTACTAAAAAACAAGGAACGATACGAGTATGTATCAATTATAGGGATATTAATCGAGCTTGTCCAAAAGACAATTATCCAACCCCCTATATCGATCAAATAATTGATGATTGTGCCGACAGTGAAATGTTTTCCTTTATGGATGATTTTTCCGGTTACAATAAAATAAACATACTCCCTACTGATCAGCAAAAACAGCTTTCATTTGTCCATGGGGGACATTTGCTTATTGCAAAATACCTTTTGGATTAAAGAATGCTAGAGCAAATTTTCAAAGGGCTATGTCTTACGCATTTCATGACATTAAACACATTGTGGAGCCTTATCTCGATGATTTACCTGCTCATTCATCGCGTAGGGCCGACCATCTCACTCATTTATGAGCTATCTTTATTTGATGTAGGCATTATCGAATTAGGTTGAATCCATACAAATTTGTTTTCTGTGTAGAATCAGGTTGCTTACTGGGATTTGTTGTTTCGAAATTAGGCATTCGCGTTGATCCATCAAAGGTCGAAGCTATTGTCAATTTAGCTCTTCCTTCGACTCTGCGCCAACTCCAAAGTTTGCGGGGGAAAGCAAAATTTTTACGTCGGTTCATTCCTAATTACGCCAAGTTAACAAAGGGTTTTACCTGGTTGTTGAAACAGAACATTCCATTCTTTTGGGATGAGATCGCTGATCGATATTTTGATGCACTTAAACACGCGTTGACCCATGCACCGTTATTACATCCTCCCAACTACAACCAGGACTACGTTTTGTACCTTGCCGCCTCTCATTCCACAATTGGGATGGTTTTAGTTCAGGAAGACAAATCTAAAATTGAACATGTGATTTACTATCTTAGTCAAAATCTGCATCCGACTGAGATCAAATACACACGTGGAGAAATTGGCCTTGGCAGCTGTTCAAGCTATTCAAAGATTTAGACACTACATCTTATTACGCAAAACCACATTAATTTCTAACTGTAACCCTATGATGTACATTTTAACCAAACAATTGCTAGGGTGAAATTATTCCAAATGGATAGTTATCCTGCAGGAATTTGACTTGGAGTTTGAAAAATCTAAGGCAAAGACATCTTTGGTTTTCGCTGAACTGATGTGTGATTTCCCCTCTACTGATACCGAAACTGTGGCGGAGGAGCCCATTGAGGACGAATCCTTGTTTCTTATTAGTAATATGATCCATGGTATGGGGATATTATCGTTTATCTCCAAACCCAATATTTTCGGCCTGAAATCTCACGATCTCAGCGACGGAAAATACGTTTCCAATCCCAGTAATACAATATTATTGGTGATACACTCTATCGTTGTGGAGCGGATTTTGTTTTCTGACGTTGTCTTACTCATGAAGAAGCTGAGAAGGTTTTAAATGACTGCCATTCTGGAGCATGTGGCGGTCATATGTCTGGGTATGCAACAGCCCAAAAGATATTGTGCACTAGTTATTTATGGTCGTCGTTATTCAAAGATTGTATCTATGCAGTCCGGAAATGCCACAATTGTCAACTCTTTGATCGTAAGATGCATGCGCCACCCACTCCTCTTCACCCTATAATTGTTGTTGGTCCGTTCGCAAAATGGGGTATTGACTTTATTACATGTAACCCTCCCTCGGCCGGGGGGCATGCGTATATTATCTTAGCGGTAGATTATTTTACTAAGTGGGCCGAGGCGATGCCTACATTTTCATATGACGGAAAAACTGCTGCAACTTTCGTATTCAATCACATAATTGCTAGGTTTGGTGTTCCTCAAGCCATTATTATAGATCATGGAAGCCATTTTCGAAATATCATGATGACTGAACTGACAGATCAACTTGGCCTGCGCCACGATAGTTCCACTCTGTATTATCCGCAGGCTAATGGTCTGGTTGAAGCTATCAATAAAGTTTTAGTCACTATGATCAGACGAATTATTGGTATTCATAAGTCGAATTGGCATTCCATGTTATTTTTAGCACTTTGGGCATATTGAACCTCGGTAAAAACATCAACTGGTTTCACTCCCTTTCAACTAGTTTATGGTTTGGAAGCTGTGTTGTCGATTGAATGCAAAATTTCGTCTTTGAAATTAGCCATAGAATTACTTCCAGCTATGTCTAAAGAGGAGAAGTGTTTTTTGTACTTGGCTCAGCTAGATGAGAATCAACGAAGTGCTGCAATAGCAAATGAGGCTCATGTTAAACGAATAAAAGCTCAGTATGATAGAAGTGTTACCCCTCGAAATTTTTCAGAAGGAGACCTAGTCTTATTTTATGATCAATCCAACGATAAGCTAGGAGCTGGAAAATTCGTGCCTATGTGGCATGGTCCTTTCATTGTTAAGCGAAAACTGGCAAAAGGGGCCTATGAGCTGATAGATTTTGACAGTGTCCCTTTAGATAAACCTAGAAATGGGCTTTATCTAAAGAGATATTATGCTTAAACGTGGTGTGGAGATTTAATTAGATTAGATTTCTTTACAGCTGGTGTGTTTTAGATTAGAAAAGTGTGCCTAGTTTAGAAGTGTGTTTTGTCACTATTCCTGCTTATCTGATTTTTACTCTTGATATTGCAGATGTCGACGTCTCTTCAAACCTACGTTGGTTTTGCTGATGGTGCTTGTCGTAGTACACGGAACATTTCTTCCGTAGCTTGGGTTATTTATTCACCCTCTGCCGAGTTAGTATCCATGCATGGGGTAAGCCTTGGTCAAACAAAGAATAACATTGCAGAGTATAGTGTAGTGATTGAGTTACTATCTGAATCCATATCTTTTGGAATTCGGAGTTTGATTGTTAGGTTGGATTCTGAACTTGTTGTATTACAGTTCAACAGGGTTTATGCCATTAGAAATCCAGTGTTATTACGGTTATTTTTAAGATTTAATCTCTTGGAACGTGAATTTGATTACATTGAATATCAGCATATTCCAAGACATTTAAATACATTAGCAGATGCAGTTGCTTCTAGTATGATAAATCGACATTTGCAATAATCAAAGTAGTAAATTAAACAACATTCATAACATGTACACAGATAGCCGACAAATAGTGATATATCATAGTATAGAAGTGTTTTCAAAAAATATACACATCGTCTTCGATCATAGGTTGAAAACACCTTATGATCAGCAAAAATGGTAATACAAAAGGTCAAAAGTATGAGTCTACGACATGATCATCCCATCACTGATGGTGATCACGATAAGAGACCACTTCCCGAGCCACCCTACACAGGAACCTCCTAAAAGGTCCTGGAACACCAATCATGTATCTCTGTAATCTGAGAGGAATATCATCTATGTCTGTCTCTGGAATGTCTAGAGTCGAGCGCTCTAGGTGATGCTCTAAATCAGTCAGGATCTCTGCTGATTGGCCTACTGGGGCTGGTGTGGCTGCAACTGATTGTCTTCTTTCATAAGGCTGGAGATGGGCTAGTCGTTGTGGGCCCACATCTACATTTAAAACTTTTGGTTATTAGTTTTGAGACGATTAAAAAAAATAAAAAAATTAGAACTCAGAAATTGTTGAAAATTATTTTACCTGATTCATCCCACTGTTCCCCTGCTGAGAGAGTCATCTCTCGGTCACCGCGGAAATCTATCCCGACGTATGGAAAATCCTTTATAAAAAAATTTGGCGCTCTAGCCAACGAAAATATGAAGGATGAAATCAAACAATATCGATGCCCTCAATACCATGACGAGCCATCAACGCAACCCAACGAACCATCCTAGGTTCTCGAGGTCGACCGACATCAACAGGAATGTTCTGCGGAGCTAACATGGGGATCCTCTCTAGAGCGAAGGTGACTAAAATGGATCCATATCCAAAGTTATTTAGTTTTCCATTCTTCGCTCTGGTTAGTTGGCCTTTTACATTGGCCAACACAGCTTCACACCAGTTGAAAATGGTGCCTCGAAAACAGTCTACAACAATGCACATCTAGGAACCGGTAGCTACATGCAGTGCTGCACTCCCACACAGCCTCGTAACAGTAAATGCAATAACTTTTAGCTCGGGACGGATGATAGTTTTTATGTCAATCCGTTTGTCCCTAGGGTCTGCCTGATCATTACATAATTCTTGTTGAAGACTAGCGACAGTCTGGCCACCTGGCCTAGTCCCAAACAAGGAAATTTGTTCGCCCCTTTTGGACAAACCAGTCGGAAAATAAATATCCTCCAGCTCAATTTCGAGCCGATGGCCACCAATAATGAAACACTGGTCTTGTACGTTCCACCTGTTCACCAACCATGTTAGGAGGTCTACCTGTGCCCTCATGCCCTAAATGGCCTAGAATTTATACAAACTGCATGCTCTTAATGCTTGCATTGTGGGAAAATGGAGCATTGTAGCATCATCCATGTCTTCATGCTCACGTTCTCTCCAAATTAGCATCTTGTTTATCCTAAAATGCATAAAAATATATATTAGAACAATCTAATTTGAAAAATTTTGGGTGGCAATTGAGAAATTTAACTTTGAAATCTAATTGCGCGGGGTCCGCACTTTGTTTTCATACACAGTTCGTAGGAACGCACACGCGCTGTGTGAAAAGTGCGGACCCATGACCTTTTTCTACATAGAAAAAAGTCGAGGCCCGCAGGGCCCATGTGTTATGCCTGCGAACCCCCGCGGGCGATTTTTTAAACATATTTTTCTCTTAAAAAATGAAATGTAGAGCCTAAAAATGAAATGCAAACAGATGAAATAAAAGATTAGGAGGTCGTGGATTACCTGGAGCTGACGGTTCTCGATTTCTTCAGAAGGATCTTCCAAAACCTTCACAGGAACTTTTTTACCCAAAAGCTTTTACTTTTCACTCTGAACTCGAACGGTAAAAATGAAGTTAGAAAAGCCATTTTTATAAGTTTTTTCGAATAAACGACTTTCAAATTTGTTTATTTTTCACTTTAAAATGGTTATTTTTGAAAGCATTTTTATTTATCCTAAACAGGTATGTGTAATGTTTCAAGTTTTTGTGCAGAAATTGGATTTTTCAAGAGAATTGGTCATTTTTCAACAAAGAGCATACTTTTATCACTTTTTCAGACTCTTTCAAAAATTTACGAAAAAGCGAAAACTTGGAGTCCTCTTTTAAGCCCTTTTCAGACTCTCTAAACATGAAAATATTGCCAAGCACTTGATTATTCGAACTCGTTAAAATAAATGAATAATCGTCCTTTCAGTATAAGTTTACCCCTTTTACGGACTGAAATGGACTATTTACAAAAAAGGTATACATTGACTAATTACAGTCAATAGAGTTCTCTCCCGCATTATTTTATCCTTTTTCGGGCTCAAGAGACTAAATTTACGAAAAAGTACACCCACAGAGTTTTCTTAAGTTTTTCTTCTGACTCCCTAAAATTGAAAAACACCGAGTTTCTCCTATATTGGACTCGTTAAAACTTAACAGTAAAGGACCTGTTCAATTCTAAACAGGAACGAACCACTCCTTCTTAGGGTTCGAATCTTAAACTAAGTTGGACTCATCCGAAGGATGAGCTTATAAACAAGCAAATGTTATCCTCCTCAAGCTTGTCAAAAATAAAGAGGTACTTGCCAGAAATGGTGGGGAAAAAAAGAGAAAAATGGACTTGTTTGTTGTATTTTGATTTTTCGAAAATCTAGTTAACCACTCTTGAACACGACACTTTCAATCACCTGGGTTGGGAAATCCTTTGCCTAACAGTTAATCAAACCATATTGAAAGTCTTCAACCGGTTTCTGGGTATTAGCTTTGGGTCAATTGTCACCAAACCATCTGCAGTGTCGTTATGTGTTCAAGAGGATAGTTCAAATAAACCATTCATCTGCAAAATATCTGTCATCCATTTTTGACCATCCCTGAGTCAGTCCTTGCCAATATATTTTCAAAACTTGATCTATGATTTCGTGTTGTGGGTTTGCCTACGACAGATCACTTTCTATCGACATCAGCACATTATCTAGGAAGTTGATCCAGAAATCGTCAGTACCTTGAAATATGCATGCCTTAATGGCAGGTTTCTCGCCTTCGACGACAGGTTGCATCATTGACCTTCGATCGAATGATTCCGTGACATGTTCGACTTCATCTCATTCATTCACATTTCATGGATTGTACTGGGTACTTTGAGAGCCATTGACATTACTGGTGGTTACTCTCACACTTGTTAACAATTTACATCATTGATTGGTAATCAAGTGGTTTCTACCATGTTCGACTTCAACACATTTATTCACATGGATAGAATCGTACTAGTTCGAGATGCGGAAATCAAGACCCTGGATCTAGTTTCTACCATCCAGGCTACGAGGAATTTTGTTATCATTTATACAGTGGACTATTTATAAACAGATGGCTGCGTCCATACTGTGTCTACACATGTCTATATTGTGATGTACTCAAAATCATTCCTGTATCAGAACAGTTTGAATTAGTTTCTAGTTAGTTTTGATCTGAGTATGGGAATGCCTACCTCAGCGATGATATATATATATTTTGCATTGAATGTTTTTACAGGTTCCAACTGGGGTGTCCACAGGATGATCCTTGAAATGATAAAGTACTGCACTCTTCATATATGATAGACTTCAGCTTCATCTATTCCAGACTTTGCACTTTAGGGGGCAATCTGTTACACTGAAAATTGTCATCCTGACATTCTGCTATGTGTATGAGTTCATTATCACTCATACTTCCTCCTTTGCAAGTCTAACATATCAGTTCCTCATTTCAAGCCTTGAAAATCAGAGAAAAGTTCCTAAAAATCTCCTTAACTTTGGTGTCACACTTTCTCTATATCTTTCCTGCGGTCCCGCACCTAATGTTCATGTCTTCTGCGTACCTGAACGCACTTTCTCTGTGTTATAGGTGTGGACCCCTGTAAAGATTAAAAAGGTGCAAGTAAACTCAGAAAAGCTCATTTTTAGTAAATTCTAGAAGCTTCTAGAAAATATCTTGCGGTGGCAGAACCGCTCTTATGAGGTTCATGTATCCCTTACCTTATGGAGCTAACCCCTTGATGTGAGGAGCTTATCCCTTTGAAGGAGGATTTTATCCCTTCATAGTTGGAACTGAAAACCTCCTCTTTTCCACTATAAAAAGAGGCATTGGGTAGCCTCAAAGGGAGTTGAAGCTTTAGAAATATTTTAGGTTAAGTGCTGTTGGGATTCAGACTCATTTAACTGAGATTTTTGTGAGGAGAGATCACATACCTTTATCTGTCTCGGTTGGAGGAGTGCAGAGCTTATCAGAGTAGAAGAGATTCCTGCTTTGGACCCCGGCAAGGCCTGTTCAACATCAAGGCTAAGGTTGTAAGGTTTTCCTTCTTTTAAAATTAATACAAATGGATTCATTTTTCTCAATAAACTGTTAGTTGACTGTTTATTTCATAGACTCCTTGATCACTATGATAAGCATGGTTTATGATGTTTACTATACAGGTGCTATTTAATGTTTTCTTGTTTGTGACTGCAGGTTTACGAGGATAACTCCTTCAAGTGCACGAGGGACAACAACGACTTCAAACAAGTTCTGGACCTATGGTAAGTATTTTACACCTCTATAGTGTTTTTTGTAAAAAATATATGCTTAGAGAAAGATTAGTTCATTTGGTTGTTTGTTGCTAGATTACCTTTTTGGTACTAGGGAGATCGGTCTTGTCCACAAGATTGATTAATCCGTACAATAGGGTTGCGTGGGAGGAACTACATAGTCTAAAAAATAATAAGCTAAAAGGAATGGTGCTCAAGATTGATATGTCCAAGGCATATGGCAGGCTCAGTTGGATCTACATCAGAATGTTTTTGACACACCTGGGTTTTGAGGTAAGTTTCATAAATTGGATCATGTGTTGTATACCTTCAGTTTCCTTTGTGTTGCATATAAATAGATCTGCCTCTACCTTTTCTCATGCTAAAAGAGGTATTCATCAAGGTATTTTCATCTCTGTAATATTCCAAATTTTCCATAAGCTAATTGGAATAATTGAGTTCTTACTTCTCTTATTTAGTTAAGTAAATAAAAGGGTGGAGGGACCCATAAACCCAGTAGATGAATAAAATCCCCTTCCATTGTGTGAACGTGGGTTATTTGAGTAGTGGAGTAGCATTATGAAGTAGTGAAGCAGCATAATAATGAAGAAAGAGTGGAGGTCATAGAGAATTAATGAGGAAGATGATGGAGATAGTGGAGGAATAAATGCAAGATGATGGAGATAGTGGAGAAGCAATTGCAAAGATGATGGAGCAAGTGGTGCATTAAATTCACACATGATGGGGGAAGTGGAGAGTAATTGCAGCAGTGATTGATCAGGAGATCACGTGTTATGCTCAAAAATGAAAGTGCTCAAAACTGTACCGAACCTTAGTGACCGGAAAGGTTTCATCATTGCGATTTCGGCACCGCGAACGGTTTGAAAATCCGATGTCGTGTAAGGAAGATATCGCGTTCTATTCGTTTTCCCAAATAACTAAAATTTTGTGACTGGGATGCCCAGTCAACATGCAGGTACATTCAGCAGATGGCATATTCTGGTGAATATTCCCTTTTCTCATATCCAATTAGATCGTGCCACGTGTTTGAATTTGAGCCATTGCTTTGATTGTAGGAGATGTGTTTCTGACCGTTGGATGGGGTTTGTACGTTTTTTATTTGGGTCGTTTGATGAAAGACACATGGCAATCCCGGAGGTTGCCACATGTCCTCAGGAGGGTATGGTAAAATTTTGTTGGAGGCCACAGGAGTCAACCCCGAGACCTCAGGCACAAGCGCAAACACACATTACCAACTTCTCTATGGGTGTTACTTAACACTATAGGTTTGCGGCTTTATTATATTGTTTAACAATAGTTTGAGCGGATAAAAAAATATACCATATACATGACAAAGCAACGCTATACAAATCTGCCGGTTGCATTAACACCATGGTCCATTGCTTGGGTTCCACCGATGATTACGGCGGACGTTAAGGTTAGGGTGCGCATGTGGCCACCCTAACTGTAATATTAATTACCAATGGTTAAGGAATGGCAGAGTTGGAGCGCGTCCCTAATTTTAGGGCATTCCATTAATTTAACTCCAGTTAAGTGGAGTTCTCCACTTTTGGTGGAGTTTTTCTAGCTAACATTGGGAAAAATGCATTGGGAGGTCAATTTTCAACCAATTTGGGTGAAAAAAGAGTCTACCTAGACTAATTTGAGAATTTTGAAGCCACTGGTGCAGATAAAACAACCATTGGAGGCTTGTAAAAACATGTAATTTTCAATTTTTATCATAATGAAAAAGAGGGACATGTCATTGGGAGTTGGACCAACAGATGTAGCCCAGGAGGGGTGAACTGCTTCATCATGCCTACTGTGTAAAACTATGTGTGATTGTATTTCTCTGTTAGACACTGCTGAATGGTGTATTTTGGGCTTATTTTCATGCTTAAATTTCACAAATTCATCTAAGTTTCATGGTTAAAACACTCATTCCTTAAGAAAAAAAATAGAGACAAATTGTACATGTTTTTATTACTAAAAGTAAAGTTAGTATAGAAAAACTAATACACTCCTTTCAGATTAGGTTGGTATCAGAGCTAGAGTTTATTCTCTGGTGTTTTTGTGTGCAAATATTTTTTAACAGTTTGCAAGGGTTTTCATGCTTACTAGGCTCAAGCTTAAGAGAGCAGAAGGAAAATTGGTGGAAGCAAGAGATTCTCAAAGTGAGCCTCAATAAAGGAGGGCAAGATTTCCACATTCTCCACCACCTATTTCACCTCCAAAAGAAGCAAAAGAAGTTATAAGCATGCCTCCAGGAGAAGAAGAAACCCATGAAGAGGTGGATCCCAAAGAAGAAGAATGAGTGTTCAGGAAAGCATTCCTTGACATGACTAAAATGGTGAGAGTCCTTTATCAAGAAAGGAATGAAAGACTAGAAGGAGACGGATCCAAAATTCACAAGGAAGGTCAAGGATCATTAGGAGGCCACAATGATGAAGATAAATCAAAGAATGGCAATGGAGGAAATGGAGGTAGTGGAAAGTCACCATCATCACCCTCATCATCATCATCCTCTACTTCATCTTCAGTACATCAACCATACAAGTCAAAGAACATTGGTAAAATTCCTTTTCTAAAACTTGATGTTAAGTTTTAATTTCCAATGTTTAATGGTGAATTCAATGCAGAAAAGCTTGATAATTGGATTATGCAATTGGAGGTCTATTTGAGAATTCAGAACCTTCATGATGATGATACCAAAATCCAACTAGCTTCATTGAGGATGGACAGTGCAACACTTGTTTGGTGGGAATCCAAGACAAAGGGGGAGATCAAGAAGCATGGCGATATTATTCTATCATGGATTGATATCATTACTACAATAAAACAATAGTTTTATCCATTAGCTCACATTCAGAAAGCCATAATGGACTGGAAATTTTTTAAACAATTGAAAGGACAAAATGTACAAGTTTATACTCAAGAATTTAGGGGAAGAGCTCTCTTATTGAATTGATTTATGACAAGACACTTTGTATCAGAGTATAGAGATAATAGTTGCCTCTAAGTTTGTGTACAAGCCACACACTTAGAGGCAAGGGGAAAACAAAACATAGATGAAAATGAGTTTAAAGTCAAATGGAAGAAAAAGAGAAATGAAAATATCAGAAAAGAGAAGGGAAAATTCTTTTACAAAAAATGTTCTAAAACTATCCACGATGAAGACTATTGTTGGAAACTTCACCCAGAGTTGAAACCGGAATGTTTTAAAGCCAAGGAGAAAGGAAAAATTGTTACAATAGTTGAACAAGACTTAGGGTCCTATTCAGGAGATGAAACAAAAATCATAGCTATGGGACTAAAGAACATGAAGGGGAAAGAGATTAAAACTAAACCCAATTCTAGTATATCTAACTGTCACATACAAGCTCCAAATGAATAAGAGAGAATTGAATTGTTTCATGTGAGGGTCATTTCCAGACATACCAAGGCTGACACATTGTTTGACAGTGGGTAACAAGCAAATTTAATCTCTGAAGACTTGGTCAAGAAACTTAATCTTGAGACCATTCCACATCCGAAACCATATCCACTTGGTTGGATTTGTAAGAATGCAAATTTACAGGTTTCAAAGAAGTGCATGTTGCGCTTTGCAATAACTGCACATTTCATTGACACAGTTGAATTAGATGTTGTTCCGCTTGATATAACAAGTATGGTGTTGGGCAGTCCGTACTTGTATGACAGGAAAGAAATCTTCCATCGCCATGAGAACAAATACCATTTATTCAAATATGGAAAGGAGTGTATTGTGAGAGCTCATCGCAAGAAAATATACACTTCTTTAGTTAATGCAGGGTAAATGAAGAGGCTAGTCAATGCAAGCCAAAACTTGACATTGATGATTAAACAAAGAGATGTTTTACATCATCCTTTTCAAACAAATTTTGATGTATGTAATGAGTTGTTTCAGTTTGGAAGTAGGTTTTCTTTGAAATAAGATGACAAGCAGTTGCAGTAGTCGACATTGGTGTTGAACAGTGTTGAAAACAAGGTGTTAGTGCAAGAAGTTGCAAAGGTCCAAGAGAGGAAAAAGAAACTTGGCAAAGAAGGCACATGATTCAGAAATGTTCATTGCTGGTTTCTGAAAGGCATGGTATAATGGCGAAGAAACTTGGTCAAGAGTCGACACAAGTTCAAAGAAAAAGAAGCAAAAAATCACCATAAGAACAGAGTGCAAGGTGAGAACAATTCCAAGTTTCCTTTGATTATAGACCAATGTAGAAACAAGATGTTTACTAAAAAGTTAGATTGTTGTTCTTCAAGTTCTGAAAATGTGCAGCATAAAAATGTCAAAGACAATAATGCATGGTCGACGAAATCAAGGAAAATTTTGTCTTTTCATGAAAAGCTCCAATTAATGAAACTAGGGAAATTTTAGTGGATAAATATTGGTAGAGTGGGGACACAATCTCCTCATCTTCATGTTCAGTAATCCAAAGAGCTTTTGGGGTCCAAAATATTCCCAGTGGGGAGGTGTGATTAGGATATCATGCGTTATGCTCAAAAATTAAAGTGATCGAAATTTTACCAAACCTGAGTGACCGAAAAGGTCTCGTCGTTTCGATTCTGACACTGCGAACGGTTCGAAAAACTGATGTCGTATGAGGAAGATATCATGTTCTGTTCGTTTTCCCAAACAACTAAAATTTTGTGACTGGGATGCCTAGTCGGCATGCAGGTACAATCAGCAAATGGAATATTTTGAGGAATATTCACTTTTCTCACAACCAATCAGATCATGCCATGTGTCTAAATCTGAGCCATTGATTTGATTGTACGAGATGTGTTTCTGGCCTTTGGATGGGGTTTGTACATTTTTTATTTGGGTCGTTTAATGAGAGACACGTGGCAAGCCTGGATGCTGCCATGTGTCCTCCGGAGGGTATGGTAAAATTTTGTTTAAGGCCACAAGAGTCGACCCCGAGACCTCGGGCGCAGGCGTAGACACGCATTTCCAACTACTCTACGGGTGTTACTTAACACTATAGGTCTGTGGATTTATTATATTGTTTAACAATAGTTTGGGTAGATTAAAAAAAAGGTGCCAAACCCGACCACCATATACCCGATGGCTATGACTGAGACCCCAGCGCTATCCAAATCGTGCAGTTAACGTAACTTACCATGGTCCATTGCTTGGGTTTTATCGACGGTTGCGGTGGACGTTAAGGTTAGGGTGCGCATGTGGCCACCCTAACTGTAATATTAATTTACAACGGTTAAGGAATGGGGAATTTGGAGGATGCCCCTAATTTTAGGGCATTCCATTAATTTAACTCCAGTTAAGTGGAGTTTTCCACTTTTGGTGGAGTTTTTCTAGCTGACATTGGGGAAAATGCATTGGGAGGTCAATTTTCGACCAATTTGGGTGAAAAAAGAGTCTACCTAGACTAATTTGAGCATTCTGGAGCCACTGGTGTAGAGACAATAGCCATTAGAGGCTTGTAAATACATGTAATTTGAAATTTTGAGCATAATTACAAAGAGGGACATGCCATTGGGAGCTAGACTAGTAGATGTAGCCCAAGAGGGGTGAACTCCTTCATCATGCCTACTGTGTAAAAATTATGTGTGATTGTATTTCTCTGTTATACACTGTTGTATGGTGTTTTTTAGGCTTATTTTCATGCTTAAATTTCACAAATTCATCTATGTTTCATGGTTAAAACACTCATTCCTTAAGCAAACAAATGGAGACAAATTATTCATGTTTTTATTACTGAAAGGAAACTTAGCACAACAAAACTAATACACTCCTTTCAGACCAGTGATGGAGATCATGGAGGAAAACACAATCTTTATGGAGGCTAGTGGACACATGTGCAATGCAGTTATGAGGTGGGCCAAGGCTAGGGAAGGCTCACAACCATAAAAGGAAGGCGAGGGAAGCAAATGAGGGGAGTCTAGATTTTTATTGTTGAGTGTTGTAAGACATTTATTTGCACGCTTCAGCTATTTAACTAAGCTTGTTGTGTTGTTTAGCACCAGGTGTTCCCAAGTGGGAATCCTACCCTTACCTATGGGGGACTTCGAGTTCCTACTCTGGGAAGTTTTTCTTGGGAAGCATTCATCATCTCACAATCAATGCCACATTTAGCCACTCTCATCTGCACTTCTAGATACAGGAATTACGCATTCCTGAACTTGGGCTCGAGAGTTGGAAGGTTGTTCTCAGTACTTCAACTGAGAAAACTGTGGAGGGATCAACCCTTCACACTGTGGATCCATTGCAGTCTTTTGGGAGTTTCACTGTCATATCCGGCATCAGGCTATCCATATATTCTCCTATGTAGCAACATTTCCTATAGGAATTGCGTAATTATGTAGTCAGAGTTTGAGGAGAAGAGGAAGTTCCAAGCAACTCAACTTGGAATCCTATGAGGGATTAATCCTTATCTTCGAGGATCACTTCAACAACCTGGTATCATCATTGTATTATCTCTCAATAGGCTACATCATCAGGGCTCCTAGACATCACAATATTACCTAATAGTTGTGCATGCAACAACTACATATTTAATGGAGGAGCTAGATCTCAAGTTTTGAGCTTGGGATCGGGAGAAGGGGCCAACCCTTTAGTTAGTGAGCTGAGTGGGTGCTATTGCAACATATGGATCATTATTTCAGCCCCAGATCAACAATTATCTCTAGGGAGTGCGTAACTCAGCCAACAGGGGTGCAGTGTGCAACTCAAAAAGGGCTGAAATTCCAAAATCAAAATTTGGCCAAACCATTTCTAGGTTTGTTGAGTAGAGTCTGTGGTTAAAATCCCAAATATTTCTGAGCACTCCAGCGGCCTCTCGCACATAGATCTCCTTCCCAGCAGTAACAATTTCGAGCATCAACCGTTTATACTTTCCAGTGCTAAGTTTCATTAGTGTATTTCAACCATCTTGTGGTTTAAGTGCATTCCTTTTGAAGCACTGTGTACTTACATTTCTCTTGATACATAATGATATGGCTTAGCTGTTGTTTTGATGTATTCCGACATTTTTCTAGTTTTACATGTTTTATTCTTATTTTACTGTAGTTAGAATTATGCATATTTTCTATATTCTCATCTTTCCCATTTTGGGATATTAAAGTGGTATCAGAGCATGATCTTTGGCTCTGCTTGTGGGAATTTCATGACATCAAAAGAATAAGAAGAAGAAGCAGAAAAAGAACAAGTCTTCAATGGTGGAAGGATTGAGTTTTTCCACACTTCTCTTCATATCTATGTAGGATCTCACCATGGAGATCAAAGAAATGAGAAGGGAAAGGAAAAAGGAAATCTCAAAAGGTTTTCAAAATGGAGAAGGTTCGAGCACTTCCTATTAGAAGAATAAGCAACCAGCAGTGCAGAAAGTTCCACAACACCCTACTATGCTCACATTCCTTACAAAAGGAAATGAATGGCGTGGAGATGGAGAATATTTGGAGCTTGAGACTCTAAGTGATTATCTTGCAGTGTACAAATCTCAATCTAAAGAATTCAAAGAGAATCTGACTTTCCAACAGTTTTGCTAGATTAAAGAGAACCGAAGACCCCGCAGGAGAAATAGAAGAAGAGGTCATATGCATAATATATTCTTTTTGTCTACATTCGATGGTTCATCCAAAAGCACGACAAAGGCCTGGATGGAGAAGTTATATGATTTATTCCAACTACACCCAGTAGCGGAAAAGGAAGCCATTGATATTGCAACACTACACCTTGAGGGTGAAGAAAATGATTGGTGGTTCAGTAGATTGAAAAATGCAAGAGTGACTGCGTATGAAGATTTCACTCAAAGATTGGTAAAGAGGTTTGATAGAAGAAAACTAGAGGCACTTTCCATTGAGACATTTTTCGACATTGATGAGGAAGTATATGAGGAGAAAAAGGAAGATGTCGACACTGATACTTTGGGAGAAGAGAAACTACAACCACCACCAGCTACAGTGGAGGTACTTGCATCAGTGGGAGGAGCACTTGCATTTTGGCAAGGTGTTCCCAAGACTTTGACATTGAGAGTCCAAGGCATGATTCAGGAGGTGCATGAGGAAGAGGAAGTAGATACCAGCGCTGGTGCAGTAGTAGAAGAGCATCCATCACCATCACCTGCAGTTGGAGAAGAAATTTCACCAGTTGGAGGAACTCTTGTAGCTTTGAAAGATTTTACCAAGCATCACCTAATCCAAGGTATGCAAAAATTTCCACCCCATATTATTTCAACACATTAGATTGAGATTTGTGGGGTCATGCCATCAGGGCAATTGCATGACCAAGAGTTGGATCACATTGCTAATTTGGAGTAGCGGACTATCACTGCGCATAGGAACCTTGATTGGTTCAAGGAGAATATGTATAGCTATCCCAGTTTCACATTGTTGAGCTGCACACAACACTTTGTGTTGGAGTGTGGATTTTATGAGGATGGGATTAGCACAGTCCTAATGAAGGGAAGCTATACAATAGATTTTGAGAACTGGAAGTTACTGTCGCATGACCTATCTTATTCTATTTACGACAAAGAGATATTGTCCATTATGCATGCATTGGTCAAATTCTGGATTTTTTTTATTGGATATAGATTTCGGGTGAAGACCAACCACCATAGTCTCCAACATCTTTTTGAGGAGGAGTAGCAGCTGCAAAAGAGGTAGCAATGGTGGATTAGTACAATGCAGGACTCTGAGTTCAGCATTATGTATGGAGAGGGTCATGTCATAGTAGATGCACTATCATGGAGATCAACAACGCTATCACTGAGGGCGGTGATGATTTGAGGGCCCAGTTATTATTTGAGCATTTCGATGACTGCTTCACTTATGAAGCATTGGATGGGCAGAAGGTAGATGGTAGACATCATGTAATGGATAACATCTTCCATTATCAGGACATAGCCTTCTTGATGAGTACCTCACAGCTCAAAGAGAAGTTTCTGCATGCAACATATTCAAAACCCCATAGGTTCTACTGGGCCATCGGAGAGAGGTTCTCATGGAGAGACCTCTAGGATGATGCACTTCGAAATATCATGGAGTGAAAATATTGTCATCAGATTTTGGAGGATGGTATCGTCGACATTGATCCACTATCGAGGTATGCACATTGCTTCGACATTTTTACACATTACATCTCTTCACCCGTGTCTGAATTATCTTTCTAGGATGTCCTCATGCTTCACGGTCTTCCCAAGGCCATAACTAGTGATGGGTATAGTTATTGTATGAGAATTTTTTGGCGGGAGCTTCTCCATTGGGTGGATACTGAGCTGGTGCATGATATGAGTCATCACCCAGAGTTGGAAGGATGGATGGAGATGATGAGAAAGTGGCTGAAAATCTACTTGCAGATCTATGATAGGGGGCAGCAAGAAGCATGGATGCGCTGGCTGCTCTTGGGTGAGTACGGTTACCACCCAACATTTCAGATTGGTATGTTCCATGCCTTGCACAGTACTATGTTGATGCAGTAGTAGGATGCATGGCTGCGCTGACTACTCTTGGGAGAGTATGGCCAAGACATTGCATTTTATATGTCCATTAGTATATCACTATTTCCTACCTTGCACAATAGTGATGAGAAGCAATAGCTAGAGGCATGGTTGCACTGGTTAATCTTGGGAGAGTATAGCCACCATATGACATTTCACATGCCAATTGGGATGTTACTATTTTATACTTGGCATGATGATGTATTTTGGTAGTAGGAGGCCTTGTTGCTTTGGCTTCTCTTAATGGAGTATGGATGCCATACTTGGTATGATGATGATGTGATGTGGCAGCAAGAGGCATTGTTGCGGTGGCTTCTCTTGAGAGAGTATGACTACCATAATTGGTATGATGATGATGTGGTATGGTAGCAAGAGGCATTGTTGCGGTGGCTACTATTGGGAGAGTATGGTTCGACATTACACATGTCAATCCATATGACTTTATTTCCTACTTTGCACAGTGTTGAGATGATTCTTAGAGCAAGAAAGGCCACCAAGGCCAAGGATTGGAGCATGGAGAGACACAACCTACTCCATGTAGCATGGGTTGGAGTGATAGTTTATGAGTTGGGACTTTCCACTTGGGGAAGGAACCACTACACTTCACATATCTCATGCAGAGAAGAGGCTCTTGGACAACAGATGGTTGCCACTTGGGGACTTGACATTGATTAGGACAGGCATCTAGCTACACAACTGGAGGCCATTCTATACATTCTAGAGAGGCATTTATGGAGTTGGGCATTCATAACACATTGGAGCAGATGGGGAAACCGTCCAGATGAGGATGCCACTTGGGAGGGAGATGGATTTTTGTAGCATCCACTTTTGCAGTTTCTTGAGGACAAGCAACATTTTGGCGGGGAGGACTGTAATATTCCAATTTTTCCATAAGCTAATTGGAATATTAGAGTTCTTACTTTTCTTATTTAGTTAAGTAAATAAAAGGGTGGAGGGACCCATAAACCCAGTAGATGAATAAAATCCACTTCTATAGTGTGAATGTGGGTTAGTTGAGTAGTGGAGTAGCATTATGGAGTAGTGGAGCAACATAATAATGAAGAAAGAGTGGAGGTCATAGAGCATTAATGAGGAATATGATGGAGATAATGGACGAATAAATGCAAGATGATGGATATAGTGGAGAAGTAATTGCAGAGATGATGGAGGAAGTGGTGCATTAAATGCACACATGATGGACGAAGTGGAGAGTAATTACCGTAGTGATGGAGATCATGGAGGACAACACAGTCTTTATGGAGGCTAGTGGCCACATGTGCAACACAGTTATGAAGTGGGTAGCGGCTAGGGAAGGCTCACAACCATAAAATGAAGATGAGGGTAGCAAAGGAGGGTATTCTGGATTTTTATTGTTGAGTGTCGAAGACATTTCTTTGCACGCTTCAGTTGTTTAGCTAAGTCTGTTGTGATGTTTAGCACTGGGTGTTCCTGAGAGGGAATCCCACCCTTACCCACAGGGGACTTCGAGTGCCTACTCTTGGGTAGCATTCATCATTTGGAAATCAGTGCCACATTCAACCACTCTCATCTGCACTTCCAACTACAGGGATTACGCATTCTTGAACTTGGGTTTGAGAGTTGGAAGGTTGTTCTCAGTACTTCAGCTGAGAAACCTGTGGAGGGATCAGCCCTTCACACTGTGGATCCATTTAATTATTCTGAGAGTTTCATTTTCATATCTAGCATCATGCCATCCATATATTCTCCTATCCAGCAACATTTCCTGTATGAATTTCGTAATTCTACAGTGAGGGTTTGAGAAGAAGAGGAAGTTCCAAGAAACTCGGCTTGGAATCTTGTGAGGGATTAATCCTTCACTCTGGCGATCACTTTAGTAGCTTGGGATCAGCATTTTATTATCTATCAACAAGCTACATCATCATTCATCCTAGATAGCACAGTATTACCCAGCAGTTGTGTATGCAACAACTACATATTCAGTGGAGGAGCTAGATCTCAAGTTTTGAGCTTGGGATTGGCAGAAGGGACCATCCCTTTAGTTAGTGAGCTGAATGGGTGCTATTTCAGTAGATAGATCATTCTTTCAGCCCTATATCAACAGTTATCTCCAGGGAGTGCGTAACTCGGCCAACAGGGGTGCAGTGTGCAACCCAAAAAGGGCCAAAATTCCAAACTCAAAATTTGGCCAAACCATTTCTGGGTTTTTCTAGGTTTTTCGAGTAGAGACCATGGATAAAAACTAGAATCTTTTTGACCACTCTAGTAGCCTCTCCCACAGAGATATTCTTCCCAACAGTAGTAGTTCCCAGCGACAACATTTTATACTTTCCAGTGCTAAGTTTCATTAGTGTATTTTAGCCATCTTGTGGCTTGAGTGCAGCCCTTTTGGAGCACTATGTACTTACATTGTTTTTGATACATAATGATATGGCTCAGTTGTTTTTGCTCATGTGTATGATGTTTTGATGTATTCTGACATTTTTCCAGTTCTACATGTTTTATTCTTATTTTACAGTATTTGTAATTATGCATATGTTCTATATTCTTGTCTTTCCCATTTTGGGATATTACAATCTCCCTTTTCTAACCATAATCCCACCCTTCATTCTCAATGCCTTTCTCCTTTCTTATAACTCTTTCTTCATATTTCCAAAATTATCTACACTTTCCTTTTCCTCTAGATTGAAAATATCATAAAGTTCTAGTAGAAACATATTTCTAAATTTTCTTCTATTTTTTCTATAATTTTAATTTATTTTAGGGCCAAACAATAACTGATATTTTTTCCTTCTTTATGGCATCAAAAAACTAAAAACTTGTGCAATCCCATTATTTTGCATCAAAACCTACCCGTTCCTTATTATTTAACCATTAAATATTGACTTGAAGGGAGTTATTGGATTTATGTCTTGCCTATCAATTTTTAGTATAAGTTGTAAGCAATTAGAACTACCTCCCACTTTGAATTGGGTACTCATTCTTTTCACTTCCATTACGGATCTTCTGGAAACCAAAAACCTATTCCATATTTTAGAGACTCCAACATTCCCTATCTTCTTGTTACTCTAGGTTTGGGAAATCTCGATAGATTCAACATCTACTAATACCACTTCCTTTATAGACTTGAGGCTGAAAAACTCAAGTAATGAGTCATACCTTGCATCTTATCCCCAAACCCCTACTCTAAAAGGCCAAATTCATATATCCCTTATGATAATATTATCATGATTTAGTCATAAGGCCCATAAAAAATTATTACCAATTATTTATGATCTAATTCTTGGACTTGTAATTTTGTACAAATAATCACTACAAAAAAATACTTTTGTAAGTGCATATTATATTTCCATATAGTTATTAATCCCTCTCAGTTCCTACTTGCATTAGCATATCAAAAATACCAACTTGTTAAGAATTTTTCTGGGGTCTCCATCAATTTTCTCCCTTCCATTTTTGTCTCTTGCAATATCAAATATCTTTGGTTTGTGAAATTCCACTAATTTAACTAGGGATAATATTTATGAGAGGCTACTTAACCCTCTAACATTTAAGGACAAGATTACCTTGGGGTAACCCTTTAGGGATTTTTTCTTGCTCTAAGAACACTTGTTATGGATTTTTTTTGCCTTGTTGAACCTCTTTCATAGCCTTTTCTTAAGAATTATGGAGATAGGATGTTTGCATGAATCTCTCCCACATGGTTTAACCATAAAAGCCCCTCAATTCTCATCAATTTTTTCATCTTCTCTCTTCCTAGATTTTATAAAATTTCTATATTTTAGTTTTATATTTAGGAATTCTTTTTATCGAAATTGCTTTAGGTTTGATCCACAAAAGTTACATGAATGTCAATATTGAAGTCACCAACGATTATGAAGATACAATCAATATGAAGCATTTGTACTTTGGTTGTTTAAATTGTTTCAATGAATGTTGAGGCAGAATGGAGCAACATATATGTTCATCATGCAAACATGTTGGACATACACCTTTGACATAAAAAGTTCAAATTTGTTATTGTAAAAATATTTTGTTGCAATTATGTGTATGCTTCCTTTCTATATGAGAAAGAACACCATGGATAGATTATCTTACATTAAAATTGAATTTGGAAACATTATTTTTGCTTGGTAAGTAATTTATTTGTGTCTCATGGAAATAAAGGATCATATATCTCATAAGGTCTTCATATTGTACAATGTCATCAAGGTGTGCATGTAGACAATGTGTGTTCAAGGTTACAATTGAAATTCTATTAGAATATGTGATTGAACTTTGGACACAGCCTAAATTCCATGGTTCATTTGTGAATAGTTGCTTCATTTAATTGTTACTTTTTTGTTGACATAAAAGTTTTCATGTGTTATTTTTTGAATTAAACACAATGAATTGATGGTTTTGACTCATAGTAAAGTTGTGTATACTAATCCATATGCTCAAATGTTGCTTAGATCAAATGCACGATTATCTAAATTCAATTTGTATTCTCTATGTAATATTATAGCACAAGCTAGTTGTATTGGGAATTATTTTTCATATTGTACTAATAACTAGATCAACAATTCTATCCAAATCACATACAATTCCTTTTTTCCCTTTGAATAACTCTTTAATACGCCATCAACATGATTGACAAGGCTATCTTCTATATTATGGTTTCTAGCTTATAGTTCAAGTAGGAGATTTATTTTGACTAGTATTTTTTATGGAAAAGTAGTTATTTTGCCATAAGTTGCAATTTTTTCTTTAGCATTTTCAAATTCATTAAATTCTTAAAGAGTTATAAAATTAATCTATTGGTGGTGATCTATAATAATGGTGATTTATGTATTCTATCTCATCGTTAGATTGTTTATTAAATCTCATTTTGTTCAAACTTTGATAAAATATTTGTGTTGTTGATGCATCGACATATGTAGCTCATGCCATTTTACTTTTTATTGCCAAAAAGTATATGATAATTTCTTCTTGTTCAACATTAGGCTTTCAAAGCTTAGAGAATATTTGACAAATTATGCTTGATACAAGTCCCCACATAATATTATATCTAAACATTTCATATAAAAAAATTGGGCTATGTATAATATTTTGCAATTGTTTATTAATTTGGTACAAGAACATTGAGCCAAAAAGGAATGCCTCATCAATTAACAACATAAATTTTTTCATAGTGTTGTGTCAATGTGTCCAAATTTTCCCCATTCAAAAACTAGCAATTGACAGGGTTGGAGCGATCGCGTAACTGAGAAGAGCCGAGTCATGGAACCCTAGGGTTTCCCTTGCCCCTGCAGTGGGCACCAATAAGGCTCCTGATCTCTCCCACCTGCCTCTCTGAGCTAGATGCACACAACATTCAGGGGTTTCACGGCATGGAAGCATCGACAGGGGAGGAAATGCTACCCCCCCACCAATGGAGGCGCTGACGATTCTGTAAATAACAGTAAATTTGGTCAGAATTATATAGCTTAGAGTGACCTGACAGGCCCTGCCAAACCTGAAGAGATCCTAGCAAACCCAAAAAAATACGACCACGACAGAAACACACAACACAATGCTACATATTCGACGTGTATTCCAATCAAGCCCAAGCGGCCTAAGTTCCATTTCCCAGCAAAACGAATCAATGGTAGGATCGAATTCATGCGTGATCACGCCCTCATTGGGAAGTTAATTGGCTTCTGGCCAAATTAAAAATCCCTCTATGGTTGGATAAATTCCAAATGGAAGCCCAAAGGCAAAGTCACCCTCCAACTTGGTCCCAAAGGATTCTTAATTATAATCTTTACATGCCTTGAGAACAAAAACAGAGTCATGGATGGAGGTCCGTACTTCTTTAATGTTGCAGGCCTATTCCTCCGAGACTGGGTTGAGCATTTCAACCCTGACAAGGAAGATTTCAACTGGGCACTGGTTTGGATCCATCTCTACTCGTTATTGCAGGAATATTGGGAAGAGATCACCCTTAAAGAAATCGGAAACATCCTAGGATATTTCATCAAGATAGCTGAAGAAACCAAACATAATCGATATACTGTCTATGCTAGGATTTGTGTCTATATGCATCTCGCCAAAGCTCTCCCGGACTCAGTAAGTCTCTATCATGATGATTTTGAATGGATTCAAATGATTGATTATGAGCATGTTCCATTCCATTGTCATAAATGCCACAAGCATGGCCATCTTTTCATGGATTGTCCACTAAATATCCCCCCTAAGCCTACCTATGGCCCTGACTCCTCTGACCTTGACGGCTTCACTAAAGTCTCCTCCCATAAAAGACATGCTAAAAAACCCATCCCTAATCCCGGACCCTCTCATCCCTCCACCAGCAACAGCTTTCACCTTTTGGCCAACCAAACCCCGGAGTAGGATCCTCCGGCGGCCTCCCAAGAAACCACCCCCCTCTCCTTCGATCCCCCCATCTCTGCCTCAGCTACTAGCATACACCCTTCCCACAGGACTAATCCCTCTAGCACAAATCAGCAAGACAAGACTGAAGGTCCCAATAAGAAGGACAAGCAAAAGGAGATCTCACCCTCCGCATCTAGTCAGATCCAATATCTACCCCTGAATCCTAGTTCCAACATGGATATTTACACTCAGTCTATCCCCATTTAGAAGGAAGCTCAGGAAGAAGGAAAGAATCAAACCCCCATCATCTACATGGATGAAGAACCAAAATCCATATATTTTGGAGATCTGGACATCATCGACCTACAAATAGCATGCAAAACCAAGGAATATCACACCATACCAGCCAGACAAATTGACAGCTTGGAGGAAGCTCTTCTCAAAGCTCAGCTCCTAAAGGGAGTGAGCAACTAGGCATATAAGGGGAACACGTTCTGAGGGAAACAATCAATATCATCATAGAATCCAAAAAATGAGGTAGGCCGAAAAATCTGCAAAGACTGATTATTTTAGGGGATCAACTGGTGGAATATGGACGATACCCCAAGCTGACAAAGTTCTATAAGGTCCTCTCCCAACATTCTAAATGATTAATCTCAATTCATGGAACATTGTTGGAGAGGTAAATCCCCTCTGCAAACAGAGGCGATCCCACTAGACCTAGAGTGGGTCTAGCAACAAACAAAACATGCTATGATACCGATTCCTAGTTACAAAAGACAAAGCTACGATAGATAGCCTACCTCAAGTCCTACGTTGTTGTCATCGAAGAAGAAGCGATGCTTCTCATTCCTAGCTTGACATATCACAATCCTTTCGCTCACCGCATCTTGACACCTGTACACATGCAAAGAAGAAACAACAGCATACAACGTAATAATTCAAAAATGTAACTATCAATTAGTTGGGAAAGATTGAACTAAATTTCATTACACATATAAGCAATTCAACAATGGAACCAATAACACAGTCGAGCATATATTAAAATGTGAAAGAAATATTACAACTGAGTTCTGATGTCGCGTTCTTCCTTTGGCAGGGCTTCAGTGGAGCGTGTCTTACAAAGCTCGTTGGGAATTTAGACAAGGCTCTCTCTCTTACGGGGTTCTCCTTAGCTCTGCTTTCAATAGTCACTCAGCTATAGTTTTCTTCCCAAATGTTCAGCTAGCTAGAAAATGGAGAGGGCGGGCTTTTATAGAGGGAGAAGGAGAGGTTAGGCTCCCTATAATCATGGGGGAGAGTCTTATCTCTTAGGAAGGTTCCATGAGAAGTGTAAAACCACTTCCTAAACAGGGAGATCCAGAGGCAAACAACCCAACCTCATTTTGATGATCCGTTCTGAAGTTGTTAGAATCAAAATTCCACCTTCTATTGCTAAAAAACATTCCTTAATAGGCTTGGCGTGGGTGCAACATAGGGACAGAGTGCCAGCTGGTGCGCCCACTAGTGTGAATTTTCCCCATTGGCGCAAGGGATGAACTGGATACCCGCGCCAATGCCAAAACATGGGTTTTTAGGGTTTTTCAAAGGAAATTTTCTTAAGGAGAATTCTTGCCCTTATGCATAAGGATACCATCAAGGTGTTTTCAGGACATTTTACTGCTCACAGGTCACGGTAATAGTCCTCTAATGTACGTGACGAGGGATTGTAGGGATGGTGACAAAATGTTGTGTAACAAACATCAAAGGGATCAATAGCCCCTCAAAGCTCCGTATGATAAAAAATAGAATCAGGCACGATAACCCCTTCAGCTTCTTCATGTAGGAAATCAAATGCTCCAGCACCACCTTTCACTCCATCTTATCTAGTTTCTAGCCTGGTTGTAATACTGTAGTTGTTGATGCCATGGGGGCCTTTGGAGGTCTAGCCATCGCTTGGAACTCTTCCATCCTATCCCTCTCCAACCTCCACTCCTTGTTGCACTTCATCCAAGCCTCCTTCCACCTGCTAGGCACCAACTTCCATGGTCACCTCACCAATTTATACTTCCCCCAAGCCTTTTCCTGCAAAATCCAACTCTTGGACGACATCACATCCCTTAATGCCCCTCGATACTACCCCCTCTGGATTATGGGAGGCAATTTCAACATGATCACCAGCCTCAAGGAAAAATGGGGAGGTCGCTTGCATCTGGACAATGATAGCCACAGGTTCAAAGACTTCATTCTTCAAAATCAGTTGATCGATCTTCCCACGTCCAACGAGCTTCACACTTGGAACAAACGCAAGAGAAGCACCTAGAAATTAGCTTCACATCTGGACCACTTTCTCATCTCGGATGCCTTTATTCAGGCGATGGGTGACATCTTCTCCACTATCCTCCTTGCAACAAGATCCGATCATTGGCCCATTCAGTTGCAGTGGACGTAGCCAGGCAAAGTTCTCAACAAACCCTTCTTGTTTAAGCAGTTCTGGCATCCCCACCCCGGATTCAAAGAAATCATCATTGAACGGTGGCAAAATATCATCCCCCCTGAAGGATCCAAGATGTACCAAATACAACAAAAGCTAAAGATCATTAAATCCAGATTAAAGCACTGGAATCAGAACACTTTTGGAAACATCTTCCAAAGTCAGAGGGATCTGGAAGCTTAGATGGCATCCCTCCAACAAACAATTATCTCATCAGGACACATGGAGGACTTGGAGTGCCAGGAACAGAGATTCAAGAACCAAATCGAAGAAAGAGCAGTGCAGGAGGAGATTCTTTGGAAGCAAAAGTCCAGAATTCGTTGGCTCAAAGAGGGGGAGAAGAATACAAAATTATTTCACCATTCTACTATCCAACGAAGGATGGTCAATCGAATATCCATCTTAAAAAATGACCAAGGTGTCAATCTAGAAACTCACAAGGACATGGAACAGGAGCTCCTCAACTACTTCAAGGATACTCTTACGGAACCTCCGGTGGAAAGACAAGAGGCCATCAACACCATCACTCAGCACATCCCAGCCATCATAACGGGTGACCACAATCAAATTCTTTTGAGACCAGTTCAGCTGTAGAAAGTGGACCAAGCTATGGCTCAACTTAAGGCTGGGAAGGCCCCTGGGCCAGGAAGCTTCACCACCAATTTCTTACATTTTTTTCTGGGAAGACATCAAGAGGGAAATTTGGGAAATGGTGGAGGAATCCTAGAGTATGCACTAGATGCTCCCTTCCCTCAATGCCACTTTCCTCACTCTTATCCCTAAGGAGAAGAATGCTACCACCCCCAGCAAGTACATACCTATTTCCCTCTGCAACGTCTTGTACAAACTCATATATACGGTGATTTACAATCATCTTAAACCTCTGCTGCCCCTCTTAATCTCTCCAGAGCAAACTGGCTATGTAAAGGGCAGGAAAATCCTTGATGGCATTATTCTCACTCATGAGGTTACTCACTCTCTGAAGTCCTGCAAAATCCCAGGTATGCTCCTCAAGATCAACCTCTCAAAAGCTTTCGATAAACTTAGTAGGTCCTATAAACACCAAATGTTGCTTGCATTTGGATTCAATCCTACCTGGATTCACTAGATCATGAGTCTGATCCCCTCCCCCATCTTTTCCATTTTTCTCAATGGCTCACCCTCCACTCCCTTTTTTCCCTGCAGATGCATCTGTCAAGGTGACCCTCTTTCCCCCTTCCTCTTTGTCTTGATGACTGAAGGGTTGGGCAGAATCATCATACACTATGTCAGATTAGGCTCTCTCAAAGGGTTTAGCATTCATCGTTGTCCCCCTATCTCCCACTAGCAATTTGTGGATGAAAATATGCTCTTTGTTCATCCTTCTGTTCAGGAAGCTAGATCTTTCAAAGTTATTTTGGTCTTATTTTCCCTTGCTGCAGGACCTACTATCAATAATGAAAAATCCAAAATTTTATTCTTCAATACTCCACTCCTCACCCAGCACAACATTGCCCATATTCTAGGGTTCTCCATCTCCTCTCTCCCTTCAAAATATCTGGGAGCCCCCCTTATTGATTCTGCCATCAAACACACCTTTTGGAAAGACCTTTTAGACAAGCTGGATAATAGGCTCTCCCTATGGACCCATCATTCTCTCAACTTAGCTAGTTGCCTTGTCCTTATCAAGTATGTCCTATAGTCCATGCCTCTCTACCTCTTTTTGGTTATGGATGCCCTCAAATGGGTCCTCAAATCCATTAGAAACCTTCAACGAAAATTTCTTTGGGGAGGCAAGAAAAATAACAAGAAATGGGCGTTGGTTAATTGGAATGATGTCTGTGCTCCTACAACTTCTGGCGGGCTTGGACTCAGAGATCCTCAGCACAAAAATGCAATAATGGGAGCAAAAATCTGGTGGCATTGAATCTCCAATCCTGAAGTCCCATGGGGCCAGCTTTGGCTCTCCAAATATACAAATAATTGGCCAGTCAGGGACCTGATTCGCCTTGATATTGAGATAGATGGCTCCCTCATATGGAAAGTTTTGAAACAACATAGGGCTCTTATTCAAGAACACAGTTTCTGGGAGGTCCGATCAGGATCCCAAGCCAAGTTCTGGGATGATTCTTGGTAGCAGATGCATAAACTGGCTTCTCTCTTCCCCAATTCGAATTGGTAGGACATTCTTATTCATTAGGAGAATTCCCAAATCAATTACTTCTGGAGCCCTCATATCACTTCTCACTACTGCTAGTGGCTACCAACTAAACATATGTAGGAGGAGCGAGGAATACAACTCACTGATGACATCAACCAAGAACTTCTAAAAAGGGAAATCTGATTTACTGAAGGGGATGACATAGTGCGATGGGGATACTCCTTTTGAGGCACCTTCACTACCAATGAGGCATGCCGCTTGCTCCTCCCCAATCCTCAGAATCCCCAAGGCACCATCTGGTCCCAAATTTGGCACCCCAAAATCTGGCCCAAAATCTCTACTTTCCTCTGGCCCCTCAACAAAAGGTGCATCCTCACTCAGGATAACCTACTAAAAAAGGTTTCATTGGTCCCTCACATTGTCCAAACTATGGAAATGCGGAAGAAAACATTGAGCATCTTTTCAACTCGTGCACTCTTGCTAAGACCCTATGGGACAAAGCTGTGCTGCTCAACAGAAGATCAGACAGAAAACATGGGGACATTCTCAACACCATTCAGACCTGGCCATCCACCCTCTTCCTCTGTGATCTTCTCAATTTTCTATGGCTCATCCTCCCTGGGCACATTCTATGGAAAATCTAGAAAGAGCACAATCGGCGAATCTTTCGAGATCAATCCACCACTCCAGACATCCTTTGGACCACCATCTACAGTAATCTTCAATAATTCCTTACGCTTCAGCAGTGGCAGGACCCCTATCTTCCCTCCCATCCTTGGGAGAAAACCATTTGGTCCAATTGAAATCTCTTGCTTCACTCGCATACGATCCTTGAGCCCCCTTCAAACCGTCCACCCAGCTCGCCCAACACTTGGTCTCCCCCTCCTCCAGGCCTCTTCAAGCTCAAATTTGGTGGTGTCTTAAAGGGCAATCCTAGGGACGTAGGCTTTGGAGGGATATTCAGAAATTCAGAAGGAGAGGCTCTATTGATCTTCTTTGGCTCCATTGGGTGGGACACCAACAACTCAGCTAAGCTCGAAAGGCTGTTTCAGGGTCTCCTCCTTGCACAAGAGAACAATTTCTTCCCTCTGGAAATTGAAGGGGACTCCCAAATCATTATAGACATAGCCGATCATCTGCAAGCTGGGTCCTCTGCTTCAAATTTCGCCATGAGTTGGAGATTAGCAGCTCGCTTCAAGCTCCTTGGACATTGGCTCTTCAACCACTCAACATTCACCTTCAAACACATTAGAAGAACTGCCAATGCAGTAGCTGACCTCTTAGCCAACAAAGGAGTTACTCATAGCACATATCTCACCACTAGCCAACTCCACTCCCTTGATGATGAAGCTCTCAGAAATGGCTGCACTCTCCTGGTGTACAAAGACCTTCGCCCCCTGGATGCGAGTGCTTAGATGTGAGATCACGAGCCACTTGGGCACCATGTGGCTAGGCACCTGTCCGCCCCACGCGCCCACACATGGCCGCCCTCCCACTGTTAAATGTAGGAGCATGCCTACCTTAAATACATTCCCTGCCAGATTTTATGTGACGTCCTTCCGCTACATAGCATTAACGCCTCTTCATCCTACTACTATGACTATTAATTCGGCTCGCCGCACTCCTCAAGACTCCATTCAACTCTCCATCCAACTCTCTGTGTTTGCCTCATGCATTTCCTTTCAGTCCTCGGTTCTCAGACCTGGTCAGTCTTGGTGCAGCTACCCCTCCGCGAAGTCTTGTGGTGGGAGCTCCTCTCCTATTCAGAAGAGCGTCCCCTCCCTGTCTCGTGCTTCTGCTCCCTTGCCTGTCATACCAAGGCGCCACAGAATGAGATTTTGACGTTCAGGTGGACAAGGCCTCCCCTCTAGACCTCCATTTTCAACGGCCTTAGGCAGGGAAGTAAACCTCTCTGTGGGTTAGGAAGAGACGAGCAGGCTCGACCCTGTCAACCTCTCTGCTCAATTGTCCCTTCATCTCCCTATCCCCCTGCTTGAATCCTTTGGCATTCGTCCCAAGAAGTGCCCGTGTAAATCCACTCTTTAGTCCGAGCCGATCTCCATTCCCCACAAGATGAAAGCCCTGCCTATGCAGAGTGCCTCTAACAACAATCATTGCGCTAACAGTGGTTCGGGTTCTAGCAGCGGTCATGGTTCCAGCAGCGACGAGGGTGGCAAGGATGAAGGAACTAGTGTACATGCAGCCACCTCCAACTCCCTAGAATCCCAGGTGTTACTTCTGCCTCCGACTTCTGCCCACGCGCCGAATAAGGAGGATGACGAGTCCTTTTATGTTTGCAGGATTGTGGAAGAAGCTCTCAACCCTCTTGAGAAGAATGACGGTCTACCTTAACTCCAATTGCTGGGTGCTCTTCTCTTACTCCAACTATCTTATGGCGTTCTCTAGTTTGAATTTGTTTTGGAAATTTTCTCTCTTATATTTTAGTTTCAGTCTCAAAATTAGTTATGCTGGTTTCCCATCATGAGAAACTTTTAATTTTTGCTACTTGTGGACTGGTTTCCCCATCTAGGACAGTCTTTATTTTTCTATCAAGATCTTGACACTTCCCTCTGGAATTGGCTTGCCAAATTCGGAGGATGAGCATTGTAATGTTTTTCCGTGTACAATATAATAGAAGTAGACTAAATTAGAAAAAAAAATGTGTCCAAATTCTTATTTCTAAGAGGTATGTATTTTGATTTGTTAAAAGACATGCAAAATGTAGAGTGCAGTCTGACACCCCTTGCATTAAATGTTTGTTTCATACTTATGTTGTTATGATTCCTTTTAAGTAGGTTATATTTATTATTATTATTATGCATATGCATAAAGGATTGAAAATTTGCATTCACAACATTTTTTTCATAGTTATTGTGTCTCTCATACAAAACAAATAGATTGATTCATTTAGGGTTTTTTCTTCTTAATAAATATATCTTTTACTAAACGTTGCTTAATATTTGTTGAAGTGTTTTCTCATATTATAGAATGTTGTATTCTCTAATGCATGTGGTTGCTTTATCAAGAAAGTTTTTTATTTTATTTTTACGTTGTGAAAGTATTAAAGGAAAATATCAATACGATGGTCTTCATGGTACTTACTATCATTAGAGAATACTTTGTTACCGATTAATTGGTTATCTTTACCGACATTTTTGTTAAACATTTCGTAATATTTAGCTTGAAAGGTATTAAATGATATTTTTTTTGGTTTCAAGAGTGAATATGTTTCCTTTGTTATCTATAATATTTTCATATGAAATATTATAGTAATTGATATAGTAATAAGATAATGCTATGTTTCTTTTAAAAAACGTTTTTTTATAGCTTATATTAATATATTATATGAATTATGATTACAAGTGCTTTTTTAAATTATGAGTTCTTACATAATTATGATTATATAAATTGATGAGGAAGAACCCAGATTTTCCACAGTGTCATATAATAAATGTCGACGTTTCGAATCTCCATGGAGATCCATCTTCAAGATGAATGAATGAAGAAATGAAAGAGGAGCTTAGGTCAAATTTATAGAGTGAAAATTATTTTTCAAAAGAGTTTACCAACAATAATATCTAGGAAAATTAATTTATTTTTATTTAATGTTTAATTAAATTTAAAAATAATTAATAAATTAATTTAATGAATAAAGTTGATTAATAATAATGAAAATATATAATAATAGTATATCATTATTTATTTTAGAATTTTCTAATAATAACTAATGATTATAATTTTATTCATATATTTTTTAATGAGTAATATTAAATAATTTATATTAATTCCTAGAATTCATCAATACTAATAGTAAATGTATATAAAAACATCTAATAACTAATAATAAAAATACTACTTTAGATTTTCATTTCAAAAAAATATATAGTCTAAATTTCACCTAAGTCCTAAATTTTTTTAATAAGTAATATTAATTGATATACATTTTAATTCTTAGAATTTCACTAATTAATAGTTTGTAATTATAAAATCCAATTATCAATATTGTAAAACCCAATTTTATTTACTTATATTTATAATTTATAATTTTGTTTCTTAGTTTACTATCTAAGGTACATATAATTTATTAATTAATTTAATTTAAATTGAAAATTAATTAATAAACTATATTATATATTTAATAAGAAATATTAATTGATATATATTTTAATTCCTAGAATTTCTGATTATAAAATCCAATTATCAATATTGTAAAATCCAATTTTATTTATTTATATTTTTAATTTTTAATTTTGTTTCTTAGTTTACTATTTAAGGTAAATATAATTTATTAATTAATTTAATTTGAATTGAAAATTAATTAATAAATTATTTGACTATTTAATGAATTATTTGACTTTATAATTTTTCTTTTTTAATTCTATATTAAATCTAGGTTAGAAAGCTCAAGCCCTAAAATATAATTGGAAAGACCAAGCTTGAGGAACTATACTTGGTGGGTTGTTGAACTGGAGGAACAGATTTGACGAATTAGAAGACGCCAGCAATCACTGATCTCATAACCTCCATCTCTATTAAGGTTTTGAGGATGCTTTATAATCTCGATTGCCTCTCTAATTTTCCTTCTTCGATAGTGGTCTTTCCTTGCAATGATTCTAGCATCCTCAAGACGTAGATGGTGCTTAGTTTTTATGGAGTGTTCAGCTAGGGTTGAGGTACGGGATCTTTCATATTTAATATCAATGCCATGTTCTTTAAGACGTTTTTGCAACGACTGCCCTGTTTCGCCAATATAACTTTTCCCACATGAACAATCAATCTTGTAAACTCCTTTGAGTTGTTCGTGGCTTATACTATCCTTCTCTGTCTTAATGTTCCTATTGCTGAAAATTGTGCGAATATTTCCTTCTTCCTCATAACTTTGGCAATTTTGTCAGTAACACCCTTAATGTATGGAAGGAAAACCATGCCACAGTTTTCCCGGTTCTCTCGATTTTTCTGAGGTCCCTCGTGTTCCTGAGACAAGGCAGAGCCTTTGGCTCTATGTATGGCATTTCTGATATCATTCTCACTGTAGCCAATACCTTTAAATACAAACGTCAAGTGATTGAGTTCATCTTTTAGGTGCTCTGCATCAGATATCCTCAGGGCTCTCACAACCAGAGTGTTAAGGACCCCAAAATTTTGACTCGGATGATGGTAAGACTCAACACGAAGGTAGCTGTCAGTGTGAGTCTTGTTTCTGAATACTTGATGTCCCAGTGTTCCATCATCTTTCCTAGTAACAAGAACATCTAATAATAGGATGCTCTTGTCTTTTTCAACGTCTATAGTAAACTTAATCTCTGAGGAAATTGAGTTAAGGTGATTAAAAAATCCATCAAGATTATCCTTCCCATGAGTCCATTTTATGTAACTGGTGTCATCTAAAAGTCTTTTCCACCAAGCTGGTTTTAAGAGAGAGGAGGCAAGTGCCTTCTTCTCAAAACGTTTCATATATAAATTGGTGACAATGGGTGAGAGAGGTGAGCCCATTGCGACACCTGATATCTGCTCGTAATATTCTCCCTGGAAGCTAAAAAACATGGATCGTAAACAAATTTCTGCAAGCTTGGTTGTTATTGGATCCGTAACTTCTTTAATGACCTGAACAACCTTATCTAAAGGAATCTTAGTAAATAATGACACAACATCAAAACTTACCAAGATGTCGTTCTCTTCCACCCTCTCTTCCCTAATAAGTTTAATAAATGATTTTATTCATCTATCTTAAATAAACTTTGAATACAATAATTCTCCTACCTTTATAAACATATGATAAACATCACATCCTTAAATTTTCCTTACTCCAACTAGAAGCATCACAAAGGTTACCCCATACTTTAAATATTACATATGTGAAATTTTGATTATTTTCTTTTATGGTTTCTTTCAAGTTTATGTATGCATTCTTCCAAGCTAAGTATTGATTCATAGATGTTTCATTAATTCTATATGGAATATATAGCAACATATAGCATCAGTTGTTCTCTAGAGAAATTGTCAGGGTATTTATGTTCATTATATCTCACACATATAATTTAATGACATATGGTACATCTTTATTTGTTTCCTTTTTTTTTGTATAGCTTGATGCAAGTTCTGCTAAGCATATGTGACTTTTGAATTTTCTTATCATCATTGTAGATCTTTTGTTTTTTTATAGAGTAAATGCATATTAATCTTCGAGTTAAGTATTTTTAAATGTGTATTTCTTTGAACTAATACAAGTTTAACGAAAAAACAACATATAGCTTGTTTTACAAATATTTGTTGTGTGTTTAATAAAGTTTTCACAAACCTATTTATTTAAAAGTCAAACTAGCAGTTATCGTAACGACTAGTTTACCCATCTCTACTTCTATTTAAACTTAATGTCTTGATCTAATCTCTCACCTAGTCCATGATGAACCACACTGGTTGGTTCAAAATGCAACGTCAGTGTTCCATTGCATGTGATTATTACTGAATTTTTTTTTATAATTTATATGATGGATCACAAAAGCTTAGATTCTAAAAAAACTTATTTATTGTTTGTACAACCATCAAGTTCTATTTTTTAGTATTCTTTACATAATGTTTAAATTTCATTGCATTAAGTTGTTATGTAAAAGCTACAATATGTAGTTGTTGCATAATAATCAAGTACAATTTGAGAATTTGAGTTTGCATTTCAAATTCTTGGAATATGAACAAAACAACTATTAGTCCATATGTTTACTAGTATTTTCTCTAGTAGAATTGTCATTTGATTTAAACTCTCCAAGAAGCTAGCAAACATGCATGCCTCATTGTATTTATCATGCCTTAAAGTGTCAAAATAAGTTTTACATTTTATTTGTTTTATTATTGTTAAATTCAATTGGTTCAAGTATTTTTGTTTTTCTCATTGGAAGAATGGGGACATTACTCCTACAATGAGCAATTTTCTTTTATTACGAGATCTTGTGTTAAATTGTTTTAATATCATTTGCAAGTATTATTGAATTAGAGGAAATATATGTGTCTACAAAGTCCTATATTTCAACGTTTGTAGGCCTTTTATAGATGGGTGTATCCTTTTTGCAACTCGATTACAAAAACATGTTCTTTCAATTCACCATAGTGTTTGTAATCATTAAACATTTTTACCACATCATTTATAACATTTCTATAGTATCTCACAAGATACTAGATCATTTCATATCAAGCTTTCTTCTATGATATTTTCAATGGGTGGATTGTTTTTTACTTTTATATGTTTTAGTGCATTGCTTATTGGTTTCAAAGGATGTTATGCACTACTAAAGGATATAAAAGAAACTAGTGGTCTTAGCTCTTGTATCATTACATAAAGGTTCCTACATAAACTTATAAGACAATCTCGTGATCTGTCAATTGACTTAACATCTTTTGCCACTAATTTTCTTCCTTTCAGTTTCACTTTTCTTATACTAATCCAAACATAATTGCACAATTGTTTAAGAATATAATGATCTCCCTTGTAAAACAAATTTGTGATGTGGTATGCAAAGTTATGGTCTTTGTGTAAGACGTCCCATTTTTTTTGGAAACATTAATTTGTTTCTAATGTTGCCTGGCCAATTTTCTCCATAGAAATATTATTTATCTTGAAAAATTCCTAGTAACAAATGGCCTTCAGTAAAAGCACTTGTTATTTGATTTTTTTGAAGATCATATTTGATTTTTTTAATGTTTTGAGTCGTGTCATTGTCCATTTCATTATTAATGCCATTTCCACATGCACATTTGTTTCCCATTATAATTTATAATAACATTTTCCATTTTATAAAGAATGCTTTTGTGTAATCACTTTAAAACTTCCATGACCACATGCTTTTTAAAAACTGTGCAATTAAAATTTAGACAAGTATAAATAAGCATGTAAAATAAATGCTAACTTAGTTAATATCAAAAATATGTTTTCTTGTTCTTCCTTGATTCTATGAAGGACATTACAGGACTAGAATGAAGGAACACTGTGAAAGAGCGCTCGAGCTGTGCAAGACCTTGTTATCTGTGTTTTTTGAGAAACTATGCTTGCCTCCAGATATGGATCTTTATGAACTTTGTCAATTAGTCAGCGAATTTGTTTCAGTGGAATTGTCTTAATTTTAAAAACAGATTACTAGTAAGGAATAAAACATAAATCTTCAAAACCCTACCATTTTAGCAAATCCCTTAAAAACCATACAATTTTAGCAAATCCCTTAAAAAATAATAGTAAATCTCCGTAGCTGCCAAATAACATTGAGATTAAGCATCAGATTTACTGCTTAGCTAGCTAAGATCAAATCCTGCACCAGCACTGATTGCATAAAGCAGTTTAGTCCGCAGAACTTCTTTACTTCTGTAGGGAGGGAGCTTCAGAAGATGCATACATGTTGCTGAAGTTGGTAAGCGATCAAGAGCGTCTTCGGGACCATCTTCAGCAGTAGTACTTCGAATACGGATTGGAGGTTCCAAGTATCTGAAACCAAGTAATGGTCCTCTTGAACACCCAGTTACAAATTTCAAAAACTTATTTTGTTGTTCCAAATTGAATTCCTTAATAACCTCCCACAACATCTGTATGACAGGATGATCCTCTGTATAGTATCCAGAATAATGAGCATTTGATCGCAAGTCATCAACATCCAAACCCTTACCCTCCCCTGTTGAGCCTGATATAAGGAGCTGAAGCTCATGTTCATTAAACATGTCTACCCAATCACATTCTATCAAGTGCCAAAATCCTCGCAAGAAAGAAGAGCTTTGATTATTTATTTGATCATTCAGACGGCTGTTTGCCAAAAGATGAATGAAGAGGATAACATTTTCATTAGTTACTTGCGCATCCTTTCCACCTGGTATCATTTCCTGCTCCTTTTGTTCACCATATTCATTAATTTCACTTACAAAATAGAGCCCCAGTTGGGAAACATCACCGTCATACTTCTTTAGGGACAGAAGATTTCGGTACAGCTCTGGATCCAAGGAAGGCAAGTCTTGCAAATAATTATGCTTTTCTTTTAGCTTGCTCAGAAAGAATGTGGCAAATGGAATGTCAACTAAAATCCCTTCAAACATAGCCTTTCCAAGGATTTTTCCAAGAAACTCAAAATATTGGAGATGTTCAGAATATATTTTGGCAGATGCAGGATTTGGATAGAGAAGATGATCATCAGTTTCCTTGAACAGCCCATATTGTATGTCAAAGGCAGTTTTTGTTATGTTCTCCATAAAATCATTAAAAATACCACCCCCATCAATTCCAGCCTCTTCAACTCCAAATTCATTCACAAATGTTACACGAATTATTCCCCTAAGTTGGTCTCCTGTCAATCCATTTAATTCCCTGAATGCATCCTCAACAGCCCTGTCTCGCCTTATCCTGATTAGGTACTCTGTGTGGGAGCTCCTGTTTTGTTCTTTGGCTGAGGCTAGCAGTGAAGTATAAATCTGAACCCTGTTGGTAAATGGCACTAAGAATGGTGCTCGTTTCAGCAGGTCACGGGCAATTGGATTTTCCTTTCCAGCCTTAGTGTAGGAGAATCTTCCCTCAACTGCATCACGAGCATGAAAGTCATCTGGTGATGTAAATTGTTTCCTACAATTCCAATCCTGCAACTGTGCTAAGAGTTCAGCTGCTAACATACTGAGTCTCTCTCCTTGTAACTGAAATCCTTTTTGAGTTGATACAGACTGAACAGACTTCTTAGGTTGTTTAGGAACCCTAGAGGGGATCACCCATAGCAGTTGCCACAATGCCTCTTTCAAAATGTTAACCAGCTCCTTGACATCTTGCAATGAAAGTGGCTTCTGTTGCTCATAGAACTCCTCATAATCACTTATTGTCAACATGTGCCTATAAAATGGACAGAAAACAGAAAGAGACAGCAACCAACCACTTGAAAGAGGATCTCCTGGTTGCAGGGGAAATTTTGCCAAAGCCTCCATAAATGACCACTTTTGGCTCAAGTGACACCTTTTCATGTAATGCCAAAGAGTAGGAACAAGTTCAGTTGTATATGGCAGTCCAGTCATGACATTCTCAAGGGGCAAAATTGTGCTAGAAACATGCAAAAAATTACAAATTGCAGTAACAACTTCTGCTTCTTTAGTAGATGGCTCCTCACTGGAATTAGTGCTTTCACCAAAACATTCCTTGTCTCGATATAGAAAACTCACAAGTTGTTTCAGGAAATGCAAATCAACTGCACTAAGGATTTGATTCTCTAAATCCTTGTTCAGTATTATCTGACCCTCATCTTCTTCCATATCATTATCAGACTGTTTTGAAGTTGAAGGCTTAAAATTATGGGGTATCTCCTCCAAAAGAAAACTTGCAATATTTGAAAAGCTCATGGCTGTCTGCAAAGTACAATTTGGCCTAGATAAAGCAAAACCAGCAATTTCCAATACATTACCAAGAAAACAAGCATTACTTGGAAGCTGTGAAGTTGTATCCGCAGGAAGAAAATTGAGGAGACTTGGCCAAACAGTTGCTATCTCTTGAATGTAATAAGGCCAGAGACCTTGACGCATGACATCCTGCTTCAGATTTGGGAATTGCTTCCATAGAAAAGGAATGGACAGAATTTGTGCTGCAAAACTCAAATGCATATTGTGATCAGTGTAGAACTTGTGAACGCTATTGGAAGCAAGTCTTGTAAGTAAACACTCAAGCCCAAACATCCCATTTCCAGCAATGCTGGTTTGAATGCCCTGCAGGGAGAGTATTAGATCGCGGAATTGACTTAATGTATACGTCTGCAAAATATAGTCAATAGTGTTTCTAGCCCAAGGAAGTGTAAAATCTGTTAAACTTATAACTGTATCTAATAACAGCAACCCTGGTGAATCAGCAAATTCCCTTGATGATCTTAAAAGCTCAGACTTCAGTTGCTCCTTGTTTTGATGCACAACCTGTAGACAGCAAGTAGCAAAACGTTTTACTCTGTATTGTATAATGGCTCGATCAGAAGAATTATGATAATCCCCATCTGTAAATACGTCTAGGATATTCCCAGAAACTTGGACAGATTGATGAAGCAATTTACAGGCTTCCACAAGACGAAGAACATCCCCATTGTCATTTGCACTAAAGAAAAACAACAACTGGTGGAGATATTTTGAATTGGGTTTGAAAGCATTTATCCCAAACTTTCCACCATTTTCGCCATAATTAAGACAAAACCCTTCCCGTATCACTGCTCTTGCAGCTAAAGCTTCCCTTGTTCCTCTAAAAAACTTCTGGATTACCAGAGCACTCAGAGTCTGCTGACGAAGCTTCTGGCGCCGTTTCCGCTCAAACCTAGTCTGTTCTAAATATTTCTGCCTCTCCCTCTCTTTGGAGCTCCGCCCTCCCAAATCCACCACTTTTCCCCTAGATGGGTCGCCAGAGAAAAACATTCTGTTCTTCAATGTGCCTCCTCGTAAAATTGGGAACTCAGTTCACTGTCTAGATACAGATTGCTCCAAGAGGCGATTTGCTGCAAACAGTACAGGGGTCTGTTTGTAGGTAGACGAGGAAAATCTTAAATGCGTCCAATGTTTCTGGTTCCTTTCCTTCCTTCCGATTATATATATATATATATGGAGGAGAATAAAAATAATATGTTGCATCGAATCTATTCGTGCCGACCATTATCGACGAATTTTTCTAAGTTCTTTTATCAACATGGTCACGAAGAAACGTTTTTTTAAATAAAATAAACATTTTATTACGCCGAGAAGTGCTTTCCGCTCAAGGTGGAAGATGTTTCCGGTTCTTTCTCCTTCTTCCATATGAAAGTATGTTGGTGATTTTTTCTAAGCTTTTTTTAATCCTCACGCTAGTGTTTTTAAATAAAATAATTATTTTATTAACTAGAGAGTGCTTTCCAGTTTTAATATAGAAGAGATGTTATAATATTAAAATAAATCAGAAATATATATATATATATATATATATATAAAATTCTAATTAATATAATAAAAATAAAAATTAGACGTTATTATTAACTAATTTTTTTGTTAGTTAAGGTAAATTTGACTTGGTCAAGTTACTTGTGGTTTTTGAGCTCCTGATTTATAAAAATCTATGGTATCTACTCATGGTATTCATGTAAAATATAATGTTTTTAAAGGGAGAATTAAACCAACCTAGATCCATCTTAAATCTAGATGTACCAAGCCCGAGGTAACAAATCTCTTGAGATGCAAACCATTTTTGGAGTGAAAATAGATTTGATCCCTCTCAACCCTCATTGGATTGAGATGGATCTAGGATGATATATTTAAATATAAATAAAGTTATATTAGCATTTATTTTATATTCTTAGTGAAAGTTTATATTTTTCCCTTTCAATTTTTTTTAGAAAAAGCGAAAATCCTATGGGCTACATTGTTGAGAAAAACTCACAATTTATGTGCTGAAAATTATGCGTATAGAATATGGCTCTGGGGTTTTGAGGTATATGCGTGGGCCTACAATTTTGAAAAAGGTGTTTGCAAGCATTGTAAGAATAAGGCATCTATATGAGGTAGGTAAGTGAGTTGGTGAGAGCAACGGGTTGGGATAATCGATATCGAAAGGTGGTGGTGGTTAATCGAATACCGATCGGTTTGGATTGCCAAGGTTTTCATTTCTCAATATTTATTAACGGTGTATGCATGCTTTGGAAGTGGAGGATGGGTGGTATGGAGGATGAGCAATATTTTTTTTATGAGCCTTTCAAGAATGTTTCCATCTGGATGGAGCCACCACCTTAGTCCCTTGTTCTAGAGCCTAGAGTGACACCCAACACTCCAAACCTTGGGATTTTTTCTTCCCTACCAACTCTGAAATTGGCTTCAGCAGTTTCAGAAGGTTTTCCTCTTTCTTCTTTGGTGATATCATGTGAGGCAAATTTCGAGTTGCTTTTGGTGCAGGAGGAGTTGGCTTCAATAAGGTTTCATGATGAAGGTCGACTGATGAGTTCAGATCAATTACATAGTGTTCCCTCGGAAATTATGGATGTCAGCTCTATTCAAGGGTTTATGAACGATATTTGACAGACTGGCACAATGGTGGGTAGATTTGATGCATCGCCACAATTGCTTGGAATTTTTGGGTTGATGGTGGCCCTAGGTTTGATTGCTCACAATGGGAGGGAGTGGCTTATTCTGTGGATTTCCCTGTCGAGTTGGTAAGCACGTTGGTGGCAAGTTTCGGTTTTCTTCCTTAATGTTTCGAGGTTTATGAGGGCATCATTTGTGAAGGTGGTATAGGGTTTGGTAGTCATCATAGTTTAGTAGGGGATATCGTGGGGGATTTTTTATGGTGCACACAGGGTTTATTCTAAAGGAATCCCAAATAGTGGAACCCGTGAGGTCGAAAATTATGAAAATTTGCAAAGGAGGGAGGTGCCCTCACCACAGGAGGAAATTCCTATAGTGCATCTCAGTTCGAAGGTCATACGAAGGCCTGATAAGAAGCGAATGAAAGAAAAATGCACATAGGTTAAATCTGAATAGGAGAATTTGGCTCTTGGGCAAGGTGTTAAGTAATGAGGATGTTATGGAAACCTTCGAGTAGGTGTTGGTTGGCCAAGTCTATGGCAGGGAATTCTCTAATGAAAATTTATGTGAGTGGGTTGAGTTGGTTTGGGAGAAGGACCTTCCAATTTTGTTGGAGGTCAAAACTCTCACAAGGGGTTGGTTTGCATTCATAATCATCTTGATGGAAGTAGTGCCTTGGGCATTGAGAAAGACCTGGTGTATATATTCGGCTCCTGTAATTTAAAGAAGTGAAATCCTTTGTTTGATGCTAGTAGAGAGAATTTGGGGGTAGGCCCAAACTGGGTGAGATTACCAGGCCTACCCATGTAGTTTTGGTCTCAGGACATTTTCTGACTCATTGGGGATAAGCTGGGGACCTTCGTGGAAATATACATATCTTATGAAGATTTTGATAGAAGAATATTACATATTGAGGGCTGTCATATAGGAAAACTTTGGACTATGAGGGCATCACATTCATATGTCACAGATGTCACAAGGTGGGTCATGTGCTAAAGGATTGTTCTTTGCCTTACTTGGGGAGGAACGAATGGAAGATTCACTTTGAAGGGTCTTCTTGAAGGAACAAGGAGAATTCTCTGAATGGCGTCAAAGATGTCTAAAGGATGAATACATGCATCCTCAAAGCAGCAGGAAGCAAGCTCTTTACCAAGTATCTCAGAAGGAAGGCATGTTGTCATCTAAATCACTAGTGTCGAGTATTGTCTTGTCTTCCTTCCTTGTATCTAATCTCATTAGTTCGTTATGTTCTTTGGTTATGGAATCACTTCCTATATCTTCTTTATCATTCCCATCATCATGCTTTTCATCTTCTGGACTATGTTTAGGCTATGTCCCTTGCCCTATTTCCCATGCCTTTATCAGTTTCCTTTCCCATATTCCCTCTCTCTCTAGGGCTTCATCATTGACCTCTGACTCTAGTTCCATATACAATATTAGGTTGAAGATTAATCCCTTGCTGTCTCTAGAGGTTGTGGGTGGATTGGGTCCCACCTCTCCTTCCAAAGATACAGGGAACCCTTGGGGTAGATATTCTCACATATTCAGAGAAAAATTGAAATTTAGTCAGGATGTTGCGGCAAGAAGGAAAAAATTCATAGTTGGGGTGCTTGGAGCAGTGCAATCCCCTATCCCCAGTTCCCTATGATGTTCCTTTCTTTCAAATATTGAGGGTCTCCTAGCCCCTCCAAAAGACTAGCCCTCAAAAATTTGTTGTACTTTGAATCTCTTGATGTCATTTTTCTTCGAGAAACCTTTGCAAAAAGAGATGTTATGGTGAATATTTTATAATCTTTGTCTTCTGGTTGGATTTTTGTAGTAGTTGATGTCAAAGGGTGGCCTGGTGGATTAATGATTAGTTTTAACCAAAGTTCCATAAAAAATTGATTTTTTGGGGTGCTAAAGGGGTCCTAGGGGCTGATATATTTGTATTTTGAATTGGGTATGGATATCAAGTTGTTGAATGTCTACTAGCATTGTCAAGATAATATTATTTTATGGGAAAGATTTATGGCCTGTTCTTTAATGAATTTGGAAATTTTGGTGGTCAGGGGTGATCCAAATTTCTCTTTCGGCGTCTCAAAAATTTGGGGTTAGCACGCTCACTCTGATCCCCTTTCTAATTTATTTTCTTATCTCCTGGAGGTTCCTAAGCTTTGTGATCTAGATTTAGTAAAGTTAAAACCCATCTGACGTAATCAGAGAATGGGAGAAGCAATGATTGCTTGGAATATTGATCGTTTTCTTGTAGTTGAATCTCTGTTGGAAATAATTTCCCTCTTTCGCCAGTGGGTAGGAGTGGGAGGAAACTCTAATCAACACCCTATTTTCCTTGAATTAAAAGGAGGTATCAAGAATCCCAAGTCCTCATTTAAATTTAACTTAGTTTGGATGGAGTATGAATCCTTTCATAATCTAATGGTGGAACATTTGGATTCCTTATAGCCTTGATAGGGAAGGATATATTCAAGTTCAATATTAGGATAATCTCAAAAGTTAAAAGAGCCACCATTTAGTAGTCAAAAGAGAAAAAAAAAGAGACAAGGAGACCTTGAAAAGGGTGGAGCAAGAGTTGGAATAGTTAGAATTTCTAGAAATGTGGGGGGAGGGGGGGGGGGGGGGTTATCTGTCAGTCAAATCCAAGCAAAAAATCATTTGGCTATAAGCTACCAGAAAAATAATTTTGGAGGAAAATGGGGAGACATGGAGGTTAAAAAGTAGAGTGATTTGGTTAAAGAGTGGGGATGAAAACACAATTTTTTTCAACAATTTTCAAAAGGATGGAGGTATACCAACACTATCTGGGATTTAGATGATATGAATGGTGGCCATGCCTCAAATTTTGAAGCACTTGCTAGATTGGGTATCAATCATTTCAACACCCGTTATAAAGCACCCCGAGATGTTTCTTTAGTTGAAGTGATAGACTTGACTCGTCATTTTACCCAATTCATTGATGATAATTCCAATCAAGATCTCATGGAGATGGTGTCTGAGGAGGAGTTGTTGAAGGTCTTGCACAACTTTCAACGAGAAAAAATACCAGGTCTGGATGGGTGGTTGGTTGAATTTTTCACATAGTTTTTTGATATATTAGGGGTTGATATCATAAAAGTTATTGAGGACTGCAGATAGTCTGGGCAGATGTATGATACATTTAATTCCACCTTTATTTCTCTAATTTCAAATACTGATTCCATCAACACCTTAGATGAATTCAGGTTGATTTTTTATGTAACAACATTTATAAAATATTGAAAAAATCATTGCAAATATATTGAAGCTAGTTTTGTCTTAGTATATTTCAAAGGAGAAATTCACCTTCTTAGAGGGTAGGAAGATCCACGAGGCCATTGGGGTTGCGTGGGAGGACCTACATAGTCTAAAAAATAATAAGCTAAAAGGAATGGTGCTCAAAATTAATCTGTCTAAGGCATATGATAGGCTCAGTTGAATCTACATCAAAATGATTTTGACGCACTTGGGTTTTGAGGTAAGTTTCATAAATTGGATCATGTGTTGTATAACTTCAGTTTCCTTTGTGTTGCTTATAAACATATATGCCTCTGCCTTTTTTCGTGCTAAAAGAGGTATTCACTAAGGTTTTCCATTGTCACCATTGTTATTTCTACTTGTAGCGAAAGGTCTAAGTAGATTTTTAGTTGAGGCCAAAAGAAGGGGTGATCCAAAAAGTGTCACAATGGAAGGTGATGTGTCCATTACACATATTCATTTTGTTGACAATATTTTGTTTTTCAGTAATGGGTCCAAGATGGATCTAGCATTTATCAAATCTACATTGTCTCTATTCAAAAAATCAATAGGTATGATGATAAATTTAGAGAGATCAACTTTCTATGAGGTGGGTTTGTCTAGAGATGAGCTTGCGAATGCCCAAAATCGTTTTCCTTTTCACCCTAATATCATTGACGAAGGGCTCAAATATTTGGGTTTTCACCTAAAACCCAATGAATACATCAAGATATATTGACATTGTATTTTAGAAAAGATAAAAGATTAAAGTTGTGGAGCTACAAGTGGTTGTCTCATGCGGGAAAATTGGAGCTTATTAAATCCGTTTTAGAAGCAATCCTTGTTTTTTTGGATGTCTTTGTCTTGGGTTCCAAAATGGATCCTAAATTATATCTTTAAAATTTTCTGCACATTTCTATGGTTGGGTTCAAATGTAATATTCCCAAATGGGAAAAGCAGGAATATAGAACAAAATGCTGGAATAACAGTGTAAAACATTACATAAAAACATGAGGCCAATATGGAGCCTTCCTATTCATCATAACATCAGCAAATATGTATAATATAATGGGCCACAAACCATAATATAAGATATAACAAGCCTCTAATGAAGAAAACCCTCAAGAATGAGGTGTTGCTACTATATCAAAATGTTGGAAGACTGCTACAACGCAGTCATAGATACACTGCTGCAAAAAATGAGTAAACAAAAGATAGTGGGTTGATATATGCCTCAAAATATACAACAAATACAGATCTAGGCTCTATACAACCTCCGACAAGAAACCCAAAAAGGGTTTTAAAAAATACACCAATATACATGATGGGAACCCAAGCCCTAGGGCTGAAGATTCACTGCAACAAATAAGCTAGAAAGATGTGGCTGATATGAAATGACAAATAATGTATCCTCCTCCAATAGATCCTCTAGATGAAAGGCTGATCCATCCACTAGAAAACCTCATCTCCAAATGGTGTACTGAAACTACCCCTGCGACTCCTCCCTAAAATAACGCAGTCCAAGACAGAAAATGCGTTGTAGGGGCAAATGATGATGTGGCATGATGCCAAATGCTACAATAAGGCTCAAGGGCCTTCCTCACCAGCCTCCCAATGGAAGGAAACCTTCCTCCATTGAAAAACAAATCAGAAATCACCTGAATCTATTCTCCACTGCTGCAAGCTGCAACTCAACACATCACTTAACAGAAAATACGTTGTACCACAAGACTAAAGCTTTGGCCTAATGCCTGATTGTGGAATGTCGTGTGAAACTCTTCCTTTGAGACTCCTCAAGGACACTCGGGAACACCTTGTGATAAACAACACTGCAATCTTAGCTAAACAATTGAAGAAAGCTATATGTCTAAACAGACCATATATAAAAATATCATAAACATAACATAATATGAATATGGTTGTCATCATCTTCCTTATATAAGTGATGAGCTTCCTAACCCTAGGCCCCACTCATTTAAGACAATACTTCCATGCAAAGAGTCTCCAACTAAAACTGCATTGTCCCTTCATAAATGTCCACTCCTCCATAACAATGGTGTTGATTTGGTCAAAGTTGACCCAGTCTTCATGCTCCAGCCCCTTTTCACACATAAGGGTGCTTAATTAAGCTGCTAAGATGCCCTCCTTTCACATTAGCAGTGATTTTATTCCTACTAAGGAGATTTATGGGTCTCCATACCCTCTTATTCAACAAATTAAGAAGCAAAAGAAAAATTTAATATTCCAACTAGCTGTGTGCTAATTTAGGAATATTACAATCCTCCCCTCCCAAGTGTTGCTTGTCCCCAAGAAACTGCAAGGACAGAACTGAAAATGCGGGGAACCTTCATTCCCATATGGAGCTCCAATCTCAAAGCTATCATCCATACAAATTGAATCACCCTCCATAGTGGTAATTCATAGAAAAAATCCTCCCATCTGCTCATGAGAGGCACCTCCCAAGTGCTCAAGTTACCCAAATGGCTCATCCCATAAGGAAAAAAGAGACCTAATGTAGCAATCATGGATGGTCCAATGCTCTCCCAAAAATATGAAACATAAGAACCATGGAGAATCTCTCTCCCAAAAGGCACATCCAATCCCTCCATCCTCCCTCCAATCACTCCCATAAAAATAATAAGGACATTATCAATATATGGGAACAAAATCAGTGATACATAAACAACCATATGAAAAAATGGAGGTGGATCATAGTCCCACATGTGGAACCAACACATTATATCTCCTGACTGCCTTAGATCATGATATGGTAAGTGGTTTCCCCACCATTTACTTGCTGCCATATTCTTCTCACATGCTTTGAAAAGGTGAGTTATGTTTGGTGCCTTTGGTGCACACCCGGAATGATATATCATCTCCCTATATCCTCCTAGGGAGTGGCCATACTCAACATAGTTTATGGCCCAAAGTTGACCATGAAGTTTATAAGGAAGAATTCTCCCCCTTGGAACAATGGTCTGCACATGTATGGTAAAGGAATGCAAATATTCACCATTTAAATCATTATGCATAAAAACAATATCTTTACCATATGCTCTGCTCATACAAATGGAGTGGCTCATAGGTAGATCCCCTCCCATTCCTAAAGAGGAAAGAGGTGGCTGTGATAACTCCTTCAAAGAGTTAAGAATATCTTCCATCTCCACATGATCCATGCATATCCTCAAATGCTAATATATCTCCCCTTCAAAGCCCTCCCAAGTATACCCCTCCATGATGGTATGGTATGCTCTCATGGAATAAGTATGGCTGAAGAGAAAATTTTCATGTGCTACATGTAGTAACTTTTCCTTGAGCTTGGAGGCTCTAGATAAGCAGACTCCTACCATGATAGTAGATGACCTCATCTTTGACTGAATATCCCTCCTCTTGTAGTTGGTCATCAAGTATCATACAAGTAAAAATATCCTTGGAATAATCCACTAATAGCTGGGATTTCCAATATAGATCTATCCTCCAAAGTGACAGCGCTGATGATCTATCACATAAAGAATATGTCATATGGTTGTCTTCCTCTTTGACATCTCCCATGCCAAATTCACATAATGGAGGGCTGCTATCTTCCCATTGTTGCTCCTTTCTTAGCGCAAGATCTAAGATGAGAGTGGGTAATGATGATGTTGGGAGAATGTCTCCCTCCTTCTTGAATCTACCCAAGAATCTTAGCACTGTACCATGGACTCCCAATGCTCCCACTCCTCCTGGATCTATGAGTGGTGCAACATGTTGATAGAACTCATTGATCATCTTCCAATCAGGGGGTCTCCCTGGTGAAATACCTCCATGTAAGGAAACATCAAGGCCTAGAGCAGGTTGTACATGTGAGTGGACTGATTTGTCCCTGCCCTCACTGTGTAAATCATCCTCCTGATTTTGTGCATAAACCTCCTGAAAAGGATGGGTGTGTATGTTCCAAAAAACTTGATGTTGGCACTCCTTCTCATCTTCTCCCACCTTCTACAAGATCTCACAGCCTAAGGTGTCTTTTCCAAATGTAATCAACCCATGTACACCCAACATCTCATTGGTGTCAAAAGTCTTGATCACAAGGGAATGATCTATCATAGGGTGTGTCCCCAAGACTATATTCAATGTTGGAACACACTTCCTCCATTGTTTTGTCTCATTGCCTATCAACATAGACACATGCTTCTCCTGATCTTCATATGTAAGATCCTTTGGAACTTCTTGCAAATATATAAGAGCTCCTCTAGTTGAAGAAATTGTTTCCTCTCCATCTCCAAATATAAGTAGATCTCCTCCTGGTGTCACAACGCTGGAGGATATTTCCAGCTCTTCCTCTTCCTTCTCCTCATCAATGGAGAATACCTTATCATTAAGAGATCATTTGTCTTGATCTCCCTTTGCAAGAGGAATCCTCATGTCTTCTTCTTGAGAAGAAGTTCTTGTTGAAGTGGGCCTTTTTCCCTTGGAAAAATATGTTGCAGATCTTTAACCCCCTCAACAATGTTTTGAAATGGAGTTGGTCTCATGGATCCTTCCAACTCATGCAAAGGTTCTGATTTCTTGGGTTTGGCTAGATCCCCCAAAGAAGTTTTAGAATGTGTTTCATCAAATATTTTCACTAACCCCCTAGTGAACTTTGCATAAGTAGATATATTTGCATTATTCAATGAAAAATATTCATAAAACCACCAGGCATAAGCCTTACCTTCAAGATGCAGCGCTTCTACTCTAATGGCCTCCTCTTTTGAAACTTGATGCAGTTGAAAATATGTGTCTAGCTTCTTTACCCAAGCCTTGGCTATGCTCTTGGGTGACCCATCAAAAGTAGGTAGAAAGAATCTACCCAAAGTGTGTTGCATGCACCCTCTTTTTCTATTTTGGTTACTGGGTCTTCTATCTTCTTTGATTCGACAAAACCCTTGGAAGTTTAGATGCTCTTTGAATCTACTAGACTGAGATTCATATTCTTGGAGATAGTCACCAAGAGTCTCCTCCTTTGGTGTTTCTCCTTCCCCTTCTTCTCTTTCCAAGAATGTATGCATGGTACCATGTTGTAGATCTGATGGTGTAGCTGAATACTCACACCCACAAGGTGAAAACTTGGAGCTTTATTTACGTACAAGCTCTCTTGGAGAATCTCTATATCTCTCCATCCTCATCTCCTTTATTTTTGTAGCAATGTCTTGCATGGTTCGAAGAAGTAGCTTTGGATACTCCTCCTCATATTCTCTCGATAAAGGGGTTTTACCCTTGTCTTCTTTATCATCTGTATAATCAAAATTCTGGTTTCTTCTTCTGAGATACTTCTTCTCTCTATCTGTGAGAGGATCTCCTTCTTCTGATGACATATTGCTTTAAGATGCACAGGCTGAGCCAAGATTATGCTCTGATACCACTGTAATATTCCCAAATGGGAAAAGCAGGAATATAGAACAAAATGCTGGAATAACAATGTAAAACATTACATAAAAACATGAGGCAAATATGGAGCCTTTCTATTCATCATAACAATAACAAATATGTATAATATAATGGGCCACAAACCATAATACAAGATAGAATAAGCCTCTAATGAAGAAAACCCTCAAGAATGAGGTGTTTCTACTATATCAAAATGTTGGAACACTGCTACAACGCAGTCATAGATGCACTGCTATAGAAAATGAGTACACAAAAGATAGTGGGCTGATATATGCCTCAAAAGATACAGTAAACAAAGATCTAGGCTCTATGCAACCTCTGACAAGAAACCCAAAAAAGTTTTTCAGAAATACACCAATGTACAAGATGGGAACCCAAGCCCAAGGGCTGAAGATTCACTGCAACAAATAAGCTGGAAAGATGTGGCTGATCTGATATGACAAATAATGTAGCCTCCTCCAATAGATCCTCTAGATGAAAGGTTGATCCCTCCACTAGAAAACCTCCTCTCCAAATGGGGTACTGAAACCACCCCTGCAACTCCTCCCTAAAATAACGTAGTCCAAGACAAAAACTGCATTGTAGGGGCAAATGATGATGTGACCTGATGCCAAATGCTGCAATAAGGCTCAAGGGCCTTCCTCACGAGGCTCCCAATGGAAGGAAACATTCCTCCACTGAAAAACATATAAGAAATCACCCGGATCTATTCTCCATTGTGGAAGGTAGTGAAAAACTCTTCCCTTGAGGCTCCTCAAGGATAGAGGTGGGATTCTTGCTCGGGAACACCCTATGCTAAACAACACTACAATCTTAGCTAAAAAGTTGAAGAAAGCTATATGTCTAAATAGGCCATATATCAAAATATCATAAACATAACATCACATGAATATGGCTACCATCCTCTTCCTTATATAAGTGATGAGCTTCCTAACCCTAGGTCCCACTCATTTAAGACACTACTCCATGCAAAGAGTCTCCAACTAAAACTACGTTGTCCCTTCATAAATGTCCACTCCTCCATAATGTTGTGTAGATTAATCCGTCTTGCGGACAAGACCGATCTCTCTAATACTAAAAAGTAACTAGCAACAAACAGCCAATTATACTAATCTCTCTCTAAGCATACAAGGTTCATAAAAATGCTATATAGGTGTAAGGCCTACCTTATATCCAGCGCTTGCTTGATCTCGTTGAAGTTCTTCCCGTGCACTTGAAAGAACGTTCCTCGTGAATCTGCAGTCACAAACAAGCAAAAAGATTACACAGCACCTGTATAGACATTATTATAAACCATACTCATCATAATGATCAAGGAATTTATGAAATAAACCATAAATAGACAGTTTAATGAGATAAATGAGTATATTTGTATTAACTTCAAATAAAGAAAACCTTTACAACCTGTGCCTTGATGTTGTGCAGGTCCTCCCGGGGTCCGAAGCAGGAATCTCTTCTAATTTGACAAGCATTGCACTCTTTGAACCAAGACGGATAGAGGTGAGTGATTTAACCTCACAGAAAGTCTTAGTTAACTGAGTCTGAATCTCAACAGCATTTAACCTCAAATATCTTAAAGCTTGAACTCCCTTTGAGGCTACCCATGGCCTCTTTTTATAGTGGAAAAAAGGAGGTTTTCTATTCCAAATATGAAGGGATAGAATCCTCCTTCAAAGGGATTAGCTCCTTACATCAAGGGGTTAGATCCATCAAGTGAGGGATGCATGAACCTTCTCAAAGCGTATCCATTCCCGAAAATTCCCATCTAGAATCTTCTAGAATTCATCTGAAATTAACTTTTTATTTTTACTTTCTCGCCTTTTTGATTTTTACAGAGGTCCGCACCCATAACACAAAGAACGTGCGGTATGGTTCCGCAGGAAGGCTGAACTTTAGGTGCGGGACCGCAGGAAATGTATAGAGAAAGTGCGATACCAATGTTTAGGGGATTTTAGGAACTTTTCTCTGATTTTGAAAGCTTGACATGAGGAGCTGATATGTTAGACTTGCAAAAGGAGGAAGTATGAGTAATAATGAGCTCATACTCATAGTAAAATGTCAGGATGACAATTTTTAGTGTAACAAATTACCCCCTAAAGTGCAAAGTCTGGAATAGATGAAGCTGAAGTCTGTCATATATGAAGAGTGCAATACTTTATCATTTCAAAGATCATCCTGTGGACACCCCAGTCGGAACCTGTAAAAACATTCAATGCAAAATATATACATATATATGTCATCACTGAGGTAGGCATTCCCATACTCAGATTAAAACTAACTAGAAACTAACTCAAATCGTTCTAATACAGGAATGATTTTGAATACATCATAGTACAAAATATATGTAGACACAGTATGGACGCAGCCATCTGTTTATAAATAGTCTATTGTATAGATGACAACAAAATTCCTCGCAGCCTGGATGGTGGAAACTAGATCCAGGGTCTTGATTTCCGCATCTCGAACTAGTACGATTCTATCCATGTGAATAAGTGTGTTGAAGTCGAACATGGTAGAAACCACTTGATTACCAGTCAATGACGTAAACTGTTAACAAGTGTGAGAGAAACCACCAGTAATGTCAATGGCTCTCAAAGTACTCAGTACAATCCATGAAATGTGAATGAATGAGCTGAAGTCGAACATGTCACGGAATCATTCGATCGAAGGTCAATGATGCAACCTGTCATCGAAGGCGAGAAACCTGCCATTGAGGCATGCAGATTTCAAGGTACTGACAATTTCTGGATCAACTTTCTAGATAATGTGCTGATGTCGATAGAAAGTGATATGTCGTAGGCAAGCCCACAACACGAAATCATAGATCAAGTTTTGAAAATATATTGGCAAGGACTGACTCAGGGATGGTCAAAATGGATGACAGATATTTTGTAGATGAATGGTTTATTTGAACTGTCCTCTTGAACACATAACGACACTGCAGATGGTTTGGTGACAATTGACCCAAAGCTAATACCCAGAAACCGGCTGAAGAATTTCAATGTGGTTTGATTAACTGTTAGGCAAAGGATTTCCCAACCCAAGTGAATGAAAGTGTCGTGTTCAAGAGTGGTTGACTGAATTTTCGAAAAATTTAAAATACAACAAACACGCCCATTTTTCTCTGTTTTCCCCCACAATTTCTGGCAAGTACCTCTTTATTTTTGACAAGCTTGAGGAGGATAACATTTGCTTGTTTATAAGCTCATCCTTCGGATGAGTCCAACTTAGTTTAAGATTCGAACCCTAAGAAGGAGTGGTTTGTTCCTGTTTGAAATTGAACAGGTCCTTTATTGTTAAATTTTAACGAGTCCAGCATAGGAGAAACTCGATGTTTTTCAATTTTAGGGAGTCAGAATAAAAACTTAAGAAAACTCCATGGGTGTACTTTATTTAGTCTCTCGATCCCGAAAAAGGATAAAATAATGCGGGAGAGAACTCTATTGACCGTAATTAGTCAACGTATACCTTTTTCGTAAATAGTCCATTTCAATCCGTAAAAGGGGTAAACTTATACTGAAAGGACGATCATTCATTTACTTTAACGAGTTCAAATAATCAAGTACTCGGCAATCTTTTCATATTTAGAGAGTCTGAAAAGGGCTTAAAAGAGGACTCCAAGGTTTCGCTTTTTCGTAAATTTTTTGAAAGAGTCCGAAAAAGTGATAAAAGTATGCTCTTTGTTGAAAAACGATCAGTTCCCCTGAAAAATCCAGTTTCTGCACAAAAACTTGAAACATTACACATACCTGTTTAAGATAAGTAAAAATGCTTTCAAAAATATCCTTTTTAAAGTGAAAAATAAATAAATTAAAAAATTCATCTATTCGAAAAAACTTATAAAAAGGACTTTTTCAACTTCATTTTTACCGTTCAGTTTCAGAGTGAAAAGTAAAAAGCTTTTGGGTAAGAAAGTTCCTGTGAAGATTCTGGAAAATTCGTCCGTTGGAATCGAGAACCGTCAATCCCAGGTAATCCACAACCTCTCAATCTTGTTTTTCATCCGTTTCAAATTTGTTTTTAGGCTTTAGTTTGCATTTTTGGGGCAAAAAATGGTTTAAAAGTTCGCCCGCGGGGTCCGCAGGTGGGACACACGTTACCTGCGGACCCCGACTTTTTCCTATAAGGAAAAATTCGTGGGTTTCGCACCCGGCACACATTACGCGTGCGGATCTACGCACTGTGTATAATGCGTAGGTGCGGTACCCACGCGGTTGATTTTGAAACATTCATTTCTCATTTGTTTGCCAAAAAAATTTCAAATAAGACTATTCTAACTTGCCTTTTTATGTATTGTAGGATTGACAAGATGCTGATCTGGTGAGAACGTGAGCACGAGGAAGTGGATGAAGCCGTAATACTTCATTTGCCCACACAACAGGCATTAAAAGCATGTGGCTTGTACAAATTTTGGGCCATCTCAGGCATGAGGGCACAAGTAGAACTCTTGACATGGTTGGTGAACAGATGGAATGTGCAGGACCAGTGCTTCTTCATTGGTGGTCACCGGCTCGAAATTGAGCTGGAGGATATATATTTCTTGACTGGTTTGTCCAAGAGGGGCGAACAAGTTTCTTTGTTTGGGACTAGGCCAGGTGGCCAGACTGTCGCTAGTCTTCAACTAGAATTCTGCAATGATCAGGAAAATCCTCGGGACAAACGGATTGACATAAAACACATCATCCGTCCTGAATTGAAAGTTATTGCTTTTACTGTTACCAAACTGTGTGGGAGTGTTGCGCTTCATGTAGCTACTGGTTCCCAAATGCATATTGCCGTGGACTGTTTTCGCGGCACCATCTTTAACTGGTGTGAAGTTGTGTTGGCTAATGTAAAAGGCCAACTAACCAGAGCAAAAAATGGGAAACTGAATAACTTTGGATACGGATCCATTGTTGTTTCTTTTGCTCTGGAGAGGATCCCCATGTTAGCTCCACAGAGTATTGTTGTTGATGCCGGTCGACCTCGAGAACCGAGAATGGTTCGTTGGTCCGCGTTGATGGCTCGTCATGCTATTGAGGGTACTGAGATTGTGTGATTTCCTCCTTCATATTTTTGTTGGCTAGATCGCCAACTTTTTGTGATAGAGGATTTTCCATATGCCGGGATAGATTTCCGCGGCGACCGAGAGATGGTTCTCCCAGCAGGGGAACAGTGGGATGATTCAGGTAAAATCATTTTTCAATGTTTGCTAAATTCTAATTTTTTTTATTTTTTATCGTCTTTGAAAACTAATAACCAAAAGTTTTTTGAAAACAGATGTGGGTCCACAAAGACCAGCCCATCTCCAACCTTACGAGAGAAGACAACCAGTTGCGGCCGCACCAGCCCCAGTAGGCCAATCAGCGGAGATTTTGACTGATTTAGAGCATCATCTAGAGCGTTTGACTCTAGATATTCCAGAGACGAGCATAGATGACATTCCTCTCAGGTTGCAGAGATATGTGATTGGAGTTCCAGGACCTTTTAGGAGGTTCCTATGCAGGGTAGCCTGGGCAGTGGTTTCTTATCGTGATCACCATCAGTGATGGGATGATCGTGTAGACTCATATTTTTGACTTTTGTATTATTATTTTTGCCGATCATAAGGTGTTTCCAACCTATGATCGAAGACGATGTATATTTTTTGAAAACACTCCTATACTATGATATATCACTATTTGCCGGCTATCTGTGTACATATGCGAATGTTGTTTGTTTTACTGCTTTTGATTATTGCAAATGTCTATTTATCATACTAGAAGCAATTGAATCTGCTAATGTATTTAAATGTCTTGGAATATGCTGATATTCAATGTAATCAAACTCACGTTCCAAGAGACGAACTCTTAAAAACAACCTTAATAACACTGGATTTCTAATGGTATAAACCTCGTTAAGTTGTAATACAACAAGTTCAGAATCCAACCTTACAATCAAACTTCGAATCCCAAATGATATGGACTCAGACAATAATTCAATCACTGCACTATACTCGGCAATGTTATTTGTTGTTTGACCAAGGCTTACCCCATGCATGGATACTAACTCGTCAGAGGGTGAATAGATAACCCAAGCTGCGGAAGAAATATTCCATGTACTACGACAAGCACCATCAGCAAAACCAATGTAGGTTTGAAGAGACGTCGACATCTGCAATATCAAGAGTAAAACTTAGATAAGCAGGAATAGTGACAAAAACACACTTCTAAACTAGGCACACTTTTCTAATCTAAAACACACCAGCAGTAAAGAAATCTAAACTAACAAAAATCTCCACACCTCATTTAAGCATAATATCGCTTTAGATAAAGCCCATTTCTGGGTTTATCCAAAGGGACACCGTCAAAATCTATCAACTCATAGGCCCCTTTTGCTAACTTTCGTTTAACAATGTAAGGACCATGCCACATAGGCATGAATTTCCCAGCTCCTAGCTTGTCGTTAGCTTGATCATAAAGTAAAACTAGGTGTCCTTCTGAAAAATTTCGAGAGGTCACACTTCTATCATACTGAGCTTTTATCCTTTTAACATGAGCCTCGTTTGCTATTGCAGCATTTCGTCGATTCTCATCTAATTGGGCTAAGTACAAGAAACGTTTCTCCTCTTCAGACGTAGCTGGAAGTAATTCTACGGCTAATTTTAGTGATGGTATTTCGCATTCAATCGGCAACACAGCTTCCAAACCGTAAACCAGTTGAAAAGGAGTGAAACCCGTTGATGTTTTGACTGAGGTTCGATATGCCCAAAGCGCTGAAAATAACATGGAATGCCAATTCGTCTTGTGAATACCAATGATTCGTTTAATCATGGTGACTAAAACTTTGTTAATGGCTTCAACCAAACCATTGGCTTGCGGATAATATGGAGTGGAACTATCGTGGCGCAAGCCAAGCTGGTCTGTCAGTTCAGTCATCATGACATTCCGAAAATGACTTCCATGATCCATAATAATAGCTTGAGGAACACCAAACCTAGCAATTATGTTATTAAATACGAATGTTGCAGCAGTCTTGCCGTCAGCTGAATATGTAGGCATCGCCTCGGCCCATTTTGTAAAATAATCTACTGCTAAGATAATATAGGCATGACCCCTCGCCGAGTGAGGGTTACATGTAATAAAATCAATACCCCATTTCGCGAAAGGACCAACAGCAATTATAGGGTGAAGAGGAGCGGGTGGCGCGTGCATTTTCCGATCAAAAATTTGACAGTTGTGGCATTTCCGAACCGCATAAATGCAATCTTTGAACAACGTTGGCCAGAAATAACCTGCACGCAATATCTTTTGGGCAGTGGCATACCCAGACATATGACCGCCACATGCTCCAGAATGGCAGTCATTTAAGACCTTCTCAGCTTCTTCATGAGTTAGACAACGTCGGAAAACAGAATCCGCTCCTCGTCGATAAAGTGTATCACCAATGATATTATATTGTTAGGATTGGAAGCGTATTTTCCATCGCCGAGTTCATGAAATTTCAGGCTGAAAAGATTGGGTTTGGAGATACACAATAATATCCCCATACCATGGATCAAGTGCACTGATAAGAAACAAAGATTCGTCCACAATGGACTCTTTTTCCGCTGTTTCAGTATCAGTAGAGGGGAAATCACACATCAGTTCCGCAAATACCAAAGATTTCTTTGCCTTGGATTTTTCAAATTCCAAGTCAAATTCCTGCAGGATAACTATCCATTTGGAATATTTGCCCCCTAGCAATTGTTTGGTCAAAATATACATCATAGGGTTGCAATTAGAAATTACCGTGGTTTTACGTAACAAGATGTAATGTCTAAAACGTTGAAAAACTTGAACAGCTGCCAAGGCCAATTTTCCACATGTGTGTATTTGATTTCAGTCGGATGCAGATTTCGACTAAGATAATAAATCACATGTTCATTGTGAGATTCATCTTCCTGAACTAGTACCATCCCAATAGTGGAATGAGAAGCAGCGAGGTACAAAATGTAATCTTGGTTGTAGTTGGGAGGATGCAATAACGGTGCATGGGTCAACGCATGTTTAAGTGCATCAAAATATCGATCAGCAATCTCGTCCCAAAAGAATGGAATGTTCTGTTTCAACAACCGGGTAAAACCCTTTGTAAGCTCGGCATAGTTAGGAATAAATCTACGTAAAAAGTTTTCTTTCCCCTGCAAACTTTGGAGTTGGCGCAAAGTCGAAGGAGGAGGAAATTTAACAATGGCTTCGACCTTCGATGGATCGACGCGAATGCCTGTTTTTGATACAACAAATCCCAGTAATCGACCCGATTCTACGCAGAAAACACATTCATGTGGATTCAGCCTTATCCGATAATGCCTACATCTCATAAAAATTGCTCGTAAATGAGTGGGATGATCGGCCCTACGTAATGAATGAGCAGGTAAATCATCGAGATATGGCTGGACAATGTGCTTAATGTCATGAAATGCATAAGACATAGCCCATTGAAAAGTTGCTCCAGCGTTCTTTAGTCCAAAAGGTAGTTTACAATAAGCAAATGTTCCCCATGGACAAATAAAAGTTGTTTTGGGTTGATCTGCAGGGAGTATGTTTATTTGATTGTAGCCGGAAAAGCCATCCATGAAGGAAAACAATTCACTACCAGCACAATCATCGATTATTTGATCGATATAGGGAGTTGGATAATTATCTTTTGGACACGCTTGATTAATATCCCTATAATCGATACATACTCTTATCGTTCCTTGTTTTTTAGTCACAGGAACAATATTCGATACCCAATCCGTTAAGGGAATTGGATAAATGAATCCTGCTCGAAGTAATTTTTCAACTTCAACTTTTATAGCAGCAGCTTTTCTAGGATGAATTTGACGTAATCGTTGACGAACAGGTTTAGCATCCGGGTAAGTCTTAATTTCATGAACAACGATCGATGGATCAATTCCTGGCATTTCTTCATAAGACCAGGCAAACACGTCACGGAATTCTTGAAATAGGGCTTTATAAGTCTGGATTTCTTCATCTGTACAACAAGCACCTATATGAATGTTTTCAATTATTCCTGGTTTTACCGAAATGTCAATTGGAACCGTTCTAGATATATTTTCCAAATTTAACTCAGAATCAGGATTTTGCAATGGATTCTGAGGTTCCTTGGCATATTCAGCAGTGAAAATTGAAGCGAAATCATTTTCAAAATGATCTAATTCAGGTAAAAATGAAGACCGGTGATGTAGATCTTCCCATGGTAAATCATCAACAGACAAAAACTCACGAATTTGCTCATATGTATGAACAAGTTCAGGAAATGTCGTTGTAGCTGAACTAGATATAGAAAGTGATTCCTCTTGGATCCCATTCATTGGATCAACTTCGGTTGAAAAGGGGTCGGAAAAAGACTGTACAGCCTGGTACGCAATTTCAAATGGACTCAAAGGCATCACGCCATCAAATGAATCTATCTCGGATTCTGAAGGTATAATCCAAGGATCATCAAACATAAGAGTGTCTGACGAAATCATATGAATAGTTGCAGTAGAAGGCGATACGTTAGGAGGAGGAAAGGAAAAATTTCCTAGTAAACCAGAATCTTTAATCAAACCTACTCCAACATCCTTATAAGGGATAGCCATTTTACCAACATGCTGGATTGTTTCTGTAGAGGCTGGGTCGGATGAGAAATAAGTTAACTGATCTATTGTCACGATCTTTCCTTGATATGGGAATTTTATAAGTCGAAAGATCGAAGAGACAACAACAGTCATAGCATAGGACCAACTACGACCCAGAAGAAGGTTGTAATCTAGAGGGGCATCAACCACTTCCACATCTAGATTAACGATTTTACCTTCGACCCCTATGGGTAAATCCTACAAAATACCATAAGGTTGAAAACCTCGACCATCAAAAGCCTTTAGAATTGTCGGGGATTGGTTAAGTGTAGGAGATCCAAGTGATTTCCAACACTGAATCGACATAATACACGTTGAAGCTCCCTCATCAATCACGTTGAAGCTGGAATCTGGAAAGCCATTTGGTGAGGAAGACGTGGTGTACTATTTTCTAAATCGAAGATTATAAGGTTAGAATCCTGAACATCGACAGCTCCTATGGCAGACAATAATAATTTACGTTGTGCTGGACACGATTGCAGCACTTCCAAAGCCGACATTGCTGAAGGAGAAACGGCTAAGTCTTCAACAATGTTGTAATTCTGAGCAGCTCTCGCATGTCGGTTGAAAGCTGATTTACGAAGAACACCTTTAGCAGGCGGTTTGATTATTAAGTCTGGATTTTGTTTCTCGATCTGTAGCGGACCGGAAACAGGAGGAGGTGTATTTTATGTATTCGCATTAGAAGATTCTGCTTCTTTGCCATCAACAGGATTCTTAGAACCGTAATCTTGTGATCGCGTCACAATCCTTACATGAGACATCATCATAATAGGCTCTTCTAAAGTAGTCGAGGAAGAACCAATCATCTTACTATCTTGAATTGGAAAAGGATCCTTCAAGACAGCAGGTTGTTGCGATCCTTTAACGAATTTCGTAACTTCGTCTCGATATGGACATTATTTCGTGAAATGATCTTGTTCACAAATGAAACAAGGATAGCGAGGTTTACGTTTTTCGTCATTGGATTCATCTTTATCAGTTTTCTCTTTCGAATTCTTTTTGTTTTTGTTCCTCCCCTTCTTTTTACCACCGGATTTTGATTTTTTCGTAGATGTTTCAACGACATGAATGTCGGCAAAAACTTCGGGAGAAGATTCTCCTTTTGGGGAATCAGGTAAAGTTATAATTAGAGAAGAATTATTTGAAGATTTCTTCTTGCTTTTAGAATTAACTATACCAATCATACCGTCAGCAGCATGAGACCCTGAAGGAGCTGCAGCTATTTGACCTTGCTTTGGAAGATCGGGAATTTTCTCATGTAAAGTACCTGACTGTGTATATACGAGGTCAAGGTACTGAGCTTGGGAAATTACTTGCTCTTTAGTAACAACACCAGCCTTAGCTACATCTTCAGTGATCTTGGGTAACAATGATTTAACAAACCATTCTGCCAAAATTTGATCCGGAATATAAACTTTCACCAAACGTCGTCTACGTCGCCATTCATGAATATGATCAGAAATATACGTGGACGTAGATTGTTTTAGCGAAGTTAATAATTCTGTGCCATTGTCATATCTGACAGGCAACTGAAAATGAGTCAAGAAAGCTGTTGCTAACTGACTGAAATTATGAAACGAGCCGCGTGGTAACTCAATGTACCATTTGGCCGCAAGACCTATAAGGGTTCTTTGGAAAAGACGTAAGCGAATCGAATCATCAATGATTGAATTAGATGCACACCAAAGGTGATAAGTCATAACATGATTCGATGGATCCTCTCCTGACTTACCTTCAAATTTTGGTATATCACTGGGCAACTTATGAGGCATTGGTGGCCAGTTCTGATAATAAAAAATGGGATCATTTGTAAGGCGCGTCAAATCAGGTAAGTCCAAAGTTGCGATAAACGGTAATTGACGGTTAGGGTCGCGAAAACCTTGAGAAGCCAAAGCAGATCCAGGAGGCGGATACCCAGGATAACTAGGAATCAGATTTGCATTAGGTATTGTGTAACCTCCCGGAAAACCAGGATGAACCGGACCATACTGAGGTTGTTGATAAGTATAACCGGGGTACGGTTGATACTGATAGCTTGGATTTTGTACATAGGGAACGAATTGTGGCTGTCCCTGGTACGGTTGATACGTAAATTGAGGTTGACTTGTAACAACTGTACTTGTACCGGTTTGTCCTATAGGTATCTGAACCGAAGTCTGAACTGAAGGTCCTGACTGAGGTACAGAGACTTGAGGGATTTGCACGGATACAGGGGTAGCCGAACTCGGGGCTACAGATACTCCAGAACAGGTGTGACAGGTTGAACAGACATTGCAGCAGTTGTAGCAGTTTGAGGCGGAGTCTGAGGTGTACTAGGCCCAGTCTGCTGAACTGAACTAGGTGCAGGAGTTTGAATAGTTGGCTGAATAGGTTGCTGGGTTGAACCAGAAACCAATGGCTGGCCAGGTTGATAAGGCAACTGCACATTAGGCTGTAAAGGCTGTTGATATTGGGACGTATCCCACACCATCATTCCGGGGTATTGTTCCGTAGAAGGTTGAACATAAGGACCATAACCTGGTTGAACGTAGGGTTGATAATTAAGAGGTAAATTTCTGACTCCTTGAACAGATGGTTGACTAGAAGGCTGTTGGTAACCTTGAATTGGGTACTGCCCTTGAAGTTGATAACCTTGAGGCGCGTACTGAGGCTAGGGTTGATAAGGACCCTGAGGAGCATATTGAGTTTGGGGTTGACCTTGAGGAATGTACTGTCCTTGGGGTTGCCCCCCAAAATAATATGATTCCACAGTTTGTCCTGGGAAAAAGCTACCTTGAGATTGTGCCCTGGGTGGTAACTGACTACCTTGAGGTTGCCCCCTAGGCGGTAACTGACTACCCTGAGGTTGCCCCCCAGGCGGTAACTGAGTTCCCTGAGGTTGCCCCCCAGAAGGAAACTAACTGCCTTGAGTTTGAGGATTTGGAATATTACCAGACATCATAAAAATTTGCTCTGCGTTCGACGTTTCAATTTTAAGTCCATCAAGACCAGATGATAACACATTTTTGATGGGTTGAGGAGTTGCTCCCGAGAAAGTACCAGACAAAGACTGATATCCCAAAGGAACAGAAGGACCACCATGTAAAAATGATTCCGGCGTTTGAGAAAAAATGGATGACTCTCCGGCCATAAAAGATGACGGATAATAACCTCTGGGTGTAGGATGAAATGGAATTCGAGGTGGATAAAAAGCAAGACCCGGATTCTCTAAAAAGTTCGTTAAAGAGAGATACCAAGGATTAGTTCGAATGGGGCTATAGAAAATAAATTCACGCTCCCTAAGATTTAACGATTGAGGGGAGTCGGGAAGAGATATGTCTTCGTCTGGATTAGTAAGTTCTTCAATAGAAATAAGTCCAGAGGGAAGATTGTCTGTAATGATATTTCTTACCCTAGGTGAACCTGGATCGCTAGAAGTTGGTGTAATAAATCCTGAGGATGTTTCCAAAGCAGAAGATTCAGTTTCAGGTTCAGAGATTTCAGGTTCGTCAGATAATTCACCAGAAGGAGAAATACTTTCAGTAACTTCAGAAACTGAAATCGGTTCTTGAATGTATTATGTTGTAGGTATTTGATGATCAGGATGTATAACTATAGATGAAATTCCAATTTCTGTTGATCTAATTCTACTACTACTAGATGCTACCAGAGCACGAAGCCCTTCAAGTTGACTTGGTGAATATTCAGGGGGTTTCCCTTGTATTCTCCGGGATTGTCTTGGCAATTCTGCCACGATTAAAAATTATCTAATCACACGCAAACAAAGAAAAATTTCAATGAAAACACCTAAAGTCTCTAAGAAACAAACAATTGAATCATTCGCTTAAAAATCTAAGAGTTCAAACCACACACAAACAGGTAACTTTCCATACTAAAAACACTAGTTGGTGATGAAATCCAACTTAGTAGAATTTTAACACGAAAAGGGCGGTTGGAACAATTACCCCGACAACCTGCTTAATGAAACAGACCGGTGCAAGTTTCTCCACTTATACCATCTCGAGTGAAGATAACCCTCCGGAGAGTCCAAGTGAGTCTAGCCGACGTCTGTTGCAGCTACAGTGGGATCTTCCCTCCACCGTCACCTTAGGAAAGAATCTTAAAGATTATGGCCACTAAGGTTACCAACTGAAACAAATATACCTGGGGGAACAGTCTACGATCCGACACACACGCAAGGGCAGAGTAACAAAGCTCAATCCTCTTGAAGGCTCCTTGAAATAATCCAAGGTTTATCGACAAGTTACCCCAGGCTCCTCGACAATGGTCTATTCGAGGTTTACCGTTTTTAATACGTGTATATCTTCTATCGTTCCCAATGAGGAAGGATTGATTACCTCACTGGTTCAGATATGATCTCGTGCTTAACTCCTTTAAGAGGAGCTTCCCAGAGCATACATGCAACAATTGGAATTCTTCCTACCGCAAGATTTGTCTACTTGTTTGTTTTAGCTATCTAGGAGAATTAATTACTCCCTACTCCAAGATACTAGCCTAAGCTATGTTGGTGATAAGAGCCCTAGAAATAAAAAGATTACTAAATGAATTTTAATTAAGCGTTACTTTTAGGAGCTGTTTCTTAAGTCAATGGGTGCGGAAATGAAACTTTGGATGATGTGAAGACTCGAGTTCCAAAAAACACTAAAATGCATCTATGATGATATTCAATTCTTTTTCTTTCAATGAACTTGCTATCTAAAGAAAGAGTTGGAGAATGCAATCCTTTTAATTCCTTCTTTAAACATGAAAAATGATTGAAAGAAAGTACTGTCTTTTCAATAAACAATCAAAGCTCATAAGAAAAATCCTTTTCCTTTCCAAACTAGAAGCTACAAAAACAATTTTCCTTCGAAAGAAAGCTACAAAAAGTAAAAACTACTCAAAACTACAAAATCTAATCTTGAGATCTAAAATCTAAATTGAGTAAAAGCTTTTAAGATTTTTTTAAGAATGTTTTCCTTATTTGTTCAGCAAACTAAGAATCTATTCGTTCAGAATAAAAAACAGATCAAAAACACTTAAAATATGTTTTTATAAAAATGAAATTCAAAACTTTCAACCAAGTTTTTTCGAAGATTTGCAAAGAAACAAAAAGGCTCAATTTCTCAATAAAGGATGTTTTCACAATCAGGTCGGATTCAAAAAGACAAAAAGAAATCAATGTAATCTTAGATTCTTCAAACTGTCAAAGCTTCGAATCGCTACAAAGACCAAGTGGAAAAACAATCCAAACTGCAAAATCTTCTAGAAAATCATAAAAACATCAACACTGTTGGAGTTCATTCACAAAAAATTCTTGACAGAAACAATAACATGTCTGGGCAAACATCAAAAGGCTAAATCCAAATAAAAATAAACTAGAGAAAGAAATCTAGAGATTTTCTAAATTTTTTACAGGGTCCGCAGGCAACCGGTATTGACAGGTGCGGTCCCGCACTGTATTCTTTACAGAAAGTGCGAACCTGCCCGCACTGTCAAAGTAAGCCAGAGTGCGGTCCTAGGAAAAATTATAGAAAAACTTAAAATATTTCTAAATTTTCAAAAACAGGGAAAATCTAAATTACCCAGACAGATATGTATCAATAAAAAACCAGGAAAAAATGTTTCCTCAAATAAAAAATAAAAGAGAACCAAAAACAACAAGTTCTTTCCCCAGCGGAGTCGCCATTTTGTTGTGTAGATTAATCCGTCTGGCAGACAAGACCGATCTCTCTAGTACGAAAAGTAACTAGCAACAAACAACCAATTATACTAATCTCTCTCTAAGCATACAAGGTTCATAAAAATGCTATATAGGTGTAAGGCCTACCTTATATCCAACGCTTGCTTGATCTCGTTGAAGTTCTTCCCGTGCACTTGAAAGAACGTTACTCGTGAATTTGCGGTCACAAACAAGCAAAAAGATTACACAGCACCTGTATAGACATTATTATAAACCATACTCATCATAATGATCAAGGAATTTATGAAATAAACCATAAATAGACAGTTTAATGAGAGAAATGAGTATATTTGTATTAACTTCAAATAAAGAAAACCTTTACAACCCGTGCCTTGATGTCGTGCAGGTCCTCCGGGGTCCGAAGCAGGAATCTCTTCTAATTTGACAAGCATTGCACTCTTTGAACCAAGACAGATAGAGATGAGTGATTTAACCTCACAGAAAGGCTTAGTTAACTGAGTCTGAATCTCAACAACATTTAACCTCAAATATCTTAAAGCTTGAACTCCCTTTGAGGCTACCCAAGGCCTCTTTTTATAGTGGAAAAGAGGAGGTTTTCTGTTCCAAAAATGAAGGGATAGAATCCTCCTTCAAAGGGATTAGCTCCTTACATCAAGGGGTTAGCTCCATCAAGTGAGGGATGCATGAACCTTCTCAAAGCGTATCCATTCCCAAAAATTCCCATCTAGAATCTTCTAGAATTCATCTGAAATCAACTTTTTATCTTTACTTTCTCGCCTTTTTGAGTTTTACAGAGGTCCGCACCCATAACACAAAGAACGTGCGGTATGGTTCCGCAGGAAAGCTTAACATTAGGTGCGGGACCGCAAGAAATGAATAGAGAAAGTGCGATACCAATGTTTAGGGGATTTTTAGGAACTTTTCTCTGATTTTGAAAGCTTGACATGAGGAGCTGATATGTTAGACTTGCAAAAGGAGGAAGTATGAGTAATAATGAGCTCATACTCATAGTAAAATGTTAGGATGACAGTTTTTAGTGTAACACATAACAACGATGTTGATTTGGTCAAAGTTGACCCAATCTTCATGCTCCAACCCATTTTCATACATAAGGGTGCTTAATTAAGCTACTAAGATGTCCTCCTTTCACATTTGCAATGAATTTATTCCTACTAAGGAGATTTATGGGTCTCCATACCCTCTTATTCAACAAATTAAGAAGCAAAATCAAAATTTAATATTCCAACTAGCTATGTGCTATTTTAGGAATATTACATCAAAGGATGGTAGAATTTTCCCATGGGTTAAATGGGAGAAAAATACCATACCAAAGAAATTGGGTGGTTGGGGTTTGAAAAAACCGGTGTCTTTCTCTAAGGAATTGGCTGCCAAGGTAGGATGGAGGATGATGTGTTCAACAAGTTTATGGACTGAAGTTGTCTATAAAAATTACGTTTTCCCAATTTCTATTGAAGATTGAATCATATCCCCAAATAAGAATAAGTCCAATGTTTCAATAGATGGAAACCAATTATTGAGTCTTTCAGTGTGATTGAATATGCTAGTGTGGAAGGTTGTTTCTTGTGAAAGCGTCAGAATTTGTCAAGATGCTTAGGTAAGATTTGGGTAGAAATACATCATGCCACTAGAGATGGTTTCCTTCCTTAATGCATGTGTTGGAAGAACCCCAAACTAGGTGGCAGATACAAACAAAACATCTATTTGGGCTTAGGGATTTCTGGATGCAAACAAATTTTACATGCCAATTTCCTATTCATGTATGTTGTGTTGAAATTCAACAAGAAAAATTCAGCACCCACGCCTAGTGCATTAAGCACCTACACTAGGGTGGGGCCCACAGTGCTATTTTTGGTGCATGTCTATTTTAGTTATCCCTTAATTAAGAGGGACAATAAACTGTAATATATTCTCAATGATAACTTGTAATATTTAACTCAGAGTGATAAACTCAGTTAGCTAGTGGATTTCAAGTTAGAGGTAGTTGGTGAGGCATGCATAGTAATTCTAGTTGTAATAGAGTTCGAAATGTAGTGGTGCATTAGTTAATGCAGGTTGTAATCAGTTTAACTCAGTTAAGTGAGTTAAAATCAATTGTGCTAGTTGTAACTGTTAGATACACTAGTGAGAGATCAAGTGAATTAAATATTAATTAATTCACAATCAGTGATCTCACATGCAACTAGGGATTTACTAGTATTAGCTGCATGCATGTCAGATCTAGTGGAGACCCAGTTGAGATCTAGGTGAAAGAGAAGTTGTATATCAATTGTAGGATTATTGGGTTGCACAAATGGAACCAAACACCCATTGGAGTGCCCATGATACTTGCATAGTAAAGGAAGGCCATACTTCCTATCTTTTAGGAATTGCATCGATAAGGGATTGCGTAAGCAAGGCAAGTTGTCTGGAGGCAGTAAATTGGCTAAGTATTGGTTAGTTTTATGTATGACAGTGTGAGACAATCAAGTGAGTACTGGAGGGATCTTGTGAGAAGAGTTTTGTATGTAATTTTTTCATGATCCATGCTGAATATACAATAGAATATAGTGGGGTTTTGAGCAACAAGATTTCCCCAGGAAATTATCTGTGTTGTGCGTGATTTGATTCTTCTTTGCTTCATGTGATTGGCGATTGTGTTTTTAATTCCAAAAAATATTTGTAGAAGCGATTTAGTATTTAACTTTAGTACATTGTTAGATCGGGTGAATCCAATATATACATGCATGTTGTATAATTTCTACATGGTATCATAGCAAAGGAAATTGCAGAAGTGAAGCCGGAGCTGATTTTGTGACTGGATAGAATTCGAATTTGCAGAAAGACTTTCTTGGTGCTACAGCTGATTCAAGATCGAAATGGCTTTCAATGGCTTGAGGTTGGAGTATGCACTCGAGGGTAGATAAAACTATATTTCTTAAAAGGACAGGATGGAGGCAGTACTCGAAGACAATGGTTTGAAGGAATTCATTGCCAATGATGTTCCTAAACTCGCTGTGATAGATGCTGTAAATCTTGATGCATGGAAAAAGAAAGTGGCAAAGGTGAGGAGGATCCTGTTGGAGGGAGTAAGAGACCACATTATATCAAGCCTCCATGGTAAAGCCACACCATATGCAATGTGGAAGCCTTTGATGGATCTATTCCATAGTAGCAGTGACCATAGGAAATTGGCGCTCAAAGATAAACTCAGGAAGGTCAAGATGGAAAATAGAGACACCATTCCAAAATATCTAACAAAATTTTTCCAATGTTGGGATGAACTAGGGAGCGTTGGAATAACAGTCGTTGATGATGATTTGGTGACCTTGTCTCTCCTAGGGCTTCCTAAAAGTTGGCACAGTTATGAAGACTCTATCAATGGATGGGAAAAATTGCCAAATTGGGAACAACTGTGGTCGTATTTGGTGCAGGAGGAGTTTAGATGGAACACCAGAGATGGATCTTCATCTAAGCATGAGGATGAATAATATTGGGCTTTGGCTTTCAAGGCTAAGAAGGGTAAGGGGGAGAAATTCCATTCCAAATCCGAGTCCAAGAATGGCAAGAAGCAGGACATGTCAAAGGTGAAGTGTTTTCATTGTCACGAACAGGGGAATTTTGCTACTAACTGTCCAAAAAATAAGAAGAACAAGAAGGTTGTTGGATCGCAACTTGAACTTGAATTCTTATTGATCACATGCATGGTTTCAAGTGCATTGGGATCTGTGTGGTATTTGGATAATGGCTCTTCCTTTCACATGACACGAGACAAGGAAATTTTCAGTGACTTGGAGGAGAAGGATCTCCATATGCATATCGAATTGGGGGATGATGGACAGTACAATAATACTGGGATTGGTACTATTACATTTTAGAGACATTCAGGTAAACCATTTCAATTAAAATATACAATGCATGTACCATGTTTGAAGAAAAAATTAGTCTCAGTCGCAGTGTTGGAGGATAGAGGCTATGATGTTGTTTTTAGTGAAGGAAAATATTTCCTGCGACATAAAACAACAGGACAAGCCAAGAGGATAGGGATTCGAGTTAAGAATCTCTACAAGCTAGAGGTAGATGGCTGCACAACAATGATGGGGAAGGCAGATCAAGTGGTGAGTCGGGATGAGGGCGAATTATGGCACAGGAGATTGGGCCATATTCACCATGGAGCCTTGAAAGTCATGCATCATATTTCTACTGGAATTCCAATGGGAACACTTGCTTAGTTAGATACATTCAAGGGGTGCACCATGGGGAAGTATGTAAAGGCCACCTTTCATGAGAAGGAGAATCGAGCTTCGGGGATCCTTGAGAGAGTTCACACAGACGTGTGTGGACCATTCTATGTTGCTTCGACAACAAAACATAAGTACTATGTAATTTTTGTTGATGACTTTTCTCGTAAGTGTTGTATATTCTTCATGTAGAAAAAAATCATACATTCTATAAGTTTCTTGAGTTTAAGACACTAGTGGAGAAAGAGTCGGGGAAGCAATTGAAGGCTCTTAGGAGTGATAATGGTGGAGAATACATCTCTAATGAATTCAAGAAATTCTATAGAAGAGAAGGAATTCGAAGAGAACTGATAGTGCCTCATAACCCACAACAGAATGGGGTCGCGGAAAGAAAGAACATAACAATCGTGGGTGTAGCATGAGTGATATTTCATGATCAGGGCCTACCGTTGCATCTGTGGGTGGAGGCATGCAACATATCGGTACATGTGCAAAACCGTTGTCCTCATAGGATACTTGGCATGAGTACACCTGAAGAGGTTTTCACTGGTAAGAAACCTGATGTTTCACACTTTAAGATTTTTGGCTTATCTGTTTATGTGCATGTGACCAAGGACACCAGGAAGAAGATGGAATCGACAATTGAGATCAGGAATTTTGTGGGGTACACTGAAACACCCCATAATTATCATGTGTATTTTCCAAACAACATAATGAATATTTTGCAACGGGATATAAAATTTGATGAGGAGAAAGCCATGCAGTTGTCCCTTGAGAGGGAGTTGGACTTGCATGCAGAGGAGGAACTGTTGGTTCCCAAGGATGAGCCTCAAGATGTGGATCAGCTACATGCGGAGGATCATGGAGTGGAGGAAAACATTCATGTAGAGCCATCCATCATAAATGGAAAAAGACGCACCATGGAAGTTGATAGATTGAGACTTGATGCTGTGGAGAATGTAGGAGTCCCTACTTCACATCGCAGATAGATAATGTCTCCTAACCGATTTACTGGATACATGGCTCTTATGAGAAAATGTATTATGACTGAACCATCTTCCTTTCAGGAAACAGTGCAACAACCAACTTGGGTAGATGCAATGGTGGAGGAGTATGACTCCATTGTCAATAACAGTGCATGGGAGATTGTCCCAAGACCAGTCAAAAAATTAGTGGTTGGATCAAGATGGTTCTACAAGGTAAAGCAAGCTGCTGATGGGAGTGTGGATAAATACAAGGCCAAATTTTTGGCCCCGGGATTCTCACAGATAGAGGGGATCGATTATGATGAGACTTTTGCACCTTTTGCAGGGTACTTTTATATTCGATCCATCCTTGCACTATCAGCGCAGATGGGTTGGTGCTTTCATCAGATGGATGTGAAAACCGTGTTTCTCAATGGGATCATTGAAGAAGAGGTGTACATAGAGAATCCTAAAGGTTTCGAGATCTTCAACAGTGATTCGCATGTGTGTTGACTCAAAATAGCACGGTATGGGTTGAAGCAAGCACCTTGTGCTTGATACACTCGGATAGACAACTATTTCACCAAGACTAGGCTTCACCAAAAGTGAAGCATATGCAAACATGCACTAGATTGTGGTTGAGGGTAAGCTATTGATTATTGTTCTTTATGTTGATGATATAATTTTGATTGGTGATGAGCAGCTGATACACTCATGCAAGGAGGATCTTGCAAGGGAGTTCAAAATGAAGGATATGGGACTCCTTCATTATTTCCTTGGATTGGAAAGATGGCAGTGGGATGGTGAAATTTTTGTGTCTCAAACAAGGTATGCAAAGGAGATATTGGGTAAGTTTAACATGGAGAGATGCAAACCCATAGATACTCCTCTTCCAGGAAATTGGAGGAAAGAGGATGCTACTTATGGAGAGGTAGTGGATGCTACTGTCTACAGGCAGTTAGTGGGTTCACTAATTTATTTGGTGAACACGAGACCAAACATTTTCTACACAGTTAACCAATTGAGTAAAGCTATGGTTAAGCCTACCAAGCTCTTTTGGAAGGTGGGGAAGCATGTCTTGAGATACCTGAGGGGCACATCAGAGTATAGTCTATGGTGCAGACATATAGAGGGAGTGAATATTCAAGGCTTCACAGATGCAGATTGGGTTGGCAGTCCATCAAATAGAAAGAGCACATCAGGAGGGATCTTTAGCATTGGATCGACAATAATTTCTTGGTACAGCAGGAAACAACGATCCGTGGCACTCAGTTCAGTGGAAGTAGAGTACATGGAAGCAAGTCTAGCTGCATGTGAGGCTATCTGGATGAGAAAGATCTTGGTTGGTTTGTAATTTGGTTCTTAGACGGATCTGATAGTGATTCATTATGATAATCAGAGTTTCATTAAAATCTTGATTAATCCTGTGTTTCAAGATAGGTCCAAGCACATAGATATCCGGTACCATCATATCAGAGATTGTGTGCAGAGAAGAATAATGTTGCTTCAGTACATTCCCACAGAAGATCAGGATGCATATATTCTGACGAAGGCGCTCACTAGTAGAAAATTTGAATACCATAGAGATAGGATCGGGGTGAAGGATAATCACTTTCTTGTTGAGAGGGAGTGTTGAAATTCAACAAGAAAATTTCAGCACCCACGCCTAGTACATTAAGCACCTATACTAGGGTGGGGCCCACAATGCTATTTTTGGTGCATGTCTATTTTAGTTATCCCTTAATTAAGATGGACAATAAACTGTAATCTATTCTCAATGATAACTTGTAATAGTTAACTGAGAGTGATAAACTCAGTGAGCTAGTGGATTTCGAGTTAGATGTAGTTGGTGGGGCATGTAGACTAATTCTAGTTGTAACAAAGTTCGAAGTGTAGTGGTGCATTAGTTAATGCAGGTTGTAATCAGTTTAACTTAGTTAAGTGAGTTAACTCAATTGTGCTAGTTTTAACTATTAGATACGCTAGTGAGAGGTCAAGTGAATTAACTATTAATTAATTCACAATAAGTGATCTCACATGCAACTAGGGATTTACTATTATTAGCTGCATGTATGTCAGATCCAGTGGAGACCCAATTCAGATCTAGGTGAAAGGGAAGTTGACTATCAATTGTAGGATTATTGGGTTACACACATGCAACCAAAAACCCATTGGAGTGCCCATGATACTTGCGCAATCAAGGAAGGCCATAATTCCTATCTTTTAGGGATTGCATCCATAAGGGATTGCACAAGCAAGGTAGGTTTTATGGAGGCAGTAAATTGGCTAAGTATTGGTCATTTTTATGTATGACAGTGTGAGACAATTAGCTGAGTACTGGAGGGCTCTTGTGAGAAGAGTTTTGTATGTAATTGTTTCATGATCCATGATGAATATACAATAAAATATAGTGGGGTTTTGAGTAGCAAGCTTTCCCCGAGAAATTATCTGTGTTGTCTGTGATTTGATTCTTCTTTGATTCATGTGATTGGCGATTGTGTTTTTAATTCCACAAAATATTTGTATAAGTGATTCAATATTTAACTTTAGTACATTGTTGGATAGGGTGAATCCAAGATATACATGCGTGTTGTATAATTTCTACATGTGGTATAACTATACCACCTCTCTCAACGTTTCTCATGTTAGACTAGGTGACAGCGAAGACCTATTGAGTTGGATTCATTCTCCTCAAGTGGAATACACACCTAAGATAAGTTATGTATTCATCATGTTAGAAAAATAACCTGGAGTATTATCTTGGTGGTGGAAGAAGTTATGGAGTCTTAGCTTCATAACGAATATAGTCCACATGTCTTTATCTCTAGAATTAATTTTGTAGGGTATATCTTGAATCAAAGCATGGCACTCCTTGTGGGAAAGTGTATCTCCAAATATGCTTAGAAATATTCCACCCAATATTAGCTAGGGAATTTGGCTAGTGTGGAACAATGTTTTCTTTTAGGAGAAGGCTACAACTCTTAAAAGAGTGGAAACCAATTCACTGGCTATATATGAGTTGATCCCGGAGTTAAAAATTAGCCACGGGTCACTAAATATTTATCCTAAAGAAATGGATCATTGTCATCCCTGGGCTTATTTCGATGGTGCCTCTCAGGTGTTGGAAAATGTAACTAGGTTCAGTCTTCATAATTATCATTATACTTGTAAAATTTTATTTTCCATGTAAAAACAAAAAGAAGAAAAATAATTTATTATTATTATTATTAATCAAGCATGTTCTTCATGATTTTGTGGTTTATTAAGTCAAAATAATATTTTCCATGAGTCAATTCATTATATTGGAGCCAAGTCCCATTTGGAATTTTGAAAGAAAGTTCAAAAGGAATTTTATTTGAGTCAAAATAGTCAATTTTGTCACCACACGACCAAGTCGACCCTGCCTATACAATTAAACCCTAGAAGGGACCCATTTTATCTCTTAGATGTGTATATATATAGTGCATTTTGACCTCATTTGAGGAAAAGCAAGCAACTTTGATTTATGTTCCAAGAAGAGAAAGAAAATCAGAGTAGAAACCTATGAAGAAGAACTAGAAATTAAGAGAGAGAGAGAGAGAGAGAGAGAGAGAGAAAGTCAAAGAGGAAGACAAATATACCACACATGTGAAATTATCCCCTAGAATCTACCACATGTGTGAAATTTTAGAGAGTTGCACGGGCCAAAAATATGTTGTAGGGGGTCGAAAATCAGGGTTTGACAAAGATTTGAAGAGGTTTGACTATTGTTGACTTGGTTGAGGAAGGTTTGAAGGAGGGATGACTTGGGGCTTGTGGAAGGTATTTGTTTTGGTTTTTGGTATTGGATTTCTCACTTTGATCTGATTCTATAAGAAAAGAAGGGTTGACTGGGTTTTCCCCCTTGTGGGGTTTTGCTCTGGCTTGAAGCCTATATCTTGTGTTCATTGTCTTCTTGTGATCTTCGTGTTTTTGTTTTGGTATTTGTTTAATGAAGAGAGAGTAATAAAATTAATAATAAGCTAACATATATTCATTATCAAATAAGAGAAATCTACCTTAATTGGTTGTCCAAGTGATTTCTCATCATGGTATTAGAGCTAAGGTAAGGAGAAGGCAACTTGAAGATCACTCTTGTTGGCATGAGTGGAATAAATTCACCTGAGCTACTTTGAATGAAATAATTTTCAAAAGGCATAAGGAAGGGAATAAGAAAGAATACTCTAAGGCCATGTTTCATCCCAAAGAAGGACTACTATAGCAACTATCCATCTCTCTCTATCATTGAAGGCTCTTGATTACTCATCATCATTTTGAAGAAGATCGTCATCTTACCAATCTTTGTCTCTTGGAATCTCTTTGAACATCACTAATTTTAGAAGACATATATATAGAATTTATCACTCAAGTAGCATCAAGATTCTTAGAAAATAAGCATTCATATTTGAAGAAACTTAAAGATACTATTGTTCCAACCATCCTAAAAGTCATCATTCAAGGACATCTTTGAAGAATCTTGGAAATCTTGGGAGCATCAAAATATTTGATGACATCATCATCAAGCAGGACACTCTTTTGACAAGTAAGTACTATATTACTCTCTATGTCTTAATCTTCAAATCAAATGACTTCATTTTGTAAGGAAGGAAACAAAATCGATGGGTCATCAAACTTTCAAGCACGGAAGAAGAGAATTGATTTGGTGCTCATTGAAACTGAAGTCATGGACCATGTTCTAGGAAAAGTTACAGATTCATAGAAAGATAATATTCAATAATTATCCAAGTACAATAAAGGAGAAGTTAGGGCTCAAAGGATTCTTATTGAGTCCATCAAATACCATCTTGTCCCATTTTTTGCATATTTGGGAACATCTAATGCAATCTATGAAAAAATGGTAAAACTATATGTAGTCAGTACCATAGGTCGAAGAATATCTTTAAGGAATCGACTTTACAAAACAATGTTTCCGAAAGATGAAGGTTTGGCCTCATATCTTATAAAATTCTCGGAATTGAAGGATCAACTACAAGGGCTTGGAAAATTCATTTTTGATTATGAATTAACTACTTGTTTACTTAATTCTTTACCCTCAAAATGGAGTAGTTTTTTTACCAACATCTATTCAAGAAAGGACACTCCAAAATTTGATGAGTTGTGGGATTTGTGTATTCTATAAGAAACAAGATTGAAAGAAAAGGATGACACCGAACCCAACAATGAAAATTATCAAGCTTTTGCTACTAGATCAAAGAAGAAGAATGGAAAATTTGGAATATTTGAACCTCAATGAAAGTTCAACAATAACAAAAATAATCAACCATGCGGAAGAAAAGACATGTCCAAAGTAAAATGCTTTGGGTGCAATGAATATTGACACATTGGAAGGAATTGTACCAAGGAACCTCAAAATAGGAAGAACAATAAGAGGAAGGAAATGAGTGGAGCTCACATTTCCGAAGAAAATGAAGAACTTGAAAAGGATTCGAAGAATGGAGATCATAAGGATATATGTTATTGAATAACTCCACCACTACCAAGTCTACTAGCAGTTTGTTTTCTCTTTTATTAGAAGATGAAAATTAGAGTAGCATATACAGTTACATTTGTAGAAGAGTCTTGGATTTTCCAAATTATGGCATTATGGAAAGGAGAATATAACATTGAAAGAACTAGATGCTACATAGTCAATTGCATTTTATTCGAAGCAATCATCTAGCAAGGAAAGAGGGATTTGGACCATCTATAACTTTACATTTCATGCAACAACTAAATTGTATCATGTTGATCCAGAAGTAGTCATTTAAGGATCACAAGGATCCTTTTCACTAACAAAACCATAAATATAAGAAGATTCTTCAATATAAGGAATAATTATAGTGTAATGTATGGAGCATATTCCACTAAGAATATTAGGGAAGCAATGTTGAGATTCAACAAGATGATGATCCTAGTGAAAATTAAGCACCTTCACTAGGTGGGGCCCGCAGGCTATTTTAGGTGTATGTCTATTTTTAGAATGGTGAGCATATTCTAAAATTAGCAGGATGATGATTCTATATGGTTGAGAAAATTATATTTTTAGATGAGTTTCTACTTTTAGAACATGGGCGAAGTCTATTTATAGATCACATATCTAAAAATAGAATGCATGTCGATTATTATTAGCCCTTAATGATAATCAGACAATAAATAATAAATTATTCTCTTGGAGCACCTGATTTCAGTTAACTGATGTGGCAAACCAGTTAGCTAAAGGAATTATGAGTTGCAAGGTTGGTTGGTGACTCATGCATGATAGACTTCATTGTAACTGAGTGTGACATAGTTGTAATAGAGTTGGAAGAGTAGTTATGGGAGTTGTTATTTAGTTTAACTCAATTAAGTGATTTAAACTCAGTTATGATAGTTGTAACTAAAGATACACTAGCAAAATATGAGTGAATTAATTATTTGATTAATTCACAAGTAGTGTCTTACTTGCAACTGAAGAAATACAACAGTTAACTACTTGCATGTTAGATCTAGTGGAGACCCAATGGAGAGATAGGTGAAAGGGCGTGTTTGACTATCAGTTGTGACTATAGTGATGCATTCAATGCATCTACACACACATTAGAGTTTCCAATGAGGATTGCGCAGTCAAGGAAAGGCAAGATCGAATTCATTCAGGGATCTTCTTCAATAGGGATTGCGCAATGGAGGCAGGCTGTTAGGAGGTAGTAAATTGGTGCATGTGTGAACCAATTTTTGTATGACAGTGTGAGACGATTGTATATTGTACCGAGAGCTCTATGAGCTGAGATTTTTATGAGATTGTTTCATGATTTCATGATATAAATAATATATGATAGTTGGGTTTTTATCTTTAAGCTTTCCTGGTAAAACATCTTGTTATGTGCGATTGATTTTTCTTCATATGTTTGCAATTGGTGATTTAATTTCGCAAAGAACACAATAGAAGGATTCTATATTTAATAGTGGATTTAATTATTAGATCAGGGGAGTATGGTAATATACATGCATATTGTATAATTTCTACATGGTATCAGAGCAATGTTAATCACCGAATATTGCAATATTGAAGCAGTGCTGAGTTGTGTTGGTGGAACAATTCGAATTTGCTGCAAGAACTTCTTGGTGCGACAGTTGAGTAAACATTGAAATTTATTTCAATGGGTTGCGGTTGGAGTATGCACTCGAGGGCAGCTCAAACTACATAGCCTGAAAGGACAGGATGGAGGCGGTGCTTGAGGATAATGGCTTGAAGGAGTTCATCGATAGTGATGTTCCTAAGCCCACTTCGACAGATGCTGCATTACTTGACGCCTAGCAAAAGAAAGTAGCGAAGACAAGAAGAATTCTGTTGTAAGGTGTGAAAGACCATATTGTGTCAAGCCTTCACAGGAAAGCCACTCCATTTTCAATGTGGAAGGCTTTGACATATATTTTCCAAAGTAACAACAACCATAGGAAGTTGGCGCTGAAAGATAAACTCAGAAAAATCAAAATGGAAAAGGGCGACAATATTCCAAAGTATCTCACAAAGTTTTTCCAATGTAGGGATGAGCGGGGGAGTGTGGGAATTACAGTTGCTGATGATGACTTGGTGAGATTGGCTCTCCTTGGAATTTCGAAGAGTTGGCATAGTTATCAAGACTCCGTCAATGGATGGGATAAACTGCCAGATTGGGAGCGACTTTGGTCGGATCTAGTGCAGGAGGAGATAAGGCGGAGTACCAAGGATGGCTCTTCATAAAAACATGATGATGAAGAGGATTGTGCTTTGGCTGCCAAAGCGAGGAAAGGGAGGGGGAAGAAATCCCATTCAAAATCTGAGGTTAAAGGCAAGAAGTTGGATTTGTCCAAGGTGAAGTGTTTTCACTGTCACGAACATGGGCATCTCACCACTAATATAATATTCCAAAAATTTAGTCTTCAACTAAATGTAATATTAGAGTTTGTTTTATTAGTAGGTAGGTGAATAAGTGGGTAGGGAGGCCCATAAACCTCTTTAGAAGGAATAATAACAATCCTAATGTGAAAGGAGGAAGAATAAGTAGCTAAATTAAGCACCTTTCGGTGTGAATTGGAGGGGATGCATGTTGACTAGGTCAACTTTGACCAAATCAACAACGCTGTCATGGAGGAGTGGCATTCATGATGAGACATCACAATTTTAGTGGAGGACAACTTGCATGAGCTTAGTGGCACTTATGGATGGGGCCCAATGTGAGAAGTCTCACACACTATATATGGATGGGATGGAAACAATTTTTATTCATGTTTCAGATTATTATTGATATTGGTCTATTTAGACTTTGCTTCCTTTTGCTGTTTAGCAGGGTTGCTGTGCTATTTAGCATAAGGGTGTTCCTGATCGGGAATCCCTACCTCATCCTTAGGGAAGGAGAGGTTATTTGGGCTGCATTTCCTTATTTTGGCATTATGGCCAAGCTACCTCCTTCAACTACAACACAGTTTCTTTTTAGAGCTGGGCTGTGTTGCAGGGTGCAGCAAAGGAGGATCACATAGAGCCATTTCTGGGCTTGTTTTTCAGTGGAGAGGTAGTCTATCCATTGGAGGATCAGAAAGGAGGGCTCCTAGACATATTTTTACATCTTTGGCATCAAGCCAACCATCTACTATCCCTCACAGCACAGTCACAAACCAGAACTGCGTTATTTTTGGAGGCAGTTGCTAGGAAGGTTCATTGAGCTCATCAGGAGGGTCTATTTCTGAGTAGAGGGATCAACCTTCTATTTAGAAATACCATTGGAGGAGGACATTATCATTTCATATCTTTCATAGCCTCATTCTCTTCAGTTCCAGTTTGCAGTGACATATCAACCCTAGGGTTATTTGTTACATTGTATATTTCTTGGTGTTTCTAGCAATCTTTTCCGGGTTGGCTAGAAATCATGTATGAGAGCCCACATCTTCTGTCCTAGGAATTTATTTTGTTTCGATCAGCCATATTTCATTTATGTATGTTTACAATAGCAACTACATTGATATAGACAACACTGTCACTTCTCTCTGGCATTCTATATAGTTGCAACAACTCATGTGCTGATTGGAGGATTTTTATTATTGCTTGAGTGGCTTGACCCTCAAGATATTTTTGTATATTTTTGCTGATATCTTAATAAAATTATGGCTGCATATTGAACCCTCTTATGACATCTTCAAATTTTCTGCGTTTTACATTATTATGTCTTGTATTGCTACTATTTCCAATTTGGAATATTACAGTGGTATCCGAGCATAATCTTGGCTCAGCCTGTGCATTCAATACATTATGCCATTAGAAGGAGAAGCTTATTATCACAAAAAGAGGAGCTATACAGAAGAAAAAAAGGCACGAATCCATTATTTTGAGAAATGAAGGAAGAGAGGATCTCCCAGTTTCTTTTCCAAACTATGAAAAATATCAAGGAAGATCTCAAGGAGATGAAAGGGGAAGGTGCAGAAAAATTCCAAGGGGGTTTGATAGTGAAGCAAGCCCTAGATATTCACATGATGGGTGTGGAAATTCAGCCACACATGCAGATCCACAATGTAGTTTATGGCCCACATTCACTGCAATAAGAATGGCGGAAAAAGATGCACCGAGGGAGAAGACCTTGAGTGATTATCTTCAGGAGTATGAGTCTCAATCTTTGAGATTCAAAGAGCACTTGGACTTCCAAGGGTTTTTCCAACTCAAGGAAGACAGAAGATCCAAAAACCATAATATAAGTAGGAGAGGTAGAATATTTCTATATAACTTTGATGGATCTGAAAAGTGCACAACCAAGACTTGGGTGAAGGAACTAGATTCCTATTTTCAGCTACACCAAGTTTCAAAAAAGGAGGCCATTAGAGTAGCAGTGTTGCACCTCAAAGGTATGGCCCATGATTGGTGGTTTTATAGTTATTCTTCATTATATCATGCAAATGTAAACACTTATGCAGGGTTCACTAAGGAATTAGTGAGGAGGTTTGATATTAAACATTGTAAAACATCTCTTGTTGAACCCAAAAACTCAAAACCTTTGCATGAGTTGGAGAAATTTATTTTGCTAACTCCACTCCATATTTCTATTGAAGGGGATAGAAACATGCATAATACCTTGCCAAGGGCAAGATCCCCACTTATTAAAGAGCCCTCTTCTATAGATGAAGACATGGAGGTTCCTCCTTCAAGGGAATACCAAGATCAAGGGTCTCTCATTGATGATGAGGCATTCTCACATATTGATGAAGAGGATGAGCAAAGAAGAGCTAACAACACTGTACCATCAGGAGGAGATCCATCACCACATGGAGATGGGAAGGGAGCCATTGATTCCATTATAAGATCCCTTGTGTCTTTGCAAGGAGTTCCAAATGATCCAACATGTGGGAACCAAAGCACAATTCCAGAGCAACATGTATTAGTTTTTTTGGATCGTGAGATGGGAGGCGAAGAAGAGAAAAATGATCAACACAAATGAATGATGAGAATTCACCCTTATCTATTTTAGGATGTTTTTGCACAAAAGAAGGAGATTTTATTGCGCAGTGAAGAGAGGGACAAATCAGTCCACTCATATATACAATCCACTTCATATTTTGATGTCTCACTACATGGGGGAATTCCACCAGGGAGGCCACTAGATCTAGAGTTGGTGAGAGACATATTACCAATTGGTTCACCACTCTTAGATCCCAGAGGGGTGGATCCTTTGGAGGGGTCTAGTACAATGCATAGAGTTTGGGATAGACTCAAGGAGGAGGGGGACATTCTCCCATTTTCAGCATTACCCACTCTCACTACATATTCTGTGCTGACAAAAGTTGCTGCAGTGATGGAGGATGGCACCACCATTGTGCAAGGGAGCTGCTCCATGGATTTGGAGAAATAGAGAGTACTTCATTTATGGAAAGAATTCTCCATGTATTGGAGTAGATGGAGGCCACTCATGCTTACATTTGCCAAGATCAGGAGATTCTTTTTGGAGGGTAGCTTCTCATGGGAGGCCAGCTTCCAAAGGCTACCACTTCTACTTAAGCATGAGCAGGTGCATGATGAGAATGGAAGCACTGTGGAGGATGAATTTGGCATGGGGGATGTCAAAGGAGAAGACAATAGCATGTGGGGAGCTTCACATTTTAGATCTCAGCACTGTCTCTTAGGAGGATTGATCCATATTGGAGGTCTCAAATTTTGGTAGAGTACTCCAAGGATCTTGGTGCTTACATGATTCTTGATGAATCGAAGGGAGATGATAGATACATGGTGGATGATGAGGTCATATATTCTTATGGAAGAGTCTTCTTGACTAGAGCTTTTGAGCTCAAGGAGAAACTACTACATGCAGCACATGTGGACTTTCTTTCCATGCACTTTGATGCATTTCATTCTTTGATGGAGGAGTTCACTTGGGAGGGCATCCAACAAGATATACATTAGCATATGGAGAGATGATAGCTTGGATGTTGATGGAGAGGTTGTCACAACCACTTCCCTACTCATTGAGAGTGAAGGAGAGCTTCCAGTTGAGCCATTTCAGCTCAATGACCAAAGTAAGGTACATTTTTGCATTATGATTTTTACTCCTTTACTTTATATGAGCAACATGTTGTACCAAGGAGGGTCATTCCTTCTTGTATATGGTATTGTGATGTACTTGAGGCCATTTGCAACATTGATGTTGGCCATGCTATTGGTGGTTTTTGGGGGAGGCCACATGATTCTTGGTGTGCACCATTGGCACCACATTTTACTTTTATGATCCTATCTTGTAGGATGCTTGTGGCAGCAAACAAGTGGCTGAAAAGACACTTGTTATTATTTTTTTTGAAGCAGGCAGGGGATGCACTGCACTGGTTCCATATGAGGGACTGTGATCCAACTCTCGATTGTCATATGGCAACTTGTTTCTATTTGTTTTTGCTCCCATATATTGATGATAGTCTTATGTTTGTGGGAAGCTTTGTTGGGAGGGTGGCAAAAGAGTTGAAGGTGCCCATTGGGAGCATGATTCTCCATACTTTATATATTGCATGTTTTAGGAGAAACCATGGGCAAACCATGATTTCCGCACTACATCTTATGTCTTCATGTGGGAGGAGCCATTTGAAGAACTTGAGTTCTTGGGAGAGGCACTTCATGGATGTTTTGTTTGGTGGGGTAACTTGGGCTATTCTTGGAGGCCATGAAATTTTAGCCCAATATCAGCAGCAGCCCCATACATACCATAAATGGAGAGAGAAACAACTTGGGTGGGAAAATTTAATCTGTCCATGCAGCCCCAATACATTGCATGAACCAGGGGTTGAGGATTTCTTTGATGAGCTACATAGATTGGCTCATTTCATTTGGATGATAACATGGGTATGGGAGTCTCTCATTGGGAATGAGATCCCCTATATTTTTCATCACTCCTACCTTGAGGAGGCCATTGGATAGCAAGAAGGTTTCCACTTACACCTTCCACTTTCTCATGATGTGAGCCATTTGGTTTTGCATACTTGGGAGGAACCATTGGGGGCTGATTTATTGCAAAATATTTTGAGCAGTGGGGGAGACTATTTAATGAGGAGGCTAAAAGAGGAGGAGAGGAGAATTTTGCTCCACCTTTACAGTTGCTTGAGGACAAGCAACATTTTGGAAGGGAGGACTGTAATATTCCAAAAATTTAGCCTTTAGCTAAATGGAATATTATAGTTTGTTTTATTACTAGGTAGGTGGATAAGTGGGTAGGGAGGCCCATAAACCTATTTAGAAGGAATAATAACACTCCTAATGTGAAAGGAGGAAGAATAAGCAGCTGGATTAAGCACCTTTCGGCGTGAATTGGGGGGGATGCATGTTGACGAGGTCAACTTTGACCAAATCAACAACGCTGTCATGGAGGAGTGGCATTCATGATGAGACAACGCAGTTTTAGTGGAGGACAACTTGCATGAGCTTAGTGGCACTTATGAATGGGGCCCAATGTGAGAATGCTCACACACACTATATGGAGGGGATGGTAGCCATTTTTATTCATGTTTCATATTATTATTGATATTGGTCTATTTAGACTTTGCTTCCTTTTGCTGTTTAGAAGGGTTGCTGTGATGTTTAGCACAAGGGTGTTCCTGATCGAGAATCCCTACCTCATACTGAGGGAAGGAGAGGTTATTTGGGATGCATTTCCTCATTCTATAATTCTTTCCAATCTACCTCCTTCACCTATAGCGCAGTTTATGTTTAGAGTTGGGTTGTGTTGCAGGGTATGGCAAAGGAGGATCACATAGAGCCATTTCTAGGCTTGTTTTTCAGTGGAGAGGTAGCCTATCCATTAGAGGATCAGCACGGATGAATCCTGGGCATATTTTTATGTCTTTTGCATCAGGCCAACCACCTACCATCCCTCACAACGCATTCACAAACTAGAACTGCGTTATTTTTGGAGGCAGTTGCTAGGAGGGTTCATTGAGCTCATTAGGAGGGTCTATTTATGAGTAGAGGGATCAAACTTCTATATAGAAATACCATTGGAGGAGGAAATTATCATTTCAGATATGTCATAGCCTAATTCTCTTCAGTTCTAGTTTGCAATGACATATCCACCCCAGGTTTATTTGTCACATTGTATATTTCCTGGTGTTTCTGGCAATATTTTCCGGTTGGCTAGAAATAATGTATTAGAGCCCACATCTTCTTTCCTGGGCATTTATTTTGTTTCTATCAGCCATATTTAATTTATGTATGTTTATTGCAGTAGCTACACTGATATAGATAGCGTTGTCACTGCTCTCTGACATTCTATACAGTTGCAACAACTCATGTGCTGATTGTTCTGATCATTGGAGGATTGTTCTTATTGCTTGAGTGGCTTGACCCTCAAGATATTTTTGTATATTTCTACTGATGTATTAATAAAATTATGGCTTCATATTGAACCCTCTTATGGAATCTTCATATTTGCTGTGTTTTACATTATTATGTCTTGTATTGCTGCTATTTACAATTTGGAATATTACAACTAACTGCCCACAGAAAAAGAAGAACAAGAAGGTTGCTAGAGCTGCATTTGGTGAGGCCCTTGCCTCAAAATTTGAACTTGATTTCTTTTTGATCGCATGCTTGGTTTCAAGCACAATGGGATCAGTGTGGTATCTTGATAGTGGTGCTTCCTACCACATGACGGGAGATAATGATCTTTTCAGCGACTTGGAGGAGAAATATCTCCAAATGCATATAGAGATGGGCAGCGATGGAAAATACAGTGCGACCAACATTGGTACCATTACCTTTGAGAGGGAGTCAGGTAAACCATTTATGTTGGAAGATGTTATGCATGTTTCAGGTCTAAATAAGAACTTGGTCTCAGTCGCGATGTTGGAGGATAGAGGTTATTATGTTGTTTTCAGTGATGGAAAAGATTTCCTGCGACATAAAAAAACAGGTAAAACTAAGAGGATAGGGATTCGAGTTAAAAATATCTACAAGATGGAGGTAGATGGTTGTGCTACAATGGTGGGTAAAGAAGAAGAAGTGGTGAGCCGGGATGACGGCAAATTATGGCACAGGAGATTGGGTCATCTTCACCATGGTGCCCTAAAGATTTTGCAGCGGATTTGTACTGGAATTCCCAAGGGTATACTTGCACAGATAGATCAGTGCAAGGGATGTACTATGGGTAAGTTTGTGAAGAACACCTTTCATGAAAAGGAGAACCATGCTTCGGGGATCCTGGAGAGAATTCACATAGACGTGTGTGGACCATTCTCGGTTGCTTCAACAACAAAACACAGGTATTATGTTATTTTTGTTGATGAATATTCTCGTAGATGTTGGGTCTTCTTCATGCAGAAGAAGGATCAAACATTCTCAAAGTTCTGTGAGTTTAAAGCATTGGTGGAGAAAGAGTCGGGGAATCAAGTGAAGGCTCTACGGAGCGATAATGGTGGTGAATATATGTCAAATGAATTCAAAGAATTCTGTAGCAAAGAAGGAATTTGAAGAGAACTCATAGCGCCTCATAACCCACATTAGAATGGAGTCGCAGAGAGGAGGATCAGAAGGAGCGTGGGTGCTGCATGAGCTATTGTACATGATCAGGGCCTACCAATGCAGTTGTGGGTGGAAGCATGCGACATTTAAATTTATGTGCAAAACCGTTGTCCCCATAGAGTACTTGGCATGAGTAGACCTGAAGAATATTTTACTGGTAAGAAATTGGATGTTTCTCACTTTAAGATTTTTGGCTCATCTGTTTATGTTCATGCGACCAAGAACGCCACGAAGAAGCTGGAGCCTTCTACTGAAGTTGGGATATTTGTGGGGTACACAGAAACACCCCATAATTATTGTGTGTATTTTCCAAACATTCGGATGACTGGTGCGACGTGATATAAAATTAAATGAGGAGAAAGCCATGAAGTTGTCGCTTGAGAGGGAGCTACACTTGCATGCAGAGGAGGAACTAATTTTTCCCAAAGATGAGCCTTAAGATGTGGATCAACCACAGGAGGAGGATCATGGAGTGGAGGAGTCCACCCACGTAGAGCCAAACATCAAAACTGGCAGAAGGTGTACCATAGAAGCTGAGAGATTGAAGCTTGATGCGACACAGAATGTAGGAGTCCCTACTTCATAGCACAAACAAAGATAGTATCCTGATTGATATACTGGATACATGGCTCTCATGAGCAAATGTATTGTGACAGAGCCATCTTATTTTCAGGAAGCAGTGTAGGAGCCCACATGGGTAGATGCAATGGTGGAGGACTATGACTCCATTGTCATAAACAGTGCTCGGGAAATTGTTCCAAGGCCGGTTGATAAATCAGTGGTAGGTTTAAGATGGATCTACAAGGTAAAGCAAGTTGCTGATGGGAGTGTTGAGAAGTATAAGGAAATATTTGTTTCCCGGGGGTTCTCACATATTAAGAGGATTGATTATGAAGAAACCTTTGCACCTGTCACACAGTATTCTTCCATAAGGAACATCCTTGCTCTCTCAGCACAAATGGGTTGGAACATTCATCAGATGTATGTGAAGACTATGTTCCTTAATGGGATCATTGAGGAAGAAGTGTACATTGAGTAGCCTGAAGGATTTGAGATCTTCAGTAGTGAGTCACATGTGTGTAGATTCAAAAGAGAATTGTATGGGCTGAAGCAAGCACCCCGTGCTTGGTACACTCGGATCGACAGCTATTTCACTGGACTTGGCTTCACCAAGAGTGAGGCGGATGCAAACATATACTAGATTGTGGTGGAGGGTAATATTTTAATCATTGTTCTTTATGTTAATGATTTAATACTAACTAGTAATGAGGAGCTGATACACTCATGCAAGGAGGACCTTGCAAAGGAGTTCGAGATGAAGGATATGGACCTCCTTCATTATTTCCTTGGATTGGAAATATGGCAACGATAAGGTGAACTGTTTGTGTCTCAAGTAAAGTATGCTCGGGAGATACTCAGTAAGTTTCACATGGTGGATTGCAAACCCATGGATACTCCTCTTCCAGGAAATTGGAGGAAAGAGGATGCTACATCAGCAAAGGTAGTGGATGCTACTGTCTATTGACAGTTGGTGGGTTCTCTCATGTATTTAGTTAATACAAGACTGAACATATGCTATGCGGTGAACTAGCTTAGTCAAGCAATGTTTAAGCCTACCAAGCTCTTTTGGAAGGCAGGCAAGCATGTCCTGAGATATCTCAAGGCACATCTGAGTATGGCTTATGGTACATATAGACTGATGAAGTGAAGTTGCATGGCTTCAGGGATGCCGATTGGGCAGGCAGAACAACAGATAGAAAGAGCACATCAGGAGGGGTTTTCAGTATCGGATCTACAACTGTTTCTTGGTACAACAGGAAACAGAGATCTGTGGCACTCAGTTCAGCGGAAGCGGAATACATAGCAGCAAGTCAAGCTGCATGTGAGGCTATCTGGATGAGGAAGATCCTGGTCAATTTGTTCGGTTCTCATTTAGATCCTACAGTGATTCATTGTGATAATAAGAGTTGCATTAAACTCTCGATTAATCATGTGTTTCGTGAGATATCTAAGAATATAGATATCCAGTATCATCATATCAAATATTGTGTGCAGCAGAAGATCATGTTGCTTCAGTACATTCCTACAGAAGATCAGGATGCAGATATTCTGACGAAAGCGCTCACCAAGAGCAAATTCGAATACCATAGAGACAGGATCGGGTTGAAGGATAATCCCTTTCTTGTTGAGAGGGAGTGCTGAGATTCAACAAGATGACGATCCTAGTGAAAATTAAGCACCTTCACTAGGTGGGGTCCGCAGGCTATTTTTAGGTGTATGTCTATTTTTAGAATGGTGAGCATATTCTAAAATTATCAGGATGCTGATTATAGATTGTTGAGAAAATTATATCTTTATATGAGTTTCTATTTTTAGAACATGGGCGAAGTCTATTTATAGATCGCATATCTAAAAATAGAATGCATGTCGATTATTATTAGCCCTTGATGATAATCAGACAATAAATAATAACTTATTCTCTTGGAGCACTTGATTTCAATTAACTGATGTGGAAAACTAGTTAGCTGAAGGAATTATGAGTTGCAAGGTTGGTTGGTGACTCATGCATGATGGACTTCGTTGTAACTGAGTGTGACACAGCTGTAACAGAGTTGGAAGAGTAGTTATGGGAGTTGTTATTTAGTTTAACTCAATTAAGTGAGTTAAACTCAATTGTGCTAGTTGTAATTAAAGATACACTAGTGAAAGATGAGTGAATTAATTATTTAAGTAATTCACAAGTAGTGTCTTTCTTGCAACTAAATAAATACAACAATTAACTACTTGCATGTCAGATCCAGTGGAGACCCAATGGAGAGATAGGTGAAAGGGTGTGTTTGACTATAAGTTGTGACTATAGTGATGCATTCAATGCATCTACACACACATTGGAGTTGCCAATGAGGATTGTGTAGTCAAGGCAAGGCAAGATTGAATTCATTCAGGGATCTTCTTCAGTAGGGATTGCGCAGTGGAGGCAGGCTGTTAGGAGGCAGTAAATTGGTGCATGTGTGAACCAATTTTTGTATGACAGTGTGAGACGATTGTATATTGTATTGAGAGCTCTATGAGCTGAGCTTTGTATGAGATTGTTTCATGATTCCATGATATACATAATATATGATAGTTGGGGTTTTTAGCTTTAAGATTTCCTGGTAAAACATCTTGTTATGTGCAATTGATTTTTCTTCATATGTTTGCAATTGGCGATTTAATTTCCGCAAAGAACACAGTAGAAGGATTCTGTATTTAACAGTGGATTTAATTTTTAGATCAAGGGAGTCTGGTAATATACATGCATATTGTATAATTTCTACAAGAAAGTGTTGAAGAAGTTTGAAGGTATGAAGATATTTGAATTGCAACATGAGGGCATAATTGGATTAGACATCAACTTCAAAGAAAATTAAAGAAGCAACATTCAGAAGGAAGTGAACTAGATGGATATATGAAAGGAAGAGGTATGATTATCTTGAGAAAAAGGCTCTTCATTAGAAATAAATATTTATACCTTCAAATAATGTCGAAGGAAGAGATGGATGTAGAAATATACTCGAGCATGATATGTCTTGGTTAAACTAAAATAGTCAATACTCTTCCATATGTTGATTTGATATATAGTAGCATGATATATAAGAAGAACACATGATGATATTGATCAACATATGATTTGGTCTCTTGAAGAATGTAAGAAAGATAGTAATGAAAAATTCAGAGAGATCTGTAAAAACTCTGGTGGATATAATATTGAAGCTTACTAATTAATTTAGGAACACACTGATTGATGATTGAAAGCTAAATAGCACGAAGAAGAAAACTAGTGCAATATGAAGGTATTCCATGCAAAGGGATGTTGACCTCAGAGGGAGAAAGTAGTAGAATTTGACACCTTGACTAGAGGCTATTACAATTTTTCAATTATGATATTGAGAAAATGTGTTTGGATGTGGTATGACTTCCTGAAAGAATATATGTCATAAATGTGTACACTATAAAGGTAGGAAAGGAAACAACTTTATATAGGAAGTCATGAAGATGGTTTTTTGATCACTTGATGACATGATGGTTTTGATGTTGATCTAAAATAAGTTAACTTTCCCCAGATGGATAAAGGGAGCTATAATTAGCTCTACATTGATTGGTTTGACAAGATACTTTTGATGAAAAAGATACTAATTATGGTTGATGGAAAGTGATATAAAAGGTTGATAGTAAGAACTCTGTCACATAGATAGATTGTGAAAGAGTTTGGCTCCATGACATCCAGGAAGGTCAATGCTCAGGAATGATGTGAATATGCACGATAGGATCCCTTGCAACTACTACTTATATCTCCATGGAAGAATAAGTAGTTGATGTTTGGGACAAGCTAATGATTGTGATGATGTATCCCTGGTTGAGAGGGAGTAAGGATGTCTTCCTTGGTTGAGAGGGAGTGATGATGGACACCGTATTATTCATGTGTCAAGAACTAGGCCAAAACTAACAAATATAAGTCTAGTATGTAGAAATATGGTGATAGAATTGCAACTACTCAAGAAATTTAATCTAAATCAAGGGACACAATATTACGATATTGATCTCTAGAAATTAATTCAAAATTTATAAAAACATTCAAAAACACGCATCAATCACATACAAAAGTATATAGATTTATCTAGGGGAAACCAACTGGTAAAAACCCCTTAAGCATGCTTGCATTAATCATATGAATACATAATCTATTACAATTTCTTGCTCGCTCTGAGCTCAACCTGTAAGAGAATAAATATTCTCTCCACTCAATGAGAAGCCCTAATCCAGACTTCGTCAATTTATGCCTCCACCTGAGCTCTTACTTCCTTGTGAAAATCCTGAGGAAATTATCCCCTATTATTTAGGAATTTATGTTGAAGTTTGCAACAAGAAACAACGAAATTGGCATCCGGAAACAACATCCTTGATCCTAGTGAAAATTAATCACCTACACTAGGTGAGGCCCACACATGCTATTTTTAGGTGGATGTATATTTATAGATGCATGAGAAAATTCTATTTATAGATGAGGTCTATTTATAGATGTATGCACAAGTTCCATTTATAGATTGCATGTATATTTATAGATGCATGTCAACTATTATTATCCATTAATATTAGTTGGACAATAAAATGTAGTCTGTTCTCAATGTGGACTTGGAAATAGTTAACTGAAGTGGAAAATTAGTTAGCTAAGTGAATTTCGAGTTAAGAGGCTGGTTGGTGGGACATGCAGGTTGACTTCAGTTACAACATAGTGATTCTAGTTGTAACAGAGTTGGAAGTGCAGTGGTGCATTAGTTAATGCAAGTTGTAAATCAGTTTAACTTAGTTAAGTGAGTTAAAGTCAGTTGTGCTAGTTGTAACTAAAGATACACTAGTGAGATATCAAGTGAATTAATTATTAATTAATTCACAATCAGTGGTCTCACATGCAACTGATTTTTTTACTATTATTAGCTACATGCATGTCAAATTCAATGGAGACCCAGTTGAGATGCAGGTGAAAGGGACAGTTTGATTATCATTTGTGACATTAGTGGTTGCACACATGCGACCACACACACATTGGATGTGCCTATGGGGATTGCACAGTCAAGTCAGGCAATAATTCATTCATTCAGAGGTTCTTTACCATCAGGGATTGCGCAGTGGAGGTAGGATGTCTGGAGACAGTAAATTGGCTAAGGAACTTGCCAATTTTTGTATGACAGTGTGAAGCAGTTAGCTATTGCACTGAGAGCTCTTGGATTGGAGCTTTGTATGTAATTGTTTCATGATCCATGATATAATACATAATAGAATAAAGTGGGGTTTTTAGCTTTATGATTTCCCAGTAAATTATCTGTGTTATGTGTGATTGATCTTTCTTCATGATATTGTGATTGGCGGTTGCCGTTCAAATTCCACAAAGATTTTGTAGAAGCGATTCTGTATTTAATTGTAGCATATTATTTTTATATCAGGAGAATCCAAGAAATACATATTTTGTATTAAATTTCTACAATTTCCTCCAAAATGATTGTGCAACTCTTAAGGATTTATCATTGATTGTATGCAACACCTGTACAGTGAAAATAGTCTAAAATTGATGTTACACTAACTTGAAATCTCCACCACAACTAATCAATTTGAATTCCTTGAATGCATGATATATTTTTTGTTAATTAGTCATTTAACTGGACGATCTCTGAATTAGATTGTTTTCCCACTGCACAACTGACCTTCGACTAGTTCTATCAACTGCTAGAACTAGTTTAACTCAATACAACTGGAAATAACTGAACCAGATTGCTAAAAATTAGTAATAAACACATGAAAATTGAAATCCAAGCACACTAACACAAATTTAATGATCTAAATAAGTGACAAGATCCATGTCACCTCAGTTAACTACCTCCAAGTTGCCTGTTGATGTGGAAATTTCAAATTTTCTCAATTTGACCAAGGCTAAGTGAAATTGAGCCTTTCTTGCTACATTTTTTCAACACTCCCTCTTAGCAAGAAAGGTATTTTCAACCACCCCTATCCTACACCTGTGAAATTCAAAATTACCTATTGACAAAGCCTTTGTCAATATGCCAACATATTTTTCCTTTGTCAGAATGTATTATAGCGACATTATCCTCCTCCGCACACAGTCCCGTCAATGTTGATAGCATATATCTATATGCTTCGATCGATCGTGAAATACCAGATTCTCAGAGAGCTTAAGGAAAATTTGATTATCATAATAGTTAACAGTTGGATCCATCTCCGAACCAAATATTCCCACAAGTATCTTTCTCATCCGGATCACCTCACATGCTGCTTGACTTACAACCATGTAGTCAAATTTTGCTAAGATGTGTGCCACATACCTATGCTTCCTATTGTACCAGGAAATTATTGTGGACCCAACATTGAAAATTCCACATGATGTACTCTTTCATTCGGATGGAATCCCTGGCCAATCTGCATCTATGAAGCAACACAAATTCAATACCTTTGTCTGATTCTACCATAATCTATACTAGGTAGTGCCTCAGATGTATTGTAAAACATGCTTAGTTTCCTTCCAATACAATTTGGTCGACCTTGTTATGCGAGATTTATGATTGTGGACAAAATTATCTCCCTTAGGTTCGATGGCCAACCTAGAACAACAAAGAAAAAGGAACCAAATTATTTCCTTAAAGTAAATATATGATGGAATGAAGCCTACCTGGAATCTGTCGCACGCTTTGTTCCTTCTTCAGCTTAAATGCTCCAATTCCAGCTTTGATTTCCAAAATTAGAACCTACACAGTCAGATAACACAAGATAAGAAACTACGAGATCTATTCAGTATAATTTAAGTAATATATTAAATAGATCAACATGGTATTGAAAATATATGAAATAACGACATCACATATAGGAAAACAGAGAAATATTTGCATAAATATAAATTGAAGGAGATTACAACCACAAATAGGTGTTGATCTTATAGAATAGCTCCTCCAAGTTGTTAAATTGTCCTTTCCTTGTCACAATATGCACCTTCAATCACCCTAAATGCATGAATGTTAACCTCTCACCTCAGAATCATAAGGGTAGAATCCACAAGCCAACCATCCTCCCTTGCATAGGCAATATGGAAAATATATAACAGAGTGGGGTAAGTTAGGGGTTCTTATCCAATTACCAATCTAAGGTTTTAGATACACCTTTTATGGAAATATGGGATCAAAGGATAAGAGATGGAAAACCCAAATAAGGATGAGATATGATCCGAAAGTTTAATCCAAGGTAAATAATTGTAGCAAATTTTAGAAGCTCCTAGAAGAGGAATCTTCTGGAGATTCTCTCTCTTTTCCCGAATTTCTAGAACCAACGGAGGTGAAAAGGGGAGCAACCTATAGGTGATCAATGTTGGCCACAATGATGCAACATGTAGGTGAATGTTTTCCAGAGAAAGGCCTGGGAGCGTTGGTGCTAAAATTGGCTCATATGAGGTGGTTTCAAGCAAAAATTATAGGGAATGAAGGAGGTACACTTAGGGCTTTATGCAATGAAGTTGACAAGGGTTAATAGGTCGATTGATCACATTAGGAGGCATAAATAATGGATGTGAAAAAATGGCCTATAATAGAGTTCCACCTAAAGCGTCAATTCAGAATGATGACTGATGACTGAAGTGCTTTACATTGTGACAAGTTGGGATCAAGAATAATTAGCGAGTTTAATTTGTTAAAATACATTTAGATCATGACATCTCTTTGATGAGGTAGGCATAACCATACTCAACACATAAGAAAACATAACATGTATAGTGATCAAAAGACGTTTCCATAGATGCAACTGGTGGGCCATGACTGGATGACTATCAAAATTATCACAACCATTATACATTGTGATTTATGTATAACTCCTAAAATCACAACCCAGATGGATGAAACTAGAAATTAGGGAAATTTGGAGGTCTAAAATGGGTCTCCTAAGAAAAATGTATGACCAAAATACACTTTATAAGAACCAATAACATTCCATATGATGATGTCAACCATGGGGGATGATTCACCATTTTTGGAGTAAAAAAGTAAAAGGATTAAAAAATAAAAAAATAAAAAAATAACTTTTTCAACTCGTATTTTCAACTTATCTCCATAAGTTTTTACTAAAATTTCGAGTGGGAGTACTCGTTGGATGCAAAATTTAATTCCTCATCCAAGGATTACCCTTGTTGCATACTTTCGATGAAGCCCACTACATGAAAATGTGAAATACATTAAAAAAACGTGATTGCAATCACATTGTTCATGTATTTTTCATTTTTTTTTGTAGCGGGTTTTATCGAAAGTATTCAACATGGGTACTCCTTGGATGAGGAATCAAATTATGTGTCCAATGAGTGTTTTCGCTTGAAATTTGAGTAAACCCATACAGAGATAAGTTGAAAATACGAGTTGAAAAAATAGTTTTTCCTTTTTTCCTTTTAAAATTTGATGATGTAATCTAATCTTATTTTATTGTTTCCACTATTATTTTATAATTTCCTTAGGAGGCCCATTTTAGACCTCAAAATTCCCCTAATTTTTGGGTTCTTCTATCTTGTTAACAAAACCAACCAATGTACGAGTATAACCATGTGAATCAATGAGTTGAGGTCGAACATGGTAGACACCATCTAATTACTGATCGATGATGTTAACCGTTAAAATATGTTAGAGAAACCATCGATGATGTTAATGGATCTCAAGGTATTACAGTACAATATTTATGGTGTTAATAAATGGGTTGATGTAAAACACCACACAATGTCTTTCAGTCGAAGGTCAATGATGTAAAATTGTCGCCGAGAGCGAGGAAACTTGCCATTGATGTATGCAAGCACCAAGGTACCAGAGGTGTGTTTCTAGTCAACTTCCTATATGATGTGCTGATGTCGACAGGAAATGACCCAACACAGAAGGGCCTTGATGTATCCCCCATCAACGAAGATAAAATGATGATGACATGGAATTGGACAAATATCAACTGAGATGACTTCTCTTGAACAAAAAAAGACATTGAATGGAGTTGGCAGCATTGACCCAAAAATGAAATGGAGTATTTGAAAAAGGTATGATGAACCGAGTGAAAAGGATATTACCCAACCCAAAATCCACAAAGATGAAGTGGAAGAGTGTCGTTCTCAAGAGTGACTCACTGCCATTAGAAAAATAGAGTACCCTATTTTCCAAATTTCCCCAAGCATACTGGCCAGTACCTATTTATTTTTTAACAAGATTGAGGAGGATAAAATATGCTTGATATGTAAGTTCATCCTTTGGATGAATCCCTCAGAGTATTTTTAATGAACCCTGAGAAGGAGTGGCTCAACCTTGTAATGTTTGACAATTCCATAGTTGTTTTATGTTTTAACGAGTCCAATGAAGGTAAAAACCAACATCTTTTCAATGTTTAGAGAGTTGGAAAAAGAGGTGAAAAAGAAAAATCTAAATGTCTCTTTTGGTAGATAGTCTCTTGAGTCCGAAAAGGTAGAAAAAATAAGCTCGAGAGAACCTCTTAGCCATGTTCCACTAAGGTATTTCTTTTTCATAATTAGTCCATCTCAGTCCAAAAAAGGGTAAAACTTATACTGAGCAAACATCTTTTAATTTACTTTAATGAGTTTGGAAAGACAAGTACTAGACAATATTTTCATATTTTGGGAGTTTGAAAAGAGCTAAAAGATGACTCTAAGGGGTTCCTTTTTCGTAGTTTTATAGAGCCTGAAAAAGGGATAAAATTATTCTCCATGGTAAAAATAACCTATTTAAAACATGTCAAAACACTATTAATAACTATCGACCCACTCAAAACACCACAAAAAAGATTAAACATACCTGTTTCATAATAAAAATGAAGCATATATAGGTCAAAACATTAAATTTGAATAAAATAATGCTATAAATGACCATAAATTCTCAAATTGACTATTCATTTTTACCATTTGACAGTTACCTTCAACACTGAGAGTTTTGGAGCACCTTTTTCCCTCAATCTTCAATCACTGAATGTGGCTAATCTAGTGGATCATTTCAAGCACTGTCACTTCCAAGTAGGAGCTAAAACCATTATCTTTCATTTTATGGTCCATTTTTTTGTTTTCATGTCAAATTTTTAAGGTTTTGAGGGCCCTGGGGTTACTAAAACTTACCCTAGGACCAACATACCCCCTGTTTCGAAAAATGCGTTCCACCTAGGAAGAATGTGATTATTGGGTGAGGTGAAATTCTCTGGTTTTCATTATAGGGGTGCATTGGGAAAAAAAAGATTAATAATTTGTCAGTTTTCCCTAAATTTTTGTCAAATTTGTTACATGAAAAGGATCCTATTGCATTCATTGTTGATGTTTTAGATACCCATTAGCAAAAAATGACATTCATTTGGTGAGAACGAGAACATGAAGATAAATATTTGACTGGAGCTAATGATCCTACCACTATCCAGGCACTAAAAAATTGTGGATTGTTGAAATTATTATGGCTACCTGGTATGAGGAAACAAATGGAGTTGTTGAAATACCTCGTACGTTCATGGGATGTTCAGGTACATGCCTTCAGGTTTTGTGAACATCTACTTGAGATCAAGGTGGATGATATCTACTTTATTCCAATATTGTCCAAGAGGGGTGCCCCCATCTCTCTTCTAGGTGGGAGGAGTGGTGGGTGTTAGACTCCTATACCAATAGGTGTCATATTTCATGATTGACTTGATGGGTTATGCAATATGTTCATACCTTTTCTTGTTGCCAAGGTTTTCCATATTCTCAAAAAAATCAAAAAATTTAAAAAATGTAAAGAGGGTATACCCTAAAAGAAAAATCAAAGGGTCAAAAGAATAAAATGGCCAAAAAAGTGAAAGAAAATGAACCCCACCAAAAGAAAGGCCAAGGAAAGTGTGCAAGTCTAAATGACACTACTTATTGATCTTATGTAATAAACAAAATTGTGTGCAACTTGTATTTTATGCCACAATTGATGAATAGTCAAACAGTTTAAGCTTGGATAGTTCATCTTTCAATTTTATGTTTTAGATATAGAGAATAAAATCTGACCAAACTGTTTAATCTTGGCAGATAAGTAGATAGGTAGAGTAAATAAAAAGAGCTCAACAGTCTAATCTGAGCTCTTGGATGTAATAAGGTTAGAATTAGATAGATTTCCAGATGTAAAAGAAAAAGTGTGATGAGGGTTTGCCAGTCTAAGTGCACCCTAATAAAGAAGAAAAATGGTAGAGTAAAGTAGGTAGGGTAGGTAGATGATGTTGCAGAATTACATGTGATGGATAATGACTCTAGATGTGTTAAATCTTTACTTTCATCACAAGTGCAAAGGCAGACACTACACTGGAAGAATTTAAAGCAAAGCAAAGTCAAATTATTAACTTCCCTTCTCATTTTTCCCTAAAAAAAATTCACTAATTTCCCCAAAGTACTAAGGCATTTGAAAATTAAAGGGGCTCAAGGCATTTCCTTGACTTTTGGAGGGACCGGACCCTCGGCCCAATAATTGGAAAAGCCTAAGTACTTAAAATCATTCATCATGACATTCATTCACTTCTAAAAAATCTTTTCCTAAGTAAAATCCCATTTTACTTAGGAAAATCATGCAATATTTCATAAAAATCCTATTCATAAAAGCATAAGTTAAATACATTACCTTGATGTTTTATACTTAGCGCTTCTTTTCATTTTCCATATTAATTTCTGACTTATTATTTAAATCCCTATACAAATTTCCCCTTTTCCCGTATTATGTTAATAATAAAATTCCCAATTAATATAATATCCCGCCTCGTTGGTTGAAAAATAACCATATATTTATTAAAATTCATTAATTGGTTGAAATTTCCAATTAATAAATAAACCCGACCCTCCATTGTATAAAGGGATTAATTAACCCTCCAGGTTAATTAATGACCTAATCCACCAATCAAATCATCCCCGATGCGATTATTTTTAATAAATTGCATTGGGCCTGCCATTTTAATTCCCCGTCATCTTCCTTTCCCGACGACCGTTCGATCGATCAACTCAAGATCTACGGTTATCGTCCATATCGCTGGCCATCCTCGTCCGAACGATAACGTGCGATGGCCAAGTGGTTTTTTTAATAGTGCCACGCCACGCATCGTCCATCGTATGGAATCACTCCCCCTCCGCTCAAAACCACTCTTCCCCAAAAGCTGTGCGATGGAAACTGCTTACCGCCTGCCTCCCGTGACAAAACCTCTGTACTTGCTAACGTCATCCATTAAAAAATAAAAAACCTGCCAACCTTTTACTTTGTAAATAAAACAAAAGAACCCGCGTAATTTTCACTTTCTCATGCAGTAACCAGTGTCCCATGCAACGAATTTCGAAATCAACTGTCGAAGTTTGCCAACTGCTTCCTTGCTGAAGAAAATTGTAGTTAGGCATCTAGAATTCATCCACCATTACCAACACCTGTTTTCATCACTGTTTATTTCCCGGAAAATAGGTATTTACTTAAATTCCCACTAAACTCTGTAAAAAACCTTGTTTTTGTTTTGAATTTCACACAAAAACTGAAACAGAGTTCAAGACAATTCCCAAAATTACAATTGCATTCCCAAAACCTGTGATTGTGCCCGTTTTTCATAAAAAACATGAATTCATTTCTGAATCCACAAGAACTAGAAATGGAGATTCCCGTGGCTCTAAATGTCGCACCCTTGAATGCCCCTCACAGAGATTTAGATTATCTGCCTTTAGTAGACAAAGATTTCCAAATTAAAGACCTGGTTCTCAGTGAAAATCCCCTTCAATTTTTTTTCTACTGCAGAGATAATTACTTGAAAGGTTCTAACATTTTTGGATTATGGAAATCCAATCTTCCCATGTACCTTCTCCCTTCAGTTCACATTTTTCCTGAAATAATCCATTACTGCCATGAAAATTATGATCCTAATCAACGAGCAGTTTTGTCCCCGAGTCAAAACTTCCTTTTTCCTATAACTGCTTAGTCTATCAATGAGATGTTACAATTTCAATCCGGTCAAGCCTTGACTCCCTTGTCCATGGGAGAATTACTTGAGAAATCTGCCAAACTATCCCATGAAGAGTTAAATCACCTCTGCCAAACCTTCATGTTGCCAAAACATCAGACCAAAGGCCCTCCCCCTTATGGTTATACCATTTTCACTGATGTGAGAAGGATTATTTTGAATATGATATCCTCTATAATGGGCTTCAATACTAGTGAATATGTTGACCAATTAACCCTAGTATTGTTATCAATTTTTACCCCTGGACAACCCCCTGCTGTCAAGTATGATTTTTCTTGCTACATTGAAGATAAAATCCATGATCAGGTCATGAGATGAGAGAATGAAAGAGCGTTCAAGTATTCTTTTATTATATATCATCTCATGCTTTACTTTTAATCAGAGAATTTCCCTTTCTGTGTCAAAAAACTTGATGCCAAAGGAAATCCTAGGTCTGTAATTTTTTGGTCTGCCATCACTCATAATTCCCCTGATTCTCCTTATTCCTACAATGAGTTTATTGACCTTTTTGTACACCCTGCAACCACCTTGTTGACAGGAGTCTTCCCTCCCAGGGTCAATAGTTAAATCAAGAAAATTCTTCAACTCTCAAAGAAATACCGGATAGGTGACTGGTACCTATACCGGAATCACACAGAAATAAGAATATATGGGTGTGAGTTATGCCCATTTAAGTTGCCAAAATATGTCCCAATGAGACTCTTTGCATTAGATTATTTCAGGTAGATGATCAATTCACATATAGTCATTTTTGTAATGCAAAGAAAAAGGCTCAACTCAGGATTAAAATTCAGTTAGGTCCCTTTGTGTGTAATTCCAGAAATGCTGGAAAAGAAGCTGAAAGAATCTTAGAAGACTATCTAAAATTACAAAAAATTTTCTATTGGGTACCTTATGACCCAAACAACTTTATTTGTGATAGAAGAATTAAAAATAAACTATCACCATACATTCATCAAAGAATCCCAGAAATTGAACAGTATGCCAATAAGGATGAATGGATGGAAGGGACATTGATAGAACAAGATAGTGAGCAGGTCAATGTTGAAAATGTAATGAAAGACCTTGAAAAAATACTTGACCTAGACTCTTTTGGACATGTACAGATACTAGGTATTGGTTCTTCTTCTGCTGGGACTTCTCAACAAAATTTACAGGAAACCAGTGCATTGGCTACGGTAGCATCTAAAGGAAAGGAAAAAGAGGTTGATATACAAGTTACAGAGAAATTTACAATGAAAAAACAACCTTAAACTTCTAAAGAACAGGGTCAAGTACAGATTTATCCTACTCAGACCAATGTGGCAAAAGTGTCAATTTTACAAACTCCTCTTAATGTAGAAAAGGGTAAAAAGAGAGATGCTGAAGCAGCTACTCCTGTCAATGGATCTTCTGAACAACCTGATGTTAAAAGACAAAAATTGAATCCTCTTCCAGAAGTGGAATCTGTTCACGAAATTCCTGATAGTCATACACAAGAAGAATTGGGTAGTCAGCAAACATGTACAATCAGTGGGACATCCACTACTTTACAGAGAAAAGAGCTGCAAAGGCAGCAAAGTGCAAAGGTATCATCTTTCAAACCACCAATGAAAGATGCCTGGGATATTAAAAGAACATTCATAAATATAAAGGCCAGAAATGATCCTCTTAGACTTCAAGTTTACAATCAATGTTTGAAGATGGCTCCTAAGAATCAACAAAGATTAATGTCAACCTATGACATTCAACAAGGTAAAATGGTAATAAGTCACTTCAAACCCAAAGTGCAGCAACCTCAAACAGTTGCAGATTATATCAGAACTAATTTTGAAGTCATAGCAAAGGATATTCATCCTTTGGATCAAATTGAGCTGCATAAAAAGACAAGTGAGATGATTTATTCTACTCTGACAGATAAATCAACGATGACCCATAAATTGCAGGATTCTTTGGAAAATACTAATGCTCAATTAAATCTTGAAAAATCCTCTTCTCAGGCTAAGGACAACAGGATTAAGACTTTGGAAGAAATTATTATTGGTTTGGGTCATAATCCCAAGGATGTCAAGGGTATAGAAGCTTTAATCAAGAAAAAAGATGATGATATTGCAGCCTTGAGAAAACAACTGAAGTTACTAGCCTGAAGACATCCACAGACTGCAGAAATCATGAAACAAAAATCTGAAGAAGAATTGATGGACTTGCTCTTGAAACTGAATGAGCAACTTAATGAAATTGAAAAAGAGCTTGAAAAGGCATTGAAAGACAAGCAGCCTAGTGTTCTAGCATCTACTGCAGAGGTAATTACAGGTACATCCACAACAGGTCAGCCAACAGATTTGTCACAAGTAAATACTTCCAATTTAAGTACAAAAGAATTAATAAAGTCAATGGAGGAATTGAAACTCCAAGTGACAGAGCTACAGAGAACAAAGGTGCAACTCACCACCTTGGAAAAAAAATATGATCTCTCGAAGATGAATGTTGCAGATAAAACAAGAGAGGTCAACAGATTAGAAAAGTTGGTCAACAAATTGGAGAAGGATCTCACATTGGAGAAGCCTTTAAAGGAAATAAATGAAATTCTTTGGGACAACATCATCTAGTCAATAAGAGATGTCTGGCCATCGATTCAAATAATTTATGATCAGAATGATTTAGTCAAATTGGATCTGAAAGAAATCCTAAAAGCAAGAGAAGAATTGGGAAACATGCCTGAAGAAGCTGATAAAATTATCCACTTTTTAAATACTTAGAACAAGCATCAACTTGAAGAACTTGGCATTCAAGACAGGACCAGAAAAATTTTGGAAATAAAAAGAGTTTTTACCAAAAGAACTCTGATGCAGAATCTAGAACGAAGATGCTCTGATATGCAAGAAGAAATCAATGCCTTTATGAAAAGGTTTGATATTTTGTTGAATAAAGGATTGCCCAGTCCTTTAGTCTCAGAAGATAAATTAATAGACCTTGAAAGTTATGTTGAGAAATTGGACAAGCATGCTGACAATTAGGCCAGTTCCTCAACTAGTTCATCATCAGCAGCATTACCTACAGGAAAAGATCTTCATGGTCAAAATAATTACCTTGATACAGGTGGCTGTCTCCATGCACCACTAAAAGAGAGAGCATAGCACCAGGAAAGTTAAAGGCCTCCGGGAACAGAAGAAATGTTAGAACTTTTGTAAAAAATTATCCTTCATGAAATTTTGATTTCTTACTACAGTAATTTATGATAAGAAGGATAAAAGGATGAATAGAGGTCAAAGTGTATCAGAGCAATTAAAGAGTATCAGTAAAATGGAGCATCCATCACAGAGTTACTAAAGAATACAACAATGAGCCAAAGCATAGGGCCTACCTCCAGCACATTCTCAAAAGAAGGAAACAGCACAACATCAGTTATCATTTATCTTATCTACGAGACCATCTGTCTCTAGTTTGTTGTAAAATACTTATGAGTCATCCTTGATTATATCTCAAGTTGTTGTTATGAGATATTTTTTGTAATTTTTTGTATAAATACTCCCTCAATTGGAGTATTGAGGGGTGGATTCTTAGACTTTGCTGTAACATTGACTATTTTGGAATAAAGTGCTGTTGGAGAAATTTCGCATGGCTAGCTGGATGATGAATTGATGCAAAAGACTTTTTACAGGATTCTTGTGTCAGATAACAGATCAATAAGTCATCTATCTCTTATGTTGTTGAGTCTTTATATCTGTTTGTTATATCATATGTGTTTCATTTCTGAATGATTAATGAAAATGAATAAATCAGAAAGTGCTTAAGTGTAATATGATTTTAATCATTGTTATTCTAAATGTTTTCTTCTGTACTGGTTTAAAAAGTGAATTCTTAATTTCTCCTGTTTTTCTAGTTTATGCATTTTGATTATTTAGTAAAGAATACTTAATTGCTCTTTATTAATAATCACTCAATTTCCCTCTTATAAATGTGTTGAAGGATTCTTAATTGCCCTTCATCCATTTTGATTCCATCCCATTCACTTTAGATCTATAATTTTTCCTTATTTGATTATCTTGCCCTGTGAAACCATATTTTGTTAAGAAAATTAATCCAGTTAAGCCATATTTTTGACTCCATTAGCCCAATGGCCTAAACTACTCAATCTTACCCCTAGCTATTGAATTCCATCACCCAAATTCAGACAAAACCCCTCGAATTTATAACTAGCCTAATATCTCCCAAAACATAGCTAAATTTTACAGAGAGAGCCCTCTCTGGGTATAGATTGCCTAGATTCTATACCTAAAATTTGGTTTGTGGTTACCTCGGATCCCTTTCCTCTTCCCAACAACTTCAAGGAAAATATGAGTGATAACATAGTGTCAACCATACTGGGGACTTGAATAATTTTATTGTTACTATTGTTTACTTTATAAACTACAGACGGAGCCTGAAGTTAGCTAGGTAGCCTTTGAACTGCTTTTGCTCTGCAATTGCGTAAGTAAATAAATGCTGCTTCAGTCTATCTCCAGTTTAGTTTATGAACTGAACTTTGGTTTCAAACATTTGATCAGTTCCTCTAGTCAAATAAATCTTTAAGAAAATATAAATCCAATATCTAAAACTTCTTAAAGAGATTGTTGAAGTTGTATTGTTCATTCTATTTAGACAAAAACCAAAAAATATATCACCTGGAAACCTGGCTTCAGAAAGGACTCGTTACACTAGGGCTAATCCTGATCCAAATCCACCGCTTGTGTTTGAAAATCTGAATCTGATCCCCAGAATTCTTAGGAGACAAGATAGTCAAGAAAGCTCTGGTAGTTCTCGACCTCTCTATAGATCAATATCCTATCTTGTGAAGTGGATTTATCTTGAGGATGAACCTTTTGACGAGCAGTTTGAAACATATTTATTTGTAATTTTTTCTGAATCTGAGTTGTCCAATTTGGTTCCAGACCCAGTATTTCTTGAAGATTTACAATTTGAATTTGTCACTTCACATCTTTATAAACATTTGCGAGATTCCATACAATCTTAGTTTACCTCTGAAGGAACTTCAAATATTTCTATGATTACTTCAACTTCTTCAAGTTCATCAACATTTCCTCAAACATCTCAACTTCAAACTACCCCTTCTACTCCACCCACCACTCATAGAACAACCTCAGCTATTATTTCATCGCTACCTCCTGCAATGGCAAACTGATATGCTCCTTTAGTATTAGCTGCTAATCTAGGGGCTATGCCTCAAGATTACCAAAGTAAAATCACTCCTTTTGATGGCTCTGGAACCTACACTGCACAACAGCATACTAAAAGGATGACCGATTATTTTGAAATTTATGAAATAGATGCTGATGATGTGAGAATGAGAATATTTGTCCAAAGTCTTACTGGAGAAGTTAGAACCTGGTGTAGAGCCCTTCCTGCAAATAATGTTACTGACTTACAAGCTCTTTATAGATCATTTTTAAACAGATGGGAAAAGAAGAAAGATCCTCTTCAAATCTTATCAGACTTTGGAAAACTAAAGAGAGGACCAAATGAGACTGTGCAAGATTATGTCACCAGGTTTAATGAGGCTTACAATGCTATTCCCCAAAATCTTAGACCTCCTCCAGATTCAGTATTAATCAAATTCCCTGATGGATTTGATTCTGATATGGCGTATCAATTTAGGGAAAGAGCACCTCAAAATTTATAAGAAATTCAAAGCATAGTTGTTAGTGTTGAAGCCAACCTGATAGAGAAACGAGCTAGAGCCAGAGCTGAAAGGAGAATGCCTTTAAAAAAAGAACCCACAGCTTTTGAAAAGAAGCTGGATGCTATTATCAAAGGAATGGAAAGGCTAGGAGATAGAGTAGAAACAATTGAGAAGAAATCTCCTTGGGATGGTCAACCAAACAATACTGTGAGAAATCCAAATTTCAGAAGGAACCAAAATCAAAATATTGGAAAAACTGGTCCTGACCAAAATATTAGGCCCCCATTCTGGAAAAATTATATTGAAGCCTCAACTTCTGAGGAACCAACTAAAGATGTTCAAATAAAAAAATTTACTGAACACGAGAATGAACCAGAAGTTTTCTTGACCCAAGAGGATCAAGAAGCTCATATTCTTAAGCAGTTTCAAACCCATTCAGGAGAATATTTTGACTTTAAGGAAGGATATGACATAGCCATTTACGAAGTTCACAAGCAATATAATTTGAGGAGCAGAAGAATTGATGTCCTGGAAACAAGTAAACAGAAAGCTGCAAAACAATCCTTCAAAGGTAAAACCAATACCACCCCTGTACATATTCTTTCTAGATCAGATCCTAATCCTGCTAACCCAATAATTGAAGATGTATCTGATAGTCAACTAAATAATAGACAAATTTCCAATACTCTTCCTCCCAAAGGAAATGTAGAGGAACCTCCAGAAGTTGATTCGGAAACAAATTTAGCTCATAACCCCATTCCAGAAAAGGAGAAAAATACTGAAAACATAGAAGATAAAGAGAATCCAACTGTTCGAAATAAAAGAACTCAAACTGAGAAACCTTTTAATCTGGAAGCTGAAGTAGGAAAATTAAAGATAGCTGTTCCATTGTCTGAATTAGCTAAACATGATGTCTACCGAAGTCAAATCAATAGATCACTTAATATTACTGGAAGTGATGACTTAGTAAATGTTTTTGATGACCAACCCAGATTACTCTTTGGCCCTGAAGTAAATGGAAAACCAGGAAGTGGAGGAAATCCTCCATTCTATGTGAGTTTGAATATACATGATAAAATAATTCATAATGCCATGCTTGATTCTGGGGCATCTCACAATCTAATGCCCAAGGCTGTAATGGAAAGATTAAACCTAGACATCACCAGACCATACACATATCTTTTTTCTTTTGATTCAAGTCAGGTGAGATGTTTAGGATTAATTAAAGATTTGTGTGTTACATTGGTTCAATACCCTGCGAAAACAATTTTGATGGATATAGTAGTAGCATATATTCCTCCAAAATATGGTATGCTATTGTCCAGATCTTGGGGTGCAAAACTTGGAGGATCTCTTCAATTAGACATGTCATATGCTACTATTTCAGTATTCGGCCAACCTAAGAGACTATATAGAGAAACTTTAATGAAATATGTGGACAGTAGTCAGGAGAAGCCTGAAAATTTCCCCATTTACTTAGTGCACTCTGATATGGACTCATTTATTCTTTATAATGCTGAATCTGATATTCCCACTGAATTAGAAGCACCAGCAACATAACCAAAAGAAATTGCAAATAAAAAATCTTGTGTTCAAATCCAGGAAATCTCCGAGGAAAAAGAAACATCAGATACCCAAGAAAAACCAGAAGAAAGTAAAAATCCAGATCTCACTGTTAAGAAAGTTCTTGAAACCCCTGATACCAATTATGAACATGAAATTCTTTGGCATTTAGAATTTGATGGTTCAGTTAACAAGTTAGGAGTAGGAGATGGAATTGGGATACACAATATTGAAAATGATCATGCTGAAGGCCATGCTTACAGATTGAACTTTAAATGCACTAATAATATGGCAGAATATGAAGCTCTTTTGTTAGGGCTTAAACTTGTCAAAAGATTAGGGGCAATTAGAGTATCTGTCATAGGAGATTCTGATTTAATCATTCAACAGATCAATGGTGACTTTCTGACAAAAGATCCCAGACTGAGATAATATAGAGGAACAATTGTAGAGATTCTCAATACTTTTCTACAGGCTCAGCTTGCTAAAATCCCAAGAAAACAAAATTTGCATGCTCATAGTCTTGCAATGTTTGCTAGCACTTGTAAATTACCTTTCGAACCTAATCATCAGTTCACAGCTGAGATTAGACACATAGCAGCTATACCAGACAATTTTAAGAATTGGAAAGTGTTTGTAAATGACAATTAGATTAAATTTTTTTTGACTCTAGAGAATGAATTTTCTAATAGTAGCATAGATGAAGATACGATCATTGAATCTGATCAAATAAATGAACAAGAAATAGACATTTCAGAAGAAAATTCAATTCAATTGCTTCATCCAACAAAATTCACCAAAAAAGAAATGCAAGACCTTAAACAAATGGAGGTTGATGATATTATAGAAGATGAATCTGAGATCATTAATTTGAAAGATAATCATTTGCCTAAAGGATTAACTCCTTTAGAAGATATTTTTGAATCTAATGATATTCCAAAGAAACCAAAAATGGAACCATTGAAAGCTGATATTGAGGAATATAATCTGGGAACTGAAGAAAATCCTAAAATAATAAAGTTATCTAAATCTTTGCCTCCCGATCAAAAACCAAAATATGTTGAAATAATAAGAGAATTCCAGGATGTTTTTGCCTAGAGTTATGAAGACTTGAAATCATATGATACCTCTATAATTCAACATACAATACCTCTGAAAGAAAATCAGAAACCATTTAAGTAGAAACTCAGAAGAATCAACCCTGTACTGTTGCCCTTAATTGAAAAAGAAATCAAACGAATGTATGAAGTAGGGATAATTACTCCTATTAGATTTTCAGAGTGGGTGTCTAACTTAGTCCCTACTAGGAAGAAAACTGGAGAGATCAGATTATGTGTTGATTTAAGAAATGTAAATAAGGTTTCTTTAAAGGATAATGATCCTTTTCCCAAAATGGATCACATTTTGCAAAGGGTAGTAGGTGCTTCAAGGATTTTTCTTCTAGATGGGTTCTCAGGATACAACCAGATTTTGGTTCATCCTGATGACCAGGAGAAAACATCTTTTACAACACCATGGGGTACTTTCAAGTATGTTAAAATTCCATTTGGACTCAAAAATGCTGGAGCAACCTTCCAAAGAGCAATGGACATTGCATTTGCAAAATAAATTCATGAATTTCTTATTATATATCTGGATGATTTAACTGTTTTTTCTAAATCAGATCAGCAACATTTGGACCATCTCAGAAAAGTATTCATAAAATGCAGAAAGTATGGTATCTCTTTGAATCCAAAAAAGTCCTTATTTGGTCTTGAAGAAGGTAAAATTTTGGGCCATATCATTTCAAAATATGGTATTAGAATTTATCTTGCTAGAATAGAAGCTATCTTGCAGATACCTCATCCTAGAAATGTCAAAGAACATCAAGCTTTCATAGGAAAAATCAATTTTTTGAGAAGATTCATATCTAGTTTAGCTGAACTAATTAGTTTGCTTACTAACATGTTAAGAAATGATTCAAGTATTAAATGGACAGTAGAAGCCAAACAAGAATTTGAAGAAATTAAAATGGCTTTGACTAGAACACCAGTTCTTACCAGTCCACAATTTGATAGAGACTTCATAATATTTTCATTTGCATCAGAACATACTATAGCAACTGTTTTATTACAAAAGGATGATCAAGGATGCGAAAAACCTATAGCCCTTTTTAGTAAAGCACTAAGGGATGCATCGTTAAAATACAACATCATGGAAAAACAAGCTTTTGCACTTGTAAAAGCCATTAAATATTTTAGAATCTATATATTGTATTCCCATGTGATAGCCTATGTACCAAATGCTGTTGTCAAAGACATCTTAACTCAAGATGGAATTGAGGGCATAAGAGGTAAATGGATTGCTACCATATTAGAGTATGATATTGAAATAAAACCTACAAAGATGATAAAAGGATAGGGATTGGCTCAACTCATGACAAAAACAAATTTCCAAGCCCTGGATATTAATGAACTGGATAAGGAACAAGAGATGGTGACTCCACAAATCAGCCAGGCCTTCTTAGTATCACCTTGGTATGCTGAGATAATTTATGTTTTATTAACCCTGCAAGCTCCTCCAGGGTTATCCAAAACAAAAAAGAGGTTTTTAAAAATGACATCTTTAAAGTTTTGTATTTTAGATAATGTTCTCTTTTGGAAAAATCATGATGGTATTCTATTGAATTGTTTGTTAAAAGATGAAGCTGACAAGGCTCTCAATGAATTCCATGCAGGAGACTGTGGTGGACACCTTTATTGGAAATCAACTGCAGACAAGATCCTAAGAGCTGGATTTTATTGGCCAACCTTGTTCTCTGATGTAAAGAAATTTGTTACTGCTTGCCATAAATGTCAAATTTTTGAAGGCAAAAGAAAACTATTACCTTTACCCTTGAAACCAATTTCCACTGAAAAACCTTTCCAACAATGGGGCCTAGATTTCATTGGAGAAATCCATCCTCCTTCTTCTGGCCAACACAAATTGATCCTCACTGCCACAGATTATTTTACTAAATGGATAGAAGCAATTCCTTCCAGACAAGCCAATGACTCTGTGATCATAGGATTCCTAGAAACCAATATACTATCAAGATTTGGTTGTCCTGAGAAAATCATAACTGATAATGCTGCCGCCTTCAAATCTAAGAAAATGATAAGTTTCTATAATAAATATCATATTACCTTAAACCATTCCACACCCTATTACCCTCAGGGTAATGGACTAGCTGAATCTTCCAACAAGAATCTCAATAATATTATTAAAAAATTATTGGAAGAAAACAAGAAAAATTGGCATAAGAAACTTACAAATGCACTGTGGGCAGATAGACTCACCACCAAAAAATATATTGGGACCAGTCCTTATGAGTTAGTCTATGGCATTGAGGCTGTATTTCCTTCATATTTAGGAGTTCCTATAATGAAATTACTTCAAGAAGCCCAGGTTGAACCTAATGATATTCAAAGGAGAATAAATCAGACTATCAATTTGTAGCAGACTAGAGAGGAAGTTTATCAAAGATCCCAAATATTGCATGATAAACTAAAGAAGATATTTGATAAAAGGACCAAGGTAGAAGATTTCCAATTGGGAAACAAAGTTTTGAGATGGGATTCCAGAAGAGAGGATAAAGGAAAAAATGGGAAGTTTGACTTCCTATGGAAAGGACCTTATATTATTCACGCTTTACAAGGAAAAAACACATATTTTCTGAAAAACTTGGATGGTACAAAAACTGAAGAAGGGCCAGTTAATGGTCGAATGTTGAAACATTACTTTGATCCTATTTATTAGATTATCTTGATCTTTAACATGTACATACTATATCCTTTGTAATGTCACAGTTTTGAGTGGATAGTAAATTGCTGGAGTTGAAGCCCGAAGAGAAGGCCCTAAGCTTCAGAAGTATTACTGTCATACATACAATAAAGCAACAAGCAAAAGAAGATTCCATGGTTCAGTCAAAATCATTTTGAGGCCAACTGACCTGCTGTTCTTGACTTTTCACCAGGAAAAGCCATCCCTAAGTGGAGCCAGTGTTAGACTCCTATACCATAGGTGTCAAATTTCATGATTGAATTGATGGGCTATGCAATATGTTCATACCTTTTCTTGTTGCCAAGGTTTTCCATATTCTCAAAAAAATCAAAAAATTTAAAAAATGTAAAGAGGGTATACCCTAAAAGAAAAATCAAAGGGTGAAAAGAATAAAATGGCAAAAAAAGTGAAAGAAAATGAACCCCACCAAAAGAAAGTCCAAGGAAAGTGTGCAAGTCTAAATGCCACTACTTTTTGCTCTTATGTAATAAAAAAAATTGTGTGCAACTTGTATTTTATGCCACAATTGATGAATAGTCAAACAATTTAAGCTTGGCTAGTTCATCTTTCAATTTTATGTTTTAGAGATAGAGAATAAACTCTGACCAAACTGTTTAATTTTGGCAGATAAGTAGATAGGTAGAGTAAATAAAAGGAGCTCAACAATCTAATCTGAGCTCTTAGATGTAATAATGTTAGAATTAGATAGATTTCCAGATGTAAAAGAAAAAGTGTGATGAGGGTTTGCCAGTCTAAGTGCACCCTAATAAAGAAGAAAAATGGTAGAGTAAAGTAGGTAGGGTAGGTAGATGATGTTGTAGAATTACATGTGATGGATAATGACTCTAGATGTGTTAAATCTTTACTTTCATCACAAGTGCAAAGGCAGACACTACACTGGAAGAATTTCAAGCAAAGAAAAGTCAAATTATTAACTTCCCTTCTCATTTTTTCGTAATTTTTTTTTCACTAATTTCCCCAAAGTACTAAGGCATTTGAAAATTAAAGGGGCTCAAGGCATTTCCTTGAATTTTGGAGGGATCGGACCCTCGGCCCAATAATTGGAAAAGCCTAAGTACTTAAAATCATTCATCATGACATTCATTCACTTCTAAAAAATCTTTTCCTAAGTAAAATCTCATTTTACTTAGGAAAATCATGCAATATTTCATAAAAATCCTATTCATAAAAGCATAAGTTAAATACATTACCTTGATGTTTTATACTTAGCACTTCTGTTCATTTTCCATATTAATTTCTGACTTATTATTTAAATCCCTATACAAATTTCCCCTTTTCCTGTATTATGTTAATAATAAAATTCCCAATTAATATAATATCTCGCCCCGTTGGTTGAAAAATAACCATATATTTATTAAAATTCATTAATTGGTTGAAATTTCCAATTAATAAATAAACCCGACCCTCCGTCGTATAAAGGGATTAATTAACCCTCCAGGTTAATTAATAACCTAATCCGCCAATCAAATCATCCTCGATGCGATTATTTTTAATAAATTGCATTGGGCCCGCCATTTTAATTCCTCATCATCTTCCTTTCTCGACGACTGTTCGATCGATCAACTCAAGATCTACGATTATTGTCCATATCGCTGGCCATCCTCGACCGAACGATAACGCGTGATGGCCAAGCGATTTTTTGAACAGTGCCGCACCATGCGTCGTCCATCGTATGGAATCTCTCGCCCTCTGCTCAAAACCACTCTTCCCCAAAAACTCTGCGATGGAAACTGCTTACCGCCTGCCTCCTGTGACAAAACCTCCGTACTTGATGACGTCATCCATTAAAAAATAAAAAACCTGCCAACCTTTGACTTTGTAAATAAAACAAAATAACCTGCATCATTTTCACTTTCTCATGCAGTAACCAGTGTCCCATGCAACGAATTTCGAAATCAACTGTCGAAGTTTGCCAACCGCTTCCTTGTTGAAAAAAATTGCAGTCAGGCGTCCAGAATTCATCCGCCATTACCAGTACCTGTTTTCATCACTGTTTATTTCCCGCAAAACAGGTATTTACCTAAATTCCCACTAAACTCTATAAAAACCTAGTTTTTGTTTTGAATTTCACACAAAAATTGAAACAAAGTTCAGGACAATTCCCAAAATTACAATTGCATTCCAAAAACCTGTGATTGTGCCCGTTTTTCATAAAAATCCTGAATTCATTTCTGAATCCACAAGAACCAGAAATGGAGATTCCCGTGGCTCTGAATGTCGCACCCTTGAATGCCCCTCACAGAGATTTAGATTATCTGCCTTTAGTAGACAAAGATTTCCAAATTAAAGACCTGGTTCTCAGTGAAAATCCCCTTCGATTTTTTTGCTACTGTAGAGATAATTACTTGAAAGGTTCTGACATTTTTGGATTATGGAAATCCAATATTCCCATGTACCTTCTCCCTTCAGTTCACATTTTTCCTGAAATAGTCCATTACTGCCATGCAAATTATGATCCTAATCAACGAGCAGTTTTGTCCCCGAGTCAAAACATCCTTTTTCCTATAACTGCTTAGTCTATCAACGAGATGTTACAATTTCAACCCGGTCAAGCCCTGACTCCCCTGTCCATGGGAGAATTACTTGAGAAATATGCCAAACTATCCCATGAAGAGTTAAATAGCCTCTGCCAAACCTTCATGTTGCCAGAACATCAGCCCAAAGGCCCTCCCCCTTATGGTTATACTTTTTTCACTGATGTGGGAAGGCTTATTTTGAATATGATATCCTCTATAATGGGCTTCAATACTAGTGAATATGTTGACCAATTAAACCTAGTATTGTTATCAAATTTTACCCCTAGACAACCCCCTGTTGTCAAGTATGATTTTGCTTCCTACATTGCAGATAAAATCCATGATCAGTTCATGAGATTAGAGAATGAAAGAGTGTTCAAATATTCTTCTATTATATATCATCTCATGCTTTACTTTCAATCAGAGAATTTACCTTTCTGTGTAAAAAAACTTGATGCCAAAGGAAATCCTAGGTCTGTAATTTTTTGGTCTACCATCACTCATAATTCCCCTAATTCTCCTTATTCCTACAATGAGTTTATTGACCTTTTTGTACACCCTGCAACCACCTTGTTGATAGGAGTCTTCCCTCCCAGGGTCAATAGTTAAATCAAGAAAATTCTTCAACTCTCAAAGCAATACCGGATAGGTGACTAGTACCTATACCGGAATCACACAGAAATCACAATATATGGGTGTGAGTTATGCCCATTTAAGTTGCCAAAATATGTCTCAATGAGACTCTTTGCATTAGAGTATTTCAGGCAGATGATCAATTCAGATATAGTCCATTTTTGTAATGCAAAGAAAAAGGCTCAATTCAGGATTAAAAGTCAGTTAGGTCCCTTTGTGTGTAATTCCAGAGATGCTGGAAAAGAAGCTGAAAGAATCTTAGAAGACTATCTAAAATTAAAAAAAAGTTTCTATTGGGTACCTTATGACCCAAACAGCTTTATTTGTGATAGAAGAATGAAAAATAAATTATCACCATACATTCATCAAAGAATCCTAGAAATTGAACAGTATGCCAATATGGATGAATGGATGGAAGGGACATTGATAGAACAAGATAGTGAGCAGGTCAATGTTGAAAATGTAATGAAAGACCTTGAAAAAATACTTGACCTGGACTCTTTTGGACAGGTACAGATACCAGGTATTGGTTCTTCTTCTGCTGGGACTTCTCAACAAAATTTACGGGAAACCAGTGCATTGGCTACGTTAGCATCTAAAGGAAAGAAAAAAGAGGCTGATATACAAGTTACAGATAAATTTACAATGACAGAACAGCCTTAAACTTCTAAAGAACAGGGTCAAGTACAGATTTTTCCTACTCAGACCAATGTGGCAGAAGTGTCAATTTTACAAACTCCTCTTAATGTAGAAAAGGGTAAAAAGAGAGATGCTGAAGCAGCTACTCCTGTCAGTGGATCTTCTGAACAACCTGATGTTAAAATACAAAAATAGAATCCTGTTCCAGAAGTGGAATATTTTCACGAAATCCCTGATAGTCATAGACAAGAAGAATTGGGTAGTCAGCAAACATGTACAATCAGTGGGACATCCACTACTTTACAGAGAAAAGAGCCGCAAAGGCATCAAAGTGCAGAGGTATCATCTTTCAAACCACTAGTGAAAGATACCTGGGATATTAAAAGAAAATTCATAAATATAAAGGCCAGAAATGATCCTCTTAGACTTCAAGTTTACAATCAATGTTTGAAGATGGCTCCTAAGAATCAACAAAGATTAATGTCAGCCTATGACATTCAACAAGGTAAAATGGTAATAAGTCGCTTCAAACCGAAAGTGCAACAACCTCAAACAGTTGCAGATTATATCAGAACTAATTTTGAAGTCATAGCAAAGGATATTCATCCTTTGGATCAAATTGAGCTGCATAAATAGACAGGTGAGATGATTTATCCTACTCTGACGGATAAATCAATGATGACCCAGAAATTGCAGGATTATTTGGAAAATACTAATGCTCAATTAAATCTTGAAAAAGCCTCTTCTTAGGCTAAGGACAACAGGATTAAGACTTTGGAGGAAATTATTATTGGTTTGGGTCATAATCCCAAGGATGTCAAGGGTATAGAAGCTTTAATCAAGAAAAAAGATAAGGATATTGTAGCCTTGAGAAAACAACTGAAGTTACCAGCCTCAAGACATCCACAGACTGCAGAAATCCTGAAACAAAATTCTGAAGAAGAATTGATGGACTTTCTCTTGAAACTGAATGAGAAACTTAATGAAACTGAAAAAGAGCTTGAAAAGGCATTGAAAGACAAGCAACCTAGTGTTCTAGCATCTACAGCAGAGGTAATTACAGGTACATCCACAACAGGTCAGCCAACAGAATTGTCACAAGTAAATACTTCCAATTTAAGTATAGAAGAATTAATAAAGTAAATAGAGGAATTGAAACTCCAAGTGACAGAGCTACAAAGAACAAAGGTGCAACTCACCACCTTGGAACAAAAATATTATCTCTCGAAAATGAATGTTGCAGATAAAACAAGAGAGGTCAATAGATTAGAAAAGTTGGTCAACAAATTGGAGAAGGATCTCACATTGGAGAAGAATTTAAAGGAAATAAATGAAATTCTTTGGGACAACATCATCCAGTCAATAAGAGGTGTCTGGCCCTCAATTCAAATAATGTATGAACAGAATGATTTAGTCAAATTGGCTTTGGAAGAAATCCTAAAAGCAAGAGAAGAATTGGGAAACATGCCTGAAGAAGCTGATAAACTTATCCGCTTTTTAAATACTCAGAACAAGCATCAACTTGAAGAACTTGGCATTCAAGACAAGACCGGAACAATTTTGGAAATAAAAAGAGTTTTTACCAAAATAACTCTGATGCAGAATCTAGAACGAAGATGCTCTGATATGCAAGAAGAAATCAACACCTTTATGAAAAGATTTGATATTTTGTTGAATAAAGGATTGCCCAGTCCTTTAGTCTCAGAGGATAAATTAATAGACCTTGAAAGTTATGTTGAGAAATTGGACAAGCATGCTGACAATCAGGCCAGTTCCTCAACTAGTTCATTAGCAGCAGCATTACCTACAGGAAAAAATCTTCATGATAGATTGGAAAATTTGTTTTATCTCGAGCATGAGGTAAAGCATTTTTTCCCATTGCAACCTAATTTATTTAGATATACAGAGATAGATGAAACTATGAGAAAGCTTCAAAGGACCAGAATACCAGAAGATAAATGGTGGGAAAGAAATGTTAGAACTTTTGTAAAAAATTATCCTTTATGAATTTTTGATTTCTTACTACAGTAATTTATGATAAGAAGGATAAAAGGATGAATAGAGGTCAAAGTGTATCAGAGCAGTTAAAGAGTATCAGTAAAACGAAGCAGCCATCACAGAGTTACTAAAGAAGACAACAATGAGCCAAAGCATAGGGCCTGCCTCTAGCACATTCTCAAAAGAAGGAAACATCACAACATCAGTTATCATTTCTCTTATCTACGAGACCATCTGTCTCTAGTTTGTTGTAAAATACTTATGAGTCATCCTAGATTATATCTCAAGTTGTTATGAGATATTTTTTGTAATTTTTTGTATAAATACTCCCTCAATTGGAGTATTGAGGGGTGTATTCTTAGACTTTGCTGTAACATTGACTATTTTGGAATAAAGTGTTGTTGGAGAAATTTTGCATGGCTAGCTGGATGATGAATTGATGCAAAAGACTTTTTATAGGATTCTTGTGTCAGATAACGAATCAATAAGTCATCTATCTCTTATGTTTTGAAGTCTTTATATCTATTTATTATATCATCTGTGTTTCATTTTTGAATGATTAATGAAAAGGAATAAATCAGAAAGTGCTTAAGTGTAATATGATTTTAATCATTGTTATTCTAAATGTTTTCTTCTTAACTGGTTTAAACAGTGAATTCTTAATTGCTCCTGTTTTTCTAGTTTATGCATTTTGATTATTTAGTAAAGAATACTTAATTTCTCTTTATTAATAATCACTCAATTTCCCTCTTATAAATGTGTTGAAGGATTCTTAATTTCCCTTCATCCATTTTGATTCCATCCCATTCACTTTAGATCTATAATTGTTCCCTGTTTGATTATCTTGCCCTGTGAAACCATCTTTTGTTAAGAAACTTAATCCAGTTAAGCCATATTTTCGGCTCCATTAGCCCAATGGCCTAAACTACTCAATCTTACCCCCAGGTATTGAATTCCATCACCCAAATTCAAACAAAACCCCAAGACTTTATAACTAGCCTAATATCTCCCAAAACAAAGCTAAATTTTACAAAGAGAGCCCTCTCTGGGTACAGATTGGCTAGATTCTGTACCTAAAAGTTGGTTTGTGGTTACCTCAGATCCATTTCCTCTTCCCAACAACTTCAAGGAAAATCTAAGTGATAACAGTGGGGAGACCACAAAATATTATATTAACACGTATTTCCGACCTCGATCCCAACCTACCGGGGATGGGAATATCAATATCAAAGATGTGACCCACTTACTAGTGAGGATGATCCTACTTATCATTGCTAGGCTGGTAGGTAGCTTGACGCTCCAAGTAGCGAGTTGATCATACATGCAGTATGGGATAGAGTGTCTGACGCTTATATTATTCAACTGGAGCAAGGGTGTCTTGGTCAATATGAAAGAACAACTGACCAAAGTGAAAGAGGGGAAGTTGAAATTTTTTGGTTATGGTTTGATTTTAGTCTCTTTTTCCTTGGAGCGAGTGTCGTTGCTTCAGCCTTAGCAGAATTTAATAGAGCTGATTGATCAAAGGGTACCACAGATGAGGCAATGGATAGATTATATGGCTCAAAATGCAAGTCCATCGATGATCAAATTTTAACCAACTTTCTTTGGATGGTTTCATAGATAGTTCATCATTATCAATGATTATTGTTATGTAGGGGTGTATTTATGCGATGATCTCGGGCTCGTGTTTCCTGAGGGTGAGAAATGGGATGTTTCAGGTAAAAATATTTCTACCATTAAGTTTTTGAATGTTTTACACAATTTTTTTGTTCTTTTGATGTTTACAAGACTAAACTATTTGATTTTTCATGCAGATGTTGGACCACTTGACCAGTGGGTGCATCGTATCTCCTTCGTGTAGGAGTAAAACCACATGAGGAGGTAGTGCTACCAATACATGTCGCTGTGGTAGGACGGGATGCACTACGAGATATTGAGGTAGCTGAGATCTTATCGGAGGTAGAGCGCCACATGGAGGGATTGAATCATAGGGTTGATGAGACCATAGTCGATTAAGTTCCCTTGTGACTTTAGTGACACACCATCGGGGTGCCAAGCCTTATTGGTCATTTGTTGCACAAGATGGCTTGCGTAGTGTATTTTTATCATGAGCACCATTAGTCTAATTAGATGTTTTCATGTATTTTTTCATATGGGCGATGTAGGCATATGTGTCTCGGGACACAAGTTTTTCTAAAATAAAACTTTAATATATATATATATATATATATATACACAAACATATACACATGTTTTCAGTATTTCCTAGTTTCTATTATGTTTTCAATATGATGTGATGTGAGTCTATCTAAAGCAAGATTATCTAGGGCATCTGCTAAAGTTTTTAGATTTCTAGAAATGTGTTCATATTTTATGAAATGGAATTATCTTTCTTGAAGACGTACTCTCAAAACAATGTGAAGGATGGTAGGATTTATAACTGAATAGATATTCGCAAGTTGTAGTACTACGATTTGGGAATCGAGACTGATGACTAAATGACGAATACCATGTGAAATAGCATAAGATAGTAGCTCAACCATTGTGCTATACTCAACGATGTTATTATTCAAGAGACCAATGCAAATCCCTTGCATAATCTCACTAGCTTGCCATTTGGAGAAATGATAGCCCATGTTGCGGAAGATAGGTTTTGAGTACTGCGACTAACACCATCAACATAACCAATGTAATGTTGGGTGTGGAGCCTGATTTTCTTCCTGATTCAGAGATCCTTGTTCTAGCTGGATGTATACCCCAAGAAAATTGTACACCCTTGCACGCGGGGGGGTGCAGGGGGGACTTGTCCCCCCCGCGGGGTCTAGGGGCCAGCGGTCCCCCGAAGCCAAAAATAGATGTAAAATTGCCTTGTAAAAGTATAGTAATTTCTAGTCAATCTGGGCCATTCATTAGGTGGATGATCTGACGGTAGAAGTTATGTTTAGTTTAGGGTTTTTTTTCCCTAGAAGGCAACCCCTGGATTTTATGAGGGTATTGTATTGCGGCTGTGTATTGTATGTGTATTATCTGAGCGGAAAAAAGATAGGGAGACTATGAGAGAGAACAAAGGATATTACAGCGGATCTGCTGTAGGTTTTGTCTCTTCATTTTGCTGGATAATAGAAAGGGAGGACTGGATGTTCGGGGTGGACATAGCCCAAATTGGGTGAACCACGTATATCTGTGTCTCTCGGTTTTATGTGTTTTGTGTGCTTGTATTTTCAGAATATTTTATGTGTTGCATTGCTCTGTAATATTTAATTTTCTAACAACTGGTATCAGAGCCGAAGGTATATTTGGCTGATAAACTTGCAGGAAAGAAGGGTTCCTGGTTCGAGTGGGAGCAATGGTGAAAGATGCTAAGTTTAGGGTCGAGAAATTTAATGGTCAAAACTTCTCGCTGTGGAAGATGCAAATGGAAGATTATCTGTATCAGAAAGATTTGTACCTACCATTGAGCGGAAAAGCAAAGAAGCCGGCGGCCATGATAGACGCAGAATGGAACATTCTCGATAGAAAGGCACTCGGAACAGTACGGTTGTGCCTTGCGGCATTAGTCGCCTTCAATATTTCGAAGGAAACAACAACAGAGGGTTTGATGCAGACGTTGGCGAAACTATATGAAAAACCCTCGGCCTCAAACAAGGTATTTCTTATGAAATGACTATTTAATATGAAGATGTCGGAAGGTGGAACTGTTGCAGACCATTTAAATGATTTTAATACAATTACCGGTCAGTTAAGTTCTATAGGGGTAAAATTTGATGATGAAGTTAGAGCTCTGTTATTTCTGTGGTCATTGCTAGAAAGCTGGAATGGTTTAGTTATGGCCATTAGTAACTCTGTCTTTGGATCTAGTACTTTAAAGTTTGATGATGTTGTCGGTGCTATCCTTAGCGAAGAAATGCGACGGAAAAGCTCTGGTGAGACATCGGGTAATGCTTTGAGTGTAGATTCTAGGGGAAGGAGAATGGAAAGAGGAAAGAGCTTGGGATATCGCAGTAAATCAAGGAAAGGTAGATCCAAGTCCAGATCGGGGATAGTGTGCTGGAAATGCGGAAAGAAAGGACACCTAAAGAAAGACTGTAGATCTCGGAAGGGAAAAGAAGGAGATGCACAACAAGAAAATAATCATGAAGCAAATGTGACAGGTGATGTGTTACAAGATGTTTTGATTCTTTCTTTCGAAAATTTTACTGATTCTTGTTTTTTAGATTCAGGGGCTTCATTCCATGCCTCACCTGATAAGAAATATTTTCATGACTATGTTCAAGGAGATTTTGGACAAGTTCATTTGGGTGATTATAAACCCTGTAAAATTGTTGGAATGGGTAAGGTTCTTGTAAAACAGCAGAATGGAAACCAATGGCTACTAAAGGAGGTAAGGTATGTTCCAGATCTAAAGAAAAATCTGATTTCAACAGGGCAGTTAGGCAGTGAAGGTTGTGCGACAACATTCACAGATAAAGCATGGAAGGTCACCAAAGGAGCCCCGGTAATAGCAAAAGGAGAAAAGGTTGGTACATTGTATTTATGCAATGGTATTTCTAACTTTGTTAATGCTTTAACTTCCAAAGGAGAAGATGCAACACTATGGCATCATAGGCTCGGACATATGAGTGAGAAGGGGATGCAGATTCTTCACTCAAGAAATTTGTTGCCAGGTTTGAAGAATGTTGATTTGGATTTCTGTGAGAATTTCATTTATGGAAAACAAAAGAGAGTCAGATTTCTCAGAGTTGGGAAAGAAAAGAATAGTGAAAAATTGGATCTTGTGCATACAGATGTATGGGGACCTGCTCAGGTATCATCTCTCGGTGGCTCTCGTTATTATGTTACATTTATTGATGATGCAACTAGAAAAACTTGGATTTATTGTATTCAAAATAAATCTGATGTATTTGATACTTTCAAGAAATGGAAAGCTTTGGTTGAGATTGAGACAGGAAAGAAGTTAAAGTGTCTCAGATCAGATAATGGAGGTGAATATTGCAGCAAAGAGTTTGATAGGTACTATTCAGAGCATGGAATTCGTAGAGAGAAGACAGTTCCAAGAACACCACAAGAAAATGGTGTGTCAGAAAGGATGAACAGAACAATCATGGAGTGTGCAAGGTGCATGAGATTGCATGCATGATTGCCTTTACAATTTTGGGCAGATGCTGTAGATATTGCTGTTTATCTAATAAACAGAGGGCCTTCAAGTTCCTTGGATGGTGGTATTCCAGAGGAAGCATGGATAGGTAAAAAGGTAAACTACTCTTTTTTAAAGCCATTTGGTTGTGAGGCCTTTGTCCATATTAATAAAGAAAATAGAACAAAGCTTGAGGCAAAATCAAAGAAATGTACCTTTATTGGATATGGTGCTAATGATTTTTGTTATCGCTTATATGATTATGAAAATGACAAAATCATTAGGAGTAGAGATGTAATATTCAATGAAAAGGTCTTGTATAAGAATCAGTTGCAGGAAAAGAAACAGGAAAAAGAAAGCAAGGAATACGCGGTTCTTGATGAGATAACTGAAAAAGTAAAGGTGCCTGAAAATGATAATAATCAACAACCACAACAATAGCAACCACCACAACAGAAATAGGCACCTCAAACACCTGAAAGTGGTGTTAGAAGATCTACCAGGATAAGTAGACCCCCTGAACGATACTCTCCTTCATTATATTATTTATTGCTGACTGATTCTAGTGAACCTGAATGTTATGAAGAAGCAATGCAGGTTGAAAACAGGAAGAAGTGGGAGCTAGCCATGGAAGAAGAGATGGACTCCTTAATGCATAACCAGACTTGGGACTTAGTCAGGTTGCCTGCAGGTAAAACTGCATTGCAGAATAAATGGGTTTACAGGCTGAAGGAAGAAGATGGAGGAAAACAGAGGTACAAAGCTAGACTTTTGGTGAAGGGGTTTGCACAAAAGAAAGGTATTGATTTTGATGAAATATTTTCTCCTGTTGTTAAGATGAATTCAATCAGAACTATCTTAAGTCTTGTAGCAGCGGAAGATTTACATCTTGAACAGTTAGATGTAAAGACAACATTTCTCCATGGAGATTTGGAGGAAGATATATACATGCAACAACCAGAAGGATATGAGGTCAAAGGGAAAGAAAAATTGGTGTGCAGGTTAAAGAAGAGCTTGTATGGCTTAAAACAAGCTCCAAGGCAGTGGTATCTAAAATTTGACAAGTTTATGTCTGAACAAGGTTATACTAGATGTCACTCCGATCATTGTGTTTATCTAAAAAGGAAAAATGATGGTAGCTATATTATACTGTTATTGTATGTAGATGACATGCTTGTTGCAAGATCTAACATGCAGGAAATAACTGTGCTCAAAAGAAAATTGGAAAATTCATTTGCAATGAAGGATTTGGGATTTGCAAAACAAATCCTTGGTATGAGGATAACTAGAGACAGGAAAAATCGCAAATTAACACTGTCTCAGAATCAGTACATAGAAAAGGTGTTGAAAAGATTTAATATGCGCAATGCAAAACCTATTAGTACACCTTTTGCTAGCCATTTCAAACTTAGTAAGGAGATGTGCCCAAAGACCCAAGAAGACATGGATTATATGTCTAAAGTTCCATATGCATCAGCAGTTGGAAGCTTAATGTATGCAATGGTTTGCCCAAGGCCTGATATTGCACATGCAGTGGGAGTTGTAAGCAGGTACATGAATAATCAAGGAAAAGAACATTGGATGCAGTAAAATGGATTCTCGGATATTTGAGAGGTACCGCAAATCAAGCATTATGCTTTGGTGGTTCAAACATTGCTCTACAGGGATATGTTGATGTAGATATGGCAGGTGACAGAGATAACAAGAGGAGCACTACAGGATATGTATTTACTGTAGGTGGAACAACTGTCAGTTGGGTTTCAAAAATCCAAAGTGTTGTTTCACTTTCAACAACAGAAGCAGAGTATGTTGCTGCTACAGAGGCTAGTAAAGAAATGATTTGGTTACAAAGGCTTATGGGTGAATTGGGTAAGAAGCATTATATGGGCACGTTATACAGTGATAGCCAAAGTGCCATTCATCTTGCAAAGAACTCAGCATTTCATTCCAGGACTAAACACATACATCTGAAGTACCATTTCATACGGCCAGTATTGGAAAATGGAGAGTTGAAGCTGGAAAAGATACACACTAGCCAGAATCCTGCAGATATGCTAAAAAAATTTGTAACCAGGGAGAAACTAAAAATGTGCTCAGTTTCAATTGGTCTTCAAGGATGATGATGAAGATGAGGAACATCCAGGTCCAAAGAGGAGTCATTTTCCAGCAAATGAAGTAGCGGTGGAGTTGCTACAATCAGTCTCCAAGTGGGAGATTGTTGGGTGTGGAGCCTGATTTTCTTCCTGATTCAGAGATCCATGTTCTAGCTATATGTATACCCCAAGAAAATTGTACACCCTTGCACGCGGGGGGCTGCAGGGGGCCTACCCCCCCAGCTGGGGGGTCCAGGGGCCAGCGGTCCCCCGACGGGGGTTTTGGGGGCAGCGCCCCCGAAGCCAAAAATAGATGTAAAATTTCCTTGTAAAAGTATAGTAATTTCTAGTCAATCTGGGCCATTCATTAGGCGGATGATCTGACGGTAGAAGTTATGTTTATTTTAGGGTTTTTTGCCCTAGAAGGCAACCCCTCGCTTTTATGAGGGTATTGTATTGCGACTGTGTATTGTATGTGTATTCTCTGAGTGGAAAACATATAGAGAGACTGTGAGAGAGAACAAAGGATATTACAATGGATCTGCTGTAGGTTTTGTCTCTTCATTTTGTTGGATAATAGAAAGGAAGGACTGGCTGTTCGGGGTGGACATAGCCCAAATTGGGTGAATCGCGTATATCTGTGTCTCTCTGGTTTTATGTGTTTTGTGTGCTTGAATTTTCGGCATGTTTTATGTGTTGCATTGCTCTGTAATATTTAATTTTCTAACATGTACGGTTCAAGAGATGTCGAAATCTGCAAAAAAAACGTAAATGGGATCAACATAAACTGTGGGAAACTCTGAAAATACAGACTGCAAACACAAGTCTCAAACACATCTATAGACAATATGTATAGAGTGAACTATGCTTGAGATCAAGCATAGTATTTTTTGGGGTACAACCAATTTCTGGGCTATGCCAATGGAATTCCATTCAAATCTACCAACTTATAGGCCCCTTTTTCAAGGAATTGCTTGACAATATATGGGCCCAACCACATAGGTTGGAAATTTCCTGGACCTAACTTATCGATATCTTGGTCATATAAGAGAACTAGGTATCCTTCCGAGAAGACTAGAGGCTTGAAAATTTTGTCATATTGTGCCTTGACATGTATTTTACGGGCTTTGTTGGCTAAAGCGATCTCATGTCGAGTTTCATCCAAATGAGTCAAATGTAACAGACGTTCCTCCTCTATGGAAGTCGCGGGAATAAGTTCGACAACTAGTTTCAATGATGGAATTTCACAATTGATGCGGAGGATTGCTTCCAGACCATAGACTAACTGAAAGGGTGTGAATCTAGTAGTATTCCTTACTGAGGTTCAGTATACTCACAAGGTTGGGTAAAGAAGCAGATGCCAATATGATTTATGGACCCCTACCATACATTGAAGTGTAGTTTTAGGAACTTTATTGACAACCTCAACCTATCCATTATCCTGTGGATAGTAGGGAGTGGAATTTTCATGCGAAATTCCCAGCTTGGTAGCTAGTTCGGTCATCATATGATTCTGAAAATTTTATCCTTGATTCGTAACTATCGATTTTGGTACGCCAAACCTAGGAATAACATGGTTGAAAAAAAAGTATACAGTTGTCTCTCCAGTGTTGTTAAATGTAGGAATCACCTCCACCCACTTAGTAAATTAGTCAACATTGATAATAATAAAAACCATGACCCCCAATCGAGTGAGGGTTACATGTCATTAAGTCAATGTTCCATTTTGAAAAAGGATCAATAGTGATGACAGGATGTAAAGGAGAGGGAGAGCACACATCTTGCGATCATAGATCTGGCATTCATGACACTTCTCGATAACAAAGATGGAGTCGCGAAAGATATTGGTCCAAAAGTTACCATCGCTTAGGATCTTCTGCACGGTAGCATAACTAGATAGATGTCCACCACATGCCCCCAAATGAAATTTATTGAGAAATATCTCAACTTCCTCGAGGGTGAGGCACCTCCGTAAGATCATATCAATACCATGATGGTAGAGAGTGTCACTGATGATGATGTAATTTTTTGATTGGTATTGGATACGCTGCTCAGAGTGAGAGGTATTAGGCTAGAAATTTTGGTTTTGAAGGTAAATCAGGAAATATCCATACCACGAGTCAGACGATGAAATCAGAAACAATGAATCATCAGGGATCAAATCTTCATATGTAGATTCAGAATCAGGGGAAGGGAGTTTGCACATAAGCTTGACAAAAACTAGGGATTTGCTCGACTTGGATTTGATGAATTCCAGGTTGACTCTTGGAGAATAACGATCCATTTAGAGTACTTTCCACCCAGAAATTTACGTGACAATATATATTTCTTAGGGTTGCAATATGAAACGAATGTATTTTTCCTAAGTGGGATATAATGGTGAAACCTTTGGATGGCTTGAACGACTGCCAAAGCCAAATTTTCTACATGAGTATATTGGATCTCAATATTTTTGAAGTTCCTACTCATATAATAAATGGGATGTTCAGTATCAATATCATCCTCTTGGACCAATACCATTTCTATAATAGAAATGGAAGTAACTAGGTAAAGGAAATAGTCACGCTAATAATCAAGGGGGCATAAAAGAGATGCACGAACTAGTACATCTTTCAGGGTATCAAAAAATTTATGAGCAGCATCATCCCAATGGAAGGGTACCCCTTGCTTTAGTAAGCGAGTGAATACTTTGGTCAAGTCGGCATAATGGGGAATGAACCTTCGTAGGAAGTTAGCTTTCCCTTGGAGTCTTTGTAACTGAAAAAGAGAATATGGTGCAGTGATCCAAAATCTTTTGTTTGAGATGTATAAAAGAATTAACATGTGAAAATTGTAGCTTTTAAACAAGAAACTTTAAAGGCATAAGCGGAAAAAGAGAGAAGCAATTAACATCATGCACAAAGACACAAGAGTTGATATCAGAGTTCGTCCAGGAGGGACTATGTCTCCGGGCCTTGCTCTAATAGTGGGGAGGCCCTGCTTTCATTAAATGGCAAAATGAAAGTACAAGTACAAAATGAGGAATTACACCCTTATACCTGCCCAATCTGGAAATGGCTGAAAATTGCAGACCTCTGATGACAAAATGGGAAGCACCGTTGGATTTGTGGTGTCAAGTAGTGCTGAATCCATATAAAACTTGCCCCAATCGGACAAAGTGAAAATCTGGCCCCTCTGGAAAAATGGCTCAGATCATGGTTCCGCCCCCTCCTGCACACTGCTCAAGGTTCCACTGCCTCATTTTCCATGCCCGCTCCTGTCCGTCCTTGGGCGCACAAATGAATAAAGGTTTAAATAATAAAACGTGGGCGGACTCTCCAAAGCCACCGTTGGACGAGTTGGTTGAAGATCCGCATTTGTTGGGAGGAGGTCGGGTGGTCAAATCCCGACCCCTCCATTAAAAGGCTGACTGTTTATTTTTTATTTAACCGCATTACATAATAAAACATAGCATTGAACCGTTGGTTATATTTTAAAAAACCGTTTGATGTTGATGTGATGTGGGGGGGCCGGACCCATATTGGGCGGCCCGCCCCATATGGAAACGTGCCATGTGCATGTAAGTGGAGGCGGTGGCGGTGGGGTTAACAACCCCCGCCCCATATTAACATGGCCGTAGAGTGGAGACCGCGGGGGTGGCAGGGTTGACCACCCACCCCCAACCACATTTTTGTTTTTTTTTAATATTATATGGTTACGTGCGGATGGGGTGGCGGGGTTGGTGGCCCGCCACCCATATATATATATTTTTTGTTTTTATTGTTAATTAAAACAAACTGTTTGTTTTTGAACCTTCGAATTTTTGACCGAAGGAGTGAATTTAATGGTCCCACAAATTCGCCCGGAATCTGGCCAGGTTGGTCGGAATCCAGTGGCCGGGTTTCAGCAAAATTGTTGCCTCTTTAGTCTGCCACATCACCAAGTCAACCTCTGAACTTTGACTACTCCTAACTCCTTCATACGGACTCGGAATTGAGTGCCGTCTGCGCCGTTGGATTCAGAATTTCGAGATCTACAACTTGAAATTGGTTTGAGAGATTTTCAAACACTTTGATTTCTGAGCCTTGTACTTAAGCCATTTGTACCTGTACCTGTGTAATCCACTTGGATCATTCCTCCCCACTAAAGAGCTTTTGGACCCCAAAAGCCTCATCAATCAACAGGAAAGTGAAGGAATTGCTCCCTCACCTTCTCCTTTTCAAGCCATTTGGATTTACTTGGGTGCATCCCTTTGAAACCAACACGGAGATACTCCACATCTCCTCGTCGCAAAGTCCTGGTCCTTCAATCGAGAATGATGTCCTCTGGCAGTTCATCGAGATATTCTGGTGCAAAGTCATCCACTGTAGGAACTGATCCTACCTCCTCAGTGTCCATAATCAACGGGGGTTCATAAAGTTTTAGATTTTCAACATTCACAACTGAGTACATCTGCATGTATACTGGCAAGTCGAGTCGGAAAGCATTATTCCCAATCTTCTCCAATATGGTAAAGCGACCATACCGGATTGGTCGCAATTTCTTACCTTCTCCTTTCATTCGATCCTTGCTGATGTGGAACCACACTTTGTCGCCAACTTGAAATTGATGGTCGACTCGGTGCTTATCATGTCAGGCCTTATATCGGGCCTGACTCTTCTCCAACTGCTCTTGCACTACTTGGTGAATCGTCTGAATCCGCTGAATGAACTGCTGTGCTTTATCCCTGTCATCACGTCCACTGGCATCTTCATCCCTTCCATAGATCATGTCGAAAGGGTCCTTTGGTAAGTAGCCAAAGCATGTCTCAAAAGGTGAACGCTGCGTAGAGGAATGCACTGCTCGGTTGTAAGCGTGCTGCACATATGGAAGGTGTTCATCCCACAACTTGGGATGTTTGCTGCAATAGCCCCGAAACAAGTGTACCATGGTACGATTAACGACCTTTGTCTGTCCGTCGGTTTGTGGATGGAATGCCGTGCTTCTCTTCAACTTGGTATCCATCATGCGCCACAAGATGGTCCAAAACTCTCCAAGGAAACGAGAGTCTCGATCTGACACAATCGACGTGGGCAACCCAAAGTGGACCCAAACATACTGAAAGAAAATACAAGCAGTCTGCTCAGCAGTGACCTGCTTTTTACAAGGCATCAATATGCACATTTTGCTAAAGCGGTCGACGACAACATACAAATAGTCATGACCCTTTCTTGACATAGGCAAACCTCCTACAAAATCCATCGACACACTTTCCCATGGACGACCCGGAATAGGGAGTGGTGTGTAGAGCTCGAGTTTTCTATTAGAGGGCTTTGAAACAGAACACATCACACATCCCTTTACAAAACGGGTTACAATGTTTTTCATATGGGGCCAAAAACAAAACCTTTGCAAATGACATAAGGTTTTTTCCACACCAAAATGACCAGACACAAGAGAGGTATGCGCCTCTCGAATTACATGAACTCTTTCTGCTGTGGGTATGCACAATTTACCAAGGTGATACAACAGCTTCCCCTGCAAATGATAGTTGTCCACCTGTGAACCATGAGTTAGTTTTGCATAAACTTCTTTAAATTCATCATCGTTAGTGTACTGTTCAACATAACTTTCAAAAGACAATGACGCATTATGCAAAATAATAGAAGCAGCAATAGGAGGGCGAGAGAGCATGTCTGCTACTTTGTTACTAGTGCCCTTCTTATACTTTATTACCAGATGAAATTGCTGTAGGAACCCCATCCACCTGAAATGACAAGATTGTTGTAGCTTGGTCTGTGACTGAAGGTACTGCAAGGGCTGATGATCCGTATGGATGATGGTCTCCTTGCCGATTAGGTAGTGTTTCCACTTTTTCACACTTTGGACCAAGGCATACAATTCCTTGTCGTAAGTGGGGTAATTTATTACAGCCTAGGAGAACTTCTCCGAATGGTAACAAATCGGCTTCTTCTGCTGCAAAAGTACAGCTCCCATGGCGTACCCACTGGCATCGGTTTCGATCTCAAAAGGCTGCTGGAGATCGGGTAAAGCCAAGACTGGTGCGGTGCTGATTTTCTCTTTGAGTGCTTCGAAGGCCTTCTGCTGTTTTCCTCCCCACTGAAAGGCTTGTTTGATACTTGTCAGAGTGTGTAAGGGTGATGCAATAACAGAGAAGTTGGCAATGAACCTCCTCCAGTACTGTACTGCACCTAAAAAACTACGGACCTCTGTTACATTGGTAGGCTTAGGCAAATTTACAATCACCTCGACTTTTGAGGGGTCTATTTTTAATTGACCATTATCGACAATATGACCAAGGTAAACCAAAGAGGTTTTCCCAAACTCACACTTTGACAACTTTACATACAATTTTTCTTTCTTTAAAACATCAAGCACTTTGAATACATGGCATACATGTTCCTCCCAAGTCCTACTAAATACAAGAATATCATCTAAATACACAAGGACAAACTCATCAATGAAAGGCCTAAAAAGATCATTCATGACCCTCATGAATGTGGCTGGAGCATTGCAAAGTCCGAATGGCATCACCATCCATTCGAACAAACCCTGTTTTGTCTTGAAGGCGGTTTTCCACACATCCTGCTCTGCAATTCTGACCTGGTGATAACCACTACGCAAATCCAATTTGGTGAAATAAACAACATTTTTTAATTGATCTAATAAATCATCAATGCGAGGGAGAGGGTATCGATTTTTCACCATGATTTTGTTTAGTGCCCGATAATCCACGCACATCCTCCATGTGCCATATTTCTTGGGCACTAACACGATCGGCGAGCCACAAGGAGAAGTACTTGGCCGAATGACCCCTTGGTTCAACAGTTCCCGTACCTGATTTTTGATTTCCTCCATTTCGATGGATGACATCCTGTACATACCAATGTTTGGTAATGGAGCATCATGTTGCAAATGGATCTCATGTTGGATCCCTCGTTTTGGAGGAAAACCTTTGGGTTCCTGAAACAACTCACCATAGTTAGAAATAAAATCACATAATTCCTGTTTATGAGCCGGATCACATCCTCGGAAAGCATCGGTTATTTCTTCATCCTTTGCTCTCACAACCATGAGCAAACACCCCTTGCTGGAATTCACCAATCTCTTCATTTGTCCTGCACTTACAAGGCTGGCACTGACTTTGGTTTGATGAGCTCTTACAATTTATTCTACCCCATCTTTAGTGATTTGGTATTTATTTTCATGGCGAAAGAAAACTGCTTTCCTATCATAAAGATAGGGACTCCCCAACACAATGCCACAGATATCCAATGGTATTACATCCAATTCTACTTCATCTACCAGCTTAGAAACAATAACAAATTTTACCTTACACTGCTTGGTTACATTTAGTTTTACTTTATCATGTATCCATCCAAGTGGATAAGGTTTTGGATGAGGCTTAACTTCTAAGCCTAACTTTTTAACCAAGGATTCTGAAATAAGGTTTGATTGAGAGCCTGAATCAAATAGAGTTTCTACTTTTGCATGGTTTATCACAACTCTAATATGAAACAACTCAATTCTCTTACGTTCATTAGAAAGAGGCTCATTTGATGAACTAGTGCTTTCATGTGATTCAGAATCATGAAGAGAATGAGTACCTTTTGTCCCTGCTGCTGTGATCAATGCCTCATCGCCTGAGTCGGATCCAAGGTCCTGCTGTGCGGTTGCTACCGTCTTCTGCTTACCCTTTCCTCCATATCTCTTCAGCTTTTCTGGATAAAGTTTCCAACAATGATCGTCGTCATGGCCTTCCTTTTTGCAGTGAGTGCAATAAGACTTTTCTCCTTCATCCTTCTTTGTTGACGCCGTCTTCTTTTCCTTTCCCTTTCCTTTCCCTTTGAATTTTCCATTTGAAGGTTTGGAAAGTGGTTTCTTTGAATGATCGTCCTTATCATTTCTGCCCCTGTTTTCAAGATGAATGGCCTTCACACTGGCCGAGTAAATGGTAGTAGGTTCAAACATTAACAATGAATGTCTAATGTAACTATGCAATGAACCAATGTACTTAGTTACAACTTCAGGAGAATCTAAAGAGATGCCCAAACTTAATGCCTGTTTTCGAAATTCTTCAGTAAAGGTTTGCACATTTTGTCCTTTACCTTGCCTTAGGTACTGCCACTCCATTAAGGCTTTCTGCTTGTAACCTAAGGGATAGAATTTATTTTTAATTGCAGTAATAAAATCTGACCAGGAAGAAAGAAGGTTACCCAAGTTACTGCTGCTTCGAAGTTTGCTCTCCCACCAGATGAGAGCTGTGCCACTCAATCGAAGAGAAGCTAATTGGATTTTCACCTCGTCCTCCATAATCTACTGGATCCTGCAATAGAGTTCAAGCTGCCTAATCCAATTGTTAAGCTTCTCAGCATTACTTTCACCATTATATACTGGTAGATCAAACTTAACATCTAACTTAAAGAAAGGCTTGTTAGATGCATTTCTAGAATTTTTATTATGATGGTTAGAAGAGGAGGAAGGACTTTCATTTCCTGAAGGGGGTGGATTTCCTCCACCATCTCCATGCGCTGAACCTTGCCCTTCTAAAGAATGATCTCTTGTTTTCTCTAACCTTTCAAGTCTAGAGAATAGTCTCTCTACTCGATCTGCCATGGTATAGAAAGTTTTGCGGAAATTGAGCTCCTCTTCATTCCGATCTTCGTCCCCCATGTTCCTTCTCTGACATGCACGTCCTGCTTCGGGATCAAAAGCCTGTAGTGTCCCTTTGCCTCTTCTTAGCCTGCTTCTTGTTAGCATACAAACATGTAATTCACATCTACAAACACCCGCTCCGATACCACTTGATCCAAAATCTTTTGTTTGAGATGTATAAAAGAATTAACATGTGAAAATTGTAGCTTTTAAAACAAGAAACTTTAAAGGCATAAGCGGAAAAAGAGAGAAGCAATTAACATCATGCACGAAGACACAAGAGTTGATATCGGAGTTCGTCCGGGAGGGACTACGTCTCCGGGCCCTGCTCTAATAGTGGGGAGGCCCTGCTTTCATTAAATGGCAAAATGAAAGTACAAGTACAAAATGAGGAATTACACCCTTATACCTGCCCAATCTGGAAATGGCCGAAAATTGCAGACCTCTGATGACAAAATGGGCAGCACCGTTGGATTTGTAGCGTCGAGTAGTGCTGAATCCATATAAAACTTGCCCCAATCAGACAAAGTGAAAATCTGGCCCCTCTGGAAAAATGGCTCAGATCATGGTTCCGCCCCCTCCTGCACACTGCTCAAGGTTCCACTGCCTCGTTTTCCGTGCCCACTCCTGTCCGTCCTTGGGTGCACAAATGAATGAAGGTTTAAATAATAAAACATGGGCGGACTCTCCAAAGCCACCGTTGGACGAGTTGGTTGAAGATCTGCATTTGTTGGGAGGAGGTCGGGTGGTCAAATCCTGACCCCTCCATTAAAAGGCTGACTGTTTATTTTTTATTTAACCGCATTACATAATAAAACATAGCGTTGAACTGTTGGTTATATTTTAAAAAACTGTTTGATGTTGATGTGATGTGGGGGGACCGGACCCATATTGGGCGGCCCGCCTCATATGGAAACGTGCCATGTGCATGTAAGTGGAGGCGGTGGCGGTGGGGTTAACAACCCCCGCCCCGTATTAACATGGCCGTAGAGTGGAGACCACGGGGGTGGCGGGGTTGACCACCCGCCCCCCAACACATTTTTGTTTTTTTTTAATATTATATGGTTACATGCGGATGGGGTGGCGGGGTTGGTGGCCCGCCACCCATATATATATATTTTTTGTTTTTATTGTTAATTAAAACAAACTGTTTGTTTTTGAAGCTTCGAATTTTTGACCGAAGGAGTGAATTTAACGGTCCCACAAATTCGCCCGAAATCTGGCCAGGTTGGTCGGAATCCGGTGGCCGGGTTTCAACAAAATTGTTGCCTCTTTAGTCTGCCACATCACCAAGTCAACCTCTGAACTTTGACTGCTCCTAACTCCTTCATACGGACTCGGAATTGAGTGCCGTCTGCGCCGTTGGATTCAGAATTTCGAGATATACAACTTGAACTTGGTTTGAGAGATTTTTGAACACTTTTATTTCTGAGCCTTGTACTTAAGCCATTTGTACCTGTACCTGTGTAATCCACCTGGATCATGCAGGAAAGTCAATGATTGCTTGCACCTTCAGAGGATCAATAAAAAATTCTTGTTTTGAAATAACAAAACCTAGGAGATGACAAAAAAAAAAAACACACATTTGTGCGGGTTAAGTCGAATGTTATATCTTGGTTCAACTAGTTGACCGCATAGCAGATATCTAGTCATGTGTTCACAAGATACATCAGTGAACCCACTAGCTACCGGTAAATGGTATCATCAACCTCTTCACCTGAAGTGGCATTCACCTGTCATCCAGTTGGTCGCTAGAGATGTCTCCATGGGCTTAAACCTATCCATATGAAATATCTGTATTATCTTGGTGGCATACTTGCCTTGAGACATAAACAATTCCCCATCACATTGCCATACTTCTAGCCCGAGGAAGTAGTGCATGGGACCCATGTATTTCATCTCAAATTTCCTTGCAAAGTCCTCCTTGAAAGAGCTAATCAACTACTCATCACCTGTCAATATTAAATCAACAACATATAAAACAATTACAAGAAATTAACCTTTTACCAAAATATAATAGAGTTTTTGTTAGATAGACAAATCCCTCTTGTGGACAAGAGAGATCTCCCTAGTATCCTAAGGATATATAGAAAAAAATAGACAGATGTAGACCATTTTCTCTAGACTATTTTTCTTAAGAAATACTAATTAACTATGGAAAGATGCTCCTACCTGAAGTCCAACTCTTACTCAGTCTTCAATCCAGTCATTCTAGAAGGTATTGATCCAGCATGTAATATCTGTAATCAAAGACAAGAAAACAAGATCAAAAGCATCTGCAAGATATGATAATTCAAAAGCAATAATCTATCTTAGTGATCAAGGAATCCAATAATTAAATTATTCAAAATATAGATGAACAACTCAATGAGAAAATAGAATCCATTTGTATTAAATTTGAATAAAAAGAAGAAACCTTACAACCTTGACGCCTTGATGTTTGTACGGGTTCTTCCGGGGTCCCGAACAACTGTTTTCCTCAGTTTGACAAGACTCCAACTCTCTGAATCAACATAAGAATATGGCTATGAGTATGTAATCTCTCTCATGCCAATGATGCCAAATGTGGAGAGTATAATTTCTTCAGCAATTCTCTTCTACAAGCTAAGAAGTACCCTTGAGACTAAAACGTGATCTCAATTTATAGCAGAAGGGAGGGAGTTTCAGATCCAATAAATAAGGGATAAATCCCTTTCATCATGGGATTTTAGCTCCAAAAACCAAGGGATAGCTCCATTTATGAAGGGATAAAGGTTCATGAATGGAAGGGGCAAAGCTCGACCAGATAGTGCTTCTAGAAGGCCCTAGCTCAGAGAATATTCGACCAGTTGGGCTTCTAGAACTTACTTTTCTTTTTATTTTACCTTTTATGGGGGTTCGTAGTTTTAATGAGCAGAACGTGTGGGATGTGTTGTAGGTTTTATAGCAATAAACTGCGGTACCACAGGAAATGACTAGGAAAAGTGCGGAGTTAGGCTTTTTTGGGTTTTAATAAGCTTTTTCCCAATTCCAAGACTTGATTTCGGAACTTTATGATTTTGGACCTCTAAGGGAGCAATAAATAGGTAATGATGAACCCATATAGATAGCTAAATGTCATGGTGACAAATTTTAGTGTAACATATTGCCCCCTAAAGTGTGAAGTATGAAGAGTTCTGAAGAATTCTGAAGAGTGAAGTGCTTTATCATTCCGAGGATCGAGCTGCAGGCATACCAGTTGAAACCTAGAAAAAAAATTCAATGCAAGCATATATATATATATATATATATATCATCGCTGAGGTAGGCATTCCCATACTTAGATCAAAACTAACGACATGTTCTGATACAGAAATGGTTTTAGAATTACATAAATAGTAGACACAACATGGACGCAACCATTTTTCATGAGTAGTCTACTGTATCATGAATAATAAAACTCCTCGCAGCCTGGATGGTAGAAACTAGATCCAGGGTCTTGATTTTTTCTTCCCGAACTAGTACGATTCTATCCATGCGATTAATTGTGTCGAAGTGAAACATGGTAGAAACCACTTGATTACCAGTCAATGATGTGAAATGTTAACAAGTGTGAGAGAAACCATCAATAATGACAATGGCTCTTAAAGTACTCAATACAATCTATGAAATGTGAATTTGTGATCTGAAGTCGAACATTTCACAGAGTCATTCGATTGAAGGTCAATGATGCAACCTATCGTCAAAGGCGAGAAACCTGCCATTAGGGCATGCAGATCCCGAGGTACTGATAAGATTCTAGATCAAATTTCTAGATAATGAGCTGTCGTTGATAGAAAGTGACCCGTCATAGAAAAGCCCACGACATGAAACCATTAGAGCAAGTTTTGAAGAAATATTTGCAAGGACTGACTCAGGGATGGTCAACGTGAATGGAGACAAATGTTTGAAATGAATGGTTTATTAAACTGATCTCTTGAACACATAACGAAACTGCAGATGGTGACGATTGACCTAAAGATAATACCCAGAAACTGGTTGAAGACTTTCAATGTGGTTTGATTAACTGTTTAGCCAAAGGATTTTCCCAACCCAAATATGAATGTGACAAAAGTGTCGTGTTCAAGAGTGGTATACAACTTTTTGAAACAAAGTGTGACAACTGAATTCATTTTCTCTCTTTTTCCCCCACCATTTCTGGCAAGTACCTCTTTAATTTGACAAGCTTGAGGAGGATAACATTTTCTTGTTATATAAGCTCATCCTTTGGATGAGTCCAACTTAGTATTAAAATCGAACCCTAAGAAGGAGTAGTTTGTTCCTGTTTATAATTGATAGGTCCTTTACTATTAAACTTTAACGAGTCCAGTATAGGTGAAACTCGGTGTTTTCAGTTTTAGGGAATCAAAAGAAAAACTTAAGAAAACTCTGTGGGTGTTCTTTTTCGTAAATTTAGTTTCTCAGGCCCGAAAAATGATAAAATAATGAAGGAGAGAACTCTATTGACCATGATTAGCCAACGTATACCTTTTTCGTAAATAGTCCATTTCAGTCCAGAAAAGGGGTAAAATTATATTGAAGGGATGATTGTTCATTTCCTTTAACGAGTTCGAAAGGTCAAGTACTCAGCAATCTTTTCATATTTAGAGAGTTTGAAAAGGGCTTAAAACATAACTCCAGGGCTTCGCTTTTTAGTAATTTTCAAGAGCCCAAAAAAGTGATAAAAGTGTACTCATCATCAAAATAATCCTTTTCACCTACCAATCCTTTTTTTTGCATATAAACTCGAAAAATTAAACATATCTGTTTCCAATAAGTAAAAAATTTTGAAAAATAACTTTTTAAAGTGGAAAATAAATAAAATAATATTTTATTTATTCAAAAAATCTTATAAAAAGTAGTTCAACAAATTCATTTTCACCTTTTGTGTTTAGAGTTGAAAATTGAGAGCTCTGGGCAAAAACATTCCAGAGGTGATAATGGGAGAACCGACCACTCAAATCGAAATCCGTCAAATCTAGGTAATCCACAACACTCTTCTCTTCATTTTCATCCATTTACATTCTCTTTTTTAGTTTTTAAAATCATTTTTGGGGGGAAAAAAGGTTCAAAATTTTTCTCACGGGGGTCTGTGGGTCAGCCATTGGTTACCTACCACAGTTTTTATGAAGGGCGCGTGATGGGGTACGCACTATCCCTATACAAAAAAGTGGAGGTGCCGTAAGAAAATGAAATTTGATACATTCTCTCAAAAATGTATAATTTTTTTCACTCTAATAGCTTCTAACCATTAAATTCATCCATTTTTAGGTCATTTCATAATGTTGGAGTGGCGAGAATGCGAGCACGAAGAGGTAGATGATGTGGCAATGAAGAATCTGAACATAATGCGTGTTTTGAGAAATTGCGAACTATACAAATTCTGGACCATTTAGGGCATGAGGGCACAGGTAGAGCTAATGACCTGGCTGGTGAATAAATGGGATGTTCAGGAACAATGCTTTAACATTGGAGATCACAAGCTAGAAATTGAGCTTGAAGACATCTACTTCCTCACCGGTTTATCAAAAAGAGGTGAACCTATCTCTTTGTTTGGAGCTAGGCAAGGTGGCTTGCCTATTTCTAGCTACAAACAAGAATTCTGTAATGAAGAAGCTGATCCCAATGACAATCGGATAGACATGAAAACTATCATACGTCTTGAGCTGAAAGTCATTACATTCACTGTTACCAGATTATGTGGAAGTGTAGCTCCACATGTGGCTACCAAGTCACAAATGCAGACAACTCTCGAATGTTAAAGAGGCACTATCTTCAATTGTGTGAAGGGGTGTTGACCAATATGAAGGGTCAAATGACTAGAGTGAAGAACTCAAAGTTGAAAAAATTTGGGTATGGAGCGATCTTAGTATCTTTCACTTTGGAGAGGATTCTATCTCTGGACCCTCAGTAATCTCTGTTGACCATGGTGAACCTAGAGAGCCTCGTATGGTATGATGGGTGGCACTGATGGCTCGCCACGGTGGAAATGGCTACACGGTAGTCTGATTCACACCATCATATTTTCATTGGTTAGAGAACTAAATCTTTGCTATCGAGGATTTCCCATATGTAGGCATTGATTTCCGAGGAGACCCCGAGATGTCCTTATCTCCAAGGAAACAATTGGATGAATAAGGTAAATGAATTTTTTTGATGTGTTTTAACTCTAATTTTTATTTTGTTTTTCAATCGTCCAGTACTGATCACAAAAATTTTAAATGCAGATGTTGGTCCACAAAGACTAGCCAATCTTCGCCGCTTCGAAAGGAAGCCAACAGATCCTATTGCACTGCCACAGAACCAGGCAACAGAGATTCTCACTGACTTAGAGAACAACCTGGAAAGGTTGACTAGAGACATCCCAGAGACAAAAATGGATGATATTCCTCTCCATATCCAGAGGCACATCGCTGGTGTTCCTGGCCAGTTTCATAGATACCTGCGTAGAGTGGTGCGGGCGATAGTATATTATCATGATCATCACCACGGATAGTGGATGATAATTGCAGACTATTGCATTTTTTTTTTTGTATCACTATATTTCAGATCATAATGTGTTTTAAACCTATGGTCCTAGATAATGTAATATTTTTTGAAACACAAACTCTATCTATGATATGACTACTTTTGTCGGTATCTTGTTCAACACATATCAAATGTTGTTTTACTTTAATTTTTTAATTTCACAAATTTCTATTTATAACATTATTAGCTAATGCATCAGCCAATGTATTTAATATTCTTGGAATGTGTTGATATTCGATGTAATCAAACTTCCTTTACAAGAGACGAACCTTCAAAAATAATCTCAGTAACACTAGATTTTTAATTGTGTATACTCTGTTTAAATGTAATACAATGTGTTCTAAATCTAACCTAACGATCAATCGCCGAATGCTAAATGAAATGGCATAAGATAATAACTCAATCACTGCGCTATATTCCGCAGCATTATTCGTTGTTTGACCAAGGCTTACCCCATGAATAGAAACTAACTCATCGGTGGGTGAATAGATAACCTAGGCTGCTGGAAGAGATATTCCATGTACTACGACATGCACCATCAACAAAACAAATGTATGCTTTAAGGGACATCGACATCTGAAATATCAAGAGTAATCAAGATAAGCCAGAATAGTAGTCAACGAAAACTTAAACTAGACACACTCATCTAATCTAAAGCAGCTAATCTTAGAAAAATAACTAATGTGCAGGTATGATCATCTTCACACAAAAATCAAGCATAATATCTCTTCAGATAAAGTCCATTTCTGGGTTTATCTAAAGAGACCTCATCATAATTAATCAATTCGTAAGCCCCTTTTGCAAGCACTCACTTGAAAATATAAGGACCATGCCACATGGGTTCAAATTTCCCAGCTCCGAGTTTATCGTTAGCTTGGTCATATACCAATACTAGGTCACCTTCCGAAAAAACACGAGGTGTAACACTTCAGTCGTACTGAGCTTTAACGCGTTTTTTATGAGGTTCGGCTACTAATGTAGTGGTGCGCCGAGTCTCATCTAATTGTGATAAGTACAAAAAGCATTTTTCCTCTTTAGAAGTGGCTGGTAGTAACTCTATGGCTAATTGGAGTAACGATATTTCACATTCAATTGATAACACAACTTCTAAACCATAGACCAGTTGAAAAGGAGTGAAACTTGTTACATTTTTTGCTAAAGTTCGGTATGCCCAAAGTGCTAAGAAAAGAATAGTATGCCAATTCGATTTATGAACTCTGATTATCCTTTTTTTTTTCACACAGAAAAAATTCGTAATTTTATTTATGAGAAAACAAAATTACATGTTGTATGAGCTGGTATATGTCCAAAGACATTCAAGTTGCTGCAAATAAAAAAGCAAAAGAGATACAATTAGGCTTTTCTCCCCTTCTTCTTTTCAACCTTACGCCAAGCACCAGGTGTTGGTGTGGTCTCGATAAGGACAAGCTGATTTTCTTCCGTTGGTGCTCCATTATCCTTATCTGAGTCTGATGTGTCTGATGTATGTGTTATTTTATATCCCCCACTATCTAGTGTTCTAGGTACCATATCCTGCTGAGTCTTTGTGGTGGTGTCGAGAGGATCTTGCATTTCCTGTTCTTGTGTGCCCAAGGAAGTATCTGTTTGTTGATTCTCATGAGGTATTGGTTCCTCCTCTTCTTCCTGTAGTTCTGGCTCTTCAGAGGGAAATTGCCAACCTTTAGCCGCTTTGCCTGTTTTCTTCTTTTTCCTGTTATCCCTTTTGGCTGCCGGGCATGAGTTTTGTAGGTGTCCTGTGCATTTGAAGGCTGTGTTCTCATAATCTAAATGCTGTGTCCATCTCTGTTGTTTGTTGTTCAGCATAATGGACTCTAGGAGTCCCTTGCTCAAATCAACCTCCACACAGATTCGTGCGAAGGTGAATATGCGCTCCTCCAAGCGTTGAGTGTCTGTTTTAATGTATCTACCAAGGGTGTTTCCAATGCAGCCAAGAAAATTTTCATTCCAAAAATGTAGCGGGAGATTGTAGAGCCTTACCCAGACCGGCATCTTAGTCACTTCCATGGTGTTGGCATCAAAATTTGGGAACCATGGTGTAATGAAGAGTCCCGTGGAGCCCCAGAACCATGGTCCCTGGCTGATAATGGCTTCTCTGGCCTCAGTAGATGAAAATTTGACAATGAAGAACCCCTTCGAACATAGGTGTATTTTACATTCCATGGTCCAGTTTGAAAAAATCCAATGGAACAGCTCCATTGGTTTGGGCCAGAAGTAGTTGAATCTGCCTATAATTGCTTGGGATTCGTAGGCAGTTCTATGCATATCAATGTCTAGACTATCTATATTTATTTCTGGCACGCTGTCCTACATTTCTACAATGTATGGCTTGGGGGAGCTTTCAGCAGGGGCAACAGGTACTGTGGGATTGTTTTTTTCCCCCTGTAATACATTCCTGTATGAACCCTTTGAGGGTACTGTTTTGGATGCACCTACTCCCATGGAGGCTCCATTTGCTCTATTTTGGCCTATCATTCCACCCCTCAGTCTAAGGTTGAGGCAGATGGAAGACCCAGTTACAATGGCGTAGTCTTTAAGAGTGCAGTGGTCAGCTAGAGCTTTCCCCCCAAAAATCAGTGACTGTGAATGAACTGGGTACCCCGCCACAGACTGGATTTCTTCCTTCAGATGTAGTATAGAGTCTGTTTTTCGAATCCATAGAATAACACTGTTACCTACAGGAAGCTTAATGAAAACTTGATATGGTTTCGAGCCTACCTGAGGGTCGCTGTAGTAGATATGCTGGCTGCATTTTTTCTTTATAGGCACATCATTCATGGCGTGGGCCTGTGCTAGGCTTGGAAGGTTCGAGGACTTCCACAGAGTCCGCTTAAGGTCGGTGTTGCCTTTATTTGCTGCATTGGAGAAGATAGCAGGCCTTTGCAGTTTCTGTTTTGTCCGCAACTGTGGTGGCCGCAAGGTAGTGAACTCAAAACAGCGATGACCCGAAGCCCAATAGAAACCCACCAACGAGGCCCAGGGCATGGATGAGAAGGCCGGCCCAAAAAGATAATAGTCAACCGGTATCCGCTCCCAATAGTAGAGGAAGACTGTAGTCCCAGCGTGGGCTACCATCAATAAAAACAGAGTATTGCGCCCACTGGCACCATGAGAGGTGCAGAAGAGCACATATCCCGACGATGGTTCATCACCAAGTCCACCAAAAAGAAAATGGCGATCACTGGGACTTATTCCATGCCTCGCTATTGCATTTGATAGTCTGGTCAGGTAACAGTACCCATTCCTGTTGGTTCTGCAGGGTATCCATGAATCTGTCTCAGCAGAAATATAAAATCTCCCAAACGCGAATGGTTTCCCATCCCATACAAAGTCACGAGGAGCAGCAAGGGTAAAACAATATCTCATTCCATGGAGGCGCCGCCAATGCATCGATCTCCAACCGGCGACAGTGGCGATGGAGGACTGTAAACCTAGATTGAAAGAAATTTCGCCCGCGCGCGCCATCTCCATTCGATTATCCTTTTAATCATAGTTGTTAAAACTTTATTAATGGCTTCAACCTAACCATTAGCCTGTGGATAATATGGAGTAGAGTTATCATGCCACAGGCCAAGTTGGTCAGAAAGTTCAGTCATCATGATGTTTCGAAAATGACTCCCATGATCAGTAATGATAGCTTGGGGTACACCGAATTGAGAAATCACATGATTGATTACAAATGTAGCTGCAATTTTTCCATCTACCGCAAATGTAGGCATCACCTCGGCCCATTTGGTAAAATAATCTACTACGAGAATAATATACTCATGCCCGCCGTCCGAGTGAGGGTTACATGCAATGAAATCAATGCCCCATTTTGCAAAAGGATTGACAACAATTATGGGGTGAAGAGGAGCTGGTGGTGCACACATCTTCCGATCAAATCTCTGACAGTTATGGCATTTTTGGACCATGAGAATGAAATCTTTGAATAATGACAGCCAAAAATAACCCACTAGAAAATTTGGCCCAATTTCCGACGGCCACTTCGTCGCTATTACGACACATAGTCATCGCAAGAGCGACAGTTTGAGGCCAGAAAAAACGTGGTTAGCCATTACGTCGCAATTTCGACACTTTGCCAAAGCGTCACAATACCGACACTTTTTCCGATGTTTTGAAAAGTGTTGCTATTCCGATGTTTTATAAGCGTCGGTCTTCCAATGAACCACAACTGTCGGTCTTCCGACAATCACAAACTGTCGGTCTTCCGATGCTTTGTAGGTTTTCAAAAAAACGTCGCAATTCTGACGTTATGGCTTCCAACGTTTAATTCTGACGTTTTACAAACTATCGCAATTCCGACGAAATATCATCTGACGTTTAGAACGTCGTGCATTCAACGCTTATGTAACATCACTTTATCGATGAAAAAGTTAAAAATATTTAAAAAAGTAATGTCGCTCTTCTGACGATCGAGGCGTCGGTCTTCCGACGAAAAAGAAAAAATATTAAAAAAATTAACGTCGGTATTTCGACGTTGTGTTAAAAATATTTAAAAAAAATCAAATATACATTTGACGACGCAAATATTTTCTGATGTTTGGTCTACTAGGGTATCTAAGACCTGTTTTCTGAAGACATAAGGTAGTCTTCATCAGGATCTATTTTCCTGGATATGGTGTGAAATGCTAGGAATGCTGAGAGCTGAGTTGCAATTAGCATGTCTTCCATCGATGATGCTAATTTGGATATTTCTGGCAGGAAACTACTCAGAGACAATTCTAGGATTACATAACAGTGGTCTTCCGATGCTTTGTTAAAAATATTTAAAAAAAAATCAAATATACCATTGACGACGCAAATATTTTCTGAATGTTATGAAGAAATGAAGGTTCATTCAGATAACTAAGTTGAATAAGGTCATCAATTCCTTTAAGAATATCTGGATTCACAGGTAACAAATTGCTAACATTCACGTCAACAATCTTGCCATTTGAAATGTTGACCAGAGATTGTGTAGTGGGGATTGATTGTATCACCCCTAAATTCCATTGATTATTCAAAACCATACACCATACATGGGAATTATTACTCAGGTCGCAGCTGCTAGCATCCTTCCATTCCGTCATTTCTCGTTCTACAACCGAAACATTAGAACGAAAATCCTGGCCTTCAACTTTGAATTTGGAATCAAAATTTTTGTAAGGCGAATCGAGAGCAATATAATACTAAAGCTCACTGAAATTAGAGTTTTCCATCAAGCTCTCTGCTTGAATTAGGGGCATGGAGAAAAAAATGAGTTGAACGAAGAAAGAGCTATGAAAATCAGTCCTTAGGGGTAGCTGAAATGGCTGGGTTTGACCAGCATTGACCGGCTACTTAGGAACTTCGAATATGAGGTTGAATATATTTTTTGTCATCCGTGTTTTGGTCTACCTGTCACGCCACATGTTAGAACATAAAGAATTTATAGGAAGTTACCAGAACCTGTAATTTCTTGAAAATTTTTAGTTTTTAACACAAAAATTCCCAAAATTGATTTCAATGTAAAAATAACAATTATGATACTATATTAATCAATTTCAATAGGATATAAGGAATTTATGAAGGTTTAGTAAGGAAAATGGTGGATAATGATGATATTTTTGGATAAAAAGATAGGCCATGAAATGATACCAACAATGATCCATCTAAAACCTATGTCTTGGCTTGAAGGACCTTTGAAAAACCATAAGGGAGAAGAACATTGACCCAAGTATGAAGAAAACTTGGAAAAAGCAAATGGAGTTCTAGGATGGAGTCTGGACTATGTAGGTATGGAGCTTGAAGACCAAGAATATCATATTAAGTACTAGATGAGAGTATGAAGGATGTCATCTCAGTTAAAACTAGAAGGAAAATAGAGTAATGAAGACTTTCAATATCTCATAAAGTATGACAACAAAGCTAAAGCAATGATGGCCAAGGAGCAAAGTTCAGTTTATCGTCGTTCCATGATCACAATCTTGAAGAGGAATCTACAAGCATTTAAGTAATCAGCTTGAAGGTATGAGATGTTTATCATACATTTTCTTATTCAATCTCAATGAGAAACTAATAGCCTATGAGGGGAAAAGACTATTAAAACAATGTTTGTTCAAGGTATTTGACAAGTTTTTAAGTTGGTAAAAGAAGTTGCATTTGTGGGTCTTAGAAATTAATGAAAAGAGGCATAGTGAAACTTGAAAGTGGAGGGGTCTTAACATTCCTCAGTGTCAAAATTCTACTATGGCAATGTCAAATGTATAGAGATCCAGCCTAGTACAAATCTTTTATGAACTATGGATGCATGTACAGAGAGAAATTGAAGAAGCATCTCTGATTTGTAATAATGATCTCAGGTTTCAATATGAAGACGAGATAAAGAAAATGAATGACAAGTCTGATATGAAAAGGTGTATAACATACTTGGAAAAGAAACATACAAGAAAACATCAATATGGATAAAAAACCTACTTAAGAACAATAATATATAAGATGTCAAGGAAATGAAGGCCAAAACAGGGGACATCGAGCTGAATTCCAAAGAATTTTTTGAATTTTCAGAAGCTGCAGATCAAGAACAGGGTAAAATACTCATTGATAAGCTTCAAGAAGGATCTAGGAACTATAAGACAAAGCAAGGGAGGAATTTTCTTGAGGATGTTCTTAGAGACAAGATGCTTGAAGAAAAAAAATAGTATCTTGGAATCAAGAAAAGATGAATAGGAAGGAGTAAGTTGCAAGCCAAGAAAAGGTTAAGAATGGGCATCTTGAATTCCATTATAATAATAGAGATTGTGAGAACACTAAAGAATGTAGCAATGAAAAGGAATGGCGTAGAGAGAGTGATGAAGAAATCAAGAGCAATATAATACTGAAGCTCGCTGAAATCAGAGTTTTCCATCAAGCTCTCTACCCGAATTAGGGGCATGGAGAAAAAAATGAGTTGAAGGAAGAAAAAGGTATGAAAATTAGTCCTTAGGGGCAGCTGAAATGGCTAGGTTTGTCCAGCGTTGATCAACTACTTAGGAACTTCAAATCTGAGTTTGAATAGATTTTTCGCCATCCGTGTACATTCCAAATTAAGCCCTCATCCTTCATTTTGGTCTACCTGTCACGCCACATGTCAGAACATAAAGCAATTACAGGAAGTTACCAGAACCTGTGATTTCCTGAAATTTTTTAGTTTTTAACACGAAAATTCCCAAAATTGATTTCAATGTAAAAATAACAATTATGACACTATATTAATCAATTTCAATAGGATATAAGGAATTTATGAAGGTTTAGTAAGGAAAATGGTGGATAATGATGAGGATTTTGGATAAAAAGATAGACCATGAAATGATAACAATAGTGATCCATCTAAAAACGATGTCTTGGCTTGAAGGACCTTTGAAAAACCATAAGGGAGAAGAACATTGACCCAAGTATGAAGAAAACTTGGAAAAATAAAATGGAGTTATAGGATGGAGTCTGGACTATGCAGGTATGGAGCTTGAAGACCAATAATACCATATTAAGTACTAGATGAGAGTATGAAGGATGTCATCTTAATTAAAACTAGAAGGAAAATAGAGTAATGAAGACTTTCAATATCTCATAAAGTATGACAATAAAGCTAAAGCAATGATGGCCAAGGAGAAAAGTTTAGTTTATCATCATTCCATGATCACAATCTTGAAGAGGAATCTACAAGCATTTAAGTAATCAGCTTGAAGGTATGAGATGTTTATCATACATTTTCTTATTCAATCTCAATGAGAAAATAATAGCCTATGAGGGGGAAAGACTCTTAAAACAATGTTTGTTCAAGGTATTTGACAATTTTTTAATTTGGTAAAAGAAGTTGCATTTGTGGGTCTTACAAATTAATGAAAAGAGGCATAGTGAAACTTGAAAGTGGAGGGGTCTTAACATTCCTCAATGTCAAAATTCTGTTATGGCAATGTCAAATGTATAGAGATACAACCTAGTACAAGTCTTTTATGAACTATGGATGTATGTATAGAGAGCAATTGAAGAAGCATATCTGATTTTTAATAATGATCTCAGGTTTCAATATGAAGACGAGATAAAGAAAATGAATGACAAGTCTGATATGAAAAGGTGTATAACATACCTGGAAAATAAACATACAAGAAAACATCAATATGGACAAAAAAACTGCTTAAGAACAATAATATACAAGGATGTCAAAGAAATGAAGGCCAAAACAGGGGACATGGAACTGAATTCCAAAGAATTTTTTGAATTTTCAGAAGCTGCAGATCAAGAACAGGGTAAAAGACTGATTGATAAGCTTCAAGAAGGATCTAGGAACTATAAGACAAAGCAAGGGAAAAGGAAGTTTCTTGAGGATGTTCTTAGAGACAAGATGCTTGAAGAAAAAAAAATAGTATCTTGGAATCAAGAAAAGATGAAGAGGAAGGAGTAAGTTGCAAGCCAAGAAAAGGTTAAGAATGGGCATCTTGAATTCCATTATAATAATAGAGATTGTGAGAACACCAAATAATGTTGCAATGAAAAGGAATGGCATAAAGAGAGTGATGAAGAAATATTTTCTTTGAAGTGTTTATTGCATGCGTAAGTACAGGTAAAGAAGGTTTATATCAATAAGGATGGAAATTGCTCACTTAAAGAGCATGCTAACACAAAACAATCCTTAACACTCCTAGGAAGACCATGAGATTCAAAGTTGGGAACAAATCTCAATTGAAATTCAGATGGACATACTAAGGTGGTCAATAAAAGCCTTAATAACAACCTAAGAATTCTAGTGAGTGAACATCCCAAACAGTGGGATCAAGTACTTTATCAAACAGAGTTTTCCTACAACGATTCACCAAATGGAAGCACAGATCTTAGCCCATTTTAGATTGTGTATGGCATCCATCTAAGGGGTGTTTATGAGCTGAGACAGTTGGGTAAGCAAGAGATGAGGAGTGTTGATGGAGAAGAGTTTGCAACAACCATGCAAGAGATGCATGAGAAAGTCAAACAACAGCTTGAAGTTAATACAAGCAAGTACACAAAAAGAGCATATGCAAAGAAGAAAGAGGTCATTTGTGAGGTTGAAGACTTGGTGTTTGCATATTTTCTTAAGGAAAGGTTTCCCAAAAGGGACTATAACAAACAAAAATAGAATAAAATTGGACCTTGTAAAGTCTTGAGGAAATTTTCTTCAAATTCCCATGAGATAGAGCTTCCAAGAGATGTTGGAATCTCTCCTATATTTCAAATTCAGACTTGTATCCTTTCAAACGAGGAGAAAAATAAGCAAATGTACCTGAACCTGATGTTGATCAGACTATAAAATGGTAATTACAACTGCTTAAAGCACAATTAAAGGGATTTGAATCAATCTTGGACAAGAAGATAGTGAAGAAGAATAGGGGCAAGGAATATTTTCAATACTTGATCAAATGGAAAGAAAATCCACTTGAAGATGCTACATGGATGAAAAGATTTTAGATATATCCAAGCATGGTAGCAGCATTGAAGAACTCATGGACAACAACCCATGAAGTCTTTTTGTTCCCTGATAGTCTGATGCAGTTGCATCACTTTTTGTACAAGTTTGTCATGTTTATTGTTAGATAGGAGTAATTTTTTTGGTTTACACATGTGCGGATGGATTTTCTAAGCCTTTTGTAACATTCTCCACCTCTCGTTATGAGTCAAAGACGAGGATCTAATTGTTTGAGTATGATGAGCATATATTTAGAGTTGTTAAGAGTTAGTTTAGGAATTGATATTGACTTCCTAATATTGGAAGACCAAAAGAAAGATTGAATCACCTCTTCATGGTGTAATTTAAGCCTACAGAATCTAGTGTAAACAATGAATGAGGGGGCAAATACTATGAGCCTGTACTGTGTGAGAGAGAATTAGAGTGATATTAATGTTTGCAGGTCTATATGTGTTGGGGGAAGGAATGAATACAATTTGAAGTGTTTGAGGATTTGAAAAGTTTTCTACATCAGCTTATACTTGTTCCAAAACTTGTGGTACCAGGTCGTTATTGCATATGGTTAGTTTTATCAAGTACTCTGTGTTCTCATCCAAAACATGTGTAATCCCTTGCAGAAAGACTATTTTTTGAGTGCTCTATTTTACATCAAGAGTTACAATCATGCATAGTTCTATCTCAGATGACGGAGGATCGTTTGGAGTTGTTGGCTGCTTGGATTAAACAGAGGACAGTTTGAGGAATCTTTTACAACTATTTTCGAGGTGTGAAACACTTTGAAACTCGTGTACTTATGTGATTTTATGATCTTAAGTCTAGTAAACTGTGTAAAGCCAAATCTAGGTTTCACACATGGCTTGTCATCTTTAAGTGATACACTTTTCTCAGAATTGGAAGGTGAGTGTGCGTGATTTTCGTCTCCAAGATTTGATAGCAGTGACCTATATAGAGTACAAAACCAAGTCTGTGCAACTTGTAACGAGCCCTTAAAAAGGGTATTTATTGTGGTTGTATTTTCTTCAACCAAAATGTTTCTTGAGCTCGTGATAGAGGGATTGAGTGCATTTGAGGTTATTAAAGATACCTAAACTATTGTATCCTCTTTCATGACTGCATAACCCCTAAGAACTGCAATCAAAGGCCTATTTCAAGTCTGAACAGTGAAAACAAAGAAGTAAAGGACTGTGTTATGTTTTCTTCAAAGTGGATGGTTCCTTAAGTTTGTGATAGGGTGGATGAGTGTATTTGATAAATTTTTTACCAATTCTAGTATAAGTGCTATCAAAATCTAAAGAAAAAAGACTACTCCTGCATCCTCTGTCATGACTGGTCACTCCATAACACTTAAGAGATGCAATCAAAGGCCTAGTTCAAGTCTGAAAATAGAGTAATAAAGGACTGCGTTATGTTTCCTTCAAAGTGGATAGTTCCTCAAGTTTCTGATAGGGTGGATGTGTTTTTGATAACCTTTTTACCAATTCTAGTACAAGTGCTATCAAACTCTAAAGAAAAATGAATACCGCTGCATCATTTATCCCTCCCTCTCTTGTGGAATCATAGTCCCTTTATGACTCCATCATTGTCCATTTGCTGCCAGTGATGTATTTTTATTATTGATATTCAAGCTATTACATTGCTAGGATTTCCATTTGGATCCGAGAGGGTGATGGGAACATAATTTTTTCACAAGTTTGATTCTCACAGGAGAAATAAAAATGCCATTTGATATCTACAGGATTAGGATGGCAACCATATTTGTTCTCAGTAGGACCTTGGGAATGTTGCTATAACACATTTATCTGTCATTTTTAAAGACCCCGATGATAGTTCATTACTGGAATAATTCAAGGTCTTGCAATGTTTCCCTCGATTTTTTTCTCCGGAGGACTCCTCCAAGATTGGGGTTCCAGTTTCACAAATTTGGTATCTACTATCATCTATGTCCAAGGCTGTAAAGTATGCACAAAACTTAGCAGCTCTAGTCACTGAGATAGAATGGAAAAAGCAGGCGATCAACCTAGTGGAGCCAGGTCTCAATAAATCTTGTTTGGTCTGCCAAGTATGAGTAGTTTCTCTCTCTCCCTGCCCTAGTAATCTGATGGTGCAAAGGCCATAATCTCTGACTCTAAAGACTCGATCTTCCCTCATGCAACCAGATGGAGCTATCAGAGGACAAGGGCATATCATTTTCCTGCAGGGTCGAGATATGCATAGTACTTCACCATATCATGATCCAAAGGCATGCCTTGGTTCTGTTCACACCTAAGATATAAAATAAATTGTCTGGGAAACTGTATCGAGATTGTAGTTGGGTATTGTTTCCTTGGAGAGGTAGATCCAAGGAAAAGACACCTGGATCAGGCTTATAAGCTCCCACACAGGCCACTGTGCATTTTTTCATCAAATCGGGTTGGTAATGGGTTGCAGTCCCAATAAAAAAAATTACAAGCAGACCCATGAGACAAGATCGTGAAAAAGAAGCTAAAACGCCAACCAAAATTCTTGTTGTATTGAAGAATAAGAGTACCTATTTTTGGAGTTGTGGAGTTGAGAGCAATGCAGAGATTCTCATACTGTCCATGGTGCCAGGCTCCATATCCATGAGCAAGGCTCAGGGCACAAATCTCCCGCATCCTTCTTCCAAACCTGCAATAGTATGGATACATCCTTCCTTAAAACTGGCGAAAATATGGCCGCATCCTCCCTCCTTCCCTAGACAAACCATGCAACCGGAGGGAAATGAACGAGGGAAATTAAAACTTTTGATATTTGAAAATTTTTGACATTTTGAAATGAAACACGTGTGTTTTTTTTTAAGGCCCACTCAAATTAATTTAAAAATATATATATTTTTAATAATTATAATAATTTTTAAATAACTAAAATAATTTCTAAATAATTAAATGTTTGTTTATTTTGATTGTTTAAATTATATATTTTTTCTTTACAATTTATGTATTATTTTTTCCTTATTTTTAAGAATTACTTTAAAAGTGAAATTTACATTTTTTTTCTTTAATGATAGTAATCTATGTATTCATTCATTCAAATTAGATACATTTTCTATAATAAATAATAGTGTAGTCTAATTAATAGATGAAATGGTTTTTTTGATTAATGATATGGTATGAATGATATCCTCAGGTATCATATTCTGCTCCAATATACACTCCAAAAGAGGGGCATCCCTATTGGTAAAAAAGCTACAAGCATGTTTGGTAGTTACACTAAAATTCTTGGGATTTAAAGACTGATATGATTCCAAAATTGGCTCGTTTTATAGTTCACAGAATGGAAATTATGGCAGCTTGTATGTAAGAAGAGAAAGCTGGATGAGGAAGCCAATGGCATCGCTCTGCAACTCTCGAAGGACGATCTACACTCGCTGTTGGAGCCATTGAGAAAAGAGCAGTTGATCTCTTTGATGGTCAATGTAGGTACTTCATACCCTGCAATTGCAGAATAAATTAAAGATGTTGCAAGCAAGGACCCTGCTCATCGGAAGCTATTTGTGCATGGATTGGCTTGGGAGACTTCTTCACAGACCCTATGTGATGCATTTGAATAGTATGGGGAGATTGAAGAAGGTGCTGTTATTATGGATAAGACATCAGGAAAGTCACGAGGATTTGGCTTTGTCACATTTAAGCATATGGATTTTGCTCAAAGGGCATTGAAAGAGCCTAGCAAGAATATTGATGGGAGGATTACTGTAAGCAATCTGGCAGTGGAAAGCACAGGTCCTGGTCAAAGTACAGATTAGGTGCAAAGTAAACTTTAAATTGGTGGTCTTTCATATGACACAGCCAATGATAAGCTTTTAGAAGTTTTTTCGAAATATGGAGAGATAGAAGAAGGTTTGGTTGCATATGATAAGAATACCAACAAATCCAAGGGATTTACATTTGTGACTTTCAAGACTGTGGAGGCTACAAAGTAGGCTCTTAAAGAGGTTAGGGGCTTAGAGATTTATGGTTTAGGGGTTGGGAATTGTGGTTTAATGGGATAGGGGTTAAGGGGTTATAGGTTTAGGGTTTAGGGGGTTAAATGGGTTAGGGGTTTAGGGGATTTAGCAGTTAAGGATTTTAGGGGTTAGAAGTTAGGGGCTAATGGGGTTAGGTTTTAGGGGGTTAGATGGGTTAGGGGTCGGGAATTAGGGTTTAAGGGGTTAGGGTTAAGGGTTTAATGGTTTAGGGTTTAAGGGGTTAGGGGTTAAAGGTTTATAGGTTTAGGGTTTAGGGGGTTAAATGGGTTAGGGGTTGGAAATTAGTGTTTAAGGGGTTAGGGGTTAAGATGATAGTTTCATTGGTCTCTGTTTGTCCACATTATTTTCTTATTCTTTGCGTCTCAATGTAGCAATTTTGTAAGTATTGTTGCTTGTTGCCATGTCTTTTATAGTATTTGTTAGCCATTGCTTTACATTTATTGATGAAAATTTCTATTGCAATCAAACCAAATGTATGGTCAATATCTAGTTTGAAACTAAGCCACAGTGTTGTCACACAATTTAAGTCCAGAGAATGGCCATCTAATGAAGTCTTAATAACCAGACTGTACCTCATGGTTACTCCAGAAAATCTTAAGTTCGAGTGTCCCACAATCATGAGAAATGAGAAGAGGCCAAGCGAAGAGGAAGGGGGGCAGAAAGAAGGATAGAGGGAGGGATATAGTGAGAGGATTGGAGGGTAGAGAGAGAGAGAGAGAGAGAGAGAGAGAGAGAGAGAGAGAGAGGGAGATTGGGGAAGAGAGAGGGAGGTATGAGGAGAGAAAGGGAGAGAGAGGAAGAAAAGGATATCAGACTTAAGAGAGAGGGACCAGTATCATAGAAGAAAGAATATGTGACCGAACGATGCCACAAAGAAGCAAATGGCAAACGAGCTGCCCAAACGTGCACAAGGCACCCAGGCAGTCACATCTTAGCAAAACTGATACGGGCACCCTCGAATGAAATGGCTTGACCTGACCCGAATGCGCCCGGTCGGGCGACCTCACACGAAGTGACATGGCGTGTGAAAATATGCCCAAGGAAAGCTAGCAAACGGGCCACCGAGAACGTCCACAAGCCACTGGGGCGGTCACAACTTAGCAAAGCGTCTGGATGCCAGACAAGAAAGAAGCCCGACACAGGCCCGCGCACATTGGGAAGTGACTCCACGGCGTGCAGTGAGAACGATGCCACAAGGAGAAAAAAGCAGAAACAGGGCCAAGAAGACGTACTGGGCACCGGGCGGTCACAACTTGGCAGGTCGTCGGGTGCCCTCAGTGACAGCCAGAGCTGACCAGACCGCGATTCGGGGTGAGCCTCCTGACTGCGACAGCCTGCCCGACGAATGATGCAAAGGATCAAGGCTCAAACAGGATACGAGACGTGCACAAGGAACCCGGGCAGTCACAACTTAGCCAAACTGATACGGGCGCCCTCGAACGAAACTGCCCGACCTAACCCGAATGTGCCCGGTCAGGCGACCTCACATGGCGCAACACAGCGCGCCCAACTGAACGATGCCATAAGGGAGAAAATGGAAAACGGGCCACCCGAACATGCACAAGGGACCCGGGTGGTCACAACTTAGCAAAACTGATATGGGCACCCTTGAATGAAAAGGCTTGACCTGACCCGAACGCGCCCAGTTGGGCGACCTCACACGGCGCGACATGGCGTGCCCGAAAAAATGATGCCACAAGGGATAAAATAGCAAATGAGCCACCTGAATGTGCACAAGGCACATGAGCAGTCACAACTTAGCAAAACTGATACGGGTGCCCTCGAATGAAACGGCCCAACCCGACCCGAATGCGCCCGGTCGGGCAACCTCACATGACGTGCCCAACCGAACGATGCCACAAGGGAGTAAATGACAAACGGGATGCTCGATAACTGCAGGCACTGGTGGTCTGAGTGCCTGCGCGTCCACAGTGCCCTCGGCAAGCGGCCCGGGCAGGCCCGAACGCGCAAATTCGTAGCCTCACAATGACACGACAGCCGGCCGAATGCAGTGCCATGAAGAGACTTGAAACAAACAAACTACCAAACGTGCTGAGGGGTCAAGCCGAGTCTGCTCCATAAGCCAGTAAAATTTAGACTAAATATTCCCGACGGAGCACACAGTGGGGCAACCTCCATGGGCATAACATGGGCTGCTTTTGGTAGATGATACCAGGAAAAATGTATGATCCACCAGACATTTGTCTACATTGATCTAAGCAAAACTAATATCGGCGGCCTCGAATGAAATAGCCGAAATAGCCCGACCAAACCCGAACTGACGCGGTCAGGCATTTCTCTCCCCATTCGCCCCCCACACATGATCAAACTCAGCAAACAGTGCCACAGGGAAAGTAAAATGAAACACAGAATGTACCTACAGGCACCGGGGTGGTCACAACAGCAAGCGTACGGGCGCCCTCGAATGAAACGGGCCGACCCGAACGCACTCGGTCGGGCAACCTCACAGGGTGCGACACAGCGTGCCCGACCGAACGATGCCACATGGGAGAAAATGGAAAACGGGCCGCCTGAACGTGCACAAGGAACCTAGGTGGTCACAACTTAGCAAAGCTGATACAGGCACCCTCGAATGAAACTGTCCGACCCGAACATGCTCGGTCGAGCGACCTCACACGGTGCAACACGACGTGCCCGACCGAATGATGCCACATGGGAGTAAACAAAAAATAGGCCACTCAAACATGCACAAGGCACCTGGGCAATCACAACTTAGCAAAAATGATATGGGCGCCCTCGAAAAAAACAGCCCGAACTGAACGCGCCCGGTCGGGCAACCTCGCACGGTGCGACACTACGCACCCGACCGAACGATGCCACAAGGGAGAAAATGGAAAGTGGGCCACTCAAATGTGCACAAGGCACTTGGGAAGTCACAACTTAGCAAACCTGATACAGGCACCCTCGAATGAAACAGGCCGACCCGAATGCACTCGGTCGGGCGACCTCACATGGCGCAACACGGTGCACCCGACTGAACGATGCCACATGGGAGAAAATGGAAAACGGGCCGCCTGAACGTGCATAAGGCACTCGGGCGGTTACAACTTAGCAAAACTGATACGGGCACCCTCGAACGAAACGGCCCGACCCGAACGCGCCCGGTCAAGCGACCTAATCACGAGGCGCAACATGGCGCACCCGACCGAACAATGCCACAAGGGAGCAAACGAAAAATGGGCCGCTCGAATGTGCACAAGGCCCCTGGGTAGTCACACCTTAGCAAAACTGATACGGGCACCCTTGAATGAAACGGGCCAACCCGAACATGCCCAGTCGGGTGACCTCACACAAGGCGCGACATGGCGTGCCCGACCAAACAATGCCACATGGGAGAAAATGGAAAATGGGTTGCCCGAATGTGCATAATGCACCCGGTCGGTCACAAATTAGAAAAACTGATACGGGCACCCTTGTACAAAATGGTTCGACCCGAATGCGCCCGGTTAGGCGACCTCACACGCCGCGACATGGCATGCCTGACCGAACAATGCCACATGGGAGAAAATGGAAAACGGGCCGCTCGAACGTGTACAAAGCACCCAGGCAGTCACAACTTAGAAAAACTGATACAGGCGCCCTCAAATGAAACAGTCCGATTCGAACGCGCCCGGTCGGGCGACCTCACAGAATGCGACACCGCGCGCCCGGCCGAACGATGCCACATGGGAGAAAACGGAAAACGGGCTGCTCGAACATGCACAAGGCACCCAGGCAGTCACAACTTACCAAAACTGATACAGGCACCCTCGAACGAAACGACCCAACTAGAACACGCTCGGTCAGGCAACCTGATCACAAGGCACAACACACTGCGCCCAACCAAACGATGCCACAAGGGAGAAAATGGCAAAAGGGCCGCTCGAACGTGCACAAGGCACCCGGGTGGTCATTGTTAGCTAGCTATAAAATTTGTTATATCAAATGTTGGCTAAATCATTTTTTGCAGCCTTCAAGAAACAAGTTTTATTGCTAAAAAATGTTATCTCTTGAAGATTATTGAAGGTCTCATGCTTCTGTCCAAATCTTCACTGCTGTTTCCATCTTAAAAAACTCTGAGATCCTGCTGATTTCATTGAGGAAATACTGCTCCAAAGACCATTTTCCCCCTCCTTCCACTTCCAAAACTAATCTAATTTTTACCCCTTTATTCCCCATAAAAATCCTTCATTTTCATATTTTTCCCCTTTCCCCTCCATCAAAACCCCTTTGATAAGGTTTTAGACCCTTTCTTTGCCTCATCGAAACTCTCAAAACCCTTTGAAAACATTGAAAATTGCATAAGAAATACATATTATTGTATAAAGGCTTAAGCCCCCTTGGGCTAAGTCCTAAAAACTACTTCCCCATTATATGCCCTGGTGCTGGAACCAGGCACTAGACCCATCAAGTGCTTATCACATCGGATTTCTCCTTCGGGAGCATTCTTAATGTTTTACCCCCACCTTCGATTACGATCGCCTGATCGCGCAATCCAACGGCCACGCTCCTACCCACGTCCTATGAAGCAGTAAACCAAATAACACAGGATTTTATAATATAAGTTTTGTATTGTGGAGGTGTTTGGATGATTTTCCATCATATTAAAAGAGTCCGAGGTTTGAACCTGGATTTTAATGGGTCAGAGAGAATACAACAAATTGCGTTAGCCTCGGGTTAACCCCACAGTCAATCACTGTACAAAATCAGAGCAGTTTTGATCGCACCGCCTTTGTGGGATAAGCTATTTTCCCCATTTGATCGCAATCAATGCCACAAGCCGACATGTGGCCCTGAGTGGTTTGGAGAAACCACCCTCCCTGAGCATTAAATATCGACTGTGAGATCAAGGCGATATTGGCGTGCGCCGTTCGATCTGAGGCCAGCTCATCGGACGGTGATCGCGCTCAAAAGAAGCTCGGGGGATTAACTAAGGTACGATGAATTTCTCAAAACATCTCTGCCATCGATCTGATCTGTAGATCGACGGCCCACAATCAGTCGCCCTGGTCCCCACGGCCATGACAACAGTTAGCAGTCCCACAGAACCGGTGGTACCCAATGCCTAGTCAGCATACACATCAGCACCCACGCGGCAACAACTGATTGGAGCGGGCCTTGTTTGGTTGCTCGCATGGTCATGAAATCCGGACCCAGGGAATTTTATATGGCGGATTTCATAAAAATTTCTGGTCACACTTGTGCTGACATCAGCAGGCCCCAATTTGGACCTGGGGAACTTTATATGGCGGATTTTATAAAAATTTCGGGTCAAAAACACCCTAACGTCAGCAGGCTCCTTTTGTGACCCGAAATGGTTATATAGCTTGGTTTTATCAAAATTTTTGAAGTCCGGATATATTATTTGGTAAGGGTGATTATATGGTTTTTCCATTATATACTGAAGAAAGGCCGAAGGCTGGGGTTTCAATTCTCGCGCCTTCGATCCTTTAAAAGGAAGCCATCTGTGGGTTAAAATTTTCATGTCTCATCAATGCTTCAAAGGCATTGATGGCTCATGATCCCTACGTAGCACTGCACACCAAAAAAACACAGTGAATAAATCACAAACAAAGAGTATCGGTGTCGAAGATAGAACGCGCTAGAACAGGAGATTGAAGACAAATTTGTGGGGATTACGGCTAATATTGATTATCAAAAGCCTAATCCCCCCAAAATAAAAACCCAGTTAAAGGAAAATCACAAGTGTTTTATCAGATAGGAAAGCCTCCACCACCACATCTGAGGAAAATTGATTCCTCCCATTTACCACAGTGCTTCATGTGCCTCAAAGCATTCAAATAGAGGCCGAAGTTATTGATTAAGATCAGATATTTGCCTCAGCACATCCAGAGAGTTAATTCTGCAAATAAGCTTAATGACAAAATATCAACAGAGTTACTTTAACCTAACATAGAGCCTCAAAAGTCAATAAGAGCTCCTGCTGAGCTTAATCTTAAATGAAAAACATTAATACAGACAGAGCACCTGTAAAATTCTTCATCGAGCCCCCCAAAGGCCGAGAAGCCATTAAGACTGTATTAATTATCTTTGGAGATATTTTATCAGATCTCACCTCCTCATTCTTCTATAAATACTACTGGAGAAGATGAGAGAGGGGTTGGTTGGGTTGGTTGCTGAATTTGGAAATATACTTGAGCTTGAGACTTCTACTTGTAAATAGTGTTCACTAGCTCTTGGAGCTCTTCTTGTGATAGATAAGTTAGGTTGAGAAGTGTAGATGATTTCTAAATTAAAGCATTGGACTTAAAGCTGTAACTGGTTTGGAGCATCAATACAAGCTGATTTATGGGATCCTGGTCTATGTCGACGGTGATGTTATTTCTTACTGTAAATTGTTATTTTGTTTTTGTTTTCACTGTGTTCATATTATCTTATAAAGAACAACATGCATAGAGTTAGGACCTACTGTATATCAGTACCCTTCTCTGACTTAAAATCTTTATCTAAATGTTTTCTTCTAATTTGTGTTATTGAGGAATGATCTAATTCAGTTCAAGCATAGGAATGCTGGCGTTTCCTCGTCCTACTGTTTGAGCTAGTTGTTATTCTTAAATGTTATTTTCAGTATATGTTAAGTAGAGATGAACTAAGGAAGATATGGTGTGCCCTGGTCCTAGTTTTATCCCCAAAGACTGTCTAAATGTTTCCCTTGGAATGTGTTAAAAGCTGGCTAGTTTCGAAGTACTTACAAGATCTTAGGCCATTCTTTGTTATCTTTGTGTTTGTCTTGAAAGTTACCAAGTAGAGCAGAGCTAGGAGAGGATTTGTGGTGAGCTCGACCCGCTAGTTTCTACTCCAATAGTTGCCTTCAAGTTTCCCTCTGTTTTTATATGTTTTCTATCGAAAGTGTATCAAAATTTGGCTAGTTTTGAAGTACTTATCAGATCCTGGATTGCTTTTATGTCTTTCTTAAGTGTTTTTCAAAGGCTGGCTAGTTTCAAAGTACTTACCAGATCCTAGGCTACTCTTTGTTCTCCATTTTTTTTAATTCCCCTTCTTTTTGTCTCATTTCATTCCATAAATCAAACTTTAAAGAGATCCTTAGACATAGATGACTTGCCCCATGGACCACTCTTGCCCCTTGTTGTTTCAATTAAACCCTATTATGACTCCATAGCCCAAAGGACTAAAACTTGCAATTATATATCTTTTTGGTCAAAGCTTGTTCTGATTGCTTGCAACTTCACACCTTTGAAACTCTTTGCATTTAGAACTTTCCACTCAAGCATTTTTCATGCTCAACCATCCAAAAGAAAAACAAACCCTCGGCCTTCATAACTAGCCTAATATCATTACCCAAGTCTTCAAAGAAAAATCCATCTTTTCACTTATTGGAGAGATCCCTCTCCGGATTCAGGAGGGCTAGATCCTAGAATCCCAAAGTGGTTGAAATAATGTTCTCCCTGCAGTTGGACTTTTGCCAATCTTGCTAATTACAGGGTGCTAAAATTTCTGGCGACTCCGTTGGGGACTCGAACCCAGAATCTCCGGTTCCCCTTAAAGTTTCATACAAACATTGTTTAGTGAGTAAGAAGCAACCTTTTCAAGCACTACCAAGAAATGGTAATCATGATGAAGCTTGTTTGAATCAGTGACAAACTAGGCAAAACATAGGATTCTCATAAGAGTTTTTCTAACCTTGAAATATCAGCTGGCTTAGCCATAAGAGTAGATTGTCTTTGTCTCATAACCATAGCTAAGTTTTGAAACAGATTTAGGAAACTCTTAACAACCAATAGGACTAAAAAATAACTCAGAAAACCCAAAAATATTTCAGATTGGTATCCAATAAACATGGTGGTAGACCATAAAACCTTTTACCTCCTTAGGAGCTAAAAACTTCCACTTGGCGACCCCACAATCATTAACAGACCTTAAGACTCCACTGGGAAGAACCCTTATCATTGTAATATCATTCAAACTCAGTTAGAGGATTGTAGGATTAAAATTTGTGCAAATAGATTAGTTTACCTTTTAAAGACTGTCATACCTGGTTGAACTTTTCTTGTTTATTATGGTCTGAAAAACATAGTATAGTGGCTCCTAGAAAGATTCACACTAGAGCCTATCCTAACACTGATCCACCTGAGATAGTTGATAACCCAAGGAGTATCCTTAAGAAGTCTCCTAGGATTTAATTATCAAATATTTTCAGATCACCCTTGAGAGCTAATTCAGTTCCTGAAAATCTTTCAGCTCTACAACAATCACAAGTTGACTTAGTAAATCCCTTTAGAACTAGGTCATTTGATGATATAACTCAGCTAGATTCTGAGTCTTCACTTTCATCCCCATAAACAAGTGAACATCCTAGTAGTAGAGAAACACCACCACCTGATTTACATTTCCTTCACAATTTAGGTGTCTCTCATCCAAGATCAGCTCAGCAATCTACTGTTGTTCCATCCACATCTGTTCACCAAAAATTCACTGTCCAAACCACTCCACTTCAGCCCACTTTTCCTTTTGTTAATCCACCTCTTGTGAATCCACCCCCACCACATATCATGGCTGCATGGTATGCTCCCTTAGTCCTTCCTGTACCATTAGTCAATCTTCCACAGAACTATTAGTCCAAAATTCCATTGTATGATGCTAGTAATGCTACAACTGCATCACAACATGTGGATAAGATGAATGAATACTTTGACAGAAATGAAATTGATGATGATTCTGTCAAACTTAGACTATTTTATCAGAGCTTAGGGGGAGAAGTAAGAAAATGGTTTAATGGCTTAACCCCCCATAGTATCAATGATCTCCAAGCCTTCCATCAGATTTTCTTAAACAAATGGGAGGTGAAGATGAACCCTCTCCAAATCCTCTCCGATTTCAAGAATATTCGCAGAAACATTGGGGAATGTGTACAAGCTTACTGCACCAAATTTAACAGTGTGTATAATGCACTTCCCCCATATCTAAAACCTCTACAAGGCTCAGCTTTAAACAAGTTTCCTGAAGGGTTCGACCCTGGGATGGCCTATCAGTTGAGAGAGAGAGATCCTGCAACTCTTGAAGAGATGAAAAAAGGTGCTCTTACTGTGGAAGTCAAATTGATGGAGAAGAGAGCAAGAATGAAAAATGAGAAGAGAGTGTCCTTTAAGGAAGAAAATACACCCTCTACTTCCAACTCAAAGATGGAGAGAATGATGGAGGAGATGATGAAGAAAATGAGTATACTTGAGAGAGCACAAGCCAGTCAAAACCAAACTGCTCCTCAAAACAGAAACCAGAACCAAAATTAGAATTTTAGAAGGAACCAACCTCCAAACAGACCTAGGGAAGATGATCAACATATCACTCCTCCCTTTCATCAAAACTATGTAAGTGAGGTTGAGGAAACATATGAGATAATAGAGGAAGATGATATCAACATGATGGGGGTGTATAATGATGACTTTGAAGTCCATTATGATAGAAAACAAGGTCTTTATACACCTTATGATGACAAAAGAGATGATGATGAAATTTATTATCAAGACATGGAAAACGTCATCATAGAGTCTCAAAGAGAATATGAACTTAGAAGCAAAACCAGTCAACAAACTCCCAACACCAAAACCTCTGAAAAATCTTCACAAAACAACACTGCAACCAAGCCTAAAGTTGTCAAACAGAAGGAAAAAACAGTAGCTGTGAATTCTGATAAAGGTAGAGAGAAAGGCACTCAAAACAATGAAAAACAGAGTGCAGACATTAGTAGTACTAACACTTCAGCTAGTACTCCTGTTAAAACCAATGTGTCAAATGTAAATAGAAAAAATCAGCAAGCTGATGTTGTTGATAGACTAGCAGCTAGTAAGGCTGAAACAAGTTTTTCAAAGAACCAAATTCCTTTCATCCTAGAACAGGAAATTTCAAAGATCAAAATCTCTGTTCCCCTGACTGAGTTAGTTGCCTAGAATGTATATAGGACCCAAATTTTGAAGGCTTTAAACATAGAGGACCATAATGACATAGTCAATTTTAACGATGACCAGCCAGAGCTCATTTTTGGTCCTAAGATTGAAGGTAGATATCAAGAGGGACCTGTTCCTTCCTTTTATCTAAGTTTAAATGTTCATGACAAGATTTTGCATAACGATATGCATGATTCCGGGGCTTCTCATAATTTAATGCCTAAAGCTGTGATGGAGAGCCTGGGTCTTGAAATCACCAGACCCTACAAAGACCTTTAATCCTTTGACTCAAGCAGAGTAAAATGTTTAGGATTAATTAAAGACCTCTGTGTTAACTTAGCTCAAATTCCAGCCAAATTTTTAGTAATGGATATTGTTGTGGCTGATGTGCCCCCAAAGTATGGAATGCTATCATCTAGGTCTTTGGGAGCTAAGTTACAAGGAAATATGCAGATGGACATGACCTATGCGACCATCCCTGTTTTCAATCAGACAAGAAGACTTTACAGGGAGTCTCATATGCAATACATAGTTACAAGTCAAGACAGACCTCAAAACTCTCCTCTGTATTCTGTAAATTCAGGCCTTGATTCTTTTATTCTGTTTAACGATGAAAAACTTAGTGAAAAAGTCACTTTAACAGATTTAATAGCCGACAGGGAGGAAGAGGAACACAACTCAAAAATGTTAGAACAGTTTGCTGAACCTGTAAAATTTGGCAAACAAAACACAGGTCTTGAGCTACAAATCATGTATCCTTTGTTTTTAAACATTGAGAGTCAAGAAAGCAGTCCTCAACACAATAAAAAATCTGAGGAGTTAAAACAAGCTCAACAATGTGCTGACCTCCAAGAACAATTCGATAGCACACTTATTAAAGAGCATAGTGACCCAAATGATAAACTTGAGACTAGTCCTCTATGGAGTATGCACTTCGATGGGTCTTGCACTAAGATCAACGCTGGTGCAGGTGTCTGGATACGCAACACTTAGAATAACCACACAGAAAGCCTTTCCTGCAAATTAAACTTTCAGTGTTCCAATAACATAGCAGAATATGAATCCCTTCTCTTAGGCTTATGATTGTTGAAGAAGTTAGGAGCCAAGAGAATCAATGTGTATGGGGATTCAGAATTAGTCATTAGGCAAGCCAATGTGGAGTATAACGCAAATCATCCTAGACTTAGGGCCTACCGAAACGATGTCATGGACCTTTTAAAAACTTTTGAGGAGCACCAGATAATTTTTGTCCCAATAAAAAGAAATATTGCAGCCCACAATTTAGCCTTTGCAGCTAGAACATGCTTAACGCCATATGAAACCAAAGAATGCACAACTCAAATAAAATTCAGACCAGCCGTACCTGATAACGAAAAATACTGGCAAGTATTCGACGGGGACAAACAAATAGAAGACTTCATGCAATTCAGAAATGAATTCGAACTACCCAGTTTGGACTCAGATTATGATACAGACTGCAGTGAAGAAAATTTTCTTGGTGAAGAAGAACCATCTCTTGAATTTGTTAATATTAATATACTTTCAAGAAAACTTCAAAACAAAACAGAACTGACTGGAGAATTAGGAACAAAAGAGTTAGAAACCTTGCAGTCCAAATATGAAAGTTTGCTTAAGGGTCTCACACCTTTAGAAGATTTGTCTGATTTTAACGATGTGGCCAGAAAGCCAAAACCAGAACCTGTAGAAACTAAAGTGAAAGAGTGAAATATAGGTAGTGAACTTAAACCGAAAATGATTAAACTGTTTAAAACTTTACCAGCTCACATTAAACTCAAATACGTAGAGATGTTTAAAGAATTTTCTGATGTTTTTACGTGGGGTTACGAAGATATGAAATCCTATGACACTGAAATAATACAACACAAAATCCCTCTCAAGGAAAACCAAAAACCATTCAAACAGAAACTGCGCAAAATAAACCCTGTACAACTCCCTTTGGTTGAGAAGGAGATTAAAAAGATGTATGAAGATGGTATTATTGTCCCTATTAGATATTCTGAGTGGGTGTCTAATCTGGTGTCAGTTAAGAAGAAAACTGGAGAGATCAGGCTTTGTATAGACTTCAGAGACTTAAAAAAAGCTTCATTAAAAGACAACTACCCTTTACCTAAGATGGATCATATTTTACAAAGGGTGGTAGGGTCTAGAAGAATTTCTTTTCTTGATGCTACTCAGGGTAAAATCAAATCTTATTTCACCCTGCTAATCAATTAAACACAACCTTTACTACACCATGGGGCACTTTCATGTATGTGAAAATTCCCTTCGGTCTAATGAATGCTGGAGCAACTTTTCAGAGAGCCATGGAAATAGCATTCTCAGAAGAACTGGGCTTCTTCATCATTATATACCTCGATGATGTCACTGTGTTTTAAAAAACAGATGAAGAGCACTTGGCACATTTAAGAAGAGTTTTCTAGAAATGCAGAAAGTTTGGGATATCTTTGAACCCTAAGAAGACACTTTTCAGTCTCCAAGAAGGTAAACTTCTTGGGCACATTATCTCAGAAGAGGGTATTAAAATAGATCCCAAAAGGATTGAGGCCACATTGCAAATCTCTCATCCTTGAAACATCAAGGAGTTGCAATCTTTCATCGGAAAGATTAAATTTTTGAGAAGGTTCATCCCTAACTTGGCTGAGCTCCTTAGAAATATAACAAACATGTTGAAGAAGGAGCAAGGGGTAAAATGGACCTTGGAAGCAAAGAAGTCTTTTGAGGTGGTGAAGCAAGCGTTAACCAAAACACTGGTTCTAATAAGTCCTGATTTTTCAAAAGATTTTTATATTTTTTTGTTTGCATCAGAACATACCATAGCTGCTGTCCTTTCACAGAAAAATCCACAAGGACAAGAACAACCTATTGCATTCTTTAGCAAGGAATTGAGGGGTGCCCCTCTGACGTATAACATTATGGAGAAGCAAGCTTTTGCTTTGGTTAAAGCTTTGAAATACTTTAGAGTATACATCTTGCACTCACACATCATCGCCTTTGTCCCAAATTCAGTTGTGAAATACATTCTAACACTGGACCCATATGGTAAGAGAGGTAAGTGGATTGCTGTTATCCTTGAATATGATTTAGAGATAAAACCCACTAAACTTATCAAAGGTGAAGGTCTAGCTAGATTAATGGCTGAATCAAATTTTGAAGTTATTGATATAAATATGATTGATGCTTTGGATGACCAAGAAGGATTCTCGACTCCCATTTTGGAAGACCATTTTATAAATTCCTCTTGGTATGTTGATATTATTTATGTTTTGCTTAATTTAAATACACCTCCTGATTTGACAAAAACAAAGGCAAGGTTCCTAAAGTTAAAAGTTGTAAGCTATTGCATTATAGATAAATGTCTTTATTGGAAAAATGCAAGTGGTATATTGCTTAAATGTTTCTGAGTTTGATGCAGAGAAGGTTAAGCACGAATTCCATGAAGGGGAGTGTGGAGGCCACCTATATTGGAAAACAACAGCCAAAAAAATCTTGAGGGCTAGTTACTATTGGCCTACTCTTTTTTATGATGTACACAAAATGATTATTGCCTGCCATAAGTGCCAACTTTTTGAAGGAAAGAGAAAACTGCTACCTCTGCCTCTGCATCCAATCACTGTTGAAGCTCCTTTTCAACAATGTGGACTTGACTTCATAGGAGAAATCCATCCACCATCTTCTGCTCAACATATATGGATTATCACTTCCACATACTATTTCACTAAGTGGATAGAAGCCATACCTTGTAAGCAGGGCAATGATTCTGTTATTATAAAATTCATGGAGACTGACATTCTCTCCAGATTTGGCTGTCCTACCAAGATCATCACGGATAATGCAGTCGCATTTGGATCGAAGAAGATGGTTGAATTCTGTCACAGATATCAGATAACATTGGGGCATTCCACGGCCTATTACCCTCAAGGTAATGGACTTGCAGAATCCTCAAACAAGAGTTTAGTGAACATAATCAAGAAACTGTTGGAGGACAACAAAAAGTCTTGGCATACAAAACTAGTTCATGCACTTTGGGCTGACAGGTTGACTTTGAAGAAATCTATTGGTATGTCACATTTCCAACTTGTGTATGGTATTGATGCAATTTTTCCAACCAGCCTTGGTGTACCAGTGATGAAGTTGATTCAAGATTTGCAAAATGAAGATAATGACATGATCAGAAGAACAAATCAGACCATTCATCTTCAGCAAACCAGAGAGGAGGTTTATAACAAAGCATTGCAGAAGCAGGACAGCATTAAAAATATTTTTGCAAAAGAACAAAGGCCAGCAATTTCAATATTGGGGACAAAGTTTTGAAGTGGGACTCAAGGAGGGAAGACAAGGGCAAGCATGGAAAATTTGACAACTTATGGCTTGGCCCTTACTCTATTCATTCAGCTGCTGGTAACAATCCCTATTTCTTACAAGAGTTGAATGGAGCAGAATTGTTTGGGGGTCCTGTCAATGGCACGATGCTTAAGCATTACTTCTCTTGATCCATTTCATGTTCTGAAAGCCTTTTTATCTTTTTCCATTATAAATATCTCATCCACCCCTGCATTAGAAGTTAGAAAAATAAAAAATACAAAAACAGTGAAAGAAAGAAAAGAAGGCAGATTGCAAAAACAAGAAAGGTATAGCCCCATACCAAAAAGAGAAACAAATTCTGAAAGTGTGAAAGCTTAAATTCCACTCCTAAAAAACACACTTCTAGTTAGTAAAACAACCTAATCTTGACTAATTAGTTTTAAATTTTCTGCTGATAGGATAGTGAATTCGTTTTTCCAAACTTTTTAATCTTGGATTATCAGTAGATAGTTTAGGATAGAAATCAAAGGTTCAAACATGCTCAAAAAATGAACCTAAGTTTCCAAAGAGAGGTGACTCAAATATTTTTTATTTTAAGAGTAAAAAAAGAAGTAAATCTGGTTTTAATCAGCTTAAAATCTGAACCAGTCAACAAAGGAAAGACAACTCAAAACAAAAGTCAAAACGGAGCTGTAAAAAAGATGAAGGAAGTGCTTCAAAGTTTCAGATCTAAGCCTTCCATTTTGATTTAATTTTCTACAAAATAATATCTGTGTAGCTTTTTTTTATGCCATAGGTCAGCAACAAGTTAGATTGTTCAATCCTGACTTGTATGCTTTTAAATTTCTGTTGTAGAATGTAGAGAATAAAAATCTGTTGGATAGTTTAATCCTGACATATAGTAGATTAGGTAGAGAATCATATGGGCTCAACTGTTTAATCTGAGTTCATGGAGAAATAAGGAGTAGAAATAGATTATATTTCCTGCTTTCAAAAGAATAAAATGTTGTAAAATATTTTGCCAATCCAAGTGCACTCTAATGAAGAAAAAATGTTAGATCTGTAGGATTGGGTAGGTAGAAAGCTTGTTGATGAAAGATCCATTGTTTTTATGGCTGCTAATATGTTTTTAGAGCAAAAGAAGATCATTGAAGGAAAGAAAGGCAACCCAATGGGTAAGGCACTGATCAACCTCCCAGAGAATGCAAGTCTGAAGTCCTTGATGCCTTCAAGAAGGCACCATCCCGAAGTGGAGCCACTGTTAGCGAGCTATAAAATTTGTTATATCAAATGCTGGCTAAATCATTTTTTGCAGCCTTCAAGAAACAAGTTTTATTGCTAAAAAATGTTATCTCTTGAAGACTCTTGAAGGCCTCATGCCTCTGTCCAAATCTTCACTGCTGTTTCCATCTTAAAAAACTCTGAGATCCTGCTGATTTCATTGAGGAAATATTGCTCCAAAGACCATTTTCCCCCTCCTTCCACTTCCAAAACTAATCTCATTTTTACCCCTTTATTCCCCATAAAAATCCTTCATTTTCATATTTTTCCCCTTTCCACTCCATCAAAACGCCTTCGATAAGGTTTTAGACCCTTTCTTTTCCTTATCGAAACTCTCGAAACCCTTTGAAAACATTGAAAATTGCATAAGAAATACATATTGTTGTATAAAGGCTTAAGCCCCCTTGGGCTAAGTCCTATAAACTACTTCCCCATTATATGCCCTAGTGCTGGAACCAGGCACTAGACCCATCGAGTGCTTATCACATCGGATTTATCCTTCGGGAGGATTCTTAATGTTTTTCCCCCACCTTCGATTGCGATGGCCCGATCGCGCAATCCAATGGCCACGCTCCTCCCCACGCCCTCTGAAGCAGTAAACCAAATAACACAGGATTTTATAATATAATTTTTATATTGTGCAGGTGTTTGGATGATTTTCCGTCATATTAAAAGAGTCCGAGGTTTGAACCTGGAGTTTAATGGGCCGAAGCGAATACAACAAATTGCATTAGCCCCGGGTTAACCCCACGGTCAATCACTGTACAAAATCGGAGTAGTTTTGATCGCATCGCCTTTGTGGGATAAGCTGCTTTCCCCATTTGATCACGATAAATGCCACAGGCTGACACGTGGCCCTGAGCGGTTTCGAGATACTGCCCTCCCCGGGCGTTAAATATCAACTGTGATCTCAGCGCGATATTGGCGTGCGTCGTCCGATCTGAGGCCGGCTCATCGGACGGTGATCACGCTCAAAAGAAGCTCGAGGGATAAACTAAGGTATGGTGCATTTCTCAAAACATCTCCGCCGTCAATCTGATCTGCAGATCGACGACCCACAATCAGTCACCCTGGTCCCCACGGCCACGACAGCAGTCAGCAGTCCCACAAAAATGGTGGTCCCCAATGCCTAGTTAGCATACACATCAGCACCCACACGGCAGCAAGTGATTGGAGCGGGCCTTGTTTGGTTGCTCACATGGTCGTGAAATCCGGACCCGAGGAACTTTATATGGCGGATTTCATAAAAATTTCCGGTCACACTTGTGCTGACATCAGCAGGCCCCAATCTGGACCCGGGGAACTTTATATGGCAGATTTTATAAAAGTTTCGGGTCAAAAACACCCTGACGTCAGCGGCCTCCTTTTGTGACCCGAAATGGTTATACAGCTTGGTTTTATCAAAAGTTTTGAAGTCCAGATATATTATTTGGTAAGGGTGATTATATGGTTTTTCCATTATATACTGAAGAAAGGCCGAAGGCCGGGGTTTCAATTCTCGCGCCTTCGATCCTTTAAAAGGAAGCCATCCGTGGGTTAAAATTTTCATGTCTCATCAATGCTTCAAAGGCATTGATGGCTCACGATCCCTATGCAGCACTGCACACCAACAAAACATAGTGAATAAATCACAAATGAAGAGTATTGGTGTTGAAGACAGAACGCGCTAGAACAAGAGATTGAAAACAAATTTGTGGGGATTACGACTAAGATTGATTATCAAAAGCCTAATCCCCCCAAAATAAAAACCCAGTTAAAGGAAAATCACACGTGTTTTATCAGACAGGAAAGTCTCCACCACCACATCTGAGGCAAATTGATTCCTCCCATCTACCACAGTGCCACCTGTGCCTCAAAGCATTCAAATAGAGGCTGAAGTTATTGATTAAGATCAGATATTTTCCTCAGCACAACCAAAGAGTTAATTCTACAAATAAAATTAATGAAAAAATATCAGCAGAGTTACTTTAACCTAACACAGAGCCTCAAAAGTCAATAAGATCTCCCACTGAGCTTAATCTTAAATGAAAAAAATTAATACAGACAGAGCACCTGTAAACTTCTTCATCGAGCCCCCCAAAGGCTGAGAAGCCGTTAAGACTATATTAATTATCTTTGGAGATCTTTTATCAGATCTCACCTCCTCATTCTTCTATAAATACTACTGGAGAAGATGAGAGAGGGGTTGGTTGGGTTGGTTGCTGAATTTGGAAATATACTTGAGCTTGAGACTTCTACCTGTAAATAGTGTTCACTGGCTCTTGGAGCTCTTCTTGTGATAGATAAGTTAGGCTGAGAAGTGTAGATGATTGCTAAATTAAAGCATTGGACTTAAAGCTGTAACTGGTTTGGAGCATCAATACAAGTTGATTTATGGGATCCTAGTCTATGTCGACGGTGATGTTATTTCTTATTGTATATTGTTATTTTGTTTCTGTTTTCATTGTGTTCATATTCTCTTATAAAGAACAACATGCATAGAGTTAGGACCTACTGTATATCAGTACCCTTCTCTGACTTAAAATCTTTATCTAAATGTTTTCTTCTAATTTGTGTTATTGAGGAATTATCGATTTCAGTTCAAGCATAGGAATGCTGGCATTCCCTCGTCCTACTATCTGAGCTATTTGTTATTCGTAAATGTTATTTTCAGTATATGTTAAGTAGAGATGAACTAAGGAAGATATGGTGTGCCCTGGTCCTAGTTTTATCCCCAAAGCCTGTCTGAATGTTTCCCTTGGAATGTGTTAAAAGCTGGCTAGTTTCGAAGTACTTACAAGATCTTAGGCCATTATTTGTTATCTTTGTGTTTGTCTTGAAAGTTACCAAGTAGAGCAGAGCTAGGAGAGGATTTGTGGTGAGCCCGACCCGCTAGTTTCTACTCCAATAGTTGCCTTCAAGTTTCCCTCTGTTTTTATATGTTTTCTATCGAAATTGTATCAAAGGTTGGCTAGTTTTGAGGTACTTACTAGATCCTGGATTGATTTTATGTCTTTCTTAAGTGTTTGTCAAAGGCGGGCTAGTTTCAAAGTACTTACCAGATCCTAGGCTACTCTTCGTTCTCCATTTGTTTAATTTCCATTCTTTTTGTCTCATTTCATTCCATAAATCAAACTTTAAAGAGATCCTTAGACATAGATGACTTGCCCCATGGACCACTCTTGCCCCTTGTTGTTTCAATTAAACCCTATTATGACTCCATAGCCCAATGGACTAAAACCTGCAATTATCTATCTTTTTGGTCAAAGCTTTTTCTGATTGCATGCAACTTCACACCTTTGAAACTCTTTGCATTTAGAACTTTCCACTCAATCCCTTTTCATGGTCAACCATCCAAAAGCAAAACAAACCCTCGACCTTCATAACTAGCCTAATATCATTACCCAAGACTTCAAAGACAAATCCATCTTTGCACTTATTGGAGAGATCCCTCTCCGGATTCAGGAGGGCTAGATCCTAGAATCCCAAAGTGGTTGAAATAATGTTCTCCCTCCAGTTGGACTTTTTCCAATCTTTCTAATTATAGGGTGCTAACAGTCACAACTTAGCAAAACTGATACGGGCACCCTCAAACGAAACGGGTTGACCTGAACGCGCCTGGTCGGGTGCCCTCACATGGCGCACCCAACCGAACGATTCCACAAGGGAGAAAATGAAAAACAGGCTGCCCGAACGTGCAAAAGGCACCTGAGTGGTCACAACTTAACAAAACTGATACGGGCGCCCTCGAACGAAACGGCCCGACCCGAACACTCCCGGTTGGGCAACCTGATCACAAGGCATGACACGGCGTGCTCGACTGAACGATGCCACATGGGAGAAAATGGAAAATGGGCTACCCAAACTTGCACAATGCACCCGGGCAGTCACAACTTAGCAAAACTGATACGGGTGCCCTCGAACGAAACGGGCCGACCCGAACGTGCCCGGTCGGGTGACCTCACACGGTGCGACACGATGCGCCTGATCGAACGATACCACATGGGAGAAAACAGAAAATGGGCCGCCTGAATATGCACAAGGCACCTAGGCGGTCATAACTTAACAAAACTGATACAGGCGCCCTTGAACGAAACGGTCCGACCCGAACGTGCCCGGTCGGGCGACCTCACACGGTGTGAAACGACTCTCCTGACCAAATGATGCCACATGGGAGAAAATGGAAAACGGGCCGCTCGAATGTGTAAAAGGCACTCAGGCAGTCACAACTGAGCAAAATTGATATAGGCACCCTTGAACGAAACAACCTGACCCGAACGCGCCCGGTCGGGCGACCTGATCACACGGCGCGACACGACGCGCCCGACCAAACGATGCCACATGGGAGCAAATGGAAAATGGGCTGCCCAAATGTGCACAAGGCACCTAGGCGGTCACAACTTAGCAAAACTGATACAGGCACCCTCGAACGAAATGACCCGACCCGAACGCGCCTGGTCGGGCGACCTGGTCATAAGGTGCAACTTGGATTTCATAGAAAAATATGAAGGTTGATATTTCAAGTTGATTATCATCGTGTTAATATCTGAAATAAGTATCTTTCATATAAATATATGGTTAATAAATTAGTCAATTTATCAATGTTACAAAAAAACGTCAATAATAATATATTTGGATCAATTTTATAAACATACGAAATATCTACAAAACTAAGATTCTTCTTAATATCCTTTTCATATTTCATTTGTTATAATATCAATTTGAAAGCTTCCCAATGGGTTCATTAACCCTTGAGCAAGACACTAACAATGGGTTCATAAGCCTCAATCCAAGCCACTACTCTCTAAGTTCATTTTCATTAGTTGTGCTCCTATAGAGTGAAGTATCTCTTTCAAAATAAAATATTCCTGCTCCCTAGAACCGCCTTGAAAAATAAATAACCCTTAAATAATTATCTTCTTGTGCCTTCTAATTCTAATGCTTGCCTCTTCAATATGTGTAGAGTCATGAATTTTCTCCCATTAAACGTTTTAGCCACTTCCTTTGGTTATGTGGGAATACCCTCTTCGTCACCCCTATTAGCTAGCTGTCAACACAACTAGAGTTCATTTATTTTTGATTCTCTCTATACATATATTAGTATGGTTCCCAACCATTCCATTTCTAGTCAAATTTATTATGCATCCAGTTCATTAAAGTGCACAATCTGACATTAATATTAACCAGCCCCCCTTAATCAAATCTCATTCCCCAAAATATGGAATATGTTTCCTAACTTATCGGTGATTTTAATTTTACAAAATAGAGATAATATTTACAATAAGATGAAATTCGTCCAGGCTATCACAATGACCCTATTGTACACTTTGGACTATGGATCTCATATATAACAATGATTCATGACCTTTAATTTAATTTTAACAAAAATTACCTGATACATAACAACAATCCTTCATTCCTTATATTCCCATAGCGTTTGGGATATTAGGAACAACAATTGAAGTAGATTTAGTGAGGAATAGATATTTCATGACCTTTGACATCACATCCTTCCATCATATGTCCACTCATACTTACCCTTTCATGAATACCTTTTGAATTATTCATTTTCTATTTAAAATAAATATCCATTTATCTTTGAACAACATAACAACCCTAATTCACTTTTGCATTCACTTTCTATTTTGAGGGTATGCTAGTATATTTTTTCTCATATACTTGTGAGGTCCCTTGGACAATGTATTCATATAGATGTAATACTTTTGAAAGGATGGTGAATTTGGTTGTTTATTAGTCCCTAACCATGGAGTATTTTAGTAACTTATGTTTGACTTGTATAGTTGGTTCTCACACTCATCTTACATACCAAATGTCAAAAGGTCAAACCTACGCTGAGATATGTTGTGTTGTTAAAATGTCGGTCTTACGACGCTTGGGAGAAACCGTCGGAAGAGCGACGTTTCTCATATAGATTTTGGTCTTGCGAAGTTTGGCTTCATAATGTCACAAGACCGACGTCTATATGAGAAACGTTGCTCTTCCGACGGTTTCTCCCAAACGTCGCAAAACCGACGAATGTGTAGTTGACGTTGCAATTCCGACGTTTTGTCCCATAAACGTCATAAGACTGACGAAGTGTTTAAAATGTTGCAGTTTCGAAGACAAACATAAACGTTGCAAAAGCGACGATATCCCTCAACATCGGTATAGCGACGGTTTGTGGCGGGATTTGAAAAATTGATAAAAAATGGGGAAATTTCCGACATTACGACAAAAGTGTTGAAAATAAAGTGTCGGAATTTCCGCCAAATGTACTAGTGACTGGTGCGCAATATCTTTTGGGCTATGGCATACCCAGACATATGACCACCACACGCTCTAGAATGGCATTCGTTCAAAACTTGTTCAACCTCTTCATGAGTCAAAAATCGTCGAAATATAGAATCCGCACCACGACGATAAAGTGTGTCCCCAACAATATTGTATTGCTGAGATTGGTAACGGATCTTTCGTCGATGTGAACATGAAAGTTCAGGCCGAAACGTTTGGGTTTGTAGATAAATGATGATATCCCCATACCAAGGATCTAGCATACTAATAAGAAACAAATATTCATCAATGATCAGATGCTCTACCACAGTTTTTGTCTCAATATTCGGGAAGTCACACATAAGTTCAGCAAACACCAGTGATTTCTTTGATTTGGATTTTTCAAATTCTAAATCAAACTCTATCCATTTAGATTATTTTCCCTCGAGAAATTTTTTAGTCAGAATATACATCATCGGGTTGCAATTAGAGATCACAATTTTTTTTCGTAACAAAATGTAATGACGAAAACGTTGGACAACTTGAATTGCTGCCAAGGCCAATTTATCAACATGCAAGTATTTAATCTCAGTTGGATTGAGATTCCGACTGAGATAATAAATCACATGCTCATTGTGGAATTAATCCTCCTGAACTAATACCATTCCAATGGTGGAATCAGAGGCAGCTAAGTATAAAAAGTAATCTTGGCTGTAATTTGGTGGATACAATAACGGTGCATAGCTCAACACATGTTTTAAAGAATTAAAAGACCGATCAACGATCTCATCCCAAATTAAAGGAACATTCTGTTTCAACAACCTTGTAAAACCTTTGGTTAACTCAACATAGTTATGGATAAATATACGCAGAAAGTTTGCTTTTCCTTGCAAACTTTGGAGTTAGCGAAGTGTGGAAGGAGGAGGTAAATTGATAATAGCCTCAACCTTCGAAGGGTCGACATGAATGCCTTCTTTCAAAACCACAAATCCTAGTAATTTACTAGATTGTATGCAAAAAACACACTTGTGGGGATTCAAGCGAATCTTATAATACCTACATCTCATAAAAATCGCTCGTAAATGAGTAGGGTGATCTTCCCTGTGTAATGAATGAGCAGGTAAATAATTGAGATAAGGTTGCACAATGTTTTTAATGTCATGAAAAGCATAGGACATTTCCCTTTGAAAATCAGATCAACATACTCCCTGCAGGGAGTATGTTGATCTGATTGTATCCGGAAAATCCATCCATAAATCAATACATTTCATTTCCAGCACAATCGTCAATAATTTAGTCGATATAAGCAGTTGGATAATTGTCTTTAGGACAAGCTTTGTTAATATCCCTATAGTCGACACGTACTCGTATTGTTCCTTATTTTTTAGTAACAGGAATGATATTAGATACCCAATATGTTAAAGGAATTGGAGAAATAAAACCTGCTTTTAATAATTTCTCAACTTCAGCTTTAATAGCAGCAGCTTTTCGTGAATGTATCAGAGGTAATCTCTGCCCGATAGGTTTAGCATTCGGGTAAGTATTTATTTCATGAATGACAATGTTGGGATCGATTCCTGGAATTTCTTCATAAGACCAGGAAAATATGTCACAGAATTCTTGAAATAGGGCTTTATATGTAGAAATTTAATTTGACATACAAGAAGAACCTATCTGAATGTTTTCAATAATTCCTAGTTTAATGGATATGTCAATGGAAACCGTAGAAGAAATATTTCCCAAATTAATTTCAAAATCCGAATTGGCAATCGATATTGGACTCTAAGGTTCATTGACATAATCAATTGGAAAATTAGATGAAAAATTATTTTCAAATCTATCAAGCTCATGTAAAAATGATGACCTATGATGGAGTCATCCCATGGTAATTCATCTATGGACAAGAATTCACGAATACTTTCATCAGTATGAAACATTTGTCAAAAAGGATCAGGAATTGATGTTATAGCTGAGCTTGATGGTGAAAATGATTCTTCGTTGATCACATTCATTGGATTATCATTAGTTGATAAAGGATTGTAAAATGACTGTACTACTTGATATGCTATCTCAAAAGGCCTCAAAGGCATCACGCCATTGAATGAATCCAGTTCTGATTCTAAAGGAGCTATCCAAGGATCATCAAATGGAATAGTGCTTAATGTAATCATATTTATATTAGCAATAGTACGTGGTACGTTAGGTGGATGCATAGAAAAAGTTCCCATTAAAGCGGAATCTTTGATTAAACCTACTCCTACATCCTCATAAGGGATAGTCGATTTTCCAATGTGCTGAATCCTATTCATAGAAGCTGGGTCAGACAAATAATATGAGAGCTGATCGATTTTCACAATATTTCCTTGATGAGGAAACATGATTAATCAAAAAATAGATGACACGACAACAGTCATAGCATAAAACGAACTTCAACCCAGAAGAAGGTTGTAATCTAGAGGGGCATCAACTACCTCCACATCTAAATTAACGGTTTTACCTTCGACCTCTATAGGTAGATCTTGAAAAATTCCAAAAGGATGGAATCCTCTTTTGTCAAAAGCTTTGAGAATTTTTGGAGATTAGTTAAGTGTCGGAGAACCAAGTGATTTCCAACAGTTTAATGACATGATACATGTAGATGCTCCTTCATCAATAACAGTACAAAAGCAACGCCTGTTTTTGACTAGTACTGGGATCTGAAAAGCCATCTGATGAGGCAGACAAGGTGTAAAATTTTCTAAATTGAAGACCATGAGGTTCGAATCCTGAAGATATACAGCTCCAATTGCTGATAAGAGTAACTTCCTTTGTGCTGGACATGATTGCAACACTTCTAAGGCCGAAATTGCTGAAGGAGATATTGCTAAATCCTCCACAATGTTGTAATTCTGAGTAGCTCTCGCATGTGGATTGAAAGCTGATTTATGAAGTACACCTTTAGCAGGTGGTTTGATTACTAAATCAGGATTAGGTTTCTCGATATGAAGTGGATCAGAAAACGAAGGAGATGTAGCTAGTGAAAAATTAGAATTTTCTACTTCTTTACCAACAACGAGATTTTTACTACCATAATCTTGCGATTGAGTCGCAACCATTACTTGGGACTTCATCAAAATATATGCTGATGTATTAGAAGAAGATCCAATCATTTTGTTATCTTGAATAGGAAAAGGATCCTTCAAGACAGCGGGGGTAGGTGAACCTTTGACGAACTTAGATACATTAGCGCTATGCGGACATTCCTTGGTGAAATGATCCTCATCATAGATAAGACAAGGATAACGAGGTTTCCGTTTATCATCAGTCAACTCATTTTTATCAATTTTTTCCTTGGGGGATGAAGTATGTTTAATTTTATTCTTCCCTTTCTTCTTGTTTCCATATTTTGACTTTGTAGTAGCTAAATATACAATGTGAATATCGAAAAAAGTTTCCAGGGAAGATTCTCCTTTTGGTGAATCAGGTAAAGTTATTATGGGAGAAGTAACCTTTGAATATCTCTTATTACTCTTAGCCGTACTAACTAAACCGATTACACCATCAATGGCATGAGACCCTAAAGGAGTCACTATTATTTGACCGAGACGTGGTAAATCAGGAATTTTTTCATACAAAGTACCTAACTGGGTATATACCAAGTCAAGATACTGAGCTTGAGTAATGACTTGTTCTTCCGTAACAACCCCTCCTTTAGCTACATCTTCAGTGATTTTTGGTAGCAATGATTTGATAAACCATTCTGCTAATATCTGATCCCGGATAAAAACTTTCACCAAAAATCCTCTACGTCTCCATTCATGTATATGATCTGATATGTATGTAGATGTGGATTGCTTTATTGAAGTTAATAATTCTGTGTTGTTGTCTTATCTGACTAGCAATTGGAAATGAGTTAAGAAAGTGGTTTCTAGGGCACTGAAATTGTTAAAAGAGCTTCATGGCAGTTCAATGTACCATTTGGGATCTACTCCTATTAACGTTCTCCGAAAAAATATAAGTCGAATAGAATCGTCAATTACTGAGTTGGATGCACACCAGAGGTGGTAAGTCATGACATGGTTGGAAGGGTCCTCTCCTAGTTTTCCTTCAAACTTTGGGATATCACTGGGCAACTTATGTGGCATTGGTGGCCAATACGGATGATTATAGATGGAATCATTCATAAGGTGCATTAAATCAGGTAAATCTAAAGTTGCTTTGAATGGTAACCTACGGTTAGGGTCTTGTGAAACTATACTAGTTCCAGGAGGAGGATATCCAAGATATCCTGGAATATCCTGTGCATTGGGAATCAGTATGCCCCCTGGATAACCAGGATTAACTAGACCATATTGGGGTTGTGTAGGTGTTTGACATGTATACCCAAGGTATGGTTGATATACTAGATTTTGCGCTACAGGTCCATATTGATACAACCCTTGGTAATGTTGATAAGTAAACTGAGGCTGGCTTATTATAACCGTACTTGTACCAGGTTGTCTTGCAGGCATTTGAATAGTATTCTAGGGTGCAGGTCTAGACTGTGGAACATAAACTTGAGGAATTGGTTTTGATACCTAAGGGGATGTAGAAATAGGAGCTACAAATACTCTAGGAATAGGTATGGTAGGTTGAACAGAAATTGGCGCAGTAGTTTGGGTTGGAGTTCTAGGTGTACTCAGACCGGGTTGATAAACATTACCTGATGTAGGTACCTGAATAGTAGGTTGAATAGGTTGGATAGGTTGGACAGGCTACTAATAAGGCACCCGCATGTTAGGTTGCAAATTATGTTGAGCTTGAGATGGATCCCACACTGTATAAGGTCTGGGATATGAAGGTCCCATAGAAGGTTATGGACAAGAAGGACCATAACTAGATTGATAATTTGGAACATAAGTTGGATAATTTACTGGATAATTCCCACTTCTAGGATAAAATTGTTGTTCCGAGTAAAATTGTTGCCCTAAAGGAGCTTGTAGACCCTGAGTTGTATACTGGCCTTGAGGTGGATATTGACCTTCAGGCATGTATTTACCTTGAGGTATGTATTTCTCTTGAGGTTTATATTGACCTTGAGGTTGCCCCCCAGGCTTTAAATTACTAACTTGAGCTTTCCTCCCAAGCTATAAATTACTTCCTTGAGGGTCAGGGTTTGGAATGTTTCCATACATCATAAAAATTTGTTCCATATTTACAGTTCTAGTATTTGATTCATGTAGTCCAGATGATAGCGTATGTTTATTAGGAAAAGGAGATTCCCCCGAGAAAGTAACAGAGAGTGACTGGTATCCTACAGGAGCTGAAGGACCACCATAAAAATATGTTTCTGGAGATTCAGAAAACATGGATGACTCACCAAACATGTTTAAAGGAGATCTATAAAATCTTGGTGTAGAAGGAAATGGAATTCAGGGTGGCGAATAATTCAGACCAACGTTCTGTAGAAAGTCTTCCAATGAAGAATACCAAGCGTCTTGTCTAAAAGGACTATAAAAAATTGATTCACGTTCTCTAATATCTAAAGTTTCCTAAGCCGAAGGAAGAACTATTTCTTCTTCAGTGTCGATAACTTCTTCAATACTAATGAGGCCAGGAGGAAGATCTTCTGTAATCCGAGTCTTCACTCTAGGTGAATAAGGATTACCAGGGGTTGGAGTAACAAACTCTAAATTAGGTTCAGACGTAGCAAGTTTAGTTTCTGACTCAGAAATTTCAAGTTCAGTAGATGATAATTCACTTGTTGTAGAAGCAAGTTCGGCTAATTCAGAAATTCAAATTTTCCAAGGAGTAAACTCGGTTTTTTGCTGTTGATCTACTTCATAATCAGGATGAATAATTATAGATGTTTCTTCCTATTCTGTTGATCCAGTCCCGGATGTTTGTCCTCTTTCAGATCTAAGTCTTTCTAATTGACTTGGTGTATATTCAGGGGGTTTCCCCTGCATTCTACATGGTTGTCTCAGTAATTCAGCCATGATTAAAACTTTTAATCACACACAATCAAAGAAATTTTCAATAAAAACCATAAAGTCTCTAAGGAAACAACCAAATGAATCACACACTTAGAAAAATCTAAGAGATCAATCCACACACAAACAATATATTCCCGCACTAAAAACACTAGTTGGTGATGAAATCCAACATCGTAGAATTTTAATGTAGAAATAGTGGTTGGAACAGTTACCTTGACAACTTGCTTAATGAAATAGACCAGTGCAAGTTTCTCTACTTAAACCATCTCAAGTGAAGATAACCCTCTGGAGAGTTCAAGTGAGTCTAGCCGACGTCTGCTCTAGGTACAGTGGGACCTTCCCTCCACCGTCACCTTGGGAAATAATCCTAAATTTTATGGCCACTAAGGTCACCAATAGGAACACATATACTTTGGGGAATAGTCTACGATCCGATATACACGCAAGGGCAGAGTACCAAGCTCAATCCCCTTGAAGGCTTCTTGATATAATCCAAGGTTTACCGACAAGTGACCCCAGGCTCCTCGACAATGGTCTATCCGAGGTTTACCATTTGTAATATGTGCACATCTTCTATCGTTCCCAATGATATAGGTATGATTACCTCACTAGTTCGGATATGATCTCATGCTTGACTCCTTTAGGAGGAGCTTCCTAGAGCATACATGCTACAATTGGATTTTCCCACTGCAAGATCGACTACTTGTTTGTTTTTATTTCCCTAGAAAGTTAACTAAAACCTATTCCAAGACACTAGCCTAAGCTATGTTGGTGGAAAAGAGCCCTAGAAAATATAAAATTTCTAGATTGATTTTAATTATGTGTTATTTTTAATTGGCAGTTTCTTGGGACAAGAGGTACGGAAATGAAAATTTGGTGATGTTTAATGACCCGACTCAAAATAAACTACAATGCACTATATGAGAAACAACTCATTACTTTTCATTGAAATCTAGCTATAGGAAAGATTTGTGAGAGATTTCAATAAATTTAAAAATATCAATTCCTTATTTCCTACATGAGAAACTTTGAAAAGAAGATAATTTGGAGAACTCAATTTCAAAAAGATCTTTGCTCAAAATGAAATTCCCTATAACATTTAGATCAGAAAAAAAAATCAAACTTTTTCCAAAAGAAAACTAAAAGTCTTTAAAACTATAAAATTCAAAACTAAAAAAAATCTCTAATCTTGAACTCTATCTAAAAGTTGGAGGATGTCTTAGCTTAGTTTGTAATCTAACCAAGATATTTTTGCTTATTTCAGCAAGAAAATTAAGCATCTAATAACAGGTTTAAAATGAAGTTTAGACCTTATCAATCTAAAAGGTTTTCTAAGTTTTCTAATGAAAACAAAATCAAATTTTCATAAGAGTAATAATTGCATCAAGTTCAATGGCTCAACAGAACAATGACATACCAAGTAGCTGAGGTATACAAAAGTTTCTGATTCAGAGCAACGACAGGACAAGGCAAACATTTACTCATAAAAGCAAACTAGCTGAAAAGATCACTTTAAACATAGAATTGTTGAAAGAAACTTTTCACGGAGGCCTTTGACAGTCAAGACAAATTGGGATAACAATAAAGAATTAAGTAATGGGATTCCAGAAAATAGAATTTCTACTTTTTCTAAAATTTTCCGAAAGTTCACAGTTTTTAATGGAATAAGATGCGGTACCACACTATATTACACTAAAATTTGTGGAGTCTACCACTCTTTTTTTAAACAAAAAGTGCAGAAGGCAGGAAAAGTAGAGAAAAAATAAAAATACAGATTTACAGTCAGGGATCCTATTGATTTTTCTACCCAATCTAGTTTTGAGCTAATCTTAGTCAAAGAAATATCAAAGAAATCTCAAAAATCAAACTAAAAATGAAAAAGAAAACTAAGTTAAAATTTTCCCCAGTGGAGTCACCATTTTGTTAGACAGACAAATCCCTCTTGCGTACAAGAGCGATCTCCCTAGTATCCTAAGGATATCTAGAAACAAACAGATAGATGTAGGCCATTTTCTCTAGACAATTTTGCTTAAGAAATACTAATTAACTATGGAAAGATGCTCCTACCTGAATTCCAATGCTTACTCGGTCTTCAATCCAGTCATTCTAGAAGGTATCGATCCAGCATGTAATATTTGTAATCAAAGACAAGCAAACAAGATCAAAAGCATCTGCAAGATATGATAATTCAAAAGAAATAATCTATCTTAGTGATCAAGGAATCCAAGAATTAAATTATTCAAAAGATAGATGAACAACTCATTGAGAAAATAGAATCCATTTGTATTAACTTTGAATAAAAATAAGAAACCTTACAACCTTGATGCCTTGATGTTTGTACAGGTTCTTCCGGGGTCTCGAACAACTGTTTTCCTCAGTTTGACAAGACTCCAACTCTCTGAATTAGCATAATACTATGGCTATGAGTATGTAATCTCTCTCATGCCAATGTTGCCAAATGTGGAGAGTATAATTTCTTTAGAAATTCTCTTCTACAAGCTAAGAAGTATCGTTGAGACTGAAACATGATCTCAATTTATAGCAGAAGGGAGGTAGTTTCAGCTCCAATAAAGAAGGGATAAAGCCCTCTCATCATGGGATTTCATCTCCAAAAACCAAGGGATAACTCCATTTATGAAGAGATAAAGGTTCATGAATGGAAGGGGCGAAGCTCGACTAGATAGAACTTCTAGAAGGCCCCAAATGGGAGAATATTCGACCAGCTGAGCTTCTAGAACTTACTTTTATTTTTATTTTACCTTTTACGGGGGTCTGCAATTTTAATGAGCAGAATGTGCGGGATGTGCTGCAGGTTTTATAGCAATAAACCGCGGTACCGCAAGAAATGACTAGGAAAAGTGCAGAGTTAGGCTTTTTAGGGTTTTAATAAGATTTTTCCCAATTCCAAGACTTGATTTAGGAACTTTATGATTTTGGACCTCTAAGAGAGAAATAAATAGGTAATGATGAACCCATATAGACAGCTAAATGTCATGGTGACAAATTTTAGTGTAACAATTTTGCATTTGCTTCACTTTTGGTGAAGCATAATCTAGTGAGATAAATATCAATCCTAGTGTACCAAGCTCAAGGTGTTTGTTTGAGACCGTACAATACTCGCCTAAGTCTTCACACATGATACTCTCGATCAAATGTCTCTAAATATTTTTGTTTCTCGATGTAAACTTCCTCCTCAATAACACCATTAGGGAATGTTGTTTTTACGTCCATCAGGTGGATCTTCCACCCCATTTGTGAAACTAGTGCAATAATTAATGTAATGGATGAATACTGTGATACGAGAGAAAAGGTTTAATACAATTTAATTAAGGCTCAACTTGAGAGAATCCTTTGGCCACAAATCTTGCCTTATACTTCTCTATGCTTTCATCTACTGTATGCTTAACCTTGAAGATCCATATTGAAACCACTATTGATTTATATGCCTATCTTGGGACCACTTCCCAAACATTGTTCTTCATGATGGATTCGTATTCTTCCACCATTGCATCAAACCAAACTGGTTTCTCAATTGCTTCCAAAAAAGAGGATGAATCATTCTCTACAATCTCAGTCATTAGAGCAATGTAGCCAGTTTACCTCTTAGGTGACCTCCTTTTCCTGCACAAATTTGAAGGAGCTCCCACATTCTCCCTCGCATCCTACACCGATCTATCAATTTTTCTTTTTATACCCTCTATGGATGGATTTTCTTGAGTGGATGTCTCCACCTTTCATCCTCTCTACTCCTCCATTTATGGCTGCTCCACAACTTCCTAAGGCTCCTCCTTTGGAGCTAAAATATTGTCTTTTGGTGGGATTTGCAGCTCCCTCCTAAGAGAGTATCTCATTAATTTCTCCTCATCAAAATTTACATCCCTTTTCACAAATTTCATTCAGAAGGAAGGTAAGTACACTCGGTAATTGTGTGGAGTTTTGGTGTAACACACAAAAACTCCCAAATCTAATCTCGGATCAGGTTTCTTCCTCGAATATTTGGAGACATGGTGGTAAACAAAGGCTCCAAAAATTATGAAATGAGACACATTCAAATTTCTCCCCGAAAAACACTCCTCCAATGTAATTGTACCAAGAATCCGACGAGGACTTTGGTTCTGCAAGTAAATTTTTGTGTTACATGCCTTTTCCCACAAATGCAGTGGTAAGCCTTGGTTATTGCAACATAGCTCTTGCAACTCCCACAATGATTTGGTTCTTTCTCTCAGCTACCCCATTCTACTATGGGTTGTGGGGAGTTGTTAGTTCTCTTCAAATTCCTTCTTTTGCACACAATTCCTTGAAGTCATTCGAAACATACTCACCTCCATTGTAATGACACCTCCCCTCACATATACCCACTTTCACCGACTTATCTAGGGTAAACATGAGATGAGGGTCCGCTAGGTCAAGACTGTACCTCCTAGTAGACCTTAAGTAAATGGAGTCGACAAACAAACCGTTTTTACTTCCCTTAGGTGCCACAAGATCCTCCAGGAGTAACCCAACTCCTCTAGGTATCCATCCCCTAAGACAACCCTTTCGATGGTTTTACCCCTAGTCACTCCCTTTCCAAGGCATCAGTGGGACTGAAGCGTTATTATATCAATGTTGTGCCAACGATTGTGGATTTTAAGACTAGATTATAGGGCTAGGGATAGGCCACACAAGGACAATGCTTATAAACAAAAAAATGACACTAGGACTAGGCTTGACCATCCCCAACAGAGACTGACATTCTGTCAAACACTTGGAAACAATGCAACCCACAAGTCATGAATACCAGATTGATCATAAGGGACTGGAAATTCACATGAAACTTATGAAGAAGGATAACCACACTCTCTCTTTACTTTTCTTAACATCAATTAGTTCTTTCATCCATTATTCTTTTAGTTACAAGTAAAAAAATGAAATTAACTATGACTAGAACCAATCACATAACCATAATTATAACCAAAACATAAACACATAAATAATCATAAGATAAAAACCATTAAATCCAAATAATAACAAGTACAAAATCAAGATAAATTAGCTTTCATTAAACATAGGGAAGATCCAAACAAGTGCAAGAATTCCACGTACCATCCGACCATAGACATGGTTGAACCAAATATTTATTTCATCCAATAACCCCCATGCCATATTCCAAGCATGAATGTGGGATCTCATGGATAAACCAATCCAAAAGCAACCAAGGGAATCCAGAGGTTAAACCACCTCCACCCTCACCATACCATGATCTCACTTAAACTAACACCGAGATCCATAAACCAAAACGAGCTTGGAATGTCTCCATATCTCATCACTATCCTTGAATAATTTTTCACCTCCTTGTCTCTAGGATTTACGGTAATCCACACCATATCACTAGGCCCTTACAAAGACACCATGCTCATTCTTTACCATGTATCCTGCCAAAACCGGTCAAGGGATTCCTAGGCCTTTGGGAATGTTCCTCAGACCATGTCCATCCTAGATTTTGAAACCATTCATAAATTACAAAGCTAAAAAATGAGAACAATACCATCACACCATGGCTATCTGGAAAAATGAAAGGCAAGGTTGAAAACCACTATCAAAACCTGACAAAACCGTGTAACCAACAACAAAAGAACCAAATACCAAAATGCACATTGTTGAAGTTCAAAAAGAAATTGCAGCACCTACACTAGTGTGGAACCAAGAGGTCCAAGAAGCACCTACACTAGTGTGGGACCACAGGTCTTAGCAGCACCTGCACTGGTGTGGGCTAAATTTGGTGCATGTCTATTTTAATTATCCCTTAATTAAAATGGACAATAAAATGTAATATTATCTAAAAAATACTTGTAATAGTTAAATGAGTGTGATAAACTCAGTTAGCTCATGAATTTTGAGTTGAGGGTAGTTAGTAGGGCATGCAGAGTGATTCTCTGGGTTGTTGAGTCCAAGTTGTAGTTGGTGCATTAGTTAATGCATGTTACATCAATTAACTCAGTCTAGGTGAGTTAAAGTCAATTGCGCTAGTTGTAACTGTTTGTTGCACTAGTGAGAGATCAAGTGAATTAAATATTATTTAATTCACAATCCTTGATCTCACATGCAACTGATGATTTACTATTATTAGTTGCATGCATGTTAGTTCCAGTGGAGACCCATTTGAGACAAAGGTGGAAGGGATGTTAACTATCAATTGTAGTATTATTGGGTTGCAGCCATGCAACCAAACATCCATTGGATTTCCCATGATCCTTGCACAAATTAGGAAGGAAAAAATTCCTATTCTTTAGGGATTTCATTCATCAAGAATTGCGCAAGCAAGGCAGGTTGTTTAGAGGCTGAGAATTGGCTAAGTGTTGGCCAGTTTTGTCCGAGACAGTATTAGACAGATAGCTGAGTGTTGGAGACTCTTGTGAGAAGAGGGAATTATATTTGTTTCATGTATGCATGCTTAATATACAATAGAATATAGTGGGTTTTTTAGTAGCAAGCTTTCCTCAAGAAATTATCTGTGTTGTGGTTTGATTTGATTCTTTCTTTTCTTCATGTAATTGGTGATTGTGTTTAATTTCCACAATTTATTTGTAGAAGCGATTCAGTATATAGATTTAGTACATTATTAGATCAGTTTGAATCCATGATATACATATATGCTGTTTAATTTATACATGGTATCGGAGCACAAGAAATTACTGCAGTAAAGAAGAAGATGAGTTTGTGACTAAATAGAATTCAAATTTGCAAAGGTACTGTTGGTGCGACAGGCGAATCAGGATCGAAATGGATTTAAATGACTTGAGATTGGAGTATCCACTCGAGGGCAGCCCTAACTATATTACCTGGAAATACCAGATGGAGGCAGTACTCGAAGACAATGGATTGAAGGAATTCATTAACAATGACATTCCCAAACCCACTGTGATAGATGTTGCAAATCTTGATGCCTGGAAAAAGAAGGTTGCAAGGGCGAGGAGGATCCTATTGGAGGGAGTATAAGACTACGTTGTCTCAAATATCCATGGAAAAGTGACACCATATGCTATGTGGAAAGCTTTGATGGATCTATTTCAAAGCAGCAATACCCATAGGAAATTGGTGCTGAAGACAAGCTCAGGAAAATTAAAATGGAAAAGGGTGACACCATTCCAAAGTATATAACAAAGTTTGTCCAATGTCGAGATGAGCTTGGGAGTGTTGGAATAACAGTCGCAGATGATGAATTGGTGAGCCTAGCTCTTCTAAGACTTCCCAAGAGTTGGAATAGCTATGAAGACTTTGTCAATGGAAGGGAAACATTTCCAGATTGGGAACGACTGTGGTCGAATTTGGTGCAAGAGGCGTTTAGACGGAATACCAGAGATGGATCTTCATCTAAGCATGAATATGAAGGAGATTGTGCTTTGGCTACCAAGGCAAAGAAGGGGAAAGGAAATAAATTTCATTCCAAATCTAAGTCCAGTAAATATGGCACGAAGCGCGATATGTCCAAAGTGAAGTGTTTTTATTGTCACGAGCATGGAAACTATGCCACAAATTGTTCACAAAAGAAGAAGAACACGAATGATTTAGGATCTGTAGCTAGTGAGGCTTTGGCCTCGCAATTTGAGCTTTACTTATCACTCATTGCATGCATGGTGTCAAGTGAAATGAGTTTGGTGTGGTACTTGTATAGTGGTGCTTCCTTTCGCATGACGGGGGACAAGGAAATTTTCAGTAGCTTGGAGGAGAAGGACCTCCAGATGCATATCGAAATGGGTGATGACAGATGGTACAGTGCTATCAGGATTGTTACTATTACCTTTTAGAGACATTCATGTAAACCCTTTCAATTAAAATATGTAACGTATCTACCAGGCTTGAAGAAAAATTTGGTCTTAGTTGCAATGTTGGAGGATAGAGTCTATGATGTTGTTTTCAGTGAAGGTAAAGATTTCCTGCAACACAAAACAATAGGACAAGAAAAGAAGATTGGGATTCGAGTTAAGAATCTATATAAACTTGATGTAGATGGCTTCGCAGCATTGATGGGAAAGGCAGACAAAATGGTGAGTCGAGATGAGGGTGAGTTATGGCACAAGAGATTGGACCATCTACACCACAAGGCCTTGAAATTCATGCAACAAATTTCTACAAGAATTCCAATGGGAACACTTGCTCAATTAGAAACATGAAAGGGATGTAACATGGGGAAGTTTTCAAAAGCCACCTTTCATGAGAAGGAGAGCCGAGCTTCAGAATTTCTTGAGAGAGTTCACTCACAAGTGTGTGGACCGTTCTCTACTGCTTCGACAACAAAATGTAAGTACTATGTGATATTTGTTGATGAATTTTCTCGTAAGTGTTGGATCTACTTCATGTAGAAGAAAGATCAAACATTCTTAAATTTTCTTGAGTTTAAAGCACTGGTGGAGAAAGACACGAGGAAGCAAGTGAAGGCTCTTAGGAGCGATAATGGTGGTGCGTACATCTATAACGAATTCAAGAAATTCTGTAGAAAAGAAGGAATTCGAAGAGAACTAATTGCACCTCATAACCCATGACAGAATGGGGTTGTTGAAATAAGGAACATAAAAATTGTGGGTGCATCACGAGTGATGTTGCATGATCAAGGCCTACCGTTGCATCTGTGGGTGGAGGCATGCAACATAGTAGTATATGTGAAGAACTATTTTCCTCATCAGATAATTGGCATAAGTACACTAGAAGAGGATTTTATTGGCAAGAAATATGATGTTTCACATTTTAAGATTTTTTTCTCATCTGTTTATGTGGATGTGACCAAATATTCCAGGAAGAATATTGAACCAACAACTGGGATTGGGATAATTTTGGGGTACACTGAAACTCCCCACAACTATTGGGTGTATTTTCCAAACAACAGAATGAATGTTGTGCGGCGCGATATAAAATTTGATGAGGAGAAAGCCATGTGATTGTCCCTTAAGAGGGAGATGAATTTGCATGTAGAGGAGGAACTCTTGATTCCAAAGAATGAACCTGAAGATGTGGATCAATCACATGCGGAGGATCATGGAGTGGAAGAAAAAACTCATGCAGAGCCATCGATAATAAATTACAGAAGGTTCATCACAGAAGTTGATAGATTGAGACTTGATGCAGCAGAGAATGTAGGAGCCCCTACTTCATTGTGCAGATAGAGACAATATCTAGACAAGTTTATTGGATACATGGCTCTTATGAGCAAATATATTGTGACAGAACCATATTCCCTTGAGGAAGTAGTACATCAACCAACTTGGGTTGATGCCATGGTAGAGGATTATGACTCCATTGTCAAGAATAGTGCATGGGAGGTGGTCCCAAGGTCGGTCGGCAAATCAGTGGTTGGATCTAAATCGATCTACAAGGTAAAGCAAGCTACTAATGGGAGTGTGGAGGGGTAAAAGGCCAAATTTGTGGCCCGGGGATTCTCAAAAGTTGAGGGGATTGACTATGAAGAGACCTTTGCACCAGTCGCAAGGTATTCTTCCATTAGATCTATTCTTGCACTCTCAGCGTAGATGGGGTGGCACATTCATCAGATGGATGTGAAAATTGCATTTCTCAATGAAGTCATTGAGGAGGAAGTGTACATAGAGCAACCATATGGTTTCTAAATCTTTGACAGTGATTTGCATGTGTGCCGACTCAAGAGAGCACTGTATGGGTTGAAGCAAGCACCTCGTTCTTAGTACACTTAGATTGCCAGTTATTTCACCGTGTTGGGCTTCAACAAAAGTGAAGCGGATGCAAATTTGTACTAGATTGTGGTTGATCATGGTAAGATTTTGATTATTGTACTTTATGTATATGATCTAATCTTAATAGGTGATGAGCGGCTGATACTTTCTTGCAAAGAGGACCTTGCAAGAGAATTTGAAATGAAGAACATATGATTCCTTCACTATTTCCTTGGCTTGGAAATATGGCAGTGAGATGGTGAAATTTTTGTTTCTCAAGGCAAGTATGCCAAAGAGATACTGGGTAAGTTTCACATGGAGAGCTGTAAACCCATGGAGATTCCTCTTTCATGAAATTGGAGGAAAGAGGATGCTACTTCAGGAGAAGTAGTGGATGCTAATGTCTACAGGAAGTTAGTGGGTTCACTGATGTATTTGGTGAACACAAGACCAAACATTTTCTACGCAGTTAACCAACTGAGTCAAGCCATGGTTAATCCTACCAAGCTCTTTTGGAAGGCGGGGAAGCATGTATGAAGGTATCTCAGAGGCAGATTAGAGTATGGTTTATGGTATAGATAGACAGAGGGAGTGAAGCTTCAAGGCAATCTATAGGCATATAATTTGACAATGATTTATAATAACCATGTCCCTGACATCTACATGGATAGACTCAGATATCATTTATAAAGTTTAATCCCTACAATAACCAACTCAATTCCAGCTCTCATGCCCTCATAAAGAGTTGATTAGTTCATGTATGCCTTTACTATGGAGCTGAAGAAGAGACTGTCAGGCTTGCCTTGTGTCCCTAAATTTGGCAATAAAATAGAAGGGCTTACTCACAGTGCTAGTTTTGCTGCCTGCTAGGTTGAGGATTTGGCATATAGCTAAGCATATGCATAACCCCCTTCATTGGCAAGCCATCTATCTTGTTACCTTGTGGAGAAATGAGTTTTATTACAATGGTTTATGTTCACTACATTTGTTCTCAGAGAGCATGTTTGTTAAGTCCCTATATTAATAGTGTAGTCCCTTATTATGTTAGTGTAGCCCCACTTATTTTTATTGTTGTACCCCTGTAACCCCCATATTTTTATTATTGTGCCCTTACATTATTATTGTTAGGTCGGCTAGGATTACATCAGGCTCCCACTAGGATTATATCAGGGCCCATGGACTCCTATATATAGAAGGAGGTTTTGTTCATTTGTATCATCCAAGAATTTTTCATTTATTTAATGTACTGAGGTTGCCCCCTTGAAGTGGCTCATTTCTAAGGCTTTGATATCTCTTTTCTTCTATTTTTGGAGCTGGTTACACAACATTTGGTATCAGAGGTTTGGATTCTAGGGTTTCACTGCTCCAAACAAGTCATCGTGGAATTTTCGCTATAACTTTTTTTCTACGAAGTTTTAGAAGCTGAAATTTTTAGGGTGCGAATTCAAAATCCTGAGGAAGATCGTCTAAAAATTTCAGAGCTTGGTTCGCAATATTTTCGGAGATATGATATGTGGAAGTTAGGTCTTTTTTCAAGATCCTAAACAGGTCATCGTGGAATTTGCACTATAAATTTTTTTCTACGAAGGTTCAGAATCTAAAATTGTTATGGTGCGAAGTTGAAATCTTGAAGAAATTCATCAAAATATTTCAGAGCTTGGTTCGCAAAATTTTTGGAGATATGATCAGGGAAGGTAGTTCTTTCAAGCTCCCGAATTTCATCTCAAAGAGGTGATCGTGGGAAAAGTTCAATAACTCTCTTTGGGCATCGGATTGGAGTGCCGTAAAAAGTGAGTAAAAGTACAATGTGACCGTAGTTTCTTGATATTCTTTTCAGAGACAAAGGACGAAAAGTGACGCGTGGCAAGTCGTACAAATTTGCTCTATCGAACCAAATCTACAATTAGGATTGTGTGAGATCGGACATAACTTTGTCTTGGAGAATCCAAATCGCTAGACTCAGGCATTCAAGAGAGAATTCAGAGGATAATTTAGTCTCCGAATTTCAGATATTGAAGAGTCACAATCACAGAGATAATCCAATTCCAATATCGAGCTCCTCAAAAGCAAGTAAAAGGTGTGTATTGTTTTTCCCGAATTGGATAAATCTTGTTTGAAAAATCAGTTTGAAGTGATTCCAAGGGCCTATTGAGCATATATTTCAGTATTGCATTCTGAAATTCCTCCTAAAAAGAATTCAATGCCCATTATGCCCTCAGAAATCTATACTATGATGCATGAAGTGGAAGAATTGCAGTATGAGATATCAAAATTATGGTACCAAGTGCAACAAATTTTGATCTTACGAAGAGCAACCGAAGCCGACATAGATGGTTTAAAAGAAGAAATGGAGGCTAATTTGGATGTTTTGAAGGATAAAATAATAGCTAATATGGATGATAAATTAGTGGAAGATGACATCGAGCATCAACAACAAGTTCTCCAACTCTCAAAGGATAACCTAACTTTGGTGCAGAATCTAATGAAACAACAGGAATATCAACATGACATTGAAAGAAGTTCTGAAGCAGTAAAAAAAACAAGAACTCGACAAGTACGATCAATTTCAGAATATCTCAGCAAGTGGAATAACTTTCCTGTAGAAGATTCCACATGGGAGTATGAGAATTTTATACAGAAGCATCAAGAAATAATCAAGCGTTGAGGACAACACTTGTTTGAAAGAGAGGGGCATGTTAAGTCCCTATATTAATAGTGTAGTCCCTTATTATGTTAGTGTAGCCCCACTTATTGTTATTGTTGTACCCCTGTAACCCCCATATTGTTATTATTGTGCCCTTACATTATTATTGTTAGGTCAGCTAGGATTACATTGTGGCCCCACTAGGATTATATTGTGGCCCCATGGAATCCTATATATAGAAGGAGGTTTTGTTCATTTGTATCATCCAAGAATTTTTCATTTATGTAATGTATTGGAGGTTGCCCCCTCAAAGTGGCTCATTTATAAGGTGTTGATATCTCTTTTCTTCTATTTTTGGAGTTGGTTACACAACAGTGTTTTTATATGCCAAAATCACAACTATAGACTGTCAATTCATTTGCGTTGTTTTATTAGTGAAATTATTTTCTCAAGCTACAAGTATCCAAAACTCACAAGGAGAAGTTTTGATAAAAACCAGCTAACAATATATGAAGACATTGTGTGTACAGGATAAGACAAGATTAATGCTGCTACTGAGCTCTCTTTAAGAGAAGAAGAAACACAGCAAGAACACTCACGTGCAGTATGCCCTGTTCTATGTGCATTCAAAACCGACTATGTAACATTTCTCCTTTAACACATTTTGTCAAGTAGGGTGTGTGTATCAACCAGGTTTTGGCAATAGGCATATATGTTAATGAGATATCCTAATTTACCGCCAAGTGGAGTAAATCAAAGCTTCCATCCATGACTAAAAATGGTGACATAATAGATCATCCTCTTTCTATTCTTTGGTCACAGAGTCTTAAGTTTATAACATGAATAGGAACATTTGTTCAATCTATTTTCAATTACACTATCCAATTGTATCTCCTTGTAAGTTATTCCAAATGGAAAATTTTATAATTAGGGAGCATGGAACCATATGTAGCAGTAAAGTGTTTCAATAGAAAGCCATTGTTTATGATTCTCCACAACTAGCTAGTTCAGACACCAATTCAGTTCACGTGTTTTAACATCCAATTTGTAAGCAGTGTGTACTAGATGCTCATTCCATATTTTTTGTCAAACCATTTACCAGTATCCCAGAGGTCCAATGAATTAAACCTGGAGGTTCTGATACCAATTTTTGGTGTACCTGACCTCCTCTATAGCTCCATCAATAGGATGGGGCATTTAATAATTGAATTTTTTACGCTCAATCGTATAGAACTATGGAATAAGAACATACAAAGCATGGGCCCATGATTTCAACCAAATTCTACATCCTTCTATTGTAGTTTCATGCTATCTATGACACTTAACTCACGAACTTCAGTAAAGAATTATGTCGTGGCTTAGTCCATAGTGTAAATATACTAATTACAACAATGGTAGAACATAGCATTTGCAAAAATTAAACTTGTCTGTCACCAGAGCTAAAACAAATTGAATGGATGTCAAGGAACGATTTTCTTCCCAGCTATAGGCAATCCATTAGGATAGCCCCCCAAGTTGGGGTCATGGAATGACACAGACAAATAGTCTTCTTCAATTTCCACTCCCAAAACATGGCACTCTACCATAATGACATTGCATTCACAGTAACACAAGATACCCAGGATGTGTAGAAAAGTCCATGAGGGAATGCATACCAAGTGATGGAGAAGAACAATGACAAAAAATTCCATCTCCAGTTCAAATTTTCCATTTTATATCCCCCTTGCATGGTAGGCTAGTTGTCACCACATAAAAACATAATTTTCATAGATAGCTAGGTATCCTTTCTCTAATACTGAATTACTTCGTAAAGGGGGTATATAATGTTTGAGTCAGCAGGGAAAAGTCATGTGCCCCTCATCTTCACTCTAGCCATTTTCCATCTGTCAGCCCATGGTCGTTCCCATGTTCCCCTTGGCTATTCTATGTTGCTTATGTTAATTTATCAGGGACACTAACATGTTCACATAATTATCACAGGCCTCACACAGGCCTTATTAACATCATATTTCATGGTCTAAATGATACACATTCACTAGTGGGGTCTTGGCCTTGGGCCCTTGTTGGGAATCATTTTACATGATCACTTTATATTTTTGCATATACATTATGTTTACAAGTCATTGGTATCCTTGACTCAGTACCAAGACAGAATTTAATCATATATTCTAAACTGCACATATACATATTCAAACAATTCCCCATGGAAGCGTGTTATTACAACTGCAGGAATAAAACATCTCTTTATCAAAACAAGCAATAGAATAAAGAGAGAGGAATAAATGCACAATGCTCTTAGTTTAAGCACAAGACCCAAGATACCGTTTAAAAGATCAAGGGAGTTGAGATACGATTCCACCCAGAGGATTATAACCTCTAGTTGTTCTTCGCAGGTGTAAAGCTGAGCTCAAATATCTCTTTTGACGCTCATCCTAGTTCCAAAAATCCGACAAGCTTCACAACAATATTAGCACTGTCTTGGATGTGGAGAAAATCTTGGGCATCTGTCCATAATCTCTGAGCCAATTGCAATTTTCTCTACTTTGTGTCCAGGACAACACCCCATTTCTCAAATCAGGTCTCTCTCCCAACAGCTATTAATTTCCTTTGCATCTGCCTAGCAAGTATTTCTCTTTCACGCCTCAAATCTCGAATACTGCAAAATCCACAACTTATTGTTCATATGGATTGGTGCAAACACTTGGAAGGATTATTAGAATATCATGCATATTACATTATCAATATATAATACAATAAAATGTGTGGCAGAGGCTGTTATAATCAAATATACAGCTGCTAAAAAAAGGGAAGGGATTTACCTAGAAGCCAGAGAAGTGGTCTGATCGTCATCGTGAGTAGGGATATTACCAGCCCTGTGAGAGAAAAGTTTATGAAGGAATGCCAACCTCTTTAATTCTACGTCCATGTATATTTCATCTCAAGGATCACCTTTGAATAGTAGGAAAAAATGAGTTATGTGAACTAAGGAGACGTAGTAGGTGTCTCAGAGTTCAAATTTTTGCATTCATTAGGGGAATTTTGAGGTCTAAAATGGGCCTCCTAAGGAAATAATAAAATAATTTTGACGTGGACTCCCTAACAGGGTGCTTCTCGGGTGTGGAGGCTGAGGATCGTTGAAATTTTTCTGACCGTAAAATAGCTTCTTCTTGATGTTTTTGAATGCTTTGTTGTTTAGTATTTTCACTGCTTGTCTGACTTAGTCTTCCGTTTTCAGAGTTATGCAGATTAGGAAATTGCAAGGCATCTGAACCCATATCATGCGCTGTGCTAGATACATCCGACGCTATGCATTCATCTTCATAAGAGTTTATTTTTCTGAGCAAGAGTGTGACTTGGATTAATAGAGCACTACAAAAAAGAGGAATAGAAATAAGTTTTGCATCCTTGAAAATGGCTGAGAAAAGCTTACATCTAGCTCAAGAGATGAAAAAAACTAGTTACCCATCTTCTTGACCCTTGACTGCTAGAAATGCTCCTAAGCAGGTCCTCAAATTGGATTTGTGTAGCGCCTCTTTTTTGAGTTAGCTTCTTGATCTCTTAACTTAGAACAGTGTAAATATTTAATTATTAAACTAAACCAGACTTCTCCAATGACTTGGGCTCAAAATGTTTGAAGGAGATAAACTCCCTTTCACAGTGATTTTGGATATCAAGATGAACTTGTAAAATATAAAAAAAATTTTCTCCTTTGATGACTGATGATTATATATTCACAAGTTCTGTAGCTTCAGTAATTGACAAGTAGGTTGTGGACTTTGATTATCAAAGCATCCATATGATATAGTCAATTCTTCTGACGTTTTTTTTTTAAATATTATATTGATAGCGTCGGTATTTTGACGCTAGCATAACCGACGTTTTTTTTTAAATATTATATTGATAACGTCGGTATTCCGACACTAGCTTAACCAATTTTTTTTTAAAATGGTTTGTGTCCATAGGTATTTTGACATCTTAGCACCGTCGCTATAGTGACATTTATTTCTTTTTAAGTTTTTTGGTTTCCCTAGTCTTTCGATCGATTAGCACCATCACTCTAGCGATGTTTATTTTTTTAATTTTATTTGGTTTCGTCGATCTTCCGAATGCAGAGAACCATTGTTATAGCGATGTTTTGTTTTTAAATTTTGGTTTCGTCAATCTTCTGACTGATCAAAACCGTCGCTCTAGCGACGTTTATTTTTTTTAATTTTTTTTGGTTTCATCGGTATTCCAACCTTCTAGTACCATCATTATAGCAACGTTTAGAGGTGTCAAACTAGCACCACATAGGCGGCCCAAGAGCAACATTTTTCGGTGTGCCAAAACGTGGTTTCTCTTCACGTCGAACTTCCGACACTTGACTTAGGGTGTCGGACTAGCAACGCTTATGAATTTCAGAAATGCGATAATATATTGAACGTCGGAAGTGCGACAAAAATATAAAACATTGGAATTATACTGACGTTTAAGTCAAGTGTCGGAAGTCCAACGTGGAGAGAAACCATGTTTTGGAGCATAGAAAAACGTTGCTCTTGGGCCGCCTATGTGTCACAAGAGAAACATTTTGGCCATTGGAATTTGGTTCAAATGTGCTATTTATATATCATCATGTATGATCATATCAAAAATATATCTTGATCCCATGCATGATGACAATAACCTTGAAAACATCAGAATTTTCCCCAAAGAGAGCACAACCATGCTCTAATACTTTCACCGACTTACTTGGGTATGATGGTCCACTAAGCCAAGACTCAACCTCTTAGGTGACCTTAAGGAAATGGAGTCAGCAAAAAAACATTGATTATTTCCCTCAGGTGCCACAGGACCCTCCAGAAGTAACCAAACCCCTCCAGGTGTCCATACCCTGAGCCAAATTGACCTTTCCATGAGTTTTACCCCCAGTTTCTCCCTTGCCAAGCCATCAATATGATTGGAAATTTTTTATGTCAGTGTTATGCCAATCACTAAGGATTTTAAGGGTAGATTCTAGGGTTGGGGCTAGGCCTCTGCCTAGAAATACTTGAAACTTCCAGGATTCATAAATTACACAAGGAAATTCATGTAAACCAAAAAATGACACTAGGACTAGGCCTGACCATCCCCAACTGGGACCAACATTTTGTCAAATACTTGGAAACAATGCAACCTACAAGTCATGAATACAAGACTAAGCATAAGTGACTGAAAATTCATATGAGACTTATCAAGAATGATAACCACCCTCTCTCTTTAGCTATATTAACATAAATTAGGTGTTGCATCCATTATTATTTTAGTTACAAGTAAAAACATGAAATGAACCATGACTAGAACCAATCACATAACCATGCTTATAACCAAAATCTAACCACGTAAATAAACATAATATAACAACCATAAAAGCCACATAATAACAATTACAAAAGTAAGAGATCTTATATTTCGTTAAACATAGGAAAGAGAAAACTAGGTTCGCGACTTCTGTGTACCACCCAACCATAGACATGGCTGAACCAAATATTTCTTTCAGCTAGTCACCCCTATGCCATAGTCCAAGCATGACTGTAGGATATCATGGATAAACTAATCCAAAAACAAGAAAGGGAATCCAAAGTTTAAACCATGTCCACCCTCACCATACCGTGATCTCACCTAAACTGACATCGAGATCACTAAACCGAAATGAGCTTGGAATGCCTCCGGATCCCATCACTATCATTGAATATTTTTTTATCTCCTTGTCTCTAGGATTTACCGTAATCCACACTGGATGACTAGGCCCTTACCGAGACACCACCCACAAGATTTACCGTGTATCTTGCTAAAGCTGGTTAAGGGATTCCAAGGCCTTTGGGAATGTTCCTAAGGCCACCTCTACCCCAGATTCCGAAACCATATAGAAATTCCAAAGCTCAGAATTGAGAAAAATCCCATCACACCATGGCTATCCCAGAAAAGGAAAGGTAAGGCTGAAAATGACTATAAAAACTCAGAAAAACCATGCCACTGACAACAAAATAACCAAATATCAATATGTACATATGATGCCTATCAAAACCAGCTAGGAAATCATACATGCAATCTATTACTTGCAAGTATTCCTGCTGAAGCTGTTTGATCCAGCTCTTCCTTCCTTGATCTTTTCTTTCCTTTTCATTCCTTTGATTTCTTTTCCTGCCCTTTTCTTGTTTTATCTCCTTCTCCTCTTGGTGTTATTCTCCTCTCTGACTGTAATTCTAAAAATGAACTCAAGAAAAGCTAATAAAATCTTTCCAACTGATGATTTGAGGTCTTTTTATTGATGAGACCTCAAATTTCTTCAATATTCCATTATTTTCATTCATTTTCCTCCTCACATGAAACCTGTGACCTTTCACCTTCCTTTTCTCCTAATTTCCATTAATTTTCATAAATAAATGTGAAAAAATACCTTTTTTTCCTTTTTAATGCCTTAGCCATTTCCTTTACCAATTTTCCCCTAGCCATAAACACATCCAGTGATGCCCACTAGGATATCTTTGACCAACATTCAACTTGGAATAAGTGTCCCTTAACCGTGGTCTTATTTTTTCCTTTATTAAATTTTATTACATGAACTTTTAGCTCGGGTATGTTACATCCATTTTCACTCTTAGAAGCTTTCATGTTCTTGCTGGTCTCTTTCTCAACTAATTCCTTGAATTCTACGAATTTTGAGAATGTCTCATCCTTCTTCCACATGAAGAAGATCCAACACTTTCTTGAGAAATCATCAATAAAAATAACAAGGCATTTATGTCTGGAAGTGGATGCTACTGATAAGGGTCCACAAACATAAGAGTGGAACTCTCCAAGACTGCATTTTATTTGTTTTCTTGATCAAGGAATTTGGATTTTACATCCCCAAGGTATATCCCTTGCAGACACCCTGCTGATCAAGTGATCCTATAGGGAGGACAGTGGTTAATTTCTGCAAAAAATTTAAGGCGCCATCATGAAAATGACTAAATATATTTTTCCAGAGTTCATTGGCATCGTGACTATGCACTTTCTTTGCCTTAATGCTTAATGAAGTTCAATATTCCATATCAAGTTTATATAGGCTCTTCACACGAACCCCGATATGCTTCACCTGCCAAGTGGCTATGTGTCTTAGAAAGGAATCCCCTTTGTTGAAGATTACATCATAACCACGATCTTCCAAAACTGATACAAATATGAGGTTCTTCTAAAAGCCTGGTACAAACATGAAATATTCGAGGCAAAGAGGGGATCTCAACTCCCTCTTAAAGTTTACTGTACTAATACCAGTAACGTTGTATCTTTCATCAGTGCAAGATCAATATGCATATGGAGATATTTCACCTCGAGGTCACTGAAAAAATCTCTACACCCTATCATGTGGAATGAGGCACCTGACTCCAAGTACCACACACTCCCCATTACAGTGCTTGTTATACAGATAAATACCTCTTACGAACAAGTGTGGTCTCCCTAGAATCCTAACGAAGAACTAGAAACAAAGAGACATAAGAATATCTCTTTCCCTAAGGTAAATTTGTTTAGATTATTAAAACTAAAGGAAGAGGATGATGCTCTGACCTTTTTAACAAAATTCCTATTGAAGATACCACATTCTGTCCTAATGTATCTCCTCAATTCTTTGAAGAAACCCGCAAACACAAACATACAAAGGATCAAAGGAATATGAAATATAATAATCTAAAACCATATTAACCTAATGATCAAGGAGATTAAGAATTGAAATTTTTTTAATGAATACATGAGGATAAACCATTCACAATTCAAATAAAACAATACAATGAGAAAAAGTATCCAAATGTATTATTCAGGGATAAAAGAGAATCCTTACAACCAAGCCTTGGTGTCGTGAAGGTTCCTCCCAAATGCATTTAATATTTCTCCTTGGATGAAAAGCTTCCCAATCCAAAATTACCAGCATAAGACTACCATAAGTGAACTCCCCTAACCCTTAAGTCTCAACTCAATTTATCGGAAAAATGTAGGAGGTTTCAGATCCATAAAAGATGGATGAGATCCATAAATGATGGGATTAGTGTTCCATGATCCAAGGGAAATATCTCCATGTTTAAAGGGGTTTGGATCGAATTAATATGACTCATAGGCTTCTATTTGGGATATATGCAGCCAACTATGCTTCTAGAACTTACTTTTTTTTACTTTACTTTGAGTCAGTTGCACAGTTTTTAATGGAAAGCATAGCACAAAATTGCATAGGGATTTATGGCAGTAACAATGCATGAACGGATATTGACTAGGAAAAGGGGGCAAGTCATCTTTAAGAGGTCAAAGAGCCATTTTACCCAAAATTCATGATTTGGTTAAGGAATATGAATGTTTGACTTGAAAAGGAGTATACTGGAACATAAGTATGGATAGTGATAGATCCATTTTAACTTCAGGTGTCATGGTGAAAAAATGTCGTGTAACAGATTTCCCCCTAATTTGAGAAGTCTGGAAAGTCATTAAAATATTGAAGCACTTTATCATACCAAATATTGGATCAAATACACCAGTTGGAAACTCGAAACAAACATTCACGGATTACAATGCAAATATATAATCATCACTAAGGTAGGCATTCCCATACTCAGAGTAAAACTAACTCAATATACTGGTAGAGAAATAGCCTAAAATCATATCAATAGTATACACAGTATGGATACACCAATTTGTTATGAATTTTTATATTCAATAATGAATGCATAACTCATCGCAACCTGGATGGATGAAACTAGATCCAGGGTCTTTATCTCCATCACTTTATTAGTACGAATCTAGCCATGCAATTGAATGTGTTGAAGTCAAACATGGTAGAAACCACTTGATTACCATTTAATGATGAAAACTGTTAACAAGTGCGAGAGAAACCACCAATAATGAAAATGGATCTCAATGTACTCCAGTACAATATATGAAGTGTGATTAGATTATATGTAGTCAAACACTCATAGAATTGCTCGATCGAAATTAAATAATGAAAAACTATAGTAAAAGGCGAGAAAAATTCCATTAGAGCATGAATATTTCAAGGTATTGATAAGGTTTATGGATCAACTTCCTAGATAATGAGCTGAAATCGATAGGAAGCGACTTGTCATAGGAAGGCCCATGACACAAAACTTTTAATGTCAACTTGAAGAAATATTTTTGCAAGGAGTGACTTAGTAATGGGAAACACGAATGGAGGCTGATATTTGCAAAGGAATATGAACTGAGGTTGAACTTCTCTTCAACACATAACGACATGATAATTGATTTGGAAGAATTTGACTCAACGATAATACCTAAAACTAGTAGAAAACTTTCAATTAGGTTTGATTAACTGTAATACAAATGGATTACCCAACCCATAAATACGTGTGATGGAGTTTCGTGTTCAATAGAGACATCCCGCTTTTAAAACGAATACAAAGATGAATATATTTTCCCAATTCCCCCCACCATTACTAGCAAGTACCTCTTTATTTTTGTCAAGCTTGAGGAGGATAACATTTGCTTGTCTTGTAAGCTTATCAATCAAATGAGTCCTCCGAATTATTTTTAACGGACACTAGGAAGGAGTGGTTCAGTCTCATTGTAATTGACGGGTCCTGCAATGTTTAATTTTTAGAAGTCCAGTGTAGGATTAACTCGATGTTATTTTCATATTTAAAGAGATTGAAAAAAAAAAAAAACTGATAAAGTTCTTTCACCGTAATTTTTTAATGAGCCTGAAGAAAGTAAAACTCAATTTTTTTTCAGATTTAGGGAGTCAGAAGAAAAAATTAAGAAAACTCCACAGCGTTCTTTTTCATAAATAGTTTAATTCATTCCGTAAAAGGGATAAAATTATACTGAAACAATGACTGTTAATTTACTTTAACGAGTTCGAATAATCAAGTACTCAAAAATATTTTCATGTTTAGGGAGTCCAAAAAGGGCTTAAAAAATGACTCCAAGTTTTTTCATTTGAATATATTTCGAGAGTCTGAAAAAGTGATAAAAGTTTACTCATAGTCAAAATGATTCATTTTTTAATCGCAACTTGTTCTCTATACATGAAAACTCAATAAATCATGATAATTGCTCTTCATTATGGTAAAAAAATTGAAAATTTGACTTCTAATAGGTTAAAGGAATAAAATAATAATATTTTATTCACAAAAAACTTATAGAAGTTTTAAAACAGTTTGAGAGCATTAAAAATGGTTTTTACCACAAAACTTACAGAGATGATATTGGGCAAACCAGTGAACCATTCGACAAACCGTCTTTTCCAGGTAGCCGATCTCTTTCATATCTTTCATTTCAACCATTTGAATTTCATTTTCAGGCATTAGAATTATATTTTGGGGAGATTTATGTTCTTTGAAATTGCCAGTGGGGGTGCGCTAGTTTCCCTCATTGGGGTAGTGCACCTGGATATTTTTCTACACACAAAATTATCGTGGTTGTGCTGTTTTTCACCTAAAAAAATGTGAAAAAATACTCTGTTTGTAAATAAATACTACGCAAGTGCCATGGGATTTCTAAAATATAAAAATACGACCATAAAAATTCATCAATATTTCACCCTCAAGGTTCTGATATTCCTAATTTTTCATTTTCAGGACTTTTGAACCAATCATGCTAGAGTGGAGAGAATGAGAGCATGAAACAGATGATGTGGAAGCCATGGATATCTAGAAAAATTTGCAGGCTCACAAAAGTTGCGATCTATAAATTTTGGTCCATTCCAGGGATGAAAGCTCAAGTGGAGCTAGTGACTTGGCTAGTGAGGGCTTGGGATATACATGAATAATTCTTTGTTATTTGCGATCACTGACTTGTTATTGAATCAAAGGATATTTACTTTCTCATGGGATTCCCCCATAAATGAAGTGATATTTCTTTGTTTTTCATGAGGCTAGGTGGGAAATATATCGTATCCTACCTGATGCAACATGGTGCTCCCAATTTAGAGCTCAAAGATGGAAGGATAGATATCAAAACTATCAGGTGGCTTGATTTGAATATGATCACTTTCACAGTTACAAAAATATGCAGTAGTGAAGCTCCTCACATAGATACAATGGCTCAAATGCAGACTACAATTGAGTTTTCAGAGGGGACTATTTTTAACTGGTGTGAGGGAGTGGTTGTCAACATGAAGGGACGAATAAATAGAGCTAAGGAGGGTAAGATGAATAATTTTGGCTATGGTGCCATCCTTATATAATTTTTTCTTAAGAGGATTACACTCCTCATTCAAGAGTAGCACCTGATGGATTCGACAGGACCTAGAGATCCTCGCATGTTGCAGTGGGTTTCATTGGTGGCTCACCATGGTGGCGATAGCAGCCCATTTGTGAGAAATACGCCTCCATTTTTTGTGTGGCTGAGAATCAAAATATTTATGATAGAGGACTACACATATGCAGGGATGGATTACAGGGGTGACCTAGATATGGCGCTCCCAGCTGGGATGCAGTGGGATGACATAGGTAAAAATTTCTCATTTTTATTTTTTTTGTTTTTAGATTTTTTTTTTTTTTAATCATCCAATGCTAATTTTAGAAATTCTAGAGACTAGGACTAATGACTTTCCTCTTCGGTACTAGAGGCATGTGGTTGGGGTTCCACGGCCGATCAGGCGATTTCTGCATCGAGTGGCATGTGCTATATTATGATACCATGATCATTAGCATGGATAGTTTATAGTCATTCTAGGGCTAAATTTTGTTTTTTGTATCAGCATATTCATACAATAAAGGCTTCAGAAGCCTATGTACTTGGATGATGTATATTTTTTGACACACTTTTGAAAGACTATTATTAACCTAATGATGACTACTGATTTTATTTTATGAGTATCTTGTCCAGTATGGATGGAATATTGTTTTGATTTACTTTAATTTCGCAAATGTATATTTAACACTCGATTGACCAATGCATTAACTAAAGTGTTTGAATTTCTTGAAATGTGTTTATGTTTGATATAATCAAATTGTTTTTCCAAGAGACAGACCCTTGAAAACATTCTTAACATCGATGGAATTCTAACTATATAGACACTATTAAAATGTAATACAATGAGTTGTGAATCTAACCTAACAATCAAACGTCTAATTCCAAATGTAATGGAATCAGATAATAGCTCAATGAATGCACTATATTATGCTATGATATTTTTTGTTTGACCAAGGCATATCCCATGAATAGAAAATAACTCATCAGTGGGTGAATAGATGACCCATGCTATAGAAGATAAATTCTGAGTACTACGACAAGTGCCGTTAGCAAATCCAATGTAAGTTTGAGGGAATGTCGACATCTGCAATATCAAGAGTAATCAAGATAAGCAAGAAAAGTAGTAGAGACTCGTAAGAAAAATAACTAATCTACGACACACACTCCTAAAAATTATAAGTAATGTACAAGAAATATCTCCACAAGATAAATCATGCATAATATCTCTTCATATAGAGACCATTTCCAGGCTCTCCTAAAGAGATATCTTCATAATCAACTAATTCATAGGCCCCTTTTGCAAGTACACATTTAATAATGTAAGGGCCATGCCACATAGGTTCGAACTTATGAATGCCTAGCTTATCATGTGCTTTGTCATAAACTCAGACTAGGTCACCTTCTGAATAGACACGAGGATTAATATTTGTATCATATTAAGCCTTAACACGTTTTTTATGAGCCTTGTTGGCTAGTGTAGCATTGCGGTGAGTTTCATATAATTGTGATAAGTATAAAAAACACTCTTCCTATGCAAAGGTAGCTAGTAATAATTCACTGGCTAGTTTTAATGACAAAATTTCACATTCAATTGGTAAAATGACTTCAAAACCATAAACATGTTGGAAGGGTGTAAAACCTGTTATTGCCTAAATCTACCTCAGGCTGAAGGAAGGCAGAGTTCAGGGTAACATCAAACCATGCTCAGTCTGGTAGCTAGCCCTACCAGAACAGGAGAGGGCTCTCTCCGGGTCAATCTCAGTTAAAATAACCAATAGGGTCTGAGATGACTGAAATGAATGCTAATTTTAGGCTAGGTATATAAATCAAGGAGTTTGAAATTATTTTTAAGGGTTTTTGTTGGAAAAAGGGAAAGCAAATTTTGGGCTTGGGGATGAGGCCAATTTCTGGCAGAGTTCGAGTCGGGGCAGGGAAGGCAATGGATTTGTTGTCTTAGATTGAATGAATCGATAGAAATGAATGCTGAGGAGCTGAAGAGGGCAATAGGCTGCAAGGATCCTCTTCAAACAGATGAAAACACATAAAACTAAACAAAATTTTAAGGCAGAGCACCAGCAAATTAATGAATTCTACCTTAGTTACTCATTTGTTTAATTTTCAGAAGCAAAGAGAAGGGAAATGGCATACATAAAACATTAATGAAATTACAATTACATGGAGAAAAACATCATCAAAACTTAGAGCCACAAGGATCCCAACAAGTGCTGCAAAACCCTGGTCTTTCCTTTGGCAAAAATGCAGAAGTGTATGTACAATGAAGTGCCAAACTTTTCCCAAGTATCCAACCCTGAAAATGACTCACAAAATACATAATATAGACCAGCCTAACCCCTTCCCATGCCTCTAGGGGTCGAGCTCATCCTTCTAGGAGCTGTTTCAACCAATTCTAAACTAGGAACTAAAATCTAGGCAATCAAACAACCTGCCTCTATATGGAAGGAAACTGATTCATTCATTTAATTTTCACTTTTTAGTGAATGAATCCTATAGAACAAGTAAATATGAGCCAAAATTACATCATAGTCATCAAATTACATCAAGATAGATCAATAGTTACATCAAAAAGTGAAACTAGTCAAAACTGGGCGGAATTCTAAGCTGAAGAGTGAAAAATAGGCCAAAATCCTCTATGCGCCGCGCTCAAAATCTGTATGCGTAGCACAAGTTTGGAGCTGATTTTGAGGCACTTCCTGAAGTCAAAATTGAGCTCATGATAGCTTGTTGGAACGCCCTTCCTGTCTACTATCCAATCCAAGTAAAATTTTTCAATTTGGAGTTCATTTGCCCCTCCAAAACGTCAATCTCCCAAAACTGGTTCCTGTGTGTGCAAAAGGTGGCAGAAAGGCCATTTTCAAGGTGTTTTTGACCCTTTAAACCACCCAGAGCTTGATGAAATCTCTCTGCCATTCCTGAGCATGCATAATTTATCATAAAAAACCCAAAAATATCAAGTTTTCCTCCAGAATATCTCTCAAACGTAAGTGCGCGCAAGGTGGCGCGACGCGTCGGGCAGGAAAATCTGTTTTGTGACCCAAAAAATTCAAAATTGAAAAATTTTTCTCCAAATTCCTTGAAATTTGGACTGAAGGTCCCCCATCAAATTTCATGCTTAGCCAAAGATGCTTCGGCCAAGATTTGAGTGGATCAGGCCTTTTACGCCTCCTCAGTGCATGCAGTTCAATTGTAAAATCACTGTCTTGGTCATATGACGAATTTGTGTCCACCTCCATGGTGTTTTTCAATGTGTATGACAAGTATATACTGATATATATGTGGTGAAAATAAGAGTTTGGTTTGTTTGAAAATGATGAATTGGTGTTTGTCTTTCAATACCAAATGTGTACCAAGTAGGAAATGAGGGACTGTGAGGAAATATTACAGTGGGTATAGTGGGCTGTGGAAAATAATACAATGGTAACAATGTGATTTAGTCAAATGAACTTTATAATTGTGGGGATCATTACTTAACTGTATTTGGGAATTGGAAATTTTTATAAATGATATGAAGGAGGGAAAATGGTAGGAAATGGTAGGGTTTTAGGGATGGGACATAGGAATAAGTAATATGGGAACGTAAGGGAATCAAGGATGGACAATAATGATAGGATTATGAAGGGGAAGGAATCACAGTTGAGAAACGATAGTATGACAGTGAGTATTCAGCATGAAAATGAATTTTTAAACACCATTTGAAACCCTAAGGAGCATATTTTGATACGAATATAGGGTTTATTTATTTGATATTACAAATTCTCCAAATTAATCTTCAAACAACTCCAAACACCAGGTAGCAATCATACAAACTTACTTGAGCACGGAGCAACCCAAAAAATGCATTTTTGGAGAAGAAGGGCAAAAAATTCCAGTCTCAGGCCTACGCACCGCGCAGGCTGCCCAATGCGCCGTGCGTGCCATGTGCACTGCGCTTGTGCAATTTTACACTGTGAAAAATGGCCCAATGTGCCACGCACCTCCAGTGTGCCGCACCAGTTTCCAAGTGCGCCGCGACTAAATTTCTCCCACAATTGGTCCTCTAAAACTCTGTTTCGCCCTCCAACTGATTTCTCCATGATTTCTCTTAGCTCCATTGATGTCTTTGGCGTGTAAATGGAATGTTTGAATATGAAAACATCTTATGTACACGAAGGACTTTGATTTTCTTTTGAAAAACCCATTTTTGCAATGCTTTGAACTTTGACACTTTCACATAACTCTGTTTTGCTTGTTTCCTTTTGATTTTTGAGCTAATGATGAATCTCTTTTTTGTCTTTTTTTTGCAGGGATGAATGTCATGAGACTTGGAAAGGGAAACCAGGGTTGCACGTGAAGTAGTTTCACAACTGAAAAACTCTAAAAATTACATATTCATTACAAAACATAAACTTGACGATTTCTTTCTTCAAAACAGAGTTTAGAAGAAGAATCATTCTTTAAGCATTATTGATGACGAAAATCTTGAAATAGAAACTTATTTTGAACCTCCCTCTGGCCTGTTGGTATTATTAGTCATTTTGAGGACTAAATCAGCTAAACCCTAGACCTAAAAAGACCTAAAACCCTAAAATGACTCTTTGCTGACCAAGGGACCAAACAGGACTATGAATGACCTTAAAATTGATTTTGATGAACTCTGATAAACAGACCTAAGCCAGCAGGTATAAGGCATGAGGGGTATGACTGAGAAGGCCCTTCCATTAGATAATGGCATGCCCCTAACGAAGTGCAAATGAATGAACTGAATGGGATACCTAAACCTGAAATGTAACAAAAGAGTTTTTGATCTCTGATGGAGGTATAACCAGATCGACTCTAACAAAACCAGTGGATGTTTTCGTAGAGGTAAATTTTTCCCACAAGGCTGAAAAAAACATGGTATGCCAGTTATTTTTATGAATGTATATAATCTACTTGATCGTATTGGTTAAAAAATTGTTTACAGCTTCAACTTGGCCTTTTTCCTATGGATAATAAGGTGTAGAATTGTCATGGCATAAGCCGAGCTAAGCGGAAATTTCGGTCATCATAAAGTTTTGAAAGGGGCTACCATGGTCCGTAACGATGGCTTGGGGTACACCAGCCAAACCTATTAATCACATGATTGAATATGAAAATAGCTGCAGTTTCACTGTCGTTCTTAAATGCAGGCATCACCTCGGCCCATTTGGTAAAATAATCTACTACGAGAATAATATACCCATGCCCCCCGGCCGAGTGAGGGTTACATGTAACAAAATCGATGCCCAATTTTGCAAATGGACTAATAGATATGATTGGGTGAAGAGGATTAGGAGGCGCAAACATCTTTCGATAAAAAAATTGACAATTGTGACATTTTCTAACCATAATTATGCAATCTTTAAAGAGTGACGACTGAAAATATCCATCATGTAGTATCTTTTCGGCAGTGGAAAACCTAAACATATGACCACCACATGCTCCAGAATGGTAGTCATTTAATGCATTCATGACTTCTTCATGTGTTAAACAACGTCGAAAAATAGAATCGACACCATGACGATAAAGAGTATCACTAACAATAATATATTTCTGGGATTCGTATCAGATTATATGATGATCAGATCATGACAATTCATGCCGAAATGTTTGAGTTTCAATATATATAAGGATATCTCCATACCAATGATCTAGAGTACTGATGAGAAACAAGGATTCATCGGGAAGATGATCCTCTGCCACGGTTTCAAATTTAGTATAGGGAAGGTCACATAATAACTCAAAAAATACCAATGATTTCTTTGATTTAGATTTTTCAAATTCCAAATCAGACTCTTGCAAGATAAAAATTCATTTAGAGTATTCCCCCCCTAGCAATTGTTTAGTCAAAATATACATCATAGGGTTGCAATGAGAGATCACGTTTGTTTTGCGTAAAAGTATGTAGTGACGAAAATGTTGGACAACTTGAATAGCTGCCAGGGCCAATTTATCCACATGTGTGTATTTAATCTTAGTATTTTTGAGATTCCTAATCAAATAATAGATCACATGTTCAATGATAAATTCATCTTCTTGAACTAATACCATTCCTATGGTAAAATTGGATGCATTTAAATACAAAAAGTAATCTCAGTGATAGGCAGGCGAATGCAGTAACAGTGCATGGGTTAACTCGTGTTTCAGTGCATCAAATATTTTTTAGCAAGCTAATCCCAAATGAATGTGTTGTGTAGGTAAATCCTCTCTGTGGACAGAGATGATCCCTCTAGCCCTAGAGTGGATCTAGCAACAAGGGAACAAGCTAATGTGTAGGTTCCTAGTTAACGAATGAAATAAGTTGGGATAGATTGTCCTACTTGTAGTCCAATGCGATTGTCACAGCTGTACTAGTGGCAGCCTCTTGATCTCTGTTCCGAAAGGTCATGGTCCTTCGACAATGGTATTTGGATTCCAGCACAAATATCAAAGGAAAAAATCATCATACAAGACAATAATTGCATTCATAGCTAGCTCATCACTCAAGGAAGATTAAACATATTGTGTAAAATAAACCATGTTAACACAAAATGGGAACCAGACATTAGTCATGTATATATAAATAGAAAGAAATAGATTACAACTGGAGCCTTGACGTCATAACCTCCTTCAGTGGGTTTAGTTGAAGCACGTCTCGAAGGTTTGTCAGGGAATTGGGACAAGGCAAGGACACATGCCTAAGCTCTCTCTCGACAAAGGTCTCTTTCTTTGCTCTATATCACCAACGAAATGTTCATCAACTCCTCTTTAGCTATTCAGTTGTTCAACTAGTGTATCAATGGGAGATAGGTTTATTTATAGAGGGAGAGGAGGAGGTTGGGATCCCTACAATGATGGAAGGGAGGCCTTATCCTTTGGGAGGTTCCACCAAAAGGTGGAAACAAGAGGCCAAAGGAGGTTGTTCGTGGTTATTCAATCGAACCACCCAAGCTGAATCGTCCACGAAGTTGTTAGCAAGGAAAATTTGCCTCTATATTTAAAAAACATTCCAAAAACAGCTTGGCGCGGGTAGCTCACCGAGACAGAGCACCAATGGGGGCAGGGCCCAGTGTTAATATTACTCATTGGTGTGAGGGAATAATGGTCTACCAGCACCAACCCAAAAACATGTGTTTTTTATGGTCTGCTCAAGGGATATTAAAAAGAAGGAATGTTTTCCTCATGGAAAGGGATGCAATGATGGTATTTGCAAGGAATGAGACTTCTTATTAGTCACAAAAATGGTCCTCCAATGTGCGGGATGGGGATTACAGGGACGGTGAAAAAATGCTATGTAATAGATGCTCCCTAAAGCATGAGGTCCGAGAGAGAGAGAGGGGTGAAATGCTTTACGAGAACACGTTCGAACCAAACACCACTATCAAAATACCTGCAAGTAAAAATACAAATGGTATCTCTTATACATGAACATGTGGCATGGGAGAAACCATCCATAATAGAGTACATAAGAACTGAGATCCGAGGTATGGACACAACCATCCAACAGTAAGGATCAATAAATAGACTCGGGTATGGTCGCATCCATCCAATCAAAAGAGTCATGCAATAAGTCATGATAAACCACAATATCCCGCAGCCTGGATCTTATCAGAAAAAACCCAGGGTCTTGCGCTCCATCTCGACCCGAACAAGTACAAATTCGAGCATGCGAATATGTGAGCTAAAGTCGAACATGCAAGAAATTCACCTGATTACCAGCCAATGATGAAAGATGTTAATAGGCACGAGAGAAACCACCAATAATGACAATGGCTCTCAAGGTACAATAGGTACAATCCATGGAATGTGAATAGTGATTTGGTGTCGAACACCCATAGAATCACTCGATTGAAGGCCATTGATGTGAAATTGTTGTTGAATGCGAAGAATTTTCCATTGAGGCATGCAAGCTCCAAGGTACCGGAAGGGAGTCTCTAGGTAAACTTCCTGTATAATGAGTTGAAGTCGATAGGAAGTGACCTGGTCGAAGGAGGGCCATAATGTTTTCCACATCATTGAAACAAGACAGAGGAACGTGATGATAGTGAATCAGGACCAAATAGAGGATCAAAGGGAGGTTGAAAACTGCAAAGGAAAACTTCTCTTGAACATATCAACGACATGACTCTGGATTTGAAAATATTTGACATCAAGGGATCTGGGGTCATGATGACATGGCAAAGAGTGGATGAGAGGCCAAAACAGATTACCCAAACCCATGGAGGAAAAAATGATGAAATGAAATGTCGCCAAACCGAAACGAATGCATATAACTGTCATGTTCAAGAGCGACATACTGCTAACACGACTAAGAAATGGTTCCATTTTCCCCCACCATTTCTGGCGAGTACCCCAATTATTTTTGAAAAACAAGCTTGAAGGGGATAACATATGCTTGTCATGTAAGTTTTTCCTTTGGACAAATCCATCCTAGTACATTTTACAAGCCCTAGGAAAGAGGAACTCGATTAACGTCATGGTTATGATTTCTGATGTCATCAAGGTTTAACAAGTCTAACAAAGGAAGAACTCGTCATCTTTTCATGTTTAGAGAGTTTCAAAAGAAGCTGAAAATAAAAATCCAGTAGGTCCCTTTTCATAAATAGTCTCTCAGATCCGAAAAGGTAGAAAATGATGTATGAGAGAACCTCTTAGTCGTGATAGGCTAAGATATTCCTTTTTCGTAAATAATCTATCCTAGCCTGAAAAAGGGGTAAACATATACTGGGTAGATATCGTTTCGCAACCATTTAATGAGTTCAAAATGACAAGAGTCTCGAAAATATTTTCAGTTTTAGAGAGTCAGAAAAGAGCTTAAAATTGACTCCAACAATGAATTTTTCATGTTTTTATTGAGTCCTAAAAAGTATAAAATACAACTCGGTACTTCATCACCATTATGTTAAAAACCTGTCACTGCACAAGAGATGCACGTAAAACCTAATTATAGTTTTGAAAAGTTATAAAATGACAAAAATGGTAAAAAATGATTACTTTTAACTTTTACCTCTTGTGGAGAAATAGTTACCCTTTTTATACTGCGATTTTGCGGCGACGATAGCGGGCGATCTGGAAGGCCAATCTCAAATCTGTCAGTTCCAGGTAAGAGATAACGTCCTTCTTGAATTTTGATTCCTTTTTTATTACCTGCAACCCCAATTTTATGTGTCTATGGGGGTATTTGGAAAAATTTAGGGTGCGGTGGTTGGTGCGGGTATGAGGTACAGACTCGCGCCAACTGACCAAAATTTTGAACTGTGGTGCGCCATTGGCGCGACTGTTTCTAAAATAGTCACGCCAATCATAGCGCGCAATTTTAGCATGTAAAGGAAGAAAAACATGCCCATTTTAACCAAGCAAAAGCTTTGAATTCAACTAATAAAAGTCATATGAATGTTTTTGCAGGTGTAAAGCGTCAAAATGGTGATTGAATGGAAAGAATGAGAACACAGTGTGTTAGCCACCTATAATATTTGATATACCAAAAGGTGGCTAAGAATTTTTGAGCCTCCAAGGAACAATTTTATCACTAAAAATTGTTGGCTCTTGAAGACTCCTTGAAAGGCCTCATGCCTCTGTTCAAAACCTTCATTGCTATGCTCATTTTATACTTAGAAATTCTGCTAATTTCATGAGAAGGAACTGCTATAAAACCACCATTCTTCCTCTTCCCCTCTTCCAAACTTATCTTCATTTTCTCCCCTTTTTTATCCATAAAAACCCCTTTGTTTTCATGACTTCTTTTCTTCCATTCATGAAAATCACCCTTACAAGGTTAAAAACTCACTTTTTAACCTTACCGAACCCATCAAATTCCATTGAAAACCATGAAAAATTCACAAAAAATACAAGTCTTTACTATGGACTTAAGCCCCCTTGGGCTAAGTCCTAACCACTTCCCCACATGTGCCCTTGTCATAAAAACCAAGCGCCGAACCCATATAGCGCTAATCGCATCGGAAAATTTCGATGGTGCGCAAGTCTTGTGTTCCTTTTAAACCCCGATGCGATCAAATCTTTTATATAAAACCTCCCGATTGCATCGCAAAAACTCAGCGCACCAGTTTGTTTTGACGTCTTCCAAAATTGCGATTGCGATTATGCCCCATCCCCCGATCGCATCATTTTTATATATTTCCTGTGGGCCTGCCTCCGGCGCTTAAAACCTTCTATTTTTCTTCCCCGTTCACCTTTTTCTTTTGTAAAGTTGAAAAACCCTCTTTTCCAAAGTTTTAACTTAAAAAACCCAAGTCACGTGTTTTAATATTAAATGGGTTGATTAAAAAGACCGACGCGCAATCGCATCGGAAAATTCCAATGGGTAGATCGAAAAGTCCCAGCCCGAAGGCCCGACTCCGATAAGCCCATATATACATAAGCCCAGGCCTATTGGAGTTCTATATGAAATAGGCCCCATAACTGGGCACCTAATCGCATCTGAGATTTTCTTTGGTGTGGTTTCAGTATTCATTACCGCTGATTGCGATTGGCCGATCACGCAATCACATCGGCCCTTTCCCCCGATCAGTGCAATCGCATCACCTCGTTCCCGACCTCCGATTGCGACTCCCCCGATTCATTCTCCACCATTGATCTCGTTCTTAGATCAACGGTCGTCGCTCCGTCGCATCGGCGATTTCAATCGCATCGCAAAGTTACATCGCATGCTTTGTTTCCTGACCTCCGATTGCAACTCGCCCGATTCATTCTCCACCATTGATCTCGTTCTTAGGTCAATGACCATTGCCTAATCTCTTTTGCCCTCCCGATCGCACAATCGCATCAGAGTTTTCTCATCACACCTTTTTCCTCCTCTCGCCGATTGTGATTCCCCGATTGCGATCTTCCGATTGAATCCGGACCGTTCACGTGTCCGGATCGAACGGCCCAAAATCACTCTGCTCTATTTTTCTCCCACTCTTCTTTTTTCCTATTCTGAGAAGATCTCCACCGTTGGATGCTTTCATCCAACGACCACGCTCCTTCCCCGCCTTCTAAGTAGTTTATACCAAAAAACGCAGGATTTCTTAAATGTTTTATGTTTTTATGTAGGTTTTAAATGGTTTCCGCTGTTATATTGAAGAAAGGCCAGGGACCGGGAATGACGATTCCCGTGCCTTTAGTCCTTAAAGGAGAACCATTCACAAGGTTGGATTCAACGTTTTATCAATGTTTCATGGGCATTGATGCCTTTAAAAGCCAAATGCGGCTTGCACATCGACAAGACACTGTTTTATTCAAAAGAACAGTTAAAGAGTACAAGTTTGAAGACAGAGCGCAGCAGAGAAAAAGATTAAAGACAGATTTGGGGAATTACGGCTAAGAATTCTTATCAAAAGCCTAATTCCTTGGATTAAAACACAATCAAAGGAAATTCATGAGTGTTTGACTGACAGAAAGGCCCTCGCCGCTTTATTTGAGGCGAATTGATTCCTCAGCTACCACAGAGCCACCTGTTGCCTCAAACCTTTCAAAACAGAGGCCGAAGTTATTGAAGAAAATTAGACATTTTCCTCCAGCGCAGCCAGGGAGTTACATCTGCAAGGAAATCAATGCAGAAATATCTGCAGAGTTACTCTAAACATTACATAGAGCCTCAAAGTCAAATAAAGGTCCCACTGAACTTTGATATTTATTGTAAAACAGTTAATACAGTGATCCACCTGTAAACTTCTCCATCGAGCCCCTCAAAAGGCCAAGAAGTCTTGTATATGTATTAATTATCCTTAAGATCTTTTGTTAGATCTCACCTCCTCATCCTTCTATAAATACTTCTGTAGAAGATGAGAAACGGTTGATTGCAGAACTTTGAAATACATTTGAGCTCAAACTTCTGATTGTAAATAGTGTTCATTGGCCCTTGGAGCTCTGCTTGTGATAGATTAGTTAGGTTGAATAGTGAAGCTGATTGCTAAACTGAAACATTGGACTTGAAGACTGTAACTGGTTTGACATCAATATAAAAGCTGTTTCTTGGGATGTTGGTCTATATCACTGGTGAAGTGCACCTCTCTTTGTTATTGTTTTCCCTCTATGTATGTCATATTGTTCACTATTTCACTGATAAAGAACATCATTTATAGAGTTAGGACCTACTGTATATCAGTAACCTTCTCTAACTGATAAGCTTTATCTCAATGTTTTCCTCCAAATTGTTTATTTAAGAATGACTTAATACAGTTAAGCAGTTAGGAATGTTGGAGTTCCCTCGTCCTACTGTTTTCCTTAAAAATTGTTCTTGAAAGTTATTTTCCTTATTTTGCTTATTAAAGATGACTATGGAAGATATGGCGTGCCTTGGTCCTATTTTTTTCTCCAAAAGCAGATTCTGAAAGTTTCCCTTGGTGTTGACTGAAAGCAGACTAGGTTTAAAAGTACTTTATCTGATATTAGGTTACATTTTTTTTCTCTTATGCGTTTTCCTACTTTTTGAAGGTAATTATATGGATTACTGGATTGTTTGTCAATTAAGCTGCTTTAATACAAAATTTCCCAAGAAGTTTATGGTTAGCCCTATCCTTGGTTGGTTTTAAATAGTTACTTAAGAGGATTTTCTTGTTTGGACTGACTATAAATCTCTTGTGAAATTATTATCAGTTTCCACCCCTACAACACTTTATTGTTTCCATTCCATCATTTTTAATCTCAATAATCTTGTGGTATAGATGAATTTCCCCTTGGATCACTCTTGATGTTGTTGTTTAATTAAAGCCCTGTTATGGCTCCATAGCCCAAAGGATTAAAAACCAGCGTTATATCTATCTTTTTAGCCAAAGTTGTTCTATTCACTTGCAAATTCTCACCTTTGAAACTTTCTGCACTTATAAATTTTCCCTAAAAAATAATCATGCTCAACCATCCAAAAACAAACAAAAACCTTGGCCTTCATAACTAGCCTAATATTATTACCCCAAACTTCAAAGACAAATCCATGTTTGCACTTATTGGAGAGATCCCTCTCCGGATTCAGGAGGGCTAGATCCTAGAATCCCAAATTTGGTTGAAACGATGTTGTTTCTGTGATCGGACTTTGCCAATATTGCTGATTATAGATTCCTAACACAGTGAAGAAGACGAACTCGCCATGGAAAATGAAATATGCATGGAAGCTCTTAGAGATTGTGGGATCGAGAAATTATTCATGACATCATGCCTCAGAGATCAACCGGATTTGTTGCAATACTTGATCAACATTTGGGATGTTGATCAGGAAAATTTCATTATTCATGACCAAGAACTCGAGATTGAAGTTTCAGACATTTATTTCATAACAGGGCTATCACGGAGGGGGCAGTTCCAATCTTGACCGACACCTAGCCCTCAATGGAAAACATGAGTATGGTGATCGACAGGGTGTGCCTAGGGGCAAGGAAAGGATCGGGAAGTGGAAAAGTGGATATTAAGACTATTCTGGACTTGGCACTAAAAGTAGTGCTACACATCATCACAAGAGTTGTAGGATTGCAGGCATTGCACGAGGCCAAAAATACAAAGCTACTTCTTGCTGTATATTGCATGACACCGACCCTCTACAACTGGGGAGAGGTAGTGACAATCAACATGAAATGTCAACTGAAAAAGTGAAAGAAAACTAAGCTGAAGTAGTTTAGTTACAATTCCATTCTGGTATCGTTCATCTTAGAATGACTACCAATCTTTCAACGTGAGGAGGTTATAGTCCCAACACCACTAGCATAGGAGCCACGAATGGCCCGTTGAGAAAATATGATGCCAAGGTCAGGGGGCGGTCAACAGACGTCCTGGAGACCAGAGTTCTTTGAGTGGCTCCACTGACAGCTGATCATCGTGGAGTATTGGCCCTACTCTGGCACAGATTTTACTAGTGATGCAGATCTCCCACTCCTAGAAGGAGAGGATTGGGATGAAGTACTTGGTAAGACTTATATTTTATTTTTATGAGTATTATGATTTTTTTTGTTATGCATGTTTTGACATTAAATCCATGTAATTGCAGATGTTGGCCCAGAGAGACCTGCAGGTATGTACCTGATAGCGAGGTGTATCCCTCGTGACTTTGATATTGCCCCTCATGGTGAGGGAGGCGAGGAGGAGGAAATCATACACAACCTGGAGGGAATTTCCCATGGGATCCCAGATTATGCGTGATTTAATAATGTTCCTCGTGCATACCAGAGACACACTGTAGAGGTGTCAAACCGAGTTCACCACTTTTTGAGGTGGCTTGTATGGGCAATGACATGCTATCATGAGTGTCACGCTGAGTAGACACCTAGGTTTTATTTCCGCATATTTTTGAGAGACATGATGTCTTAGGATGTAACCAAAACATGCATATTTTTTGAACTTATGATGCACACCGATGAAAACATTCGATCGCTATATATATATATATATATATATATATATATATATATATATATATATCCTATATGGATCTTTTCATGTGATGATTATTTTTACAAATTGCGCAAATGTCTATCTAATACAATGTTAGCCACTGTATCAGTTAATGCATTCATTCGCCTAGGAATATGTTGATATCTAATGTAATCAAAATGTCTTGATCAAACGAACACGTAAATAAAACCTTAATATGTGAGGGTTTCTAACTGAATAATGTCCATTAAGTTGAAGAACGACAAGTTGTGAGTCTAGATTAACAACCAATGCACAAATGCTGAGGGTAATTGCCTCGGTTAATGATTCAATAACTGCACTATATTTAGCGACATTGTTTGTAGTTCATCCTAGACAAATACCTTGAAGGTCTATCAACTCACCAACAGGATCATAAATCACATAGGCCGCTGAAGACATGTTCCGGGCAATGCAGGAAGCACCATCCGCGAAACCAACATAAGGGGTAATAGACATCTACACAATGAGAAACAACCCAATAAGCAGGAAAACATCTGCAAAGCACACCAAAATAGAAAATGTACAAAAATGAAAAGAACACCTATGTACACAAGACATGCACGAATGACACATGCATAATATTTTTTAAGATAAAACCTATTTTTGGGCTGATCGAGAGGATGACCTTCGTAATCAATAAGCTTAGGGACAATTTTAAGGATGAAGATTTATTTAAATGTTTAGAAACATTGGCGAATATTACTTGTCCCTAATGTACTAAATGTAAAATTTTTGGAGATATTTTTGTAAAGATATTCAAATATATAATGATTTAATATTAGTAAGTATAAAATTTTAGCGAATTTTAAGGTATAATAAATTTATACTATAAAATTTGGGTGAATCATTTTTAGAGAAAATGGAAATTTGGCGAATCATTTTTTGGAAAAAGCATGGAAAATTAGCCCACCTACGAATATTAACCCCTAAAATTTTCCATGAAGCTCATAGGCCCCATTCTGAAAAACACGTTTAACAATGTAGGGCCCATGCCACATGGGTTGAAATTTTCCTGCCCCTAGCTTATCATGAGCTTGGTCATATAGGAGGATGAGGTCTCCTTCTACGAAGAAGCGAAGGGAAACTGACTGGTCAAAATGAGGTTTAGCCTACTTCTTCTATGCTTCAATAACCAGAGTAGCAAAGCGGTGAGCTTCATCCAACCTCTCTAAGTAGAGAAGAAGTTCTTCTTCTGGCGAAGTATTCAACAACAATTCAACAACCAACTTGAGCAAAGGTATCTCACAGTCAATCAGAAGGGTAGCTTCTAGACTATAAACAAGTTGAAATGGAGTGAATTCGGTCGCATCCTTAACTGATGTTCAGTACGCCCAAAGAGCCGAAAATAACATGAGATGCTAGTTTGATTTGTGCATCACAATCTTATGTTGAAGCATGGTGACAAGAATTTTATTCACGGCTTCAACCTAGCCATTGGCCTGAGGATAGTGCAACGTTGAGATGTTGTGATGCAGACCTAACTTGGAAGTCAACTCTGCCACCATGTAATGCCGAAAATGGGAACCATGATCAGTAACGATGGCTTGACGGACACCAAACCTAGAAATTATGTGATTAAATATGAACTGGGCTACTGTCTTACCATCAACCATAATTGTGAGCATTGCTTTGGCCCATTTGGTGAAGTAGTCAATGACTATGATGATATAAGCAAGCCCCCTTGGCCGAGTGAGGGTTACACATCATAAAATTGATGCCCCACTTTGCAAAGGGACCAACGAAAATGACAGGGTGAGGATGGGAAGGTGGTACACACATCTTGCACTGATAGACCTTACAGTCATGAGATTTACAAACAACAACAATGCAGTATTTGAAGATGGTGGGCCAGAAATACCCAACACGAAGAATTTTCTATGCAGTAGCATAACCAGACATGTGACTTCCATAGGCGCCACTATGATAGTCATTCAAGGATTTCTTAGCCTCCTCGAGAGTCAAACACTGGTGGAGAATGGAATAAAATCCGATGCGATAGAGTGTATATTTGACTATATGATAGGGTTGTGATTGATGACGGATGCGTCGACGAGCATCCTTCGTCAACTCAGATATGAAGGTAGAAGTCTGAAGATATATGATGATATCACCATACCAAAGATCAAGGGCGCTAATCAGAAAAAGTGTATCGCTTGGAATGCGTTCCTCAGAACCAGACGAAGCGGAGTCAGAGGGGAGGGAACAGATAAGATCGGAAAAGACTAACGATTTTTTTGAATTGGAAGTGGTGAACTCCAAATCAAACTCTTGGAGGATGATAATCCACTTCGAGTACGTTCCCCCCAACAATTGACGAGAAAATACGTAGGTCATAGGGTTGCAGTGAGAAATCACAGTCACTATACGCAACATAATGTAGTGATGAAAACGTTGAACAACTTGAACAACAACCAACACCAACTTCTTGACATGTGCATATCATGTTTCAGTACCAAGAAGGTTACGAGACAGGTAGTAAATAACATGTTCGTCACCATCATCATCATCTTGTACCAAAACGATAGAAATCGTGCTGAAAGCGGCGGCCAAATAGAGGGAATAATCGTGATGATAATTTGGAGGACGCAACAGAGGAGCATTGACAAACAATGTCTTCAATGAATCGAAATACTTCGGGGCGATCTCATCCCAAAGGAATGGGATGCCCTACTTTAGTAATCGCGTGAATCCTTTAGCCACTTCGGCATAGTTAGGTATAAAACAACATAAAATTTAGCCTTCCCCTGTAGACTCTACAGCTGATGTAATGAGGATGGAGAGGGGAGATTAATGATAGCCTCAACTTTGAGCGGATCGAGGCAAATTTCGTCTTTGGAAATGATAAAACCTAAGAGTCTACTAGAGTCAACGTAGAAGACGCACTTATGTGGATTCAGCCAGATGTTATAGCGTCGACAACGAAGAAAAATTTGACGGAGATGGTCAGGATGGTCTCTACGCTTAGCTGAATGAGTTGGAAAGTCATCTAGATAAGGCTGAACGATGTGTTTAATATCGTGGAAAGCATATGACATCACTCGCTAAAATGTAGCCCCAATATTTTTTAGACTGAAAGGGATCTTTTTATATGTGAAAGTACCCCAAGGACAGATAAAGGCAGTCTTATGTTAATCAGCCAGGAGAGTGTTAATCTAGTTGTAGCTAGAAAATTCCATCCATAAGGGAAAAAATCTCACTCCCCACACAGTCATCAATGATTTGATCAATAAAGGGAGTAGGATAATTATCCTTAGGGCAGGCCCGGTTAATGGCACGATAATCAACACATACCCGAATGGTACCCTGTTTCTTATCTACAGGGACAATATTGGACACCCATTTTGTCAAGGGGATTGGATAGATAAAGCCAGCTTTGAGAAGTTTTTAAACTTAATCCTTAATAGCAGCAACTTTTCTAGGGTGCACAGGATGAAGACGCTGACTAATAGGCTTCGCACCAGGATAGGTAGGAATCTCATGCACCACTATACTGGGATGGATGCCAGGCATCTCTTCATAATACCATGTAAATACATCGTAGAAATCAAGGAAAATTCCAGTATAAAACTGAACTTCATCTGAAGAATAGGTGACCCCAATATGGATGTTCTCGATAATTCTCGGTTTAACGGAAATGTCGATAGGCATCGTTTGTGTGATATTACTCAAGTTACCCTCCGTAAAAACTTCATGTGTCAAAATAGGTGTTTGAAGAGGAGGAGAAGGAACTTGAGAAGTGAACCTCTCAAGACACGTAGACATGGCCCCGAGGCCAGGCATGAACGAGAAACGATGATGACTATCATCCCACAAAGGATCCTCGAGAGACATAGTTTCCATAATGGCTTCATCGGAGGGAAATATCTCTTTCAAGGGATCGGGAAAATCCGAATCACCGAGCCAAGGGGATTGAGAATAAGTGTCAAGAGACACGCCCAAAGGAGCATGATCAGGGGGCGGAGGCTCTGAAACCAAAATAATTTCACAATAATCAATCTTGATCAGACTTAACGATATCTAATCCCCAAAAGAATCAATATACTCAGGCGAAGGAATGGTCCAAGGGTCATCAGACCATGAAATCATATTAATTTGAACAGTGTTGGGTGGAGGAAGAGAAAAAATACCCATGAGGGCAGGATCTTTGAAAAGACCTAGCCCTATGCTCTCATATGGCATAGGAATTTGATCCACATATGGAATGTTGTTCTCAGAAGAAGAAGTGAAGAATGACAATTGATCAATAGTAACGTTCTTTGCTTCGTGCGGAAACTTCAAAACATGAAAGAGAGTGGATGGAACACATAGCATGGCATGAGTCCAACTGCAACCGAGGAGAAGATTGTAATTAAGCTTGGCGTCAACTACTTCAACCTTGACATTGACCGTCTTCCCTTATAGAGTAATCGGTAAACTAGAGAGAACACCAAGAGGTTTAGATTCCCTTCCATCAAACACTTCTAGAGCATTTGGAGATGAATTTAAAGCTGGAGAACCAATAGCTTTCCAGCAGGTAGATGACATGACACACGTAGATCCACCCTCGTCCACAACCACTCGATGGATATTCAGTCCATTAATGCCAACTTGGATGATGAGCGCAAGCTGGTGCGGGAGTCGTGGGACGAAATTCTCTAAGTCAAAAGTGATAAGGCATGAATCAACAGGATCAACTCCACCGATCGCAGATATAAAAACCTTCCATTGAGATGGAAGAATCTGAAGTACTTCTAATGCAGACATTGCGGATGGCGCATGAGCTAAATCCTCAAAAATACTGTAATGTTGAGCATCACGGGCTTGGGGATTTTAAGAAGACTTACAGAGTACACCTTTGGAAGGTGGTCGTACAATGGGCTCAGTAGTGGGCCTTTCAATCTAAAGAGGTCAGAAGCAGGCAGAGGAGGAGGACCATCAACAATCTCTTTTCCCATTGCCTAACATAGTGTTTGGTCAATTTAGTGTGTCCTAAATTGCTACATTAATTTATCAATCCGGGATTCGTAAGCTGATGAAGTGCGGCGCACTATATGTGCAAGATAACCTATCTCTTACTTTTTGGTCGTTTTTGGATTTTTTTATGAAATTCTGAAAAACAAGTATGGAGACAAATATTCAAGACAACAATGTCTTTCTAATGATTTTCCAAACTTCAAAATAATTTTAAAACACACAATGACAAAATTAATTCTTCAAAGAAAATGAAATTGCATCACTATTCTAGTCAAACAAACAATGAAATACTGATCATGAAACTCATTATCCTTGCTGTTGTTCAAACACAAAAGAAACTATGCCTAAAGAAATCCAAAAGTTGCAACAAAGTAAATCTAAATCAAATTACATCAAATTATCTTCTGATCCCTCACCATTAGTCCAGCTATGGTTTTCGGAGGTAACCATAAACAAATTGAGTAACCTGATATCTAACTTGCAGAAAGTAAACTAATATCAAACTACACATTCATAATTCAATCCCTCGCCATTAGTCCAGCTATGGCTTTCGGAGGTAACTGAAAATGTCATGAGCAATTTAATATTTCTAACTTGCAGAAAGTAAACTAATATCAAACTACACATTCATAATTCAATCCCTCACCATTAGTCCAGCTATGGCTTTCGGAGGTAACTGAAGATGTCATGAGCAATTTAATATATCTAAATCTAACTACTGAAACAAATGTGCAAGACTGAAATAAACAAAGCAGTGCTGGAATTAAACAAAAAGTAAATTAGCAGCAGAACAATATTGATTCCATGTCATTAGTCAAAAGGTTATGCAAATGCCCAGGCTGCCTATTTGTAATCTGAAACAGGAACACTGATCAGTTAACAACAACATAAAAAATGAAAGATTATGGACAGAAGTAAGATGTAAAGCATGAAAGATTATAAACAGAGATGAAGCATAAATACCATGAAATATGTAATGTATAAACACATGAATGACTTATGGCACAATGAGCTTAAAGAAATAAAACGAGAACTATACAATAATGCACAAAACCTCAGCGTGTGCAGGGGCCCTCTGCACCAGCCTTGGCAACAGCCTTCAAATACGAATTACGCTTGGAAACAGAGTCTTCTTATATATTAAAATGCAGTCATAACAGAGAGATGATATTACGGCACAGTGGCAACGTAATTACATTACAAAGCTATCTGGAGGCTAATGGAGACTAATCTAATATGCGTATGCAAACGCATTATTTATAACAAAGGAAATATAACTAATTCCCTAAAGTTTGTGCTGATGGAGACACGTAAATCATCACGTCCAGGGATCCAGCATCATGGCCGCAGTGAGGAGTAAATCTATGAGGAGTGGATGTTGGATTCGACTTATGGAGCCGTGTACAGGTGTTGATGTGTCTCCCGTAAGTTAGAAACGGTCATGCAAATCCTCACGTGATGAGAAACAGAGTCCTGTCACCGTGGGACTCTACGGTTGACTTCCACTTGGCCACCTTTGACCACAACCTCCTTAAGTGAATTTGCTCGAGCCAATAGGACACGATCCATGTCCACATCATTTCTGACTTGCCCATGTGGCTCGTTTTTCCTGAAGACACCTGTAACATAGAGTTTCACAAAATGGTTGCGGAAAGTTGCAGCAGCTGCGGAAAGTGGCAAGATTTCGCAGCTAAATGAGAAAAATCTAAATCAAACAGCAGACACAAAAATATAGTTAAAAACCATTTTAGATGCTCTTTTGCAATTAATATACAATGATATTGACAACTTGGAAGGTTCAGGTGAATGAAAAAGGTCTAGGAAGATGTATAAGAAAGATGCAGATTTGAGACTCAACATACCCCCACTGTGAAGGTGTTGCATGTCCTCATGCAACCAAAATTTTGATAATCCTTCTTCAGTTCATATGCCTTGACACTTTAGCCAGTACATCCAGCCCTCTCCTCTTTTTCCTTGGTGCTGCCAACATCCTAGGCTTCTTCATTAAGCATCTAAATTTGATATTAACTAGTGCTCTGCTTAACTTCTGGCATTTCTTTTTCAATTTCTTGTTCTTCTTCTGCCATATTCCCAGATGTAGCATGGTATTATCATGAATGATTTTGTCCAATTTGCTTTGTTCCTTCAATGTCTCATTTTCATTTTTAATGTGTTTATTTAAAAGCTCTAGCTCAAAGACTTCCCGTTTCAGTGATTGGACTAGATCATTTTGTGATATGTGAGGCTGAATGGACGAAGTACTGGGACTTGTAGCTGCTTTTTCTAAAGATTCTATATAATCATATACTTCTTGCTGCTTGGGGTCTATATCAGGTGTCATTTTTATTGGGCTGTCCCCAAAATGCGTGAAGGAGAGTTGTCTTCAAAATTTGGCTGAGAAGGGCTCACATCAACATCTGGCTGAGAATGGGATGGACTATGTTCAATGTCTGACTGAGAATGAAATGAACCAGGTTCACTGACTGACTGAGAGTGAGATGGACTATAGTCAGCTGGGGACTGTTCAGATGTTTCTTCTCCCAAATCGATAAAATGAGGTCCCTTCATTTGTGTTTTCCTCAACTTCCCCTTAAGCCTGGAACTTCTTCTCACACGCTGTGGACCACTGTCTTTTTGCTTTTGTTTTCCTTTCTCTTTCTTCTTGGCTATAGATAATTGTTCTTGAAGATGAACCAATCTCTCAAATAACACTTGATGATCTTCTTCTTCGGAAGAAGGGGTTTGATGTATAGCCTCAATACTTTTCTCTCTTTTGATGTTATTGGCTTTTTACCCTTGGTTTCTTTCTTCTTCCTTTTTGACAGTATCTCTTCCCTACTAGTTCTTTCAATTGTAGTAGTAGGAGTACTTTGAGTTTCATCATTTGTTCTTTTTCTCCTACTCCTTCTTGATGTGCTACCTTCAAGAATTTCTTGAGGTTCCTCAAAGAAATTTCTGATCAAAAATTGTTCCCATGTGTCCTTCTTCTCCTTTAACTCTTTTTCAATCAAAATTTTTACAAGACCATGGTGATATAGATGTGGTTCTACATCCCATAAATGTTTCTGAACAGTCACAGACATCTTCTTCAAACTATTTAATAGAAAATATGGAAGATTGAGAGTTTGATTATCTAGAAAATTCATCAGCAATCTGGTATGGTACATATACATGGACCCAAAACGGCCTTCACAGGTGATGAATTTTTGAACAACTAGCAACAAAGTAGCCCATTCCTCTTTCAAAGCATGAACAGGAATTCCTCTTTTAAAAATAGTTATGTCCATACCTGGGTTTCGTAAGATTATTCTCCAGGCTTCATCACTAATGATTTTGTTCTTAAACCAACGTTCACCCTCTTGAGGAAGTTCTGTGGCAGTTGCTATAGATGCCTCATTCACCGTGAACTTAAGGTCTCCAATCTCTACTTCCAGGCCATTGAACGACCTTGCAAAAGCTTTTGTCACTTCTTTATGGTAGCCTCTAAACTTTTGGACAAACCGCAGCCACTTTGCCTTCTTCAATATATCCCTAACTTGCGGATATCCTTCCATGAATTTAGGTCCTTCTGGTTCTGCTCTCAACAATTTACCCATCTTTCTTTCTGCTTTTTAAAAACTTGCCTGCGTGAAGTGGTTCAATGGAAGTAGGACGGCTGAATGAACGGAAATGAACACGATGACTGCAGGTAGATATCAGAGAATGGATATACAGACTGTAACGTAGCAGAGAACGAAGCGGAACAGAGAAGGGTTACGTGAGCACGGCAGAGATACGGCTGTGAGATTAATAGAACAATAGGAAGAGTATAACACATCCAGCAGTGTTTGAAATTTGGTGGCTGCAAAATAAATGTAAGCACGTTTAAACAACGACTACGGATTTTATGCGGCTGAAAGAAGCCGTAGTCAAATCAACTACGTCTCATTGTCACAGGTGGAGTATCGGAGTTTGAGTGAAGATCGGAGGTTTAATTATGGGACCGTTTGAAAATGAATGTGGGAGGATCATATGGAGATCGTGAAAGGGTTACGGAGTTTGTCAATATAATCATTGCACATAATGGAGCTTATGGTTCATAACTATATAAAAATGTGTTTTCAATGCTATTTGAAATAAATTTTACTCATACCTTGGAATTGTTGCCTTTTCCCTTGATCTTCAATTAGTTGCTCCTCATTGATATCTTGAATGCCCCATGTCTTCATAATTGGTCCTCACACTTGCATTTGATTTCATGGTTATGGAAATAACATTTGGCTGTACATTCTTTTGAAAACAGAGTGGTAGCTGCGGAATCTGCTTCTGGCTGCGGAAACTGGAGTCAGCTGCGGAAACAGATGTCAGCTGCGGAAACTGACACAGCTATTATTTGGGTGAATGAAAATGAACGGATGACAAATGACTAGATGGAAATGGTCATGAAAAATAATTTTATTGGTGAAATGGAATGAAATAGATAAAATGAAGTGGAATGGAGTGAAATGAAGTGAAATGAAGTGGAATGAAGTGGAATGGAATGGAGTGGTCACAAAACTTATGAAATGAAAATTTTTTTTTTTTTTTGGAAAATATAGAGTGTCAGGTGTTCCTAATTTTCACCCTATATTTTCTGTATAAGACTGCCAATCAGTGATTGGTTTTCAGGCTTATACAATTTTTTTTTTTTTTTTTAATTGAAAGAACAAAAGCTAGGCTGGTGGAGAAGAAGAATTCTTCTGTACCAGCCTGATTGCAGAATTTTCTTGAAACATTTTGACAAATTCCTCTTTTGAGAGTGGCTTATGATAAACTTTCAATCTGTGGCCATTCACAATAAGAGGAGTTTGAAACTCATCAATGGTCTTGATTCTTATCGCTCCATTGCTAAAGATCTTGTCAATCTCATATGGCCCAAGCCAATGAGTCTAAAATTTTCCTTGAAAATCTTTAAACTTGGAATCAAATAACAATGCCCAATCTCCTTCTTAAAACTTCTTCTCTTTGATGTACTTGTCATGCCATTTAGCTCTTTGATATTGAACTAGATCAGTTCTTAAAATTGCTTCTTGTCTGATCTCATCTAGCTCATTTAATTGCTCCATTCTATGCTTTTGGGCTTCTGATAAGTCCATCCCCAACTGAACTGCTATCTTGAAGGTCTTAACTTGGAACTCAATGGGGAGCAAGACTTCTTTCCCATAAACAAGTTCATAGGGAGAATGTCCTGTTGTATTCCTCCATGTAGTTCTGTGGGCCCACAAGGCTTCTGGAAGCCTTTCTGCCCAATCTCTTCTATGTAGATGAACAATTTTGGTGATGATACTTTCAAGAACTTTGTTTGTGGACTCCACTTGACCATTTTCTTGTGGATGGTAAGGAGTAGATCTTTTGTGCTTGATTTTGTATTCTTCCATCAACTTCTCCACCAAATTTGATGTGAATTGGCTCCCCTGATCTGTTACAATTTCTCTTGGAACACCAAAGCGAGTAAAAATATCCTCATAAAGAAAATGAACAGCTGAATTTTCAGTAGCAGATACTAATGCTTTAGCTTCTACCCATTTAGTAACATAATCGGTACAAACCAATATATACTTCTTTTGCTTAGATGGTGGATTAATAGGTCCAATGAAATCTAAAGCCCATTTTTCAAAGGGTTCAATGAGTACCTGTGTTTGCAATGGCATTTCATTTGAAAGGGTAGGTTTCCCTACTCTTTGGCAGCTGTCACACCTTTTGACATATTGTTTTGCATCTTTGAAGAGGAAGGCCAATAATATCCTAAAGAGAGGATTTTATAGGCTGTCCTTTTGTCTGCAAAGTGTCCGCCGCATGGTTCATCATGACATGCCTTAAGAATATCAGGCATTTCATCTTCCTTGACACATCTTCTGATCACAAGATCTGGCCCTGTTTTAAACAATTCATTAGAAATCCATGAATATTTTGAACTCTCCTGAATAATTTTTCGTTTTTCACTTGGAAATAAATGTGAAGGCAGTTTCCCTGTAACCAAATATTTAGCAATATTTGCATACCAAGGAGTCTTAATAGTTACTGCAAACAAGTATTCATCAGGAAACTTATCCTCTACAGGAGAATCTTCTTTAGTATTCTGAATCCTAGACAAGAAATCAGCTACTGTATTTTGTTTTCCTGGTCTATCCAACACGGTAATATTGAATTCTTGCAAAAGTAAAAGCCATCTTGTCACTCTGCCATTAGTAACAGGTTTGTTCATTAAATATCTAATTGCAGAATGGTCAGTATGAATAAAAGTTTCATAGCCTGTTATGTAATGTCTAAACTTATTAATTGCATGAACAACAGCTAAAAACTCTTTTTCAATCACAGTATAATTCAACTCTGTGGGAGTCAAATTTTTACTGGTATAATAAATGGCATAAGGAACTAAATCTTTTTGACCCAACACAGCTCCTAGAGCTGTATCTGAAGCATCCGTAGAAATATGGAAAAGGAGTTTCCAATTTGGTCCTCTCAAGATAGGTGCTTCAGATATTCTTGTTTTCAAAGTTTCAAAGGCTGATTGACAATCAGGATCCCATTTAAATTCACAGTCTTTTGTAAGCAATTTGAAAAGTGGAGATGCTATTTTAGTGAAGTTTTCTATAAATCTTCTATAGTAACCAGTAAATCCTAGAAAACTTCTAACATCTCTTTGACAATTTGGAATAGGTAACTTGGAGATGACTTCAACTTTTGATCTGTCAACCTTAATCCCATCTCCTGAAATATGATGCCCCAAAACAATTCCTTCAGTAAACATCATAAATCATTTTTCATGGCTTAATGAAAGGTTTGTTTCTTTACATCTTATAAGAACTTTTTCCAAATTTTCTAATGCCTCTTCAAATGAATTACCATAAACTGTAAAATCATCCATATAAACCTCTGCACAATCATGGATTAGATCAGAAAAAATTCCTAGTACTGCTCTTTGGAATGTTGCAGGTGCATTACATAACCCAAAAGGAAGCACTCGATAGGAAAAAGTTCCCCATGGAAAAGTAAATGTGGTCTTATCTTGATCTTCAGGTGCTACCTGAATTTGATTATAGCCACTAAAACCATCCAAAAATGAAAAGTACTTTTTACCTGCTAATGTATCTAATACCTGATCGATAAAAGGCAAAAGAAAGTGATCCTTCAAAGTTGCTTTGTTCAATTCCCTGTAATCAATGCATACCCTCCATTTACCATTCTTTTTAGGTACTATAACCAAAGGAGAAACCCATCGGCTATCTGAAATTGGATAAATGAGGTTTACATTGAGTAGTTTTTGGAGCTCTTCTTTCACTATCTCCCTAAGATTTGGATTCATCCTTCTTTGAGGTTGTCTGATTGGTCTACTGTTTTCCTCAATATAGATATGATGGATGCAAGTCTTAGGATCAATACCTTTCATGTCGGTATACTCCCATGCAAATGCAGTAGAATGTTTTTGCAAGATTTTGGTTAGTTCTTCTTGTTGTGACTTTTCCAACTGTTTGTTAATATTCAATGTTTTTTCTGGAAAAATCTCAATGGTAGAACTACCAAACTCTTCCATAGAGTAAAGAGACATTTGTCTTGATGATAAATATTCTATGTCAGATTCCAACTAAAATTGTGTGGGGTCATATTCTGAAGATGTCTCAAAATTTTATAATGTGTTCAGAATTTGACTATCCTCACTAATTTCCGAAATGGTAAAGACAGGTTGTATAATGTCCTCATCATCGACCCATTCATTGTCTCCTACTTCTGTAATTGCTTTTGCTGGAGGATACAAATTGAATTTCTCTGTCAAATTACCATTAGAAATGTACATATCCCCATATCTACAACTAATAAAAGCATCAGCTGTGGCTAGCCAAGGTATTCCTAAGATAAGTGGGTGCCCTCCTAGATTACTCTTGGGAGTCAAAATCATAAAATCTACTGGATATTCCCAAGAATCTAAGGAGACTAAAATATCTTCTAATACACCATCTGGTTTAATAATTGATCGATCTGCAAGTTGCAGTAAAGTAGGTGTAAAAAAAAGGTTAGGAAGTTTTAGCTGGTCCATAGTCTGTCTACTCATAATGTTGATAGCAGCCCCTAAGTCAATCAATGTGTTTGGAATTTCTATCCCATTTATATGTGTCTTGACAATTGGACTTCCTGGATCTACATACTTCTGCATGGTAATTTTTTCCCATCATAATATCTGCAATCTTTCCTACCAGGTGGATTCTTCTTGTGTCTTTTAGTTTCCTTCCTGGTCTTTTGAAACTCAACTCCTTTATTGTTTTTTCTAGAATAGGAATCTCTCGAATGGCTTGTAGCAAGGGAATCTTGATACAAAAATTCTTCAATTCATCTAGAAAGTCATAGTTAGGCAACAAGATTTGTTTTTCCACCCCCTTGTCAATTTGTAGTCTTTCAGGAAAAGGAGGTGTAGATGAAGATGCAGGTTGCTCAACTATAGGAGTTGTGGGTGTTAACTTTTCTTTCTCTTTTTGAATATTTGAGTTTTGAAGAGATACTTCTTCAGAACCCTTATTGGATTCAAGAGAGTCCTCCTCAGAGGTATCTTGCTCTTGAATATCTATAGAAGGTTTTTCTAAAACTCTACCAGATCTGAGTTGTACATCATTGAGAGGAACAATCATATAGGTAGGAAATTGTTGTCCTTCTGTCATGTAAGTATTCTGAGGATTTTTATTGTTAGGATTTGGCAATGGCTGAGCTGGAAGTTGATTTGTCTTTTGTTGGTATGGAAGCATGAGTTGAGGATTTGGATTTTGTTGAGAAGGTTTTTGTTGTGGAAATGGCAATGAAAGTTGTGGATTTGGGTTTGGAAGTTGTGGAGCTTGTTGATTTTGAAAAGATGGAGGATATTGATAAAATTGAGCAAATCTCCCATAAGGATTTTGCATCCCTTGTACCCATGGGTGATATGGATTCTGATGTTGGGGCCAAGGTTGTTGCCAAGGATTCCAATTTGGTGGGGTTTGAAAATTCATAGGGTTGTTAAACCCTTGAGTTTGTTGTCCCTGCCAAGGTCTCCTTGCGACAAAACAGAGAGATTCTACTGAATTTGGGTCTTCTTGAAAAACAACTTTGAGTCCAGGAATTGAAGGAAAATCCTTGATCTCATGATTTTCTGAGCAAATCATACATGTTTCTACAACTTTTGCATCCAAGGGACATTCCCTTAAAGCATGTTTCTTCCTACATTTCGAACAAAAGATGGCTAAAGCATCTGTTTCTGCTTTCTGCTTGTTTTGGATTTTAAGGGTGTCTAGTTGTTCACTAAGGCTCCCTAAGATATTAGTTTTGAATTCATCAAGCATATTACCAATCTCTGCCCTACTTACTGATCCAGTTGCAGATTTGTTAGCCCTAATAAGAGAAGGATCCCTAGGCCCTTTTCCTATTTTAGATTTTCCTCTTGAGAGATGGACACATAGTTTTGTTATGTCATGAAGTGGAAGTTGAGAAATGTCTCCTTTCCCCATCATGTTTAAAATATCTATCCATTCATCTCTAATGGCTTTTAATATGAGGGCTTTCAAGGTTTCATCATCTAAGTTGCTCATCTTTGCTCTTTTCAGGTTGTATTGAAATCTTTCAAGTAAGTCTTCCAAATTTTCATCTTCTTTTTGCATCATTTTGAATACCTCATCCTTGTGATTGGTGGGCATACAATAGTCCAAGTATCTATCCAAAAATGTTTGTTTCATATCATTCAAAGTCCTAATAGATTGAGTGGCTAATCCCATGAACCATTTCAAAGCAGCTCCCTTCAATGTTGAAGGAAACAGTTTGAGTTTTTGAGAGTCTTCCATATAGTCATAAGTTCGACACACGACTTCAAACTCAAACAGAAATGTTTCAGGATCCTCACTTCGCAATCCATAAAAGTTAGGGAGGACAGATGGTGAGATATTTTTCATCGTTGTATGATTTTCCTCATCAACTATAGGGAATCCAAACAAGTTGTCTCCTTCCCTATTTCTTCCATTATTTCCTTCACCATTGTTGTCTCCATTGTTTCCTCCTCCTCTACCTCTACCTCTACCTCCAAATCCATCTATTATTTCCTCTTCCATGATAGTTTCTTTAGAGTCCTTAAAGTCCTCTGGTTCTTCTATCAAGGGAGGATGAGAGGGAGTCTCTTCCTTTTCTAAATGAGATTTGGTAGGTGGTATAGGAGAATCCTCTAATTCAGCTGCTCCTTGAATTCCAAAAATCTTAAGGCTAGGGGTGGATGGTGGTGAATCTTGTCTATGCCTTGAAGAAGATGGAGTTGTGAAAATCGAACTCTTGGCTTTAGCTATAAACCTTCCCCTAGAATCTCTTGCTCTATGCATGTCATTTTTTTTTTTTTTTTAAAGGTAGGGATAATAATTCTCTTTCTAATCTTCCAGATCACACTAGGTGCAAGAAGAGAGCATACTTAAGAAATTACTAAACCAATAATTCTCTTTTCTGATCCTCCAGATCACACTAGGTGCAAGAGGAGAGCATACTTCAAGAAATTATCAAGTTTTCCCTTCTTTTATTATTTTGTTTTTTTTTTTTAAGAAATTGGCTACCTACTTACACTTCCCCGGCAACGGCGCCAAAATGTTTGGTCAATTTAGTGTGTCCTAAATTGCTACATTAATTATCAATCCGGGATTCGTAAGCTGATGAAGTGTGGCGCACTATATGTGCAAGATAACCTATCTCTTACTTTTTGGTCGTTTTTGGATTTTTTATGAAATTCTGAAAAACAAGTATGGAGACAAATATTCAAGACAACTATGTCTTTCTAATGATTTTCCAAACTTCAAAAGAATTTTAAAGCACACAATGACAAAGTTAATTCTTCAAAGAAAATGAAATTGCATCACTATTCTATTCAAACAAACAATGAACTACTGATCATGAAACTCATTATCCTTGCTGCTGTTCAAACACAAAAGAAACTATGCCTAAAGAAATCCAAAAGTTGCAACGAAGTAAATCTAAATCAAATTACATCTTATCTTTTGATCCCTCACCATTAGTCCAGCTATGGTTTTCGGAGGTAACCATAAACAACTTAAGTAACCTGATATCTAACTTGCAGAAAGTAAACTAATATCAAACTACACATTCATAATTCAATCCCTCGCCATTAGTCCAGCTATGGCTTTCGGAGGTAACTAAAAATGTCATGAGCAATTTAATATTTCTAACTTGCAGAAAGTAAAATAATATTAAACTACACATTCATAATTCAATCCCTCGCCATTAGTCCAGCTATGGCTTTCGGAGGTAACTGAAGATGTCATGAGCAATTTAATATATCTAAATCTAACTACTGAAGCAAATGAGCAAGACTGAAATAAACAAAGCAGTGCTGAACTTAAACAGAAACTAAGAAAAGTAAATTAGCAGCAGAACAATATTAATTCCATGTCATTAGTCAAAAAGTTATGCAAATGCCCAGGCTGCCTATTTGTAATCTGAAACAGGAACACTGATCAGTTAACAACAACATAAAACATGAAAGATTATGGACAGAAGTAAAATGTAAAGCATGAAAGATTATAAACAGAGATGAAGCATAAATACCATGAAAGATGTAATGTATAAACACATGAATGACTTATGGCACAATGATCTTAAAGAAATAAAACAATAACTATACAATAATGCACAAAACCTCAGCGTGTGCAGGGGCCCTCTGCACCAGCCTTGGCAACAGCCTTCAAGTACAAATTACGCTTGGAAACAGAGTCTTCTTATATATTAAAATGCAGTCATAACAGAAAGGTGATATTACGGCACAGTGGCAACATAATTACATTACAGAACTATCTGGAGGCTAATCTAATGTGCGTATGTAAACGCGTTATTTATAACAAAGGTAATATAACTAATTCCCTAAAGTTTGTGCTGATGGAGACACGTAAATCTTCACGTCCAGGGATCCAGCATCATGGCCGCAGTGAGGAGTAAATCTATGAGGAGTGGATGTTGGATTCGGCTTATGGAGCCGTGTACAGGTGTTGATGTGTCTCCCGTAAGTTAGAAACAGTCATGCAAATTCTCACGTGATGAGAAACAGAGTCCTGTCACCGTGGGACTCTACGATTGACTTCCACTTGGCCACCTTTGACCACAGCCTCCTTAAGTGAATTTGCTCAAGCCAATAGGACACGATCCATGTCCACATCCTTTCTGACTTGCCCATGTGGCTCGTTTTACCTGAAGACACCTGCAACATAGACTTTCACAAAATGGCTGCAGAAAGTTGCAGCAGTTGCGAAAAGTGGCAAGATTCCGTAGCTAAAAGAGCAAAAATCTAAATCAAACAGCAGACACAAAAATATAGTTAAAAACCATTTTATATGCTCTTTTTCAATTAATATACAATGATATTGACAACTTGGAAGGTTCAGGTGAATGAAAAAGGTCTAGGAAGATGTATAAGAAAGATGCAGATTTGAGACTCAACATGTAGTTCGGTATAATCTTTTGACCAGGTAGCAATAGAAATGGATGCATAATGGTTCATCATGAAAATTTGAGAGCCAAACGGAGTAGAGGATTGAGGTTGATCTACCATCTGATTCTGATCTGATGGAAAAGGTTCTTTGAGAATTGCTAGAGTTCCTTGGGTGCCTTTGAGCAATCGACTCAGTTCGACCTGTAGAGGAAAGTCCTTGGTGTAGTGCTCTTCGTCACAAATCAAACAAGGATACTTTGATTTTCGCTGTGAACCATCATTAGCACAATATTTTTGAGAATATTGTTTCAGGGTATCGGCTTTGGCCTTACCTTTACCCTTCATTTTTCCCTTGGAAGCTTTATCCGCTAAATTGGCCTGAACGACATTGACTTCCACAGTTTTACCAGAATTCGGGGTTGGTTGAGAAGCAGTATCATTGGAAGGAGTAGATTTTTGCTTCCCAAGGTTCAAAGGAGAAGACTTTCGAGAAGTTTGAGACATAAAACTGATAATTTCGTCGACGGATGGTGTCGCCGGTGCTTTGGAAGTTCCAGGTCAAGGAGCATCAGGAAAGATATCATACAACATGACAGACTGGGAGTACAAAATATCAAGGTACTGGACATGAACAATGGCCTATTATTTGGTTACACGTGCACCCATAGCTATGTCTTTAGCAATTTGATTGAAAAACGAGGTAGTGAACCAATCAGTTATAAGCTGATCATGAATATCGAACTTGATCAAGCGACGGAAGCACCTCCATTCATGAATATGATCTGAGATATAAGTAGCTCGATCTTGCTTCAAGGATGTGAGGAGGTGCGTCCTGATCTCATATCGAACCACTAACTGAAAATGTGTGAGAAACACCATGGATAAAGAGTTGAAATCATGGAAGATGCCATGAGACAGTTCAATGTACCACTTGGCAGCGACACTAGTAAGAGTCTGTTGGAAAAGACAGAGTCGGATAGAATCATCAACCAAGAGTTATATAAACACCAAAGATGGTATGTCATAACGTGTGCTTGGGGGGTCTTCTCCGGACTTGCCCTCAAACTTAGGAAAATCTCCAGGAATTTTGGTTGGAAATGGAGGCAAATACAGATTGTAAAGAATTGGATCATTTGTCAGCTTTGACACATCAGGCAGTTCCAACATAGCAAGAAACAAAAATTGAGGATTAAAAGGCATTGGTGGTCATTGATAAGGACCAGTGTTAACATTCCACCCAGGCTGAGAGAAATTTTGCCCCCCATATGTTTTGTCTCGAAGGATTATGTCCATAGGGGTTATAATCTTGATAGTTCTTCCCATTGGGGTTGAGGACCGGGATATTGATTATGAGCATACCATTGAAGTCCTTGTTGAGCAACATATGGATTTTGCTATGGAATGTAAGCATTTCCTTGAGGTGGATTATACACCATCTGGGATTGATTTTGAGGGTAATAAGTGAAACCTTGGGGCGCACTATAGATAGTCTGAAATTGACCTTGAGGAGGATAAGTAACGCCTTGAGGTTGAGTAGGTGGTACCAACTGAGCAGGTTGAATGGGCTGCTAAGCTGGTTGAACAGGTTGAACCGGCTACTATGCGGGTTGAATAGGTTGAACTGGCTGCTGAGTGGGTTGAGAAGTTTGAATCGGTTGCTGAGGCAAGGTAGGCTGTCCCTGCAGAGTAGGTTGGCCTGAATACTAAGGGCCATCAGGTTTCCCTTGTGGAAGAAGTTGGTCCGATGGTTGCGATAGACCAGGTTGACCTGGAGCAGGACTGCATGGTTGTCCTTGTTGTATAAAATATTGGCCTTGGGGAACGTAAGGTTGTCACTATTGCACAAAAGGTTGTCCCTATGGTGGATACATTTTCCCCCCAGGAACATAAGATGCTCCTGGTTGAAACTAAGGTTGACTAGACAGACCGTAGAGTTGTCCTTGTTGGACCAAAGGTTGTCTTGGTAAGGGTTGTACTTGCAGATTGTAAGGTTTTCCCTGAGGACCAAAGGGTTGTCCATGTATCAATGGCCCTTGATGAGAAATGGTCTAATAAGAATTTGGCAGAGGAAAATAAACAACTTGATTAGGATCGATGGGAGGCAAATAAATGAGGCTACCATAAACATCAAAATTATGGGGAGGATTGATAGGAGCTTGTGGTTGCTGAGAACCCTGAGGTGCAAAATTATGCTACTATGGATCCAGAGAGGGAGCGTACTGTTGCTGAATAGCCAACAAATACTCATCGAATGTATAACCACTAGGAATGGAATTAGAAGCCATACGCAGTGCACGTAGGATGAATTTCCATAGTGCGAGGCTGTGATCCACTCACAGTGGGCCTAACCGGTATCATGGGGTTGAAAAAGATAGACCTGCGAACAACAAAAGATCCAGATGACGAAGTCGTACTAACAACTGGTGCATATGAAGCCACACAAATGGTGGGTTAGACCAGGACAGATGTAAGAATGGCCAATGAGCTAGGTGTCAAAGGCGGCAATCATAATGTAGGAAAGACCGAGCTCCTTGGAGGAGTCGATGTACTGAACGGTGCTATGGACGCAACACTAGAAATGATCTGACCCAAAATATGATAACCAGGTGGAAGAGACACTGATTTAGGGGAAGGTTGACTGGAGACATATGGGAAATATTCTAGGAAAAGCTGATATTCCCCTGTAGAAACATGTAGCTCTTCACTACCAACAGGACTGGAAGAATCCATATCTAAAGAGGTTGTAAGATTGTCGAAAAGACGACGAGGACTAGGGGGTATAGCACAGCTAACAATGGAGATCCTGAAGTAAGAGGAGGAAATTATTCCTCTCTTCCAAAACCAGACCAAGCACCCTAAGGTGGCCAATTGAACTCAACCGAACCTTCAGGAGGAGACCGGGTAGCGAGAGGTAAAATACTCCGGAGAATAGACTACTGAAACTCGACAGACTTAGTGGATTGAGGTGTTTCCAAAGAAACTTGAGGAAGATGACTACCACTAGGAGGCAATGAAGAAGACAATGAAACTAGTGGTTCCTCCACTGTGACAATATTTCAACATAGGAAGGAAAACGAGATAGCCAATTCAAGGCTTCAAGATCAAACTCTATGGAAATACAAAAATAAGGCAAGCAGAAAAATTTTAATGGGTATGTGATAATAGGCAATTAATTTTATGACATTGAAATGAAACTTTGTTGTTTCATGTTTTAAGAGTCGAGAAACAGGAAAAAGATGACTCTAGTCAATTTCAGATTTAAACGAGCATGAAAGGAAAAGTGCACGATGATATTTTCACTTTTCAGGAGTCACGAAAAGATCTAAATGAATACTCAGGTAATCTAAGCAAGATGATGTACCAAGTTTCCGTGAACTGCCATATACACCTTGGTGATCAAATGAAAGAGAAATGACCAAGGATTTGACGTACGTGTTGGTAGTCTCCTCGAATGATGTGTTCAGTGTATCACGGTTACAGGGTGACAGACTCAACTTCTTATGGATAAAGGACTTGAACCTATGAGGGTCTCCCTTTATATACCTTACAGTATGGGGAGCACAAGTCCATACTAGTGCTGTCTAAAGCTAGGTGGTGAACGACAACTACTAGGTTTAATGATGCCAGAACACATCACTAGCCTAGACCTCTAAAAAATTTTGTGTTAGGTTCCAACGTTTCCTTAGATTTATTGAATTTATTTTAAGGTTGATCTTTAATTAATGTTTGAGTTTCAAGGCCCTACTGAATTTGATCTCGAATTTCTAAATGCACACTACATGCAAAATAACACCATTTTCTATTCAATGAATGCTAACTAAGAGAAGGAGAAAGATCTTTCACAAAGTAGAAAACAATGAAATCATAAGAAGAAGTTCACTAATGCATCTAATACAACCAAATGGGATGACGAAAAACTCTTTCCTAGTTCACTAAGAGCTAGTTATGCAAAAGAACTTTTCATTTTCAGTGCAAACGAAAGAATGCAATTTTTTTTTTGTTTGAATGAATGAAGCATACAATGCACTATTACATTAATAAGCAAAGTGAACACTAGTTTGGAGCACTGCGAATGTAGATATCTTAAAATGAATAATTCAAAAGAAATATAGACATAAAAACACACTCAAACCAATGATGCACTCTTGCAAACAAATAGAAAGCTTTCAAAATGACCCAAATGAGCAATGTGATCTATGCTCAAAGTGAAGAGGTGGAGAGTCAAATGGAAATCGAAGTGATCATTCAATAAAACGAAGAAATGAAGGATCAAGAAAGACTAAAACAATCAACCAGGGAATCAAACTGAAAAAAATTGAAAAGACTCGAACTTCAATCAGAAGGCTCAGTGAGAAAAAGACACCTAGAAACTCTATGGCTATGAACTTCACCGATGAGACAATGGATAAACGACTGAGAAGAGAAAACCTAAAGAGCCAAAACAATTCCAAAATACCAATTTCAAATCAAAGAAAAAACCCAGAGTCAAGAACAATTGACCAAAAAATCAAGAATAAGGTCAAACCAAATCCTACAGGATTCGATGCGACTGTCAGGCGGTAATCCACACCAAACAAGGGTTGGTGCTACTGCAACAAGGGCAACAAGGGCCAATTGGCGTGATTGTTCAAAGAAAAATAGTGCCAAGCCGAAAAAATATGGGAAAAGGAAAAAACCAGTGAGCAAAGGTCAACCATGACACTCTGGAGTTGAACAGGAGGATTCCAAACAATCAAGCAAGCCAAAAAAGATAGACAAGCAATCAAACAACCAAAGTTGACTCGACAAGGCAAATTCCCAATGAGCAAGGAGATTAAAAACTCACACTGGTCACCAGCAGAGTCACCAACTTTTTTTGTAGGTAAATCCTCTCTGCGGACAGAGAGGATCCCTTTAGCACTGGAGTGGGTCTAGAAATAAGGGAACAAGCTAATGTGTAGGTTCCTAGTTAACGAATGAAATAAGTTGGGATACATTGTCCTACCTGTAGTCCAACGCGATTGTTGCAGCTGTAGTAGTGGTGGCCTCTTGATCTGAGTTTTGATAGGTCACGGTCCTTTGGCAATGGTACTTGGATTCCTGCACAAAGATCAAAGGGAAAAAACATCATACAAGATAATAATTGCATTCATAACTAGCTAATCAGTCAAGGAAGATTAAACATATTGCATAAAATAAACCATGTTAACACAAAATGGGAACCAGACATTAGTCATGTATATATAAATAGAAAGAAGGAGATTACAACTGGAGCCTTGACGTCACAACCTCCTTCAGTGGGTTCAGTTGAATGGCATCTCGAAGGTTTGTCGGGGAATTGGGACGAGGCGAGGACATAAGCCTAAGCTCTCTCTCGACAAAGGTCTCTTTCTCTACTCTATTTCACCAAAAAAAATTTCAACAATTCCTCTTCATCTATTCAACTATTCAGCTAGTGTATCAATGGGAGAAAGGTTTATTTATAGAGGGAGAGGAGGAGATTGGGATCCCCACAATGATGGAAGGGAGGCCTTATCCTTTAGGAGGTTCTCCCAAAAGGTGGAAACAAGAGGCCAAAGGAGGGTGTTCGTGGTTATTTAGTCGAACCACCCAAGCAAACTCCTCCACGAAGTTGTTAGAAAGGAAACTTCACCTCTATATTTAAAAAACATTCCAAAAATAGCTTGGCGTGGGTAGCTCACTGGGACAGAGCGTTAATGGGCATGGGGCTCAATGTTAATCTTCCTCATTGGCACAAGGGCATAATGGTCTACCAATGCCAACCCAAAAACATGTGTTTCTGATGGTTTGCTAAAGGGACTGTCAACAGAAGGAATGTTGTCCTCATGGCAAGGGATGCAATGATGGTCTTTTCAAGGCATGAAACTTCTTATTAGTCACAAAAATGGTCCTCCAATGTTTGAGACGGGGATTGCAAGAACGGTAACAAAATAAAGTGTAACAGAATGGAATGCCTTTTTTCAATAGTTGAGTAAAACCTTTAGTTAGCTCTGAATAGTTTGTTGAAAATGCAACAAGATGATGGAGCTTAGTGAAAAGAAGTCGCCTTCACTAAGTGGGCCCGAAGGCTATTTTTGGCGCAAAGTCTATTTTTAGACATATGGATCATGGTCTATGAGTTGCAGGATGCTATTTATGGATGATTGGTCAAGTTGGTAAAAATAGATGGACCTCTATTTTTAGACATTGGGCGAAGTCTATTTTTAGCCTGCCAGTCTAAAAATAGATTAGTAAAATATTATTAGCCCTTAATAATATTTGGACTATAAACATTATCTTATCCTCTTGGAGCACTTCAGTTTGATGCTTGGATGTGGCACATGCAGCTGACAGAAGGAAATACGCTTTTCCTAGGGGTTAGTTGAGCTATTGCATGGTTGACTTCAGTTAGAACTCATGTGGCAGATTTTGGTGGAGTTGATGAGACAGTTGGTGGAGTTGTGTTCGGTTTAACTTAGTTGAACTAGTTGTATTTAGTCTAACTGATAAATACACTAGTGATGAGTGGTGTGAATCAATTATTAATTAATTCACTAATTATTAACTCATAAATCAACTAAAGAATACATCAGTTAACTGCAATGCATGGACAGTTCAGTGGAGACCAGTGTTAGAGGTGGGTGAAAGGGTGAGTCTACTATTAGTTGTGACTATAGCTGTGCATGAGATTTACACACACATTGATTGAGATTTCCAATGAGGATTGCGCAGTACAAGCCAGTGGGATTCAAACTTGAATCTCATCATTACTCATCTTGGATTGCGTAGTAGAGGCAGGAAAACAGGTGGAAGAGATTTGAACTTGTGACTTGTTCATATCTGAGCTAGTTTGTGTGTAGCATGTGAGATAGTGCTGAGAGCTGTGAGGAGCTTTGTGCTATGTATTGTTACATGTTCTCTATCATTATAATATATAGATATTTGGGGGTTTTCAGCTGTAAGCTTTCCCCATTACATACTGTGTTCTATGTGTGCTTGATTATGTTTTAATGTGCGCATGCGACTGCTTCTATTTCTGAAAATTGATGATCAATTGTAGAAGAGGTTATGTATTATGCATGAAGCTTAAATAGTGTGTAATCAGGATAATCTCGGTGAATAATTCAGCTATTATTCAAATTTCTACATGGTATCAGAGCGAAATTGATCATTGGATCTATTACAGTGATTACAATTTATTTCGGTAGACAGAGTCTGTAAGCGGGCCAGGTAGCCTCTGGATCCATCCTTTCTTTGAAAGGTGATATCCAAAGAAATGCCCCTACAACCCGACTTATGCTAGAAATACTGCTCTCACGCATCGTGTTGCTGAGTCAGAGCCGTGGAATTTGAATTTGCAGCAGTGTTTTCTTGGTGTCGAAGTCAAAATGTCTTTCAACGGATTGCGATTGGAGTATGCTCTTGAAGGCAGCTCGAATTATATTGCATGGAGAGATAGGATGGAGGTGGTGTTAGATGACAACGGGTTGAAGGAGTTCATAGATGCTGAAGTCCCAAAGCCTACTGATGCTGCTCAAGTTGAGGCTTGGCAAAAGAAGACATCAAAATGTCGAAGGATTCTGTTGGAGGGCGTTAAGGATCACATTGTATCCAGCCTGCATGGAAAATCTTCTCCATACTTGATGTGGAAAGTGTTGACAGATTTATTCCAAAGCAAGAGCGACCAGAGGAAGTTGGCGCTCAAGGATAAACTCAGACACATAAATATGGAGAAAGGCGACAGTATGTCCAAGTACCTCAGGAAGTTCATCCAATGCAGGGATGAGCTGGGAAGTGTGGGGGTGACTGTAGATGATGAGGAATTGGTGAGCTTGGATCTCCTTGGTCTTCCGAAGAGTTGGTATGCCTATCAAGATTCTGTCAATGGTCGGGAGAAATTGCCAGGATGGGAGCGACTTTGGTCGGATCTTGTGCAAGAGGAGATAAGGCGGAATACCAGGGATGGATCTTCATCAAAGGCATCTGATGAAGAAAATTTCTCTTTGGCTGCCAAAGCAAAGAAGGGGAAGAGCAAGAAATCTTCTCATTCCGGTGCAAAAGGCAAGAAGCAGGACATGTCCAAGGTGAAGTGCTTTCACTGTCACCAGCACGGACATTATGCCAAAAATTTTCTGCAAAAGAAGAAAAATAAGCAGGCTGCTGGATCTGCAGTGGGAGAGGCCTTAGCCTCACAGTTTGAGCTGGATTTTTCGCTGATCGCATGCTTGGTATCAAGTGTGATGGGTTCAGTCTGGTTCTTGGACAGTGGTGCGTCTTTTCGCATGACAAGAGATCGAGATTTGTTTTCTGATCTGGATGAGAAAGATCTTGGAGTGCACATCGAGATGGGCGATGATGGTAGATACGGTGCGACCGATATCGGTACCATTTCCTTTGAGAGGGAGTCTAGTAAACCCTTCGTATTGAAGGAAGTGATGCATGTTCTAGGATTGAAGACGAATCTTATCTCTGTGGCGATGTTAGAAGACAAGGGATATGATGTTGTCTTCAACAAGGGAAAGGCTTTCCTGTGCAGTAAGACAACTGGAGAAACCCGAAAGATAGGGGTTTGAGTCAAGAACCTTTATCAATTGCAAGTAGATGGCTGCGTAGCAATGGCATGCAAGGCAGAAGGAGTGGTGAGTCGGGATGATGGCAAGCTGTGGCACTGGAGATTGGGCCACCTTCACCATGGAGCTTTGAAGATACTGCAACAGATTTCTACTGGGCTTCCTAAGGGCACTCTTGTGCAATTAGATCAGTGCAAGGGGTGTACCTTGGGAAAATTTGTGAAATCCACCTTTCACGAGAAGGATAGTCGCGCCACGACGATCCTTGAGAGAATTCACGTACGCGTGTGGACCCTTTTCTCGCAGCTTCGACAGCAAAGCACAGGTACTATGTGATCTTTGTTGATGATTATTCTCGGAAGTGCTGGATCTTCTTCATGCAGAAGAAGAGCGAGACATACTCAAAGTTCTTTGAGTTCAAGGCGCTAGTTGAGAAGGAATCGGGGAAGCATGTGAAGGCTCTTAGGAGCGACAATGGTGGTGAATTCATCTCTGGCAAATTCAAGGACTTTTGCAGTGCAGAAGGGATTCAAAGAGAGATCATAGCACCCCATAACCCACAGCAGAACGGGGTTGCTGAGTGGAAGAATAGAACGATCGTGGGTGCTGCATGGGCGATGTTGCATGATCAGGGCCTACCCATTCACTTTTGGGTGGAGGCATGCAATACTGCAGTATATGTGCAGAACCATTGTCCTCACAAGATACTTGGCATGAGTACACCCGAGGAGGCGTTTTCTGGTAAGAGGCCTGATATTTCCCATTTGAGGATTTTTGGTTCACCTGTTTACATTCATGTGACAAAGGATGCCAGGAAGAAGCCGGAGCCGTCTGCAGAGGTTGGGATATTTGTGGGGTACACAGAAACACCCCACAACTATCATGTGTATTTTCCAGACAGTCAAAAGACCGTTGTGCGATGGGATATCAAATTTCATGAGGAGAAATACATGAAGTGTTCGCTTGAGAAAATTCCACTAAAGCGTATGAGGAGCTATTAGTTCCTAAGGATGAGCTTCAAGATGTGGATCAGCCACAAGATGAGGTTCATGGAGTGGAAGAGACCACTCATGCAGCGCCAACCATTAGAGGGCGGAAGCGCACTATAGAAGCTGAGCGACTGGCTCAAGATGCAGAGAAGGTTGTAGGACCACCACCTACAACACAGCGTAGACAGAGACAATCACCAGACCGGTACACTGGATACATGGCTCTTGTGAACAAATGTGTCATGACAGAGCCATCCTCTTTCGAGGAAGCTGTGGATGACCCCGCATGTGTAGATTCCATGGTGGAAGAGTATGATTCGATTGTCAGAAACAGTGCATGGGAGATTGTCCCGAGGCCGGAAGGGAAATCAGTGGTGGGTTCGAGATGGGTCTAAAAAGTGAAGCAGGAAATTGACGGGAGTGTGGAGAAGTACAAGGCAAGATTTGTTTCTCGAGGCTTCTCATAGATAGAGGGGATCGATTATGAAGAGACCTTTGCACCTGTCGCAAGGTATTCTTCCATACAGACGATCCTAGCTCTCTCAGCGCAGATGGGGTGGCACATTCATCAAATGGATGTGAAGACTGCGTTCCTCAATGGAGTCATTGAGGAGGAGGTGTACATAGAGCAGCCCGAAGGTTTCGAGATCTTCAGCAGTGAGTCGCATGTGTGCAGGCTCAAGAGAGTGTTGTATGGGTTGAAACAAGCACCTCGTGCTTGGTACACACGGATAGAAAATTATTTCACCGACTTGGATTCTCCAAGAGTGAAGCGGATCCTAACCTATACCAGATTGTGGTGGAGGGTAAGTTGCTGATCATTGTACTTTATTTAGATGATTTTATTCTGACGGGTGATGAGCTGTTGATACTTTCATGCAAGGAGGATCTTGCTAGAGAGTTTGAGATGAAGGACTTGGGCCTCCTTCATTATTTCGTGGGATTGGAAATTTGGCAACGCATTGATGGACTATTTTTTTCTCAGGGTAAGTATGCCTGGGAAATACTAGAGAATTTCAACATGCATGGCTGCAAGCCTGTTGATACTCCTCTTCCTGGAGGTTGGAGGAAGGAGGATGCTACTTCAGCGGAGGTAGTGGATGCCACTGTTTATCGACAGTTGGTGGGGTCGCTTATGTATCTGGTCAATAGACGACCCGATATATGCTATGCTGTTAACCAGCTTTCACAAGCTATGGTTAAGCCAACCAAGCTCTTCTGGAAGGCACGCAAGCATGTATTGCATTATCTTAGAGGCACATCAGGATATGGATTGTGGTACAGACAGGAGGATGAGGTGAAGCTATGTGGCTTCATGGATGCAGATTGGGCAGGGAGCCCAACGGACAGAAAGAGCACATTTGGAGGGATCTTCAGTATCGGGTCGATAGTAGTTTCTTGGTACAGCAGGAAGCAGAGATCCGTGGCACTCAGTTCAGCAGAGGCCGAGTATATGGCAGCAAGCTTGGCTGCATGCGAGGCTATATGGATAAGGAAGATCCTGGTCGGGTTGTTCAAGTCACACTTGGAGCCTACTGTGATTTATTGTGATAACCAGAGTTGCATTAAACTCTCAGCTAATCCAGTATTTCATGATAGATCCAAACACATCGACATCAGGTACCATCATATCAGAGATTGTGTGCAGCGGAGAATCATGTTACTTTCATACATTCCCACGAAGGATCAGGATGCTGATATCTTGACGAAGGCGCTCACCAGGAGCAAATTCGAATACCACAGAGGCAGGATAGGGGTTGCAGATAATCCATATCTTGTTGAGAGGGAGTGTTGAAAATGTAACAAGATGATGGAGCTTAGTGAAAAGAAGTCGCCTTCACTAAGTGGGCCCGCAGGCTATTTTTGGCGCAAAGTCTATTTTTAGACTATGTCTATTTTTAGACATATGGATCATGGTCTATGAGTTGCAGGATGCTATTTATGGATGACTGGTCGAGTTGGTAAAAATAGATGGACCTCTATTTTTAGACATTGGGCGGTTTCTATTTTTAGACTGTCGAGCTAAAAATAGAACAGTCAAATATTATTAACCCTTAATAATATTTAGACTATAAACATTATCTTATCCTCTTGGAGCACTTCAGTTTGATGCTTGGATGTGGCACATGCAGCTGACAGAATGAAATACGCTTTTCCTAAGGGTTAGTTGAGCTATTGCATGGTTGACTTCAGTTAGAACTCATGTGGCAGAGTTTGGTGGAGTTGATGAGACAGTTGGTGGAGTTGTGTTCGGTTTAACTTAATTGAACTAGTTGTATTTAGTCTAACTGATAAATACACTAGTGATGAGTGGTGTGAATTAATTATTAATTAATTCACTAATTATTAACTCATAAATCAACTAAAGAATACATCGGTTAACTGCAGTGCATGGACAGTTCAGTGGAGACCAGTGTTAGAGGTGGGTGAAAGGGTGAGTCTACTATTAGTTGTGACTATAGCTATGCATGAGATTTGCACACACATTGATTGAGATTGCCAATGAGGATTGCGCAGTACAAGCCAGTGGGATTCGAACTTGGATCTCATCATTATTCATCTTGGATTGCGCAGTAGAGGCAGGCAGACTTGTGGAGGAGATTTGAACCTGTGACTTTTTCATCTTCCGTGCTAGTTTGTGTGTAGCATGTGAGATAGTGCTGAGAGCTGTGAGAGCTTTGTGCTATGTATTGTTACATGTTCTCTATCATTATAATATACAGATAGTTGGGGGTTTTCAGCTGTATGCTTTCCCCATTACATACCGTGTTATATGTGTGCTTGATTATGTTTTAATGTGCGCATGCGACTGCTTCTATTTCTGCATATTGATGATCAATTGTAGAAGAGGTTATGTATTATGCATGAAGCTTAAATAGTGTGTAATCAGGATAATCTCGGTGAATAATTAAGCTATTATTCAAATTTCTACATAGTTAGATATAAATCAACGTAAAAAAGTTTTATTTCCCTTGCAAACTTTCGAGTTGGTGAAGAGTAGAAAGAGGAGGTAAGTTGATGATAGACTCGACCTTAATTGGATCGACATGAATTCCTTCCTTCGAAATGATAAATCCCAAAAATCATCCTAATTGTACACAAAAAACGCATTTGTGAATTAAGGGAATTTTGAGGTCTAAAATGGGCCTCCTAAGGAAATTGTAAAATAATATTGGAAATAATAAAATAAAATTTGATTACATCATCAAAATTTAGAGGGAGAAAAGAAAAAACTATTTTTTTAACTCGCATTTCGAACTTATCTCCCAGTTTTTTTACTCAAATTTCGAGCAGGGGTACTTGTTGGATGTAAAATTTAATTCCTCATCCAAGGAGTACCCATGTTGCATACTTTCGATTGACCTCGCTATACTAAAAATGAGAAATACATGAAAAACGTGATTGCAATCACATTTTTTCATGTATTTCTCATTTTTCGCGTAGTAGGGCCCATCAATCACATTTTTTCATGTATTTCTCATTTTTCGCATAGCAGGGTCCATCGAAAGTATGCAACATGGGTAATATTTAGATGAGGAATTAAGTTTTTCATCCAACGAGTACTCCCGCTCGAATTTTGAGTAAAAACTTTGGGAGATAAGTTGAAAATATGAGTTGAAAAAGTAGTTTTATTATTTTATTATTTTTTAACATTTTTACCCTTTTACTTAAAAAATGGTGAATCATCCCCCATGGTTGACATCATCATCTTGAATCCTATTGGTTCTGATAAATTTTATTTTGGTTGCACATTTTTCTTAGGAGGCCCATTTTAGACCTCCAAATTCCCCTAATGTGGATTCAAATAGATATTGTAATGCCTACATTGGAGGAAAATAGCTCTTAAATGTGTAGGATGATTTTGCCATCTCATAGAATGGGCTGGTAAGTCATCAAGGTAGGGTTGCACAATATGTTTGATATCGTGAAATGCATAAGACACGACCCTTTGAAAATTAACGTTGATGTTATTTAATCCAAAAGTTAATTTGTGATAGGAGAAAGCTCTCGATGGAAAAATAAACACAGTTTTTGGCTAATTGCCAGGGAGTATGTTTATCTGATTATATCTAGAAAATCCATCTATAAATGAAAATATTTCATTGCAAGCACAATCATCAACAATTTGGTCAATGTAAGGGATAAGATATTTGTCTTTGGGACAAGCCTTATTGACATCCGTATAATCGACACATACTCGAATAGTTCCCTCTTTATTGTTCACTGGAACAATATTGGATACCCAATCAGTTAAGGGAATAGGATAAATAAAAGCTACATTGAGTAAATTTTCAACTTCAGCCTTAATAGAAGCAACTTTTCGTGGATGAATTGGATGAAATATTTTTCTGATAGATTCAACATCCAGGTATGCCTTGATTTCCTGAACTACAATGCTAGGATCAATTCCTGGAATTTCTTCGTAGAACCAGGAAAAAATGTCACAAAATTCCTGAAATAGGGCTTTATACGTGTTGATTTCATTAATTGAGCACAAAGCGCCTATATGAATGTTTTTATTAATTCCTGGTTTAATTGTAATGTCATTTGGTATCGTCAAAGAGATTTTTCGTAAATTCATTTTTGAATCTGAATGAAGGATTGACATCATATTTTGAGGATCATTGACATATTCAATCAAAAATACGGTTGAAAAGTGGTTCTCAAGTTTATCAAGGTTAGGTAAAAAAGATGAACGAGGATTAAATTTTTCCCATGGTAATTCTTCCAACATCATAATTTCCATAATACTAGTTTCGTCAGTTAAAAATGTTTGATTGAAAGGATCAAGAAAATATGTCATTTTTAAACCTGATAAATGATAATACTCATCATTGATCACATTCACTTGATCAGTTTCAATTGATGATGAGTTGGAAAATTATTGAACTACTTGATAACCTAATTCAAATGGGCTTAAGGGAATCTCACTTCCATATAGGTCTAACTTATATTCTAAAGGCACAATACAAGAGTGATCTGATGGCATTATGCTTGATGTAATCATGTTGACATTGGAAACATTATGAGGAAAATTTGGAGGAGGTAGGGGAAAATTTCCCATGAGAGATGAATCCTTGAGAAAACCTACTCCAACCTCTTCATAAGGAGTAACCATATTTCCAACTTAAGGGACACTACCCGTAGAGTCAAGATCTGAAGTATAGTAAGACAACTGATCAAATTTTCCAATTTTCCCTTTATGGGGGCACATTATCACTCGAAAGACCGATGAGACTATAACTGTCATAGAATAAGAGCAACTTCATCCTAGTAAAAGGTTATAGTCAAGTTGAGCATGAATAACCTCAACATCAACTACAATAGTTTTACCTTCTATCTCTATAGGAAAATCTTGAAGAATCCCAAATGGGCGAAAACCTCTTCCATCAAAGGCTTTTAAAATTGTCAGAGATTGATTGATTTTTGGAGAACCAAGGGATTTCAAAAAATCCATACAAATTATACACATATATGCCCCCTCATCAATTATTGTAAGAAAAAATCACTTGGTTTTAACAAAGGATGGTATTTGGAAAGCCATTTGATGTGAGAGTCTAAGTACAAAATTGTCTAGATAGAAGATAATTAGATCAGAGTCCTAAGGGTCAATAGATCCAATAGCTGAAAATACTAATTTTCTTTGTGCTGGACAAGTTCATAACACTTCAAGGGCCAAAATTTCAGAAGTTGACATAACCAAATCTTCAACAATGTTGTAATTCTGAGAAGGTCTCGCATGTGGGCTGAAATTTGACTTTCGAAGAACACCTTTAGGAGGCGGTTTAATTATCATGTCAGAACTAGGTTTCTCGATCTGTGATGGTGCAGAAGGAGGAGAAATTGACGTGGAAGGTTGGCTGGATGAACCAACATTGTTTCCATTTACAAGACCCTTATATCAATAATCTTAAGATATCGTAGCAACTATAATTTGAGAAGACATCATCATGATATATGTTGATGATTTCGAAGAGGATGTGTTATGAGAGACCATTTTACTGTCCTAAGAGGGAAATGGATCCTAAAGAAAAATGGTTGCGGGTGAACCTTTGAAGAATTTAGTTACCTTGATGATGGGGGCATTCCTTTGTGTTATGATATTCATCACAAATTAAACAAGGATAATGACGTTTATTCTTCTCTTTAGATGGTTCATTTTTATCAATTTTATCTTTTTAAGAATATTTTCTTTTGGTTATACCCTTCCCATTATTTTTACCTCTGATTGATTTTCTTTTACTGGTAGATAAATCTACAACATTAATTTTGGAAGTATTTTTAGGAGCCTAGAGTTTCCTTTTGGTGAATCCGACAAGGTTATAATTGGAGTGTTAGACTTGGATTGTTTCATTTTACTCTTAGATGTATTAACTAACCAATTACACCATTTGCGACATGAGATTCGGAAGGAGTCGTTGTTACTTGAACAGGGCGAGGTAAATCTGGAATACTTTCATACAAAGTGCTAGACTGTGTGTAAATGAGGTCTAGATATTGGGTTTGAATGATAACCTACTCTTCTGTAAAAATGCCTCCTTTAGCTACATCTTCAAAAATATTTGGAAGTAAAGAATTGATAAACCATTCAACCATAATTTGATCTAGAATGAAAACTTTAACCAAATGACATCTAAATCTCCATTCGTGAATATGATCAGAAATATAGGTAGACGTACTTTGTTTAAGTGAGGTCAAAAATTCGGTACCAGTATCATAATGGACTGGGAACTGAAAATGAATTAAGAAAGAAATTGATAAGGCATTTAAATTATTGAAATAAGCTTGTGGTAACTCAATGTACCACTTCACAACTAAACCAATCAAGGTTCGTTGGAAAAGTCGTAGTCGAATGGAATCATCGATTAATGAGTTGGATGGGCACCAAAGATGATACATCATAACATGGTTTGAAGGGCCCTCTCCTGATTTTCCTTCAAACTTCAAAATGTCACTCAGAAAATTGGTAGGCATAACTGGCCAAAAAGGAAGATAATAGATAGGATCATTTGTTGGTCTAGACAAGTCTGGTAAATCCAAGGTTGTTGTTAACTCCCTCTATTTTCCCAAGGCTCAGAAAGGAAGCCAAAGGGGTAAGCACAGACCAAATTTAGACTTGGTATCTAGCCCTACCAAGTCAGAGAGGGCTCTCTCAAAATTAGTCTCACTTCTAATGGAAATTATTGGAGAATAAGGATTTTAGGTTAGTTATAAGCTCGGTAAAATTTGATTAGGGTTTATTTTATTTAAGTTTGCTGGATCAAAATCATAGATCTAGGAACTAGGTCAAGGTTTCAAATGATTAATTGCATGAATGAGAATGAGGAAAAGTAGGTATTTTTAGTGACATATTTGGGTTGTCATTGTGGTATAGGGTTGAAAAATTAAGGATCAAAATGAGCATACAACTATGAATTTATTCATCAGAAGAAATGGAACACAAACATGAAGATCTCATCAAAACATAGCATAAACCTTATGAATTATTCTTAAAAACTAATGAGATTATCACATCAAAGCATACATATGGTTGTAAGGAGAAATAAACATTCAAACCGATGATAAAACTAAGAAGAAACACTGTCAATAATCATACCATAAGAATCTCAAGATTATTGTTGTAACTCTCTTTTATATCACTGTAAAATGGTGTACACTAGCTCCACACTATGATTACCAAGTATCCCACCCTCAGAATGACTCAAGTTTGACTAAGTATAGAAAAATAAACAAGATGAAACCTATATGGGTCGAAACCTAATCCAAAGAAACTAATTAATGCATCTAATGACTCATAGCCTAATTTTAGGGGAGTTAGAAACATCTTCCCCTTTTTTAGCTAACAAGTTTGAGTCTTTGTCTCAAGTCATTAAACACAAGATCCTTTAACAAAGATGAAGATAAATAGGTTCATTAATCATGAAACAAGTCATGAGACAACTGTTACATAGACCAAATTCGACCTTTTACCTCCACGTGTCCAGAAAAGTCCTCAAACCTAGAAGCACAACGAAGTCTTTTAGAAACACAACAAAATTTAACAAAAGCACAATGATATTTGGAGGATGATTTGGATGACTTTGAGTGATCTTTGAACTTTGTGAAGGCTAGTAAAAATAGCTTAGGATGTCCTCTATATCACTGAAACTTGAAATCAGAAAAAACACTTCTCTAAGACTACTTAAAACTCAATTTTCCACAACTACTCTAGAAGCACAGTGTGTGACCAAAAATAGTGGCAGAAAGGTGAATTTTAGTGGTTTTTGACCTTTTCCTACAAATCCATGAGATGAAAAGATACCAAAAGTATATTTTTGAGATGTACTAAAAATAAGACACATGTACATGTTTTCAATTTTTCATTTGGAGGTCCTGGGAAAAAGCGCAGCGTGGGCACGCTACGTTTATGTGCACTAATTTTACCTGTGTGACAAAAAACTAAAAAATTTTCAAAACTTTGCAAAATTTATCTTCTTTTCCATCATTTTGTCACTCCTTCAAGCAATTAAGGATGCATTAGCCAAGAGGTCAAGTTTAAATTTCTTCTTTTTGAGTTTTTTTTGGGTTGATTTGAGCTTCTTCTTCATGTTCTTAACCCTGATTATGCAAATGATGTTTCTAGTGTAGTAGTGCCTTGCCATGTGCCTCTGCATGGCAGCGTCTCTGTTTTCATTTTCCAAAAGTTTATCCAAGTTCACATTCACTCTATCAGGTAAATACTCCCTTTCCTTATCAATACTTGCAGCTATAAGGTCAGTGGAGTCCTTGTGTGCTGGTGAAGGAGAGAACTCCTTGTCTTGCTCTTTCTTATTTTCTAATGCTCTTGTGTTAGGTCTCCTTGGCTGCCTCTGAATATATTTGTCTTCAATCTGCTCTACATCTATCACTACCTTACCTTTGTTTTCAAATTATTTTTTGGATGGTGGAGGCTCTCGTGAGGTACTTTGTTGCATCAAGATCATTTTCAAGTGCCTATTTTCCTGTTTCAAGAAGGCCACCATAAATTTTGCCTCTGAGACATTATATTGTAGTCACTTGATTTGTGATTTCTTCTCCTTGATAATGTCTATAGTTGATTTATCTCTATGGTCAAGTATTTCTTCTTCATGAGGCATCTCTTCATAATTATGCTGTAGGGGTGACTCATTTCCATGCCTAGGAGATTTCTCCATAGATTCTCCCTGAAATTCTTCAAATTTATCTTCCTTAGGTAGTATTCTAGCTTGTGACGTAGTCAGAGGTTTAGGTGAGGCATGTATTTAGCTATCTCAGAGGAAAAAATCAATTGTTTACCCTTCTTGTAGGTTTGAGAAACATCTTCCCTAGGCTACCTTTTGGTCATTGAAGGTATGCTAGATGGCTCAACTTTTTGTGGCCCAGATGATGTAGGAGTGTTGATGCTTTTGGACTAAGGAGACATAGATAAAATATTTTTTGTCTCCAAAAATTCCTCCCAAGACATATTAACCTGTGTGAGTTGATGAAGAACTACGAATTTGACCAAGGCATGATGGAATAAGCTAGCTGAATGATCTCTCCCTTTAGTCTGCACTTTCTCAGTCATCTTCACAAGAATTATAAACATGTAGTTAGGCAGATTTAGTGGTTTGATAGAGGTGAAGTGCATAAAAAATCTAAGGTGGTACTGATACAACCTACTAAACGTACCTTCATAAGTGAAATATTTCATTATCATCTTCATCAAAGGAATGTATTTATCCAATAATTTCCTGCAAGGGAAAATATGAGAGGGAACTTCCTTATATTGTGGTTTCAAGAACACTTTATAATTTTCTAAGCCCAAATCCATCCCCTTAAACCACATTTCTCCTTGTTTAGGGATACTAGTGGCTGAAGATATGACCTTTGCTGATACCAAGGAGTCCATCCCTGCTATGGTGGTCTTGTTCCTCTTAAAATTGGTGGAAAATAGACTATTCAGGTTACAATAGTATCCTACCTCTTGTACTTTCTCACAAAACCCCATGCAACCTATTTTTCCAAATGAACTCTTGATGAACTCTGAAGTAGTGATCTCCTACATATGATTCGGATCATATCTTGAAATCTGTCCCCCTTTGTTTTATTTATTATTTTCACTATCCATACTGTTGGTCATGCTTGACTGAAAACCCAAATTTGATAGGGCAAAGGGTAGGGATTTAGGGTTGAAAAACAGGGAAAACAGAGTAGCTAGTTTAGGGATGGAAATGGAGGGGATAGGAGTTAGGGAAAAATATGAAAAAAATAAGGGAGATAGGGGAGTGTTTTAGGAAAAAAATTCAAGTGGAATTTCTGAGAATGGGTGAGGGAAGAAGGAAAAAAAATGAAAAACACAGGGAAAACACAGGGAAAACCCATAAACACAGCAGAAGCGTAGTGTGGGATTGGGATTTTTGGGAAAATGGTGAGATGGGGAAAATAGGTATGGGAAATGGTTGGGGAGGGTCTATCATGTGTATACCAGGGTTTTTAGGTAGAAAAAATGGGGATTTTATCCTTGGAAGAAAGCAAAAAACATGCAATCTTAAAAACATAGCATGAAACCCTAGGAGAGGGATTTCAACACTTTTTGAAGGAAATCATTGCATGAAAAGGTTGATGAATGATTCACTTACTTGCTTAGGAATGTTAAAAACTTATTGTATGCAAATTAACCTATTTTTTCTTGCTTTAAACTTCAAATTAAAAAACACAACGTAAGTCTAGAAGCACAGCATGTGTGCAGCAGAAACACAACGAGCTAATGAATGGAGAAATTTGATGATGGATTTCAACGTTTTGATGGATGTGAAGAGTTTTTGAGTGCAAGAGAGGATCTAATGAATACCTGGAAGGATGAAATGAATTCATGTGTTATCACTCTATAATTTATAAGATTGGCAAGACTAAATTATAAAGAGCAACATCAAAACCACTTGAAGCCTAGGATCTAGCCCTCCTAGACTTAGAGAGGGATCTCTCTATGTAAGACTTAGATTTTATTTGAGATTTTGGATATTAGGCTAGTTAAATTGATTGTGAGAGTTTTTTTTTTATTGTTCGTGGTTGGAGTTTAAGGGGTTCTTTAAACAACTTCCATTGGGCTATGGAGTCGAAATAGGCTGGGTATAGGCATCAAATTCCAGAGAAAATGCAAGGCAAGTTAGTTGTGAATACTGGTGTTTATGACTGAGTGGAATTATGAAATGGAGTAAACGCTTTCAGTAATGAATTAAGAGCAACTAAGAATTCTTAAACCATACATCAGAAGAAAACATTAAAATTTTAAAGACAATAAGAATTAAGGTACTCTGAATAGTAAATCATAATATAACCTTATTGTTTTACAATTAGAATTTTAAATGGTGCACATGAAAAGACTACAGTGGGAAAACATTAAACTTGCATAAGGAAAGACATCACCAGGACAACACAACACATGAATCTTGTAGATTGATCTCTTTATTTATGCTCTAGCTTGAAAAATTACAAATACTTGCAATGAAAAGCGCTTAAAAAACTATGGTCCAACCCCTAATAGTGAATAAAATTATATATTTAAACTATTTATAGCTGATTGATGTTATGAGAAGGGAAATCAGTTCGTTTATTACAAAGTAACTAAAATTTCGCCTGTGTGTCTCATGTATGGATGCATTGTAGCGTCTTTGTCACAGATGACTAAAATCACTATGAAACCATCACTCGGTGTAACAACATTTTTGACAGATGCCAGAATTCATCAAAAAGGTCGTTATTCAGTGCTGTAGCAGTTTGTTGTGTTCGAAAATTCGATATCGCTGAGCTGTTTTGACACACTAGATCTGTTGATGTGGATAATTGCTGAGCTCTCTGTTTTGTTCTCATGCTAATTTGTCATCCTTCCTAGAGTCCACATAAGTTTTTCCATTCCTCTTGAGTCAGAATATTAGTTCTATTCAACTTTCTGTAGACTTCATCAGTCTTGGTGTACTTCACAAATTTAGGCCTCAACTGAAAGATGTGCTTAATTTCATGCTGTATGAAGACATCATTGTTGATAACTTCATAAAATGCTTTCCCAGTCATAGTGTTCTTCATATTTGTAAGATTGGATGTGTATTTTGAAATCTCTGTGAGCCTTTTTACATAATCAATCCTAGGCATCAGCTTATCATTGATAAAAAATAAGGAGGGAAATCCCCCTTTGTTTAGTGGCTCGATCCTATTGAAAAACCTACTCACTCCGATCTCCAACTGATGGCATCTTTCCTCTAGCTGTGTAACTAGACTCTTCTTGTTCAACACCCTTTTTACCTCGATTATGGTGGTTTTTATGTCTGCTACTTGCAGTTGCTCCAATTGATGATTTCTTTTAGAATTAAGGAATTAAGAGAAGTCAAGAAAGCAATCAAGAAAGTAAGTCAAAAATTCAGGGTTGGATGACAAGCTAAAAAATAAATTGACCCCGTCTTGTGAGGTCATGCCAAGAATTTATGGATTACCCAAAATTCATAAAGAAGGAATCCCCCTGACCGATTGTTAATACCATAGGGTCCCCCACCTATGAGCTGGAAAAATATGTTGCTAAGATCCTGAAACCTCTCGTTGGAAATACTGACTCTTTCATTAAGGACTCAAGCGATTTTTTCAAGCTCATTAAGGATCAAAAGGTTGAAGAAAACGACATTTTGGTTAGTTTTGATGTGGTATCACTTTTCACGAAGATTCCTTTAGATGAGGCAATCCAAGTCATTAAATATGTCACCGATCCTGGAATAGCCAAGCTTGCGGAGATTTGCGTACGCTCTACTTTCTTCAGCTTTCAAGGGGAATTCTATGAACAAGTATCAGGTGTCACAATGGGTTCTCCACTATCCCCTATTATCGCCAACTTATACATGGAAAATTTCAAGAAAAATGCCCTTGCCTCTTATCCCTTAAAACCTGATTGGTGGAAAGGTTTGTAGATGACACCAACATAAAGTGGACCCATGGTAAAGAGAATCTTGAAGGATTTTTTAATCACCTCAACTCCATTTCCACAAAGATTAAGTTCACAATGGAGGTTGAAGAAAATAGGAGCATTTCTTTTTTGGACATTCTTGTCACTAGGAATGATGATGGATTGCTTGGGCACCAGGTGTTTAGAAATAAAATCCATACTGATAGCTATCTCCATGCTGAGTCCTACCATCATCCAGCTCAAAATTTTGGTGTCCTTAATACCCTTGCCGTCAGAGCCATGAGGATTTCTGATACCGAACACCTGAACGAGGAAATCAGTCACCTATCATCTGTATTCAGATATTTAGGTTATAAAGAGAGAGATATAAAAAAAGCCCTGAAAAGAGCTGAGGGTTCGATCTTACCTCGGAATCACCATGAACCTCAAGAAAATATGGGTAAAGTTTTTCTACCATACATTAAGGGGGTTACTAATAAAATTGCTAAGGTTCTGAGAAAGAACGATATTTTCGCTCAATTTTCAGCATCAGGGACTATTAGGCAAAAGATGTGATCTGTTAAGGATGGCATAAACCCTGAACAACTTAAAGGAGTGTACAAGATTGACTTTTCATGAGGGAAAAGTTATATTGGTGTTCACTTTAGAAAAGACTTAAAGAACATGGTGTTGTACGGATAAATCGTTATTGCAGACAAAACCGATCTCCCTAGTACTAAAAGTATCTAGCAACAAACAGCCAAATAAAATAATCTTTCTCTAAGCATATGTGATATATGAAAAACTCTATATAGGTGTTAAAATACCTACCTTATGTCCAGTGCTCGTTTGGAGTTGTTGTTGTCCCTCGCGTGCTTGAAGGAGTTTCGTTTGTAAACCTGTAGGCACAAACAAGCAAAGTATTACACAGCACCTGTATAGACATTATCATAAACCGTGCTTATCATAGTGATCAAGGAATCTATGAAATAAACCATTAACAACAGCTTATTGAGAAAAATGAGTATATTTGTATTAATTTCAAAGAAGGAAAAGCCTTGATGTTGCATAGGCCTTCCCGGGGTCCGAAGCAAGAGTCTCCTCTACTTTGACAAGCTCTACACTCTTTCAATCAAGACAAATAGAGGTGTGTGATCTCTCCTCACAAAATTCTTGTTTAACTGAGTCTGAATCTCAACAACACTTATCTTCAAATATTCTAAAGCTCTAACTCCCCTTGAGGCTACCCAATGCCTCTTTTTATAATGGAAAAGAGGAGGTTTTTCTGTTCCAAATATGAAGGGATAGAATCCTCCTTCAAAGGGATTAGCTCCTTACATCAAGGGGTTAGCTCCATAAGGTAAGGGATACATGAACCTTATCAAAGCGTATCCATTCCCGAAAATTCCCATCTAGAATCTTCTAGAATTGATCTGAAATCAACTTTTTAACTTTACTTTCTCGCCTTTTTGAATTTTACAGAGGTCCGCACCTATAACACAAATAACGTGCGGTATGGTTCCACAGGTGAGCTAAACTTTAGGTGCGGGACCGCAGGCAATGAATAGAGAAAGTGCGATACCAAAGTTTAGGGGATTTTTAGGAACTTTTCTCTGATTTTCAAAGCTTGACATGAGGAAATGATATGATAGACTTGCAAAAGGAGGAAGTATGAGTAATAATGAGCTCATACTCATAACAGAATTTCAGGATGACAATTTTTAGTGTAACACATGGAGCTGATATCAGGTATGAACGATCGCGCACCTCAGCCCTTGCAGAACACTCCTCGAAAACCAAACATCAAGTACGTCTGGAAGATGCAAGGATCATTGCGAGAGAAGAACACTATCAAAGAAGAAAAATAAGAGAGGCCCTTGAGATTATAAAGCATCCAAATAATCTTAATAGGGATGGGGGAGTTGAAATTAGTGACACTTGGAGACCTCTTCTTCAACAAATCTGTTCCTCCAAAACACCCTCCGCCGAGGTATAGTTTTCAGGTATATAATCCCAGGTACATTCCTCCTCCTCTAGATTCTTATTTAGTTTTAATAAATTAAAATTCTAATAATTATCCCTATTAATTAATTTTTATTTGGTTAAAATAAAAATTAATTAATTAACCAATAATTATTAGAATTTTCTACTATATTCCCTTAAAAATTTCTCCCTAAAATTTTTTCTCTAGCATAAAAGTTTAATGAGTTAATTAAAAATGAGCTTAAGTAATTAATAAATCTAAATAATTTCTTCCTTTACTTATATATATTCACTTAAAATTAAATATATAATAAATTAAAAAGATATATTTAATAAATTAAATATATCTTTTTTAAATTCAATTATATATTTATATTTTATTAAGACCTTAATTAAATTACAATAAATTAAATATATCTTTAAATTAATTAAATAATAGTTAATCACCAATCAATAATTATTACTAAACTTTTACTATAATAAATTTTTTCCTAAACAACAAAGATTAGTTAGTATATTATAATTTGCATAATTAATTAAAAATTAAAATAAAACTAAATATTTATTTATTTATATTTTATATAGATTTTTAACCTAGTATAAGTCCCATATTAAATTAAATATATATTTTATAAACTAAAATAACCAATTTCGTTACTTTTCAATATAACAAATAGTAGACATAATAAAAATTATACTAAAATTATTAGTAAAATAATTAAAATAAAAATGATGAATTTAACTTAATAAACTATTATTGATTAAAATTAAAAATTAAAAGTAAACCTCAAAATCTTGGATTATTAACCATAATAAATTAATTAAATTTATTAAATTAGAAATATAATTATTAAAAATATTAAAATAATAAACTTTGGTCGGCTCTTTACAAGAAATCTATCTCTATTAATGGTCTGAATCCTTTCTCTCAATTTCTTCATTCAAGAAAGTCCTGATGATGGATCCTCGTTGGGATTCGAAACGTCGACACTCGTTCCTTAGTACTGTGGATAATCTGGGAAGCTCTTTAAAAGATGATGTTGTTGGAAGATTAGGGCTTATCCCCAAGTGCCTCATTCGTTTTCTCAATGGAAACTTTCACTAAATCAATTAAATCCCTCTGTTCAAAAATCATTTGAATTGATGGTCATATATCATTCATAGATTCAATTATATCCAACCAAATAATTTTTTTAACTCTTCCTACCATGCTTCCAATTGAGGACTCCTGAACGGACTTCTGCAAACCTTCATTTAACCTTTTGTTGATCTACAACTCTGTGGCATGTGCTGAGTCTTTCCTTTTCAACTGCTCTTGTAGGTCATTCAGTTGATCTTGTAGTTTTTTAATATCTGTTGTCTGTAAGCACGTGTTCTCCATTGCCTTAGCTATCTTCTCAGTGCCTTCTCCTGATGTACATGTAGTTTTTGTAGATGGTGGAATCACTGTAAGAGGAACAACTTGTAGGGGAATTGTGGCCTTAGCTGCTTCTTTTTTTGCTCCCTTCACTGCACCCCTTATTTATTTCTACCTTTCTTTTATCATTTTCTCCATCTCACTCTCCATTTTCTTAAGTTGTTCTGCTTGTTCAACGGTCAATTTCAACATCTCTGCCTTTTGTGTTTCATTTGCTTCTATCTCCTTGGACATAGGATCTTTTGTCACTGGAATCTTGAGCTGCCTTCTAAAAGCATCTATGTTCGCATTATTATTCTTCACAAGTGCTTCTGCCACTTCTATGTTTGATGGATTGTACCTGAGTTGCATCACTAAATCCTCTAGAGATTTTATCCTTGAGTCTTTGGCCATGGAGGAGATCTTTTCCACCTTCAACTGTGACTGTGTGTTGGATAATGTCACTTGTAGTTTTGAGAGACTCATGGTTTACTAGTTAGTGTGGATGAGATCATTTCCCATGTCGGCTTATGCATATCCATTTTTTCTATTGGATGAATGTTCTTTGTGTCAAAACTCAAAAGAGGTCTTCTTGTAGTCTATTGCACCTTTGGGCTAAGGAATTTGTGCTTCTAAGAAGGTCATCTTCATTATCCCCTTTTCAGAGTCAAAAGCTGAAAGAAGCTTGATTTGGGAGCTGCTTGCTTGTTTCCAAAACTGATTATATGTGTTGGTCTTAAGAACCTCATTCCTTCTTTTGATTTCTTTGAATGCATCATAGATATTTTCCTCTTTTTGTTCTGCAATGGATGTAGGAGTGTGCACATTCTGATGTTAGAAAGGCACAGCAGCAGAGGATGTTGAGAAAATTGTTTGGCCACCTACTGGAGATGAACTTGGTGAATCTCTGATTGTGATGACAGTTTGTTGGTACTTCTCACTACCTTGGTCAATGTCCATGCAGATTCTAGTCCTCTTCCTGTATTTCATTTTGAAATATGTAGTGGAGGAATCAATATCCATGTCTCTTTGATCCTCCCTAGTCCTTTCGCTTCCTATCTCCTTTTCGGGCTCCTTTCCTTTGTCCTCTTGAACTCCTGTAGATTTCCTTTCTTGTGGAGTTGGTGTTTGAATTCCTGAAGTAGAGATGACCTACTCTTCTACCTCCTGGAGTGTGTCTCCTGCCCATTCTTCTTGGTTCATGTAATTTTCTATCTCCAATATGTGGGTATGAATGTAGGGTGTGGACTTGTTTTCCACCCTCTTCTTGTAGATGATCCCCATTGGATCATAGGACCAAGTGAAGATATGTGTGAACTTCACCCCCCTCAACATTTTATCTGCCTCATACCCTGCTGCGCTGTGTTGCAAATAAATGGACCAATATGTGATTTGATCCTGAATTGTGATTTCTTCTTGGCAGAGACAAAATGCACCTCATTTTCATTTATCATCTTTTTGATATATTCAAGTGCAAATATTCTCATAGGGAGGTACTTGGGCAGTTTGTATGGAGCCAATTCACTGCCATAAACTCTTATCTATATGTAGTTTTGGTAGAGGTACCAATCAACTGTCCTAATTTGATTTGTCAACTGCATCAACTTCTTTATTTCCTCACTGATCCTTGGCTCTGTGGTACTGTTGAGTGCACTGATTAATGGATGAAAAAATAGGTCAAAAAAACTCTTGTAGGAATAGTTTTTCTACTCCATCAATAAATTTGTCCAGAAAATTATAGATTGGGATTGAGAGTCACCATCCTGCTTCATCATATTAAATTGGAACTTGCTAAATTGAAAACAAGAAAACATGCACACCAACACAGAGGTGTATTTGAACACCTCTTCTATCTAGAACTTCAGGAACTGATCATGAATGGCATCAGAAAGAAACTGAGCATATTTAAACATAACAGTGGGCTTAGCATCAGAGGAGAGGATAGATAAGAAACCAATTATGGATTTATCTACCCAATGATCATTGTGGTACCCCAATAAGTAAGATAAAATAGTGATGATGTGTTGGGTCCTATCAAGAAATATGGATGAAGGGTATGGGGGATTTGTGGTAGGCATTGGGGAATTTGTGGCCAAGAATAATTATAAAATTTTGGCGATGCTAGCAAAGTAAATTTTCTGGTATAACTCTCTTAGGGCCTCATAGGAAAATGGAATGGTATTTTCAACAATGGGGACCTGGATCATCTCTTGAATGGATGGGGCATTGATGTAAAATAAAATTTCTCTTGCAGGGTTCACTATGGCTCTCTGGTTAATGTCATAGCATGATTGACATTTCCTAATTAGCTCAGGGAAGCTATGGGTTTTAGGAAATATGTAATATGGAAGCTTGGTCTCCCACAGGCTAATATCATCTGCTTCATCAAAGAGCTTATCCTCGAGCCAACAGTAGACATCGAAAAAGTCGAATTTTGACTCTATCTCATGCATTTTGTAGTCTTTGTCAGCTAGGGGATATGATCTAAGTCTACCTGAGGATAGACCATGGGATTAAAAGGTTGCTGGCCTGCCTTGGGAGGCATGATTTTTCTTCTATATCTTCTTTCTCAACCTGCACTAAAGAATGGGATTCAAGAAAATGGGAGCAGAGAAGGGAAAATGATATAGATCAGCACTGGGGAAGGGAAATAATAGAAGGGGAAGCATGAACCAAGCTGAAGAACGAATAATAATATGTAATAGGAGTGATATGAGTTAACAAATTTCCTTTGATGAACACCAGACTCTCTTCAATAAGGATTGACTATTTCTTCCTGTGAATCAAATACCTACAATTTTAACAGTATGAGGAAAGAAAACTCTACTTCTGGCGTGAAATCGAGTTTTAACATGTAATTAGGGTTGACTGTTGAGTTAGCGCAGGTCTGTTGGATAGCGGCCCGGTCATTCATGGCATAACGAGCTCATATAGGGAAGAGATGTGATAGGGCAGAGTGGACAGATGATGGTGGATGTGGCGAAGCATCATTGGTAGCAGTCAAATGGATGTAGCAGTTTGGTTGATGGAAGAAACCGCTTTTCAGATGGGGTCGAAGGTGGTCGGTGGTATTAGCGGGGGGGGGGGGCGCGAACTCTTATCGACACGACATGCAGCAGGAACAACGATATGGGGTACCACCCATTTCGGATCACCCCCCCCCGCCCCCCCCCCCCCCCCCCCCCAACCCCCCTTTGTTAACGTTTGGCAATTGAAAGGCATTGTGGGCCATCCAATATGTGGTGGTGAGAAGAGATGGTAGGGAGTTACGGGAAGGTTAGCACGTGATGTGATGTGGTGATGGGACGGTGGGGTCGGGCTTATGAATGAGCGTCAGGGATATGGTAGGACTTAGGATAAAATGCATATGAGTGTTCATGGGGTTAGAAATAAAGGGAATATTACTATCTTTGAGATTTAGGGTAAAATTAAGACATATGGCATGCCCAAATGACCTTTGGAATATAATTTAATTCCCAAACTTTAGAAGGTAACCCCCTTTCCAACCCTTTGAGTTCAGACACTCTCTGTTTTTGTTTTTCTTCTTACAACATAGGAAAAATGAAACTTTGATGTTGTACCCCTTAGAATAAATTTCATATTTTCCTTCCGTCTTTCTCCTAAGCATATCTACCTACCAAAACTAATCATATAATTTTTTTCCATATTTTTGTAGGGTGCATTTGGACTAGCAAACCCTTAAATCATTTTTCTTTTGAATTTCTATCCTAACACCTATCCTTATTTCAACCATTGACTTAGTTTAAACTGTTGAGCCAATTTCATTTTCTACCTACTGATAAACCAAGACTAAACAGTTTGGAAAATATTTATTCTCTAACCTATCAACATAAATTGAAAACTGTCCACTCATGATTAAACTGTATCACTGGACAAACATATCTTATGAGTAGTGGCATTTGAACTTGTAACACTTTCAGTTTTATTTCTTTTTTGGGGATTTTTTTTTTATACCCTCTTTTCTTTCTTTTCATATGTTTTGTTTGAAATCATTTGGATTTTGAAAAGCCTTTCAATAATGAAAAATTTGCAAGAAACGTAAAGTATCCGATCACCTTGAGATCCTATAATTTATAGGGTACTAATAGTGGCTCCAGCTAGGGATGTCGCTTCTTGAAAAAAAGTGTCAAGAAATTGAGACCGGTAGCCTTGGATGCTCCTTTTTCTGAAATATTTTTAGCTGGTTTCTTTTCTTCTTCAACCGATTTCTTTTCTGTTTTTCTATCTTCTCATCAAACTAGGCTTAGGGCCTTCACTTTGGGCGTCAACCTTGTGCAATGAATTATTGAAAACTGTAAGACTGTGGTATTTACAATGATGAGAATTCAACTTGAGTTTTTAAAAAAAATAATGTTTCAGCATCCTGCTATTGACAAGACCTCCATATACCTTTGTACCATCCAAATATTTTTGAAAATAAACATTATTTCCCCTGAAAGCGTCAATGATGTATGGCCCTTGCCAAATATTATCAAACTTCCCATGCTTGTATTTATCCTCTCTTCTGGAATCCCATTTCAGAACTTTATCTCCCAAGTAGAAATCATTGGCCTTGGTTCTCTTGTCAAAGATCTTTTTGATAATCTCCTGAATTACTTGTGTTATGTTGTAAACCTCCTCTCTGAACTGCTACAGCTGAATGGTGTCATTTATCCTCCTCTGAATGTCATTGGGTTCAGCTTGAATCTCTTGGACCATCTTCAATACTTCAACTCCCAAGGAAGAAGGAAACACTGCATCCATTCCATAAACCAATTGGTATGGAGACATGCCAATTGATTTCTTTGTGGTGATCCTATCAGCCTAAAAAGCATTGATAAAATTATTGTACAATGATTTCTTATTCTCCTCTAGAAGCTTTTTGATGATGTTCACTAGGCTTTTATTAGAAGATTCAGCCAGCCCAGTACCTTGACGGTAATAGGCTGTTGAATGCCCCAATGTTATTTGATACCTGTGATAGAAATCAACCATATTTTTGGACCTAAAGGCTGCAACATTGTCTATAATTATTTTTCTAGGAAAACCAAATCTAGAAAGGACGTTGGTTTCTAGGAATTTTATTATGACAAAGTTAGTGCCATTTCTAGAAGGGGTGACCTCTATCCATTTGGTGAAATAATTTGTAGCAGTGATGATCCATTTTGTTGGGCAGAGGATGGGGGGTGAATTTCTCCTATGAAGTCTAATCCACATTGCTGGAAAGGGATTTACACAGAAATAGGTTTTAGGGGTAAGGGAAATAGCTTTCTCTTTCCTTCAAATATTTGACATTTATGACAAGCAGTAATCATCTTATGGACATCAGGAAAAAGGGTGGGCCTGTAAAACCTAGACCTCATGATCTTTTTAGTAGTGGTTTTCCAATAAATATGGCCACCACAGTCACCTCCATGGAACTCCTGCATTACTCTATCTGCATCATCCTTCAATAAAAATTTAAGAAAAATAACCCCAGTATCTTTCCAATACAAAACATTGTCCAAAATGCAGAAATTAACAACTTTAAGTTTCAGAAATCTACCTTTTGTTTTAGACAAACCAGGAGGAGCATTCAAGTTTGAAAATACATACAAAATATCAACATACCATGGAGAATTCAGGAATGCTTCATCAAACGATGGAGTCACCAGTTCCTCTTGATCATCTAATGAATGTACCATGTTGATGTCTAGTGCATGAAAGTTGGTTTCTGCCATCAATTTGGCTAATCCTTGGCATTTAATCAACTTGGTAGGCTTGATTTCCAAATCATATTCTAAGATCACTGCAATCCATTTTCCTCTTTTTCCATCAGGACCGTTTTGTGTTAAGATATATTTGACAATTGCATTTGGAACATAAGCTATGATATGTGAATGTAAAATATAGACTCTGAAATATTTCAATGCTTTAACCAAGGCAAACACCTATTTTTCCATGATATTATATTTCAATGATGCATCTCTTAATTCCTTGCTGAAAAAATCTATTGGTTGCTCCTATCCTTCACTGTTTTTTTGTAATAAAACAACATCAATAGTATGTTTAGAAGAAAAAGAAAAAAATCATGAAATCTTTAGTAAAATCTGGACTGATTAGAACTGGCACCTTTTTCAATGCCATTTTGACTAAATCAAAAGACTTTTTTTCTTCAATGTCCATTTTATTTCTGATTCTTTATAGAGCATATTGGTAATGTTCCTTAAAAGTTTTGCTAATTTGTCTATAAATCTCCTTAGGAAGTTGATTTAACCAATGAATGATTGGAGTTCTTTATTCTGGGGTGTCTGAGTTTTAATATTCCTTCAATTCTACTAGGGTCAATTTTGATTCCATCCTAAGTGATAATATGAATTAAAATTTTCCCTTCTTCTAATCCAAATAGCGTTGTCTTGGGATTCAGGGAAATTCCAAATTTTCTGCATTTTTCAAAAACTCTTCTCAAGTGTGTTAAATGTTCTTCATCAGTTTTAGAAAACACAATGATGTCATCCAAATAAATCACAATAAAGTGGCCAATGTCATTAGAAAATGCAATGTCCATGGCCCTTTAAAAGGTAGCTCCAACATTCATTAGTCCAAAGGGCATTTTCACGTACATGAAAGTCCCCCAAGGAGTTGTAAAAGCTATCTTATCTTGGTCATCATGGTGTACCAACACTTGATTGTAGCTAGAAAAACCATCTAACAAAGATATACTACTGGAACCCACTACCCTTTGCAATATGTGATCCATTTTTGGTAAAGGGTAATTATCCTTAAGAGATACTTTATTAAGATTTATAAAGTAAATACAAACTCTAATTTCGCCTTTTTTCTTCCTAGTTGGGACAATGTTGGAAACCCATTTGAAGTATCTGAGTGGTACTATGATTTTTTATTCATACATTTTTTTAATTTCTTTCTTAACTAAAGGCATCAAAACACGATTTATTCTTCGCAATTTCTAACTGAATGGTTTTTTATTTTCTTTAATTGGAATTTTATGTTGAATGATGCTGGTATCATAAGACTTCAAATCCTCATATATCCATGAAAACACATCAATGAATTCTTTGAACATGGTTATATATCTCCTTTTTGTAATAATAGGCAGAGATTTAGACAATTTGATGATTTTGGGATTCTTTTCAGTGCCTATATTACATTCCTCAATATTTAATCCATTTGGTTCCATTTTGGGTTTCTTTGCCACATCATTGAAGTCAAATAATTCCTCTAAAGGGACTAACCCTCTAGGAAGATTATTGTCTTTGAGTTGGAGTATTTCAAATTCTTTTTTTCCAGGTCCTTTTGATTTTCTGTGTTATGTATAGCTTTTTTAGCTGGACTATTTACATTGGTGTTTACATCTAAAACAACTGTTTCTAAAACAACAGTTTCTAAAACAACAATTTTTTATTTTTTTTAAATTTATTTTCAGTACTTTGTTCATTAGTAAGACTCTCTTTCTCATAATCCACGTCTATATTACTATCTTTGAATTCATCTTTAGATTGTAGGAAGTTTTTGATTTGTTTATCACTACCAGAAACTTGCGAGTACCTCATGTTGTCTGGCACGGCACAAAAAGACGATGTTTGACCTCAATTGTATGCTGTTTGTTTGGGTGAGGCAGTTTACAGGTACTTTCTGAAAAAGCTAGGCCATTTTCTAGGACATTCTAATTTCTGAGAATTACTACTAAATCATACTCCTGAAAATTTCTCAAGAAATCAAGGACAACATTTCTATAAGCTCTCAGTCTAGGGTGTTTTGCTGCATACATTGCTTTAACTTGTTTTATGACCAACTCAAAGTCACCATCTACAAAGATCCTTTTTGCTCCTAATTTTTTCAACATTTGTAATCCCAAAAGCAAAGCTTCATATTTTTCAATGTTGTTTGTGCACTAAAAATTTAATTTGTATGAATGACCCTATGCACTTGTTTCTCGCATTATACACCCAAATGCTTGCCCCCGAGCCAGCTTCGTCATGTGAGCCATCAAAACTCTTGTTCCAAAGAGGTTCATTTGTTGGATCTAGTTGTTCTGTTTGTATTTTACTGTCATTATTTTCCGTGGGATCATTTTCTATATGGGAAACTTGTGAATTAGTGATTCCATCATCGTACAAAATAAAATAATCAAGGTTAGTGTGAACATAGTACAGAGGGTAATTTTGAGGTTTCTCTTGGCTACTTATTGTGTACTTTATTAATGTTTCCCTATATAGTCTTCTTGGTTTACCAAACACGTGAATTGTAGCGTATTTCATGTCCAATTGCAGGGTCCCTCTTAATTTTTCTTCCCATGAGCGAGATAATAACATTCCATATTTAGGGGGAATGTCAGCTACAAATTTTTCCATCACTAAACTCTTTGCAGGTATCTGAGCTAGGGTGACACAAATATATTTGATTAGACATAGGCACCTAAATTTACTAGAGTCAAAAGAGTATAAATCTTTGTAGGGTCTAGTGATTTTGGGACCAAGCTTCTCCATGACAGCCTTTGGCATAAGGTTGTATAATGCACCTGAATCCAACATGGTTTTGTGAAGAATATTATCATGAATGTTTAAACTGACATAAAAAGGAGAGACACCTCCTTCCTTGGGTTTTCCATTAACTTCTGGCCCAAAAAAATGTTTAGGCTGGTCATCATTTAAATTGACAATATCTCTAACCTCCCCTGGATTTAACACTTTTAGGACCTGAGATCGGTAGAAATTTTTGTTGATAATTCAGTGAGAGGGATAGAAATATTCACCTTTGCAAGTTTACTCTCAATACTGAATGGTGTTTGATTTTTCAGTGGGTTTGAAAAATCAATTCTTTTAGCCTCTATTATTTAGGTAACTTCAGTCTTTTTACTTGTACTGGGGATGTCTGTCTGAGCATTTCGGGCATGAAAATCTACTGATTTTTTGGAATTGTTTTCTATGTTTTTATTTTCTAGGTTATTTGCAATTTTCTTGGTGTTTTCTATTGTTTTCTTGACTTCAGATTTAGATACTTTCTCGGCAGAGTTTTTTGGATCCTTCTTATTAGAATTATCTAAATTTTTATTTCTTCTAAAATTGAATTGTCTGTGGACCTCCATAATGGAATTCTCAAAACCCAGTTTGTAATCATCTGATCCTTTAGATTCGAGGTCTATTTGGGTTAGTGAAAACAAGTCTTGTTCTTCTTCAGTGAGAAAAATAGAATCATCTTCATTAATCCCCATCAAATTAATATGATTTTCCTCAACTTCCTCCACTATTCCTTCATCTTCATCAAGATTTTTTTTTTTGAAAAGGAGGCCTAATCTACTGATGAGGACCTCTTTGCTCTCTATGCGTAACTTGTGGAGAGTTTCTTCTTAGGTTATAATTTTTGTTTTGGGGTACTGGTTGCTTTTCTCTGGTATTGCTATTTCATTCAGACTCATCATTTCTATCATCCTTTCCATAATCGTTACGAAATTGTCAATTTTAGCATTAGCTGTAGAGGCTATAGGTTACTCTCTTGCTGTGACCCTCCTCTCAGTTCTCATCCTAGCCCTTTTAACTAATAAATTAGCTTCTACACTCACAAATATTTTTACATTTCCTCTAAAGTTGATGAGTCTATTTCCCTAAGATGATAGGCCATGTCCGGGTCAAATCCATCTGGGAATTTAAGCAAAACTATCCCTTGGGGTGGTTTCATATTAGCAGGGAGTGCGTTGTATAGGATGTTAAATCTAGTACAGTAGTATTGCACACTCTCTTCTGGAGCTCTCTTAATAGCTTCATATTCTGATAAATCTATAGTGGATTTTTCTTGACTTCCCAACTATTTATAAATGTTTGGTGAAAAGCAGGGAGATCATTAATAATATTTGAATTTAAACCTTTAAATCACTTTCTGACTTCACCACCTAATCTTTGGGGCAAACATTCACAATTTGACACTATCATCATCAATTTCTTGCAGGTCAAAACAATCATTCATTTTATCTATGTATTGTTGGTCAGTCATAGGACCAATGCTATCAAATTGTGGAATATTAGATTAGTAATCCTGGGGAATATGAGGTAAAGGAGCCGGCAGCACCACTGGGTCATATCTGGTTGCCATGATTGGTGGAGGTGGTGGAGGGAGGTGAATGGTGGGTAAAGTTGGGTGGGTAGAGGTATGAAATATGGATGGATAAAAAATTGTAAGGTCAGTCCAATTATGAGATTTGGTTATGAAGAGACCTTGTTCAAAATGAAAATCAAATTGAATGTCTTGTAAAGTGACAAAGTTATGAGGTAGGGAGCTAGACTTGTAAATAACTCTGTTACTCGTTTGAATTTATGTCCTAGGAGTTTTCCTCAAGATTTTCTGAGGATTGTTTACAATAGGATGGGGATTTGGTTCTAGATGGGATCTGGTGGATGTTATTTTGGGAGCCAGACTTTAGTTCAAAATAACAAACAAAATGATTATTAAAGACTGAAAGAAACCAATATTTAAAAGAAAGTTGTGTCATAAAATTATTTGGACTGGGGTTTTTTGAATTCAGATGAAAATTGAAAACTTTCAGCTATGGTCCCCAATATGGTCACCACTATGTTATCACTCTATAATTTATAAGATTGGAAAGAATAAATTATAAAGAGTAACATCAAAACCACTTGAAGCCTAGGATCTAGCCCTCCTAGACTTAGAGAGGGATCTCTGTATGTAAGACTTACATTTGCTTTGAGATTTCGAATATTAGGCTAGTTAAATTGATTGTGAGGGTTGTTTTTTTGGATTATTCGTGGTTGGATTTTAAGGGGCTTCTTTAAATAGCTTCCATTGGGCTATGGAGTCGAAATATGCTGGGTATAGGCTTCAAATTCTAGAGCAAATGCAAGGCAAGCTAGCGGGGAATACTGGTGTTTATGACTGAGTGGAATTATGAAATGGAGAAAACGCTTTCAGTAATGACCTAAAAGCAACTAAGAATAAAACCACACATAAGAAGAAAACATTAAAATTGTAAAGACAATCAGAATTAAGGTACTCTGAACAGTAAATCTTAATCTAACCTTCCTGCTTTATAGTTATAATTTTAAATGGTGCACATGAAAAGACTACAGTGGAAAAACATTAAACATGCATAAGGAGAGACATCACTAGGACAACACAACATGTGAATCTTGCAGACTCAGGACTAATCTCTTTATTGATGCTCCAGCTTGAAAATTTAAAAATACTTGCAATGAAAAGCACTTACAAAACTAGGGTCCAACCCCTAATATTGAATAAAATTCTATATTTAAACTATTTGCAGCCGACCGACGTAATTAGAAGGGCAATCGGTTATTTTTTTACAAAGTAACTAAGATTTGGCCTGTGCATCTCATGTATGGACGCGTTGTAACGAATTTGTGACATATAGCTAAACTCACTATGAAACCGTCACTCGGTGTAACGACATTTTTGACATATGCCTAAATTCATCAAAAAAACCATTATTCAGTGTTGTAGCAGTTTGTTGTGCTGGCGAATTCGATACCGCTGAGCTATTCTGACACACTAGATCTGTTGATGTGGATAATTCATTGAGCTGCCTGTTTTGTCCTCATCTTGAGTTGTCATCCTTCCTAGAGTCCACATAAGTTTTTCCATTCCTCTTGAGTCGGAATCTTAGTTCTATTCAAATTTTTGTAGACTTCATCAGTCTCGGTGTACTTCAAAAATATAGGCCTCAACAGAAAGATGTGTTTAATTTTATGCTGTATGAAGACATCATTATTGATAACTTCATAAAATGCTTTCCCAGTCATAGTGTTCTTCATATTTGTAAGCTTAGATGTGTCTTTTGAAATCTCTGTGAGCCTTTTTACATAATTAGTCCTAGGCATCAACTTATCATTGATAACAAATAAGGAGGGAAATACCCTTTTGTTAAGTGGCTCGATCCTATTGAAAAACCTACTCACTCTGATCTCCAGCTGATGGCATCTTTCCTCTAGCTGTGTAACTAGACTCTTCTTGTTCAACACATTTTTTACCTCGAGTATGGTGGCTGTTCTGTCTGCTACTTGCAGTTGATCCAATTCATGCCTGCTTTTATAATTTAGGAATCTAATGATGTTGTTGGAGGTTTGGGGCTTATCCCCAAGTTCCTCATTTGTTTTCTCAATGGAAACTTTCAATAAATCAATCAAATCCCTCTGTTCAAAAATCATTTGAATTGATGGCCATATATCATTCATAGATTCAATTATATCCAACCAAATAATTTTCTTAGCTCTTCCTACCATACTTCCAGTTGAGGACTCCTGAAGAGACTTCTGCAAACCTTCATTTAACCTTTTTCTGATTTGCAACTCTGTGGCATGTGTTGAGTCTTTCCTTTTCAGTTGCTCTTGTAGGTCACTGAGTTGATCTTGCAGTTTTTAAATTTCTTCTGTTTGTAAGGACATGTTCTCCATTTCCTTAGCTAGTTTCCCAATGCCTTCTCCTGATGTACCTGTAGTTGTTGTAGATGGTGGAATCACTGTAAGAGGAACTGGTTGTAGGGGAATCATGGCCTTAGCTTCTTCTTTTGCTTCTCCCTTCATTGCATTCCTTATTGATTTCTGCCTTTCTTTTATCATTTTCTCCATCTCACTCTCCATTTTCTTAAGTTGTTCTACTTGTTCAAAGATCAATTGCAACATCTCTACCTCCTGTGTTTCATTTGCTTCTATCTCCTTGGCCATAGGATCTTCTGCCACTAGCATCTTGAGCTTCCTTCTAAAAGCATATATGTCTGCATTCTTCTTCTTCACAAGTTCTTCTACCACTACTATGTTTGATGGATTTTACCCGAGTTGCATCACTAAATCCTCCAGATATTTTATCCTTGAGTCTTTGACCATGGAAGAGATATTTCCCACCTTCAACTATGATTGTGTGTTGGATAATGTTACTTGCAGTTTTGAGAGACTCATGGTTGTACTAGTTAGTGTGGAGGAGATCATTTCCCCTATCTGGTCATGCATATCCATTTGGTCTATTGGATGAATTCTCTTTGTGTCAAACTCAAAAGAGGTCTTCTTGTAGTCTACTACACCTTTGGGCTGAGGAATTTTCACTTCTAAGAAGGCCATCTTCATTCTCCCCTTTTTAGAGTCAAAATATGAAAGAAGCCTACTTTGGGAGTTGCTTGTTTGTTTCCAAAACTGATTATATGTGTTGGTCTTAAGAACCTCATTCCTTCTTTTGATTTCTTTGAATGTATCATAGATATTTTCCTCCTTTTGTTTGCAGTGGATGTAGGAGTCTGCACATTCTGATGTTGGAAAGGCACACTGCCAGAGGATATTGAGAAAATTGTTTGGCCACCTGCTAGAGATGAACTTGGCGAATCTCTTATTGTGATGATAGTTTTCTGGTCCTTCTCACTGCCCTGGTCAATGTCCATGCGGATTCTGGCCCTCTTCCTTTATTTCATTTTGAAATATTTAGTGGAGATCAATATCCATGTCTGTTTGATCCTCCCTTGTCCTCTTGCTTCCTATCTCCTTTTCGAGCTCCTTTCCTTTGTCCTCTTGAACTCCTAAAACTTTCCTTTCTTGTGGAGTTGGTGTTTGAATTCCTGAAGTAGAGATGGCCTACTCTTCTGCCTTCTGAAGTGTGTCTGCTACCCATTCTTCTTGGTTCATGTACTTTTCTATGTCCAATATGTGGGTATGAATGTAGGGTGTGGACTTGTTTTCCACCCTCTTCTTGGAGATGATCCCCATTGGATCATAGGACCAAGTGAAGCTATGTGTGAACTTCATCCCCTTCAACATTTTATCGACCTCATCCCCTACTGCTATGCTGTTGCAAATAAATGGACCAATCTTTGATTTGATCCTGAATTGTTATTTCTTCTTGGTAGAGACAAAATGCACCTCATTTGAATTTATATATATCTAATATATTCAAGTGCAAATATTCTCATAAGGAGGTACTTGGGTAGTTTGTATGGAGCCAATTCACTGCCATAAACTCTGATCTCTATGTAGTTTTGGTAGAGGTACCAATCAGTTGTCCTAATTTTATGTGACAACTGCATCACCTTCTTGATTTCCTCATTGATCCTTGGCTCTGTGGTACTGTTGAGTGCACTGATTACTGGATGAACAAATAGGTTTACAAAACTCTCGTAGGAATAGTTTTTCTACTCCTTCATCAATAAAGTTGTCCATAAAATTATAGATTTGGATTGAGAGTCACCATCCTGCTTGATCATATCAAATTGGAACTTGCTAGATTGAAAACAAGCAAACGTGTACACCAACACATAGGTGTCTTTGAATACCTCTTCTGTCTCGAACTTCAGGAACTCATCATGAATTTCATCAGCAAGAAACTAACATAACAGTGGGCTTAGCATCAAAGGAGAGGATAGATAAGAAACCAATTATGGCTTCATCTACCCACTAATCATTGTGGTACCCCAATAAGAAAGATAAAATAGTGATGATGTGCTGGGTCCTATCAGGAAATATGGATGAAGGATATAGGGGATTTGTGGTAGGCATTGGGGCATTTGTGGCCAAGAATAATTCTAAGGTTTTGGCCCTACTAGCAAAGTCAAGTTTCTAGTATAACTCTCTCAGGGTCTCATAGGAAAAGGGAATGGTATTCTCAACAATGGGGGCCTGCATCATCTCTTGAATGGATGGGGCATTGATGTAAAGTAAAATTTCTCCTGCAGGGCTCACTATGGCTCTACGGTTAATGTCATAACATGATTGACACCTAATTAGCTCAAGGAAGCTATGGGTTTTAGGAAATATGTAATATGGAAGCTTGGTCTCCCACAGGATGATATCATCTGCTTCATCGAGGAGCTTATCCTCGAGCCAACAGTAGACATCGTACAAGTCGAAGTCTGACTCTGTCTCGTGCATTTTGTAGTCTCTGTCAACCAAGGGGATATGATCTAAGTCTACATGAGGATAGACCATGGGATTGAAAGGTTTTTGGTCTGCCTTGGGAGGCATGACTTGTTTTCTGTATCTTCTTTATCAACCTGCACTGAAGAATGGGATGCAAGAAAAGGGGAGCAGAGAAGGGAAAATGATATATATCAGCACTAGGGAAGGGAAATAATAGAAGGGGAAGCATGAACCAAGCTGAAGAACTGATAAGAACCCATAACAAGAGTGGTGTGAGTCAAAAATGATGAACATTAGACTCTCTTCAATAAGGATTGATTGTTTCTTCCTGTTAATAAAATACCTGCAATTTTAACAATATGAGCAAAGCAAACTCTGCTTCTGGCGTGAAATCAAGTTTTAACATGTAATTGTGGGTGACCGTTGAGTTGGCATGGGTCTGTTGGATAACGGCCTGACCATTCATGGCGCAACAGGCTCCTAGAGGGAAGATATGTAATATGGCAGAGTGGACCGATGATGGTGGATGTGGCGCAACACCATTTGTAACAGTCAAAAGGATGCGGCAGTTTGGTTGACAGCGGAAACTGCTTTTCGGAGGGGTTCAAAGGCGGTTGGTGGTATCGGTTGGGGGGGGGGGGGGTTCGAACTCTTCTCGGCATGACACATAGTAGGAACGACGGTATGGGATACCGTCCATTTCGGAGATATGTGGTGGTGAGTGGAGATGGTGGGGAGTTGCAGGAAGGTTAGCACGTGATGTGATGTGGTGATGGGATGGTGGGGTTGGGTTTATGAATGAGTGTCGGGGATATGGTAGGACTTAGGATAAAATGCATATGAGTGTTCAGGGAGTTAGAAATAAAGGAAATATTACATCAATGACAACTGTTGATCAACAATCTCCCCCTTTGGCATTGATTGCAACACAAATACTCCCCCTCTGATCATGACACCTATTCCTACAACATTCTCTCCCCCTTTGACATCAATGGCAAAGGGTAACTCTCTTTGAAACACAACCATCCTGCGGACCTGTACACACTTCCACTCCCCCTTTATATTCTGAAGAAGGAAAATCTAATGAGAACTTGGGAGAATCCCAAGCTTCTGGCGAAGATATTCAAATTCTTCACGAGTACTCTCACGATCATCAACACTTGCTGCCAAATCTGCATCTGTAAAGGAATGAATAATGAGATTTTTAACCTTGGGATACCACAAGCCATATTCTGTTGTTCCCTTTAGATACTATATAATTATTTTGATGGCAATAATATGTGATTCTTTTGGTGTTGCTTGGAATCTTGCTACTTGTCCAACTGCTTGCATAGCATCTGGCCGAGAGGCTGTTACATATAGAAGACTACCAATCATAGATCTGTACAACCTTTGATCCACATCCTTAGATGAATCGTCTATGCTCATTTTGCAACTTGTTACCATTGGAGTAAGGATGGGTTTGAAATCTTCCATTTTGAGCATTTCCTTGATGTACTTGGCTTGACATATAAATATTCCTTTCTCTTGCTGAGATATTTGAAGCCCTAAGAAGTATGTCAGCTCACCAAGTAAAGACATCTCGAAATCACTTTGCACCTTTGTAGCAAACTTCTTACTTAGTCGATCATTATTTCTACCAATTATTGTATCATCCTCTTTAGCTATTAGACATGCTTTAGTTGCTTCATCCAAAACATATATGTCGTTTGGAGCTCGACTTGCTGTAGCCACAATTTCACCATACATGCCTTTCCCGATTTCACATTTTGTGGAGTTGAATAGTATTGTGTGTCCTTGATCACACATTTGTCCAACACTGAGCAGATTGTGATTCATGTTTTCAACCAATAGAACATTCTTAGCTAGAGCATCTTTGCTTCCGAGAGTGACAGTACTTGATCCTATAACATTTGAAGATCCATCATTTCCAAAGGACACGATTCCATCCTTCTTCTCTTTCAGAGATACAAATTTATTTCTATCTCCAGTCATATGCGTTGAGCAACCGCTATCAACATACCACACATCTTTGTTCTTTTGAGCCTTGAGAGCGAGAGCACAATTATCATTCTTCTTCTTCTTCCATGTTCGTTCATTCTGTGGCTTCGAAGATTCTTCCGGAGGATTTTCAAGTCTGCAGTCTTTGGCTATGTGTCCAAAGTTTCGACATTTGTAACATTCAATATTATTTCTTAAATGTTCAAATCTATTGATATTTCGCTAAGCCCTGGGAGGTTCATATTTGACAGATCTCCTGGAATTGTATTCGTTCCTAGGGTACGTGTGACATTCTACAGCTTTATGAACAAATTTTCCACATGAATAACAGTAGCCATAAAAAATATGTTGGTACCTGGATGGAAATTTTCATCGAGGAATTGTCTTCCAAGGCTGTTCTTGCGAATCTTGTCCAATGAAGTCTACATGCATGTCAGATCTCATAGGTTCATTGTATTTTGTTGTAGAAGGTCTTGCTTCTTCTTCTTTGTAACTGATGCCAGTTTTGTCGTTGTAAGATCGTTGATTGTTGATGAGTTCTTCCAATGCCCTTGAGTTGTTGGCATAGTTTTGGATAGTTTTTCCTTTCTTCACTTCCTCACGCAGCGAGACTACTTCGACTTCTAATTCTTCCCTTTCTTGGTTGCTTTCTTCCAACTTCTTTTGAAGTGACTCTTCAATGCATTTGTGTTCTTCAACTTCAATTTTGAGACCTTGAACTTGTTCTTCAAGAGTATTGGAATGAATCTTCTCTACCTTGAGATATTTTATAAGCTTGATTGCTTCCTTATAAAATTATTCTATGGTCAATACTTCTTCTTCGTTGTTTGATACCTCTTGTTTATTGTGCTTGGCCATAAACAATACTGTCTCATTGTCTTCTTCTTTGCTATCATTGTCTTCATTGGATGATGAGCTATCTTCTTTAGAGAGAAATTTCCTTTTGGATCCTTGCTTGTTGAATTTCTTAAAGCCTTTCTTTTCTTTTGAGTTGCCATCACTTCTGTTTGGACATTTTGCTGCAAAATGCCCAACCTCATCATAGCTGAAACGTATCAATGGAAGTTTACCTTTGAATTTTCCCTTACCAATTTTTAGTTTTCTCATGAAGTAAGCATATTCTTCATCTGAAGGACCTTCTTCATCATCTCCCTTTTTTTCACACTTGCAAGTACATGCCTTTTCAATAGAAGGTTGTTTATCCTTATTGGTTTTCTTAGATGCAACGAACGCAGTTTCTAGATGCGAAGTACCCTCTTCTTCATCAAGTCTCATTTCATATGCTATGAGAACTCCATGTAATTCCCCTTTGCTGAGCTTGTCTATATTTGCACTGTATTCTAAGACTGATACCTTTGGGTTTAATCTTCCTGGTAACGTTCTAAGAATCTTTCGTATAATAGTCTTCTCATCAACTAGCTCTCCCAATCCTTCCAGAGTATTGGTTATTTCGTCAACGTATTGGAAGTATGCAGCAATGTTGCAATCTTCTTTCATTCTGAGTTTCTCAAATTTTTCTCTATAGATTTGAAGCTTTGCTTCTTTGACATTTCAGTCACCTACATATATATTCTCAAGCTTGTCCCATACATTTTTGGCGGTTTTACAACCCAACACCTTATGATAAGCAGATTAAATAAGTCCACTGATAATAATATTCTTTTCTTTTGCATCATTTACCAAATTCTTCTTACCTTGTTCATCCATGGTTGATGTAAATCCATTTTGAACAGTGTCCCATACTTCGTAACCTTACGCTAAGAGATAGACCTCCATTCTTCCTTTCCAGAGTGCAAAATTATTTTCATTGAATAGAGGTACACCATTCTTGGTATGCTCCATGACCTCCTTCCAGCTGTTAAACTACTATTGAAGGAACCAAGCTCCAATACCAATTGTTGGAAATACTGAGAGGGGGGGTGAATCAGTATTCCTTTCAATTAGATCATTAGTTAATCTTCAATTATTATCAGTATTTTTACAATGATAGAAGTAAATAAAAGGAACACAAATGCACATAGTTTTTAAGGTGGAAACCCACTCTGGGACAAAAAACACCTAATGCTTTTCTAATAATTCTTTAATATTCAACTCCAATTGAAAATAAAGCTCCAACTTCCTAGAATCTAGAAAAGCATTCTTCTCCAGCTCCCACTAGATGGATGCTCCAACACCCGAGATTCTTCAGTAGTCAAATGAATGGATGCCCCAACACCCAATGAGCTACAACTCACCCTAGCACCACCCTATCAACCTATAGAAGAATAAAATAAGAATGGACTCTCGTACCAGGGAAAATGGTCCACTTTACAATAATATAGAATGATGTAGAAGAAGAAGATACACTAGACCATAACCCCAACTTTGACACAACCACCTAATGATGATCCTTGACCACCTGACACTGCCTCTTCAACTCTTGGCAGATAGACACTAGTACAATTTGTACAATAATGTATTTACAATGACTAAGTACAATGATACCTTTACAATGATTGTATGCAGTGCTGCCCACTTGAAGACTTCATGTGAAGAAATTCTTGTTGTTGTTCTACACCTTGGTTGCTACTTTAGTCATGCTACCCTCTGGTACACCTTGCTTTGCTTTGCTTCCCTAGAAATTCTGGTCCTTTGCAGCCCTTGACAACACATGATCTAGCTTTTTCTTTACCTTCTAGGAGCTCAATATTGAATCTGGTGTATCTCTGTTATTTCAAGTCCCCAATATCTTATTTCCAATCCTATAGTATTCCTTTGAGTCATATTTCCAATGCCATAGGTATGACCCAATTTGGATTCTTCAAGTGAGAGTTATACCCAATATCTCACAATGCCCTAATTATGGCCTGTTTGAGCAGAGAAAAATTGTATGGCGTGCCACGTGTCACTGTTTCTTCATTTGGATTCGAAATTGATAGAGAAAAAAATAAATTTTGTGCACTATCTAGAACTTTTTGCATAATTCTAATCCGATACTTAGAGAGAGAGTTATGACGATTTTACCAAGGTCACTTCTTTGAGATGAATTTCAGGAGCCTGCAAAAATGCTGACTTCTACAGATCATATCTACGAAAATATTGCGCACCTTGATCTGAAATTTTCACAGAGGCTTCCTTAGGATTTCGGATTCTCCTCATAAAAATTTCAGCTTTTGAACCTTCATAGAAAAAACGTTAGAGTGAAAATTCCATGATGACTTGTTTCACATGGAGAAATCCCTTGCATGAGGAGGATATGAGGATCACAATTTATATAAATGCTTAGGTTGAGAAGGGCTTCAAAAAGTGAACGTGGGAGGGATTTTAGGAGCTTAAAAAATATTAATTATGACTTTTCAATGACCCATGCCACAACCCCATGGGGTTTTAGCACACTAACTGGGGGTACAAACTTCAAACATGAATATCTCTCAAACCGTGAAGAATTACATGGCGTGCCATATATCAAAAGAAACATCTCGACAAGTAGAAAACATAAAAAGCCTTATTGACCTAGAATATATTAATTTGATAGGTAAAAATTCCCATGCAATATTGGGTTAGCCCCTGGTGCTGCTTGGGTTGACATCAATGAGATACAAATAGATCCCCATCTCTTTGCCATATTTCCAAGCCAAGAAAATAGTGTAAGAGCCCCATGTCCTTCATCTCAAACTCTCTTGCAAGATCCTCTTTGCAAGAAGTCATGATCTACTCATCACCTTCCAGTATTAGATCATAAAAATAAAGTACAATAATCAAAATCTTACCATCAACCATGATATGATATAGGTTCGCATCTAGCATCAATCTGTCAGCCTCTCTGGTGCGCTTCCTACCTTTTTAGGTGGATGGATCTGCATGAGTGGTTTCTGCCACTCCATGATCATCTACTTGTGGCTGCTCCAAATCCCAAGGCTAATCCTTTCGAACTAATATTTCCTCATCTGCATGCAAGTCAAGCTCCCTCTCAAGGGACAATCGCATGGCTTTCTCCTCATCAAATTTAACATCCTCCTGACAACTGTCATCCTGTTAGTTGACAAATACACCCGATAGTTGTGGGGAGTATCAGTGTACCCCAAAAATATCCCAAACTTTGTTGCTGGTTCTAGCTTCTTCCTGGCATATTTAGTCACATGGTAATAGACAGATGAGCCAAAAATTATAAAAAATGAAACATCTGGTTTCTTACCTGAAAAAACCACCTCTAGTGTACTCATGCCAAATATGAGATGAGCATTTTGGTTCTGCACAAATATCGTTGTGTTGCATGCCGCTACCTAGAGATGCAATTGTAGGCCCTAATCATGTAACATAGCTCGTGCTACTCCCACAATTTTTGTGTTATTTCTTTCTGCAACCCCATTCTGTTGTGGGTTATGAGGTGCAATCAATTCTATCTGAATTCCTTCTTTGGCATAGAAGGTATTGAATTAATTTGAGATATAATCACCACCATTGTCGCTCCTTAGAGCCTTCACCTTATTCCATGTATCTTTCTATACCAATGCTTTGAAATCACAAAACTTGGAGAACGTCTGATCTTTCTTTTGTAGAAATAAGATCCAACACTTTCTAGAAAAATCATCAACAAAAATCACATAATACCTGTGCTTTGCTATGGAAAATGTTGAGAATGGTCCACACACGTCTGAGTGAAATCACTTAAGGATTGTCGTTGCTCGGTTCTCCTTCTCATGAAAAGTGGCTTTAGTATACTTCCCCACGGTACATCCCTTGCATGTGTCTATCTGCATAGTAGTGCCCTTTGGAAGACCTGTAGAAGTCTTCTGCATGATCCTCAAAGCACTTTGGTGTATATGGCCCAATTTCCCTTGCCATAACTCACTTGTCTCCTGACTCACCATATCCCTTTCTTTACTTCTCAATGCTACGAACCATCTACATTAAGTTCATAGATGTTATTCACATGAACCCAATCTTCTTTACCTGTACTGTGGCTTTGTGATGAAGGAACACCTTTCCTTCACTAAAAACCACATCATATCCAATATCCTCCAACATAGAAAGTGAAACTAGATTATTTTTCAAGCCTGGTACATGCATGAAATATTTTAATATGAAAGGTTTACCTGAATATCTCTGGAAAGTAACTTTACCAATCCTGGTAGCACTATACCTCTTGTCATCACCCATCTCTATGTGCATCTGAATATCCTTCTCCTCCAAGCTACTAAATATTTCTTTGTTTGCCATCATCTGGAAAGATGTTCCACTATCCAAGTACCACATATATCCCATCATAGCTGACACCATGCATGTGATGAGAGAGAAGTCCAACTCAAACTGTGAGGCCGAAGCTTCACCCACTTCAACTCTTGGAGCCTTCTTGTTGTTCTTCTTCTTTTGTGGAAAATTTGTGGCATAGTGTCCATGATCATGACAGTGAAAACATTTCACCTTTGACATGTCATGCTTCTTGCCTTTTTTTCCGGTCTTAGATTTGGAATGGGACTTCTTCCCATTACCCTTATTTGCCTTACTAGCCAAGGCACAATTTTCCTCATCATCAGTCTTGGATGATGATCCATCCCTGGTATTCCATTGAAACACTTATTGTACCAAATATGACCATATTCACTCCCAATATGGTAATTTCTCCCTCCCATTCATAGATTCCTAGTAACTATGCTAGCTCTTGGGAAGGCCTAGAAGTGTTAGGCTCACCAAGTCATCATTAACTATAGTAATCCCAACACTTCCAAGCTCATCTCGACATTGATTAAACTTGGTCAAGTATTTTTGGATTGTGTCACCCTTCTCCATTTTGATTTTTCTGAGCTTGTCCTAGAGTGCCAATTTTTGTGTTCACTGCTACTTTGAAATTTATCTGTCAAGTCCTTCCACATAGAAAATGGAGTTTCCTTGCCATGGAGACTCGAGACAATATGATCTCAATCTCCCTCTAATAAGACCCTTCTCGCCTTTGCGACATTATTCCACCATGCTTCATGTCGCGCATCATCTGCCTAATTGGGTTCAAGAATATTAGCGTCAATGAACTCCTTCAACCCATTATCCTCCAATACTACCTCCATCCTGTCCCTCCATGCAATATAGTGCAAATTTCCCTCGAGTGCATATTCGAGTCTGAAGTCTGTCAAAGACATCTTGGTCAGCTTCTAGCTACAAAGAATGTATGTGAAAATTTGAATATTGTTCAATACAAACTCAATTTATTCTTCACTATTGTGATTCCTGGCACTCTGATACCATGTAGAAATTACACCAATGGATTCAATCTGATTATGCAATGTACTAAAATAAGATACTGAATTCTTATACAGTATTTTCAGAATATAAATTACAATCTCCCAATCACATGCAAGTAAGAGAAAGAAGTACATCAATCACACAACACAAGATTTTCCTGGGGAGATAAACCGCTCAAAACCCCTCCATCCGTATTGTATAATTAGCTTAGGAATCATGAAACAATACAATGCATGCATGCTCACAAGAACCTCATACACTCTACCAATCGTCTCACACTAATCTAGGAAAAATTGCACCAATACATAGCCGATTTCCTGCCCACCTTCAACCTACCTTACTAACGCAATCCCTAGGAAAAATAATTCCTATTAAATAGGAATCCCAACCTTCCTTGTCTGCGTAATCCATCATGGGAATCTTGTGGCTTTATAATTGTGCTAGGGTAATTCGCTAATAATACAACTGCTAGTTTACTTGCCTTTAACCTTTGTCTCAACTCGGTAATCATCAGAATTGACATGCATGCAACTATTAATAGTGAATCATCAGTTACTTGGTAGATCACTACTTGTGAATTAAACCTTCCACTAGCTCATCGCTCAGTTAGAACTTGTTAAACTGATTTTAACTCAATTAATTTGAGTCAACTGATTGCACTCACACCACACTAGTGATATAACTGCAACTAGACCCTGTAAGTAATAGAATCATTATACATGCCTCACCTTTGACCCTCAACTCGAAATTATTGAGCTAACTAAGTCTATCATAGTTAGTTAACTATTACAAGTTGTTATGAGATAAGATTAAAATTTATTGTCCAATTTATTTAAAAATTAGACTCCCACATTTAGCATTAATGTGTCACTGAATTCCTCACTCATGTGTGACTGGAATCCCACACTAGTATGTGGTGCATTTTCTTGTTGAATTTCAACAAGTTGTACTATAGCATAATTTTTTGAAAAGAAAATATTACATTTTACTTTATTCCCTAAGTTTCTAACCCCCGTGATGATGATGTAAATGATGGGCATGAATCTCTTTTGATGACCTAGGACATCTAAATAATGACATGACCATGATGAGTGATGATAACCATGAACAAGTGGAGGGAGTAGCACTGACCTAAAAAATAACCAATGATCATTTTAAAACCATGAGATGCCAAATTTATTTGAAAATATAGCTATTTGACCCTAAGACCTTATCAATCACATGGAAATATTACATTTGATCACTGGTGACTCATAGACAATAACAATTTCTATAAAAGGTAACAAATGGTTAGGGTCTTGCTGTGAAAATTGATAACCCTGAGGGACAAGTACAATACCTAGAGGAGGGTATCTAGGATATCCTGGAATGACCTGAGGAGTTGGGATTTGCATACCTCTAGGGTAACCAGGATTAGCCATACCAAAATGAGGTTGAGCCGGTATCTGAAATGTATGACCAGGGTACGATTGATTCTGGAAAGGCAGATTTGGTCCCATTTGTCCTAATTGATATTTCCCCTGAAATGGTTGTTGTTGATAGAATTGTCATTGAAAAGGTTTACCTTGAAAATTTTGACCCTGAAAAGGCTGACTTGTTTGTGAAGCTAATACACCGGGTTTTCCCAGAGGAATTTGAGGTATATACTAGACCATAGGTTTGGCTTGATAAACTATAGCCTGGGGGATAGATTGCATAATAGTTGTCGTTGAAATTTGAGGGGTAATAGGAATAGAAAATTGAGGAAATCCCAGGATGGGTGCTTGAGGAGTACTGGGTTGCCGAACATATATTTGCACAATATGTTGTACATGAGTATGAGGAGTACTCAGACCAGCTTGCTAACTACTTGGAACATATTCCCTTGGGATAACTTGACGAATTACTTGAACATCTTGTTGGACTTGAGTATAACCAAATTTTCCAACTGGATGAGGAGGTTAATTAAAGGGAATTTGTGGGGTAGGTTGCAAATATTGTTGAGAAAACAAAGGATTCCATATAGTATTCATCCCTGGATAAGGAGTGCCTATTAAGGGTTGTGACACAAAATTTTGACCATAACCAGTTTGAGCCATTCGACCATAACTTACATAGTTATTGGGTAAAGGTATCCCTACAACCGTAGGATATGTTCCAATGAAAGGTTGTCCTTCCAGAAGAGGTTGTTGTCCCCCAGGAGGAATGTAACCACCTGACAGGTTAACTTATGGGTTACTCTTAGAAATCATATGAATGAATTGGTTCGCAGTCAAATTTTGGGCAGTGGACTCTAATAAACTAGTTGACTTGGTAGAAGCTTAAGAAGAAGGAGACACTCCTGAAAAAGTTCCACTAAGTGATTGGTACCCAGCAGGAACTGAAGGAACAATATAGAATAAGTCTTTTGGAGAATATGAAAACATGGATGAATCAGTAGACACATTTTCAGAAGCCATATTAGACATATTATATCTAGGTAAAGAGTAAAATGCAATTTGATGATGTGGATTACAATGACCAGATGAATGTGAAAAGTTAAATGGTGTAAGATACCAAGGATCTGGTTGAAAAGGAGAAAGATATAAATCTAATGGAAAGGTCTATTCACCGAAAAGAATCAGACTAGTGGGAGTTTCTTCTTCGTCGCCCTCAGTAATTTCTTCAATAATAATGAGGCCAGGAGGAATATTCTCAGTAATGATAAGTTTTACCTTAGGTGAATGTGGAACATGAGTAGGAGCTATAAATTTTGAAGGTGAATCAGGTTCTGAAATATCAGATCGAGGTTTAGAGATTTCTAGTTCAGTTAATTGTGTATCTGAAACTTCACCAGTGACATACTCTATTGTAATGGTTTCAGTAATTTCTAGTTGACTTTTTTCTAATCTTTTTTCAAATGCCTAAGATGTAGAAGGCGAATGGGAAAAAGGAGTCCAAGAGACCACTTGGAATATGAAACCAAGGGTCACTCTAATGTATTATATATATGCATCTTTGTTAATAATAATATAACTCACGCTTATATATCTTATTCTGCCTATTACTGCTTAGTCTATTTTGCTGATTTTAACATGGTATCAAAACCACTTGTTTTTGTGGCCTATGTAAACTTGTGCTTCTTTGTCTCAAGACTTGATTCTCTAACAATTTGAAAATATGCTGAAGGCTATACTAAGTGCTTTAACCTTCCTTTGATCCTGGTTATTGTAAGTACAGAATCAATAGTCTACTTTGAAATATCCTTCTCAATATGTTTGATATGAATTTCTGAAGGCAACTCAATAAATGAATTTGTGGTTATTACAACAAGCTTATCCCCTACTTCAAGGTCCACTACTCTAGCAGGGGATTCAAAGTTAAAAGAAAACAATTTAGATCTTGTTTCCATGTTCTATAACTTGGCAATATGATCTGCACTATTGGTTATTAAACATGTAGAGTCCCTTAAGACATCATAGCACAAGACAACACTGTTGTGTTCTCGATAGGTCCCAAGGAACTCCTTGTTGTGCCCATACCAGATGGTGGGTATGTGATCCTTCACACAAGAAAACAACAAGTTCATGCCGAGTCACCTCCTTTGCCCCACCGACTCACACCTCCCTCCCATCAGCTCACACCTGCGCCCTCCATGGCCTCTTCTCCCATGGCCCTCCATACGTCATTTTAGGCACACACATTCCTCCATAATTCACCACTCCCTCATAGCTGCCTCCGCTTGGGCCTCCCTCAAATGCGACCTCTCCCTCCTTTGCACCACTCCCCACTGACTCCATCTCTCCCCTTCATGGGCTCCCATCCCTCCTACCTCCCGCTGCACCCTTTCACCCCTCCCTGCTGACTCCTCCTCTCCCCCTCGGCTCAACTCCTCCCATTTTCGCTCATTGCTTTCCTTCTCACCGACTCACCTTCCTTCCAGCCGACTCGACCTCCATTTTCTCCCACTTCACCTCCCCTTATATCTGTTGTATTGGTTCTTTCGCTGGATATTCACCTCAGTATGCAAGAAGAGGATCTGATACTTGACAACAGTCTTGGGGCACTAGAATCTTGCAAGCCATAACTTATGTTTTCATCTCGTTAGCAAGGAGACCAGTGAGGCTCTTTTTTCGTTGATGGACAACCATGAGGAAATCGTGGAATAGTCATGTTTTTTGTGAAAATGGAGGCCGAACCTACATATATAACCTGATCAACATCATCCACACTCCCACGCTTGATATACATATCGAGCCATGTATTATGTACAAGGATAGTAGCAATGGACAGTCCATTGACAAGGTAAAGAAATATACGCTTCGCTTTAGCTGTAGTAATTCTACAAATACATCACTACCATCTTCCTCTGAACACTTGAGGTAAGTATGCCTATATAGTAAGAAGTTTTTCAGTAATTATATTCAAAAGTAAGGACAAAATGTTTTGCAATTCATCTCCATCAAACTTTTCAAAATGGTTTGTTGAGATTCAATATCAACGTAGCAACCTTAGTGTGACTCAAACCTACTCCATTTCTCTCCAACAAAGCTACTTAAATTTCCATTTGTTATAAGTGAATTTTCAATTGTTAAAAAAAAAAAAAAAATCCAAAATGATTGATGTATTAGAATGGTTAAATACTCTAATACATTCCATTGTAAATCAGAGGATAACCATCTCTTTTAGATATTCAAACCTGTCTACAAAATGCACTTGACAAGATTGAATTTTTGTAGCTTGAGTCAGAGCTACAATGAGATGAGATTCAACAAAAGAGTTTTCATTTTGAACTTGTTTTTGTTTAGAAAAATGAGACAAACTCCCATTAGCAACAAGATATTGGTCAGATCATTGAGCCTAGTACAAGAACATATTTATATGAAGCTACAAAAGCTCACACTTCACTTCCAAAGTCCATAATCAGACCTTCGAAAGAGATTGTTCATAACAAGCACAAAATAGGTCTTGGATATGACAAGGAGGTGTCCTTTCATATTCTATACCACTCCAAGCCCATCAAATTTCAAAGTGCCGGTTTTATTCATGATATCTCACCTTCATCTATTCTATATTTTTCTCCTCTTCCACAACAGCAACAACAGATTGTGAAATTCCAACTCTATGACCAAGTTGTCCATATGAAATATCATTGTTTCGATCTTCACCCATGCAATAAACATGGTCGGCACACTCATTATTCCCACAGATGCTTTAGAAACAAGCCTCCTACAAGAACAAAGATTCATCTTGGATGGATCACTTCTTGGAAATGGGCATCAACAACCAAGAAGATGTTTAAGTCATATGTCAGAACTTGTTCTAGAGTATTGAACAATATTGCAGTTGATTTTTCACCATAATCTCACCTTGTATCTGATAGGGGGGGAAATTATGGTCATATACAAGCTTTGAAGCCACATCAAGCGATCCTGAGCCATAAAATTTCATTTCATATTTATATTTGTAGCCATAGGCACATCAGTTCAAGCAAGCCTGAGCCACAACCTATCATTTTGGATTCATTTTTGCAGCCAGAGACACAACAGTTCAAGAGAGCCTAAGCCACAACCTATCATTCCAAATTCAGAGTTGTAGCCAGAGACACAGATTCCCATGAGCATGCCTTTGGTTGGTGGTCAGCCTTAAACCATCTATGCGAGGTTGAGCTTCTCCCTCTTCAAAGAATTCAGGACACTTCCTCTAGCCGAAGACTTCAGATTCTTTCCAGTTTTGGTAGAGTTCCAGGAAATTCATTAAGCATGTCAGAGTTGGTGGTCATCCTTAAACCATCACAGGTTGTAGACCTCCCTTCTTCCAGGTTGAAGGTCTCCCTCTTCAAAATTTGAGGGGCGCTTCCTCTAGCAAAAGACCTCAACTTCTTGCTAGATTTGGAAGAGTTCTGGGAAATGCACTAAGCATTCCAGTGTTGGTGGTCATCCTTAAACCACCTCTTTATGCCAACATTTCGAAGAGCTCATTCAACCTAGTGCTTCCATGCATAATTTTCAAATTTTCATTACAACTGTCTTCTTGGACTCACACATACCCCTTTGGATTAAGGGGGGGAATGCTGGAAACCTAATCCTCTATGGGTAGGTGTAGAAGCCAAATGGACAAAAGGAGTCCAAGAGACGACTTGGAATGTGAAACCAAGGGTCACTCCATTGTATTATATATATGCATCTTTGTGAATAATAATATAACTCACTCTTATCTGTCTTATTCTGCCTATTCCTACATAGTCTATTTTGCTATGTTTAACAGTTTGTTTACTTCAAAATCAAGATGTATCACAATGGATGATTCTGGTTGGTATGAAGACCCAGATCCTGTTGATTTTTCCTTTTTAATTTTATTTTTTTCTAACTGACTCGGTGTGTACTTAGGGGTTTCCCTTGCATTCTATGTGAACGCCTCAGTATTTTAGCCAAGATTAATTTTTATTACAAAATCACAAAATTTCAATAAATCACACCTAAAGCCTCTAAAAAAAAAACCAAATGAACACACGCTATAAAATCTAGGAGTCAAACTACACAAAAAAAATTGTTTTCACAGAAAATCACTAGTTGGTGATGAAATCCAACCTCACAGAGATCAATGTGAAAAACTAGCGAATGAAATGAGTTACCTTGAAAACCTGATTAATGAAATATTCTAATGCAAGAAACTCCACTATGCCATATCGAGTGAAGATTACCCTCCAAAAATTCAAAGTGAGTCTAGTCATTGTATGTTCCGGGTACAGTGGGACCTTCCTTCCACGGTCACCTTGGGAAAAATCCTAATATTATGGTCACTAAGGTTACCAACTATCACAATCAAACTTGGGGGGATAGTTCAGGGTCTGACATACACAAAACGGAAAAGTAACTAAGCTCAATCCCTTTGAAATCTACTCAACATGGTAAATTTGAGGTTTACTAACAAGTGACCCCAAGCACCTTTCAACATTTTTTGTAACGTGTGAAAAATTGCTATCTTTACCAATGAAGTAGGTACAATTACTTCACTGGTTCCAATATGACCTCATGCTTATCTCTTGTATAAGAAGCGCTTCCTAGAGATTTTCTCCCTACAACAAGATTCTACTGTTTGTTTAATTTCTTTGGAAAGTTTACCCACTTCCCTATTCCAAAGAACTAACATGATCTATGTTGGTGGAATGAGCCCCAAGAATATAAAAAAATAGAGATTGATCATTAGGGAAATTTTGAGGTCTAAAATGGGCCGCCTAAGGAAAATTTACAATCAAAATTCACTTTATAAGAATCAATCACATTTTAGGAGATGACATCATCCCTAATGGTTGAGGTGGAATTTCTTGAGTTAAAGGTACTTACTTGTCACATTCTCAATGGCGGATAAAAACTCATGGTTAACCATGGTAGTTCTCTAAGTACTTTTAAAGTCAAAGTAAAGTACTCAAAATAAATGTCATTTCACATTTTTTGAATAAAAATATATTATTATAATTTCATATTACTTGAAATAAACAATGCATATCCCTATACATTTATTATATTATATTATTTTTATATAGTATATTAATTACATGTTATTATACAATTTAAATAATGTAAATTTTAATTAATAACATATAATATAATTAATAATTTATAACTTTATATTTATATTTTATTTTAAGTTATTTAAGTACAAAGGACTAATGTATTAGTTGTTCAATGAAAATGATTTTTTCTTGAAAATATCATTCTTATTTATAGTCACATCAACACAATTTTTTTTATTAATTTTATCTTGGTAAAACTTTTGAATTGAATTTAACTATGATTACATGGATTGTGGTGCAAAAAGTGAGTTTCAAATTCATAAATATTATTTTATTGGTTTATCTATTATTTTATTATTTCCTTAGGAGGCCCATTTTAGACTTCAAAATTCCCCTAATGTTTGAATTAACGCTGTGTTATTTGGTTGTTTCTTACTCAGAGAGATATGAAAGTGAAACCGATGATATTGCAACCGACTCAAAATTCTCTAATGCATTCAACAATGAATATGAAATCTTTTCGTTTTTGATGAAATCATAGTTAAGGGAAAATAAGAGCTTCTTTGATCTTCAAAATACGTAACTTCTAAAATCCAAAAACATTATTTTTCACGAAAAACCCAATTCACTTTGAAAATTGTTTCGTTGCAGAAAATTTAATGAAAATTTTCATTCGCTTTAGTCAAAACATACGATTCTTTTCACATATAATCATTTTCAATTCTTCAAAATTGATGAAAAACTACAAAACTATAAAATTTTTGAAACAATTTAAAAACTAAAAGTTCTGAATGAATGATTTGATTAATGATGCCTACAAGTGCATTTTTATGATTAATTCAGACTAAAATAAGAATAAATCAATTTTCATTTAGCAAACAAAAGCACTTTTTTCACAAAGCACTACCTTTTTGAGACAATCCATGCTTCATTAATTTAGAAGTTTTCTTTCACAAATAATGAAATTAATTTACTTAAACGAGCAAGATCAACAACTAATCTGGTATATTTAAAAGAAAAAGATAGAAAAACAGTTATCTCAACAAGCGATCTATCTTTTTCGATGAAACAAACAAACAAACCAGATCAAACCCTACCTGAAAATGTGAAAGGGATTGATTCTCAAAAAATTCACTAAGGAAATCAAAACAAGATCACAAACAGGGTCTGAAAGTTGACACAAGTAAAAATGACCATTTAGAAATTAAAAATTGGACTCTGATCAGAGGAAAATTCATTTTTCCAAAAATTTTAGGGAGGTGCGTAGATAATCAGTGTAATCTAGTGTTCTTGTGCATGGTGTTATAGTGGAAACTGGGCACTTATGTGCTCTGTTTCTAAAACAAAAATGCGCAAGTTTGGGAAATTTCAAAAAAAATAAATAGGCATTCAACCCAGAGGATCCAAAACGTCACAAATTCAAAAACATTCAGACTCAGTCAAACTAGTAAAATGGGAAAGAAAAACCAAAGAAAGACTAGAGGACTAAGACATTCCCCAGTATGGTCACCAATTTGTTATACGGATAAATACCTCTTGTGGACAAGATCGATCTCCCTAGAATCCTAATGGCTAACTAAGAACAAACAAACATAAGAATGTCTCTTTCCCTAAGATAACTTTATTTAGATTATTAAAACTAAAGGAAGATGATAACTCTGATTTTTTTAGTGAAATTCCTTATGAAGTTCCCACACTCTGTCCTGATGTAGTTCCTCAATGGTTTGACGAAACCTACAAACACAAAAATACAAAGGATCAAAGGCATATGCAACGTAATAATCTAAAACCAATTTAACCTAATGATCAAGGAGGTTAGGAATTGAAATTGTCTTAATGAATACATGAGCATAAACCATTCACAATTCCAATAAAACAATACAATAAGAAAAATGATCCAAATGTATTATTCAGGGATAAAAAATAATCCTTACAACCTGTTGTGGTAAAACACAACCCCCCTCATTTTTGACTTGTTCATTTCAAATAATGGGGACCCTTTCTATAAATTTTTTGGCTAAATACCTTTTAGGATTTTTATTAAGTTTATTACCTCATGATTTTATTAATTTTTCATCTTCTTTAGATTTTTGTTTTAATTTCTTAGTTGAAATCGATTTTTTATAAGCTTTTCATTGATGCTTGTTTCACCTCATTTGGTCAACTAGTTTGTAAATGGCACTCCTTTGAAGTCTAATCATTTATGCCATCTGGGTTAAAAATGCATAAAATGTACAATATTTCATTTTTTTTAATTAAATTAGTTTAATAATGTATTTAGTTTAAATATTAACCCGCAGTTAGTTATTACTAACATTTTTCATTTTTTTTACTTATACAGCCAACTCATAAAGCATCGGGATTTCAGTCATTTATTCCAATAAATTACTAATCTCGAAAACTCAAAATGTCAAAGTGGTTGTAGTTCATTTTTATTAAGGTGGTTGTAGTTTACATAGACAAATTACTTTAGATAATTTCATAATTTAATTAAACATCATTAAAATAAAACCAAAATAAAAAATTGATATTCAATATTAAATCTTAAATTAATTAAATTAATTATTATATAAATTATGATTAATTAAATTAAATTAAAATTTGATATAAAAAATAATATATCGCATTGGGATTTTTCATGGGTGCATTTCTTTTAAAGCCCGATGGCCCTCACCCTATCGATTATCGATTGTGATGCATTAACCATGCTTTACTCTGTTGACTTTCAACTCACTCACGTGAGTGTTAATGGAATTTTATAAGTGTTAGTGTTAAAGCATAGTGACGTGAGTGTTAATGGAATTTTGTAGTGTTAGTATTAAGGCTACGTTAGTTTTCAGGTTAGTAGAATAGTTTTAAGTTAGTGTTAGTGGTAGGTTAGTTTTAGGTTAGTTTTAATTTAATATAGTGTAGTGTTAATTTAAGTGTTAGTTTAGTATTAATTAGTGTTAGGTTAGTTTTAATTTAATAATAGATTTAGTATTTAAAATTTAAATAATTAATTTTAAATTAGTTAAATTAATTAATATGTAGAATCTAATTAATTTAATCATAATTAATTATTAATTAGAATAATTTGTTTAGTTAATTATATTAGTTAGTTAGATTAATATTAATTAAAATAATTAGTTTAGTTTATGATTAATAATTAAATTAGGATTAACTATTAGATAATTGGAGTCTAATTTAGGATTAGATTTTTAATTAAAATTCTGATTTTTTTTAGCTGAGCAATAGAATTTCTAGATTTATATCAGATTTGACTTATCAACTTTGGAGGCTCATAAATTGAGTTTTACTTGGCCAAATGAGGCCTAGGATGGCTCATTGGAAAGACAAAATCAAGGAGAACATTTCCGAGGAGGTTTCACTAACAGATTTGGTCATTTATTGGGTCAAAAATTAGGCAGAAAATCAAGCTTCAAATTTCTAAAATAAAATTAATTTTCTGAGTTTTATTTTCTCCGTTTTCATTTTCCCAAAGCCTCTTCTAATTTCAGATTCACTCATCAATGATATCCTTGGCCAATTAAACCATTCCAGACATCCATAGAGAGCTTATCTTTTATTTTCAATTATTTATTCAAATAGAATTTGATTGGATTTGTTTTAATAACAAAAATGATATTTTGATTTTATTCTTGCATCTTAATTCATTTTGATTTCTTTTTGTAGGAAAAATAGTAAAAGGATATGGAGAAAAAGATCTCGATCAATGAGAAGGCTCCAGCAATTAAAGATTGGAATTTTTAAGCAATTAAATTGGATTGGATAGATTTTTCTTCAACAAAATCTCTTCTCAAAATACTTTTGGAAATATTATAAATTGCAGATTGCAAAATGTAAAAAGGGGCTTCTCTCCTCTGCAATTCTGGACTTCTAAAAGCATTTATGTTATAGGAATTTAGAGTTGTAGAAAGGAGGAGAGAAAATTTCAGATTTGAACATTATTGAGGGTTTTTCTTTATATCTTGAATGATATATCATGGGCAGAGTTTGCATTTCTATATCTCTAGTTTTGAAAACAGAAATTCAAGTAATGTAAAGGACCGTTAGAGACCAGGATCAGAGAAGCGGATTCAATTTAATGGTATTTTTGGCATTTCTGTATCAAATACCAATTTCAATTTTATGATAATAAAATTGTTGTTTCATTTTATTCATGTTTATGCATTTCTTTTGATATGGATAATTTGTCTCAATATTGTTATGTATCTATGTTCTTATGGATTAGATCTGATTTCTGAATAACTATTTACTAAAAATCTGTCTTATAAAATGGATCTATTAAATAGTAATGTGTTGCAAATTTCTTCCACATGTTATTGTTTAATTATTGACTTGACTGATTTGACAATCAATATCATTTTTGTGAATTTCTTCCGGAGTGTTGTTGATTTATTATTTCAGTTAAATGGTCTCAATAGGACGTGTTTTGGTATTCACAAATGTCATGCTAATTGAATTTCTTTGTTAGCTTGACATTAATTAAAAGCCAGACATATTTAAATTCTCATAATTTAATTATCTTGCTCTTAGTTGGGTTAGATCTATATCTACCTAATTAAGATACGATTTAGATTAGTTTCTTTTGCTTGCATTATAGAATAAGTTTGCATTTAGATTAAGTTATACATTCTTTTAAGTCCTCTTCTCAAAGAGGCAAAATCTTAGTTGTGGTTTGGCTGAACCCAAATCAGCTTAAGGGTCATTCTCTTGCCTGATCAACAAGAAGAAGTGATCTGATATCTCTATCTATTGGTAATCAAAGATACATTTTAAACCAATAGCGATAGGGAAAAGGTAACTGGACCTAGTCAAACAAATCGAAGCCACTATCATAAATGGAAAAGGAGCTATATTAAGGTCCGAACTAGGTGGTTATCCCCCAATGTTGTTGCAGCGATTTTCAAGGCTTCAACATTTTTGGTGCTAGAAGGAGGGCTGAGACTTGTTTTACTTTGGAGTCTTTGAATTCTAACATTTCATTTTTGTTACAATGGCTCCTTTAAAACTTCCAATTTGGAGTTGTATTTCTAGACAAGCATCTTCCAATACTACACCAGAAATAGTAAGACTCTTGTCTTAGGTAAAGTTTAATTCTTCTGCTTTTAATTATGTATTTCAATTTATTCAAAATGTTTCAAATTATGATTTTCAAGGAATTGATGAAGACATTTTATACAGAATTTTTACTCTCACATTTGTGGCAAAAGCCAGAAACTGGTGTAGAACTCTTCCGGTTGCCTCAATTCATAGTTGGGATCAATTTGTTACAATTTTCATTTGTAAATTTGATGGATACGATTATGAACAAGTATGTAATGAAATTGAATATCTACGAAGATTTGAAAATGAGTCTGTTAGAGATTTTAATATTCGATTTCATTTGAATAGTTTAAGATTTAAAGTTGGAGATAAACCTACGGAAGAAAAATCACTAGATTGGTTTGAATATATTTGCTCTCTTCCTCCCATTCCCAATCCATATGAAATTAGTTCAAGCTTTGTTCCATCCCCTTCCAACATAAATAAGAATTCCAATATGGATGTGCAAATAAATCATAATGAAGTGGTCTCACAAAGCTTGGAAAATATTTCTATCCAAATACAAGAAGACAATAGCAGAAATTTTGGAGAAAGAGCTACCTTGAAATCTGAGTGTTACTCTACAATGAATTCAGAAAATCAAATTTCAAATCAACAAGTGCAAGCAGCAATCAAAGTAAATAATAACATGCAAACTTCTATACAAATTTCTGAATTTTTTCATGATGAGCAAGTGCCAAATTCAGAGTAGCAAAGCAGGCTTCTTCAAGAAAGCATGAGTATACAAAGGAATGATCTAGAATCAAAAATTTATAGTGAACAGAATGCACAAGATTTATCTAACAGAGAAAATTTTGAATTCATTATTTTTTATTCTCATTTTTCACTTTATCCTGATATTTTTAATGTTGGTAATTTCTCCCCTCTCGGTATTAATGATATTTCACAAAACAAAGTGAATGATTTAAATGAATTACCAATAATTTTTTATCAAGATAGAGAACCAATTATTGATCATTCTTTTACCATTAATGAACATGAATTTTTTATTCCTCCTTGTTTTGATATATTGGACGAAATCAAAGGGAATTCTAAAGAATATTGTGAGGTCATTTATGATAATTATTCTGACATCAATGATGCTTATTTCTATTCTTCTCAAAAGAATCCTCATGATAAAATTCAAATAACATCTATGAATGAGGAACATTTCAATTTAGAAATTATTCCAACCAATCATCATTCAAGAGCAGCAAATTATCTTCATGATTTCACCATTCGGGAAAACATTCTAATTTATGATTCATATCATAATCAAATTCCCATTTCTGCTCATAATCATAATTCTCTTTCTAATTCACAATTTGGAATTAACAATTATTCAAATTCCATTATTCTGGCCAATCCTTGTGAAAAATAAATTATTTCAAAACAATCCCAATTGTGCTGTAACATTAGTTGTACCAATAGGGTTTTCATTTTATTTTTTCTTTCATACTTATTTCGTTCAAATTTAGATTTGTTTTCTGATTTTATTTTTCAAATTTTTGGCACTCTACGCTAGCATACTGAGCACTTTAATAGTGAACACTCAATTGATGAATTTCCTTATTGGGAAATTGAAGTCTCTTATTATAATCATGAACATCAAAAGCTATTAATATTTCAATTTCAATCAATGCTAATGTTTATCAAAAGCTTCTATCTTCTCAAAAGCAGTGTCAACAAGAGAATGTATTTTTACAATTTGGCCAGCAATCTAATCCAATTAATAATTTTCCATTTTATTTGACAGATTTCCATCCATTTTTCATTAACTCATTTGAAAATTGTTTGGAAAGTTTTCTTTCATGGAAAATTGTTAATAGTTTAACACTTACACATAACACTAACAATTTTTTTCAGGCCTTTGAATTTAAAAGCTCATATCCACAATCTGGTCTGTCATCTCCTCTTTTAAACATTTTGCAATCCTTAATGGAAACCCATCCAGGTTTTGATGATCCAATTGGAATTCAGTTGGAAAAGACATTTCAAAAGAAGGTGATTGTAAATAAGTTGTTAATAATAACTGTACATTCTGATTACAGATTTAATTTTCTTAGCTCAATTAGATTTGTATTTTTATTATTACTAACATTTGAACTATACATATATGCAAGAATTAAAATAAGAGAATGGTTACACTGGAAATATCACTATGCCTAGTCATTTTCATGTATATGGTTAGAATAGAAGTAGAATTAATTTAGTTAGTTTGTTTTATGTAGTTAATTTATTATTAATAGTTCTGCAGATAAAAATAAAGCGAGAAATCAACCCTTCTCATATCATATACATGTTCAGGGAAATATTTGCCTCCCATCAGAAAATTTCTAATTCTTGCTTCTCATTTTTAAATCAAAATTATTGCAGCAATATCTCTACTCTACCTATTTTGAATAATGTCTTGACTAAATTCAATTGAGGTTGCACTTGGCGCCAATCACCTCAAAGCCACATTTCTCTATTTCTAAATTTCCTTATATGATTTTCTTCTGAAGTGACCTTAAGGGTGTCCATTTTGCTGTGTGCGCACATTCAAATATGTGTTGATATTTTTCCACAATTAGTGGCTTTATCCCATTCTGATCTTTAGTTTATTATCTGATGTTGCAATGTGCATCATATCTATTTACTAAATACATTATTAAACAGTCACTATAACAATACAGATTTTTCTCAAGTTAATTCGAAATCAGCAGAGGTAATAAATTGATGTTGCAATGCAAAGGGAAGCCTATTTTCATATTTATTTCTAGTGAATTTTATGAGTTCTAGATTTCCTGAACATGAATAAACAGATTTTATTTAGGCTGATTGCACACTCCGATTTAGAATAAATAATGAGATGAGTTTGAAAGAAGTCAGAATTTTGAAAAATAGAAGGAAGAACTGGAAGATTCATAAGGTAAAATCCACAGAAAAATCTCTTTCAGGTACGCATTTACAAGTTCATTTTCATCTATTAATAGTTTCTCTTTTCCTTAGTTTATTTTTTATTATTGTTTTTTTTTATTTGCAGGTTTTCATTTGTTTTCAAAACTTGAAGTAAGTAGCAAACACATTTCAAATTTGCAACAGGTTCAGGGAAATTTTATTTGTGATTCATTAGAATTTGAGAATTCTTTAACTTTTCTTTCATTTATTTAGAAAACCCAAGAGACATTGAAAACACTATCAGAAGATTCATATCAGAACATATCATATCCCTAATACTGCAAAATTCATACATCTTTGATGTTCCTTTTTTTTCGTTCATTTTCCATTATAATGACTTTACTAATATTGTGATGTTCACATAATTTTGGACTCGATATGAAATTCAATGTAAGTTCATAAGAAATATCGCGTCCGTTCAATTGCAATAGTGGTAGGGTCATAATTTTAAAAGCAACGATGTCTCAGACCCAATGCGATATTAAACTTTCATAATAGATTTATCAGCTTATTCTCCATCGCATATCAACGTATCATATTGTTACATCATGCACTTAATTTTTCCGATCGTCGAGAGCCACATCATTCATCACATTTCACAAAATTATGAAAGAAAAAGTTTAACATATTCATTTTTCAAAACTCCGATGCAATCAAACGCAAAATCGCATATCGCATCGGGATGAATTCAAAAGTTTGTTTTTCATCGCAAAAGTTCTGATGCGATAGATTGAATCGCAAAAACACATTAAACATAAGGTTGATCTTTCCATTTGAAAATTTCCGATGCGATGAACCCAATCAAGAAATCGTAATTCGGGGAAATCACATTCTAATATATTCATTTGCAAAAACTCCAATGCGATAAAGTTCAAATCACAATCGCAAATTATTAAATTTAATTAGTCAAGGGTTAACTTTGAAAGACCTCCGATGCGATAAGTCCAATCGCAAATCACAAATTGGGAGGAAAATTGAATACATCCTTGTGCGCTCATTTTAAAAGTTGTGATGCGATAACTCATTGCCGATTTCTCATCGCTATCGATTTTCATTAATTTCCGATTTCTCATCGCTTATCGCTTTTCATTTATCTCCGATTGCTTATCGCTTATAACTCTTCGCTCATCACCGATTATTATAACCATCGCATCGCTGCTATCGCAAGAATCATATTGGCATTTCCAACATGACTGTTTTTCCAATATTCCGATATGCTGATATCGATATCATTCATCGCATGTTTGATGTTCATGCCAAAAGCCACGTCATCGCATTTCCGATATCGCAATCACTTCATCGCATTTTTATTCATGGACATACCATTATTCCAAATCTACGATGCGCAATGTGCAATGTACAAAATACAAATCACGAGATGCGGTGTGCGATGTGCAATTTGCAAAATGACTATCCCCGATCCTAAATATAACATTTCTTCAATGATATAATCGCTCCATCTCATCGCACATATTTTTTTCGCATGATCTCATATCGGCAATTTTCTACTGCAACCCCTATGCAATAAATTCCAACGAATGCCTCTACATGCAATATGCATCATCCGATATGGCATTGTGTTAATTTAAAGCAATCTTGGGTAACTGCTATGATACTAAAGCGATTGATGACAAATTTGCAGCATACTCAAATCATTTTAATTTCTCATATATTTCAGTTTTACATAATTCCATAATTAAATATGAAATTCAAGATCTCTCTATTTTAAATTTCATTATCTTAAATTTGGTCTTAATTCTGAACAATTTATAAAATCATGGAATTTGTATAAAACTTATAATATTTTGAGAATATTCATCACTACAAATTCTCAATCTCATTTCTGATGCATTTGTTTCAATTTCAACTCCCTTGAACATAAAGCATTCCATTTTTACATTTTACTGCTTGCTTTAGTTTAAATAAAATAAATAATGATTTTGGGTTATAGGATTTTGGTTAGTTTTCCTTCTTCATATTTTTAATGTCAACTAAAAGAGGAAGTCAACTAGTATTGGAGAAATTGATACCTTCAAGTAAGATCAAATGCAATTATCCAATGGTAAGATTCATGTACCTATTTTCATTAATTTCCATTTCATTACTTTAGTTTCAGTTTTATTTTTTAAATTATGTTGATATAAAAAATCTGTTTTGCAGCTCTTCATAAAAGCTTTCAATCATCTGCCAAATCATATTTTAGAAGTCCTATGCTCTTTTCCTGGTTTTATTTTCAAGAAGCAACGATAGTCTTCGTTGAAATAGCTACACTAGAAAGTTTCTGAACCTTTAATCTGTTTCTTTAAAGCATTCCTTTTATTAGAAAATGATTAAGATAATGCTTTGAAACAAGAAGATTGACATCAGATAGAATTTTTTTTATTGTGGCTGAATTTTATGATCATTGCTATCTAAAGCCTAAAACACTTACAACCCTGCAAGGTATAAGTTTTCTGGATCTCGACATAAGAAGGAATGATTACATGATTATTTTCTTTTACTTCATGTTGTTGAGACATTGGTATAAACATTCTTGTTAGAGTTTGTATTTCAAAACTTGAATTTTCCTTTCCACTTTTAAATTTCTTCATTTTTATTTTTGTTTGTTGATTTCTTTTCTCACTTTAGCTTAAGAACTCTTTTCCTTTGGTTTTTAGTTTTGATTTTGGTGACTTTTCCATGATTTATATGGAAGACTTTCTTGTTACCTAACAATGGTTGGCATACATAAGAAAAAAATTTAATAGTCTCCTATTAGTTTTTTCTTAAATATCTTAGCAGAATTTGTTTTTCTTATTATAAAGGTAGAAATACTTAAGGAAGAGATTACAAAACAAGAGAAGTTGACAAAGTATCATGAAATCTGAGAAATTTCTTTTTCATCAAAATTGTAATTATTTTGAGATTTCAATATTTTATTAAGATCTTTCAAAATTCTATCATCATTCAAGAAAATTTATTTTTAACCAAGTAAAAACACTTTACAGCAAAGCACTTTTAACTCTGAAATTTTCATTCTGAACTCGTAAGGAGTTAATGATTCTCCCTATTTAAAATAATTTTATTTTTCTAGAGTGTAATCCACAAATATATGTAAACTTAAAAGATAAGAGGTCTCATCACGAGCCTGCTTACCATGATCATAGGGGAAAAATACGCTGACATTACCAACACTGCTAAACAAACCAAGGTAATGCCTTATGATTGCAAACAATTATAAGACAAGGGGTCTCATCACGAGCCAACTTGTTCAGTCCAATTATAACCAGTGAATGACATTGTTAACTATCTAGCTACCAAACCAGGACAATGGCTTTTAAGGACTAAAAAAAAACATATATAAATGGATTTATCTCTAGCTCAATAATTCTTAAATAGATGGGATTCTGAATCATTCATGATTAAAAGGTAACCCTGTCGAGACTATAGATGTTTGCTGGTAGCAGTGGCTATACCTGTGACAACTGAGTACATTTTAAAAGCGAAGTTGTAAAGTGACCCCTACTTTATCTCTACAACTAATTAAGGACAGATATAGAGTTATGAAATATTTTAATTTATGAGGAATTTTAAGAAAATTACAATAAGATAATTCTTGCTTTTATTCAGATTAATGAACCTAGTCAAGCATTCCAAGAATAATTTTCTCTTCTTTAATTATTTTTACTTTAATTTTAGGAAAATTTCATTCATATCAAACAGAGATAACTGGTTATTCTCCTGTGTGTCACTAATTGTTGTGGTAAAACACAACCGCCCACCCCCGCCTTCCCCCCCATTTTTGACTTGTTCATTTCAAATAATGGGGATCATTTCTATAAAAATTTTGGCTAAATACTCTTTAGGATTTTTATTAAGTTTATTACCTCATGATTGTATTAATTTTTCATCTTCTTTAGATTTTTGTTTTAATTGCTTAGTTGAAATCAATTTTTTATGAGCTTTTCATTGATGATTGTTTCACCTCATTTGCTCAACTAGTTTGTAAATGGCACTCCTTTGAAGTCTAATCATTTATGTCGTCCGGGTTAAGAATGCGTAAAATGTACAATATTCCATTTTTTAAATTAAATTAGTTCAATAATGCATTTAGTTTAAATATTAACCCGTAGTTAGCTATTACTAACATTTTTCATTTTTTTTACTTATACAGCCAAATCATAAAGTATCGAGATTTCAGTCATTTATTCCAATAAATTACTAATCTCGAAAACTCAAAATGTCGAAGTGGCTGTAGTTCATTTTTATCAAAGTGGTTGTAGTTTAGATGGGCAAATCACTTTTGATAATTTCATAATTTAATTAAACATCACTATAATAAAACCAAAATGAAAAATTGATATTCAATATTAAATCTTAAATTAATGAAATTAATTGTTATATAAATTATGATTAATTTAATTAAATTAAAATTTGATATAAAAATAAAAAATAAAAAAAAATAATATATCGCATCGGGATTTTTCATCGCATCAGTATTTTTCATGGATGTATTTCTATTAAAGCTTGATGGCCCTCACCCTTCCGATTGTTGATTGCGATGCATTAACCACGCTTTACTCCGTTGACTTTCAACTCACTCATGTGAGTGTTAATGGATTTTTATAAGTGTTAGTGTTAAAGCATAGTGACGTGAGTGTTAATGGAATTTTGTAGTGTTAGTATTAAGGCTACGTTAGTTTTTAGGTTAGTAGAATAGTTTTAAGTTAGTGTTAGTGGTAGGTTAGTTTTAGGTTAGTTTTAATTTAATAGTATAGTGTTAGTTTAAGTGTTAGTTTAGTATTAATTAGTGTTAGTTTAGTTTTAATTTAATAATAGATTTGGTATTTAATATTTAAATAATTAATTTTAAATTAGTTAAATTAATTAATATGTAGAATCTAATTAATTTAATCATAATTAATTATTAATTAGATTGATATGTTTAGTTCATTATATTAGCTAGTTAGATTAATATTAATTTAAATAATTATTTTAGGTTATAATTAATAATTAAATTAGGATTAATTATTAGATAATTAGAGTCTAATTTAGGATTAGACTTTTAATTAAAATTCTGATTTTTTTAGCCCAGCAATAGAATTTCCAGATTTATATCAGATTTGACTTATCAACTTTGGAGGCTCATAGATTGAATTTTACTTGGCCAAATGAGGCCGGGACGGCTCATTGGAAAGAGAAAATCAAGGAGAACATTTCTGAGGAGGTTTCACTAACAGATTTGGTCATTTATTGGGTCAAAAATTAGGCAGAAAATCAAGCTCCGAAGTTCTAAAATAAAATTAATTTTCTGAGTTTTATTTTCTCCATTTTCATTTGCCCAAAGCCTCTTCTAATTGTAGATTCGCTCATCAATGATATCCTTGGCCAATTAAACCATTCTAGGCATCAATAGAGAGCTTATATTTTATTTTCAATTATTTATTCAAATAGAATTTGATTGGATTCGTTTTAATGACAAAAATGATATTTTGATTGTATTGTTGCATCTTAATTCATTTTGATTTCTTTTTGCAGAAAAAAAATTAGAAGGGATATGGAGAAAAAAATATCAATCAATGAGAAGGCTCCAACAATTAAAGATTGAAATTTTTAAGCAATTAAATTGGATTGGGCAAATTTTTCTTCAACAAACTCTCTTCTCAAAATACTTTTGGCAATATTATAAATTGCAGATTGAAAAATGTAAAAAGGGGCTGCTTTCCTCTGCAATTTTGGACTTCTAAAAGAATTTCTGTTAGAGGAATTTAAAGTTGTAGAAGGGAGGAGAGAAAATTTCAGATCTGAACATTATTGAGGGTTTTTATTTATATCTTGAATGATGTATGATGGGCAGAGTTTGCATTTCTGTAGCTCTAGTTTTGAAAACATAAATTCAAGTAATATAAAGGACTGTTAGAGACCAGGATCAGAGAAGCGGATTCAATTAAATGGTATTTTTAGCATTTCTGTATCAAATACCAATTTCAATTTTATGATAATAAAATTTTTGTTTCATTTTATTCATGTTTATGCATTTCTGTTGATATAGATAATTTGTCTCAATATTGTTATGTATCTCTGTTCTTATGGATTAACTCTACTTCCTGAATAATTATTTACTCAGAAATCTGTCTTATAAAATTGATCTATTAAATAGTAATGTGTTGTGAATTTCTTCTACATGTTATTGTTTAATTATTGGCTTGACTGATTTGACAATCAATATCATTTTTGTGAATTTCTTCCGGAGTGTTGTTGATTTATTATTTCAGTTAAATGGTCTCAATAGGATGTGTTTTGGTATTCACAAATGCCATGCTAATTGAATTTCTTCATTAAATTGACATTAATTAAAAGCCAGACATATTTAAATTCTCATAATTTAATTATCTTGCTCTTAGTTGGGTTAAATCTATATCTATCTAATTAAGATAGGATTTAGATTAGTTTCTTTTTCTTGCATTATAAAATAAGTTTGCATTTAGATTAAGTTATACATTATTTTAAGTCCTCTTCTCAAAGAGGCAAAATCTTAGTTGTGGTTTGGCTGAACCCAAATCAGCTTATGGGTCATTCTCTTGCCCGATCAGCAAGAAGAAGTGATCTGATATCTCTGTCTATTGGTAGTCAAAGATACTTTTTAAACCAATAGCGATAGGGAAAAGGTAACTGGACCTAGTCAGACAAGTCGGAGCCACTATCATAAATGGAAAATGAGTTGTATTAAGGTCCGGACCGGGTGGTTATCCCCCAATGTTGTTGTAGCGATTTTTGAGGCTTCAACACAACCAAGCCTTGATGTCATGAAGTTTCCTCCCAAATTCCTGTAATATTCCTCCTTGGATGACAAGCTTCCCAATCCAAAATTACCAGCATAAGACTACCATAATTGAAATCCCCTAACCCTGAAGTCTCAGTTCAATTTATAGGACAAATGGAGGAGGTTTCAGATCCCAAAAAGATGGATGAGATCCATAAATGATGGGATTATGGTTCCATGATCCAAGGTAATTAGCTCCATGTTTAGAGGGGTTTGGCTAGAAATGATATGACTGAGAGGCTTCTAGTTGGGATATATGTGCCCAACTATGCTTCTAGAACTTACCTTTTTTTTTTTATTTACATTACTTTGAGTCAGATGCACAATTTTTAATGGAAAACAAAGCGCAAAATTTGATAGGGATTTATGGCAGTAGCAACAAAGTCATGAATATTGACTAAGAAAAGTGTGCAAGTCATATTTAAGAGGTCAAAGAGCCATTTTACCCAAAATTCATGATTTGGTAAAGAATATGAATGTTTGACTTGCAAAGGAGTATACTAGAACATAAGTATGGATGGTGATAGATCCATTTTAACTATCAGGTGTCATGGTAACAAAATGATGTGTAATAGTGCTAGCCATGAATGCGATCAGAGTGAAGTCTAGCTCAAACTGTGAAGCCAATGCTTCACCTGCTACTCCTCCTGAGTTCTTCTTGCTAAAATATTTGTGTGGAAACTTTGTAGCATAGTGCTTGAATTTATGACAATTGAAGCATTTTATTTTTTACAAGTATTTATTCTTTCCCCTTGGATTGGATTTTATTTTGGTTTGAGATTTCTTCCATTTTTCCTTCTTTCCCTTTTTAACCAATGCAAATTTTTCTTCATCCTCTCCCTTGGACGAACTTCCATATCTGGTATTTCACCTGATTTTTTCTTGTACCTGTTAGGGTCCCGTGATTTAGCAGATTGGTAGATCAAATGCACAAGGTAACATGAAACTAGTCTTTGGAGTCCTAGGACCCAGCCTTCCTGGACTTAGATAGGGCTCTCTCTGTTGTATGCAAAGGATGTGAACTTTTTGTTGTTTAGGGTTTGATTTTAGAGTAGTTTTTAAGTGTAGGTTTGTTTTTTGTTTTGGTTGGGTAAGATGAAATAGGTAGAATAGGTGGAGTGAAAGATCATCAAATCATTGGGCTATGGAGTCTATAAAAGTCATGGATATCTCAACAAAGAGTCAGAGTGCATAACAAATAAAATCTAGTGTGGTCAATGGATCCTTAAGGTTATGTGTGAAGTGAAATGGACATTAAGTTGGGGAAACAACGTAGGGCAAAGGACAATTAAGAATCCTTTGTAAAATACCCATAAACAAGAAGGTCTCAAATATTGATAAGCAAAATATAAAAATCATGATATAGGGCAAACCATTTACTCAATGACAATACTTAAACAAATAGACATTCAAGACAAACATTCCAATGAAATGTAGAAGGCGAGAAACTCATTTAACTTCTAGTGATTTCAACTTTAAGCTTTAGAAAACATTTAAGATAACAAAATAACTTTAACCAATCAAAGAGAGAACTCATAAAAATTGTTTATCAAGCTCTAAAGAACTTTGAGGAAAACTGATAGGCATGGACAAAGGGCAAGATCAGAACAAGAACTCCTTGGCTTAACTTAACAAGTAATACTTCAAAAAGAGATTTCAAAACAGAGTTTAGATAGCATCAAAAAAGCAGGACTTTCCATAAAACATATTTGGAAACTAGCATATTAATCCATTGATGAAATAAACAAGCACAAGGAGGCCTAAGGAGCAGCTAAGAATTCCTTAAACATACCCAGCAGAGGAAAACATCAAGGCAATAGAAGGCAGGAAGGACTAAGGTGATTCAAACAACATTTCTTAGCCTATAATTTTCTGTTCTACTGCATATAGAAGGATGAAACATTATTATAAACAAGAAAACATGAACAAATTAGAGACACATCACCATTAACCAAGCTCAGGGATCCTACAACCAAGCTTCAGCATCATCAATCAAAGAAAATCATCCACAAGCTCCACAACACCAAATTGCTCTTCAACCTTAAAAAACCATGTATTTCTCTCAAAACTCATCAAATTCCAACATTTATAATGAAGCCCTCATGCTCTATTTAACTCAAAAAAGGAGGGCAAAAACCCTAGATAGGGTTGGAAAATGTCAAAATCACTCATAAATGTCATAAATGCCCAAGAGACCATGCAAGGCACTTAATTATAGAGTGATTTGCCTTAAAAAATACTAAAATATGTTTTTACAATAAATGAGGGTGTTTTGTTGACTTTTGGCCAAAAACACACTACACAGTCCATTTGCGCAATGCCACCTCAGGCAGAAAATAGGTATTGTTGCAACCAAGCTTTGGACCCCTTCCTGATGTCAGATTTTGCTCCGTGATGGCTCGTTGGAAAGAATGATGAGTCTAATTTCCAAAAATTCTTTCAGTTTACTAATTCAACTCCTGTAGCCTATTAAAAATGCCAAAATCCCATCACTTCTATTAGTGCAGCGCCAAGTCTGAAATAGAGGTAGAATGGTGAAAATTTAGGTGTTTTTTGACCTTTTGAGGGGTCAAAACTGCTCCAATTGCTCTGAAACATGGTGAGAAAAATGTACTAGTGATGAGAAATCCAAAAATGTTGAATTTTCCCTCTGAGGATGCTCCAGGGATTAGTGTAGCGCTAGTGGCGCAGCACTAATAGGCCTTCAAAATTACAAAAAACAAAAAGTTGCCCAATTATCCTCAAAATTAGTGGAGGTCGTCTTCAAGGGGTTAGGGGGACCTGTTGAGAAGTTGAAGCTAGAACTCAAAGGTTTTCATGACCCTTTTCCTCTTTAAGGGTTTGGATTTCAATGAGGGCTTTCTTCAGTTTGGCATAAGCAAGTTTGTTTTTCATTGCATAGTACTTGGTCATCTTTTTCTGGAGACCAAGGCCCATATTTATCTTCTTAAAGTACTTGTGTTGATTCTTGTAATACTGAATGATACCTTGTGCCATCTCAAAATCCCTCTCCCACTCCCTGATTTTTGCATCTTTGCTTTGGAGCAGTAGTCTAGTGGCCACCTCCTCATCTTCATTATCACTATCTAGGTCAATGAATTGGGGCTTTTGAGTAGTTTTCTTGCTCCCCTTACCTTTCTTACCCTTGTCCATATTTTATTTTCCCTTGTCAAGCCTTTGAGTTGATGTAGGTGGAAAGGTCAATTGGCTTTTGGAGGAAGCAAACACTTGCCTTGGCCCTATTTGGTATGTGCATGCAAGAGGTGTGATGGTGATTTTATTAGTCTCTTTTCCATGGCTGTGATCATCACTTAGAACATGAGCCTCTTATCCTATTTTACTGTCACCGTTACTATCATTACCCTCATCATTTTCTGCATTGTTATAAATGTCATAATCACTAAAGGGCTGATTGTTGTCATGACTTTCATGACTATTCTCCTCCTTGCTGTCTTCAATTTCTCCATCTTTGTCACTATGTTTTGTCTCATGGGTATCAGAGCTGCCTTTCTCTTCTGCATTGTCCAACTCTTCATCTTCCTCATTGTCCTCTTCATGATCCTCTGTTTTTGCCTCCTCTTCACTTCCATCATTGCCTTCTTCTTTTATGTCTTCATTACTTGTCATGGCTTCATCATAATTTCTGTCTCTACCTCCTCTCTTTCCTTTCTGCTTTCTGCCTCTGTATTCTCTGTTTTATTGCTGATTTCCCCTCCTTCAATGCTCATCTCATTTTCAATTTCAACCTCTTCATTTCCTTCAGCATCCTCTTCCATAGTGGCATTGTTTTGTTCACTGTCTTGTTCACTGTTTTCACTGTCCTCTTCTTCACAATCATTTCCTTCTTCTTCTTCCTCATCAATTTCTATCTCTGCCTCACTAATTTCATCACCTTCATTTTCAGCACTCTGTTCATCATTTCCACTATCATCCTCTTCATTTGATGCATCAATAGAAGGGGAAGAAGGGAGGTTTCCTTGAGGTGAGGGCACTTGTGCAGATGATGAGGGAAAGTTTGATTGATGAGGAGGTTGTGGGCTTGAGAAGACTTCATGTGTTATAAATACCTCCCAAGGTATACCCTGTTATTCCAACTGAAGTAATACCACCATCTTGATCAAGGAATGGTGAAAAATATTTTTCACTTGTTGGGAGGGACTCCTTCTCCGGACAACAGAAGACATTTTGTCTATACTTCTATAGAGGTAGTAGGGAAATTTAAGCATCTTAACCCTTCTAAAATGCATGATGAGTTTAATATGGTAGGAATAAAGCCTGGAGTACCTCCCCTCACAGGAGAAGTACTTCATCAAGGGTACAAATCTTTGTTTGAGGTGTGAGAAGGGATAAATTGTCTCGCTGCCTCCTCTATACCTAGTCTTGATAAATGGGTCATAATAATCCTTGTCTAATTTGGCCTTCTTAAACCATTTTTCACCCACAACAGGGATACCTATGGCATCAGAGATGGTATCTACTGAGATCTCAAAATCTACTCCTACAAGGCTTGAGTGTTTGTTGTGCAAGTTGAGAATGAGAAGCCTTCTAAGCTCTTGGTGTATTTTCACTTGTTTGACCTTCTCACAGAATTGAAAACATCCCATATTTTGGAATCATGAGAGGATCATGGGAGATGAGGTGATTTCTATTATGCCCTGGGGTTCAACTCTGTTCACTTTTCCTCCCTTGTGATTTGGCCTCGTAGGCCCTTGACCTCTTTCACTGATACTACTGTTTTCTGCTCGTAACATGGTGATAGGAGATGCTTGTTTGACAAACTAGGGTTTGGAGGAGGAAGATGAAGATGGTGGTGAAGTCAACTTGTAGTGAATGAGTGATGTGGAGGCTAGGGTTTTTAGGATTTCTTGCTTGGATTTTTTAAGAGGGTTCACCTTGAATTATGAATTGTGACCTCACTAACTCACCCTCTTTCAAATGACATTTAACTGGTTTAAGGAGGTTTAAAACAGAGGCTCACTTTGCATGTAAGACCTAGCGTTTACCCACTCATGGTTTAATCACTTCACAGCCACAAAAAATACTAAAATTTATTTGAAAGTTGGTTGGGGACAAGGAGGGAATGTCACCTACCAACTCTTAGCTCCTCTGCAGACCCTGGAGGCAACTTGGATGATGAAGTTGAGACTTAGGGCAAGATATTTTTCTTGTTGGAGGCCCTCTGCATTAGCGCAGTGCCCTGCCTGAGCAGTCGGGTCGGCCTGTTAGCGCGGCGCCGACAGTCCTACCGTTGGGTTAGCACAACGTCGGGCGTTCAACAGAGTTGTCGAGTCTTTGGGCGAGTCGGGCCCGTATTTGCACAGCACCCAAGATTTGGGTAGTGCTAGCCTAGATTTGCATAGTGCCTTGTAAATTTGAACGGGGAGAAAATGGATTAGCGCAGCGCCAGTCTGTATTTGCACAGTGCCCAGGATTTGCGCAGTGCCAGTAGCCCTCGACCAAAAAAATTTGTTCTTCTTCTACAAGAGTTCTCTTCTTTTTGTGATAGCAAAATGAGATAGGGAAAGACTGAGGGGACCTTTTATACCCTTTGGAAAATAAATTAAACTTTAAAAACCCACTTTACTATGTTTGTCTTTGGTCACTTTATAGTTTTCATTGATATCTCTTTGACTCTTTTTGTAGGTGACTTACAACTCTCTCAAGTGATTTTCTTTGGTGATGGTGTACTGAAATGATGAAGAGGTCCCCTTTTCATCTTTGAAGGTATGGGCACTGTGAAAACTGTATTTTCTTGCACTAATAAACTGAAACCATTGTTCTTACCCCTTTTTGGAATTCCTAAGTGTAACTGACCTAAAACATGTGTTTTCACCTTCTTACTGATTTTGACAGTGACATGTTCATTTTGACAGAGTTTAGCAAATTATACCATGTTATGTTTTCCTGTGGACACTTCTAATTTCCGCAGGTGCCTATAGTACATTTGCCTTTGATACTTTTGTCATTGTTTGGATTTTTACAACCTTTATTCACCCAAAAGGATTTCATGGTTATCATGATTTTCCATTTTGACACTTTACCTCATGCTTTCCTTACCTTGACCATTTTGAAGACCTTTGACTGCACTTGAAAGCTCAGGCTCCCTCACACTGATACTCTCTACAATTTCTCCCTTTGGTGTAGTGAAGCAATGTTGCTTTGAAAAACCCTAAAGGCCACCTTGAATAACCTTTTTGAAAACCTCTTGCTTTCATGAAGGAGGCCCATCATTTTTATTTTTCTTGCCTTGCCTATCTTCCCAAACTTTTAGTTTTTAGGGCTGTTAGAGACAAATAATTAGTGTTGTCTTCTAAGTTCTCTATAACCCTTTCAAGTTCATTCATTTCTGTTTAGTTCACCTCACCTTTTTCCCTTTTTCATTTATAATTTCTAAAAAATCTTCAATGTGTGCTTGGTTGTGTTGTTGTGCCTTCTGTCTTTGTGCCCTTTGTACTATTTCCTTGCTTGGAAACATTGTTTTGCCAATTAGTCCCAAAACTCTGATTCTCTTTGTACAAAGGCCTACTACCTTTCCTTTGTTGTGGCTGTCCTTAGGGATGGTTTTCCCTCTTTACCTTACTTCTCTTTCTGCTGATGGCCATCTCATTTATTCCTGCAGAAATGTCTAAGATGGGCAGCTGTCTTTTGCAGAAGTTGTGCTTTGACCAAGGAGGCCTTCCTTGAAGGATTTTCTGATCCATTTGGACAATCATATGTTGTCCTCCTTCTTCTTATATTGCAGATTATTGACACAAGAAAAGAAAAAAAAATTAGAATGCCAAAACAAACCTATGACCTATGAAACCCTAGGTGACCTAGTGAGAGGCTCTTTGGACTTGGCCTTTTGACTGAAAACTTGGTTTTGGGTCCTTAAGTATAAAAAACAGAGTTTTTGATATTTTGATGTATTGAAGATCCAAAATCCAATGTACTTGATTTATCTAAAGAGCCTAGAGAGATAGTTTTGAGACCATCAACGCTTGATGTATCTAGGAAACATAAGAGTGAGTAGGTTGGTTAGTGATCCTAGGTGTCAGGTGGGGGAAAATAGGCAAGTCAAAAACACAGTGCTAAGGTCAAGGGTGACAAAACATAGAAAAAATTAGTGGTATGAGCCCATGATGGGTCTTCTGGGAGTGGTGAGCTGAGCATGACATGATGGGATAATGAAATAGTGAAAACTTTGTCCTAGGGATAATGAAGGCAGTGAGATTTCTAGAACTCACAATATTGATGAATTTTGTTTCTAGAAATCTAGGATAAGCATTTAGTCATCTTTTAAACTCAAAAATTATTGATGACTAATAGTGGCTCCACTTGGGTAGGACAACTCCCTTTCAGGAGGTGTCCAAAACTTCAGATCTTTAGTTTTATGGAGACCAGTGTCTCATCCATTGGGCATATTTTTACTTCTTCTCATTTTCTAATGCTTATTTGAAGTTGTGATCTTAATAATTTGAAAAACATGACTAGACCAGCTTAATTTTTACCTACCCAACCTACTTTCCTAACATGTTTTCTTCCTTGGGTGCACTTGAACTAGAAAACCCTTGACATTCTTTATTTTAGAAAGCAAAAAAAAATGTCTACTTCTACTCTTATTACTTCCAAGAGTTCAGATTATGCTAATGAACTCTTTTTATTCTCTACCTAGACTAACTGATTGTCAAGATTAGGTTGTATGACAGACTTCATTCTCTAAGCTATAAACATAAAATTGAAAGCATGGTTTAAATCAGGATTAGGCAATCTGACTTACCATGGGTTGTGGCATAAGAGCAAGCTACACACAATTATTTTTTTTGTACAAAAAAAACTAGAAAAACAAGGGTTGTGATTTATCATTTGGTAAGCATCCCCATATTTCTCTTTGGTTAAATTTTAAGCATGTGGAACCAGTATCTTTCATTCCTAATATCACCTTTTTGACAAGTCAAGTTTGAATGATTTGACAAGCTCTTTTTCACTAACTTATCAGCAATAAATTGAAAACATGTTTCAGCGATGATTGGGCTAGATGACTGAAACAAGACCTTCTTTTTGAACTAGCAATGGAATTTAAGCTTGCTCACTTTCAGTAGTACTATTTTTTGGATATGGGGATATATCTCTTTTCAAACTTTCCCTCTTTTTCATTCTTTCTATGTTTTTGTGTTTTTGTGACTTTTCTCATGCAATGTTTTAAGTGCAATGAATGAAAATTTTAAACTAAGGTTTTTTATAGCAATGGTACTTGAGCATCCTATCCTCAAAAGTATCTCCTAACATTCTTTGTCCATTTAGCTCTGGTAAAAAAAAATCATAGTTATCTCCATTTGAAAACATGGTATAAGGATTTTTCCAAAAAAATTCAAATAATCCATGCTCTCCTTGATATTTCCTCTTTGAGTCTTGCTTTCCAAATTTGTTTCTGTCAAAGATCCTCTTTAGGTAGAAAAGGTATTCTTTATCAGCTTCAAAACAAATGATGATGTCATCAATTTATATCATAGTGAAGAAGTTGAAAACAAGGGTCATGGCTCTTTGGAAGGTGTCTTTAGCATTCCTTAGCCCAGGAAGCGTTTGATCAAACCTGTAGTTGCTCCAAGGAACTTTGAAAATGGCTTTATGCTGATTGATCGGAAGTGGTATCATCTGATAGTAACTTGAAACATTATCATATAATGACATCTTGTTAGAAACTTATACCCTTGGCATAGGATGATTCATCTTGGGCAAAGGGTATTTGTACTTCATGGAGGTTTTTCTTAGGTACCTAAAGTTTGTACACAGCTTGCATCCTTTGGATTTCTTTGTTAGTGAAAAAATGTGTCCAAGGGTTTCATGGTTTTTCTTGGAAGGAGGCCTCTTTTGAATAATGTCTATATCACAAGGCTCTAGGATTTCATTCCTATATCCAAAAGCATCTTCAAACTTCTTGCATAGCCTTATGTATTTCAATTTTGTGTGTAATGACAAGGTTCTGGATAAATTAATCATTTTGGGCCTTCCTAGGCTTCCCACATTATACTCCTCTATATCAATTTTAGTAGATACACCTGTAGGTTCCATATCAACATTTGTGAGAGCCAAAATGTAATATTCCACAATCGAAACAACTCATGAATCAAGCAGTAAAAACACATTTCCAGCAACAAATGCAATAAAAAAGTAAAATGGACTCTTGGATCCCATATATTAGTCAATATACAACCTAATTCAAAGAACAGAGCTGAAACCAAGCAAACTAGGTGGGTTAAACAGATCTCCCACAGCTAGGATTGCCAAAAAGTGCTAAAACCCCAAGACTGCAAAATACCGGAGTTGCTACATAAGGGACTGCACAGTCTAAGAGAGGGTTTACACTCAAAAAATAGGAGAAAAACAGATCTAATCATATATTAATCAAATATACATTAAGAACGGAGATCTAGTCTCCTTATACAAATTACAAGATAACCCGGCAAGGGTTTCTTGTCAAACCCTTTGCATACAAAATGTGATATTCAGAAAATTAATGAATCATCACTGTAACACTAAAGCACATGAGTGTATAAGGCTTAAATATGTCTGATATTATGTATATTCCTCAAGGGCTTCCTCCCATTAAAGGATGAACCTCTCAATCACAAGGAAACTCAGCAACGAAGCCACCAAACCATGCACTGAGCACTGCCTCCAAAATAACACATTCCCTAGCATAAACAGAGCTGGGAATGTATGGGAAATGTGTGTTCTGATACCAAAGATCTGAAATAATCTTTGGAACTCTCCAAAAAGGTCTCTCAAGTGAAGGAAATCTTCCTCCAATGAGTAACTAGCTTAGAGACCGGGATTCCAATCCCTTCCACTGTTGCACCCATCAACATTGCACAATCTCTGAAAAATCTGTGCTAATGATGTAGGTTGAAGCTTGGCCTAAAAACCTGATGTGGAATGATTAATACAAACTCTCCCTATGAGGCTCCACAAGAATATAGGTGGGATTCCCGCTCGGGAACACCCAGTGATAAACAACACTACAACTCTGCTAGGCAGCAAAGCAGCAACAAGTCTTGGCAGACAAGAATAATAAGCTAAAACATGAAACATAATGCTACCATCCTGTTCCTTATATAAAACAAGATTTTTCTTTCCCTTGGCCCCACTCAATTAGGTCATCTCTATCCAAAGATACATCTCTCTCCAAAACTGCATTATTTCTCATTGGATTCCTCCTCCTCTAAAATTGTGTTGTTGACTTAGTCAAAGCAGCTTGATTTTATCCTTGTTCACACATGGAGGTGTTTTATTAAGCTAGAAAGAGTGTCTCCTTTCACACTTGGAGTGTTTTTATCCTCCTTAGGAGACTTATGGGCTTTTCTACCCATTTATTCACCGACTAGAGCTGCTGCCAACTCTAATGTTCCATTTAGCTTTGAGGCTAAAATTTGGAACATTACAGTCCTCCCCTCAAAAATATTTTCATGTCCTCAAGAAAATGTATAAGGAGAGAAAAATTCCTCCCCTCCTCCTCATGTGGCCTCCCATCAATAGCCTCCATCACTGCATCAAGAGAATCTGCAAAGAAACTGCAGTCCTATGTTTCCTCCCAAGTGTGCAAAACCAAATGGTCTACATCAATCAAAGGTGGAAAGTGTGAATGGAAACTTTCTTGTTGTCTCATGGCCTCCACAAAGTAGGGATGATGATCATCATGGTGAATGAGTGCTTCCATCACCCATGCTATCATCAAAATGAAGTGAGTCACCCTCCAACATGGTAACTCATGAAAAACCTCTTCCACCTTGTGCTCTGGAAATGTAGGTGGGCTGAATAAAAGAATATGATAGGCAAGAGGGCCTATCCCATGGTGTCATCCTCTCCACTTATGATAAATGTAGAGGGCATGTTGATCTTGGGCTGCAACATGATTTCCCTCTAATGGCATGAAGAAGATTGAGCCTCCAAGCACTCTTCCTCCAAAGTCATGAGACATGCAAACCCAAACCATTCCATTCAAGATGAATGGCACATCATCACCACATGGAATCCAAATTAGAAAATGGCTGAAGTTTATGTACAATTTTGGATGATACATATGGTCTCTCTGGTGGATGCAATGCAGTCCTCTCAACTGTTGATTTAGAGCATCATGTGGCAAGTTGTTCTTCAAAGAATTTGCAGCCATACATGTTAGCTCACCTACTATAAGGTATAGTAAGCTGCAATATATACCAACTATGTGCAATAAAAGCAATACAACACTTGCCCAAAGTCATGTAGAGATGGGTTAAAAACATTACAAGATTTTGCCCTAAAGTGACCATCAAACCCATAAATAATCTTGATCTCTTGCAGAGTAATGCGCTGTTGACATATGGTGAGAAAATACAAATACTCAATAGAGAAATCACTAAGTACATAAATGTATTTCTTACCATGAATCATATGTGAGTTGAAAGTGGGGTCCATGTATAAGTTTCCCCATGAGGACCCTCTCATAAAAATCTGCAAGAATAAGGGATACATATACTCCTTGGAACACTCCATCAATAAGAACACACTCCCATGTGACAGCATTGTAGGCCTTAGAAATAAGGCTCCATGACTCCCTTCTTTGACATTCCACATGCCAAAGCCATCCACCATCATGCTGCTATGTGAGAATATATTATTCTGACATGGAAGCCTCTCATAATCCTCCAATGCTGAAGGGTAGCCTCCTTGCACCATGAATGTGCCTTCCTTCTCTCCAAAAATATCATGAAAAGTATGGGAAAATTTCTGCCCAAACTCTCCCAAGTGCAACCACAACAGAAACAATTTCTATTGCTGCCTCATCTCTCCCTCAAACAAGTCATGAAGTAAGATCATGATGGTCAACTTGTATGATGCCCCATACAAACAAGTCTTCTGCTGCTCTAACATATGGGTGCCATGCCATCCAATTTGTTCCTCTCTCCATATAAAACTTTCCTTGAGCAAAAACATATCAGCAACACATGAAAGCAAGGTACAATAAAAAAAAGTTTCCAAATGACAACCGGAGAGTGAATCATGGTCCCTCTCATGGAACCAGCGCAGTGCATCCTTGGCCTACATCAAGATAAGAAATAACAAGTGCTTTGCCAGCCACTTTTTTGCTACCATAGTCACCTCATAGGATGAAAACATGAAGTTACAATATGGTGTCAATGGTGCACACCGAGAAACATGTGGCTTCCTCCACAAACCATAAAAAATATAGCCAAAGTCAGTGCTACAAGTAGTTGCAAGTACATCATCTTCATACAATATGCAAGAAGAGATAATTCTTCTTGTTACACCATGCTACTCAAATAAGGAAAAGAAGTACAATACAAAATACGAAATTATACCTCCTCCATCATGTACTTGAGGTCTTGAGTTGAAGTGGCTCAACTGGAAATTCTCCCTCACTCCCAATGAGTAGGAAGGTGGCTGTGACATCCTCTCTATCACCATCCAGGCTACGCATCTCCCCATATGCTGAAATATGTCATGTTGAATGCCCTCCCAAGTGAACTCCTCCATCAACTGGAAATATTCATCAAGGTGCGTAGAAGAGAAGTCCTCATGTGCTGCATGTAGCAGCTTCTCCTTGAGACTAGAAGATCTAGTCAAGAAGATCCTGCCATAGGAATAGATGACCACATCATCCACCATGTATCTGTCATCTCCATTCGGGTCATCAAGAATCATGCATGCACCAAGATCCTTGGAGTACTCTACCAAGAGCTGAGATCTCCAATAAGGATCAATCCTCCTAAGAGACAACGCTGGTGATCTGGCATGTGAACCTCTCCTCATGATGCTGCCTGCTACTTTGACATCCCCCATTCCAAATTATTTCTCCAGACTCTTCACCTCTCCAAAACCCAAGAGTGGTGAATCCAAAGACAAGATGTCTTCCATAAACTCTAGATCAGGTGGCCTCCCAGGTGGAATGCCTCCATATAGTGAGACATCAATGTCAAGAGTAGACTGCTCATATTGTTGGGCAACCTTGCCCCTACCCTTACAGTTCAAATCATTCTGCCTCTTCCTTGCATTAGCTTTCTGAAATAGGGAAGGGTGTGTGCCTCTCATCAACTGATGCTACTCTTCCTCCTACCTCCTCCATCCAGCTGCAATGCTACTCACTAATTGTGCTTGGACCTCCATGTATGAGATCCTGGGGACATCCTTGCAAAGATGCAAGAATCCCTCCTGTTGGAGCATGTGCCCCTCCCTCCTATGCATGAGGCACTAGATGTGCTCTAGATGTGACAACGTTGTTTCCCTCATCTCCCTCAATGTGTATGGGCAACATCTCAACAGTTGGATCCTCCTGTGAAAAGGAGTTCCCCATGCCCTCTTGTTCAAGAATATGAACTGGAGGTCTTGCTTCCAGCAATGTGTAATGCAAGATGTCATCTCCTCCCATGGTTTTCTGAAATGGGGTTCCCTTCATCACATGCAAGGGTTTTTTTTTCTCAAATTTTCCTTGCTCATGTGGCTTAGGAGGTTTTTCACCAAACCTTCCCATAAAAGTTTCTATGAATCTTGTATAAGAGAAAGTGTTTGAATTTCTTAAAGAACAAGATTCAAAAATCCACCATGCATGAGCCTTACCTCTAAAATGCAACACTGCAACTCTGATGGCTTCAACTTCGGAAATATGGTGCAGCTACAAATAGGAATCTATCTCCTTCACCTAGGCTCTAGCTGAACATGTAGGTGATCCGGTAAAAGTAGATAGAAGAAATCTACCTGCATCCTACTGCTTGCTCTTCTCCACCTAGATATTGCAAAAATTTTGGAAATCAGTATGATCTCTAAACCTCTCAGTTTGAGATTCATACTCCTGCAACAAATCACTAAGAGTTCTCTTCTTAGGCATTCTTCCTCCTCCTATCCATCTCAAGATAGATCTGGGAACTTGACTACGTCGTGCATCATGGTGTGTAGCTACATGCTCACACTCACCATGTGCAAATCTATATTTAGCTCTAGATTCAACCTCCTTTGGAGATCCCATCTCCAATCTCATTTTCTTCAGCTCTCCTTGAAAGCTCTGCATAGATTTTGGAAGAAGCTTTGTGAGCTTGCCCTCCTTTTTCCTTTGAAATATTGAAGCTTTCTTTCTTATATCCATCTCTCCTTCCTCTGATAGCTGGATCTCATAGGCTGAGCCAGAGATCATGCTTTGATACCACTGTAATATTCCACAATCGGAACAACTCATGAATCAAGCAGTAAAACCACATTTCCAGAAACAAATGCAATAAAAAAGTAAAATGGACTCTTGGATCCCATATATTAGTCAATACACAACCTAAATCCAAGAATAGAGCTGAAACCAAGCAAACTAGGTGGGTTAAACAGATCTCCCACACCTAGGATTGCCAAAAAGTGCTAAAACCCCAAGATTGCAAAATACCGGAGCTGCTGCATAAGGGACTGCGCAGTATAAGAGAGGGTTTAAACTCAGAAAATAGGAGAAAAAAATATATAATCATATATTAATCAAATATACATCAATAACTGAGATCTAGTCTCCTTATACAAAATACAAGATAACCCGGCAAGGGTTTCTTGTCAAACCCTCTGCATACAAAATGTGATATTCAGAAAATTACTGAATCATCACTGCAACATTGAAGAAAATGAGTTTAGAAGGCTAAAATATGTCTGATATGATGTATATCCCTCAAGGTCTTCCTCCCATGAAAGGATTAACCTCTCAATCACAAGGAAACTCAGCAACGGAGCCACCAAACCATGCACTGAGCACTGCCTCTAAAATAACGCATTCCCTAGTAGAAAAAACGCTGGGAATGTATGGGAAATGTGTGGTCTGGTACCAAAGATATGAAATAAGCTTTGGAGCTCTCCAAATAGGTCTCTCAAGTGAAGGAAATCTTCCTCCAACGAGTAACTAGCTCAGAGACCGGGATTCCAATCCCTTCCACTGCTGCACTTAGCAACACTGCACAATCTCTGGAAAAGTTGTGCTGATGATGTAGGCTGAAGCTTGGCCTAAAAACCTGATGTGGAATGATGAATACAAAATCTCCATATGAGGCTCCTCAAGGAGAGAGGTGGGATTCCCACTCGGGAACACCCAGTGCTAAACAACACTGCAACTCTGCTAAGCAGCAAAGCAGCAACAAGTCTTGGAAGACAAGAATAATAAGCTAAAACATGAAACATAATGCTTTCATCCTCTTCCTTATATAAAAATTGAGTTTTCTTGCCCTTGGACCCACTCAATTAGATCATCTCTATCCAAAGATACTTCTCCCTCCAAAACTGCGTTATTCCTCACTGAATTCCTCCTCCTCTAAAACTGCACTGTTGACTTAGTCAAAGAAGCTTGATTTTATCCTTGTTCACACATGGAGGTGTTTTATTAAGCTAGAAAGAGTGTCTCCTTAGGAGACTTATGGGATTTTCTACCCATTTATTCACTGACTAGAGCTGCTGCCAACTCTAATGATCCATTTAGCTTTGAGGCTAAAATTTTGGAACATTACACAAAAATTCTTCTGAAGGGACAAAACTCTTTGACGATGAGGTATCTATGTAAGGAAAAAACATAAGACTCTTTTGTTCCAGATTCCCAAATATTTCTGTTCTATGAGGGTATTTCAGTATTTCTGGATTGGAAAAAGGGAGCAGCTATGTTTTTGAGGTTTGTCCTTCATTTGAACAACCTGATTCATATACTAAACTATTTTTTTTTTTTGAAATTTCATTTTCAGTTTGCAGAAAATCAAGTTTAGTTTTATCATCATGTGGTTTTTTAGGGCTGCTATAGTTTTGACTGTTGAGTTCCTCATATAGAGAATGGTTTGATTGTTGCAGTGTGTCTAGATCTGTTTCAAATTTTCTTATCTGCTCATCAATGTCCTCTTCATTACATAATATGAAAGAATCAATATCTGAATGAATAGAATAAAGAGGAGTGTTATTGGGCCTTTCTTGACTGCTAACCATATATTTCATGTGTGAATCTCGGTATAGTCTCCTTTTCTGGTTAAAAAATGGGATGGTAGCATAGGACATGTCTAGTTGAAGGTTTCCTTGAAGCTTGGCTCCCCAAGATCTGGATAAAATCATCCCATACTTAGGGGGAATGTCAGCAACCACTATGTCCATGACTAGGTTCTTAGCAGGTATTTGTGCCAGATTGACACAAATATCGTTGATTAGGCCCAAACACTTGACTCTACTCGAATTGAATGAGTACAAGTCTTTGTAAGGTTTAGTAATTTCTAATCCTAATCTCTCCATCACAACTTTAGGCATGAGGTTGTGAGAGGCACCAGAGTCTAGCATGGCATTGTGCAAGATTTTTCATGTATGTTTAAGCTAACATAAAAAGGGGAAATGGCTCCTTCTTGGTACTTTCCTTCCACACAAGGACCAAACAACAACTTTGGTTTATCATCTGTAAAGTTTAAAGTATCAGTATAATTTCCTATGTTCAGGACCTTCAAAACTTAGGACCTATACACTTGTGGAGTAACTAGTTCAGTGAGAGGCATGGTTATCTTCATTTTGGAAATCTCTCCCTCAAAGCTTACAGGTATTTGTGTTTTGGACATATTTACATTAGTTTTATCAGCCATGAATCTTTCTACAATTTTAATTTTCTGATTCTGATTTGGAGCTTTAAAAAAATAGTTTTCTCAGAGCCACCAGTGGAGGTACTAGGGAAACTTGGGTCATTGTTTTGCTCGCTGATTTTTCCTTTGTTTGGATCAGTTTTCTTAGCCATAGTGTTGACATTCTTTGTTGTTTTCTTAGGAGTGTTTTCAGGTTTTCTCCTAACAACAATGTCTATTTGGCTTTTCTTCAGGGGATCTTGGTTCTTTTTTCTCCTAAGTTCATATTTCCTATGGACTTCCATTATGACATTTTCAAATCCCAAGCAGTATTATTCAAAATAATCATGGTTTATTTCATTTGATCTAAAGAAAAGAAACTTTTTTCTTCTTCAGTAAGAGAAACATCACCTTCATTATTAGAACCTATTAAGTTTGCATGGCTTTCTTCAGGTTCTATAATTTCTCCTTCTTCTTCATCTACACAGTTTTGCTGAAAGGGAGGTCTGATTTCCCTTTGTTTGATTTGAGGAATGTCTCTTCTGAAGTTTTGAGCTCTATTTCTGTTTTTTGGATTGGCTTGGTTTTCCCTAGGAGGTGTCCTTTCATTCAAGTTTATCCTTTCTATCATTCTCTCCATTTTTCTCATTAGGCTGTCCATTTTGGTATCGGATGAGGAGGTTGAGGGCATGGTTTCATCTTTGTAGGTCACTCTCTTTTCTGAACTCATCCTAGCTCTCTTTTCAATCAAGTTGACCTTTGCACTAATAGCTTCCCTTTGAATTTCTTCTAAAGTTGCGGGGTCTCTCTCTCTCAATTGGAATGTCATGTCCAGATCAAAGCCTTCAGGAAATTTCACTAGTGCTAGGCCTTGTGGGGGTTTCATGTGAGGTGGGAGGGAATTGTAGACACTATTAAACCTAGTTCAATAATCTTGTACACTTTCCCCTACATTCCTCTTAATATTGTTATATTTAGAAATGATTTGGAGGGGTTTTTTCTTGATTTCCCACTTGTTTATGAAAGTTTGGTAGAGGGAAGGGAGATCATATATTGTGTTAGGAGTTAATGCTTTGAACCATTTTTTGGCCTCTCCTACGAAGCTTTGAGCAAAGATCCTCACTTTAATGGTTTCTTTTTTTATTTCCATGTAATCAAAGGCATCATTTATCCTATCTAAATGTTGTTGGGCAGTGATGGATTCAATTCCTGTGAAATGAGGGATCTTGGATAGGTAGTCATTCGGAAAAGGCACTAGAGGTTGAGGTAAAGCCAAGGGGGCATACCAAGCTACCATTATGGGAGCTAATGGAGGATTTACAAGAGGATGGTTTGTGAAAGGAAGTGTATGATGAAGTGGAGTGGTTTGCACAGTGTTGGTATGGATGGGTGTGGTGGAATTACTTGGACCAGCAAACTGATTCTGAGTAGATTTTGTATGGAAAGAGCTGAAGTGATGGAGAAGCTGAAAGTCAGGTGGTGTGGAAGGAAAGGCTTCTCTACTAGAACTCTACTGCAAATCTATGGGCTCAAGGTCAGTCTGGTCAATATCAGTTTGTGACTTGGTTCTGAAAAGGTTCTTTGTATGGTGCAAGTCAAACTGGGGATCTTGCAAAGCTGTAAGATGTTTAGGTACAGAGCTCTCTCTATGAATGGTCCTAATAGTAGTTAAGTTTCCAAATCTAGAATTTTGCCACAAAATCTTTTTTGGGTCATCAACTATGTTGGGAGGGTTTGGGTCTGGATGAGATCTGGTACTGATCCTATGTGAAGCCAGATTTCAAACTCAAAATGTAGAGAGGCTGACCTCTCTTAGGTGCTTGGTAAACTCACACAATATGGAACTAGGCTTCTAAACTTCCCAGGGCTGGTTTGATACAATCCCAGGGAGTCTAATGAGAATTAGTGAAGTAATAGGCCTACTGGAGGCTAGTGGAGTTGCCAGGTGGATAATTTTTGTTGTTTTAAGGATGTATGTTTATGGTCCACCACCAATAACTGACAAAAAACCAATCTAGGGATGTTTTGGGGTTTTTTGAGTTCTTTCCTATAACCCTAAGGTTTGTAAGAGTGTCCTACAGTTGAGTCATCATTTTTCTAGGATGGTGAAACAACCAGATTATACTCTTTGGCTGACAGTTTGAGTTCTCTGTGATTTGATAAGGGTTTCTAAATACTTAGATTGTCACTGACTCAGAGGTCCCATCATGATCACCGTTGTGTTAGTTATAGTGATGAGTCTAGCTGAGGGTCTAATGAGTCTGTAAGTGATATGTAGGCTACTATGTACTTGGTCCCACTATGATCGCCAGAATGTTAGGGTCCCATGATTTAGCATATTGGTAGACCAAATGCACAGGTTAACATGAAACCAGTCTTTGGAGTCCTAGGACCTAGCCTTCCTGGACTCGAAGAGGGCTCTCTCTGTTGTATGCAAAGGATGTGAAATTTTTTCTATTTAGGGTTTGATTTTAGGCTAGTTGTTAAGTGTAGTGTTTGTTGTTTGTTTTGGTTGGGTAAGAGGAAATAGGTAGAATAGGTGGAGTGAGATATCATCAAATCATTGGGATATGGAGTCTATAAAAGTCATGGATATCTCAACAAAGAGTTAGAGTGCATAACAGGGCAAATCTAGTGTGGTCAATGGATCCTGAAGGTTATGTGTGAATTGAAATGGACATTAAGTTGGGGAAACAAGGTAGGGAAAAGGGAAGTTAAGAATCCTTTGTCAAATACCCATAAACAAGAAGGTCTCAAATATTGATAAGAAAATTATAATAATCATGAGATAGGGCAAACCATTTACTCAATGACAATACTTAAACAAATAGACATTCAAGACAAACATTCCAATGAAATGTAGAAGGAGAGAAACTCATTTAACTTCTAGTGATTTCACCTTTAAGCTTTAGAAAACTTTTAAGATAACAAAATAACTTTAATAAATCAAAGAGGGGAAATCCTAAAATTTTTTGATCAAGCTATAAAGAAATTTGAGGAAAACTGATAGGCATGGACAAAGGGCAAGATCAAAACAAGACCTCCTTGGCTTAACCTAACAAGTAAAACTTCAAACAGAGATTTCAAAAATAGAGTTTAGATAGCATCAAATAAGCAGGACTTGCCATAAAACATATTTGGAAACTAGCATATTAATCCATTGATGAAATAAACAAGCATAAGGAGGCCTAAGGAGCAACTAATAATTCCTTAAACATACCAAGCAGAGGAAAACATCAAGGCAATAGAAGGCAGGAAGGACTAATGTGCTTCAAAGAACATTTCTTAGCCTATAATTTTCTATTCTATTACATATAGAAGGATGAAACATAATGATAAACAAGAAAACATGAACAAATTAGAGACACATCACCATTAACCAAGCTCAGGGATCCTACAAGCAAGCCTCATCATCATCAATCAAAGCAAATCATCCACAAGCTCCACAATGCCAAAATCCTCTTCAACCTCAAAAAACCATGTATTGCTCTCAAAGCTCATCAAATGCCAACATTTACAATGAGTCCCTCATGCTCTATTTAACTTATCAAATGAGGGAAAAAACCCTAGATAGGGTTAGAAAATGTCAAAATCATTCATAAATGTCATAAATGCCCAAGAGACCATGCAAGGCCCAAGGCACAAAATACCTCATGGAATAAATGCCAAAATAACTTCTAGCACCTAATTCTAGAGTGATTTGCCTTAAAAAACACTAAAATATATTTTTACAATAAATGAGTGTTTTTTTTACTTTTGGCCAAAAACGCACTACACAGTCCATTTGCGCAGTGCCACCTCAGGCAGAAATAGGTATTTTTGCAACCAAGTTTTGGACCCCTTCCCAATGTCGGATTTTGCTCCGTGATGGCTTGTTGGAAAGATTGATGCATCTACTTTCTAGAAATTCTTGTAGTTTACTGATATATCTCTTGTAGCATGTTTAAAATGAAAAAATCCCAACACTGCTATTGGCGCAATGCCAGGTCTGAAATAGAGGCAGAATGGTGAAAAATTAGGTGTTTTTTGACCTTTTGAGGGGTCAAAACTGCTCCAATTGCTTTGAAACTTGGTGAGAAAAGTTTAATGGTGATGATAAATCCAATAATGGTGAGTATTCCTTCTGAGGATGCTCCAAGGATTAGCATAGCGCTAGTGGCACTGCGCTAATAGGCCTTCAAAATTACAAAAAAAAAAAAAAAGTTGCCCAATTTTCCTCAAAATTGGTGGAGGTCTTCTTCAAGGGGTTAGGGAGACCTATTGAGAAGCTAAAGCCAGAACTCCAAGGTTTCCATGACCCTTTTCCTCTTTTAGGGTTTTGATTTCAATGAAGGATTTCTTCAGTTTGGCACAAGCAAGTTTGTTTTTCATTGCATAGTACTTGGTCATATTTTTATGGAGAGCAAGGCCCCTCTTTATCTTCTTAAAGTACTTTTGTTCATTCTTGTAATACTGAATGATATTTTGTGCCATCTCAAAATCCCTCTCCCACTCCCTGATTTGTGCATCTTTGCTTTGGAGCAGTAATCTAGTGGCCACTTCCTCATCTTCATTATCACTATCTAGGTCAATGAATTGGGGATTTTGAGTAGTTTTCTTGTTCCCCTTACCTTTCTTACCCTTTTCCATCTTTTCTTTGCCCTTGTCAAGCCTTTGAGCCGATGTAGGTGGCAATATACCTTTCCTTTTGGAGGCAACAAACACTTGCCTTGGCCCTCTTTGGTATGTGCATGCAAGAGGTGTGATGGCGATTTTGTTAGTCTCTTTTCCATGGATGTGATCATCACTTATACCATGAGCCTCTTCTCCTACTTTACTGTCATCATGACTATGGTTACCCTCATCTTCATCTTTTGCACTATTATCAATGTCATAATCATTAAAGGGCTGATTGTTTTCATGACTGTCATGACTATTCTCCTCCTTGCTATCTGTTAGTGTCAGTCTTTGCAACCTTCCTCCAGTGATCAAACATGCTCTTACAAAGTGATTTTAAGATGTTAAGGTCAAATTTTGTCATTTCAATGAGTCTTCAAGAAAAATTTGGTCACTAGGCATTAGGTCTAGGGTTTTCTTTTACTCCTATCAAAGTTGTCCAAATTTCAATCCATGTCACCATTCAGCTGAGTGTACCATCATTCAGAGGGTTTTCATCATCATGTCAAGTTCCAAAGGGTAATTTTACACCTTGTTCATACTTCAGTTGTGCCTTGGTAAGGTTCATTTCCCTCTCCTAGGGTTTTGAAGGTAATTTCTCTTGGATGATCAAATCATCAGCAAAACTTGTATCCTGATGTCCATATACCTTCCCCTATCCATAATGTACCTTATTAAACACTTCCCATCACTGAGATCCCCCAAATTCCTCATTTTTGCACAAACCCTAGTTTCTTGCTACAACTTGGCAATTTTCTAGGCTAGGCCTGTGTTTTTCCCTTTTGGACCCCTTCCCCTCACTCAATCTCTGAAATTCCACTTTCCCCTACTTCCTAACATCCCTCCCTACTTCCGAAAATTTTCTCAAGAATTTAGAAACCCCTTATCCCCTTCATTTCGCTTCATTTCAACAAATCCCTTGTTCCACACATCGGGATAGATTTCACTCAAATGATGTTTCTGAGCAATAAAATATGAATTTTGGAAAAATGAGAGAGGTTTTTGTCCAAAGCATGCCAAATAAGAAAAAAATCCTTCAATTTTTACACAGGTATCATGGTTTTAGAGAAATTTCAAAAATACCGTTGCCTCAGGAGAATTGAATGCACCTCTGAAGTGACCTTGGGAAAATCAAGATTTCTCCTAGCTTGGTTGGCCAAATGACTTGATTGATGAGTAAAATGATAACTAGACACAAAGAGATTTCAAATGAGCTATCATGAGCTCAATTTGGAGTTGAGGAAGACTTTCAAAAGTTGACTGCAACAGGACTCTACCTTGAGACAACCTCATTTTTCACATTTTTACCAGTCTTGGGAGATTTGATTTTTGACAGGGAAAATGAACTCCAAATTGAAGCATTCCACTTGGGTTGGAAATTAGACTCAATAATATTTCCAACGAGATATCACACGCATAATTTTGACACCTAGAAGGCCTTCAAAAGACTCCTGAAAAATGCATGACACATTGGGTTTGTGCGCGGCACATTGGGTTTGTGCGCGGCGCATTGGTTTTGTGTGCGATGCATTGGGTTGGTGCGCAGTGAATTGGGCCAAAACACAAGATTTTTGCCATTCCTTTCACCCATAAAATTTTTCTCAGTCTCTCCTTGTTCAAGTAAGTCAAAGCCACTTCCTCATTTCTCTTGACAAGTGTTTGGTGTTGGTATGAAAATTTAAATGCAAAAAACTCAAAATCCTATTCTCTTGTTTTAAGATTGCTCCTAGGGTTTTAAAACTTGTTTTGTGCCAAAAATTTATATTCTCCACCTTGTTTTTTCCACCCCCTCACTATTATCTTATCATAGCAGCTCATCCCCTATTCCCTACATCCCTAAAGTCACTCATACCCATTTCATTCCCATCTCCCTACATCTCTAAAAGTCACTTACTCCTAAGCTCCATATCCCTCTCCCAAGTCATTTCATTTCCTCTCATTCTCCTTTTCCCATTTAATGTGTAAAAATTCCCAAAACCTCAATTTCCAAAACATTCAGCGGCTCTCCCCTCTCCCAAAGTTTGTCAAATTCTCAAAGGGCAAACTACCACTTGACAAGACTCCCTTGTTCCCACTGTCCATATTTCTCCCACAGTCCCTTCCCTTTGGGCATATTTTGGAAATTGAAACAAGGCACCAATTTGTCAACAAACCAAAAATACACTTGGCATATACCTTGCAACACCATGACGGACACTGACACATCCTATGAACAAGACAGTGATTCCGCCACTGAACTGCATGCACCAGGAGGGCACTGAAACGGCGAAAAAGGGAGGATAGACTTCGAATCTTGGCCGAAGCTTCTTTGGCTGAGCATGATACTTGATGATGGACCTTCAGTCCAAGTTTCAAGGAATTTGGAGAAAATTTTTTCAATTTTGTTTTTTTGGTCACAAAACAGATTTTCCTGCCCGACGCGTCGTGCCACCTTGCGCGCGCTTACGTTTGAGATATCTTCTGGAGGAAAAATTTACATTTTTGGATTTTTTATGAAAATTTATGCATGCTTAGGAATGGCCTAAGGATTTCATCAAGTTCTGGGTGGTTTAAAGGGTCAAAAACACCTTTAAAATGGCCTTTCTGCCACCTTTTGCACACACAAGAACCAGTCTTGGAAGATTGAAGTTTTGGAGGGGAAAATGACATCAAAATATAGAAATTACACTTGGGTTGGATAGTAGACAGGTAGGGCTTTCCAACAAGCTATCATGAGCTCAATTTGGACTTCTGGAAGTGCCTCAAAAATAGGCTCAAAGTGGCATGACGCATTGAGTTTTTGGGCGCGACGCATAGAGGATTTTTGCCTATTTTTTCACCCTTCAGCTCAGAATTTCACCCAGTTTTGACTAGTTTTACATTTTGATGTAACTATTGATCTATCTTGATGTAATTTTATGAATATGATGTAATTTTGGCACATATTTACTTGTTATAGAGGATTCATTCACTAAAAAGTGAAAATTAAATGAATGAATCAGTTTCCTACCATATAGAGGCAAGTTGTTTGATTGCCTAGATTTCAGTTCCTAGTTTAGAATTGGTTGAAAAAACTCCTAGAAATATGAGCTCGACCCCTAGAGGCATGGGGAGGGGTTAGGCTGGTCTATATTATGTATTTTCTGAGTCATTTTCAGGGTTGGACTCTTGGGAATTGTTTGGCACTCCATTGTACATCACTTCTACATTTTTGGCTAAGGAAAGACCAGGGTTTGCAGCACTTGTTGGGATCCTTGTGGCTCTGTGTTTTGATGATGTTTCTCTCTATGTACCTGTAAGTTTCATTGATGTTATTTGTGTACCATTTCTCTGCACCTTTCTTCTTAAATTAAGCAAATAAGTGTTAAAGGTAGAATTCAGTAGCTTGCTCTGCTCTGCCTTTTGTTTTGCTTGATTTTACATGTTTTCATATGTTTGGAGAGGATCCATGAGTTCTTTTGCCCTTTTCAGCCCCTCACTGGTCTAAACCATCCATCCTTTCAATTCAAAACATCAAAACCATTGCTTTTCCTGCCCCAATAAGAATTCTGCAAAAACTAGGCCTGATCCCCGGGCCCAAAAATTGCCTTTCCCTTTTTCCAACAAAAAACCATAAAAATCAAAACAAATCCTCCTATTTGTATATCTAGCCTAATATTAGTTGTTGTTTCAGTCATCTCAAGCCCCATTGAATAATTTTCGCTGAGATTGACCCGGAGAGAGCCCTCTCCTGTTCTGGTAGGGCTAGCTACCAGACTGAGCGTGGTTTGATGTTACCCTGAATCTTGCCTTTTTTGCCTGAGGTAGATTTGGGCAATAACATAGTGGCGACCATACTGGGGAAGAAAATGGTTTTCTTGTTGGTGTTATTTGTTTTATAAGCTACAGACAAAGCCTGAAGTTAGCCAGGTAGCCTTCAAAAACGCTTTTGCTTTGCATTGGCGGAAGTAGATAAACGCTGCTTCAGTCAATCTCCGATCTAGTTTGTAAACATAACATCTAATTTGTAAATTTCCCTAGTACATGCATCAAGTTCAGATCTGATGGTTGATGGTCGACAACGATCAGACATAAGAAGGTTGAAATCATTCACCTGGTGACTCCAACTCAATGTAGAGACTCCACTAGAGGACTGACTCTTTCTCTGAGAAAATGGAAGGATCTTACACAAAGTTCAGGTATTCAAAGTGGAATGGTATTCAGGATCTAGTCTGCTTTCTTGTAAACTATTTCTTTGCTGTTCTTGAAGTTGTCCTGAAATTTTTTCAGAATTTGTTGTATGAGAAAGGTGATCAAAATCTTCACTCGACCTATTCAAAAAGTGTAAATATTGAGTTTCCCTTTGATCCTGGCCTCCTTACTTTTCCCACATATTATGATGACTCTCTTCAGAGTGATGAGCCTAAAGAAAACGAGACTGATCCCGTAGCTCTTGTATATACTCCTACACCTTATATAGTCCCAGATAGGCATAAACCTCTTGTTTTAATTTATGTTCTTCATGCTTTTCCTAAACATTATGACCTATATTTACCAAGATTTGACGGGGAATGTAACAATGTCAACGTTGAGCGGCATGTGCAGAATGTTGAGACTTTTCTAGACCTTTTTGAATTTGATGAAGAAGATGTTAGTATTATACTTTTTTCTCTTTCTTTGCAAGGCCAAGTAAAGAGTTGGTTCAAAGCCTTGCCTGATGTGAGCATCTCAGATTTCCAGCAGTTCTTCAAAGTTTTCCTTGACAGGTGGGTGGTCAGACAGAACCTTTTCTTGATTATAGAAGAGTATAACCAGCTGAAAAGACTGCCAGGGGAGACAGTACAACAATTTTCTGCCAGATTTAACCAAGTATATTTTTCGATGCCAGCTGATATAAGACCTTCTCCTAGATCTGCTATCTTGCACTACCCGGGTGCCTTTGATCCAGAAATGGAGTTTCAATTGAGAGAAAGGAATATTGCAACACTTCAAGAGATGTAGAATAGTGCAGTAAATGTAGAGGCTCATTTGCTGATCCGAGGGCAAGGTTGAAGGAAGAAGAGACAAAAAACATAGATCCGGAGAAATCGACATCTCTAGAGGTAAAGCTTGACATGTTGGTAGGTGCAGTAGAAGAGATGATGCAAAAGAACACCAGAAGGAATGAGTATAATGTTCAAGCCCATGATTTGCTTATTGAAGAAGAACTAGTGGCTGATCCAAAACATTTTGTTTCTTATCCCAGTTGTCATAGTAATTGTTTTATAGATCATTTTGAAGAAGAGAGAGATGTTGATATGACATGTATGCTTGATGATGTGTTGTATACTGATGATTTGCCTCAGTTCGATCAGTATGATGATGATTATGTTCTCCAAACAAAAGCTAACATTGCAGACAAATCAGCAGCTAGTTTGTGGAAGGAGGAAGTTCACTTTCAACAGCTCGAGTATAGTGATCAACCGATGCATATCAGCTATGATAATGATGAGGAAAGTGCAGCAAATTTTGAAGTAAGTGAAGGATATTTTCCTTTTTTTTTTGATTCGTTTCAGTTCATCAGAGAAAACTTTCATACAATCATAAATCAAATGTCAACAAGTCTTGATCTGGACCATCTTGAGCGCAATGAAAACCTTGTTCAAGACTTATCATATTCATATTTTCAGCCCTCGAAAGCATTGCCTTCCCTGCCCCAGCTCAAACTCTGCAAGAAATTGGCCTCAAACCCAAGCCCAAAATTGCCTTTTCCTGTTTCCAACAAAAAAACCCTAAAAATCAAAATCAAACTCCTTTATTCATATACCTAGCCTAAAATTAGCTTTTATTTCAGTCATCTCAGGCCCTATTGATACATTTTTCCTGAGATTGACCCGGAGAGAGCCCTCTCCTGTTCTGGTAGGGCTAGCTACCAGACTGAGCATGGTATGATGTTACCCTGAACTCTGCCTTCCTTCAGCCTAAGGTGGATTTGGGCTATAACACTATCTTCAATTTCTCCATCTTTGTCACTATGTTTTGTCTCATGGGTATCATAGATGCCTTTTTCTTCTACACTGTCCAGCTCTTCATTTTCCTCATTTTCCTCTTCTTGATCCTTTTTTTTTCTCCCCATCTTCACTTTCATCATTGCCTTCTTCTTATTTTATGTCTTCATTACCTGTCATGGCTTCATCATCACTTGTTGTATCTTCCTCCTCACTTTCCCCTTTTCTTTCTGCCTCTATATTCTCTATTTTATTGTTGATTTCCCCTCCTTCAATTCTCATCTAATTTTCACTTTCAACCTCTTTATTTCCTTCAACATCCTCTTCCATAGTGGCACTATTTTTTTCACTGTCATGTTCACTATTTTCACTGTCATGCTCATTGTCCTCTTCTTCACCATCATTTCCTTCTTCTTCTTCTTCATCAATTTCTGTCTCTACCTCACTGATTTCATCACCTTCATTGTCAACACTATGTTCATCATTTCCACTATCATCCTCTTCATTTGATGCATCAATAGAAGGGGAAGAAGGGAGGTTTCCTTGAGGTGAGGGAACTTGTGCAGATGAGGAGGGCAAGTTTGATTGATGAGGAGGTTGTGGGCTTGAGAAGACATCATGTGTTATAAATACCTCCCAAGGTATACCCTACTATTCCAACTGATGTAATACCACCATATTGATCAAGGAATGGTGAAAAATACTTTTCACTTGTTGGGAAGGACTCCTTCTCCGGACAACAGAAGACATTTTGTCTATACTTCTCTAGAGGTAGTAGGGCAAGTTGAGAATCTTAACCTTTGCGAAATGCATGAGGAGTCTAAGATGGTAGGAATAAAGCTTGAAGCACCTTCCCTCATAGGTGAAGTACTTCATGATAACTTTCATCAAGGGTGAAAATCTCTGTTTGAGGTGTGATAATGGAAAAACTGTCTTGTTGCCTCCTCTATACCTAGTCTTGATAAATGGCTCATAATAATCCTTGTCCAATTTGGCCTTCTTAAACCATTTTTCACCCACAGCAGGGATACCTGTGGCATCAGAGATGGTATTTTCTGAGATCTCAAAATATACTCCTACAAGGCTTGAGTGTTTGTTGTGCAAGTTGAGAATGAGAAGCCTTCTAAGCTCTGGGTGGCTTTTCACTTGTTTGACCTTCTCACAAAATTGAAAACATCCCATATTTTTGAAACATGAGAGGATCATGGCAGATGAGGTGATTGCTATTGTGCCTTGGGGTTCAACTCCATTCACTTTTCCTCCCTTGTGATTTGGCCTCCTAGGCCCTTCACCTATTTCACTGCTACTGTTGTTTTCTGCTCCTAACATGGTGATAGGAGATGCTTTTTTGACAAACTAGGGTTTGGAGGAGCAAGATGAAGAAGTTGGTGAAGTCAACTTGTAGTGAATGAGCGATGTAGAGGCTAAGGTTTTTAGGATTGATTGCTTTGGAGTTTTTAAGAGGGTTCACCTTGAATTATGAATTGTGACCTCACTAACTCACCCTCCTTCAAATGACATTTAACTGGTTTAAGGAGTTTTAAAACAAAGGCTCGCTTTGCATGTAATACCTATGGTTTAATCACTTCAAAACCACAAAAAAGACTAAAATTTATTTGAAAGTTGCTTGGGGACAAGGAGGGAATGTCACCTATAAACTCTTTGCTCCTCTGTAGACCCTTGAGGCAGCTTGGATGATGAAGTTGAGACTTAGGGCAAGAGATTTTTATTGTTGGAGGCAATTTTCATTAGCGCAGCACCTTGCCTGAGCAGTCGGGTCAGCCTGTTAGTGCAGCGCCGACAGTCCTGCCCGTGGGTTAGCGCAACACCGGGTGTTCAGCATAGTTGTCGGGTTTTCGGGCGAGTCGGGACTATATTTGTGCAACGCCCAGGATTTGCATAGCACCAACCCAAATTTGCGCAGCGCCTTGTAAATTTGAACAGGGAGAAAGTGTATTAGCACAACGCCAGTGTGTATTTGCGCAACGCCTAGGATTTTCATAGTGCTAGTAGCCCTTAACCAAAAAACTTTGTTCTTCTTCTGCAAGCCTTCTCTTCTTTTTGTGATAGAAAAATGAGATAGGGAAATACTGAGGGGATATTTTATACCCTTTTGAAAATAAATTAAACCTTAAAAACCCACTTTACTATGTTTGCCTTTGGTCAATTTATAATTTTCATTGATATCTCTTTGACTCTTTCTGCAGGCGTCTTACAACTCTCTCAAGTGATTTTCTTTGGTGATGGTGTACTGAAAGGATGAAGAGGTCCCCTTTTCATCTTTGAAGGTATGGGCATTGTGCAAACTGTCTTTTCTTGCACTAATAAACTGAAACCATTGTTCTTACCCATTTTTGGCATTCCTGAGTGGACTTGACCTAAAACATGTGTTTTCAACTTCTTACTGATTTTGATAGTGACATGTTCATTTTGGCAAAGTTTAGCAAATTATACCATGTTATGTTTTCCCATGGCTACTTCTAATTTTTGCAGGTGCCTATAGTATATTTTCCTTTGATCCTTTTGTCATTGTTTGGATTTTTACAACCTTTAGTCACCTAACGGGATTTCATGGTTATCATGATTTTCCATTTTGACACTTTACCTCATGCTTTCCTTATCTTGACCATTTTGAAGACCTTTGAATGCACTTGAAATCTTAGGCTCCCTCACACTGATATGCTTTACAATTTCTCCCTTTGGTGTAGTAAAGCAGTGTTGCTTTGACAAACCCTAAAGGCCACCTTAAACAACCTTTTTGAAAACCTCTTGCTATAATGATGGAGGCCCATCATCTTTATTTTACTTGATTTTCCTATCTTCCCAAACTTTTAGGTTTTAGGGCTATTAGAGATAAATAATTAGTCTTGTCTTCTAAGTTCTATATAGCCCTTTCATGTTCATTCATTTCCGTTCAGTTCACCTCACCTTTTTTCCTTTTTCATTTATAATTTCTAAAATAATTTCATTGTGTGCTTGGTTGTGTTGTTGTGCCTTCTGTATTTGTGGCCTTTGTACCATTTCCTTGCTTGGCAACATTGTTTTTCCAATCAGTCCCAAAACTCCGATTCTGTTTGTACACAGGCCTACTGCCTTTCCTTTGATGTGGCTATCCTTATGGATGATTTACCCTCTTTACCTTACCTCTCTTTCTGCTAATGGCCATCTCATTTATTCCTGCAAAAACATCTAAGATGGGAAGTTGTCTTTTGCAGAAGTTGTGCTTTGACCAAGGAGGCCTTCCTTGAAGGGTTTTCTGATCCATTTGGACAATCATATGTTGTCCTAATTCTTCTTTGATTGCAACCTCTTGGAACATGAAAAGAAAATATTTTAGAATGCCAAAACAAACCTATGACTTATGAAACCTTAGGTGACCTAGTGAGAGGCTCTTTGGACTTGGCCTTTTGACTGAAAACGTGGTTTTGGGTCCTTAAGTATAAAAAACAAATTTTTTGACATTTTGATGTATTGAAGATCCAAAATACAATGTACTTGATTTATCTAAAGAGCCTACAAAGATAGTTTTAAGACCATCAACGCTTGATGTATCCAGGAAACATAAGAGTGAGTAGGTTGGTTAGTGATCCTAGGTGTCAGGTGGGGGAAAATAGGCAAGCCAAAAACACAGTGCTAAGGTCAAGGATGACAAAACATGAACAAAATGAGTGGTATGAGCCCATGATGGGTCTTCTGGGAGCGGTGAGCTGAGCATGACATGATGGGATAATGAAATAGTGAAAAATTTATCCTAAGGATAATGAAGGTAGTGAGATTTCTAGAACTCACAATATTGATGAATTTTGTTTCTAGAAATATAGGATAAACATTTATTCATCTACAAAGGAAAAAATTACTAATGAATAACAATACCAAATCAAACTATAAGCATTTTGAATTAGGTAATTTATCCCTCCCGTTTACTGAGTCTTGGCAGCTATGCCAACTTTTGGGAAGTCTTAGAAGAGCTAGGATCACTAGGTCATCTTCTGCAACATTCACACCAATCCCTCCAATCTCATCCCGCAATTGTGTAAATATTGTGAGATACTGCAAAATACTATAATTATTCTGCATATTAATGTTTATAAGGTTGTCTTTGAGGTCCATTTTTCTATGGTCACTGTTATTCTTGAATACATCAGTTAGTGCCTTCCACATTTCGAAAGGATTTTCTTTCCACTAGATATTTGAGACAATGTTGTATCTCACTCCCTCCAAAGTAATTCTCCTCGCCTTTGATACATATTTCTTCCATTGGGATAGGTTCTGGGCATCAACTAATGTTGGTTTTGGAATGTATGCCTTGAGATATTCCAACAACCCATTTTCATCAAACACTGCCTCCATGCTTTCCTCCCAGGTAATGAAAATTGAGTTTCTTTCCAAGGAATACTCTAATCTCAATACATTGAAGACAATTCTCCCAACTCTGAAGAAATCCTACTACACTGAAGCTAAAAATTCAAGCCTCCTAGGGAAAAAATTCAAAATTATTATTCTAGTGTGAATCCCGCTCTGATACCATGTAGAAATATTGTGATATAATTGAAAATGCTCAAGAAATTTAATCTAAATCAAGAGACACAATTCTACTCTAATTTTATGCGGAAATTAATTCACAATTTATAACAACATCCGCAAACATGCATCAATCACATACACAAGTACACAAATTTATCTAGGGGAAATCAACTAGTAAAAACCCCTTAAGACTGCTTGCATTAATAAGATGAATAGAGAATCTATTACAATAACTGGCTCGCTCTGAGATAAACCTGAAAAATAATAACTATTCTCTCTTCTCAATGAGTGATATGAATGGAGGTCTATTAGTGAATGTTATGGTAAGTACCTCTTTCATATTTCTAACATGCTTGCTTCTTATGTGCATAAATTTGAGTTGAACAACAGATTAATTCAATGGTTTCTTTTAAGGGTCTTTCAACAATGTAATTCCATGAACAAATTGTAAAGCATGAAATCATCAAACACTTGAAAATAAACATGCATCAAACTACAAGGCAAAAGCCAATGATGAAGGATATCACCCCTCCTGGGCTACATATCATGGCCTGTCAACATGACTAGACCACTTTTGTATTCAGTGTCAAAAGTACATATAAGTTTGCTTCCAGTAATATGTGGATATTACCCCTTCAAGGTAACGTTCGTATACAATGAACTCTCACAATATCATAAACACAACATATCTCCTACAGAGATGACATTATTTCACCGATGAGATCTAGAAGCCCCTCACATACACCCTTCAATTCCACACCGAAGAATAAAACCAGCCTAGATCCATCTTAACTATGGATCTATCAAGCACCGAGAGGGATCAAATATCTAGAGGTGCAAGCCTCGTTTTTTAGTGCAAAATTGAGGAAAGGTTTGCACCTCGAGAGATTTGATTCCTCTTGGCGCATGATAGATCCATAGTTAAGATGGATCTAGGTTGGTTTCAGTTGTGCATTGCAACAAAAAGTATGTTGAACATATAACTAATGTGCTCATATTAAATATTTACAATATGTATAAGAGTATATTATGATTGAAATGAAATGTTATAATATTGAATGATTTGAAATGCAAATAATAAGAATATAGTCAATCAAAAAATATTTTACAATGTGATTGATCTCATTCTCTCTTCTTCTTCTTTTCTTACAGTCATAGCTGCTACTTTTTCCATATTTGCATATCGATCATATGGAAAGGGAGTTTGAAATCGTATACCATTCATATCTTTAACTCGAGATATTGTAGTAAACATCATACCTTGTCTCTCTTTCTTCCCAATATTAATAGTAGCTTTCTCCAAAGTTAATCCTTGTGACTTATGGATTGTTAATCCCCAAGCAAGTTTCAAAGGAAATTGTTTTCTACTACCTCTTTTAATAGGTGTAATAGGAACTGTATAAGGGGATGAATCATCACATTATACTCCCATATAATTATCAAATCTTACTAAAACATATGTGGGTGGTTCTGGGGGTGATTTTCGAGATTTATACACCATTTTTTTTCTACAATTCCAAGACCACAATTTACGAGTCCTGCATCAGTCCCTATGTTTGATGTAAGCATCAATCGAGCTCCAACTGCAATGATTAATTCAAGTTCCATTTCATCCTCATCTATTTGCATGCAATTCCATTTTAATTTTTTAGTAACACTAGTTGCAATGGGACAATTTAGGCTTCTTAAACAAAGCTTACTATGATGTTCTAAATCATCATTTGTTGCAAACAAATGTATTTCATTACCAAATGACTCATTTGTGGAAGGAACGAAGAATTTATTTTTATGAGTCATAAGTACTTCCCAGTCTTTCATAGTTGGTTTTGAATCCCTTACATTCATTAATAAATGGAAAAAATATATTTGTTGATTGCTTTTTCCATCTTGTCGAAACACTGTATCAAGGATCACAACTGTTGTGAATGAGTTCCATAATTATTTTGAAATACCTTCACATGCATATATAGGTTTATCTAGAATAGGAGGCAATTTTCCCAAATCGCCGACCAATATAATCGATCTCCCACCAAAACTAAGCTTCTCATTTTCTGGGAAATCTTGTCGAAGTCTCTTATCAATGTTTTGTAATAAATTTCTTCCAATGAAACTCATTTCATTTATCAAGATATAATCCACATGCTTAAAATCTTGTTGTAGGGTCATTAAACTTGGTCCTTTCAAAGGTGACATGTCTTTGATTGGAATTTGAAGTGCAAAATTGATTTTTCTTACAATATGTTGAAAGCTGCAACCCGTGTAGGAGCTAAAATAAGTAATGGACTCTTCTTTGGAAAGGACTCGGCTTTAAGGGCATTTTTAATAGCTTTGATCAAATAAGACTTTCTTGTACCTTCATTTCCTTGGAGTATCATAAGTAGTTGATCAACCACCAATCTATTATGTTCAAGGACAATATCAAATGCTATTCTTTGCTTAACCCCCAAACTTTCAATGGAATAAGAATTTGCATGTTGGTTAGCACGGATTAAATTTAACTTTTTCTTTTCAGATATGAAATGAATAGCGCGATTGGAAGTTACTTCATCAAAAAAATGTGTGTTCCAATTATGTGCATGATCACAATCTCTATGTCCTAGCATCTCAAATTTATTGTAATTTACTGATACAATCCATAAATTATCTCCCACTCATTCTCCCTAGAATCTGCAGGTGGTTTCTTAACTTCTTCTCCTTTAGATTCGAATTGATCAACTAGAGGTAATGGATTGCAATCAATATGCCATGGATTATATCAAAAATTGTTTTCCTCCATCTCGTTATTATGAGAATACATGTTGCGTGAATTACTGTAACACAAATATCAATGCACATAAAAATTAATTAATTTTTTAGATCATTGAAATCAATGCATTTAGGGCAATCAATTACACCCATAATTAACACCTTCACTGAAATCAATGCATTTAGGGCAATCAATTACACCAAGAATTAACACCTTCACTGAAATCAATGCATTTAGGGCAATCAGTTACACCAATAATTAACACCTTCACTGAAATCAATGCATTTACTACAATCAATTAGATAAATAATTAATAGATACACTGAAATTATTGAATTTATTACAATAAATGAGATTAAGAATTAATAGTTACACTGAATTCCAATTAGAAATAGAATTTACTAACGCAAAAAAAATTAGAATTTATCATTTATAGTGAAATCATAACATTACTATTAAAATAATATAATATCTAAATATTATATTATAGGCAATAATTAATATTAATAATTGAACATCATCTATTTACTAAACATATACACATAATTCCTTAATAATGATTAAACATGTGAATAGGTGACATGATGAACACTATAAAAACCTAAACTTAGATATTCCCACCTAAAATATGAATAGAAATAAAATGTTTACTACTTAAGATGGATCTAGGATGAAAAGGTAAAAAAAAAAGGTGGAAATAAAATAAAATGCAGGAGCAATAGAAATCAAACCTAAAAATCAATTGCAGCTCGTTGACACTGAAATCCTTCCCACAAATATTATTTTCCAAATCAATCACAATTCATTGACACTGAATTCCTTTCCCACAAATATTATTTTCCACTTTCGAACAACTCTTGAAATCCTTTCTCACAAATATTATTTCACTCTTCGCACAATCATAGAGATGCTTCCTCACAAATACAATTCGAGACTTTGTTTGTGTTAAATTTATATATGTAGGGAGAGAAGTGATTTTTCATTAGGGCTGACATTAGATTAATTAGATTAAATTTTAAATTTTAAATATTAAACATTATTTGTACATTTACATTTACCTATTAGGTGAGATAGACAATGCATATAATGTACTCAAATACCAACCTACATGATCTAAATTTATTAAATTTAATAATATTAATATCATAATATATTAATGTGAATATTATAATTAATAATAATAATAATAATAATAATAATATTTTGATATTAATATTAGGGTTAATAATGTTTTTTTGGCATGGTATTAATAATAATTTGGCCCATGGTATTTCCCTCATAGGCTTCACTTAAATAAAACCTCTTTTTGAGTGTTCCTAAATATAAATAGGGTTATGGAGTAAATATAAAATGATGTTTTATTTATTTACCATACCTCTTTTATAAATATGGGATTTTGCCCACAGTATTTAGCCCATGGTATTAAAATGATATTTTTCTCATAGGCTTCACCTATATATATATATATATATATATATATATATATATATATATATATATATATATATATATATATATATATATATATATATATATATATATAAGTTTTCTTTAAATATAAAGAAGTTTATGGAGTAAATATAAAAAGAGGTTTTAATTATTTACCATACCCCCTAATAAATAAATAAAAATATATCCCGTGTACATTTAAGATGTTTACTTACATTACATTTATTTATTTACCATACCCCCATGGTATTTGGCCCATGTTATTTAGCCCATGGTATTAAATGGTATTTTCCCCATAGGCTTCACCTAAATAAAACCTTTTTTTTTAAGTTTTCTTTAAATATAAAGAGGTTTATGAAGTAAATATAAAAAGAGGTTTTATTTATTTACTATACCCCAGCAAATAAATAAAAATATACACCTTGTAGATTTCAAATTTTTACTTACATTACATTTATTTACTTACCATACCCCCTGTAAATAATTTATGATACCTCTAGCGTAAAAATATACACCCGGTACATTTAGAATATTTACTTACATTACATTTCTCACATACATCTACACATGTGCTTTATACTCTGACACATCAAAAGTTTACATTACATTTCTCACATTGCATCTATACATCTCCTTATACTCTAACATTTAGAATATTTACTTACATTACATTTCTCACATACATCTACACATGTGCTTTATACTCTGACACATCAAAAGTTTACATTACATTTCTCACATTGCATCTACAAATCTCCTTATACTGGGTTGTAGAGTGCCTCTCGGCACAATAAACAACTTCATGAATAAATAATTCAAACCATAGCTAAACCATGTTGGTCACAGCTATTGCAAAAAAAATTCTGAAATCGGGAAAACCCCTACAAGGTCTCCTCCATGCTCAACAACTTCCAAAACTACTTCAAACATCTGATTGATCCATACAAATTACTTTTAAAACCTTTTATATGACCATGAATATGTGCTCAAATCAGTAAAAAAAGGTTAGCAATGGATTCAAACATCCAAAAACCCATAAGTAGCCTCTTTTAACTCTTCAATTGGTCTTCAAGTGAAGCAAATAGGCCTCCTCTTCTAGTGGCCTTGGGCATATTTAATCTTCAAGCTGAAAAATTCACTTCCAGAAGTTCTCCTCTACCTCTGAAACCTGCACCAATGATTCAGGAATTCTTGAAAATGGCTATCTAGCCTCTTCTTGTGATTAATTTGGTCTAAAAATTCCCAAGTTATGACTTCTTCTAGTTTCTCCTAGGAAAACTCTGCTAAAATTGGTAAACTAGAGTTAACTGGGGTTAAAATGGCACTTTCCCCAAATTTGGAGGTCTACCAATTAATGCTAAGTGGATATTAGCGTGTTAATTAAGTGTTCTTAATGCGCTAATTCCACACTTAATTAAATCCGCATTAAGGCTTTGGATTAGCGCCAATGACGTGATTATAGATTAATAAATTTGGGTTAACTCCGCGCTTAATGTTCTCCACCAGTGGTCATAGCACGAGGTCACATGGAATGGGGTTGGACCCCTTTTTCTTCCACTATATTACAATGTAGAGGTTAATTATAAGCCACGACCATAGTCTATTAAGACTCATGGCTGTGGTGTATGGTAATGTTTGCATGTTGTGTGGGGGAGGTCGCAGGGTTGAGCCCCGACCTCTTCCCGAACTCCGATATAAAATTTTACCATATAATTCATTTTTATTTCGACCATAACTTAGTCCACCAGGGGGGGCACGTGGAGGCCACTGGCTGCTCCACGTGTCTGCCTCTGGTTGGCCTATTTCTAACCAATGAAAAAATAACAACAAACCAACTTAAAAATCAATCCCATAGTGACACTTGTCAGTAGCTCATAGGACCAAATAGAGGAATATTTATAGAATATTCCAAGGAATATATGTTTGAATATTATTTTTTATGACTGGGTTACCAAGTCATCATCGTGTCAATTCTACACAAATTTTAGTTGTTTGTAAAAATAGACAACAAGATCTAACTTTCACATATGGAGTCGGTTTTTGATGAAATGAAGTGCGGCAGAAACAGGGTGACGAGGCCTATCTGTTCGTTCAGGTTTCGAGCAATTCTAAGAACTTTGATTTTTGAGCTTAAATTTGAGCTCCTAATCATATCTCCCCACTAAAAGACTTTTGGTCTCCAAAAGTTCATTTTCATATGTTTAGAAATTGAAGTTACAGTTCCTTCATTCTTCTAAACTCGACCCAATCGAAGTTTGAAGTGCCCTGGAAGCTCTTTTTCATGCTAAAATTAAACTGTAACTTGACCAAAGGTTTCAAGTTCGTTGTTATTCTCAACTTGTCCATGTCTCTATGACCATGCATAACAACATCCTTCCCAAGTAGAATTCAATGGTGTTTATCTGCAAAAATTCTTATTGAGGATAAAATCCAAAAGGCTTTGACATAAACCAAGACAAGCTGCACATGGCGAATACTTGTAGAAATTGAGTGATGAACACATTTATGCATACAAAATATGCTGCCACTACTCATACAACAATTTTCAAAAATTCTTTCAATATAATCAAATAGAAATGCATTTTACAAAATGGAGAAACTTGACACCCAAATTTTCCATTTCAATTGACTAACAACCAATCTAAACTAGCATAAACATGCTAAAGAAAACATTGTTGCATGTAAGTGATTTATTCATGAATTATCACTTTTACAAATTACCCACTATGTGGATCTGCAACTTATGCAAACAAATACTTACAATCTTCAAATGGACAAATAGTCTGAACAGTTCTTACCCAACATGGTAACTGAACCATCTATTTGAACTTTTCCTTCTTTTGAAGTTGCTTCATGGATGGTCACATCTTGCACCACTTTTAATTTTGTCGCTTCCTTTTTCGGTGCTTGCATGACTTGCTTTCCCTTACCAGGATGAAGTTGTGGAAAACATTTCCAACACTTCTCAATCGAATGCCCACTCATATTGCAGTGAGTGCAAAAGTTCCTTTGGGCTCTTCTTAACTCACATGCCTTTTTCTTTATTTGATTTTTCCTCTTCTCGTTCTCAATCTCAAGAGGCATAAACATATTCTTGATGATGGCTTTTCTTTTGTCGCACTCATCTACACAATGGTTATAATAAATTCAAAAAGTGCATGGAGACATTCTCCTCAACATGTCACTCAAAACAATAGGTTGTTTTCGTTTAGGAGAAGCATTTAAATGAATAGGACGAGTATACATTTTATTAGCGTCATTTGGCTTATGCTTCCTAGATTATGATATTGCATAACAAGAAGAACTTGAATCAACTTCTTCAACTTTTTCATCTCTCTTTGGAGATACCTTCAAGTCTCTTTTGTATTTGGAGAACCAAGTAGGTTCTAGTTCCAGATGCAAATTCCAACACCTTTCCTTCTCATGTCCTCTTTTGCGACAGAAGGTACATGATACACACTAGCTGCCATCAGAAGACCATTATTATGGTGAAACATAACCCAAGCCTTCATACTTAGCTATCTATTTTACCTCTATTAGGTTCTTGATGCCTTGTTGATTCACACTAATACCTAAACGTTCCTTGTAACCCATCTATTCCATGAGCTTAGACCCAATGCCTCTATTGTGTCTTTCAAAGGTTGCAAAATAATTTACAGTAATAGATGCATGTAAATAAGGAGTATATGCATGCTCACCATTTGTCTCATCTCTTGATTGAGGAACAAAGATGGCTTCATACTCCTTTCTGATTATGAAGGTGTCCTCTTGGACTCTTTTGTTATCTTCTTTCAGCTCCTTAACATGAGGTGTTGATTGAACCTAATCCTCCACATCATGTGGAAAAAAGGCATAAACATGTCCATCTTCCATCTTGGAAGGAATTTCTACATCAACATTTTGCATCAAAGTTGTAGAAAAATATGAATTTTATGGAGAATATGGTGGTTTATCACCATTCTTTTTACCTTCTTCCTTTGCTAGAGAACCTTCTCCTCTTGAAGATCTAGAGCCTTCACCTTGCAGTTGTGAATTCCTCTCTTCATATAGGAGCTTCACCATCTCTGACATGTCCCAAAAAGCATTTTTGAAGCTTTCATCTTTTGATAGGCTTGTATGCTCTCCTCCTTGACACATGCTTACTGAAGCCTCAATAATATTTGGAGGTGAAAAATGAGGTGGATTTTGTGGCAACTATGGCCTCGTTCTCCTTGTTCCAACTTGGGAATTTGCACCAACAAGTTTTCCTTCTCCTCTCTGGAGTTTTAACCTTGTAAGCATTTTCACCCTGCAAATAGTCAAACCCTCTTTTCTCAAGCAATCACAAGCTAAAAATAAAGTTGTAGCTCTGATACCAACTTGATATGTATGAAGGTCTATTAGTGAATTCTATGTTAAGTACCTCTTTCAAATTTTAAACATGCTTGCTTCTTATGTGCATAAATTTGAGCTGAACAATAGATTACATCAATGGTTTCTTTTAAGCGTCTTTCAACAGTGTAATTTCATGAACAAATTGTAAAGCATGAAATCATCAAACACTTGAAAATAAATATGCATAAAACCAGAAGACAAAAGCCAATGATGAATGATTTCACCCCTCCGAGGTTACATCTCATGCTCTGTCAACATGACTATACCCTGTTGTATTCGGTGTCAAAAGTACATATCATTTTTCTGCCAATAACATGTGGCTATTACCCCTTCAAGGTAATGTTCTTCTGCAATGAACTCTCACAATATAAAAAACACAAAATATCTCCTACAAATATGACATTATTTTACCGGTGAGATCTAGAAGCCCCTCACATACACCCCTCAATTCCACACTAAAGAATACAATAAACAACTTCATGAATAAAGAAGTCAAACCAGAGTTGAACAATGCTCAACAACTTCCAAAACTGCTTCAAATATCTGATTGTTCCATACACCTTACTTGTAAAACCTGCAATATGACACTAAAGATATGATAAAATAAGTAAAAAAAGGTTACAATGGATTCACAACATCCAAAAACCCCTAAGTAGCCTCTTCTGGTTCTTCAATTGGTCTTCAGGTGAAGCAGATATGGCCTCCTCTTCTGGTGGCCCTAGGCATATTTAATCTTCAAGCTCAAAAAACCACTTATAGAAGTGCTCCCCTCTCTCTGAAACTTGCACCAATGGGTCAGGAATTCTTGAAAATGGCTATCTAGCTTCTTCCTGTGCTCCTTTTGGTCGAAAAATGCCCAAGTTATGACTTCTTCCAGTTTCTCCTAGGAAAACTCTGCTAAATTGGAGTTAACTAGGGTTAAACTGGCACTTTCCCTAAATTTAAAGGTCTGCCAATTCATGCAAAGTGGATGTTAGCGTGTTAATTAATTGCGCTTAACGCACTAATCTCGCACTTATTTAAACCCACATTAAGGCTTTGGATTAGCACTAATGACATGCTTACAAATTAATAAATCTGGGTTAACTCTGCGCTTAACATTATTTGCCGGTGGTCATAGTACGAGGTCGCATGGAATGAGGCTGGACCCCTTTTTCTTCCATCATATTACAATGTAGAGGTTTAAATAAGTCGTGACCATAGTCTATTAAGACTCATCGCTGTGGTGTAGTGGTAATGTTTGCGTGTTGTGTGGGGGAGGTCGCAGGGTCGAGCCCCAACCTTCGCCTGGCCTTGTATATAAAATTTTACCATAGCTTACAATTTTATTTCGACCATACCTTAGTCCACCAGGGGGGCATGTGGTGGCCCCTGGCTGCACCACATGTCTGCCTCTGGTTGGCCTATTTACAACCAATGAAAAATTGACAACAAACCAACTTAAAAACCAATCCCATAGTGACACTTATCAGTAGCTGATAGGACCAACTAGAGGAATATTTTGAGAATATTCTAAGGAATATTCCTTGGAATATTATTTTTTCTGACTGGGCTACCCAGTTATCATCTTGTCAATTCTGCACAAATTTTAGATGTTTGTAAAAACGGACAACAAGCTCTAACTTTCACATATGGTGTTGGTTTGCGATGAAATGAAGTGCACCATAATTAGGGAAACGAGACCTATTCGGTCGTTCAGGTTTCGAGAGATTCTGACAACTTTGATTCTTGAGCTTAAATTTGAGCTCCTAATCAATGAGAAGCTTTGATCCAAACATGGTAAATTTATTACTCCACTCGAGCTCCTATTTCCTTGCATAAATCATGAGGAAATTAACACCTATTATTTATTATTTTCCTTCAAAATTATTTCACAATTCCCAAGGATTTGGCATTGATTTTATTCAACACTTGTACTCTCAAAACTAGCATACAACTGATGTTACACTGCCTTGGAATCTCCACCACAAATGAGAAATTCAAATTCCTTACATGCACGAGCTATTTTTGGTTGATTGATCAATTAACTAGATGATCTTCGAGCTATACTGTTGTCACCTCCAACTAGTTCTATTAACTGTTAGAACTAGCTTAACTGAGCACAATTGGAAATAATTGAGATGGATTGCTATAAATTAGAAATCAACACATGCAAACTGAACTCCAAGCCCACTAACTCGATTTTATTGTTCTAACTGAGTGAAAATATCCATGTCACCAAAAATTAACTCCCTCCAAGTTGTCAATTGATGTGGAAATTTCGAAATTTCTCATTTTGACCAAGGCTAAGTCAAATTGAGCCTTTCTAGCTATATTTTTTCAACATATTGAAGGCATTGGTAGGGAGAATGGAGTATTAAATAAGAATCTGGGATTGATTCTCTTTAGGGATTCAAAATCCAAGATAGGTAGTAGTCCCTTGAATCAATACCTTGTGAGGATAAGAAAAGGTATCCAAGATAAGAGTATTCAAAGAGGACTGATATTCTTTGAGTATTGGGAATCTAAGATAAGAATAGTCTTATAAGAGAATACCTCATGAACATTAGGATGGGGTATGTGCCTTGAGAGGTTGTGGTGGTAGTATGAAAATGTATGACTGCCAACAGAGTGCTCTAATATAGTGGAGAGTTAGAGCTTGTTCATCAAGGCCTTGTTATATTTCAAATTGATAATGCTAGTTATGATGTTGATATTTGATGATGGCTTATCAATCCAAAATCTTCTTATGAGAATATTTCAATTTGAGAGTATCCTTGTATCCAGTTGTGTAATTATGAATACCTCCCTATTTAAGAGGGAGTTATGGAAAATGTAACTAGGTTTGGTCTTCATAATTATCATTGTACTTGTATTATTGTATTTTCCATGTAAAAAAAAAAATAAGAAAATAATTTATTATTGTTGTTAGTAATAGTCAAGAATGTTCTTCATGCCTCTAGGGTGTATCAAGTCAAGATAATATTTTTCATGAGCTAATTCATTGTACCAGAGTTAAGTCCCATTTGAAATTTTGAAAGAAAGTGGAAAAGGAATTTTATTTGAGTCAAAATAGTCAATTTTGTGTCCACAAGACCAAGTCGGCCCTTGAAGGGACCCATTTGACCTCTTGGATGTATATATATACATATATAGTGTATTTCAACCTCAATTGAGGACAAGCAAGCACCTTCAATATTTTTGCCACTAAGAGAAATAAAATCAACTAAAAACCTAAGAAGATCTACAAGTTAAGCAAGAGAGAGCGAAAGTCAAGGAGGAAGAAGAATTTTCCACACATGCGAAATTATACCCTAGAATTTACCACGTCCTAAATTTCACAGAGTTTCATGGGCCAAAAATTTTAGACCTATTGCAAGGGCCAGAAATCTATTGCACGGGGGTGAAAATTATAGTTTGACTAATATTTGAAAAGGTTTGAATATTGTTGACTTGGTTGAGGAAGGTTTGAGGGTTGCATTAGAGAACTTTTGAGGTCTAAAATGGGCCTCCTAAGAAAAATTTACAACCAAAATAAACTTTATAAGAATCAATAAGATTCAAGATGATGATGTCAACCATGGGGGATGATTCACCATTTTTGGGGTGAAAAAGTAAAAATATTAAAAAATAATAAAATAATAAAACTATTTTTTCAACTTGTGTTTTCAACTTATCTCCATAAGGTTTTATTGAAATTTCAAGTGGGATTTATCGTTGGATGAAAATTTAATTCCTCATTGAAGGAGTACCCATGTTGCATATATACTTTCGATGCACCCTGCTACACGAAAAATGAGAAATACATGAAAAAAATTGATTGCAATAACATTTTTCATGTGTTTCTCATTTTTCGTGTAGCAGGGTCCATCTAAAGTATCCAACATGGGTAATCCTTGGATGAAGAATCAAATTCTGCATCCAATGAGTGTTCCCGCTCGAAATTTGAGTAAACCCATAGGGAGATAAGTTGAAAATAAGAGTTGAAAAAGTAGTTTTTTTTTCCCTCTAAAATTTGATGATGTAATGTAATCTTATTTATTATTTCCACTATTATTTTATAATTTCCTTAGGAGACCCATTTTAGACCTCAAAATTCCCCTAATTATTTGCGTCTTGTGAAAGGTCTTTGTTTTGGTTTTTGGTTCTAGATTTCTCATTTTGACTTGATTCTATAAGAAGAGGAGAGTTAACTAGGTTTTCCCCCTTGTGGGGTTTTTCCCTTCATTTGGAGCCTATATTTTGTGTTCATCATCTTCTTGTGATCTTCATGTTTATATTTTTGTAATTTCTTAATGAAGATAAGATAATAAAAGTAATAAGAAGCTAACATATATTGACAAACAATTATCGATTAAAAGAAATCTACCATAATTACTTGCCCTAGTGATTTCTAAACACCAGGCTGGTGGTGAATGTGTGGGAGGATCATTATTATACTTAAATGAAAACCGCTTGTTAAAACTCCAAAGTAATTTTGGCCAGGGCTCAAATAATTATGCACAACTTTACAGTCTAAATCTCTTGTTATTATTTTCTATCGAAAATGGATGCAAACTCTTTTATGGAAATCAAACCTACACATAGATAAGTTTCCCTAAGTGTGGTGGACACACCTAGAAAAACAGATGAAATACACTTGGCCTTTTTTTTAAGATAAACGTATAAGATAAGAACACCTACTTGTGATCCTTCACTATTCTTCCTCTCCCTTTTGTTGCTCCCATCGCTCCCAATCGAACTGAACTCATTTGATTGGTACCTGCAATTATTAATAAAAGACAGAAAATGACATATATTCTTATGATCTATTCATCTTAATCAAACTGAATCGATTTCATTTGAAAATACACATATAAAAACATGAACACATGTATTGGGAAAAGAACAAATCTCTTTATTATAAGATAGAAGGAGAAGTTACAACCAGTTGGATCAATTCAATGTCAACTCGCTCTAGCTTCTGTCCATCCTCATCGCATTAGTAGCATTATTCCAGTAGCATAACATTACTTGCAAATAATACCTCAAAGAGCTATAATCTCCCTAGCATAACACTACAAAATTCTAGCTCTCTTTTGCACTATGATCAATGCTCAATTTATAGGAAATGAGGGTAGTTTGGCATTAATTGGTCATTGAATGGATTTTCCATAAATGGATGAGGGATTTTCCTTATTCAAGGGGATAAGAGGATAAGTGATTTAATGGATCCATGGTGTTCATATTCAAAGTTATTAGATAGCTTGATAGTTGGAACCACTTCTAGAAGCCACTAGAAAGTGGGAAGATTCCCGAAATCATTTGAAAAATTTGCTAAAATTCGACCAACACACTGTTAAGTGGGCCTAGGTGCTTTGCAATGCTACTTTGAATGGGAGTAAGTTCTTTGCAAAGCACTTACTATGATCTAGGGGTTCGTTGGTGGCTCAATGGAATATTTCAGCTGGAATTCAAGCAATGAAACTTTCATGGATAAAAACCATCAATGGGATGAATTGTTGAAGGCAAGTAGAAAATAATTTAGGGTATGATAGACCTTGTTTGTACTATTCTGAGTTTTGGGAGTGATGCCAAAATTGACCTGTAACATCTGCCCCCTAAAGCATGAAGTTAAAAATGATAATGTTGAGTGATATGATTTACGATGCGATGAGTAGGATCTGAAGTGGACGGTGACTTACATCAATTACAATAAATTAAATCATGATATCTTTTACATTTTGGACATGAATTTCTAAGGGAGGCCTACCCATACAAAGTGCATAAACTATCATAACATGTATATAAATCAGAAAGTCATCTATAGATATAGACCCATGATAGGATCACCATCTGTGTAAATCCATTGTACGGATGAGGTGGTACTACTCCTAAAATCACAGCTTGAATGGATGAAAATAGATCTAGGGTCTTCTATCTCATTCACTCGATCACTCAAGTATGAGTATAACCATGCAAATACGTGATCTAAAGTCGAACATGGGAAGGCACCGTATGATTACCAGCCAATGATGTAAGCTGTTATCAGACGTGAGAGAAACCACCAATGATGATAATGGCTCTCAAGGTATTGCAGTACAGTTTGCATGGTGTGAATAGATGATTTGGTGTTGAACACAATACAAATTCTTTCAGTCGAAGGCCAGTGATGTCAACCTGTCGCTGGAAGCAAGAAACTTGCCATTGATGTATGCAAGCTCCAAGGTACCGGAAGGGTGTTTCTAAGTCAACCTCCTAGATGATGAGCTGATGTCGACATGAAGCAAATAATCGCAGGAGGGCCTTGATGTGTCCCCCATCAATGACACGAAAAGAGAATAATTATTTTAGAGACAGAATTTAACTGCTGGAGAAATGTTCAGGGATGGCGGTCATGAAATGAAAGTTTATGAGTATTGCAAAGAACGAGGAATTACTGAGTGACTTCTATTAAACATATTGGCAACACTGAATGAGTTGTAAAAATTGAACCAAAATCAAAGTTATGGATGGTATGATAGACCATAGGTGTGATATACCATCATGCAGATAACCCAACCCAACAGCCACAGAGATGAAGTGAATGAGTGTCATGGTCAAGAGAGAATTGCTATCATAAAGTGATTTATCCCTTTCCCATTTTCCCCAATCATTGCTGACTAGTACCTCTTTATTTTTTAATAATCTTGAGGAAGATAACATATGCTTGATGTATAATTCCACACTTCAGGTGAATCCATCGCTATGTGATGTTTTAACTAGTCTAGTGAAAGTGAAACTTGATCTTGTCATGATGGATAGGTCCATCACTATTTGATGGTTTATCGAGTTTAACGAAAGTGAAAAATCGATCATTTTTCAAGTTTAGAGAGTTTGAAAAAGGGACAAAAATAAAAATCCAAAAGTTATTTTTCGTAAATTTGTCCCTCAGGTCAGAAAAAGCGTAAAATAATACCTGAGAGAACCTCCTAGCCATGTTTGACTAGGGTGTTCCTTTTTCGTAAATAATCTATCCTAGTCCGAAAAAGGGTTAAACGTATACTGAGTAGATGTCAATTAAAATCCTTTTACAAGCTCGAAAGGACAAGTGCTCGGCAATATTTTCATGTTTTTGGAGTTTGAAAAGAGCTAAAAGAGGACTCCAGGGGGGTTCATTTTTCAATGTTTAACAGAGCTTGAAAAAGAGATAAAAGTGTTCTCTGTGGTCAAAGTTAATTTTAAGATCATGCATGTCAAATTCACTGTACCAACTATATATCTGCTCAAAGAACCACCAAATGGATTAAAAATATCCGTTTAACAGTAAAAATAGGTAAAAAACTATAGTCGATTCATTAAATATGCATGAAATAATCGAAAATACCATTTAAATGAGAATTTACCATGTCATTTTACCATTTCACATTTTCCATTCAATTTTGAGTGCTCTGAGCTAGTTTTTCCCTCAAACTTCAGTAGTTGATTGTGACATATTTTGTGGACCATTTCTTGTGCCGTTAGGACCAGGTAAGAGATATGGCCTTTCTCTTTCTATTGGTATCATTATTTTGCAGTTTCAGGCAGATTTTTTAGGGTTTTGGTTCTCCTAGGGAAAATATACAACGCCCTAGGACCAACACACCATTGAGTGTCAAAAGGTGCGTTGTAGAGGAACTGGAAAAAGACTCCTAAAACATAAACAATATAGGACTTGTCAATCATGATGAGACCGAGCCACTCCTTCCTAATCTTCATTAAAAATACTTTGAAGGACTCATCTGAAGGATGAGCTTATATGAAAAGAAATTGTTATACTCCCAAATCTTGTGTAAAAATAAATAGGTACTTGCCAGTAATGGCTGGGGAAAATGGGAAAAGAACATTTATTTTTTTATTTGAAAAGGAAGTATATCGCTCTTGAACATGACACTCCATCACTTTTATTTGTCAGAGTTTGTAAATCCATTTTCCTCTCATTTGATCATTACTCATTGAAGGTCTTCATATGGGTATCTCATCATATTTTGAATCAAATATTTCGAAGTCAAATGTTGTGTCTTCAATATGTTCAAAAGAAGTCCAACCTCAGTTAAAATTACTAATTTTCACCTTTATGCTATGTAGCCAGGTCATAAAATAGAAGAAAAGTTAGATCAACAACTTGAAAAACAACCTCTTAGATGGGGAAACCTCCTTTACATCACATAAATGAAAAATTCTTGGATGATTCAAACGAAAAAACCTCCTTTCTATATATAGGAGTCTAAGGGGTCACAATATAATCAGATCCTACATAACAATAATAATGTAAGGGCACAACAATAAGAATAGTGAGTTTCTATGGGCACAAAAATAACAATATGGGGACTACGTGTGTACAACAATAACTATAAGGGGGATACCCTAACAATAAAAATAAGGGGATACACTAGTATTATAGGGCCTAACATGCCCCTCTCCTTCAAAAAAGTGTTGTCCTCAATGCTTGAGTGGTTCTGGATGCTTCTGTGTAAAATTATCATCCTCCCATGTGGAATCTTTAGCGGGTAAGTTCTTCCACTTGATGAGATGCTCTAATCTAGGTGGATATTGGTGGCCACACACCTATTCCATTTGGACCCCCACCATCGGGTTTTTCAGTTTTTCACTTTCAGCACAACTTACTATCTTTAGCAGGTTATCGGGTCCTGAAATTCCAAAGTTGTTTTGAGGCCCTAAAAATCTAGGTGGATATTGGTGGCCACCCACCTATTCCATTTGAATCCCCATCATCAGTTCTTTCATTTTTTCAGTTTCAACACAACTTACTATTTTTAGCAGTTTTTCGAGTCCTGGACTTTCAGAGCCATTTTGAAGCCATAAATGACATTTTTTGGGAAAATAGAAGAACTCACCCAAAATTTGTAATCCTCGGATATATCTTTCTAATGAGGTATTGATCACATCAAACGGAGATCATATGCCAAATTTACATCCCCGGGAAGATTGATGTAGTAATTTACCCAAATGGGGCCCACAGTTTTTGCGCTTCATCTCCTAGGGTTAGGTTTTTGGATGTTTTGGGTTTCTCATTGTTTCTAAACAATAAATAGGCCCTCAAGCCTCATCTTAACATAGTTTAGAGGCCTGTAGCCACCACATCTCTTCTCAGAGATAAGCTACGAGCGCCCTAGCTAGTTTATTTCCATTATGCGTGTAAGCATGTTTCTGTTATTTGATATTAATGAAATGAAGTATTATTTTTGCTTCATCTCTGAATTTATGTATTTTTCTGTATTTTATTGTGTTCCTGCATAAATTCAGATCATTCATATCAGAGCAGTCTTCTCTTTCTTTGTTTTTCTTTGCATGTCCCCAATAAGGTTGGGGTATAAGGAGTTAGGGCTTAATCTGGTTGAACCCTTGCAAGATCAGCCTCACAAACCCTGACGACCTCCCATGGTGGAATAAAAAAGAGATGAGGGAGCAAGAGATGCAATCAAAATATTTCTCAAGGAATCCCTCGAGAAACAGATGAATGTGGTGATGGATAACTTTTCCCAGGTCCTTCAACAGTTGCCCACCGACAGCACATCTACATCCAGAAGCCACTCTGGAGGTGCCTCTCCGTTCAAGGTACAATTCAAGTTTGAAATTCCTATATTTGAAGGCCAGATAGATGCAGACGTTGTAGTTAGATGGTTGAATTTAATGGAAGGGTATTTCTCGATCCATGATTTCTCCGACTGAGAAAATATTATTTTTTCACTCCTTAAAGCTGCCCCCATGTCAAAGACTGGTGGGAAACCTACTGCAAGAAAAAGGATGAGAGGGAACCCTCTATGTTCTCGGCGGTACCCACTTCTTATTAATTCTAAGAAGACATGAAGAAACAATATTACCCTATGGGGATCTATGAGGACAAGTACATCCAATGGACCACACTGCAACAGCAAAGGGATCAAGATGTGCACGAACTGACGAATATGTTCCATACTCTATGCACAAAGCTAGGTATTAAATATTCAGAGAGACATTTGGTGCTCAAGTACCGTAGTTGTCTTCACAAATACATTTAGGAGGAAATGGAGTTCCTCGACATTACATCTCTTGGCATGCCATATCTCTATGTCGCCAAGATCGAGCAGAAATTTAAGCAGAAGAAGCGAGATTTTGGATCCATGAATATGAAGCCAGGGAAAGGCACCCCCGAACCGCAGAACAAGGGGCAAGGGAAAAGCGATGCCACTCAGAAAAACACCACAAATCCAATGAAGGACATGGGGAAGTGGTTTGAATTTTATAACAACCCCACTCACAGCACAAACGAGTGTTGGGCCAAACAGTCATTGGTGGCCAAGCTAAAGGCACCCAAATTAGATACATATTCTAATCCTAAGTAAGAACCAGGGAAGGGAAATGACAAAGGGAAGAAGATCATTGATGTGGATCCCAGCGCCATTGTTGCCACCACCAAGATCCAGGGGGAGGATCCCTAGGATCTAGAGGAGGGGGAGCGCCTCTTCCATTCACAAATGTGGTTGAAGAGTTCTCCACTGCAATTCCTTGTCGATAGCAGAAGACAAAAGAACCTCATTTCAGCAGAGGTCATGAAGTGGCTCGGCCTACCGACCATATCACACCGACAATCGTATACCATTGGGTGGCTTCACGAAGGAAGAGATCTCCGTGTCCGCCAGCAGTGCCACCTTCTGTACAGCATCAAGCCATTCACGAATGAGGTACTGTGTAATGTTTCTCCTCTTGATGTGTCTAATGTATTATTAGGCCAACCATACTTATGGAGGTGACATGCTATGTATGAGTCAAGGCCTCATGCTGTTATTATTACTTTGGGAAATAACTTGTACAAGATACTGTAGGTAGTACCGCCTCCTGCCATCTCTTTGACTACTGCAAAAAAATGCAGTAAGATTGTTTTCCAAAGCAGGAAATTTATTTGCATTACCATTTTCCCATCAGGAAAGAAGAATATTGTGGCCACAAACTCAAAACAGGGCTCCCCTGCATGGTAGCAGCAGATGGACAAAGGCATGGAGGAATACGAGGACATTTTCTCCTCACCCAGATAGGTTCCTCTACACTGTCAAGTCAAGCACTCCATTGATTTGACCCCAGGCGTAGCGCCGCCTGATATTTCCATACCTCATTCGACCACGCAGATAGAATCCACACATGTACTGTCTAAGGCTGATAAATAAACCAAATTTACTGAACACATCCAGCATGTTCGCTCGCAATTCCATGGCATCTTTGACAAATCCAATACCGAGTTCAACAAAAATTACCTCATCTCATGGAGGATCTCAACGCAATGGGGACCATTGCTTCCTAAGGGGGGAGGAATGATCCAGGTGGATATTGGTGGCCACCTACCTATTCCATTTTGACCCCCACCATTGGTTCTTTTAGCTTTTCACTTTCAGCACAACTTACTATTTTTAGCAGGTTTTCAGGTCCTAAACTTCTGGAGCCGTTTTGAGGCCCTAATGATCCAAGCAGATATTGGTGGCCACCCACCTATTCCATTTGAACCCCCACCATCAGTTCTTTGAGTTTTTCAGTTTCAGCACAACTTACTATTTTCTGAACTTCAAGAGCCATTTTGAGGCCCTAATGATCCAAGTGGATATTGGTGGCCACCCACCTATTCCATTTGAACCCCCACCATCAGTTCTTTCAATTTTTCAGTTTCAGCACAACTTACTATTTTTAGCATTTTTTCGGGTCCTGAAATTCCTGAGACGTTTTGAGGCCCTAAATGACGTTTTTGGGAAAAATGGGAGCACGTACTCAAAATTTGTAGTCCTCAGATAGATCTTTCTATTGAGGTATTGAGCACGTCAAATGGAGATCTTATGCTAAAGTTACACCCCCGATAAGATTAATGTACCAATTTACCCAAATGGGACCCAAAGTTTTGGTGCTTCATCTCCTAGGGTTAGGTTTTTGGATGTTTAGGGCTTCTCATTGTTTCTCAACAATAAATAGGCCTTCAAGCCTTATTATAACACAGTTCAAAGGCCTGTAGCTACCACATCTCTTCTCAAATATAAGCTACCAGCGCCCTATCTAGTTTATTTCCATTATGTCTGTAAGCGTATTTATGTTATTTGATATTAATGAAATGAAATATCATTTCCGCTACATCTCTATCTTTATGTCTATTTTTGTATTTTATTGTGTTCCTACATAAATCCAGATCATACTCTGAAATTGAGCGATTTTGAAGCTATAGAGTTCTTGTTTCTGTGGCTGCTTCACATTCCAATTTGATTTTTCCTTCCCCTTCAAGTTTTGGCAATATTTTTTGAACTGGGAGCTTGTCACCTGTAACCTTATTTAAGCATGAAACATGGAAAATTATGTGCACTTGGGAAGATGTAGGAAGCTCCAATTTTTATGCCATAGTACCAATTTTTTGCAACCCCTTGTAAGGACCATATTACTTTGGTGATAATTTATTATCCTTATTAGCTTGCTTGAGGGACATTTGTTTGTATGATTATAGCTGTAAGAATATCTAGTTTCGTACATCAAAACTTCTTTCCTTGTGCTGTTTATATTCATATTATTTCATTTGATCATGCGCCAAAGTGAGGTTATCCTTTAAGAGTTGGAGAACTTGTTGTTGATGCTCGATGTGATCTTCCACTTCTTGAACCTTAGAAATTTCTCTTAAAAATGATGTAATGGACGATGGATGATATCCATAAAGTGCCATAAATGGGGTCATTTTTGTTGCAGTATGGAAGGAAGTGTTATACCACCATTCAGCTAGAGGTAACCACTTAACCCATTGTGTTTTTTTATTAGATACAAAGCAATGAAGATATCATTCCAAACATTTTTTCATTATCTTAGTTTTTCCATCAAATTGAGGATGATAATATGAGCTATAAGCTAAGTACCTAGAGAAGAAAATAATTTTGTCCAAAAATTTTCAGTGAAAATAGGATCTTTGTCGCTTACAATATTCTTTGGGTTTCCATGTAGCTTTTGAATTGTTTCCATAAATGCATTAGCAACTGTACTCACTTTAAATGGATGATATAACGCAAAAAAGTGTGCCTACTTGGTAAGCCTATCAACTACCACCATGATGAAATTATTTCCTTTGGAATTGGGTAAGCCTTTGATAAAATCCATTGAATCCCACTCCCAACTTTGACTTGGAATGGATAAATGTTGTAACAGGCCCGGGGTATTAATTGTCTCAAATTTATTTTATTGTAAAACTAAACATTCTGCCATAAAATTTTGAATATCAAATTTAAGGTCATCCCAAAAAAACGTTCTTCTTGACCCTGTGGTAAGTTTTTAAAAATATTGAGTGCCCTCCTAAGGGAGAGGTGTGCAATTCCAAAATAATCTTTTGTTTGAGTTGGGAATTCTTACAAAGATATAATCAATCTTTGTACCATAGTGAATCATTTTTCCAGCTAAATGTATTAGATGTGTTGGGATTTTGTTGCAACTTTTGAATGAGTTTCCACACTTCTTCGTCATACTTCCATTCATCCGTTACTTTGGTTATCCAATATGATTGGACAATAGAAATGGAACAAAGAATTGTTTCCAAATCCTCATACTTTCTTAAGAGTGCATCTGCAACAATATTTTTCTTCCCTTTTTTGTAGATGATTTCAAATTCATAACCCACCATCTTTGTGACCCATTTTTTTTCTCTTCTGAATACAATCTTTGTTCCAAAAATTATTTAAGACTATCATGATATATTTTTACCTTAAAGTGTCTTCCCATTAGGTAAGGCCTCCATTGCTTTAGTGCATCTAGTATTGCCAACATTTCCTTCTCATAAATAGGTTATTGTAAATACTTTCCTTTGATTGCACGACTTTCAAAAGTCATGTGTCTTCCTTCTTGCTTTAAAACAACACTAATTCCATTTCCCAAGGCATCAAATTCCACCATAAACATTTTTTTGAGGTCTGGCGTAGCTAAGATTGGTGTTTGGCACATTTCCTATATAACATGTTCAAAGGCCTTAGTTGCTTCTTGAGTCCAATAAAATGCATCTTTCTTTTATAGTGATGTTAGAGGTGTTGTTATTCTCCCATAATTCCTAAAAAACTTGCGATAATACCCTGTCAACCTAAGAAATCCTCGCAAATGCTTTAGGATTATGGGTATTTTCCGTTCCTTAATGGCTTTATTTTGTTAGGGTCTACCTTAACACCCTTGTGAGATACAATATGACCCAGATATTCCACCTCCTATACTCCAAAGAAACATTTAGAGGTTTTTGCATACAATTGTTTCTCCTCCAATAGTTTGAGCACCCTATCAACATGTTGAACATGATCCTTCCAAGACTTCTTGTAGATTAGTATATCATTAAACAATACTAACACAAATTTTCTAAGCAAGGGTTTGAAAATGGAATTCATGAAACCTTGAAATGTAGAAGGTGCATTAGTAAGGCCAAAATGCATGACCAAAAATTCATAATAACCCTCATGAGTTATAAATGTTGTTTTTGGAATGTCTTCAGTCTTCATTATAATTTGACAATATCCTGACGAATATCCAACTTGGTGAAGTAAATGTTTCCATGTAATTTATCCAATAATTCATCAATCATAGGAATGAGAAATTTATCTTTTATAGTGATCTTGTTGAGCTCCCAATAATCTGGACACATTCCCCATGATCCATCCTTCTTGTGCACTAACCATACTAGAGCAAAGAAAGAATTTTTACTAGGTTAAATTATATGGCCTCTAACATTTCTAGAGCCATACATTCAATTTCACTTTTTTGGGCATAAGGATATTTGTAAGGTCTTATGTTTGGAGGAACTATAAATTACTCTGGAAGTGACATAATATTAATCTAACCATGGGAGAATATGTATTGAATATTCCAATTCTTTCCAATCCAATGGGTGGTGTTGATGTTGTACTAGGAGTCCTATGGTTACAATCTTTGGGTACGATAGCTTTTAATTTTCAAAATAATTAATGTGTATCACAAGGAAACCAGGAAATATAATCAACTTTGATATCAAATTTTATGCAACCAACTCACAAAACAAAAGAAATGATAGATCAACGAGTTGAAAAATGGCCTCTTTGAGGGGACAACCTCCTTTACATCACATAAATGAAAAATTCTTCTATGATTCAAATGAAAAAACCTCCTTTCTATATATAGGATTCTAAGGGGTCACAATATAATCAGAGCCTACATAACAATAACAATGTAAGGGTGCAACAATAACAGTAGTGGGCTTCTATGGGCACAATTTAACAATATGGGGACTACATGGGAAAAACAATAACAATACGAAGTTGCACTAGTATTATAGGGGCCTAACACTTTGCACTCAAATTGTGTCAGTCGTCCCTAAATCAGTCCCGAATCACTCCAAATTTTCTCTTCAAAAGTTTAACTTGTGTTTCATGTTGTAGGCCATCCTACAATGAATTTATTCCTATCGACTTCAACTCATTATCTAGGAAGTTTATCTAGAAATCTCAAGTTAGTCATCTTGGAGCCTACATGCCTCAATGGCATGTTTCTCGCTTTCGACAACAATTTCTCATTATTGACCTTCGATTGGATAATTATATGGGTGTTCTACATTTTGACATTTATTCGTACCTCATATATTGTAGTAGATTACCTTGAGAACCATTGTCATTATTGGTGGTTTATCTCACATTCGTTAACAGTTCTCACCATTAGTAAATAATCATAGGGTTTCTTCCATGTTCGACTTCAAGAAATTTATTCAAATGGTCAGATCTGTATTAAAAGATTAATAGAGATGAAGATGAAGACCCTTGATGTTTTTTATATATTCAGGTTGCGTGGAGTTTTCAGTATTCATTATTGTAAGATTTATCAATTATATATGGTGTCGCGTCCATACTCAGTATTTTATTGACATGGATATGTGTACACTTCCATACTTATTCTTTGAGGTACTTGTACTCTAAGTATGGGAAATCCTACCTCAGTGATGACGAAGATATTGTATTTTAATATCTTGATTGTTGATTTGTAGGTCTCTGAATAGTGACTCCTTAGTCCTTTCCTTTGCATGATAAAGCACTTCAACCATCATACATGGTCTAGCTTTATACTTTATGGGGAAATTTGTTACACATCAATTTTTCACACTTATCTAAATGATGTTTTTGTGATCTGATGAACTATGGTCATAATTCCCCTTGAAAGATGGAATAAATACCCATTAAAACAAAACTAAACATTAGCTTTGGAAATAGTGCCAAAATTAAGTGTTTTTTAGTTTATGAATTCGCTTCAACCGGTAACGAGAAACCCGGCGCAAAATGGAAAATTTACTTTAGCACTAAAAATAACACCATGAATAGTGCCAGCTTAAGTGTCAGGAATAACATCAGAAATAGAACTGGAAATAACGTTGGATTTAGCATTGAAAACTATTTTTCTTCCAGTATGGCATAAACAATAACTTCTTTTTTGGCTTCGTAATTTATGCCAAGTTATGTTTCCATTATAAATCGTTGTTGCTTCGAGTATTTTTTTCCAATATGGTATCGCTTGTTGCATCTAGCTTTGCTTCCATTATGGCATCTGCTTTATCTTCTAATATGGCTTCCATTATAGTGTATTTTGTTGCTTTTAATATTGCTTCCATTATTACTTCTTGATTTTCTACTTTAATGGCTTATTTTTTACTTCTTAGGGAACACCAAGTTTGGCTTCTAATATTGCTTCCATTATTACTTTTTTGTTTGCTACCTGAATTTATTTATTTTTTCTTCTCATTTAAGTTTAGCTGCTAGAATTTCTTCCATTATTACTTCTTTGTTTACAACATAAATTGTTTATTTTTTTTCTTCTTAGATAACACCAAGTTTTTCTTCAAAGATTTATTCTGGTTTGGCTTCTATTCCATATGAATATCACCAAAAATTGATCGTCACCATTCCATATGAATTTCATGGCATGATGGAATTGAAACACCAACCTCCTACTTGTAAAGAAAGTTCTCCTCCATTGAGCTAGCACCCTTTAAAAAATTAGACCTTGAAATTAGATGCCAAGAAGTGCTCTACAGCCCAGTATATAGGGATGTGTAGATGAAATGTGTGTAATGTAAACTTTTGATATGTCGGAGTGTATATAGGGATGTGTAGATGTAATGTGTTTAATGTAAACTTTTTATATGTCAAAGTGTATATAAATGTGTAGATGTAATGTGTGTAGATGTAATGTGTGTAGATGTCATGTGAGTAATGTAAACTTTTGATATGTCGGAGTGTGTAGAGATGTGTAGATGTAATGTGTGTAGATGTCATGTGAGTAATGTAAACTTTTGATATGCCGGAGTGTATAGAAATGTACCACTTTAATATCATGGGTTGAATACCATTGGCCAAATGCCATATTTATAAAAGAGGTATGGTAAATAAATAAAATATAAATAAACCATAGATATGGTAAATAAATAAAATGTCTTTTTATATTTACTAATAATATTATTATTATTATTATTAATTCTAATATTCACATTATTATATTATAATATTAATATTATTAAATTTAATTAATGTAAACTTTTGATATGTCCGAGTGTATAGAAATGTACCACTTTAATACCATGGGCTGAATACCATGGGCCAAATACCCTATTTATAAAAGAGGTATGGTAAATAAATAGAATATAAATAAACCATAGGTATGTTAAATAATTAAAGCTTATTTTTATATTTACTCCATAATCTTATTTATATTTAGGAACACTCAAAAAGTAGTTTTATTTAGGTGAATCTAAACTAAATACCATGGACCAAGTTATTATTAATATCATACCAAAAAACATTAGTAACCCTAATATTAATATTAATATTAATATTAATATTATTATTAATATTTGAGTCAGATTGAATGAGGTGGATTGATGCAGTTGTGTCTATGAATATGGAGAGTATGGTTCAGGGCACTTTATTGATTGTAGAATCGAGTAATGAGATTTTCATACAATGTTTTATTTGTTGCAGAGAATATTTAATGATTAATTTTTCTGAGATCTGTACGTAGCTTTTGTTCCTGAATAATTGTATATACCTTCTGAGTAAATGAACCTTGATTAATATTGTTGCTTGTCATTGGTTCGTATAAATTTGGTCATTACTGTATGTATGAGCTTGATGAAATCACTGTAATACATGATATGCTATCAGGGTTTGATGAAAAACATGTTTTGAGATATGTACATTGTTGTTATGCATAAGAATCATGTATATATGTGGATTTCTTTAATGGAAGTTGTTTATATATTTCTAATTTGATTATGGACAAAATTTTGTTGTTGCAAAGGTTGAGCATGCAAGAAAGATATTTATATATCAAATGTTTCACATTGAGATACTTGTTGAATACAAGTATTACTTGAATGGTTGCAGAAGTAGTCTTACATGTTTACTAGTCTACAATTATTATGATTGAGATCCGTGTGCTAAGACTGGATATGTTGCAGAGGGTTTGGAATTATTGAATTTAGTTTTGCTTTATGAGTATGTTGATTGTAGTTGAGAGTATGGGTTGGCATTCGACACTTGATGAACTAGAGTTCGATGATACATTTTGTTGATGAGAGATTTATTGTAGAGGTTTTGGGTTTGATGATTTATTGATCATAAATCTATTTCAGAGAGGTTATTGGTATTCAGTTATTTAGATGAGCATATTGTTGTATGTGGGTCTAGTTTGAAAATTGGATGAAACATGGTTTCCAGGTTTGTGATTGAGACAGGTGGATCTAGTGCGAAATATTTTTGAAACGTAGTCCACAAAGGTATTGATGGTTGGAGCCTTTACTGTGGGAGTAGTAGCTTCCTTCCCGTGGTGGCCAATAAATCCCAGGGAGTAGTAGCTTCCTTCCGGTGGTGGCCGGTAAATCTCACGGAGTAGGAGTTTCCTTCTAGTCAAAGTTGGAGAAATTAGATGAGGTAGTAGGCTCTAGCAGGTAGGGGCTTGTGCACTGGTAAGTGTTTTCACTAGTCCAAAATGTAAGAAGATTTTCTTAATAATAAGAAGAATAAAAAACAAAAACAATTATGGTTTTCTCCCAATTGGGTTTCCACCTAAAAATCTAGTGTCCCTATGTTTTATTTGTTAATGTTTTTCTCTTTGGACTTATTACATGTTTATAATACATTGTTGCTCTTCTAACTTAGTTAATAATTGATGAACATTGTGAAAATATAAGTAACCTGCATATACGTTGTTTTCATTCATTAAAAGAACGTACACACGAGTATTCTCTGAAGGAAAGTCGTGCATAAATTTCTAAATGTGCATTTGAATATTAATTAAAATGAAATATTTATTCACCCCCCTTTTCAATATTTCTAACAAATGGTTTTTTTGGGTTATTAAGGCGGAAAATGCCTATAATTGGAGTTTCGACTTACTTTAGTCTTGGTAGGTCTAGGAGTATAGGCGTTTGGTGGAGAATGGAAAGTGTTTAATCATGGGCCGGATATAGTATGAAGAGGGTTTCGATTGGGCGAAATAAGGCATATTTGGCATGGGGTCCATGTGGTCGAAGGCCACGTCATCACGGAGCGTAGCTCCATGGAGGTATTTTGTAGTGTCTCTTGAGGAATGGAGGCATGGTGTCGTGGACGATGGAAGCCTGAAACAAGGACCTGCTTTTTAATTGATGTCTAATTTCATAGCAGTCACACCTAGCTTGCCTTGGCGCTAGGCCATAGAGTCAATGTGGCGCAATGACGGGATGTAAAAGTCTATGTCCCAAGAGATAGAGATGGAGGTGGCATATGATGAGAAGTCCCTTAACCGTAAGAGTTTCGAATAAATTGTTATAGTGTAAAAAAACGAAATAACAAGTCATGCATCGAACTTTGGGGCCCATGATCTAGGTGATGTGACATGTGCCACATAGTTTTGGCCATGGCCACACTCGGAGCCTGAACTGTCATGGGACCACTTGGGTAAGGTGGGGGTGCCACGTGGGTGCCACATGGTAGGTCCCTTGCCTATGTGGCAAGACTTGGATGGTGAAACTTTAAAAGGGAATATCCTTTTGATGTAGGAGCCTGATCATGGTAAAATTTATATCACCTGAAATCTCTTGATGAGATGGATGCAATGATGTTGCCCAAAGTCGATTCCACTAACTTTAGGAAAGAACGAAATTTTGTAACTCCATTTTTATGACAAAACTATAAATATTGGGTTAAATTAAGTAACACTTCCCACTAGGCTTAAAAAAATCACAGAAGATAGGAGAGAGCATTACATAAATACACCTCTATGTAATAAACATATACATGTCCAACCATTAAACATGCAATTTACACTTAATATTCCCTCCTCAACCATTAAAACACACAATATAAACACTATCATAAATTAAAGAACCAAATCTACTCGTATGTATTTTTGAAAAAAAAATTAACAAAAACATAAAAGAGAAAAGAGAAAAAACTTAAATCCTATAAAATGATAAATTTTTTATTTAAAATTGTTTAAAATTGTTATCACATTATTTTAATCATAGAGCTTTTGAAATTTTCAACCTTTTCCCACTAGAGATTATGTGAAAAGCTCTAAGAGAAATATTTATGCTTTTAACATATTCCCATCGTTTAAAAAAACAAAAAACTCATTCAACAAAAATATCATTTTCCAAACTATGTTGGTGGAATAAAAAGAAATATGCTCTCGTCATATTTGACGCTTATGGTTCTCGATCAGTGTTTTAGTGTCGCAGTTGTTAATGTACAACATATAACTCAAATGCGGAAACAAATAGGTCATGTGGATGTTGATGACAATGACTTCATAGTAAATTACTAGTGATCAAATTAATTAATAGTATTGTCAAAATAAAAAATTATATTGCCCATTGCTTTGAAAATATATGACATCTAATTTTATATACGATTGCGTGGTTTATATATATATATAACTTTTCGAAATAAGTATCCGTTGGGTTGTACAGAGTTTTTTGTTTTTTTTTATTTGTTAAGTTTATTGAAAATTGTATGGAAATTATTTTACAAATTGATTAGGAAAAAATTATACATTTTTTCTCGGTGAAAATAAAAAGTAATTAAATAGAGTAAGAAAAAATTACATTTAAAAACAAAAATTAAAAATAAAATAAAAATATTTTTACTTTCAATTTCTCTAATGCCATAGTTGCATATTATACATTTAATGTAAAATTATATTAAAATATTTTAAGTTATAATCAAATCTGAAATATATTGTTTTATATTTCGTTAAATTCCACCCATTCTCTCTTATATATTGAAAAACAATTCATCAAACCTTAATTTATTTAAAAACAACCACAACCATTTAATCAATATTTAAACAACTTAAACGCCTTCCCCTTTGCCCCTTATCCTACATAAAGGGGTGCTAATATCAGATAAAATTCTTGATGTAATGAAAAGATAAGTAAAACCAAAATCACAAATAATTAGCTAATTTCACTATACACATATTTCGCTATTTCCTTTGAGTTAAACCCACACAAAGTAGGTTATGTCAGCTGGTCAGTGCAGGAGAGGACAAAGCCTGGTTGCAAAATAGACTGAAGAGGTACAGGTCCAAAACTGAAGATACTGGATATCATGACAAAGAGGAGGGCAATATGGTCTTCCTGGTTGGGAACATGGTCCCCCATTGTGCTGAAGAGGTACAGGTTCAAAAGTGAAGATACTGGATATCATGACAAAGAGGAGGGGAATATGGTCTTCCTGGTTGGGAGGTATGGTTATTCATTGTGTTGCTGCTCAGTTATAACAGAGAAATTTATGCAGTGTAGAGGATGTGGTTTAATAGTTAGGTGGGGAGATTTGTGAAAAATGTAGAGGATGTGGTTTGATGGGTAGTTGGGGAGATTTGGTCTTAACAGGTTTTGACAGATTTTATGGTCGAACCTTAAACAAGATTATTTGCACCTAAGAACTGCTCCAAGTGCAAAATTGAAAAAAAAAACTGTTCCAGGTGCTCTTCGGTTGAAAAAAAACAGAGAAATTTATAGATTGCAGTTGGGAGTGGACCTTATATGGGGCATAAGGAGACACTGGCTCTGTGGATGGCTGTTTGAGGTTGGAGAATGATCCCCTCTGTTTACCTGGAGATGTTCAGGTAACCCATGATTGTCTGATTTTCTCGAGCTGAGCAACAATTTCATTCATGTATGGTCTCTCATCCCTCTCTGAGAGCAGGCATCTGAAGGCCAATTCTGCAGCTGCAGTTACCATCACCTTCACCTTGTGATTCAGTTCAATCTCCATCTGCTTATCCACTAGTTCATGCAAAGTCCCTTCTTGGATCCTTGTTATGGCCATGTTAGCAAGGTTGATGTCCCTTGGATTTCGACTCATGTCCACAGCTAATTTACCAGTGTGCTAAAAACAAAAATTGCATTGGCTATGCCGTATTTTATAATGATGAACACAAAATATTACCCTTCAATATTTTCCTACTAGTGGCATCTGCATTCTACATGGAATTTATGTCCCCCTGTTATTTCTGTAGGTCCTTGAATCATCTATGATGCCATCCCTCTCATCCTCTAATGTACATCCTTTAATGCACAGCGTTCTTAGTATATTGTCTCGTCCTAGTTTGTACCAGAATCCATACACAAGTGTGTCAGCGGACTATTTTAATGGAAATAGTTTTTTCCTTCTCTGTAGGCTTTACTTGTAATTTTCAATTATCCAGCAACTCTGCAATTTCTTCAGTACCTTGGGAAGTTTCTTCACTGTAAATAAACGTGCATATGGTAAATCATCACCAATTCTGGTTGTTCTCCATTTTAAATTCTTGATAAGTAATCTGGTCTAACAAGGGTATTTCCTAACTTAACAAATATTTGAAATTCAAAATCATAGGAGCAGTAATAACCAAAGATATATTCGTATTTGATGTAGTGGTTTGTAACGAGATACTTCAGTGTTCGTAGATCTATAAAGAATATGAACTGATTAGTTTACAAATATGTTTTAAGTTCCAAAATACCATTCTCAATCCTGCTCTTTCTGGTTGTCGAATATCTCGTTATTGTTTTATTCAAATTTGAGATGCATGATAAACTGGGTGATATACATTCATTTTTCCTGGATGAATCAGTATGGCATCCACACAGCAGTATGGCATTCACACAGCATTTCACATGACCAGAGAATAATTAGTTTGTTCAGGCTAGGATTTGTACTTTCTTTCTTTTCAATAGATCAAAAACCTCCGAGCTCTCTCAACATATATAATCGATATCTTTCTAAATATTTCATCGTATCTGGAGACTGGTAATGCATTCCTTGAAAATGGAATCACGACACTAGAAGGTAAAAGAATCCATCTGTAGAAAAAGAAAAAGATTCGAGGAGACATTTTTTCCCGATTGCAACTCTGCTTATCTGAAGAGGTTGAAGACTGTAAAAGTTACAACACTGAAAATAACCAAATATGATATATGTTTCACACTGATTAAGAAGTAAAAGTTTATTTACAAATTATGCATATGCCGGAAGTCATATACTTCTAGATTCTAAAAAGCTTAACAATAATATATATCTAACAAATCCGTACACTTATAAACTCTGAAAGCCCAACAACAAGATTCCAATGTGAAAGCAAAGAAATGGGTAGGGCAGCAAATGACAGTTTGAAGACCCTACCTCTTTACAGAGAAATCTACAATCTAATTGAACGGGATTCTTCAATGGAAGACAATAAAGACAGTGAAGGGGTTTCAGGTGCAGAAGAGGAGAACTTGAAGGCAGAGGGAGGATTGGCCACATCGTCTCCATTACCTTCAATCATTTGAACAACCTTGCTCATACAAGGACGATCTATGTAGTTGTATTGGATACACCATAGGCCAACTTTGATGAGACTCCTAGCCTTCTCCGCATCCTCTGTTTCCATTTTTCCTTCTCTCAATCTTGTCCCCAGCTCCCCCATGTCAAGCATCTTGAAAGCCCACTGAGGAAAGTAAAACTGACTGGAATGGCTCAGGTTTCCATCAAACTTCTTTCTTCCCGCAACTATCTCTAGCAAAAGCATTCCAAAACTATAAACATCTGACTTATCAGAAAGAAGACCCAAATCTCTGTTAAACACCTCTGGCGCAGCATAACCAGGCGTCCCTCTAGCAACTGTCATTGAGATATATGGTCATCTCCCTTACCACAAAGTTTCGCCAGACCAAAATCAGAAACCTTTGGTGTGAAGTCAGCATCCAGCAAGATGTTGTGAGGTTTGATATCGAAGTGTATGATACGTTGTTGGCAATCTTCGTGTAAATATGCAATTCCACGAGCCGCACCCAGAGCAATCAAATACAATTGTTTGAACCGTAGGACTTGCTCCTCCTTTTTTCCCTCAAATATAAACTTTTCCAGAGACCCATTAGCCATGTACTCATAGACCAGTGCGCTGGTAAGGTTTTCAAAGCAATACCCCATCAGGCGAACCAAATTGACATGATGGATCCGTCCAATGGTGGCCACTTCATTCATGAATTGGCTCTCGCTGTGCCTTTTCCGATCAAGAAGCTTCACAGCCACTAGAGTGCTGTTCAGAAGCTTTCCTTTATACACCACACCAAAACCCTCTTCTCCCAACTTTTCTGCAAAGTTGTTGGTCATCCTTTTCAATTCATCGAAGGAGAATCTGGTTGGCATTTCATAAGCATATTCCTCTAAGAATTTCTCTACCTTTGAAATGGAATAGGGATGAGATTTTCTCCTCTTACTGGCACGGGCATGGTAGGTGAAGAGCACCGCTGCAATTGCTGCTGCTGCCAGAAGAGCTCCTCCAATGAAGCAACCTGCGGAGGAACGAAGTACAGATTGTTATCCTGGAAACAAAATACAAATTCATTAATTCATTTTGATATTCAATCAGAGATACGGAAATAAATAAATAAAAATAAATATGGGACAGATTGCTTCTCTATCTAGCTTATAAAGATTGCTTCTTCATTTAGCCTTTGTATTGGGCCTTTTATCTGTGGAGTTTTACAATAAATGCTTTTAGCTTCTGGACAAACTCTTCACTAAATAAGATTATCCCAAGAGCTAGATGTCAGAATACCTCCATAATTTTCACTGGTGTCTTTGAAAGCCTCACATTCTAAAATGAAATCTTTTTCTATTTCCACTTTTTCGAAAGAACAAAAAATACATACTTTTTCTTTCCACATTTTTTCCATCAAAAAACATAAACTAATTCATATTCACGAAAATAATATATTAATTTCATATTTAATATATTTATATTAACTTAATAAATGTAATAGTTATTTAAAAATATCTTAATATACAAAATAATTAGAATATTATTAAAAATTAGAAAAATACCTCTATAAAACTGCCCTTATAAATATATAAATATAATATATAAATATCATATTACTCTGATAAAAATAAAAATAAAAGTTCAGGTGTTATAAAGATGTGCAAGAATATAGATGCAAAACTGCACTTACACGTGTAAACATATAACTAATAAATATATCACTTTTCCAATACTTTCGAAAATAATTATTATTTCGTATTTATATATAAAAAAATCAAAAGTATTATTGTCATGATAAAGTCTCTTTATGGCCACACTTCGTCTGTCCACAAGTTTTCCCAAATAAACGGACCCAAACCCTCCATCCCCAACTTCGTTTTCTTCATCGAAGTAATTTGTAGCTTCACAAAGTTCTTCGTAAGAGAATATTGGCAAATTGCTTATCTTAAGCCCACTGAGACCAGTTGCTTCCTTGTACTTTCTCTTGTGTTTGCTTAAACCACTAGTAAAACCCCTGCTAAAACCACTAGTAAAACCTTTGCTAAACAGTTTTCTCTTCTTCACATAAAACTTCAAGAATATTACTATTGCCAATGTTGTCAGCACAATCCCTCCAATAAAGCAACCTGCCATTGAATGAAGTGATGGATAGTTATCCCCGAAGAAAATATTAATAAGAAAAAAATGCAAATTCACCTTGACTGAATCGGAAGAAACCATATTTACCTATTATAATTGCAATTTTGTTTTGACTTCCTCCTCCTCCTCCTCCTGTATCAATGATCCACAGTTTTTGGTAAGAGAATGCATACTTGACAAATCACTAAACAGACATACATAACATAATTTAGAGATCAGATTCATTTCGACCTCCTGGATAAGGATCCAGAGCTCTGGGTAAAGATTGCATTCCTGAAAAATTTGGAAACACATATACATAACATAGGAGTACTATCTGAAGCATCATGTTTCATCTAGAGATTGTGAGAATAATTTAGATCATGCAAAAATAGATTTAGTTTTGAGTTGTTGAATGAGAGTGTTTATTTAGAAATTGGTTCCATGTATTTAGGTTTGTTTCCTCTTCTTCAGGAAGATTAGGTGAGTGCAATCTGCTATATAAGTGTGATGTAATCGTGCAGTTGAATTCAATGATTTCAGTGAGCTTTGTCTCACGATTTTCTGTTGTATTGTGTGTTTATTTTAATTTGGTATCAGAGCAGTATAAGCTGTCTCCGGTCTTTACCAACGTCTGACAGTGTTTGGGTATTGGAGTGAGCGTTGACTCACGTTCCGCTTTCGAAACCCATTGGCGCTGCTGCGATTTCTTGCACCTTGTGAATGCCAAATCCATTCCCTTCCCGCTTCCGCTTTCACTACCTCTTTCCGAACGTGACTGGGCCTGCATTCTCCGGCTGAACTCTTGGTCTGTATTAACAGACTCTGGCAGCGCATCCGCAGTGGTATTCTTGTAGATCTGTTTTGTATCAACAACAAAAGACAATTGCCGCTGGCAGTCGTGAAGTTGAGAACTCCGTGAAGCATGAAGTGAAATTACTTCACCGCTCCTTTTAAGATCGTGTGGCTCTCAAAAAAGATCGTGTGGCAGCAGTCATTTATCACTTTGGAAGCAGTGCGGAGGAAAGCTGAAATTTCATGTGTGGTAACCGAAGTTTCAAAATAGATAAGTCAAAGCATTTTTTTTTAATTCGAGCATGAATCATATCGTTGTTATGAAAACGTGACCATTCTTTTACAAAGGTGAAAGCCATATGATATAAGAGGACGTAACTTTGGTTGAAGTTAAGGTGAAAACTTTGGTTACGTAACTTTGGTTGAAGTTAAGGTGAAAACTTTGGTTGAAGTTTTAATTACAAAAAAAAACCTTTTTAAAGGATATTATTTTTTTGGATTTTATTATATGAAGCTTGTGGCTTCATTGGTAATTTATTTGAAAATTGAATTGTTCTCATTGGGCTTTAGAATCTGGTCATTATTATTGAAATGGCGAATCCTCTTGCGGATTCATACTTAAATGAATCTACAAAACTTGACGGTGAAAATTATGTAAATTGGAAATTTAAGCTGATCACAGTACTGGAGGCATACAATCTCTGGACAATTGTTAAAGGTGATGAGCCCAAGCCTACACCTCCTGCTGCAAGTCCAGATTGGGATAAGCGAGAAATGAAAGCAAAGGTGCTGCTACGCATGTCAGTGAAGGACAATATTATTCCTCATATTCGAGACTGTGAAACTTCAAAGGCAACATGGGACACTCTCAAAGGTTTGTATGAAACTACTAATGCAAACCGTATTTTATTTTTAAAAAAAAAGCTGTTATCTATCAAAATGGAAGCCAATGAAAGCATTAGCAACTTTGTTTCCCGAATTAAAGACTTAAGTGATAAGCTTGGTGATATTGGTGAAAAAGTGTCTAGTAGCGATTTGGTTACTGTTGCTTTAAAGGGTTTAGTCCAAGACCATAAAGTCTTTATTTCAGCACTCTCAGCTAGACCAACACCTCCTACATTTGATGAATTGGCTGGAATTCTTCTTCAAGAGGAAGAGCGAATGAAAATTTTTGAAATGGAGTCAAATGGTTCTGATTTGGCTTTGACTGCAAGAGGTAAAAGATCATTTCGAGGGAGACCATGGGACAGGAACAGAGGCCGCTTTCAAGAAAGGTATAAAACCTCCTGATTCTTATGTTAGGAGAAACATTGAATGTGATTATTGTGGAAAACCTGGACATCTAGCTAAAGATTGCTATAGAAGAAAAAATCATGAATCCAATCAAAGACATAGAAGGCATAATGGAAATTTCATAAACAGAGACACCTCAGTTACTGATGGATTTAAAAATCTTAAGTTGTTTCTTTCTGATGCTGCATTGTCTGCTGAAACTGATGATGAGAATGCTTGGTTCATAGATTCCGGTGCATCGGCACATATGACTTGTAATAAAGAATGGTATGATAAATATTATGAGAAATCTGATGGCACACACATTTACCTAGGAGATGACAGGTCACTTAAAGTCCAGGGCTATGGCATAATAAATGTGTACTTACCTAATGGACAAATGAGACAGATTCATGATGTGATGTATGTACCTGCTCTCAAAAAGAATTTGATATCTGTTTCCTCTATCACTGATAATCATTTAAAAGTGGAATTTGGTAAATTGGGGTGTATTGTGAAAGATGTTCAAGACCACTACAGGGTTGTTTCCACAGGTACCAGGGTTGGAGGATTGTATAAATTGGATGTGATGATGAAGCGTCATGTTGCCTTGACATCCAAAGAGACATCAACAACAGAGTTATGGCATCACAGGTATGGGCACCTAAATTACAATGATTTATCGTTGTTGCAAAGAAAATCAATGGTTGAAGGTCTTCCTGTTATGAAGTGTGAACATTTACCATGTGAAGCTTGTGCACTTGGTAAGCAGCATAGAGAAGAGTTTCATGTTCATACCGAGAAACGACAGTATGATATACTTGAATTAATTCACACTAATGTATGTGGACCTATGCAAACTAGGTCTCTTGGTGGTGCTTCATACTTTGTTATTTTTATTGATGATAGATCTAGGTATACCTGGGTCTATTTCATTCGAAGGAAAAGTGATATATTTGAGTATTTTAAAGAGTTTCGAACTATGGTTGAAAAACAAACAGGTAAGTACATTAAAATACTCAGATCTGATCAAGGGGGTGAATATAAGTCAGGTGCATTTAACAGCTATTGTAAATCTAATGGGATTCAATAACAGTTCACAGTACCTCATACCCCTCAACAAAATGGTGTTGCTGAGCAATGGAATAGAACCTTGTTGGAATGTGCTCGCAGTATGCTTCAAGGTAAAAATATTTCTAATGGTTTATGGGCAGAAGCCATTAATACTATTGTTTATTTGAAGAATCGATGTCCCACTAAGCAATTATTTTTTCAAACTCCTTTTGAGGTTCTTCATGGTTATAAACCTGATGTCAGTCATTTAAGAGTCTTTGGATGTACTGCCTTTGCACATATTCCTAAGGCTAACAGAAGAAAGCTTGATGAAAAGTCAATCAAGTGTGTTTTTATTGGGTATTGTATAGATCAGAAAGCATATAAATTGTTTGATCCAAGTACACATAAACTGTTTGCAAGTTGAGATGTGGTGTTTCATGAGCAGGCTGATAAATGTGATACAAAGAATGATGCATGGCATATATCTAATGATGCTCATGTCAAACTTGATACTTTGGTTAAACAGGAACAGGAACAGGTACAGGTACAGGTTCAAGATCAGGATGAGAGCAGTATGAGCACATCCAGCAGCAGTGAGTCATCACGAGAGGGAGATTCACCTCAAAGCCGAAGAATCATGGATGGAACTCCAACAGGTATTGTAGCACCAAGAAGGTCAACCCGACAAAGCCAGCTTCCTGCAAGGTATAGAGATTATGCCTTGATGTCTAATATCATGAATGTTGTAGAACCAGTTGATTATGAACAAATGTTATGAATCTTAGTTCATAACTATTTAGAATAAATTCTTGTTTTATTAATTCAATTATGAATATAATTATTAGTTAAATAATTAATTAAATGAAATGAAGAGGCATCATTTTCCAAAGGACGTGTATCTCTAAATGGGCGTGGCCAGTCAAATCCTATTTAAAGGAGCACCGCCTCAGCCTTGTAATCATCATTCATCATCTTATTAATAAATATTTATCTCTCTTACATCTTGAGAAATCATCAGAAATTGCAGAAATTAACTGATTATCTAGCTACCCAGGAATCGATCATACAGGCTACACGCTTCAGTGGTATCGGAGCCCAGAGCAGCCAGTGCGGCTGTGATCAGACAGAACAGGATTAGAGCATTGCAGCAGTGTTCAATCTGTACGGCTGAATCGTACGGCTGAATTGGAATTGAGAATCAGAAAAAAAATCCTTTACGCAGCAGCATTTAACCAATCATCTGTACGGTGTACGATTGAACCGTACGATCGTTGAAAATCTGACCAATTTAAATTTCAGTACAGAATCGTACGCTGTACGGAAATTGTACGCTGTACGGAATCAGGCTGTGGAAGATCGATTTAAATTTTTTTTAAGAAACGATGGTCGAATTAAATTGGTCGATTCATATTGCCGTACAGATCGATTCATATTGCCGGACTGTTGAAAAATTGACCAATTTAAAGTGCCGTACAGAATTGTACGTCCGTACGGAATCGTACGTCCATACGGAATCAGTCGTGGAGATAATTATAAATAAATTTAAAAAAAAAATCGAAAAACATTAGTGCAGAATTGGTCGAAGTCGTTTGGGCATAAAAATTATATAATACGTAAATTATATATATGTTTTATAATTTATATAGCATATAATTATATATGTTTTATAATAGACATATATATATAATTTATAAAAACTTATAATTTTATTAAATAATAATAATAATAATAATTTAATTTATTTAATTAAATTATTAAAATTATTATTTAATTAGTTAATTAAAAAAATAAAAAAAATCGCTCCTAAGAAGAAAAAAAATAATAAAATGGCGAAGGACAATGACGATACAAAAAGGATAAATGACTGCGAAAGCAATATTGAAAAATTAACAAACAAGCAGGATGAAATGAAAAAAAGTCAGGATGAAATGGCCAAGGAAATCACAGATATAAAAGATACGCTAAAGGATATGTCAGAGAGCTTAAAAATCCTACAAGGGATTTCTCCAGATCGTGACCTCCAAAGGAATTTTCAAGGACGAATACCACAAATACAGTTTGAAGGAAGTCAATACTACACTAGATCATCAGAAGGGAATTTCCTTAGAATTAAAAGTAAATTACCTACATATGATGGTAAAGACCATCGAGGTGCCATCGTTTGGGTAAACAAAATGGAGGCCATTTTTGCAGCAAATCCACCATTAGGTTCGCAAGAAAAAGTCATAACAGCATCCAACTCCTTGGAAGGAGAAGCATATGACTGGTATATGTGGTGGTCCCCTAGGTGTAGTGGTCTTACATACACTTGGGAAAATTTAAAAAACTCTCTGTTGAAAAGATTTCATGATGAGGGAGAGGATGATGTATATGAGAGATTTGTTCACCTCAGGCAGAAAGGATCGGTGAGTGAATACACTCACGAATGGGAAGTATTAGCAGTAAGGCAAAGAGGATTTTCAGACGAAGAACTATTGAAAATGTATCGTTGTGGCTTCAAAGACTACATTCGGGAAGAGTTAAAATTGTATAAACCCGATACTGTTGATGAAGCCAGACATGCTGCCATAATTATTGAACGAAAATATAAAGTTCATAGAAACCCATATGCTAATAATGAGAGGGCTGTTAGTTATGCTAAGGGGAAATCAGGTAAAACACCCATGGAGAATTCATCAAAATACATTCCCCCACCAATGCGCGATGAAGGAAAACAACCAACTAATGTTGAAAGGAAAAAAGAAGGGAAATGTTGGAAGTGTGGAGATAAATATTTCGCAGGACATAAATGTGCAAACCAAAAACTTTATAATTGTGAAGCAGAAAAAGATGGGGATTCACAAGAAAATAGCACTGACAAGGAGAGCAATGAAGAAAGTGAAAATTCAAATACTGAACAAGATGAAGATATTCCACGAATCTCGCTCGCAGCCATCACAGGAATAGCTCAACCACAAACATTAAAACTTAAAGGTCACATTAAGAAGCAGAATGTTATAGTCCTAATAGACTCTGGGAGTACACACAACTTTGTGGATGTTAATGTTGCAAAGAGACTAAACATTTTTGCTTACCCTGTAGCAAACTTAAAAGTAATGGTAGCAGATGGCCAACGAATAGATGGAGTAGGCAAGTGCCATAAGGTTAAGTTACAATTGAGTGAATATGAGACAGAAACTAGTTTTTATACGGTTCCCCTAGGGGGAGTAGATGTCGTTTTAGGGATAGAATGGTTGCGGACATTAGGTACATACTCAGCAAATCACATAAAGCAATTTATTAAGTTTAAAATGGATGGAAGAAGATACAAGTTAATGGGGTTCCATGCCCCACCCACTCAAGTTGTCTCTGCTCAACAAATGAAAAAACTCATTCGCAAGGGAGCTCCGGCATTTTTGGCACAATGTCAACAATTGGAGTTACTATCGATGGAAGGGGACTCACAATCCATGGAAATTTCATCTTTAATCCAAAAATACAAGACGGTTTTCCAAGACTTACCAATGGAGTTACCCCCTAAAAGGAAGATCGAACACATTATCGAGATTAAACCAGACTCTACACCAGTAAATGTCAAACCATATCGTTACCCACATCATCACAAAACAGAGATAGAACGATTAATACAAGACTTGTTGGAGCATGGGATCATAACAAAGAGTAGAAGCCCGTATGCTGCTCCAGTGGTGTTAGTTAGGAAGAAAGATGGATCTTTTCGACTATGTATAGATTATAGAGGATTGAATAAAATCACGATTAAACATAAGTTTCCAATTCCATTCATTGATGAGATGTTGGATGAGTTACATGGTGCAGAATATTTTTCAAAATTAGATTTAAGATCAGGATATTACCAAATACGGGTAAGACTAGAAGACGTCGAGAAAACAACGTTCCGAACCCATGAAGGACATTATGAGTTCAAAGTCATGCCGTTTGGACTAACAAATGCACCAGCGACTTTCCAAGCTACCATGAATGATCTCTTCCACCCATATTTGCGGAAGTTTGTATTAGTTTTTTTTGACGATATCCTCGTTTATAGCAAGACGTGGAAGGAACATCTCAAACATTTGGAGACGGTACTATCGGTGTTAGAAAAGAATCAATTTTATGCTAAGTTGTCAAAGTGCACCTTCGGGCAAAAGGAAGTTGAATATCTTGGACATGTTATATCTAGGGAGGGAGTCAAAGTAGACCCCAACAAAATTAAGGCAATCAGAGAATGGCCTAGACCCAAGAACATATCGAAGCTAAGAGGATTTCTAGGTCTCACTGGTTATTATAGAAGGTTTATAAAAAATTACGCACAATTGACAACACCCCTGACTAATTTACTAAAAAAGAATGCGTTTCAATGGGATAATCAAGCAGATAAGTGTTTTGAGAAATTAAAAGAAGTGATGTCAACCACACCGGTACGTGCAACACCTGACTTTTCCAAATCATTTGTAGTTGAATGTGATGCTTCGGGTTTCGGAATTGGAGCTGTATTAATGCAGGATAACCATCCTATAGCATTCGAAAGTCGCAAACTGAATAAACGAGAAGGGCTAAAATCAACATACCAAAAGGAAATGCTAGCCATCATACATGCATTAACTAAGTGGCGCCAATACTTGCTTGGAAGTAAATTTTCAATTCGAACTGACCACAATAATCTGCAATTCTTACTTCAGCAAAAGACTTTGTCAACAGAGCAACAGAAATGGATGGAGAAGTTGTCAGCATTCGATTTGGAAATATTACACAAAAAAGGGAAGGAAAATGTCGTCGCAGATGCTCTTTCACGTAAAGATGACGACCACACCACTTGTGCCGCCATGGTTGTTGTTCCAGATTGGTTGGATGAAATAAGAGCTGAATATGCCAAGGATGAAGAATGTGACACTATGATTAAGAATATCAGTCAATATGTCAATTTTGAATGGAAGAATGACATCCTATGGTATAAGAATAGAATTTATCTAACACCAGCATCTAAATTTAAGTCAAAAATCTTAAAGGAATCACACAGTTCACCAGCTGCTGGGCATGTTGGTTTCTATAAAACTTACTATAACATTCGACAGTCATTCTATTGGAAGGGCATGAGCAAGGAGATTCAGAAATATGTTGCTGAATGTGATGTTTGCCAAAGAAATAAAAGTGAGAACATTCCAACACCAGGTCTGTTACACCCCTTACATATACCAGATCAAAAATGGGAAGAGATCTCGATGGATTTTATAGAAGGATTACCTGTATCAGACGGCAAGGATAAGATATTTGTCGTAGTAGATAGGCTTACAAAGTATGCCCATTTTATGGCTATTAAAAAAACTGACACAACTAAGCAAATTGCAGAGACATTTTGTAAAAACATATACAAATTACATGGGTTTCCCAAGATCATAGTCAGTGATCGTGATGCTAGGTGGAAATTTCTGGAAAGAATTCTTCCATCAGGTAGGAATATCCCTCAACATGAGTACAGCCTATCACCCCCAGACAGATGGGCAGATTGAAGTGGTAAATAAATGTTTAGAAATGTATCTCCGTTGTTTTGTCACTGACAAACAAAGTAGGTGGACCCAATGGCTACATCTGGCAGAGTGGTGGTATAATACCACCTACCATATGTCGGCAAAAATGACGCCTTTCCAAGCTCTTTATGGTTATGAACCACCAAAATGGAAGGATTTTGCACTTCTTAATTCTAAAGTTCCAGCCGTAAAAAATCACTTAGAAGAAAACCAAAGAATCATCAATTTATTAAAAGAAAATCTAACCCTGGCACGTAATAGAATGAAACAACAAGCCGATCAACATCGCACTGAAAGAGAATTTGAAGTAGGAGATTGGGTTTTTGTTAGGCTTCAACCTTACAAGCAATTGTCGTTAAAACAACAAGGAAAAAACAAACTGTCTCCAAAATATTATGGGCCGTATCAAATAGTTAAGAAGATCAGTCCTGTAGCTTATGGATTAAAGTTACCCGAGAAGTGTCGAATCCATAGTACTTTTCATGTATCAAATCTCAAAAAAGTACTAGGGCAGAACCAGATAGCCCAAACAGAAATACCAGAGACTGATGAAGAAGGAAGAATAATCCTAGAACCAGAGGGCATACTTGCTACACGGGAAAATGTTTTGTGGTCAAAGACAATAAAGGAATACCTCATTAAATGGAAAAGGCTACCTGAGGAAGATTCATCCTGGGAGTCAGAACGTTTCATTCAACAACACCCAAGTTTACCTATGCTTTGAGGACAAAGCATCTTAAGGGGAAGGCAATGTTATGAATCTTAGTTCATAACTATTTAGAATAAATTCTTGTTTTATTAATTCAATTATGAATATAATTATTAGTTAAATAATTAATTAAATGAAATGAAGAGGCATCATTTTCCAAAGGACGTGTCTCTCTAAATGGGCGTGGCCAGTCAACTCCTATTTAAAGGAGCACCGCCTCGGCCTTGCCTTAATCATCATTCATCATCTTATTAATAAATATTTATCTCTCTTCACATCTTGAGAAATCATCGGAAATTGCGAGAAATTCCTTGATTATCTAGGCGCGGGAATCGATCACTCCCAATTCTGCTTCCAACAAGCTAAAGAACATGAACAATGGAGAAATGCTATGAATGATGAATATGCCTCTCTTATGAAAAATCAAACATGGGAATTAGTGGAACTCCCTGAAAACAAAGTTCCAATTGGAAGCAAATGGTTGTATAAATCTAAATTTAAAGCAGATGGTAGCATTGATAAATTTAAGGCAAGATTAGTTGCAAAAGGATATGCTCAACAGGGGGGAATTGATTATGAAGATACTTTTGCACCAGTAGCTAAATTGAATACAATTAGATTACTGATTGCCTTAGCTACAAAACATAATTGGAATATACATCAATTGGATGTCAAATATGCTTTTCTAAATGGTGATTTAAAGGAAGAAGTTTATTTGGTTCAACCTGAAGGGTTTGTCAAACAGGGACAGGAGCATCTAGTCTGCAGGTTAAGAAAAGCCTTATATGGTTTGAAACAGGCACCAAGATCATGGTATGTAAAGATTGATACCTTCTTTCTTCAGAATGGATTTGTGAAAAGAAAAAATGATCCTAACTTGTATGTTAAGAAAGATGAAAAAGGAAATGTTGCTTTAATATCTTTGTATGTGGATGATCTCATTATCACAGGCAGTGCTTGCAAGTTAATTGAAGAAATTAAAGTTCAGTTGTCGCAGGAATTTGAAATGAAAGATTTGGGTGAATTGCATTACTGTTTAGGAATTGAGGTATGGAGAGAGCTTGGTAAAACATTGATCACTCAAAGCAAATATACAAAGGAAATTCTTAAAAAGTTCAATATGAGTGATTGCAAAGCTATGTCAACTCCCTTAGAACAGAATGCAAAGTTGTACAGAGAAGATGGAACTAAAGAGGTAGATGGAACATTATATCGTCAGTTGGTGGGAAGTCTGAACTATCTCACCACTACCAGACCAGACATTGCATACTCAGTCAGTATCCTTAGTCAATTCATGGCTAAGCCTTCAGGAAATCACTGGAATGCTGCAAAGAAAGTTCTCTGATACTTAAAAGGAACATTGAATTTAGGTATTATGTATACTGATGAATCTGATGTTGCACTGACAGGTTTTTCTGATTCAGATTGGGCAGGAAATCCAGATGACAGACGATCTACCTTTGGCTATGCATTTCATATAGGATCAGGGGTTGTATCTTGGAGTAGTAAGAAACAACCAACTGTTTCTTTATCATCAACAGAATCTGAGTACAAAGCTTTGACCAATGCCACCTGTGAAGCTATTTGGTTGCGGAGAATTCTTGCAGATCTTGAAGAGGCACAAAGTGGTTCAACATGCATCAATTGTGATAATCAGGGTGCTATCAAATTAGCACATAATCCAATTTACCATGCTAGAACAAAACATGTTGAGTTACAATGCCACTTTGTACGTGAGAAAATTGAGTCAAATGAAATTGAATTAATATTTTGTAATACCAAGGATAATATGGCTGATATATTTACTAAGCCTCTTGGTAAAATCAAATTTGAAGTTTTTAGAAGTCAATTAGGTATTGTAGAAAATCCATTTCTCCATTAAGGGAGGATGTGAGAATAATCTAGATCATGCAGAAATAGATTTAGTTTTGAGTTGTTGAACGAGAGTGTTTATTTAGAAATTGGTTCCATGTATTTAGGTTTGTTTCCTCTTCTTCAAGAAGATTAGGTGAGTGCAATCTGCTATATAAGTGTGATGTAATCGTGCAGTTGAATTCAATGATTTTTCAGTGAGCTACATATCGATTCTCTGATGTATTGTATATTTATTTTAATTGGAATAAAGAAGTATACATAACATATTGCTATCTAATCATTTTTTTTCATCAAACAGAGCTTTAGGAAAAGATTGCATCCCTGACAAATTTGGAAACACATATACATAAAATAAGAATACTATCTGAAGCATCGTGTTTCATCTAGAGAGAGACAATTAGGGATAACATATTGCTATCTAAGCAAATTTTTCATCAAACAGAGGTGAGATCTATTGTACTGTTTATATATTAATACCATGGAAATGATAATAATCATTGCAAAATATATCTATCGCGCAGTTCAATCTGTCTTTATAAATATTAAAACAATGAGATATTTACATTTGGAAATAAGAAGTATATGTATACAATTGTTTTTTATCCTTTTTAGTTTGTAGATTGTTGATATTTTTTTGTGTATTTTACTGGATACAGAGTGGACGCTCCACCTCTAGTAGGTTGAATTTTTTTTCTGTATTTTACTATGTACAAAGTGGAGTGGAGAAAATTATGTGTTTCTGATAATAGGTGGAGAATTTCATATATTTTACACATTAAAATCCACCCACCATCATCCTAAACATTATGTGTTTCTGATGATGGGTAAAACCTTATGTTATGTGTTTCTGATGATGGATAGGGCGGGTAAAATGGCTACTGGAAACCCAGACGGTTTCATATACAGGAAAAGGGCCCAAAGGGCCCAAATACATCAACTAGATCAAAAAACAATTTGTATCAAAAAACAATCTGCTTCATAGGTTTAACTTTGTGGACTTTGAAATAATTTTTTTCTTTCCTTTTTCTATATTTTACATATCACGGAAAAAGATCATTAATATGTTTATTTGGTTTCATGAATGTGTAAAATCCAGAATTTTTTTTTAATCTTGTTTCATAAACGCTTTTATAAATCAAATAAAATTTTCAAAATATTATTGAAATTATAAATTTTAATTATTTAATATCATAATTTATTTATTTATAATGAGAATAATATCAAAAATATCATAATTACAAGTATCAGAATTGAGATAAAACTGCATATATGTTTGCTAAATCTCTGGTAGACTAAAACTCCTAATATGGATGTTTGTTGAGTCTTTGCTAGGCTAAAACTCCTAATATTGATGGTTATTATACCATGAACTCATACAAATGAAAAGAAATGAAAAGCCTGAGTTTTGTAATCAAATTTGTTGAAGCTTTATGGAATACTTACCATGGCATTTTTCAGGATGCGATGTGCCATCTAGACAATAACAAAGAAATTGATTCGATTTATTAAAACCGCAACTCCCGTCACTTAACAAACAAGCCGCACAGTTGTGATATCTGTAGGGGTCGACATGCCATTGTATCTCAAAACCCTGCCCTAGGAATGTCTCATTTATGGAATGATTGGACCGCAGAAGCTCCTCCTTAATGGGCAGCTGAAGATGCGTTTTACAGAGAAGTGTCCTTTTGAAGTCCTCTGAGCTCAAACTGTAGTACCAAATGTTACCACATAAACTCAACTTCGGTATCTTACCCTTGTGATCCTTCTCCAACATTTTATTTTTATCGCAGTCCCTCCAAAACGTAAGATTGTTATATCCATGGACCATTTGGAAATATTTATGGCCATACCACCATGACTGAGTGTAATTATCTAGAATTTTGCATTTATCGGCGCTCCAGAGATTGTCATGAGCGATTGCGATGCTAAGATTCAAGCTATTCTTATCCAAAACAGCGGGATCTAATATGTGATATATATTTCCACTGATATTAAGCAAAGGGGAACCACTTGGATCACAGTCAAGCTGAAAATCAGGGTCACCACAGCCGCTGTCTCTTTTTCCAAATGGGTAGCTCAAATAAAACTCTCCGCATTTATTCAGAGAACCACAATTCTTCCATTTAATGGGGATACATGATATTGAGGAGCAGCAGGAGAGGAGGAGCAGAGCAAAAACACTAAGGCGCAGGGGAGGAATTAGAGGCATTGCATTCAATTGGGAAGAGCAAAACGTGTTCTGCACTGCTCGATTTACATTTTTATAAATATCCGTGAGACTGGCCACAAGGGGTTGTCCAAATAAATCGGGAATGGAAGCGTGTGGACCTGGAATAAGCGGCATTCATTTAATTTTGCCTCTTCTCTTTATTTTTTATTTCTTGACCAGATGAGTGGTCTGTGAAGATGAGTGGTTTGTGAAAATCGATTGAGATTTTATTATTATAATAAAATTTAGTGTTGAAAGGAACTAGAATGATCTGTTTGAATAATGATTTGAACAATAAAAATAATCGTGATAATCTTGATTGAAGAAATATCTTAGAAACTCGACGATACGATTGTTCTCGAACGACCAAAAATGAGGCATAGACCAAGGCAATAGGTCATGTACATTTTGGAAAACTTTATGGAATAGATAGACTTTGTAATTATAAAAAAAATTTGGTGATTAGGTTGAGGTAGAGATTAGTTAGTTAATTGGATGGAAGAAGAATAATCTACTTAATAGGAGGTTTATTAGGCGGATTGTGTAAGTCAAGTTTGGATGTCTTTTAGGTAGTTGAATGGTCCAAAAATGACTTTTATTCTCAACTCCTATCATGGATACCAACTAATCTACCTGCACTTCATTCATAATTATATTATGAAAATTTTGATGATACAATTGCATGTGTCCAAACTTTTTTAATGATGCTTCAAAAACTATTAAAAAAAACCAGATTAATCGGTGTTGAAATTCTTCACACCATAGTTTAAAGAAGTAATAAAATGGTTCAGAATCTGGTAGAGATTTTGAAAAAATCCGGCAAAGATTTTATCAGAATCTTGTTTTCAGTTGTTAAACTTCAGTATTTTGGGTGCCCTAAGAGTTTTTGAGAGCGCTGAATCCATTTCCACTATTTCCAAACACTGCAACTACCTGATTTTTAAAATTTTATTTTACCAAATTCTAGCAAAAAAAACTACCATCCAAACTATTCCGTACCATGGATAGACAACTTCATTCTTCACTGCTCAGAGATACGGCAGCTTCTCTTCTTGAAAATGGGAATTATGCGGTGGCTAGAGCCGATTGTAAGCCATGGTAAGCCATGAATGACTTTAAGGCACTTGGTCAGGGGTCGAATCCAATCCGGCAATCTCAATGTGAAAAGACAAATACATCAAGAGACTGTGGCAATAACCAATCAATGCTTTCCGCTAAAATTGGGCCCACGTTGTTTGTTTTCCGTGCTCACATTAACATCTAATATTTACAGGCCCGTCACCCTCTCACGCCATAAAGGAATATTTTTTTTTTTTTTTTTTAAATAGCTTTTTTTGGGTTTAAAGTTATGTTTACGCATAAAATATAAAATATACAGATCACCTGTGTTTGAATTTAGCAATTTATAATTTTTCTGATTTTGATTACTTAGTTATAGGGATTACATTTTAACATTATAATTTGATTTAGCATAAATTATTAGCATTTTGTTGTCGGTGTCACGAGATCTGTGGTGTTTGGGTTTCATTATATATAAAATTTGAATTAGAGATAGAGTTGTTAGATTTTTCATTTAAAATAATAATAATATTAAAATTATATATATATTTTTTGGAAAAATTATTAATTTTAAGAATAAGATTTATTAAAAAATTATATTTTTTATAATTATCAAGTAGTAAGTAGATATTAAGTCGATATTAAAACAAGTTAAGATAATTTTTTATAAATTATTTAACATTATAATTTATTTAACAATATATTTTTGTTTATAAGTAACCAATTTGAGATTTAAAATTCAAATGTTTATCATAATTTTGAAGTATTGTTATAAAATTAAGGGAAAAAAAAAAGTAATCATAAAGTTTATTAAATAAATTATTATTTATATTCTCCTTCATATTAATTAACATTAATTAATTAATTTATTGTTAATTATAAATGTCTCTTAAATATTAAGTTCACATTTAAATAATGGATAAAATTAAAATAGATCCATATTATTCACAAAAATGTATATATAAGTATATTGTCTTGACCCTTGGTTTCATATTCTAAGAGGTCTTTTGCACTTTCATGACTATTGTATTTCTTACACACCAACCTTTACAGATTAGGTGTCCAAAATCTCCCCCCTTAATTTGAAGGGGTGCATATGAGTTCAAGAAGAGAGTTAAAGTGAAAAAATGCATGGCAACCAATGGCGAGATTTGATCTCTAAAATGGTGGTTTTTAAGGAAAATCAAAAACCAAAAGACATGGGAGAACTCGAGGTCTCAAACACTGGTGGTTTAAGGCTGACCCCCAACTCTGGAATTAAAGCTTGATACACTTTTTGGAATAATTCCAAATATGGCTAGAAGTTGAAGGCTTATACTAGTGGAAATGCTCCTTGATGTTGATTTAAAGTTAAGCATAAAATAAATTCTTTTGCAAGTGGTAGTTTAAGAAAAACCACCTTTAGACGAAATTTGTGGTCTAAAAGGAGTTTCCTAAGGAATATTATAAAATAATAGTGGAAATAATAAAATAAGATTATATTATATTATTAAATTTTAGAGGGAAAAGGGAGAAAACTAATTTTTCAACTTGTATTTTCTTATCTCCCTACAATTTTACTCAAATTTCAAGCGTGAGCACTCGTTCAATGTATAATTAATTCCTCACCCAAGGAGTACCTATGTTGCATACTTTCAATGGACACTGCTACGCAAAAAATGAGAAATACTTCAAAAAATGTGACTGCAATCACAATTTTTTTTATGTATTTCTCATTTTTCGTGTAGCAGGGTCTGTCAAAATTATGCAACATTAGTACTCCTTGGATGAAGAATTAAATTTTGCATCCAACGAGTGCTCTTACTCAAAAGTTGAGTAAAACCATAGGGAGATAAGCTGAAAATCTGAGTTGAAAAAGTAGTTTTTTTATTATTATTATATATTTTTACTTTTTTGCTTCAAAAATGGTGAATCGTACCCCATGGTTGAAATCATCATCTTGAATCCTATTGGTTCTTATAAAATTGATTTTGGTTGTACCATTTTTGTTTTAAGGCCCATTTTTTACCTCAAAAATTTTACCTCAAAATTTCTTTAATGAAACTAAAAGCATCCTCATGGGGCATGACTCTGTCTATGACTACAACTCTAAATCTGGCAAGGGTTGAGTCTGGCTCTAAGTTTTGAAAACTAACTTCGGTTTAGGCTATAGCTTAGGCTCACTTGATTGGGCTTCAAATATGGTAACTTTTCCCTGTCAGATTCAAAGTGAGAAGATAAAGAAAAGTCAGTTACAAGATGTGTCAATACTCGAGAATAAGCTCTGAAATATGACCAAAATATCTTCTTGGTTATTGAATCTCATTACCAAGAAGCAATCCATCTAAGGTGAATCTTCATTCTTGCAGGAGACTTGTTTCTGGAACATATGTTTCAGTGATGTGTAGTTTTACCACAATGTTCACACAGACGAAGATCAAAACACTTACCTTTCACATGGCCAACCCGATCACAATGTTATCATTTGACAGTCTAAGGTCATGGAAGAGGAGTAGGAACATGTAAACATGAACCATCCTAAAGAAACATCATTTTCATATCCAAGACCAATTTTGTTCTGGCTGTTGATAAGCTCTTCCCAATCTTTGATGATGAGCTTGGGAAGTGCAACCTGAACCACTACATCTTTATGCAAATTTACTCCTAAAATTGGCATTTGATGTGATCAAATTCAACACCACTGATTTGATCAATCTCTGATTATTAATGGGAGTTTGTCTCAAACTCAAATTGGAAATTGTTCTGAACAAAAACCAATTCAAATGACGACCCTTTTGTTGTAACTCATCTTGTTGTACCTGAGATTCAAGCTGCAAAAATTCAATCTTGTCTTGTAAATTTTTGAAATAGGTTGAATGTCAAAAAGAGTGTCCTCATTTATTTTTACTATATCACGAATGGCAGGGTGTATCAGAGTTTTTAGGAACTCTAATGCTTCAATAATTCGAGTCATTTTCTCAGTAAAAATAAAGGCTCGACAAATAAAGGGAGTCAATTCAACTATAAATTCACCCATCCATAGTATGTGGTCATACAATTTGACAATATCACATGAATGTGATTTCCTTTGTGATTAGGTGCTTAGTGTAAAACCTCAAAAATGAAAGTGATCATAATTGATTGGAAACTGAACGGCAGCGAAGAGCTCGTCTCCAGGAATCCGACGCAATTCGTTTCGTTGAAAATGAAGTCTGGATGAAGAAGATAAAGCTTGTTGTTCGTTTTCCTAAGCAACTAAAAATTTTGTAGAACAGTGACAGGTTGATGACATGGCAGTCCAGTCAGCATATAGGGTACATTTTGGGAATATTCTTTATTTTTTCCCAATGACACTGTGACAAGTGTCATACCAGGATTCGCCAAATTGGTTTAAAGGTGAATTTTTTTTTACAATTTTCTCCTAAGGTTGAATGAGTATTTTTTTTTATGGTTTGAGACAACCCAACCAGAGGCTGACACGTGGTGTAGCCAAGGTCCGCCACGTGCCCCCTCTGATCGAATCTCTCCAATGGTCAAATTTCATTTCTATGGGAAATCAAAATTATATTTTTATCCAAGGTCCAATGGGTAATATTTCCAAACTCCAAAGTTTTATTGAATTCCAAATGTTGGGTTTAATACATTTATATGGTGGCACATTTTTCATACAAACCCAAGGTTCGAACCATATCTTATATGGTCAAAATCATATCAAAGTCTGATGGAAAATTATATTGCAAGGTTCAAAGGTGGGCAGATTGATTTAATTCAAAGGTTCAAACCATATGGTATGAGGGCGCATATTTTAATTCTAATGTTTTGGCGCATATAGTAATTCAGAGAAAAATTCGTGATCAGATTGGCGGAGGTCGGGGACAACCTCACGACCTCCCCCGCACCAATGCACCGGCCGACCACCATACCACCATATTAGTGCTTGTTATATATGGCTCTCGACACATATTTGAAGTTCAAAGAATGATCTGACGGGGGTATGGAGGGGGCTAGCCCTCTAGGTCATCCCCTTCCCATAAGACCATCCACCATAACCAACAGCGCAGAATTTTTATTGAGCGTGGAGTTAAGGGTTAATACGGGGTTAATTACCCCTCAAACCAAGGATTGTGTGCTAATACAGGATTTGTTGTAAACACGCTTATGCGTTATAATCTCAAGCTTATCAGCCCTCAATTACCGTTTAACTTTAATTAAATCAGAGTTAACTTTGGTGTTCTTTTCGACAGTTCTGCCATTTTAGGAGCTGCCCCTAAATTTGGCGCTCTTAACTGGAGTCTTCTTGAGATTTGGAGGAGATTTCCTAGGAAAATTTGTTTTGACCATATCTGGAGCAATTTTTGACCAAATTAGGAGAAGGAAGAGTCATTTCTAATAGATTTGGACATTCTAGACTGATTGAAGCAGGTTTCAGGAGCTGTAGGTGAATGTAAACAACATTTTTTTCACTTTTTAGCTAATACAGAGGCCCAAGCCATGGAAGCTGGACCAAGGAGATGTAGCCCAGGAGGGGTGAACTCCTTCATCAAAAATCTGTGTTGATGGATCAATTGTGATGGTTTTCTATACTTGTTTTTGCTGTTGTTCAACATTTTTTATTCATGCTTTATGGTCTTGAATTCACTCATAAAACTCAATTAATTTACCTATTTGGCACTCATAAATACCAAGGGAACCTATGTACATCAAGAATAAGATCAAAAAATAAATTTTAAATCTGAAGATGAAATTAGCACAACAAAACTAACATCCATACTCAGAGCACTTTGACACTTCAATTTGCAAACCCACTTAGGAGATATTCACCCCAAAGGCATGGGAGGAAGTTCATAAATAAACAATGAATTATCAAACTAATGTTATAATTGAGATTGCAAGGCTAAATACAACATAGTGCTAATGATGCATTCAATTCCTTTAATTCTAACGCATGGTCGACAAAGAAAAGGATTGCTGTGATGGGGAAATATGAGAAACACTAGATTTTCTGGCACTTGGTGCACCTACTTGGTGTGGTAGAAGATTAATCCATGAGCCATAGACATTAGGCCAATGCAATAAATATTACTAAAATTTGTTGCAATATTGATTATTTCAAAGCATTAGAGAGTCTTCAATTATGTATTTCATTGTTGGTATTCCTCCTCCTTAGTTAACCTTTTGAACTTGTGACATCACTTATGATGGGGGAAGATAGGACACAAATAATATAATCACCCTGTAGAAGTGTAGTTTTGTATGGTACCAATGGATATGGTTGTAATAAGAAAATCTTTATTATCAACTAAGGAGGTAGTATCGAATCTCAAAATGAAGTTTGCAGGTGAGGCTTCTATCATCTGACCAGTAGAGGCCACAGAGAGTCAATCATTTTTCTTCTCAAATATCGATCAAGTTCTCTTGTTTATTGTGGATATAATCCATTTATTTTCCCACAATCTGTGATTACCATTTCAAGACATTGGCTGGAAAGTTGAGGCTCAACCTAGGAAAGGGTCACTTTGAGATTGATTTTAATGCAACTAGAGCACTATTTTGGCAGTTGTAACAACAAGTTGGCCACAATAAATGGTATATGGTTGAACAATATTGTAAGAATCAAACCTCAAATACGAAGACTGGTTCCAGTCATATTAAGAGGGATGGTGTCTTTAGATATTAAGAAATTTGAAACTTTCTACACTTAAAGGGACACAACCTTGAATATTTTAGTGCCTGAATTTCCCATCGCTAGGGATATAGATATACCCCAATGTTTGGATTCAAAAATTGACATTGCTTTTCTTTCAATACATTGTTGTTTTTCCACATTTCTCATGGTTTGATAGTCCACAAACAGATCAATGTCGTTCACCTACATTTTTCATATGTTTCTGTGAGCTAACAAATTCTTCTAAGAGAAATTGAATATTATCGTAGGGCAAGAGAATAAAAAATGAAATGGAGTCCTGAAAAACACTCCCTATTTTTTTTAGAGGCCCATTCTTTTCTTGTACGTGACAGGGGAGTGAAAAATCGACAGAGATAGTAGGTTAGTGTGGGTTAGAAACGATCAAGGGTAGAGAAATGACCCGAGACATCGCTGAGGAAGGCCAGAATTGAGCAAGGGAAGATATCATAGGCCTGGCCCTGAGATGCACAGAGAGATGGAAGAGAATAAGGTGTTACCTCATCTCATGAGAGGTCATAGAATGGTGGAAAAAATTAGAGGAGCAGGTTGGAGTAGATAGAGAACGAAACAAATTAATAGAAAATGCAACTAAAATTTTGCTAAGAGGAGATTCCAAATTGCAAACTTACATGAAAAATAATGACAGAGTCTTAAAGGGACAAACTTGCACCAATATCAAGTTCAACAAATGAAAAATTCCGCAAAATTAGTGGTTGGAGAAGGCCACACATGATGGATAAAACTTGATCAAGGAAGGAGTATGCCTACTTTTGATACCATGTTAAACACCACAAAAATAATGGACAAAATTTAGATAATTGTGGAATTCCATATCCACCATAACACTTAAATTGTGAAAAGAGAAAGGGATCCAACAAGAATTTTTCTAATTTCACCTACAAGGTTTATAATTATGAGTTTGGCTCCATGCTTTCTCAGAAGCTAAATGATGGATTACTAGTAATAATTGATGAGTTTAAAGGGCACTAATATTTTTTTTTGTTCGTTGATCCATACACCCCTCCTTTTGTTGGATTTGGTACGTTTTTATGCAATACCTACACAAGTGTCCACTACAACTATGGAATTTTAAACAAATTGAATGTACTTTTTTACTTCCAAACTTGAACATAGTACTTCTAAAAATCATGGGCTTGAGTGAATTTAGTTGCACTAAAAGATTCCCATAAAAGAGGAATTTGTTGTTCTTTTAAGGGATGATTCTTTCATGGGAGTCATTTCTCCATGTTTGGATGTTCACATGCCATCCTCTATTATTGATTCATGTCACTTCACTATGTTTGGGAATTGCATTTCATCACATCATCTGACATTGAAAAACATATTAGATTTTTAATCCCCCTTCATGTTATTACAACCTTTATACCAGAGTATGAGCACTGAAAATCATCAACAAGAATTTTCATGCCTTGCATAGAATGGTAAAACATGGAGAATCTTGATTTGTGTATTGAAATGGGAATGAAGTCTACCAAGCTAGGTATTTGGATAAGAAGAGTAGACCCAACATATCTAAGTGAGATTCTTGAGAATGTCAAATATTTTCCTTAGTTGTGATGTATATTATATTTCTCATGTTGGCCCTATACCTTTTAGTTATTATTATCATATTAATTTTAACTATCTTAGGAATAATAGCAAGCACGCTCATGTCAATGTTCCCACTAATAATGGAAAAAAGGTTGGATCCAACTTGAAACATAGTTCTTTGATTTCTAGCAACCCTCAAGGGTTATTGCCATTCCTTGCCTATCCTTCCTCGATATTTTTTCATAATTTACTTGGGTCTTATAGGTATACCATATTTATCAATTCATGCCCATATATGTGTATGCATCATAGCAAATCACGCATCATGAAGAATTTTTTTGGAGCCACATTTGTGGTAGAAAGAGCCTGACTTCACAATGCCTTGTTATTATTTGCCTTCATGTATTCTTGTACTTTTTCCTTTGGTCTCCCAATACAATTTAAAATCATCCATATCTCTCAAGAAAAGATCCAATCCACATCACTAACTAGACATATGTGGTGAAAAGGACGAAAAAACTTCATCATATGCTTTAACCACACTCACGTAATTGGATGTTGTTGTATATGGTGCTAAATAACATTAACAAATTTTCATAACATATATTTGGTATGGGGATGTGTACCAAGGTGATTCATTGTTTTTCCTTTGCCCAGGTGGATATTGGTGTCCAAATGCCTATTCCACTTGGATCCCCACCATTATTTCTTTCAGTTTCCTTAATTGTAATATAGTTTCAGTTTCCTTAATTGAAGCACAATTTACTATTTTTGGTAACTTTTCGAGTCCTTAACTTTCAGAGCCGTATTGAGGCCCTATACGACATTTCTTTGGAAAAAAAGAAAACATGAGTCTTATTATTGCAGTCGAAAGTTTTATTCCTCATATAGATATTTCTAATGAGGTATCATATGCATCAAACATAGATCGTATGTCAAAGTTACGACCCCAGGAAGTTGATGTACCAATTTACCCCAACGAGGCCCACAGTTTTGATGCTTCATCTCCTAGGGTTAGGTTTTTGGATTTTTAGGGTTTTCCCTTGTTTCTAAATAATAAATTGGCCTTCGAGCCTCATTGTAACACAGTTCAGAGGCATGTAGCCTCCACATATCTTCTCAAAGATAAGCTACCATTTCCCGAGCTAGTTTATTTCCATGTTTTATGTAAGTATTTTTCAATTCTTTGATATTAATGAAATGGAGATTTATTTTTGCTTCATCTCTGTGTTTATGTTTATATCTTTATTTTGTTGTGTTCCTCCATAAACCTAGATCAGTGATATTACATCAGTTTGATTTGTCTCTATTTTTCTTTTCATGTCCCCAACAAAGCTGGGGTATAAGGAGTTAGGGCTCCAACTGGTTGAGCCTTTACAATACGAGTCTCGTAAACCCCAATTTCCTCCCATGGCGAAAGGAAAAAAAGACGAGTAAGTAGGATATCCTTTCAAAATGTTTCTCGAAGAATCCCTCGAGTGACAGAGGAATGCGATGATGGATAAATTTGCCCAAATCCTTCGGCATATGCCCACAGGCAACGCATCTTCATCTGGAAGACACTCTGGAGGTGCCACTCCCTTCAAGGTACGAGTAAAATTTTACATTCCCATATTTGAAGGCTAGAGAGATGAAGACGACATACCATGGTTAAAATTTTTGGAAGGATATTTTTCTATTCATTATTTTTTCAATAGGGAAAAGATAAATTTTGAACTTTTCAAGGATTGATGGGAAACCTACTACGAAAAGAGGTATGAGAGGGAACCCTCACTATTTTTAGCCACACCCACTTGGAATTATTTTCGAGGTGCCATCAAGGAAAAATAATACCTAGTGGAGAGCTATAAGGACAAGTAAATACAGTGGACTACATTGCTGCAACAAAGGGATGAAGATGTGCATGAGCTAATGAATCTTTTTTATACATGTGCACAAAGTTGGGTATCAAAGATTTTGAGAAACATATGGTGCTCAAGTACCACAATTGTTTGCGCAAATACATTTAGGATGAAATGGAGTTCCTAAAAATCTCCTTGCTTAGTGCAACATACTAATATGTTGCCAGGATTGAGCATAAATTTAAACAAAAGAAGCGATACTTTGGAGCTATGAATCCGAAAAAAGGGAAAGGTGTCCCCAAACTGCAAAATAAAGGAAAAATCCAAGGCGGGGTGACCCAAGGCAACTCGTCGAAGCCGCAAGAAAATAAAAACACCACAAAGAAAAATAAGGACACAGGGAAATGGTATGAGTTCCATAAGATCCCCACTCACAACACATGTGAGTGTCGAGCCAAGCAGTCACTGGTGGCTGAATTGAAGGATTCCGAGTAAGATGCATGTTCTTACTCTGAATCAAAACCCAACAAGGGGAATGAAAAATGGAAGAATATTATTGATGCAGAACCCATCGCCACCGTGGCCACCACTAAGATCTAGAAGACTGAGCCTAGAGATCCAGAGGAGGGGGAGTGTTTCTTCCACTCACGGATGTGGGTGAATGGTTGTTTGCTGCAGTTCATTATTGGCACCGGGAGCCAAAATAACCACATTTAAGTAGAGGTCATGAAGCATATGGTACTACCGATTTTACCACACCTACAGTCATGCACCATCTGGTGGCTTCACCAAGGAAGAGATATTCGCGTCAACTAACAGTGTCTCCTTCCCTACAACATCAAACCCTTCACAGATGAGGTACTATGTGATGTATTATTAGGCCAACCATACTTGTGGAAGCATCCTGTTGTGTATGAGTCTAGGCTTCACATTTTTATTATTACTTTGGGAAATAAGTTATACATGATACCATAGATAGCACCGCCTACCACCATATCATTGATCTTCTCTAAGAAATGCAGTAAGATCATTTCCCAGACCGGGAAATTTGTCTTCCTTATGGTTCGTCCTCAAGGAAATAAGAAATTTGTGGCCACCTCCACAACCTCCTCCACATGGCAACCGCAGATGGATAAGTTCGTGCAGTACATAGACATATTCACCTCACCCACAGGGGTACCACTACACTGCCAGGTAAAGCACTTCATCAATCTGACCCTGGGTGCACTTCTACCCAATAGACCGATCTATCAACGCTCTCTTTTGGAGAAGAATGAATTCAAGAGGTAGATTCAGGAATTTTTGCAGAAAGGGAATATCAGGCCAATTTCATCACCTTGTGGGAGCTCGATTGTGTTGGTACAAAATAAGGACAAAACCTGGAGGCTCTGTATTGATTATCAAGATCTGAATAAGATCATTGTCTAGAATAGGTATCCAATCCCATGGATTGATGACCTTATTTACCAACTCAAGGTGTCCAAATATTTCAGCAAGATTGATTTGAATTTCGAGTATCACCAGGTACGTATTCAACCCTCTAATGTGTGGAAGACTGTATTCAAGTCCAAGGAGGGCCTTTTCGAATGTCGAGTAATGCCTTTCGGGTTGACGAATATTCCTGCAACCTTCATGTGGATGATGGAAAACATCTTGCGGTCCTTCACTAACTCGGTTGTGGTAGTGTACTTGGTTGATATCCTGATCTTAAACTAGAATTGGGAAGAGCACATACACCATATTCGACAGGTCCCTGACAACAAAAATTGTGTGCCAATTTGGAGAAATGCACTTTTGGTATGACCCAGGTTCAATTATGGGGTACATCATTGATGACTAGGGCATCCATGTGGACCCAACCAAGATACAATTTATTCAGGATTTACCATCCCCAACCACTCTAACAGAGCTCCACAGCTTTATGGGCCTTGCCAATTTATTTCACAAGTTGATGTTGGGTTTCTCTCATATCACTTGGCCTTTGAGTCAAGTCACCAAGGGCAGAGAAAGAGTAAAGTTCTTTTTGTCCAAATCCCAACAACATGCGTTTATCGAGCTGAAGAATTTCCTATTCTCTACATACAACAACAATTTGAAATTAATACATATTCCTTTAACTATGATATTGGTGCAGTCCTTACCCAACAAGGGCATCTGGTGGCATATCATAGTGAAACACTTTAAGATACACTTTGAAAGTATCCCACCTATGACAAGGAGATGTATTCCATTGTGCAGGCATGCCGACAATGGAAGAATTACATTATGGGGAAGGAAACATTCATCCACACATACCACAGACCCTTTCAATGCATACAAACACAAGGAAAGTTGCAAAGCAATCACCATCAGAAGTGATCCTGATATATACAAAAATTCCATTTGAACATTAAGTACAAGAAGGGAAACACCAATAATGTTGCATATTGCCTCAGTCAACTGCCATTTATGGCACTGAACATTGTGTTCGACTCTTGTGGACATGAGACTTCGGGATGGACACATCTTTAAAAGAGTGATCCAGAATTCGACACCACATACCCGATGATCCTGGAAGGTAAGCAAGTTCCAAAATTTCACCTCTAGGATGTAGAAAATCCACATAGATTCAACTGATCTTGTAATAGTCTAAAAAAAAATACTTGAATCTATTCTACAAATTATGGAAACCAGTTACGATCGCATAATCACATGAACAAGAAAGAGAAATAATTTCAATCACACAACACAAATATTTATATGTGGAAAGCCTCATTTAAAAACCTTAATATTTGTATATTGCATAAGTCGAAGAATATGAAACAATACAATGCTTCTCTCAGGCTTGAGAGCTCTTTGCACTATATTTGTTTGTCTCACACTATCCTAGGCTACATTTGGTTCAATACTTAAACAATTTCTTTCCTTTGTATGCCCTTCATTTCTTGCACAATCCCTAGGGAAATTGAGCCCCTATTAATTAGGAAATTCCCAATTGATGATTGTGCAATACATCTAAGGTCTTCTGCTGACTCCATGCACTACCTGTACAATGTTATAATTATACAACTGATAATACACATCCCCTTAACTCCAATCTCAACTGGGTCTTCCTTAGAACTAAATCTATTTATAGTGAATTAGCAGTTATTTTATTGATCACTACATGTGAATTAAATCATATTTAAATCACTTGATCTCTCACTAGTTCCTAAATCAGTTAGAACTAGTTAAAATAATTTTAAGTCAAATAATTAAGTTAAATACTCATAACTCAAAATAGAATGTAGCTGGACCCCCTAAAACTTATAGAGAACTCTACATGCCTCTAGTTTCACCCTCAACTCGAATTTTTTGATATAACTAAGTTTTCTTGATTTAATTAACACATACAGGCTATCATGTAATGTGGAATTACAATTTCCTTCTAATTTAATTAAGGGAAAAATTAAATTAGAAGCCTCTTCTTGTTTCCATTCCAACGCTCCCTCTCAACAAGAAAGGGATTGTCTACTACCCCGATCCTTCTTCCGTGGAACTTAAATTTTCCTCTTGATAGTGCCTCGTCAAGATGTTTTCATCTTGCTCCTCTGTAGGAATGTACTCTAATGACATAATCCTCCTTTGCACACAATCTCTGAGACGGTGATACCATATATCAATAAGCTTGGACATGTCATGAAAAACTGGATTAAATAAGAGTTTTATGAAACTCTGGTTATCACAATAAATCACCGTCAGATCCATCTGCTAACCAAATAACCCAACAAGGATCTTCGTCATCCATATAGCCTCATAAGTTGCTTGACTAGTAGCCATGTACTCTGGCTATGTTGAAATGAGTGCAACTGATATCTACTTCCTACTGTACCAGGAAACTGTTGCTGACCCAATACTGAAGATTCCCCCTAATGTGCTCTTCTTGTCACATGAAATCCATTCCCAATCTGCATCTGTGAAGCCTTGGAGCTTCACTCCCTCTGTCTGCCTGTACCATGTCCCAAACTAAGTGGTGACTTTGAGGTATCTCAACATATGTTTTCCTGCTTTACAATAGATCTTGGTAGGCTTAACCATAGCTTGACAAAGATGGTTAATTGCATAACATATGTATGGTCGTGTGTTCACCAAGTACATGAGTGAAACCACAATCTGCTTGTAAATGGTAGCCTCTACCACTTCACTTGATGTAGCATCTTCCTTCTTCCAATTTCTTGCTAGAGGAGTCTCCATGCGTTTTCTCCTCTCCATTTTAAACTTCTTTAGAATATCATTGGCCTACTTTCCCTGAGATACAAATAGTTCCCAATATCTTTTCTAAATTTCCAGGCCAAGGAAATAATGAAAGAGCCCCATATCCTTCATCTCAAATTTTCTTGTAAGATTTTCTTTGCAATATTTGATCAGATTCTCATCACCTATCAGAATCAAGTCATCGACATATATTGCAATGATCAATAATTTACCTTCTACCATAATATGGTAGAGGTTCACATTTGCTTCACTTTTGGTGAAGCCCAACCCGGTGAAGTAGTTTTCTATCCTGGTGTACCAAGCATGAGGTGCTTGTTTCAGTCCATACAACACTCAATTGAGTATGCACACATGTGAATCTATGTCGAAGGTCTCAAATCCTTCCAGCTGCTCTATCATTAGAGAAATTTTTAGGTCTAAATGGGCCTTTTAAGAAAAACTTACAACCAAAATAAAATTTATAAGAACCTATAAGATTCAAGATGATTATGTCAACCAAGGGGGATGATTCACCATTTTTGGGGTAAAAAAGTAAAAATAATAAAAAATAATAAAATAATAAAACTACATTTTCAACTTATCTCCCTAAGGTTTTACTCAAATTTCGATCGAGAGTACTCGTTGGGTGAAAAATTAAATTCCTCATCCAAGGAGTATCCATGTTACATACTTTCAATGGACCCTACTAATGAAAAATGTGAAATACATGAAAAATCGTGATTGATCACGAATTTTCATGTATTTCTCATTTTTCGTGTAGCAAGGTCCATCGAAAGTATGCAACATGGGTACTCCTTTGATGAAGAATCAAATTTTGCATCTAAAGAGTTTTCCCGCTTGAAATTTGAGTAAACCCCTAGGGAGATAAGTTGAAAAAGTAGTTTTTTTCTTTTTCCCTCTAAAATTTGATGATGTAATCTAATCTTATTTTATTATTTCCACTATTATTTTACAATTTCCTTAGGAGGCCCATTTTATACCTCAAAATTCCCCTAATGATACACCTCTTCCTCAATTACTAAAATGAGGAAGATTGTCTTTACATCCATCTGATATATCTGCCATCCCATTTGTGTTGAAAGTGTAAGGATAGATATGATTGATGAGTACCTTGAAACTAGAGAATAGGTCTCCTTGTAATCAATTCCCTCCACCTGAGAGAACCTTCTAGCCAAAAATCTGGCCTTGTGTTTCTCAACACTCCCATCTACTACCCACTTCACCTTGTAGATCCACCTGGATCCTACAACTAACTTGCCCTCTGGTCTTGGGACAACCTCCCATGCATTGTTTCTGATAATGGAGTCATACTCCTTAACCATGGAATTAACCCAAACTTTTTGTTGCACTGCTTCCTCAAATGAGGATGTCTCAATCTCTACACTCTCACTCATAAGATCCATGTAGCCAATGTATCTATCTAGGGACCTTCTCTACCTACACTGTGATGTGAGTGCTCCCACATTCTCTCTAGCATCAAGCACCAACCTGTTAGCCTTTCTTGTGCGCTTATTTCCGTCTCTAGATATCTCAACATGAGTGGGTACTTCCACTCTCTTTTCCACTGCTTGTGGTTGTTCCACATCTTGAGGTTCTCCTTTTGGAGCTAAGAGCTCCTCAAATGCATGCAACTGAACCTCCCTCTCGAGGGAAATTTGCATGTCCTTCTCTTCATCAAATTTCACATCTCTTCCGGCCATTGTCATCCTGTGAGATGGCAAGTACACCCGATATTTGTGAGATGTATCTATGTACCCCATAAATATTCCTAATTTAGTTGCTAGTTCTATATTTTTCCTGGAATATTTGGTTATATGAAAATAAACTAATGAACCAAAATTTTTAAAGTGAACCACATCTGGTTTCTTACCTGAAAAATCTTCCTCTAGTGTACTCATCCCGAGAATCTAATGAGGACTTCTGTTATGCACAAATACTATTGTGTTGCATGCTTCAGCCCACAAGTGTAACGGTAGGCCCTGATCATGCAACATCGCTCGTGATGATCCCACAATAGCTTAGTTCTTCCTTTCTGCAACCCCATTTTGTTGTGGGTTATGAGGTGCTATAAATTCCTGTTGAATTCCTTCTAAAGCATAGTAGTTCTGAATTCATTCGAGACATATTCTCCATCGTTGTCACTCTTGAAAGCCTTCACCTTCTTCCTTGTATTTTTCTTGACAAGTGCTAATTTGAACTCACAAAATCTTGAGAACGTATGATCTTTATTTTGCATGAAGAATATACAACACTTGCATAAAAAATCATCTACAAAAATCACATAATACCTGTGTTTTTTTGTGGAGGTTGTCGATAACAATCCACACACATCTGAGTGAACTATTTCAAGGATCACCTTTGCTCGATAGTCCTTATCATGAAAGGTAGCTTTGGTGTGCTTCCCCAATGTACACCCTTTTCATGTATCTCACTACTCAAGTACACCCTTGGGAAGTTTTGTAGAAATATGCAGCATGATCTTCAAAGTGTGATGGTGTAGATGGTCTAATATTCTATGCCATAACTCACTGGTGTCTCCGCTCTCCACCTTCTCTGCTTTTATGCTCTTCTACATCCAATTTGTAGAGGTTCTTTACCCGAACCCCAATCTTCTTCACCTATCTCGTGGCTTTGTGACAAAGGAATTCCTTTCCTTTGCTAAATATCACATCATATCCATGGTCTTCTAACATAGCAATTGAAACTAAATTATTCTTTAAACCGAGAACATACATGACATATTTTAATGTGAGAGGAGAACCTGACTCCCTCTAAAAGGTAACAATACCTATGCCGGTTGTGTTATACCTCTCCTCATCTCCCATCTCGATGTGCATATCGATATCCTTCTCCTCCAAGTTGCTGAAGAATTCTTTGTTTCCGGTCATATGGAATGAAGCTCCACTATCCAAGTACCACACAGAACCCATCACCGATGACACCATGCATGCGAAGAGAGTGAAATCCAATTTGAATTGTGAATTATTTTCTTCACCTTCAGCTCCTCCTAAGGGCTTCTTGTCAACCTTCTTGTGAAAACAATTTATGGCATAGTGTCCCAGCTCATGACAGTGAAAACATTTAATCTTGGAAAATTCCTTCTTCTTGTTTGCCTGACCAAAATCTGATTTGGAATCGGATTCCTTCCCTTTCCCTTTCTTTGCCTTTCCGTCCAACAACAAATTCTCCTCATCACCAGTCTTTAATGAGGATCCATCTCTAGTATTCCACCAAATCTCTTCTTGTACCAAGTTAGACCACAATCGCTCCCACTATGGTAGCTTCTCCCTCCCATTCACCGAATTTTGGTAGTTGTGGTGGCTCTTGGGAAGGCCTAGAAGTACTAGGCTCACCAGATCATCCTTGTTGACTGTAACACCAACACTTTCAAGCTCATCTCGAGATTGAGTGAACTTCATCAAGTATTTTGGTATTGTGTCACCCTTATCCATCTTGATTTTTCCAAGATTGTCCTTCAACACCGACTTCATGTGGTCGTTGTTGTTCTAAAAAAATTATGTTAAGGCCTTACACATAGCATATGAAGTTGTCTTTCCATGGAGGTTATATATAATATGATGTCGAACTCCTTCTAACAAAATCCTTATCGCCTTTGCTACATACTTCTTTTATGCATCAAGCTTTTAAGCATCTGTTATTGCAGGCCTGGGATTATAAATGTTTATGAAATCCTTTAGCTTGTTGTCTTCCAACATTTCTTCCATGATGTCCTTCCAAGCTATGTAATTCTAACTACACTGAAGGGAATATTCGAGTCTAAATCCACATAAATACATCATGACCTTGTTGCTATTCCTGAAGAGTAGATATGAAAATTTGATTCACCTGTTAAAAAAAAAATCATATTCTTCTCATCTATAGTGATTCTTGCTATGATACCATGTAGAAAATCCACATGGATTTAATTGATCTTGTAATATGCTAAAACAAAATACTTGATTCTATTCTACAAATTGCAGAAACCAATTGCGATTGCACAATCACATGAATAAGAAAGAGAAATAATTTCAATCACATAACACAAATATTTATCTCGGGAAATCCTTAGCTAAAAACCCCACTATCTGTATATTGCATAAGTCAAATAATATGAAAAAATACAATGATTCTCTCAGGCTTAAGGCTCTTTGCACTATCTGTGTCTGTCTCACACTATCCTAGGCTAGCTTTAGTTCAATACTTAACCAATTTCTTACCTATGGTTGCCCTTCCTTGCTTGCACAATTCCTAGGGAAATTGAGTCCCTATTAATTAGGAAATTCTAAATTAATGATTGTGCAATACATGTAAGGCATTTTGATGACTCCATGCACTACCTGTACAATTTTCTAATTATACAACTGGTAATACACTTCCCTTTAACTCCAATGTCAACTGGGTATTCCTTAGAAATAACATGCAACAATTATTTATAGTGAATTATCAGTTATCTGATTGATCACTGCATGTGAATTAAATCCTATTTAATTCAATTTATCTCTCAATAGTTCCTCCACCAGTTAGAACTAGTTAAACTGATTTTAACTAAAATAATTAAGTTAAATACTTAAAACTCAAAATAAACCGTAACTAGACCCCCTAAAACTTAGAGAGAACTCTATATGCCTCTAGTTTGACCCTCAACTCGAATTGTGATATGAAACCAGCTCACAAAATATAAGAAAAGAGAGATCAATGCCTTATAAATCATCCTCTTCGAGGGGGAAACCTCATTTACATTACATAAATGAACAATTCTTATATTATTCAAATGAAATAACCTAATTTCTATATATAGGAGTCCATGGGGTCACAACATATTCCTAGTCGACCTAACAATAATAATGTAAGGGCATAACAATAACAATATTGGGCTTTTATGTGGCACAATAATAACAATATGGGGACTAAAGGGGTGAAAAAATAACAATAAGGGCACTACACTAACAACAATAAGGGACTACACTAGTAATATACGGATCTAACATGCCCCTCTCCTTCAAAAAAGTGTTGTCCTCAATGCTTAAGTAGTTCTGGATGCTTCTATATAAAATTCTCATCCTCCCTTGTGGAATCTTCAGTGGGTAAGTTCTTCCACTTGATCAGATACTCTGAAAGTGATTGATTTCGTAGTTGTCAAGTTCTTGTTTCTGTGACTGCTTTAGGTTCCAATATGATTTTTAATTCCTCATCAAGTTCTACCAATATTGTTTGAACTGTAAGTTTGTCACCTATAACCTTCTTTAAGCATGAAACATGGAAAACTGGGTGTACTTGGGAAGAAGTAGGAAGCTCCAATTTGGATTCCATAGTACCAATATTTTGCAACACCTTGTAAGGACCATAGTACTTTGGCGATAATTTATTATCCTTCTTAGCTTGCTTTAGGGAAATTTGTTTCTATGGTTGTAGCTGTAAAAATACCCAGTATCCTACATCAAAACTTCTCTTGTTATGATGTTGATATGCCCGTTGTTTCATTCGATTTTGTGCCAAATTTAGGTTATCCTTTAAGAGTTGGAGAACTTTTTTTTGATGCTCGATGTGATCTTCCGCTGCTTAAACCTTATAATTTTCTCTTAAAGATGATGTGATGGATAGGGATGATATCCATAAAGTGCCATAAATGGGGTAATTTGGGCTGCAGTATGGAAGGAAGTGTTATACCACCATTCAGCCAAAGGTAACCACTTGACCCATTGTGTTTTTTTATCAGATACAAAACAACGAAGATATTCTTCCAAATATTTGTTCATTATCTTAGTTTTCCCATCGGATTGAGGATAATAAGATGAGCTATAAGCTAGTTGAGTACCCAAACAAGAAAATAATTTTGCCCAAAAATTTCCAGTGAAAATTGGATCTCTGTCACTTACAATAATATTTGGGTTTCCATGTAGCTTTTGAATTGTTTCCATAAATGTAGTAGCAAATGTAATTTCTTTAAATGGATGAGATAATGCACAAAAGTGTGCATACTTGTTAAGTCTATCAACTACCACCATGATGACACTCTTTCCTTCGGACTTAGGTAAACCCGTGATAAAATCCATTGAAACCTCCTCCCAACATTGACTTGGAATGGATAAAGGTTGTAGAAGACCTGGGGTATTAATTGTCTCAACTTTATTTTGTTGGTAAAACAAAAATTCCGCCACAAACTTTTGAATATCATATTTAAAGCCATCCCAAAAAAATTCTTTCTTCACCCCGTGGTATGTTTTTAAAAATCCTGAGTGTCCTCCTAGGGGAGAGGTGTGCAATTCAAAAAGAATATTTTGTTTTATTTGGGAATTATTACAAAGATATAAGTGATATTTGTACCATAAGGAATCATTTTTCCAACTAAATGTATCAAATGTCCTAGGATCTTTCTGAAACTTTTGAATGAGTGTCCACACTTCTTCGTCATTCTTCCATTCCTTCCTTGCTTTGGTTATCCATTATGGTTTGATAATAGAAATGGCACAAAGCAATGCTTCCACCTCCTCATCCTTTCTTGAGAGTGCATCTGCAACAACATTTAGCTTTCATTTTGTGTAGATGATTTCAAAGTCATAACCCAACATCTTTGTGACCCATTTTTTCTTTCTTCTAAGATATTATTTGTTCCAAAAATTATTTTATACTATCATGATCAATTTTTACCTTGAAGTGTCTTCCCATTAGGTAAGGTCATATTTTCTTTAGTGCATGTAATATTTACAACATTTCCTTCTCATAAATAGATTTATGTAAATACCTTCCTTTGATTGGACAACTTTCAAAAGCAATGGTTCTTCCTTCTTGCATTAAAACAACACCAATTCCATTTCGTGAGGCATCACATTCCAAAATAAACTATTTTTGTGAAGTCTAGCATAACTAAGACCGATGCTTGGCACATTTCCTTTTTAATATGTTCAAAGGCCTTAGTTGCTTCGGGAGTCCATGAAAATGCATCTTTCTTCAATAATGTTGTTAGAGGTGATGCTATTCTCCCATAATTCTTAACAAACTTGCGATGATACCCTGTTAACCCAAGAAATCATTGTAACTCCTTTATGGTTGTGGGGACTTTCCATTCCTTGATGACTTTAATTTTTTTAGGGTCTACCTTAACACCCTCTTGAGATACAATATGACCTAGATATTCCACCTCTTTTACTCCAAAGAAACATTTGGAGGTTTTTTCATATAATTGTTTCTCCTCCAATAGTTTGACCACCCTGTCAACATGTTGAACGTGATCCTTCCAAGACTATTGTAGATTAGTATATTAGCAAAAAATACTAACACAAATTTTCTAAGGAATGGTTTGAAAATGGAATTCATCAACCCTTGAAATGTAGAAGTTGCATTGGTAAGGCCAAAAGGCATGACCAAAAATTCATAATGACCCTCATGAGTTTGAAATGTTGTTTCTGGAATATCTTCAGTCTTCATTCTAATTTGATGATATCATGCACGAAGATCCAACTTAGTAAAATAAATTGCTCCATGTAATTTATCCAATAATTCATCAATCACAGGAATGGGAATTTATCTTTAATAGTGAGCTTATTGAGCTCTCTATAACCTGGACACATGCACCATGATCTATCATTCTTGTGCACCAATATTACTGGAGCATAGAAATAACTTTGACTAGGTTGAATTATATCAACCTCTAACATTTCTGCAATCATACGTTCAATTTCACTCTTTTGGACATAAGGACACTACAAGGAAAAGACCCTCTAGTAGAGGTTATAAAGGAGGTTTTTAGTGTTACAAAATTGGCCAAAATTGTCAAAAAAAAAAATTCTACAACATCCTTTTATGGTTATGGAGGTTTTGGCAGAGATTTTAACGGAAATTCAACACAACTAAAAACAAATGGGCGGCCAGAGGTTATTAAGGATGTTTTTTTATCAGTGCGCTACTCTAGATTTAACGCACCAATGCGTACATGAAGATGACGCCCCGGGGCTGTCTCAGTCGAACGAACGCACCGGTCCGTTTAGGTGTAAAACCACACCGGGCATAGTGTTGGTCATACAATGCACGTGGCCATTCTAATTGGTCTTGGGATTTTTGTGGTGCCCATAAGTTGTATCAATGCACCAGTGCGTATACCTTTATGATGCACCAATGCGCCGTATCACAAAAAGGCACCGAGATTTATAATTGGTATCGGTATTTGTGCGGTGCACATGGATCGTATAAATGCACCGGTGCTTATAGATACATAAATGCCCCGGTATGCAGTATCACACAAACGCACCGATATTAATAACTATTATTGGTATTTGTGCGGTGCCCATAGATTGTACAATGACACTGGTGCGTATAGACACATAAACGCATCGGTCGACAGTTACTGACACACTCCAATTTTCATTTTATTTTTTTTAGAAACATCGACCTGTGACAGTCCAATTATTGTGATTGTTTTAAATTCATTATTCATCAAAAGTCGACACATCTTATAACAATATTCATATTAATTACATTTTTATTAGTGCATTTGAATGTGCTGTTTGGATTAATTTTTTATATCATATCAGAATTATTGTGGTTTTTAAAAATTCATTATTCATCAAAAGTCGACACATATATATCTTATAACAATATTCATATGAATTAAATTTTTATTAGTGCATTTGAGAATGACAATGGAGAATGCAATAGAATAAATTAAAACATATTTTATGATCATATATATATATATATATATGAATAAGAAAATCTTTATCATACAAAATGGGATAGTTATTGGTATCCCTTTGTCTTTCAATCGGGACACTATGTCTATTACATTAAACAAAATGTCTGATTTCACAGACATATATATTTCAAAAAATAAAACGCCTTGCTTTGATATCCAAACATAGTGATCATCATTCTTCGCTTGAACTGTTGTCACTGCTAGAGCTACTTCCATGACTTGGGTTATTTTCAGGAATGTTTTGTTCACGGTGTTGATTGTTTTCTTCTTCTTCACCTTCCATCTACAAACATAAAATTAAACTGAAATGAGTGTATATACATTGGTGAGAATAATGAAAATTTCAATATTAAATAATATACATCAATGTAAATCGAAAAGAAAAATGACGTACCATAGCAACAATTGACTCATAAACTATACACATTCTTTCAAAACCATGTACCATGCCATCTTTCAAAATTTCATCTATTGGCGCAGTTCCATACTTTGTTTCCTGCAAGTTTTATACCCCATAACAAATCATATATTTAATATAAAAGATGATTTTGTTCTATTAATTATAGACGAAGCTAAGTAAAACAAGATCGATAGATGCTTACAAATTCCACAATTAAATTCTGATATGCCAACATATACTCACAACCCATATTTAACCCAATTTCAATCAATTCGTCTGATGGTTCTTCTTTGTATGTTAGCACTTGTTTGAAGACATTCAATGATGATTTTTGTAAAACAACTTAAAAAATACAAAAATGAAATGTAGTTAAGTTGTTATAAGGAAGTAACAATTACTCATAAACTTAGAGATCAACCCTTATCTTCCTTTTCATCCTGTTTTATGTGCTGAATGGGTTCCATTTTCTTTTCTTTTCTGCAAGAAAATTCTTGAAAATTAATATTTAATGCTAAATTGGTTATTTATTGTACCTAATGATCGAAAAATTCAATGATTACATATTACATTTGAATCACGTTGTTGTTGAGATGGCTCCTCCTGCGATGCAATTTTGTCCATTTCTTTGACCATCTCCTTGTACACTTTTTTGGACATTCCTACTAGCATATTTTTGATATCAGTTCATTCATCTTTTGAGATTTTCACAATCTTCCTAAAAATGTAACATGACAATAAAATATTTAATTTTTATATTGATATATGAAAAGAAAATATAACAAATGTGATATTTATAAATAATTCTAGACAAACATTTAAAGGAATATTGCTTTTTCATTCCTTCTTTTTTGTTGTTGTACGTTTTTGCTATTAAAAGTCTGATATGTCTCATTGACCAATTCTCTGGAAACTCTTCCTGTATTTTAGATAAAATTTGGTTCTTGGAATAATTGGATTGATTTTTATATTGTAAGTGGAAAGAACGTCCATACATTCATTCCACTAGATCCCTCAAACTTTTGTAAAAGTTTTTCTCCCTTTCGTTAACTTCCAACACCACTCCAGATGAGCTAAGGAGCAATTCATTTTCATTTGCATGTTCTATATTTTTTCTTTTCTTAGAACAACATTCCTTTTCTGAGTTGTTGGTCCCTGTAGAACATTAAACAAATGTGAATTAGTAGACTATTTGGCACATGTTATCTAATAATTTTAAGTATATTATTAATGACAATTAAAAAAAGAAACTCATATTGGATCGATAGTATTTTTTCATTCACCTGATTCATCCTTTTGCACTTTTTCCATTAAACTTTTACGCTCTTCTGGTCCTAGATCGGAAATAATCATATCAAGCTTTGTCATTTTTTGGCTCTGCATGATACACAGTAAACAATACATATTAGTTAAACTTACATATAGTTCAAAAATAATATTTTTTATAAATAATTTACAAAGAACTTTCCTTTTTTGCTTTTCTTGATGTGTTAACAGTATTTTTGTTACTTGATCTCTTGTCAGTCATTTCTTTATCAATTTGAAACCTGTACCATATAATTCATTAATATATTTATAAATAAATTCTCAACTTTTCAGGTAGAAAATAAATCTCAAGACACCGGTGCGCCTTTCATGAGGTCCGCACCACAGCCGGTGCGTGGGAATATTAACAACGCACCGCAAAACAGTATAATAGACTGTACAGTGCATTGGGTATTATAAACGCACCATAAAAAATGGTGTAATAGACCTAATAGTGCATGGAGTATTATAAACGCACTACACAAATGGTGTAATACACCGTACAGTGCTTGCCTAGTTAAATGGAGCACCAATGCCTTATTTCAGATTTGGCGCACGGATTTAAAAAAAAATGTTTTCAATTTTTTTACTACACAGTACTTGCGCAGCGCGCTATATAATACAGCGCACCAGTGCGGTAGCATACGCAGGGCGCATCGGTAAAGAAAAATCCATTTTTTCAAAAATTCACGCAATGTCCGAATGGATTGGGATCCGACTATGCAAGTCGTCCCGTGGGTTGGACGTCAATCTAAAATGAAAAACCATAATTCTGAAATCACAGGGAGAAGAAAGGGCAAAAACAAAAAAATTGAAGGGTTTAGGGTAAAAATGGATAAAATTGCAGAAAAAGTAAATAAAATACAGAAAAAAGTAAAAAAAATAATCAAATTTAATCACGAAATGGTTTGAAATTCTATGATACAGGGTTTGAATACCAGAGGTTTGGTTTCTGATTGTCTGAGTACTTCTGTTCGAACGTATTTCACTGCTCCACAGTGCCCTCGTGCTCTCTTGCTCCAGGTTTGTCTCCTGCAAATATTTGGCTGAAAATTTTAGCAAAAATAGTGAAATAATGAAAAGTGTTTAGTATTTAAAGAATTATTTTATGAAATTAGTTTTTCGAAAATATTTTGCCGCCCATTTTTCAAATTTCCGCGTTTTTTTTTTCACTTAAAGAAAATAGAGTTGCATTTTTTTTATTTGTGTTTATTCGTTACCGGTGCGGAAGAGTTGTGAAGCATCAGTGCGTCTTCTTAATACAACACACCGATGCGTGTTAGGATGATAAGCGCACTAGACTGTATAAAGTTCTTTTTTTATGTAAGATCATAATAAAATAATGATAGTCATAAAGTACATGAATTTATTTTCATTATTTTCTAAACTTTATTATGCTACAAAAATTCGTATTATTCTAGATTTGTTATTTTACAATTATTTGCAAATTTACAAATTTAAATATTTTAATAAAATCATTTCACATTAATACAATTAAAATTTTCACATTAATAAAATTAAAATTTTACAAATATTTTACATACAATTACCATTAGAATTAAAATTACAATTACATTTACAATTTTACATAGAATTACATTGACAATTACAATTACAATTTTACAAATATTTTACATACAATTCAATTAAAATTACAATTACAATTTTAGAATTTTACATACAGTTACATTTACAATTTTACATAGAATTACATTTAAAATTACAATTACAATTTTACAAATATTTTACATACAATTCAATTACAATTACAATTACAATTTTAGAATTTTACATACAATTAGAATTACAATTACAATTTTACAATTTTTCATATATACAATTACAATCATTTCAGAATAAATTAAATATTACAATTATAATTAAAATTTTACATTAATAAATATTTTACATACAATTACAGTTAAAATTACAATTAGTACAAATAGAAATACAATTTTACAATTTTACATACAATTAAAATTTCAATTTCAATTACAATCACGACATAATATTTAATAAATATCATGGTCATTTAATATTAAATTAATTAATAAACATCATCACGATCATGATAACCATCGTACAAAAATCATATTCGACTAATAAACACATTCAAACATCAAATTAACGTTATATATTAACATCATCACAACACAAACATCAAATATACATCTCATGTCAAATAACTCATGCTATTACATATACACATCTATTTGCAAGCTAAACATTAAATGAACATATCTAACATGAACTAACAATATGCGCCACATCATGATGATCACCAACATGAAAATTAAGTACAACTACAACATGAACGTAAAATACATGGACCATATATATATATATATATATATATAATTGAATAATGTTAAAAATATACAACTGTAATATAAATGTCATGGATCAGCTGGTGGTAGTATAACAACATTAATAGCAGTACAAGTGGATGTCTGCTCAGTAAATCTAGGTGCAACCTCGACAGTCGATGGTCGAGCCTGCTCATGATCATGATCACTAGTATTGATGGATGCATCTGCTGGTGGTAGTACAACATCAATATGAGAAGCAGTAGTGGAGGCTTGCTCAGTCAATAGTGCAGCCTCGGCGGTCGATGGTCCAGCCTGCTCATGATAATGATTAGTACTAATGGATACTGCAGGTTGCTAACTGGACGTGGCTGATGGTCTAGCCTCATCTCCATGATCACTGTCAGATGCTTCCAGTGGAGCCTCATGCTCATCAAGCGCGCCGTGAGGTGAATGATCATGAGATGCATGTGAGTCGTTTCTTGTGGAATGTCCATCACTTGCCGCGGCTCAACTACGCCTATAGCTACGGACAATCCTCCTCAGTCGCGTAACAACTATCGTAGCTCCTATGACATGCCGCATCAGGTCGTACATGTCACGCGGCATGCCTCTCCACATCCATAACAACCTATCATTGGCCTGTATGTCTCTGTAATGAGCGGGCCTGATGCCTGAATCAACAATCAACAGAGTTGGTTGCCCAACTCCATCCTATATCTAGTCTCAGGTCAACCGCGCCTAGCAAAAGGTGGTACCGGTGCACCATGAACAGGAGCATGTCTCTCTGCTGCACCGGTCTCATCCTGATCATGATCATCCTCGGCATCAGCCATGTCCTGATCGTCATCATTAGGATCCACACCTCGATCATGTGGTGGATATGGCATCTCCTCGCCATCAAAAGAGCCAATGTTTGCAAAATATATACAAGTACACAACAATAATTAAACAATTTCATTACAAAATTTAATAAAAACAAGTTAAAGAACATGTTAGAATAAATATAAATAAAACAGTAATATTACCTCTATCATCTAGTGGCTCATCATTTGTGAAGAGGATGTTGGGACACCCTTGCTAATTTAATCCAACATAAGGACATGGGACCATAATGAAGGGATGCAGCCCATCAACACTGGCTAGTAAGTCCAGTGCATCATGCGATATCCTGGCTGGAAACATAGTGTCTCCCCTCTTAGGCATCATCTACCCCCACATGTGCATCTGGGCCTCAAACATCGGCCTACGAAGCTGTCAAACAAAACTAGGTCTCATCTCTGGAAACCTCTCAAAAAATAAACAGAGCAGCTCTTAAGCAAAAGGGAAGTTGACCCTCCCTTGTGCATGAGCATGACATCTATCTAAGGCCGTACAAAACTGCCGCAAAAAAATGGCAGACCACCTGACAAGTCGTGGTTGTTGTACTAAAGAATCAACATAATATAAAAGTGAGCAACTAATGTGTTGCCTGTCACTGGTGTTGTGTGAAATGATCGAAATGTTAAGGGAGAGGCACTGCACGTCCTGTCTACCAAAAGCACCTATACGTAACTGACCTCCAGGTACCTGAAACTTTGAAGGAGACAGTGCATGTGCTCCAATGTATCTCCGGGAGTAAACTAACTGACTCCCTGCTACACAACTAGCTGACACGTCTGGGAATGAGGGAAAATCCACCCCTCTCCTCGATAGTCTTGTAATAAAATAAATATCCTCCTCAGTGGGTGTGTACCACAGGTCAGGACCAACCTAGAAAGCCTATCGGTGGGCATTCCACCTGCAGATAAGATATCTAAAAAACACACTATGGGCCTTTAGGGAAGTAGCCTCCTGATAGAACTTGAGGAGGCCTACGTGCCTAAGGATCCCCTGGGTATTTGCAGTAATAGGGCGAGGGTATGCATCTCTCTCCCTCTCTCGGGCCTCCCATTGACGAATCATGTCATACTGTTCAGTTTGTTTTTGTTGTTGTTTCTCCTCTTCTCTCTGAATCATTGCCATATTAAATAACTTTTTTTATTAAAATAGACATGTATTTAGGAATATACATATATATATTTTTTTGAAAAAAAAAACAAACAGACAAGTCGGTGCACCATAAAAATAGTCACACACCGGTGGAAGTGTGGCCTAAGATTGTAGCGCACCGGTGGCAATGTGGCCTAAGATTGTAGCGCACCGGTGCCAGTGCCCCTAATGAAATACGATGCACCAGCCTCGGTGCAACTGTCTATTTTTCAAGCACCAATGACTATATCTAAGTTCCGAATATAGGTGCGCTGACTGAAATATATGCCCCGACATGTATAGTCGTGTCAGTGCACCGACTTCATGACAATTACATAGTCGACGGTGCGGTATTTTACCTGACCACACCATTGACCCTCTCGGAATGCAGAATGTGGTGTGATGACATACAACGGGGCAGATAATTTCGTCAACGCATTGCACTATGATTCCCATGGTCAACGGTGCACCTCGATCAATGAGAGCGCCGCATTTTTTTTTTTTAATTTAAAATTATTTGGGGCGCCTTTCGGTACTGCCCTGGAAACGGTGCAGATACCGTTAGCACTGGTGGCAGTGCGGCCTGTAAATTTTACAGGCAGCACCACTATCCGGTGCGAGCCCAAAAGCTCCGGTGCACCGCGCGACAATTTTTTTCTTTTTCTTTTTTAATGGTTATTTTTAAGGTTATTTCAATTTCTAACCCGCTAAAAGGCTTAATTATGGAAAAACTAGAAAAAGACCTGTACATTTCGCTGTTGAGGAGGCATATTAGCTGTAATATTTGCAAAAAAAAATTTCCCACCATTTTTCAAAATGCAAGCTGGAGATTGGTGGCCAATGTAGAGTAGCAGTGCGTGCAATGGGTGCAATGAGAGCACCGATGCAAGGGCGGCTCAGAGAAGGAGAAATGGCACTGGTGCTTGAGAGCTCTGAAGCACTGAGGAAAGTGAAAAATGAGGTTTTTTGGCCGTAATTTTTTTTTATTGAACCCTGTTTCGGTGCGTGGGGTTTTATAGGCGCATCGGTACGCTTACTTACAACTGCACCGGGCGGTGTCAGATTTGGCGCATTGTTTATAATGCGCCGGGGCGGTTCCCTAACACTGCACTAGGATGTTTTAGTTTTGGCACGGAGTTTTGATGATGCACCGGGGCGGAATATTCATAAAGAACTGGTGTGGAATAGTCGTAAAGCAACGGTTTTTTGGCCTTAATTTTCTTTTATGTAACGCTATTCCGGTGCATGTGGTTTATAGGCGCATCAGTTCTCTTGGATAAGAACGCACCGACACGTTTTTGTGTTGGCGCAGTGTTTTATGATTCATCGATGCGGAAGAGTAGTGACGCACCGGTGCGTTACAGTAATAGGACGCCCCGGAGGTGTGTGTACGTCGCGCACGTTTTCTGGTGTGCCAATGTTTGGTGCGCACCGGTGCGTTCTATGGTAGAGTGCACATCGGTAATTGAGAGCTCAGTAGCACTGGGAAATTGAAAAATCTGGGTTTTTTGCCGTAATTTTTTTTAATTTAACCCTTTACCAATGCGCGTGGTTTATCTGTTTCTTACAAATGCACCGATTGGTTTGTGTTTTTGCATGTTGTTTTATGATGCACCAGTGTGGTTTCTTTCTACTGCACTAGGTGGTTTCAGTTTTGGCGCAGTGTCTTATAATGCACCGGTGAGGAATATTTGTGACGCACCGATGCTATAGAATAATACGATGTACTGGGCGGGTGTCTGCGAAGTGCACGGTGTCCGTTGTGCCAATGTTTTTGTGTGCACCAGTGCTTTCACGATTCCAGAGCATCGGGGCGACGTTTAATGATAAGCGCATCGAGCGGAAAACATCCGAAAAACCCTCCGCCCGCCAACCTCCTCTAGTAACCTCCACTAGAAACGGATGTATGGGGTATTTTTCTATGGGGTTCCTCAAAAACATCCGCTAGAGGGTCTTTTCCTTGTAGTGGGATATCTGTAAGGCCTGATGTTTGGAGGAACACTTCCTAGAATTAAATGAATAGCATGATCACGATCATGAATAGGTGGGAGTCCGTTGGTGATCTGAATTGATTGTATTAGTTTTTTTGTGCTAAGTGTCTTTTCAGTTTATAAACATGTGCATAATTGACTCATTCGTTTCCTTAAGGATTGAGGTGTTTGTCCATGAATTGTAGATGATTTTTAGTGAATTAGAAGCATAAAACAAGCTTAAATAACACTGAACAATAGTGTAAAACAGAGAAAAAATTCACCACATGAAATTTACACAACAGGAATGATGAAGAAGTTCACCCTTCCTGGGCTACATCTGTTGGTCTAGCTCCCAATGACATGTCCATCTTTCATTAAGCTCAAAATTTTGAAAATACATGCAGTTATAGTGTTCTAATGGATGTTTTCTCTGCCCCAATGGCTCCCGAATGCTCCAATTAGTAAAAAATGACTCTTCATTCACTCTGAATGGGAGAAAATTGGGCCTCCTACACTTTTTCCCAGTTTCACCTAGAAAAGATCCACTAAAAGTGGATAAATCCACTTAACTGGAGTTAAAATAGTAAATTCCGCAATTTTTTAGGCACGCTCCTAAACTTTCGCTGAATAAATCGTTTGCATTAAATTTTACAGTTGGGGTGGCCACATGCCAACCCCAAAACCCATGGTTAACAATAGTTGTTAGCGGAACCGAAGGCGGAACTCACGTTCAAACCTGGTGTTGTGGAGGTGGGTTATAGGAGATCGTTGCATAAACCGCGCGGAGATAACATTTATGTGACCATGTGGCATATATGTTGGAAACTGCTGGCAGTTAACACATAGAGTGCGCATATTTTTCGTTAATGTTTTATGCAGCCATGTGAACACATCTCAGGGAATCGTTGGCAAGTTGGGATCGCCAGCGGTTCCCAACCTCCAATGTGATTTTCAACACAACTTAAATACAACCCGCGAACACTATGGTTAAGAAAAAATGTGAAGCTCGGGTGGTAAGGCGTGCATGTGTTGAGCAGGAGGTCCAGGGGTCAATTCCTGCGACCTCCAAAAAAAATTTTGATTGCCATTTCAGGGCCACATGGTAGCCTCAGGGCTAGCCACGTGGCGCCCTTTAATTGGTCCTCTCGAACTCTGTACCAAATGAAAAATCGACACTTATCATTCATTGATTGGCTTGATGGAAAGGATATTATTTGGAATATTATTTTCTGCTGACTGTACCTCCACCTTCTTGATTATGCATCCCATTCAAACTTGGTCAAACTGTAAAAAAGTTACCTGTTTGGCATTTCGATCAGAACGCGATATCTTCCTCATATGACATAAGTTTTTAGAACTGTTCACAATGCCAGAATTAGGAAGATGAGATCTACCCAACCATCATTGTTTCAACCCAATCCTGTAACTTTTAATTTTGAGCAAAATTTATGAAATCCTGATCACTCCTCCCCATTGGGAAGCTTTTGGACCCAAAAAGACTTGATTATCTATTCAATAGATGAGGATACAACTCCCTCACCTTTCCAACCTCCATCCATTTTTCCTTGCTTGTTTTAGTACCTTTGAGCCTAACTCGAAGGTAGTCAACACTTCCCCTCTTGGATGCTCTTGTCCTCCTATCAAGAATTGTATCTTCTTTGAGCTCATCTAGAAATTCTGGCGAGAAATATTTAATAGAAGGTAGTTGAACATCACTTCCTTGATCATCGATCAAAGGTGTCTCATACAAGCGTAAGTTTTCAACATTAACAACTGAATACATTTGCATATAAGAAGGCAAGTCAAGTTGGAATGCATTATTACCAACTTGCTTTATGATCTTGAAAGGACCATAGTGAATGGGTTTGAGCTTTTTACCTTCCCCTTGCATCCTTTATTTGCTAATGTGCAACCATAACTCATCTCCCTCTTGAAAATTGTGATCAACCCGATGTTTTTCATGCCTCTCTTTGTATTTGCATTGAATTTTATCAAGCTGTTCTTGAACTTGTTGATGTATAATCTGAATTTGCTCAATGAACTTTTGAGCCTTATCAATGTCACTATGGCCAGAAATTCCAACATCCTTCCCAAAGATGAAGTGTAATGGTGATCTTGTAAAATACCCAAAGCATACTTCAAAATGTGATGTTTGTGTTGAAGAGTGCTTTTCCTAGTTGTAAGCATGCTAAATGTAATGCAGTTGTTCATCCCACAACTTAGGATGTTTGCTACAATATCCTCTCAATAGATGCACAATTGTTCTATTCACCATCTCGGTTTGTCCATCTGTTTGTGGATGAAAAGCGATACTCTTTTTCAACTTTGTGTCCATCATTCTCCATATATTTGACCAAAAATTCCCAATGAACCTGGAATCCCTGTCACTAACAATAGAAGTTGGCAATCCCGAATCAACCCAAACATTTTGAAAATAAAGTTCAGCAATTTTTTCAGCAGTAATGGTTTTTTTACATTGCATAAGTATACACATTTTACTGAATCTATCCACAACTACATAAATATAATCATGTTTCTTTCTTGACATAGGAATACTTCCAACAAAGTCCATGTAGACACTCTTCCATGGCCTTGATGGTACCGGTAGTGGCATGTACAACCCAAGCTTCCTATTACTAGGCTTACTTGTTGCACACATAGAACAAACTCTTATAAAATGTGACACATTATCTACCATGCGAGGCCAATAACAATACCTCTGTAGATGCGCCACTGTTTTGCTTACCCCAAAATATCCAACAATAAGAGATGAATGAGCTTCTCTCATGAAACTTAGTCTCTCTCCTTGTGGAATACATAGCTCGCCCAAATGAAAAAACAAATTGTTATGCATGTGATAATCTTTTTCTTCAACTTGATTCCCTTCACTCAAACTAGCATACACATCTTGAAAATCAATGTCATGTGCATATTGTTCTATGTAACTCTCATGTAAAACATAATCATTTTTTAGTAAAGTAGATGAACTAATGATTGCTCTTGAAAGAATATCTGCAACTTTATAGAAAATACCTTTCTTGTACCTTATAACCAAGTGAAACTGTTGAAGAAATCCCATCCACCTGAAATGTCTTGATGGCTTCAATTTTGTTTGCGACTACAAGTACTATAATGGTTGGTGATTTGTATGTACAATAGTCTCTTTACCCATAAAGTAGTGTTGCCACTTCTTGACACTTTTTACCAACACATATAGTTCTTTGTCATATGTAGGATAATTAGTCACAACACCATTAAAATTTTCAAAATGAAAAGCGATAGGTTTACCATGCTGCAAAAGAACTGCGCCCATGGCATAATCACTAGCATCATTTTGAATCTCGAATGGATATCTCAAATTTGGTAATGCAAGGACTGGAGCTGAACTAATCTTGTATTTTAAAGCTTCGAATTTTTTTTTTTGTTTACCTCCCCATTGGAAGCCTTTCTTCACACTTGTCACTGCATGCATAGGAGCTGCGATGGAAGAAAAGTTAGCAATGAACTTTCTCCAATAATGAGCTGCACCTAAGAAAAATCTTACCTCGGTAACTGTTTTGGGTGTGGGCCAATTCACAATGGTTTCCACTTTAGAAGTATCAATCCTCAATTCTCCTCCTCCTACAATATGTCCCAAATATACTAAATAAGTCTTTCCAAACTCACACTTTGACATTTTAAGAAAAAAATTCTCTTTCTTCAAAATATCAAACACTCTATTCACATGCAAAACATGATCTTCTATTTTTTTGCTGAAAACTAAAATGTCATCTAAGTAGACAATAACAAAGTCATCAAGGAATGGACGCAAAACACTATCCATAACTCTCATGAAAGTTGTCGGTGCATTACACAAACCAAAAGGCATAACTAGCCACTCAAAGAGTCCTTGTTTGGTTTTGAATGCAGTTTTCCATATATCACTTTCTACAATTCTTACTTGATGATATCCACTTCGAAAATCTAACTTAGTGAAAAAATTTGCTTCTTTCAGCTGATCAAGCAAATCATCTATTCTCGGGAGTGGGTAACGATTTTTTACAGTAATCTTGTTCAAAGCTTGAAAATCTACACACATGTGCCAAGTCCCATCTTTCTTTGGTATCAAGACTATGGGTGAACCACGTGGCGAGGTGCTTGGCCTTATGATTCCTTTATCCAACATCTCTTTGATGTGCTTCTTTATTTCAACATTCTCCATTATCGACATGCGATACATACTGATGTTTGGAAGAGGAAAATCTTGCTGCAACTGAATCTCATGCTGAATTTATCTTTTTGGAGGCAATCATGTTAGCTCCTGAAATATCTCATGATGCACATTAACCACATCATATAAATCTGATTTCAACTTAGGATCACATCCCTCAAATGATTCATGATTAATATCATCTTTAGGCTTAATCATAAGAAGAACAAAATTCTTACTTGAATTTACCAGTCTCTTTACCTGTCCAGCATTTACCACAGCAATGTTTGTCTTCTTATGATGTGCTCTAACAATGAACTCCTTGCCATCTTTGAATAAATGATACTTGTTCTCATGGCGATAGAAGATCACTTTCCTGTCATACAAGTAAGGACTCATAATACAATACCAGTGATGTTAAGCAGAACCACATCTAATTCAACTGTGTCAAAAAAATTTGTAGTGATTGCAAACTGCAATATACATTTCTTTGAAACTTGTAGATTTGCATCCTTACAAATCCAACCCAATGGATATGGTTTTGGATGTGGTATGGTCTAAAGGTTAAGTTTCTTGACCAAATCTTCAGAGATTAATTTTTCCTATGACCCACTGTCAAACAATGTGTCAATCCTAGTTTATGCTTGAATATGACCCTCACATGAAACAATTCAATTCTTTATTATTCATTTGGAGTGTTTATGTGACAGTTTGATGTACTGGTACTGGGTTTAGTTTCAATTTCATTTCCCTTCATGTTATTCAATCACATGGCTGTAATCTTAGATTCATCAACTGAATCAGATCCTAAATCACGTTGAGATTTAGCAGAAGTTTTATGTTCCCCTTTGTTATTGGGTTTCTTTGGCCTCAATTCAGGATGTAATTTCCAACAATGAGTTTCATCATGGTATTATTTTGAACAATGTTTACAAACCACTTTTTCTCCCTCTTTCTTAACAGATGCATTCTTTTTGTTTTTACCTTTTGAGGTCTTCTCTTTGGCTTTACCCTTAAAATTTTTCTTTCTACCCTCTTCAGAAATGGTCTTCCCTCTAGCTTCTAGATGTGTGCCCTAAACACATACTTCATCTAGACTGGTGGGGTTAAACATGAGAATAGTATGTTTTAGGTAGCTATGTAAGCCTCCTATGTACTTGAGCAAAGTATCTTGGCTCTGAAAATCTACCCCTAATAAGAGAGCTCTTCTCCTAAATTCTTGGGTGTATTCTTGCACATTTTGTCCCTTTAATTGCCTAAAGTTCTGCTAGTTCATGATGCCTTTCTTCATATGAGCTAATGGATAAAACTATTGTTTAACAGAAGTAATGAAATTTGACCATGATAGAATAATATTACCATGTTTCTTGATTTCCTCCTTTGTCTTGGCTTCCCACCAAACAAGTGTTGCACCTTCCATTCTCAATGAAGCTAATTGAATTTTGGTATCATCATCTTGAAGGTTCTAGATTCTTAAATAGACCTCCAATTGTCTAATCCAATTATCAAGCTTTTCTGCATTGACTTCACCATTAAACATTGGAAATTCAAACTTAACATCAAGTTTTAAAAAATTGACTTTTACCAGTGCTCTTTGACTTGTGTGGCTGATGTACTGAAGAAGAAGTAGAGGATGATGATGATGAGGGTGAGGATGTTGTCTCTCCATTTCCTCCATTTCCCTTCTTTGACTTATCTTCATCATGATGACCTCCTGAAGATCCTTATCCTTCCTTGTGAAGTTTAGATCCTTCTCCTTCGAGTCTCTCATTCATTTCTTGATAAAGGATTCTAACCATCTTAGTCATGTCAAGAAATGCTTTCCTGAACACTCTTTATTCCTCCTTGGGATCGACTTCTTCATGGATTTCTCCTTCCTCTTGAGGCATACTTAAAGGAGCTTCTTCTTCTTTAGGAGGTGAACTAGGTGGTGGAGATTGGGGCAATCTTGCTCTCCTTTTCTTTGGCTCTTTTTGAGACCCTTCTGCTTCCACCAATTTTCCTTCTCCTCTCTTGAGCGTGAGCCTTGTAAGCATCTAAAACTTGCAAATAGTTAAACAATTATTTGCACTAAACAACACCAGAGAATAAAATCTAGCTCTGATACCAATATGATTTGAATTGACTATATTAGTTTTGTTGTGCTAAGTGTCTTTTCAGTTTATAAACATGTGCACAATTGACTCATTAGTTTGCTTAAGGATTGAGGTGTTGGTCCATGAATTGTAGATAATTTTTAGTGAATTAGAAGCATAAAAAAAGCTTAAATAACACTGAAAAATAATGTAAAACAGAGAAAGAAGTCACCACATGAAATTTACACAGCAGGCATGATGAAGCAGGTCACCCCTCCTAGGCTACATCTGCTGGTCCAAATCCCAATGACATGTACATCTTTCATTATGCTCAAAATTTTTCAAATACATGTAGTTACAATTCTCTAATGGCTATTTTATCTGCACCAATGGCTCCAGAATGCTCCAATTAATCAAAATTTACTCTTCATTCACTCTGAATGGGTGAAAATTGGGCCTCCTACACTTTTGCCCAGTTTCACCTAGAAAAGCTCCACTAAAAGTGGAGAACTCCACTTAACTGGAGATAAAATAGTAAATTTCACCATTTTTTTGGTGAGCTCCTAAAATGCCACTGAATAATCTGTTTGCAATAAATTTTGCAGTTGGGGTGGCCACATGCCAACCCAAAAGCCCGCGGTTAGCAATAGTTCTTAGCGAAACCCAAGGCAAAACTCATGTTCAAACCTGCGGTTGAAGAGGTGGGTTATCGGAGACCGTTGCATAAACCGCGCAAAGATAACATTTAAGTGGTCATGTGACATATATGTTGGACACTGCTGGTGGTTAACACATAGACTACGTGGAGTTTTTGTTAATGTTTTATGCTACCATGTGAACACATCACGGGGAACCGCTAGTGGGTTGGGACCGCTGGCAGCTCCCAACCTCCAATGTGATTTTCAACACAACTTAAATACAACTCGTGAACACTATGGTTAATAAAAAATGTGCAGCTTGGGTGGTAAAGCGTGCGTGTGCTGGGTAGGAGGTCTCAGGGTCGATTCCTGTGGCCTCCAACAAAATTTTTTATTGCCATTTTAGGGCCACATGGCTGCCTCAAGGCCAACAACGTGGCGCCCTTTAATTGGTCCTCCCAAACTCCGTACCAAATGGAAAATCAACACTTTTCATTCATTGATTGGCCAGATGGAAAGGAATACTCTTCAGAATATTTTTTTTTTTTTCTGACTGTACCTCCACCTTGCTGACTGTGCATCCCAATCAAACCTAGTTAAACTATCGAAAATTTACGTGTTTGGCATTTTGATCAAAACATGATATCTTCCTCATACGACATCGATTTTTCGAACCATTCATGGCACCAGAATCAGGAAGAAGAGATATATGCAACCATCCTAGTTTCAACCCAATACTGTAATTTTAAATTTTGAGCAAAATTTATGAACTCTTGATCATTTGGGAGTTTCAAACTCCTTGGAATGATTGTCCAAGACTTTTTGGAGATCTGGAGAAATAGATGAGTTTGATGTCATAGCTTCTAGTGAGCATAATTGTGCAATTATGCCTCGTTTTTCTTTCTTCATAAGCTTAGTCATGACATTAGAGCTTATTATCTTTCTCGGCTTCCGTGCGATACCCTGTAATTCAAATTCCTTTCCTTCTGGAAAAAAATTCAATAAAAGTTCTTGAAAATTAAAAGCTAGCATCCCTAAAGATTGTAACCATTATACTACTAGTACAACATCAGCACCGCCCATTGGAATGGAAAGAATTTGAATATTCAATACATATTCCCCCATGGTTAACTTGATATTATGGCACTTTCTAAAGCAATTTGTAGTTCCTCCATTTGCAACCATCACTTGACACTTTGGTGTTGGGTATAGGAAGCAAGTAAATTCCTTGGCTACCTTACAATGAATAAAATTATGGGTACTGCCTGGATCAATCAACACTATTATATTTTTCTTCTTGATATGTCCTTCTCTCTTGAGAGTTTGAGGAGTTGTAATTCATGCTAATGCATTACAGGATATGGTCAGACTCATTTCTTCTTTCTCTAGGGTTGGTTCCTGGTGTATATCCTCTTCTTTTGAAGTTTCTTGTTCGTTTTCGTCCTCCTCTTCACAATCTATGTAAAATAATTTCTTCTCAGCACACTTATGACTTTTAGTGTATTTTCTATCACAACTATACCAAAGCCCTTTGGGTACTTTTTCTTCCAATTGTTGTGGTGTCAACCTTGTAAGTTGCGGAAGTATAGGAGTATCAACGCTTCCATCTTTATAGATGTGAGTGGTAGGCTTCCTTGTCGCCATAATTTTACTTCAATTTTTTCTTGCCAACCTGAATGCCTTCTCCAATGAATCAGGTTCCCAAAGGCGAACCTCATATTGGATGTTATCCTTTAAATTCCCTATGAAGACATCAATCTTTTGTTCCTCTGGAATATCAGTTACCCTTATATTCAATTTTTGGAAGTCCTCAATGTGCTTCACCATTCAACCCTTTCGTTTGAGATTTATCAATTGGCTAAAGAAGGTGTTTCTCTTTGTATCCTCATAATGTGCTATCATTTCCTTCATAAAAATTGACCAAGTGACAATTGTTTTACGAGAGAAAATCCATTGATACCATACAAATGTATTTTTTCTAAATATAAAGTTACAATGCATACCTTTTGTGTGTTTCGCACATTATGGAGATCAAAATATTGCTCCATCTGTAGTATCCATGTGACGGGATCCTTGCCATCAAACTTCCTCATATTGATATTTGGTATATGGTGGGTCTTTAATCCAACATTAGAGTTTAAAAAATCATGATTAACATTTATTTTGTTCTCATCATGAGTTTCCTCTACTAGCTTTTCGCCATTATGAATAATTTCTTGTATCAACTTTGTCGAACCTTCCTTCAAACCTTCCATGTTTCATTTTATATTATTCTTCATGTCTTCCATGTTTCCTTTCATTTTTTCATCAATGCCATCCATCTTAGCTTCTATGCCTTTCTTCAAACCATCCATCTTAGCTTCCGCACCTTTCTTCAAACCATCCATCTTAGCTTCCGCGTCTTTCTTCAAACCATCCATCTTAGCTTCTATTTCATTTTTTGTTACTCTTTGCGAGAGCGAAATTTGTTGCACTTGGTCTTACAATTTTGATATATCATGTTGAAATTATTCCTCTTCATGAGTCATAGTAGAGCCTTCTCAGGGCTTAATGAGTGTTGAATTCTTTTTAGGGGCCATTTTACAACCCAATACCGATTCCATGTTTCAATATGCCCTTGGAATCAGTTCAAATTGATTTTTCAAACAAGAATATGGAATTTAAAAAAAATACACACGCACATTTTTCTTGCTTTTGAGGAACACGATATTGAAACTGATGTATCTATGTACTTTCGGATCCCCAAGATTTTATCTTTGGTACTTTCGTAACCCTTTGGATATTCTTTCCAATGCCATAAGTCTGACCTGATTTGGATTGTTCAAGAAAAAGTTATTCCCAATCTCCCACAATGACCTAATTATGGACTAGTTCAGTATAGTTAACTTTTACGTCGTTCCATGTGTCATTGTTTCATCGTTTGGCTCTGAAATCGATACATAGGGAACTATAGTCTGTGTTATTTCAACCACTTTTTACATAATTCCAATTTGATGCTCAGAGAGAGAGTTATGATGATTTTACCAAGGTCACCTATATGAGATGAAATTCAAGAGCCTGCAAAAACCCTAACTTCCACAAATCATATCTCTAAAAATATTACAAACAAAGATATGAAAATATTACACAAAGCTCCTCAAAATTTCTTCGCAAATGGTTTTTTTTTAAGCTTCTGAACCTTCGTAGAAAAGAAGTTATAATGAAAATTCCATGATGACCTGTTTGAAGTAGCAAAAACCTAGAATCCAAAGCTTTGATACCAAATATTATGAAACTAGCTCACAAAATAGAACAAAAGAGAGATCAATGCCTTAGAAATTAGCCTCTCTGAGGGGGAAACCTCCTTTACACTAATCAAATGAACAATTCCTGGATGGTTCAAATGAAAAAACCTCCTTTATATATATAGGAGTCCATGGGGTCACAATATAATCCCAACTGACCTAATAATAATAATGTAAGGGCACAACAATAAAAATAGTGGGCTTTTATGGGGCACAATATAACAATATGGGGACTACAAGGGTACACCAATAACAATAAGGGGGCTACACTAACAACAATAAGGGACTACACTAGTAACATAGAGACCTAAAAAATTGACTAAGATAACTAAGGCTTCCTGACTTAGTTAACTCGTACAAGTTGTCATGTGATGTGGAATTACAATTTCCTTCTAATTTAATTAAGGGAAAAAATAAATTAGAAGCCTCTTCTTGTTGCCATTTCAACACACGACACATTTTTATGCCACGTGGGTCACCTCGGTGTTCCTTCAAGCAAGCGTGCCAAGATGATTTATGAGACGCACCACTGTCAGGTTGCTAGACATTTTGGGGTAGAGAAGACGATGGCAGTTATGCAAAGGTATTTTTTTTTAAACCTCCAATAGGATGTTGGGAAGTACATGAGATCCTACACTTCTTGTGCCATTTCCAAACCTACAATCGAAAAGAAAGGCTTGTATACTCCTTTTCCTACTCTTAGTTAGCCTTGGGAATCCATCTCCATGGATTACATGTCAGGCCTTCATTCTACCAAGCATGGAAACAACTGTTTTTTCGTGGTCGTTGACATATTCTATAAGATGGCCATTTTGGCAGTTTGCAAGAAGACTATCACAACATAATCTACTGCCAAACTCTTCTTTGAATGAGTATGTGTAAACTTTGGTATCCCAAATTCCATCATCTCAAATCAGGATAGCTGATTCCTAAGTTCATTCTAGTCCAGCCTTTGGTTGTTGTTGGGTACCAAGCTCACTAAGTCCATGACCTTTCACCCCCAAATTGATTGCCAAACAAAGGTTCTCAATAGGATGACCATGCAGATCTTGCACATATACAACTCGAAGCACCCACACACATGGGATGAGAGCCTCCCCTATATCCAATACAACTACAATAGGGCTCTCTACAACTTAATGAGCCAAAACCCTTTTCAAGTGGGATTGGAATTCCAACCACTATGTCCCATTGATGCTTCCATACCATTTGAAACTACTAAGGCAGATTCATATTGTGTCCAGTTTGAAGTTGACATGGATAAAAACTTCATTTAGTGCATTCAACACATCCACCAATAGGTCCATGACATATGGGGCAAAGCAAATGATAAGTACAAAAAATGTCATGATCAACATTGGGTGCCACACAAGTTCTAGGTGGGCGACAAAGTTTGGTTACATTTATAGAAGGTGCGCCTCATTGGGGCCCACTGCAAGCTTCATCCGCTCTGATATGGGCCTTACACCATCACTAAGGTTGTAGGGGATAATGATTTTGAGCTCAATATTCCACTGTTCCTTGGCCCACACCCAATGTTCAATGTGGGTTGTCTTTGGCCATACTTTCCACCATTACTAGACACATCAGACATTGCAAAAAACTCACACCAACATAGCTAAGTCTAGATTTTATGGAACAAGCCACAACTGAGCAGATCATGGACACGTAGATCAAGAACACTCGCTAGCAGAAGATCCAACTATATCGAGTTGTCAAAGCTGAACAACTCTTGCACCAAGGCAAGTGGCTCACTAGGGACCAAGTTCAGTAGAAGTTTCCCCATCTCATGGAGGCACTCAACACAATGGGGACCATCGCTTCCTAAGAGGGGGGAGGATTGATCCAGGTGGATATTAGTGACCACCCATCTATTCCATTTGGAACCCCATTATTGTTTCTTTCAGTTTCCTTAATTGTAGAAAAAATTACTATTTTTGGTAGTTTTCAGGACCTGAACTTCCTGAGACATTTTGAGGCCATAAATGACAATTTTTTGGAAAATAGAGAAACACACATTTTTTAATTAATATTGTAGTCAAAATTTGTATTCCCCAAATATATCTTTCTAACGAGGTATCACACACGTCAAATAGAGATCGTATGCCAAAGTTACGACCCCTAGAAGTTGATGTACCAATTTACCCCAACGGGGCTCACAATTTTCACGCTTCATCTCCCAGGGTTCGGTTTTTGGATATTTATGGTTTTCCATTGTTTCTCACTAATAAATAGGCCTTCAAGCCTCATTGTAACACAATTCAGAGGCATGTAGCCACCACATCTCTTCTCAGAGATAAGCTACCATTGTCCGAGCAAGTTTATTTCCATTCTGTATGTAAGCATATTTTCGTTCTTTAATATTAATGAAATGTAGAGTTATTTCTGTTGTATCTCTCTTTTTATGTTTATATATGTATTTTGTCACATTCCTGCATAATTCTGGATCATCCTCACAACATCATCATGCCTTGGAAGTTATAGAATTTCAACAATGTTGAATTTGCAGATGACATAATATCTGCAATAAATGTTCTTTCCACACTTGAAGAACATGATCAACAATGCATTATTATCTTTAGGGGTTTATCCTTTTTATTTTATTTAAATTTTACTTTGTATTATGGTTTATATCAAATTTTCAAAAACCTTTTTTCTTTCGAGAAACAAAAATTTGATGTATGAATATTGTCAAAATATGACGCTAAAAAAAAAGTATGCTCTGAATTTCTCTTTGGCATGATCTTTCCCCCATTTGAGGGGTATATTAGTTTTATTATTATTTATTTATAAACAACGAATTTGTGTGTTTTGTGTACAAGTTGTTAATATTAATAATAAATTAATTTTAGGGTCACATTCAAGGCAGATACCAAATTAGTGTATGGAACTTCCTTGTTTGTGAGACAAGCGACGCCCTGCAAATAAGGATTATAGAAATGTGCATACTCTACCCCTTCAATTTAAACCTATAGCCTCTTAAGAAGAAACATATGTTCTTGAACTTTAATCCCACTCAAACTATATAAAAAGAGCATCCATGTTGTTATGTTGAAAAGCAATCCAGAAAATCTATTTGATGTTATTAGGTTAGTCCACATTATTGATGTGTTGAAAATATATATATATATTCGTTGATTATGTTATTCTTATTAAATAATAATGTATTTAATTAATCCAATAAAATATATAAAATTTAAAATTTATATAAATTACTCTTTCATGTAGTTAATAATTCCTAGAATTTTTTTTAAATAAGCAACACAAATATTTCAAATGAAAGAGAAAGTAGGTCTCTAAAGAGTAAACTTAACAAACTCACGTTCAAAATTGAAAGCCAGTGAAAAGAAACACTCGGCAAAGACAAAAGAAACCTTGGATCCCCCAAAAAAATTCAAGTAGATCTCTAAAGAGTAAACTTAACAAACTTACTTTCAAAATTGAAAGCCAGTGAAAAGGAACACTCGGCAAAGACAAAAGAAACCTTGGATCCCCAAAAAAAAATCTCTTTTCATCTTCTTATCATTAAAGAAAACATCCTATTGGACATGAACCATACAACCAAGGAAATTCAAACATGTAATCCATCCAATCTTCCATGCTAAGCTTGATGAGGTAGGTGCTATTTATAAGTAATCATTATCCCATTATACTTTTCAAAGTTATAAAATAGTGAATTTTATTATATTTTTTATTTTTATTTATTTTATACAAAGTTCAAAACTTTTACGAATATAATTTTAAGAACGTTGAAAAATCATATAATCTAACATAAGTTAAAATTATATATTGATTAGGAATGAAAGAAATAAAATTAAGATTCGAGATGGTTGGTGTCGAGGAATTCAATATCGTTTAACCTTTCATGTGCAACATAGTAAAAGAAAACTGACGACGCATCTCAAGTAAAATAAAACCATTTGAAAATGTGGTCATAGCAGTTAACCAGTTTCTTTCTATATATAAATCAACCAAAAAGTTTAAAAAGTGAATCCAGTACTTATGACAACGCAACCAAACGTTTACTATGTACAATAGTTTTTGTTAGCCCAAACAGTGCTTCTGTTGACCTATGGCAATGAAGCATTGAATTTTCAACTCATGATACTTCTGCATTATTTTTATCTACCTTTATTAAAGAAGATTACCTTACGGTGAGTGAAGCACATGAAGAAGATTAGATTTGGATCCTGCTACAATTCTCCAGGATGGTTAACGCTAATGCCACCTTTATATGTTTTAAAGTCTAAGTACATATGAATGAGGTCCATGTTTGTAAATCCCATCAACCTTAAGGTGTTATTCTTTTGGATTCCCTGTATACATGAATAATATTGAATGTCATTATTATTATTATATTTAGACATTTTCAAACTCTTCGAAATAAATAAACAATATAAACAATTTTGTAAATCCGATCAACCGCAGGTGTTATTCTTTTGGATTCAGTGTATAATTTGTAATTAAATATTAAAATTTCAAATATTATGCGAGGATGAAAAGATGAAAAATTGAATGTCATGACATTTTCAAACTCTTCCAAACAAACAAATAACATAATATATTTATTTTTCTTATTACAAATAACAAAATATATAACCATAACTAATATAATATAATATATAAAAAATTAAAATGAGAGTTTGCATTTATTTATTTATTTTAATTTAATGACAATGGTTCTAAAACATGTTTACTCTTTTCTAAGCAAGTGGATACAAATAAGTTAAGTGTCCATTCTTTGAGTAGGTACTTAGTTATATTATGAATGTCAAAAATATTATATTTTTAAAAAATCAAGAGATGAGAGGTTTTTCAAGATATTTGATTATATTTAGGATAATTTCAAATAGATGCGGTCTTTATCATTTTTTGAATTTAACTACTTTTATCTAGGCTTGATTTTTCTCGCTGTACTCTATTTCTTAGAATTCTTTTGAAAATTTTAATATATTTTGCTATGCCTTGAAATATTGGTATCTTGGATGGGTTGTGAGTCATCATACCTTCGACTATGGGTTTCTACAATTGCACGTCATATTTTTTTCCTCCAAAGGTCATATAGTTTAGGTACATCCATATTTAGGCCTCTATTACTTGATTTGGAAAAAACTATAGATTTTACACTAGGATTCATTGTGACTGTTTGCAATTCATTGTTGAGAAATGAGAATGTAAAATTTGTTGATGGATAATGCAAACCCAAGATTCAGGCTCATCATATGACTTCTACGTTACCAAGGATTGTTAAACACTAGGTTATACGCCCTAGTTTGTAGAGAAAAAGAAGATGGTGAAAGTGATGGATCGAAACTCATAGAAGGGTTTTAAATTAAAAAGGAAACTATGATGTAGGTTTCCCTAGCTACTAATGCAAAACTGAACATGATGTAATAGACTTAGAATCACGACCAATCTAGTGGTTGTGATGTTATGGGATCAAAGAAGCATACTGGTTATGGTAAAATGACCAACTTAAAGAAGGGTCATAGGAGGGACTATTGGTTGATTTTCACACCTAAGACACATGCATAGGCTGGGACCCAGGACAAGCATAGCTTGGGTACCATTGCATACTACTAGACTAGGGCGGACCTGGCCCTCTTCTACCAATACAAAAACTAGAGAGATAAAGGAATAAGCTAAGCTCATGGTTGATTGATACCCTATTCCATAAATTCCCATTAATACATGTAACTTTGCATTAAGACATGTAAAGAAATAACCTCACACATGCTATTACTAAACAAGAGAGAAAAACAAGTTGGTATTAGGGAAAATCATTTTTCCATGATGGGTCGACATTGTGCAAAAGGAGCATAAATGAAGTGCCAATCAATGAGAGTAGAATTGGGGATTTGGATCAAAATAATTAGCTTTTGAGTTCTAAAAATATCACACCAGAGAGCATCAAGGGTGATACCAAAGCCAATGAGATAGGTACATATTCATGAAGCTTTATTTTTCTTTAAATTTGAGTTATAATAGTAAAATAGATTCATCCTTCAAAATTGATATTTATTTGGTATTGGTCCCTATTTGTTCAACATCCATCAATTGATGTAAATGAAATGATGGAAATAATTACTAGAGTAACACTGAATATTGCAGTGGTGGGGATTGGTAAATGTTGTAGATACTTGGAAGATATACTGCTCTCTCAACTAGCTCCTTCTCCTCTCTTTTGCACCATTCAACACTCATCTTTCTCCCTTCATTATTCATCCTCAGATTCAAAATCCATTTAAAATCCTTCCATAAATGATTGATAATAAAGATTAATAATAAAGGAAATGGAGTAAAAATAAATATCAAACAAAAATAAAGATCCAACGAAAAATGATAAGCGAGGAAAATCCTAATATGGGGTAGCAATGGAAGATAAGGGGGTTTTAAAACATGGTATTCAAGACCTTTCTTTCGATTAGAACACTTTTTTAATCTAGACCTTTTCTAGATCAGACCACTCTTTAAAGCTTATTTTTTATTGAGGCATTTTTTTAATTAGATAATATTGAAACTTCGCATTGGATCAAAACTATAAAAAAAAAAAGTATTAGGATCTGGGACAACATATATTAGTTTAGAAAATCACATTTTGATAAAACCTAAAACAATAATTTCCCACCAAATTCTCATTAAAAATTAGTTGAAACTCTATATATTTTCGAGCTTCAAACAAAATAACATCATCACTATTGAGTCGAAACCTTCCATCTCAGAAGATTAAAGTTAATAATTAATAAAATAATAAGCATTAATGATATCCCTTAATACATCACTTAATATATGCCTTTAACTTTCACCAAAAATCCTAATTGAAGAATCATCTTTTAGTAGTTTGTAGATGATGGATGGGGCTTTTCCAGAAGTGGTCACATAAAAGATTTCAGAGTTTGTTTATGCTTTTTATTTCTTTTAGTTTGTGAATTTCAAATTGGTTTATTGAAGATGGTTTTTTAGATCATGCTGCTTTTATTATTATTATTTTTTCAATGACACAATTATGGGATTACCGAGTAAAATTCATTTAAACAAATTTTTTTCATACTTTTAACTTAGTAGAGCATGTCTCGAGAGATTTAAACCTGCCACGACGAGAAAAAAAATATGTACCTCTACTGCTTGAGCTCAACTCTTCGACCATGAGATTTTTATTATGTTCAACTTTATTATGATAATTGATAAAAAGAAATTTAAAATTAATAAATTGTATATATTAAGTTATCTAAGAAATATAAAAGAGGCATTAATAAAAATAATAACTGAATTGAAAACATATATTAGAAGATGGTTGAAAAAAATATTTTGTGATATATTTATTTATATCTAGTACAATTAGTGGTTTATTTAATATTCCATAAATATATGTGCTATGCCACAAATTTTGTCATATCTTAAACTTACAAAATTTGAAATTAAATTAGAAAGTTATATAAAATTCATAATTTCAAAAAATTTACAAATAATATATTCTAGCGGCCACAACATCATTTGGCCTTTCACCTCAAATTACTTGCAAAAGTATTTTAACTCAAAAATATAAATTTTATTTACAAAAATACTTTCTAAAAATCAAGTTATCTTGGATTTCTAACTATGATTTTTTTTAAAAACTCATGGACACAAACATAATTTATAAGTGCTTGAAAAATTATAAAAAAATGAATAGTCTAACTTTTTAAACTTAGTTTTAAGTAGGCATATGATATAAACAAATATCATTAACTTCTACTAAATTTACAAATCTATTTTAAACATATTAAAAAATACAATAATAAAGTAAAACACACATTGTAATCTATATGAATAAAACAAATTTGAAAAACAAACCTCTTTAATAATAAAAACCATTAAGTATTAAAATTAAATAAAACAATTTAGTAAACCAGTCTTAAATGGTTGAACTTAGAATAATTAAAATTCAAAAAGAGATGAAATTGTTTTTACATATGGAGAAAAATTTTCAATTTAATATAATAATAAATAATTATTTTTTAATGAGCAGCTTGATTTATAAGAGATTTGAACATTAAATTTCAAGATTTACATTAGATATAATAATTTTATATCTAAGTTATAAATATAAATTATCTTAATAATTTTTAATTAAAATTTAAAATTTTATATATTTGATATTTTCTTGGAATTAATGCTTCTGTGATCCATTATATAATTTGTAAAAAATCTTTAGGTAATAATCACATGCAATGGAACATTGTCGACGCGTTTCGAACCAACCACAATGTTCCATTACATGTGATTATTACCGAAAGATTTTTTACAAATTATATTTGATATTTTTAAATTAAAATTTAATATTCATATATTTAATATTTTTAAATCAAAACTGTTTATTTTAATGCGGCATAACCACGAATGTCAAATCTATATCTAAACAACCATAAATATTTCATATATTTCGTATGTTTAAAATACATAAAAAATAAATGGCCAAAGTTGAACTAAGATAATTTTAAGAAATATAATATAAAAATCTAAAATAACGAAAGGTCAATTAATTTAATTGAAAGTCAATTCGTTTGATAATGGGAAAGGGAGGGAATGGTGACATATATTTGTCATATATACTTAATCCAAAAGTTAAATAATCCATACACCTACCTAAATGCGATCGTTAAATATGTTACCCATATATTCACTTATTTATGTTTAGATATATGCTTAATATTATTATTTTGGTAAGATTGATTGTAAGAAATATGTATGAAAAATATTAATAAATGATTATTTTGTTTATTATTAATTAGACGACAGTTTTCATTAATATTTAAATGATATGTTTTAAAATTGTGTTTGTTTGGTTAAGAGCTTATTTTTTGGATTTAAGGGAACAAGTTAATGTCCGTTAGAGTGAAAGTGTGTTTTTATGGGTTATTTCAGGTAATTTGATTTTCCAAAAATAACCATGATAGTTTTCCTTGAATAAGAATAATGAGTCAACCTAATAATAGTTATCTTTACCAGGGAAAATTTTAGGGGCTAATATTCGCAAATAGACTAATTTTCCATGCTTTTTCCAAAAAAGAGATTCACTAATTTCCATTTTTTTAGAAAATTAATTCGCCCAAATTTTATAGTATAAAATTATTTGATCCTAAAAATTTCCAAAATTGTATGTATACTAATATAAAATCATTGGAAAACTAAATAGTTTTACAAAAACAACATCAAATTTTTTTGCAATCTATATATTGGGGACTATTAAGATTTGCCAAAGTTCCTAAACTTTAAAATAAATATCCATCCTTAAAATTGTCCCTGATCCTTACTACTTATTTGATAATTAAATCATTATAAATTTTCCCACCATCTAAAAAAATTAATATTCAAATCATTAAAATAAAATAATGATTTAACTCTGCTACCTTTCTTTATTTTTGGTTACTCTAGATGAGATGAGTGGATGTAAAACTTGTTGAGATTTTATTAATTATAATAAAATTTAGTTGAGAAGGAACTAGAATCATTCTAATCAAGATTTGAAATATATATATATATATATATATATATATATATATATATATATATATATATATATATATATATATATATATATATAATTGTGATCATCTTGTCTGGGGAAATATTGTAGAAACTCGACGAAATGATTTTTCTCGAATGATCACATCATGATGCGTAGAGAGTAAAACAATTGGTCAAGAAACCTTTGGGAAAACTTTATGGGAATGGATAGAATTTGGAATTATGTTATGGAAAGGTTGGTGGTATAGGTGCATGTGACAATTTAATAAACTAATTAATTAACTTTACTTATGGAAACAACTTCTAAGATTCATAAAAGATTTATAGATTTGTCAACTATAAAAAAATGTTTAATTTGAATCATAATGGTACATAATGCATTTAAAGTCTTTGAACAAACACATCTTGTTCTACAAACAAGTGGTTTTATATACCAATTTGGTGTCTGGCTTGGTCGTGGCCTTAAAATTGGATTATTATTATTATTATGCATAGATTGACTTGAGGAAAGCATGATTTCTTGGGGAGACTTTGCTAATTACACTGGCGGAATTCTTTGAGGGGACGGTACTTTGAGTAGGATTAGTCGTTCTACCTATAGTACAAGTCCTACCTGTGCTGATATGGGTGGTGGTTATGCCTAGAATTTGACATTCTTTTTAGAATTTTAATCTTATTTGAGAGTAAGGGAAGATATACAATTTACCTTTAAATAAAAATTGAAATTTACATGTAAGGATTTAAATTGATAGTCATAAATTATAATTTAAATTTTAATGAGTGATTTAAACACAAACTCATTTAGACAATCTGTTGCAATGCCTATTTCTTGTCACCATATTTTGGTGGATCTACTAGAAATGCAACTATTTCTTGTCACAATTTTTTGGTTGATAGATTCGAAATGGGGTTTTTGTAACTCAAAAAGGAATATAGAGAGATTGGAGTAGTAACATTCTCTAATTGAAAAAAAATGTGATACATTCCATTAAAATAATTTGTGGTATACAGTTAAACTAGTATGTTCTTGTGCTTAGAAGATTTTTCTTTTAATTGTAGCTACCTGCAAGCCTATAGTATAAAATTTATATAAAACAGAAAGTGATAGGAATGAAAAAAAAATGAACATCATCAAATTTCCACTGGAAATACAACACAAGTTCAAACCTACTTATAAAAGAAGAAAAATCCAGATTGATTGGAGCTGAAATCCCACCACCCATAAGGAGAAATTGATGCAAATTCTAAGGGAGATTATTGAGAATGTGAAATTTTTTCCCTAGTTGTGATGGATTTAATATTTCTCATGTTGGTCCTACACCTTTTAGTTGTGATTAATATATAAATTTCAATTATCTTAGGCCTATTAACAAACATGCTCATGCCAATGTCCCCACAAATAACGACAACAAGTTTGGATCCAACTTGAAACATTTTCCTTTGACTTCTAACAACCCTCAAGGGTTATTATCATTCCCTCCTTATCCTTCAATATAGTTTTTGCAATTTACTTGGCTTTATAGGTATACCACCTCCATCAACTCATGCCCATATATGTGGATGTATCATAGCAAAGCATGCTTCATGTAGAATGTTTCTGGAGTCACATTGGTGGTTGAAAAAGCCTCACTTCACAATGCCTTGTTCTTCTTTGCCTTGATGTATTCTTGTACTTTTTTCTTTGGTCTCCCTCATACAAGTTAAGCTCATCAAATTTTCTCTCAAGAAAATATCCAGTCCACACCACTAACTAGACCTATGTGGTGAAAAGGATGAAAAAACCTCATCATATGCTTTAACCACACTCATGTAATTGTATGTTTTATGTGGTACCAAATAACATTAACAAATTTTAGTAGTGTATATTTGGTATCGGGATGTGTAGCAAGGGGAATCAATGTTTTCCCTCACAACCTCCTCATGCCTTGGAAGTTATAGAATATCAACAATATGTTGAGTTTTCAAATAAAATTTTGATGTATGAAGATGGTCAAAATATGACGCTCATAAAAAAATTATGATCTCATGTTCTCTTTGGCATTACCTTTCCCCCACTTTGGGAGTATGTTAGTTTTGTTATTATTTATTTATAAACAACAAATTTGTGTGTTTCCTATACAAGTTAATATTAATAATAAATTATTTTTAAGATCATAGTCAGGTTAAATACCAAATTGTTTTATGAGACCCCTTTGTTTGTGAGACAAGAGACACTCTCCAAACAAGGATTATGGAAGTGTGCATACTCTACCCCTTCATGTTAAACCTATAGCATCTTAAGAAGAAACACATGCTCATGAATTGTAATCCCACTCAAACTATAAAAAAAGTGCATGCATATTATTATTGTTTTTTCAATATTATTGTGTTTATTTTAATGCCCTTACAAAAAGTGTATCCATGTTGTTAGGTCGAAGATAGATCAAAAAAATCTACTACATGTTATTAATTTAGTCCACATTATTGATGTGTTGAATAAAATAAAAATATATAGTTCATCATGTTATTCTTAAATGACAATGTATATAATTAGTCCAATAGAATCATTTAAAATTTATATAAGTTATTCTTTCATGTGGTTAACAATTCCCCATCCATAATGAGAGTAGGAAAAATGGTTAAATAGGAATACATTTCTAAATGAAGGAGAAAGTGGATCTATTGTTCTCGAAAAGAGAAAATGGATCTCTAAAGAGTAAATTGAACAAGCTTACTAAGTCTAGTTTTTTGCTATGGTTTCTCCAAAATGAAGGACTCTAAGGTGTTGAGAACCATTGAGTTATTCCAGCTCACCAAATCCCTTATAACACAAGTGATTAAGATAAAGGATCCAAATGATGGGAAATTCTAACTAGGCAAATGTTGTTAAAAGTGAAATTTAAGACAATTTTTAGTATCTAGGTTGGACTTTCAAAATTGTGGGAAAGTGGTCAATGGGGTCTTGGATAGACAGTGATCAGGTGCTCTGTTAAGGAAATCCTTGATGAAGTCATTGGTTCAATTCTCCGCCCCGATCGAAGTGATATATTGGACATGATGAAGATGTAGTCCTCCCAAACTTACAAAAATAAAATAAATGGTAAGCAAGTGAAAAGAAGCACTCAACAAAGCCAAAAAAGACCTTCGATTCCCAAAGAACCTATTTTCAACTTCTAATCATTGAAAAAACATACTACTAGACATAAACAAGACATGAACAAGACATGAACAAGACAACCAAAGACATTTAAACATGAAGTCCATCAAATCTTCCAAGCCAACCTTGATGAGGTGTTGCTTATTTTTAAGTCATTATCCTATTGTAATTTTCAAAATTATAAAATAGTTAATCTTATTATCTTCTTGATTTTTATTTATTTTATATTTTTATAAATATAATTTTAACAACAATTAAAAAAATCACACATAATAATTTGTAATTCTATATAACCTAATTTCAATTTTAACATGAAAAAAAAACATTAAATCTCATATCTTAATACCATATTAATCTAAAAATTCCTAACTTATCCAAAAAGCAATTTAAATAGGATAACGAATTTCATAAAACTGCTTGGCCTCGATTCGAAAGCCGAGTCTCCATTGGAAGCACATTAAAATAAGTATTAGTTCATCAGGTTTTAAAATTCACTTTAATCCATCCCTCCGAGGGCAACGGGCCTTAGAGGTGACTGGTGGTTGATTGTCATCTATATTTTGTTTTTTTTCTTAGTATGACATTAATGAATTAATATATTTCAATTTTCATATTCATTAACAATTATTTAACACCTCGACATGTACGTGACCGTTAAGATTATATATTGATTAGCAATGAAATAAAATACAATTAAGATTCGAGATGGTTGGTGTGGCTGACGACGCATCTCAAGTAAAATAAAACCATTTGAAAATGTGGTCATAGCAGTTAACCAGTTTCTTTCTATATATAAATCAACAAAAAACCATTTGAAAATGTGGTCATACCAGTTAACCAGTTTCTTTCTATATATAAATCAACAAAAAAGCTTTAAAAAGTGAATCCAGTACTTATGACAACGCAACCAAACGTTTGGTATATGCACTAGTTTGTGTTAGCCCAAACATTGCTTCTGTTGACCAACTGCTATGGCAATGAAGCATTGAATTTTCAACTCATGATACTTCTGCATTATTTTTATCTACCCTTGTTAAAGAAGATTACATTACGGTGAGGGAAGCACATTAACAAGATTAGATTTGGATCTGCTACAATTCTCCATAATGGCTAACGCGCATGCCACCTTTATAGGCTTCAAAGTCCAAGTACATAGGAATGAAGTCAAGTTTGTAAATCCCATCTACCTTGGTGTAATTGTAGTACCCAAATCCGACAATTTAACCATACAATTTAATGAGATAATTTATTGTTACCATTTAGTTTGAAGAATAATTGGAATTTTAAAAAGAATATTAGTATAATAATTTGGCAATCGTAGTTGTTTCTATTGTAACAGTTCTTGTTGTAGTAGTTACTTAAACCAATCATGCCTCCTAGGCTATTTGGGGTCTACCTATACGGTCCCCAGACCCAACCCAAAAGTTGAACTTCTACCCTCCGTGTTTATAGCTCTCCCCTGTTGTAGAATAAAAACAATTCTCCCCACTTTTTAAAAGCAAACTCCCTTTTCTTATATAGAACCCTTGTCTATTTCAGGGCAATGATTATCCCTTCCCACTTCCTCGAGCAAAGGGTTAAGTGATAAGCGTTAACTTACCACTTTATATGCACCTGCCACCTGCGTCTATGGTGGACAACATACTTCTTTTAAATTTGATAGGGTCTATATATGCTTTATTTTCTTTTAATTCTTTTAAATTTGATTTAATATACATTTTATTAATACAATTAATAATTAATACCATATTTATTTAACATAATTAATAATATTATAGTTATCTCTTTATTTGGTAAATACTCCGAATTTACTTTTTTTTCCTTCTTTATATATTAAATAATATGTTAGTTAAGGTGGTATATATAGCAAGTCATTCACCCTAACATGTTTATTATATTCTAGTTATTTTAGGTATTCACTTAGTATGTCAATAATTCATTTATTGGACTTTTCACAAATGGTTAGAACATATACTAATGCAGTGCATGCGATACATGCATATGTAGCTATCATATTCATGTCTCGTATGCATGCTAATATTCTATGTTTATGATAACACGATGTGGGTCATTACAATTATTCTTTTGGATTCTCTGTATAATTTGAAATTAAGTATTAAAATTTCAAAAGCCATGCAAAGATGAAAAACTAAATGTCACTACTATTATTATATTTGGACATTTTCAAACTCTTTGAAATAAATAAATAACATAATATATTTAAATAAATAATATAATATAGAAAAAATAATATTGACTTTGAGGTGCTTGCACTTTTTTATGTCAACCGTTCTAAAACATGTTTACTCTCTTTCAAAGAAGTGGATGCAAATCAGTTAACTGTCCACCCCTTGAGTAGGTACTTAGTTCTATCATGAATGTCAAAAATATTATATTTTTAAAAATGTCAAGGGATGGGATATGCATTCCCATATATTTGATTACATTTAGGATCTTTTCAAAGAGATGCGGCCTTTATCATCTCTTGAATCCAACCACTTCCATCTAGACTCGATTTCTCTCACCCTACTCTATTTCTTAGAATTCTTTTGGAGAAGTTATTATATTTTGCAATGCCTTGAAAATTTGGTATTTCGGATGGGTTGTGAGTCGTCACACTTTCGAATGTGGGTTTTAATAGTTGCACGCCATGTTTTTCCCTCCAAAGGTCACATAGTTTAGGTAAATCCATATTCAGACCTATACTACTTGATTTGGAAAAAAATAGGGATTTTACACTAGGATCCATTGTGATTGTTGGCAATTCAATGTTGAGACTTGGGAATGTAAAATCTATTGATGGATAATGAAAATCCAAGATTTAGGATTATGATACAACTTTTTCACCACCACACATTCTTAAACACTAGGTTATAAGCCCTAGTTTGTAGAGAAAAAGAATATGGTGAAAGAGATGGATCAAAACCCATAAAGGGGTTTAAAATTAAAAAGGAAACTATGATGTAGGGTTCCCTATATATTAATGCAAAACTAAACATGATGGGTTAGACTTAGAATCACAACCAATCTAGTGGTTGTGATGTCGTGGGATCAAATAAGCATATTGATAATGGTATGAATGTAAGTGTGGTATGAGGGACTATTGCTTGATTTTCACACCTGAGAAACATGCATACGCCGGGACTCGGGACAAGCATACCTTGGGGACCATGGCCTACTTCCAAACTAGGGCATAACTCTCCTTTTCTACCAATACAAAAACTAGAGAGTTAAAGGTATAATCTAGGCCCATGATTGATCGATCTCCTATTTTATAAATTCCCATTAAGACATGTAACTTCCAATTAAGCCAAGTAAAATAGTAAACTCACGCATGCTCTTAGGAAAGAAAGAAAAATAAGCTGGTATCATGGAAACTCAGTTTTCCATGATGGGTTGGCATTGTGCAAAACAAGCAGAAATGGAGTTTTAGTGAATGGGAGTAGTATTGGGGATTTAGATCAAAATAATTAGCAATTGAGTTCTAAAAATATCACACCAAAGAGCATGAAGGGTGAGACCAAAGCTAATGAGATAGGTAGATATTCATAAAACTCTATTTAACTTTAAATTTCAGTTAATATTGTAAAATAGATTCATCCTTCAAAATGGATCTCTATTTATTCAACATCCATCAATTGATGTTAATGAAGTGATGGCAAGACTCACTAGAGTAACATAAAATATTGCAGTGGTGGGGGTCGGTAGATGTTGTAGATAATTGGAAGATCTACTTGTCTCTCAACCAACTCCTCCTCCTTCCTTTAGTATCCTTCATGACTCATCTTGTACCCTTCATTATTCATTGTGAGATTCAAAATCCATTCAAAATCTTTCCATAAATGATTGATAGGAGAGATCAATAATAAAGAGAAATGGAGCAAAAATGAAGATCCAACAAAAACTGATGATAGAGGAAAAGCCTAACATGGGTAAACAATGGAAGATAAGGGTGTTTTCAAACATGGTAGTCAATAACCTTTTTCAATCAAAACAATTTTTAATCTAGACCTTCTATAGATCAGATCACTCTTAATTAAAGCCTATTTTTTATTGAGGGATTTTTTTTTTAATTAGACAATATTAAAACTTTGTGTTGGATCAAAACTAAAAAATGTGTTAGGATCTGCGAAAACATATATTAGTTTGGAAATCAAGGTTTGATAAAATATAAAACATTAAATTTCCACCAAATTCCCATTAAAAATAGTCGAAAAGTTCTATATGTTTCAAGCTTCAAACAAAATAACATGAGTATTTAGTCGAAACCTTCCATCTCAAAATACTAAAATTAATAATTAATAAAATGTTAAGCAATGATGATATCCCTTAATACATCGCTTAATATTCCTTTAACTTTCTCCAATAATCGTAATTATAGAATCACCTTTTAGTAGTTTGTAGATGAGAGATGGGGCTTTTCAAGAAGTAATCACAAAAAATTGTTTATGTTTTTTATTTCTTTTAGTTTGTGAATTTCAAATTGCTTTATTGAAGATGCATTTTTAGATCATGGGTTTATTATTATTATTATTATTTCAATGAAACAGTTATGGGACTACCCGATAGAACTTGTTTACATGGATTTTTTCCCAATTTTCACCATGCAGATCATGTCTCGGGAGATTTGAACCTGCCACATACATAAACACAATATTTGCCTCTTCCACTTGAGCTCAACTTCTTCAACCATAAGATTTGTATTATGTTTAACTTTATTATGATAATTGATAAAGAGAATTTTAAAATTATAAAAAACAAAATTAATAAATTATATGTATTAAGTTAACTAAAAGATAAAAAAGAGTTTACATAAAAATATTTCGGTGATGATCACATCTAAGCATATTTTGTCGACGTGTTTCGAACTAGCCAGTGTGGTTCATCACCAGGACAAGATTTGATGATGAACCACATTGCCTGGTTTGAAACGCATCGACAAAATATGCTTAGATGTGATTATCATCGAAAGATTTTTTATATAAATTATATGGATCACAGAATCCAAATTTCTGATATAAAAGAGGTATTAATAAAAATAACAATTCAAATGGAAAGATGTATTAAGAGATGGTTCAACAAAAATTTTTGGGAGTTATTATTTATATCTAGTGAAATTAAGAGTTTCTTTAATATTCCATAAATACATGTGCTTTGTCACAAGTTTTGTCATATCTTAGACTTACAAAACTTGAAATTAGATTAGAAAGTTATATTAAATTCATAATTTCAAAAAATTTACAAATAATATATTCTAGTAGCCACAACATCATTGTGACCTTTCACCTCAAATTATATGCAAAAATATTTTTACTTAAAAAAATATAAATTTTATTTATAAAAATGCTTAATAAGAATCAACCCTATTTATTTATGTATCTTGGATTTCTAACTATGATTTTTTTAATAAACTCATAAACATCAACATAATTCATATATGTGTCCAAGATTGTATATATAAAAAAAAAAATCTAACTATAATTTTTCAATAAACTCATAAACATCACCATAATTCATAAGTGCTTGCAAGATTATATTAAAAAAAAGTCTGAATTTTTTAAACTTGGTTTTAAGTAAACATATGATATAAAAAAGCATCATTAACTTTCATTAAGTTTACAAAATTGTTTTAAATACACTAGAGTAAAAATTTCATAGAAAGATAATAATAAAAACTAAAACTCATACATTGTAATCTATATAAATAAAGCAAACTTGGAAAGCAAACCTCTTTAATAATACAACAATAAATTATTAAAATTAAATAAAATAACAACAAAAAACCAACAACAAACTAACGTATAATCAATATAAATCAAATCAAAATACACAAAATATTTCAATTAAAGTAAGTTAATGCAAATTTATATTTCAATTAAAGTAGGTTAATCCAAATTTATAAGGCAGGTCGTAAATGGCTGAACTTAAGAATAGTTAAAATTTTTAAAAAATGATGAAATTGTTTTTTAGAGGGAACTTTTTCATCTGAAAGGGAAATTGTTAAAAGCTGATGCAACTTGATGCAGGAAAGATTTGAATATTAAATCTCAAGTTTTACATTTTACTCGGTAACATTGAAATAGTTAATAAATAGTTAACTTTACATTGATTAATAAAATTAGTTTCATCATTTTTAATTAAAATTTACTATTTTTATATTTGATAATTTTAAATTAAAATTTTATATTTATAAATCAAAACTATGTATTAAATTTAATATTTTATATATTTGATAATTCAAATTTAAATTTAATATTTTTTAAATCAAAATTCTATATTAAAGTTTAATATTTTATATATTTGATAATTTTAAATTAAAATTTAATATTTATAAATCAAAACTGTATTAAAATTTAATATTTTATAATTTTAAATTAAAATTTCATATTTTTTAAATCAAACTGTGTATTTTAATGCGGCATAACCACCAATGCCAAATCTATATCTAACCAACCAGAAATATTTTATATATTTCGTCTCTTTTAAATTAAAAAATAATGTTTTAAACCGCCAAAGTTGAATTAAGAGAATTTTACGAAATAAAATATCAAAATCTAAAATAACCAAAGGGAGAGAATTTAATTGAAAGTCACTTTGTTTGATAGTGGGAAGGGAGGGAATAATGACATATATTTGTCATATATATTTAATGCAAAAGTTAAATGATACATATACCTACCTGAATGCGATCGTTAAATATTTTATCCATCTATTTAGCTATTGAAAGTCTAGTTTTTTCGATAATGGTAGCGGGAGGGAATGACATATATTTGTAATATATATTTAATACAAGAGTTAACAGATCCATATACCAACACAAATTCAATCGTTAAATATGTTATCCAGATATTTACCTATTTCTGTTTACACATGCTTAAAAAATATCTCGAAAATTTATTATTTTGTTTCTTAGTTAGATGAAGCTTTCAATAATATTCAAATCACTAAATTAAAATTTAAAAATAAAGGATTATTTTGTTCATTATTATTTAGATGAGGCTTTCAGTAATGTTCAAATCATTAAAATAAAATAAAGAAATAATAAACTGAATACTAATCAATGTTGAAAAATCAACACACAAATTTGTTTTTTTAATACTTATATGATGTTGTTGTAATTTTTGTTTTTCTAGAGAAGAAAAAACATTGATATTATATAGATAACAATAGTTACATCATCTTGTATCATTGTATTTAGTAGATCTTATTGGTCCATATTGGAGTACAACATAGAACATTACCAGAGAACATTATAAGACACTACTAAACAAAACATCTACCATATTCCCATAAACATTGTTTGAAACCGACCGCCACCTATCTTGAAGATAACAACACTAATGTTAATAGACATGAGCTAATATATGAAGCAAATTGTAAAAAGTAAATAGAAACAGAAAGATATATGTCCCATATGATCCAGAGATTATGATTCGATCCATCGAAACCAGGTACACATGATCTCAGTAATAATAAAAAACCATAATGATGAAGCAAACCGGGGTTATAAAGAAAGCCGCCCGAGAACCGACCAAAATAGAATTCAAAGGATAAGCCCATGAATCCTCAGGGAATGGAAAAATCTTGTTGGAGGACAGTCTGCATATCCTTGTTGAGAGTCACAAAGATGTGTCTAGGAGGTGCCTCTAGCTCTTTTTTAGATAACAGATCCGCTCTAGAATTGTTTTTCCTGTAGATGTGAGTTAGAGTATGCACATTGAACTTTGGAAGGAGCCCATGAACCCGATCCATCCAGCCCTGTAGACCACTTGGATGGAAGGAGGCTCTCCCAGAAATACCATCGATGACAATTTTAGAATCCCCATATATAAAGATTGATTGCAGACCCAATTCATTAGCCATCCATAAACCCGACCACATAGCCAAAAGTTTCACCTTATTTTTAGTGCCCCTACCCCCATTCTAGTACATCTGCACATGATCCCCGTTTGACAACTTCATCCAAGCCCCACAACCACAAACCCCCTCCAAAGCAGCCCCATCAAAAAAATACAGCAGGTAGGCAAATAGGATGAGGTTGTTTGCGATGTGAGAGATATTTGGTAATGGGAATGACTAGCTCATGACCATTAATCCACCACATAATCGCCCCATGAATATAGGATAGATTGATTGGCACATTCTCGAATATGAGTCTATTATGAGCCAGCCAGATCTCCCAGAATAAGTAAAACGAGATAGTTTTGTATGCCCCTTTCGATTCCCCCCATCGCTAGAGGGCATCATTGATGTCAATCGGATTCCACCCAACCCCGATGGAATGAACAGAAAACAACAACCATACCTTCTTCATCATAGGGAAATATAAGAACAAATGTGACACTGATTCTTCTTGCTGCTCGAATAATGGACAGCGGCCCAAATCAATGAATCCAATGCGGTTGAGTCGATCCCATGTGAGACCCCTCCCTTTCCATACTAGCCATGTAAACAGAATGATCTTCTTTAGAATCTTCCAGCCCCAATATTTAGTGAAGGATGATATCACTCCTCCACCAAATTTCCTATCCATATTTGCATAATATATATCTTTTACCACAAGACTCCCCTCATTGGTATGCCCATCCCATACCAGTCTATCACCATCTTGGTGTAGACACAGTCCACCCAAACGTAGGCTATTAGTAAAATGATTCCAAGCGGGTGCATCCCTTTTAGCCAGACCCATTTGTTGACATGTCTTCCAAATCAGATTGCTTCATCTCCAATGGGAAATAAGCTAATGAAGGCGAGTGATACCCCTGTGCATCAGTCAATGGATGCTCATAACATCCAATTTATATTCATTATCAATCCCCATTACACGGTCTACCCCCAGTGAGATGTTCAAACCATTCCCAAATCGCCATGATATTCTCGATCCCACAATTGGCATGATTTTCTTGAAGCTTTTCGAGATGGCCGATTCAGCCAGCTGGTGGCATGTGCCCCCCCTGTAAATCAGATATAATAGATTCCCAGTAATGTATTTGAACAACAATATGCTTGACCAAAAGCTCTTAGAATTTAATGCCCGCCAAAAGGATTTGGTGAGAAGAGCGTTTGTGAAGACCCTGACATCCAATAATCCCCATCCGCCATATTCTTTGGGCTTCGAAACATAATTGAGCTTGAACAGATGTATCTTTCTTTTGTTGGAGACCCTAGACCATAGAAAATTGGCATTCACAGTGTTTATGCGCCCAACAATACATTTCGGAAAGTAGTATAAATGGCCCCAATATACCATAAATTGAACTAACATCACTTGAATCAATACAAACCGGCCACCAAGTGATAGCCATCTATGACTCCATGTTTGAATTCTAGCATTTAGCTTATCGACCAGCCACTTCAATCGACTAAGGTGTAACCAATGGTTTCAAGCTAAAACCCAAATATGAGAAGCCCCCTCTCATTGGCCTAATTAGGACACCCAAGAATTCCACTATAAAATTGATCTCTCTTAAATCCTCTTTACCATAAATCAGCAATGATTTCCTTCTGTTGCATTGCAAGCCTGTCGCCGCAGCGAATCGGATGAAGAGGTAGTGAATGTAAAACCATTGGTCTCGCAAAATCCGGCCAAATATTAGTAAGTCATCAACAAAAAGGGAATGAGAAAAGGTTATTCACATATACGAAGTTTCGTGGTTGCCCTACCGTGGATTGAAGATGCAAAAATTCCACACGCCACTTGCACCACTCTCTTCAAAAAGTGTGGAGTCATTTTGACGTGAAGCTTCTGAGAATGACCACTGAACAAAATTCTTCGTGTCGACAAACTTATTGTGGAGGATACATACCTATTCCCTAACCTGATGTTTGAACAAAAATTCTTTTGATGGCCTCCTGCATCTACTGTTGTGAGTCCTGAAATTTGCCATAGACTTTGACTCACGAAAGGCTTTTAATTTTTTATATTCATCGCTGAATTTTCTTGTTTTGAAAGAAAGAACGTGACACTCACGAAAATCACGGTTGTCGTTAGCTATCATGTGTCTTTTTCGACATAGATAGGTGAAACAAAAGTTCCCGCTCGTATTAAGAGAAGTACAGTTACTCCATTAATTTGGGAAACATGATTTTGAGGAGCAGCAAGAGAGGAGGAGCAGAGCATTGATTTAGTTCTGCCACCTCTCTTTATTTTTTGTTATATGAGTGGATGTGGAAATCGATTGAGATTTTATTAAATTTCTAACATAATTTAGTGTTGGAAGGAACTAGATGATCTGATTGAATAATGATTTGAACAATTAAAATATATAATTGTGATCCTCTTGTCTGAAGAAATATCGTAGAAACTCGACGAAATGATTGTTCTGGAACGGTCACATCATGAGGAGTAGAGTACAAAGTCTATTGGTCAAGAAACGTTTAGGAAAACTTTATGGGAATGGATAGACTTTAGAATTATGCTATGGAAAGGCTGGTGGCATAGGTGCGTGTGACAGTTTAATAAAATAATTAATTAACTTTAATTAAGGAAACAAACCCTAAGATTCATAAGAGATTTATAGATTTGTCTACTGCAAAAACTTTTCTTAATTTGAATGGAGTTGTCTTTAGTGCGACTTTTCGAAGTTTCAGGTGCCGGAATCCGGTGAAAATTTTTAAGGTAAAATCTTAGTTTTTGTTATTCAAACTGGTTTTTTGACTCTATATATGGATTCAGCACCCTCAAAAACCTCTAGGGCACTTCGATTGTGCAAAGTTAGAAATCAAACTTCTCTTTTCAATAAATTCCTGCCGGAATTTAGAGAAATTACATCATAAAAGCCTTCAAAAAGTCGCACTAAAGACTACTCGAATTTGAATCATAAACGCACATACTACATTCAAAGTCAGTGAACAAACACATCATAATGCGTAGATCGGCCTAGGAAAACGTGATCCCTTGGGGATATTTTGCAAATTACGCTAGAGGGGTTCTTTGAGGGGAGGGTACTTCGAGTAGGATTATTCTTTCCACCTCCCGTACAAATTTGCCTTGTGTTGATATGGGCGGTGGTTAGGCCTGGTAGGATTAGTCTTTCCACCTCTAGTGCAAGTCTGCCCTGTGCTGATATGGGCGGTTGTTATGATTGGAATTTGAAGGTTTTTTTTTTTCTTAAATGTGTTTGACGGTTAGGGAAAATTTTGAAACGTCGCATAAAATTTGAATTTGACGTGTAAGGATTTAAATCCATAGTCATAAATTTTAAATTCTAACGAGTGATTTTGACAGGTTCATTTAGAAAATCTTATGTTGCCCCACTTTTTTTTTTCACCGTTCTTTGGTGGATTCATTAGAAATGCACCTATTTCTTGTGAATCTATTGGGTGGCACTGTTGGACACCTAATTCTCTATGGGTAGGTGTGGAAGCCGAACAAAGAAAGAGGAGTCCAAGTGACCTTGGAATGTGGAATCCAAGGGTCACCACATTGTATTATAAATATACATCATGTTAATGGTAATAGCAAGTAATGCATATCTTTCCCTATGTTCTCTATTCCTGCATAGTCTCTTGTGTTTAGTGTGTGTTCACCATTGATGAGTTCAACATGGTATCAGAGTGGGTGATTGTTGGCCTTGCTCCAATCAGCTAATTTCTAGTTGTGTTCTTTGAGCTTGTCAGTCCATAACCCTCCATTTGCATTCCCTCGCAACCTGTCTAATGATTGTCCCTTTTCTTGCATTGTAAGTGATTCATGGCTCATATTTGTGAGAAGTTTCAATTTACTATCTGTCCCTCTTCCTACCTAATGAGCAGCTATGAGTAGATTAATATTTGAATGGAGCACTCAGTAAGTCCGTTGGAATACTACATGTGCATTTATCTAGCCAATCCTTGACGCATTGAAGGTTCGTTGTAGGCTTGCGTTATGAAGATTTCTGGAAATACAATGAATGGTGTTGAAGAACGATATTGAATACTGGAAATACAATGTATGGAGTGTGGGCTTTGATGGTGCAACCGAAATGGTGATGTGCCTATGGTGGAGTTGCATATAGTTGGCACGGTTGTGGTATACGTTGGTCAATTCATCTCTATGTGTTTAAAATTAAACGTTGAATTAAATAGAACACTGATATTTAGATGGTGGAGATCAAGCCCGTCAAGATTGACAACGCATAATGGATTGTGTAACCACCGCATTTGTTTCCTTGAAACACCTTTTGTCCTCCTATCATCAACTAAATACTAGACCACTCCTCTCTGAAACTGCTTCTTGCCTCATTCTGTTGGTCAGAACTACACTTGAGCGTTTTTTTCAAACCTAACACTGACATTCTCTCTACAAAATCACACTTCTTCCACTCTGAGCTATTCTGTCTACAAACCTGCACCAAAATGCTTCATTATCCCTGCTCTTGAAGTGAACCTTGGAATTTTTAATGAGTTCGACGGTGAATTTCTTTGGGTGTTGAATAATTTATTTCTTTTCTAGCATCATTCTCTCTACCCAAATACTATTCACAGTTGTAGTGGAGGAATTATGAATTAAGAATGGTTTCAAGATAATAATTTATTGTCTGCTCCATACCCACTATCCATGTTGCAGGAATCAGTAGAAGGCTTATCACCCACATGGGAGGCCTCAGAAGTACTGCCATTTAAATTGCAGGCATCGAAACAAGATACGACGTTGGATCCTAATGTTTGACTCCCTCCTCTTCCTCATCTCCCATCCCTTCCACTTCTCTCCCGTCGACTCACCTCCTCCCCGAACTTGTTCACCATCACTCCGTCGGCTCCCTCACACCTATGGCCCTCCATACACCTCTGCTGGCCTGACTCCTCTCCTCTCCTGCCACTAATTGAACTGACCCTCTCCCCCTTCTGAACATTTCCTATGGAATTTCTGCCCTCTCACTGCCTGTTGGACGACCCTCACTGCTCACCCCTCGGTCCTCGGCTCCTGCCTCCCACCTGTGCACTGGATTCTCCACCGTCTCCTGCTCCCTCCGCTAGTATCCACCTTTCCACTTCCATCGGCTCTTCCACTTCTGTTGGCCTTTCCACTCCCATCGGCCTTACCACCTCCTTCATAATACTGTCCTGAATATTAGCTTCCAGAGCTTCTTTCAGCTCCTTCACGAACTTATCCACCACGGCCTTGATGAGCAACGACATTTCTTACGAATATTTGAACATTGAACCTTCCTCTTTCTTTCATCTAATATGAAGTTCTCACATCTTCCCGAAGTGGACACAACCTCAGCTTCGTTCACACACACACCCTTAAATCTTGTGGCCTCAGCGAGAAATGTAGGCAAGGGCTGCAAATGTGGGCTGGTAGGGTTCTGAATATACATCATATCTTGATACCACAATATTTGTTGGGGTTGAGACGGGTCTGGTGCCAACGATTTGTGTGGGCATTGGAACTGAGATATGGCCGCAGAATAAGAAGGGGTCATTGAGTGCCTCACTGTGAGCTTGAGGTATTATTCTTTGAAATATGCTTTTGGGTACCAGATTACCCAACGTATTATATTGAAATTCATTTTTAACATGTTGCAACCCTAATTTTGTTCAAAGTGAAACCACCCAGATGGAAAGGTCAAGACTCCAGACCTAGATTGAGCTTTAAGAATTAGAAACTGTGCTCGCATTTTTTTTTTTTTTTGACATTTCCAGAACTTGGGAGCCAATATTGGGAATCTATTTTTCTATTCAAAATCCATATTCTGCCATGAAGACAGTGAGACAAATCTCTAGCTGAGGAGAGGCATCATACAAATTTGAATAACTACGAGTCATTAAAGTAATGAGTTTATCATCTTTGGGAATTTCTCTTCTTTTAAACGAGTTGTTGGACTGATATATTATTTCTGGGTTATATCCTCATTCAAGGAAGTGTGGTTGAGCCTATGAAAACTCAGTTAAAGGTTCCAGGAATATGATAGCATATTTAAAGTGTGTAGTTTCAGCTATCTAACATCGAAAGTTGTTTGTCCTTTTGTATGTTTACTAGTGCATTTTCATTTGAAGAAGATATCTCTCATTTGTTCAGTTTGTGTTTTTGAGCTTGAAAAATGGCCAAAATTGATCATTTACTTGAGTTATTAAGAAATTTAATTCAATCTACTACTGCTGACATAATCCAAATCATCAAAGACTCTCTTAGAAATCCAGACTTGTCTATAATATGCACAAGGAAACATTGAATTTTTGCAGTTGGAGTCTCATCTTCAGCAAGATGAGATTCAACAAAAGAGTTTTCATCCTGAACTTGCTTTTGTTCAGAACATTGAGACAAACAACCATCAACAATAAGAAAATGTTCAACCCAGTACAAGAGCAGATTTGAATGCAAAAGAAAATTTTTAGCCTGCACTTCCCAAGCTAGTCATTAGACCTTGGGAAGAGCTTATCCATAAAAAGCATAGAACAGGTCTTGGATATGACAAGGAGTTATCCTTTCATATTCCAGGCTACTCCAAGCCCATCAAATTTTAGAGTGTCGGATTTCTTCATGATAGCTCAACTACAGTTGTTCTAGATTCTGCTCGTCTTCCACAACAACAACAAATTGAAAAATGGAAACACTGTGATCGAGTTGGCCATATGAAAGATCACTGTTTCGATCTTCACCCATGCAAGAACTGTGGTCGGCACACCCATTATTCACATGGATGCTTCAGAAACACGCCTCCTGCAAGAACAAAGATTCATCTTGGATGGATCGCTTCTTGTCAATGGAAATTAATAGCCAAGAAGATGTTTAAGTCATATGTCAGAACTTGTTCTATAATATTGAACAATATTGCAGTTGAGTTTTCGCCATCATCTCACCTTGTACCTGACAGGGGGGAATTAATGGTCATATACAAGCTTCGAAGCCACTTCAAGCTAGCCTGAGCCACAATCTCTCATTCCAGATTCAGAGTTGTAGCCAGAGACATAGCAGTTCAAGCGAGCTTGAGCCACAACCTGTCATTCGAGATTCAGAGTTGTAGCCAGCGACATGGATGCCCATGAGCATGCCTTTGGTTGGTGGCCAACCTTAAACCATCTATGTGAGGTTGATATTCTTCCTCTTTAAAGAATTCGGGACACTTCCTCTAGCAGAAGACTTCAGCTTCTTGCCAATTTTGGTAGAGTTCCAGGAAATGCATCAAGAATTCCAGAGTTGGTGGTCATCCTTAAACCCTTGCAGGTTGTAGACCCCCCTTCTTCTAGGTTGAAGGTCTCTGTCTTCAAAATATGAGGAGCACTTCCTTTAGCAGAGGACCTTAGCTTCTTGCCATATTTGGAAGAGTTCTGAGAACTTTATTGAGCGTTCCAGTGTTGGTGGTCATCCTTAAACCACCTCATTATGTCAAAATTTCAGAGAGCTCATTCAACCTAAGTGCTTCCATGCATACTTTGTCATTTTTGTATTATAGCTCTCTTCTTGGACTCACACACACCCCTTCGGATTAAGGGGGGGGATGTTGGACACCTAATCGTCTATGGGAAGGTGTAGAAGCCAAACAATCAAAGAGGAGTCAAAGTGACATTGGAATGTGGAATCCAAGGGTCACCACATTGTATTATAAATATACATCACTAAATATAAACTTGTGCTTATCTTTCCCTATGTTATATATTCCTACATAGTCTCTAGTGTTTAGTGTGTGTTCACCATTGCTAAGTTCAACAGGAAAAAGACAACCAAAAACATTCAAACATGAAGTCCATCAAATATTTGAAGCCTAATCTTGATCATCATCCTATTATATTTTTCAAAGTTATAAAATAATCATTATAAAGTTACTTATTTTTAAATAATCATTATCCAATTATATTTTTCAAAGTGATAAAATAGTTAATTTTATTATATTCTTCATTTTTATTTATTTTATACTTTATAAATCTAATTTTAAAAACATTAAAAAATCATAAATATTAATTTTAAATTTTATATAACCTAATTTATATTTTAACATTAAATCCCATATCATTAATACCATATTAATATACAAATTCCTAACTTACCCAATTTTTTTTTTTTAAATAGGATAAATAATTACATAGAATCACTCGTCAAAATATCACCATCAAAACTCATATGTTAATCCAAACTTTAATATGTCAAAACCACTTGTTGTCAAAGTGATCAACTAGTATTAGTAAATTGAATCCAAATTAAAGGGTAGGAAATCTTCGTTGTGAGAGTGATCAATCAATTTTAGTAAATTGAACCCATATAGAGGGGTAGGAAATTTACTATACATACCAGATTGGTAGCATCTAAGCTCGAGAAACTATTTAAAGTTATTGGCGAAGTTGATTTTGATTATTTTTCTCCAGAACTATGAAAAACTAGCATTTGCACCAAAAAGGGTGTAAATACATGTTGATAAAAGTGTAGATGAATGTAGAGTAATGCATAGGTAGCCTTATAGAGAACAAGGATGTGGATGTGGAAGGCATAATGAATTAAGAGGTGAGGGGTGGAGTGGAATGGGAAGGAATTGGTAAAGTAGAGGGTTGCATGTGGGACATGGGTGGGTTATGTAAATCTAGCCAGTTTGTCCAGGCAATAAAATGCCTTCATAGAAGCATTGAGAAGATAAATACAACCGCAAACTAATAGGGAATATAGTGAATCAAGCAAGTAAAGACTTAGAAATTAAATTTGTTGAAATTTTGAGATGAAAGTGGAAGAAAACATATATGGAAATATTGACATGTACCCTATCGCATTAGTTTTCTATAATTATGCTTTGCTCAATCCATGAGCTCATCAAATCCCCACCCTTCACCAACTCTTTATCTATTAGAGGTGTTTTAGGATTTCTTTTACCATATATATATATATATATATATTGTAATGCAAATATTTAAAATTTAATTTTTTAATAATATTGAAAAATTATTTGATTTTGAAAAATAATTATAAATTTCATGGTCAATGTTAAACTAATAATGGTTTATGGGAATTTTAAAGACCACTTTTATAACCTTCATTCCCTATAGTTGGATACCATATCATGCTATATGTGTTACCACCGGGAATTCCCTCAAGTTATCATGTCACTTTATTTGAAGTAAACAAAAATTAATATTAAGACATAGGAGTCTAAATTATTAAAAAATACAAAGAGAAATTACAAATACACCAAATATAACTAAGGAAATATCATTTTCAAATATAATAGTAATGATTAGAGTTTACATTTGAGACTCCTTAAAAAAATTCTTATAATAATACAAAAATATATAATTATATTTTAACGTTTAATACACAACTACATTTTTCTTTTTATTTTACAAAACAAAAAACATCTTTTCTTTATTGAAATACATTTTTTATTTATTAAAAAAACTTACTCCATACAATACTTTAAGTTAGAAATGAGTTAAATTGACACCACTAAAATTTGGAAAAGCTAAATTATAGTTTGTTTTGATAGAACAACTAAATTATCTCAAAGAGGTCAATCTTAACTTAAATATAAAGACAACCAAACAAAAAGATCATGGACCCACTAAATCTACCCTTAAATGTAAAACCAACTAAATGAAAAGATCAGTGAGGCACCACCACAATGTGATAAATAATTTTCCTTTGACCCACAAATCCTCCCTGATTTTCTAAGATGTGTTTTTGGAGAATAGGCTTTCATGTTTGCGCTAAAATTTTGGAGATTATTTTGTATGAGACGTTTCACAAAGAAATTGGCCAAAATCTAGCAAAAGAGGACATATTGAATTCCTTGGGTGCTAAGGCTAAGACGGAGGAGTTTATCTGATCCCTGTGCAATTTTTCTTGAACAAATAATCTATTATTCTATAAAATCAAACTTAATCACCTCCCTAAAGAATGGATAGAAATGACGAGGAGAATCTGGTCCATGTTCTTTTTTTAGACATAGGGAAAAGATGTTTTGAATTCCTCTTCTATTACTTCATTCAATCTAATTTTCGTTGTGGATATCTGTGGCGTAATTTTCTCCATTATATACGCAACAAAAACGAAATTTGGAACTTGTGGGAGACCACTTCCTCCTTGTTTTTTCCAAATTCATTGAGGTAGGTGTCAATTGCCAAAATGGTTTGATTGTTATTCTTCCATGTGCAAGATTTTGTTGGAAATTATGAATAAAACACCAGAGGGATATGTTTCCCCCACAACACAAAGAATGCAACAATATGCAGAAATAAAATTCATACACATAGACAAATAACGATTAAACGCAGGAGAGGAACTCTTTTTGAAATTTATTCAACTGTTCTCTATATTTGATTCATTCCTTCACTCTCTCAAAACAAACTTAAATTACATTATTTTATACAAAATTGGCCGGAGCCTGCAATTCAATGCAATTAAATGCATAATGGACGTAAAACAACCAAATAGTCCTCCTGCTCTGTTCTGTTGTTTGTACACGAAACAACGTACAAAAAACATAAAATGCTGGACCTAAAATATTATGTGTTCTTCCTGCAAAACCACATTGCATCCTTCCCTCCATCGCAAATCGCATACCGACGATTATAACATTTAATTTGGGTGCTTACGGGAAAGACATAAAACTTGCGATATGTGATGTGACGAAGAACATATCGCATCGCAACATAAACACTTTAACTTGCGGGCGCTTATCCATTGAACTCCTGAGCTTGCGGGCGCCGATATGTGATATCCTCCCGAGCTTGCCACATGTCATTTGCGATTGCATCGCATCATAAATATAACAACTTGCGGGCAGCTTAAATGGTAAGTATTAAATGTTGCAAAGTGCAAATTTGCGGGTGGTCAATAGCAGTAAGTGCGAAATATGAAAGGTAAGGTATAAAGCAAAGAACAAAGGTTTGCAGCAGTCGATAATGCAATGAGGTTTGTATGTCCCGCCCATATTGCATCGGCTGAGAAATAAGTTTCAATCGAAGTGCTTAATATTTAAACGCTAATTGTTGCGAAGTGCGGGCTGCGAGGTAGTAAACCATGGTAAGTACGAAATGAAAAAAACAAAGGAATAAGCGAAAATGCAAAGGTTTGCATTGTTTGGTTAGTGCGATAAAGGTAATGTGGGTCTCGCCGATATTGCATCGGCAGAAACATAACTTCGGAGGAAGGCTTAAGAGTTACAACTTAAAATTTACGAGTTGTGAGCTTCAGGCAATGGTAAGTCAACGCGAAAAGGAAATAAATGTAGAGAATGGGCTTGAGTACTCTATTGCTGATTTTGCATGGAATGCCTTCAGATTTGAAATCTGCTCCTTGTCCTTCCTGCACAAAAATTCAATTCAGTTGTGGGCTGCTGCCACTCTTTATTCATGGAAGTGGTTGGGAGTATTTCCAACACTCCTCCTTAATCACAACTGCCGCCATCAATCATTCCCAGACATTGTCTGAGATAAGCAAAACTTTTTTGTCCCAATGGCTTTGTGAGGATATCAGCAAATTGTTCCTCTGACCTGCAATGTTGCAAAACAATTTCACCATTATTAACTAATTCCCTTATAAAATGGTATTTGACATCAATATGCTTTATTCTCTTGTGGAAAAATAGTTCTTTGATAATGAAATTGCTGAGATGTTATCAAAGAAAATTGTGGTTTCTTTGTCTTTCTCATGACATAAATCCCTCAACATCCTTCTCATCCAAACTGTTTGGCATGCTGGTGATGTTGCTATTACATATTTAGCTTCTGTTGTTGATAACGAAACTATTGTCTGCTTCTTGGAAGCCCATGAAATGGCTTCCGATCCCAAATGAAAAACATACCCTGATGTGCTCTTTCTGTCATCTACACTTCTAGCCCAATCACTGTTAATGTAACCAATCAGATTCAATTATCAGTTTCGGAGTATAGAACACCATACTCCTTTGATCCATTTACATACCTTAATATTGTCTTGCTTTATTGCCAATGTGTCTCCTTGGGTGTCTCCATGAATCTGGATATCAGACTTACTGCATACATTATATCAGGCCTAGTTGTAGTGAAATACATTAGATTGCTAACCATTCTTTTGTACAATGTCGGATTGACATTCTTGTTGCAATCTTCCTTGCTCAACTTCAACCCCATGAGAGTTGGAGTTGATAATGGCTTGGTTTTCTTCATATTGAACCTATTTAAAACTTCTTCAACATACTTTGCTTGAGATATAAAAATCCCCTTTTCTGTTTGATTTACTTCTATGCTCAAAAAATATCTTAACAAAACCAAGCTAGTCATTTCAAACTCACTCTTCATGACTGCTTTGAAATAAAAAATGAGAGAAACATCATTGCCTGTAAAAATAAAATCATCTACATACAAAAAAACAATAAGAATCTTATCGTTATTTTCTTTGATGTAGAGCGTGGTTTTACCATCACACTTTTCAAACCCATTGTCCACCAGGTAAGCATCAATCCTGCTATACCATGCTCATGGTTCTTGCTTCATCCCATAAAGATCTTTCTTCAACTTACAAACCTTGTGTTCTCGGCCTTCTATTTCATAGCGAGGAGGTTGTTCAACATACACCTCCTCTTTCAGCACTCCATTCAAGAATGCTGACTTCACATCCATTTGATAAAATTTCCACTTTTGTTGTACTGCTATGGAAAAAACTGTCCACACTATCTCCATCCTTGCAACTGGTGCAAAGATTTCCTCATAGTCTCTTCCTTGTTGATGCTTGTAGCCTTTGACAACTAGCCCTGCTTTGTTCCTTTCTGTCTTGCGTTCAATGTTGCTCTTGGTATTATAGACCCAGTTCACTCCAATAACTTCTTTTCCTTGTGGGAGGTCCACTAACTCCCATGTGTCATTCTTTTCTATTGCTCCTATCTCTTCATTCATTGCTTCAATCCACTTATGTTCTTTGACTGCATCTTCAAAATGGATTGGGTCATCAACATGAGAAAATAATGCAAATAAAGAATTTAGACCAACTTTATTATCAACTTCTTCTTGCTCATAAATTTCACTTAAATTTCTGAATCTTGGTCTTCTTGTATTTGCTAAAGATGTGCTTGGATTTGCACTTGAACTCGAGTGAGTTTTTGATCCCTGTGGTGTGCTTGGAGAAGCACTTCTTTGATTTCTCAATGTTTTTCTATTACTTTCTTGTGGTGTTCTCAATTGAGCTTGTGTAGGTGGAGGAGGAGTCACCGTTGAGAAATTACTTTCTGCAATCAATTCCTCTTTGTCTTCTTGTGAAACACATGTCTTCACATTGAAAATATTCTCTAAAATTCCATCCCAAGATTCTTCTTCTATGATCTAAACATCTCTGGTGATTATTACTTTCTTGGTAGATGGATTATAGAGATTGTAAGCCTCGGATTCATCACTGTATCCAAGAAATATACATTTCTTGCCCTTGCTGTCCAACTTCTTCCTTAACTGATCCGAGACGTGCATATGCCACACATCCAAACACTCTCATGTGAGTGACAAATTTCTTTGTTCCACTCCATACTTCTTCTGGAACTCTGTTCATAACACTCTTGGTTGGACATCTATTTAAGACGTAAGCTACACAAGTGACATCTTCTTCCCAATACTCATTTGACAAATTCTTTGCTTCAACATGCTTCTTATCATGCCTATGATGGTCCTATTCTTTCTTTCTGCTACACCATTTTGTTGAGGTGTATACCTTGTGGTAAACTGCTTGTGAATCCCATGCTCCTTGCAGAAACGTAGGAAGTATTTGGAGATATATTCTCCACCTCTATCAGTTCTCAACACTTTTATGTAGTGTCCACTTTGCTTCAAAACAAGAGCTTTGAAGTGGTAGAACTGTTCAAACACTTCACTTTTTTGTTTTAGAAAATAGACCCATGTCTTCCTTGTGTAATCATCTAAAAATGTCAACATATAGTAATTGCCAGCTAATGATGGCGTTTTCATTGGTCCACATAATTTGAGTGGACAATCTCCAAAGCTTCCTTTGCCCTTATAATATTTCATGTTAGAAATGATTCTCTGTGTTGTTTGCCCAAGATTCATCCTTCACATAGGCTGTCGGGTTTCTCTATGAGTGGTAATCCCTTTACCATGCCTTTTCTGTACAACAAATTCAAACCTCTGAAATTGAGATGTCCAAATCTCAAATGATATAACCAGTTATCATCTTTCACTTCTTCTTGAAAGACCTCTTGTGTGACAGCTGCTACAACACCTCCTTCCTTCAATTCTGATCTGATTTTGAGAGGAAACATCCTATTGATTGTCATATGCACTTTTGCAATGAGCTGTCTACTTGGAGGTATATCCATGATTGTACACACATCATTCTGAAAAAAGACATTGTAAACCTTTTGCATGAGCTATCCAATGCTTAGAAGGTTACATTTCAGGCTAGGGACATAATAGGCATCTGGCATGAACTTCTTCTCTCCCTTCTTTGTTAGTTTGTTTACTCATTTCCCCATGACAGAGACATTGCTATTAGTCCCCATTGTCACTTAAGATTTTACACTTTCATCTAGATAGGAAAACATTGTTATGTTTCAATTCATATGGTTACTACAATCTGAATCTAAGAACCATACATCTTCTTGTTTTTCTTGTGCTACATTACAATTTAAAAGCACACTTCCTTGGTTTTGATTTTCTTTTGTAAAATTTACACTAGGTTTACTACCCATGTCATTTTGCTTCTTTCTACATTAATTTGCATACTGACCATAATTTTTGCAATAATGACATTGGAATTGAGATTTATCATACTCTTTCCTTATGCTTGATTCTGTCTTGAGCCTTGGCTTGGATTTTGATTGTTGCCCCTTCCACTTGTGTTTGCAGGGTCGCTTCTTCCACCCCTGTGTGGGATTTTCCCTCTTCCTCGGTAGTTTGATCTTTCTTGACCTCTACCTTGACCAAAAGACATTCGTGTCTTGAATGCATGCTCCAATGATGATTTGGTTGCTCTGTTCAGTCTATGCTCATGAGACATCAGTGATACATGAAGCTCATCCACAGAAAACTGTGAGAGATCCTTTGTCTCTTCTATGGTCACTACTATGGCATCAAACCTTGATGGTAGAATTCTTAAGAATTTATCCACTATTCTCCTTTCTTCAAGTGTCTCTCCATGAGATCTGATTTGGGTAACCAACTCAATCACATGTGTGAAGAATGAGTCTATGTTATCAGACTCTTTCATACAAATGGTTTCAAAATCTCTTCTCAACATTTGAAGTTTTGTTGTCTTCACCTTTTCCATGCATTAATAGGCTGTCTGGAGGGTATCCCATGCCTCCTTAGACTTTTTTTCTATTGCAATCCTTGGGAAAAGACTCTCATGTACTGCCTGGAAAATATATAAGAGGGCTTTGGAGTCCTTCTTCTTATTTTCTTTCAACAAATCTCTTTGTGCTTGTGTCAAATAATTATATGCTGCTGCATCTACTAGTTCTTGGAAACCATTTTCCACCAGCTCCCAAATATCTTGTGAGGAGAATAGGGCCTTCATTGTAATTAACCAATAATCATAATTCTTCCCATTGAACTGTGGTAGTTGGGAATTAGTTAGGCTTGTGCTTGTTGTTGCCATCTTGATTGTGTAAACAAAAACCTTCTCACTGCTAGAGAATCAGTTTCTCAAACAACCTTTCAGCTTCTTCAGTAAAAACTCGTTCTTTCACTGAGAGCATAAACTTACTCTGATACTGATCTGTATTTTTGTAGGAACGCAATAGAATACACAAATATGCATAGATACAAACAAATATGTAGTGGAAATAATTCTGCCTATTATTAATAAAAGAATGAATGAAATATGCTTACAGACATAATGTAAATAAATAGCTAGGGCAGTGGTAGGCTTATCTATGAGAAGAGATGTGGTGGCTACAGGCCTCCGAATTGTGTTACAAAACAAATGAATGAAACATGCTGACATAAATAATAGAAATGAGCTGGCGAGGGCATTGGTAGCATATCCCTGAGAAGAGATGTGACGACTACAAGCCTCTCCACCGTGTTACAATTAGGCTCGAAGGCCTATTTATTGTTGAGCAACAATGTAAAACACGAAACATCCAAAAACCTAACCCTAGGAGATGAAGCGACAAAAATGTGGGCCTCGTTTGGGTGAATTGGTGTTTCAAATTCTTGGGGATGTAACTTTGGCATACAATCTCTGTTTGACGCGCTCAATAGCTCGTTAGAAAGATCTATCCAAGTACAAATTTTGGTGTGAGAAACATCAATCCATGGATCCATGTTGCTCTCAATTTTTCCAAAAAACATCGTTTAGGGCCTCAAAATGGCTCCGGAAGTTCAGGACCTGAAAAAATGCTAAAAATAGTAAGTTGTGCTACAACTTAAGAACGGAAAGAATTGATGGCGGGGGTTCAAATGGAATAGGTGGGTTGCCACCAATATCCACCTGGATCATCAAGGCCCCAAAACGGCTCCGGGAGTGTAGGACCCGAAAACCTGCTAAAAATAGTAAGCTATTGGAAGTGAAGAACTAAAAGAGTTGATGGTGCGGGTCCAAATGGAATAGGTGGATGGCCACTGATATCCACTTGGATCATTCCTCCCTCCTTAGGAAGAAATGGTCCCCGTTACCTTAAGTTCTTCCATGGGGGGAAAATTTTGTTGAGCTTGGTATTGGATTTGTCTAGGATGTCGCGGACCTTTTGGCAGATGTGCTATCGGTGGGCAACCATTGAAGGATTTGGGAAAATTTATCCGTCATCACGTTCCTCTATTTCTCAAGGGCCTCCTCGAGCAAGATTTTGATAGGATCTCCTGCTCTCGCGTCTTTCCTTCCTTCTGCCATGGGGGGTTGCCGGGGTTTGCGAGGCTAATCTTGCGACAGGTCAACCAGATCGAGCTTGAACTCCTTATACCCCGACTGCGTTGGGGACATGCAAAGAAAAAGAAAGAAAGAGAAGACTGCTCTGATACCACTAATCCGGATTTTTGCAGGAACGAAATAGAATACACAAATAGCCATAGATACAAAGATGCAATGGAAATAATGCTTCATTTTATTAATAAAAGAATGATTGAAATATGCTTACAGAAATAATGTAAATAAACATCTAGGGCACTGGTAGGCTTATCTCTGAGAAGAGATGTGGTGGCTACAGGCTTCCCAATTGTGTTACATAACAAATGACTGAAATATGCTTACAGGAATAATAGAAATGAGCGGGCGAGGGCACTCATAGTGTATCCCTGAGAAGAGATGTGACGGCTACAGGCCTCTCCACTGTGTTACAATGGTAAGTGAGAAATATGAAAGCTAAGGTATAAAGCAAAGAAAAAAGGTTTGCAGCGGTCAGTAATGTAGTGAGCTTTGTGGGTCTCGCCGATATCGCATCGACGGAGAAATAAGTTTCGGTTGAAGCACTCAAGAGTTAAACGCTAAATGTTATGAAGTGCGGGTGGTGATACAATAAACCATGGTAAGTACAAAATGCGAAAAACAAAGAAATAAGCGGAAATGTAAAGGTTTTCACGATTTGATTAATGCGGTAAAGGTAAGGTGGGTCCCACCAATATCGCATTGGCAGAAACATAACTTCGACGGAAGGCTTAAGAGTTACAACTTAAAATTTGGGAGCTATGAGCTGCAGGCAAGGGTAAGTGAACGTGGAAAGGAAATAAACATAGAGAATGGGCTCGGGTACTCTGTTGCTTATTTTGCGTCGAACGCCTTCGAATTTGAAATCTACTCCTAGTCCTTCCTACATAAAAATTCAATTCAGTTGTGAGCTGCTGCCACTCTTTATTCATGGCAGTGGTTGGGAGTATTTCCAACCGATTTTACTTGACTATGAAAAAAATTGTGATCAGATCCCTAGCTTGAAGCCGAAGGCTATAGGATTCAAGACACTACATATCTTCCTCTTCTTTAAGGGCTTTATGATATTATTCAAACTCCATCCAGTTTTGGAGAAGAAATTATTTTGACACAATGTCTTTCTCTATTACCTTTTACGTTTCTTTCAAGAGGTTTAATGTTGGATAATTTAGGATGCATTATCCTCTTTCCTCTCCTTAACCAATTTCTTGATGGTTGCCTTTAAATATTTAATTTTCTACTCCCAAATTGTTATTGGGGACCCTGTTTCCCATCTCCTCTAGGAAGCCTTGACCAAGCCAAATTTTTTAATCCAGATAACCGACATTCTCGCCAGACACTAAGAAAGGATAGCCAATGCATCAATTCCTTCCCAGTTTCGGGTATCACTCCCACTTCTTCCTACCACCGAACAATAGAAGAAAATATAGTTCGTTCTTCACCACTATGTAATATCAACTAACATTTGGCTTAACCAAACCTTTTGAAAAATATCCCTTGCAAAGGAATACACCATTCTTGGTCATAATATATTTCTCAAACTTGAAGCTAAAACCATCTTAAACCTATGATTGGGAGAAAATTGAAATAAAAATGGCCCATAATCCACGGATTGGATAATTTCAAGAGAAATGGGCTTGTGTCAGACCCTTCCTATGGAAGAATTTGTCAAGATACTAGAAAATCCTACAACAAGAGGGAGAACACTGCCAAAAACCTGTTAAGGTGAGTTGCAATGTGTCTCTGGTGTCCTTCGATTGCGAGTTGATGGTTTAATATCAATCATATCTAATGTAAAGATCAAGTCCATGCTTTTTTGGAATTGATATCTTACTGTAGAACCCCCTTTCTCTTCTCAATGGCAGAGAGTTATGTTGAAATCCCCCTGATAATGCAGTCCTCTCTAAGTTCTGATTCTCCAAGAGATTGAAGAGGTCCAACAATTGATTTTTTTTTTAAGTACCGAAGAAAAAAAACATTAACGACAATGCATACCTTGTTTAATAGATTCATATGAAGAAGGAAGTCTGCTAGTCAATGGGGCTCAGAGTGCATATCCATGATCTTAAACAAAAATAAGTATAGATAATGCATAAGCCACCATAGGCACCGTGAGAGAGAATTGATTCATCCGAAATCAATTCACAACTAGGAATTAAAGTTTATCATAGTTAACTTAAATATGTAAGGAACAAGTTCAGTAAAGGAAAATTCTGTTGTATAGTTTTCTAACCTAACTCTGAAAGAATTTTTCAGAAATATGTTCAAGTTAGCACTTTCCTGGATAGGTTGATGGACCTCAGATTGCATTAGAAAGAGGAGAGGTGGTGTAAAAGATCTATTTCTCATCCCATTTAAATCCATGAAAACACAAACCATGATGACATGCATTAAAGCCTTGGCTCCCTAGATTACGGTTTTCAATAAAGTGTATGTATGCGTCTCTCACACTGCACACCAATATCAATGTCATCATAGACCAAAGGCTTCACTCTATTAAATACTACCGAACATACTTCAAAGCTTTAAGTTAAAAGACGAGATAATTGATGCCAAAAGTAGATATAAAGTGAGGACTTAAATATTTTTCTAGCTCATGGAAATCAGATGCTGTAGTGGTCGGCATCAAGCAAACTGTTGCTCGGAACCTAATTGGCATAAATTCATCATAACTTGGATGTATTAAACACCAACAGATTCATCATACCTAGATCTATTCTTAACCAACATGGATCAAAAGAACCTTGAGGTACAAACTAATGTTTTTTCACCTTCAAATGATATTTAATAAACATTCAATTATAACTTTTTCTTTCCATGTTCCGAAGATGAGATGAACCTACACTCTGGTTATTTAAACGTATTAAGTAACATTAATAATCTGCAGGTTATTTTAGAATATTATTTTGTTAGCATCAGGGAGACCTCCCAGCCCTGTCAAACACCTCTAATTTCTCTCTGTGAAAATCTGCAAGTCTCTTCTCGCTTCATGTTATTAGTGCCATGGGTGTAAGAGATACAAAATTTGGTCTCCGATGTTTCCATTAAAACGTGACCTGAAGAGATAAATGAGATATAAGAGAAGCAGAAACTGGATTTGGATAAAAATGTAACAGTTTTGAAGCCGAGGAATCAAAAGCTCACTGAGGGATGCAAGGGACCCAATGGCCTCAACTGACTGAAATTGTGTGGATTATAGGAAGGCCAATATCAAGAAATGATCCCATTAGTCCAAATTATTGGAAACCCACTAAAAACACAACGATAACTGAGTTCCAAACAAAACTTAATGTTGAAATATTAATTTCAACTGCAGGTTTGTACACCTACAGTAGAGGCAGTGCAGGAGAGATTTGCGGCTTTTCAATCGGTTGCTTTCTAAATCTGGTTGTATTTTGTGTTTTAATAATAGCGCCATAAAATTTCCATTTTTCGCTGAACAATCAAACTCAGCTTTTATACAAAGGAGGGGGTCCTTACAGTTTGTTTACGGAGCAGTTTTGTGGTTGAAACAAAGCCATATAGCAGTGGTCCCATCCATCCACCAACACATCTAAACACAACAACCGAAGTTTGATTTTTCAGGCCAGTTCTTTTGTTTGAAAAGAGTCAAGAGGACACGTGGAAGTTTATTACAGGATCACATTATTTTTGAGCCCGTTTGCAAAACTAAAATCCGGACACGAAGAAGTATTTATAAGCTACAGTCCATAAAGTTTTCGCATTTTTTTTGAGCCCGTCCGAGAACCTCAAATCCGGACTAGAAAGATCATAAGCTCAAATGCATAAACCTTTTCACATAAAATTTTGGCCCTACGTCATCATCAAATTTCGTAATGCGAAACTGTTTGTAATACGGTTGACTGAAGTTTGAAGTCCGCGTGTATTGGTTTTAAAACTATGGTTCAAGAATTTTTTTTAAATGTTGATTTGGGGGCATATGTTACAACCGTGACACATTAGTTGTAATGCTGTGTTTTAAGAGTGTGATGGTAAATTTTTAAAAAACATAGTCATATAGTATCGTTGGATATAATATATATATGTATAGTTTTAATTTTTGTCATGTGCGATATATAGAAGCCTGAAGGCCATTTGTAATGAGATATATAGAATGTGATTGCACATCAGTGCGAAAATAATATACACAATAGTGTATTGTTGAAGAAAAACAAAGTGTGTGAGCCCAGAGGCCAAAGTGAAACAGAGTTTTCTGTAGAGCACTGTTTTTGTGTGAATTTTGGTGAGACAAAGTTTTTAAAAATACACAGAGTGTGTATTTCTTTGTAAGAGAATAGAGTATTCTCCAACACTACGTGTGAAGAAGTATTTCATTTTTTTTTGTATCATGTTATGTTTATGAAATAGAAGAAAGCATTTTCATGCCATCTCTATCTACCAAAGATTTTTTTTTTAATTCTCTGTGTTTGAAGGAGAGTATTATTCTCTCAGAATTTGTTCTGGAATTCTCAGAAATTCCAACATGGTATCAGAGCTAGTCCAGGCTCTTTGAAGCTGTCAAAGAAGCTGAAGGAAGGATTTTTTTGTTGCAGCAGCTTCTCCAACAGAGTGAAGGCTTAGTAAAAAATAATCCAAGGTATTCTCAAGACAGATTTTTTGTGTTACTGTTTGAAGACAGTTAGTTTATTTAAAAAAAAACACAGTCAACATTTAAAGCATAGTTCAGAGTGCTAGGCATGGCAAGAGCCAGCACAAGCATGATTATTGGTAATGCTCAGCTCCCACAGTTCAATGGGAAAAACTATGATTATTGGGCAATCACCATGAGAGCCATGTTTTCCTCTCAAGACCTATGGGAACTTGTTGAGGATGGTTTTGAAGAGCCAGTAGATGAAAATGAATTTAATGCCTTAACACAGGTAGAGAAGGACTTGTTGAAGAGAAATAAGAAGGACTCTAAAGCCCTCTTCTATCTCTATCAAATAGTAAATGAGAGTGTGTTTCCAAGGATAGCAACAACTAATAAATCCAAAGAAGCATGGGAAACTCTCAAGACAACCTATCAAGGCATGGAGAAAGTGAAGACAACAAAACTACAATTGCTGAGGAGAGATTTTGAGACTCTGTACATGAAGGAGTCTGATAACATAGACACATTCTTCACACATTTGATTGGAATTGTCACACAGATAAGGTATCATGGAGAGACACTTGAAGAAAAAAGGATTGTGGAGAAAGCTAAGAGGGGCTTACCCTCAAGGTTTGATGTTATAGTCACCACCATAGAAGAGACAAAGGATCTCTCAAACTTTTCAATTGATGAGCTTCATGCATCACTGATGACACATGAACAAATATTGGGTAGAAATGAAAAATCATCCTTGGAGCATGCCTTCAAGACCCAAATGTCCTTTGGAAGAGGAAGAGGTCAAGGCAGAGGAAACAAGAGAGGAAGAGGCAGAAGCCAAAACGGAGGAGGAAGAAACAACCCAGCAAATGCTCAAGGAAGGGGCAACAATCAAAATTAGAACCAAGGCCAAAGCAACAACCAACAAAGTGGAAAACAACATGCTCATGGAAAAAGGTATGAAAAATCCAATGTCTAGTGTCATTATTGTAAAAAATATGGGCATTATGCAAATGAATGTAGGAAAAAGCAGATTGATATGGGTAATAGACCCAGTACAAATTTCACTAGAGAAAATATTAGCTAAGATAAATTGTTTTTAGCATGTAATAAGGCTGAGGAAAAGAGTGAAGATTTATGGTTTCTAGATTTAGGATGTAGCAACCATATGACAAGAAACATTGCTATGTTTTATATGTTAGATGAAAATGTGAAGTCTCAAGTGACATTGGGAACAGATAGTAAGATTTATGTCATAGGAAAAGGAATAGTAAATTTCTTGACAAAGAAGGGAGAAAAGAAGAGCATATCTGATGTATATTATGTACCAGGTATGAAATGTAATTTGTTAAGTATTGGGAAGCTCATTCAATAGGGCTACAATGTTTTATTTGAAGATGATGTATGCACCATCATGGATAAACCTCTAAGCAAACAATGTATTGCTAAAATAAGGATGACAAGGAACATAATGTTCCCTCTCAGGATGAGGTGCAGATTTGAAGAATTGAGAAGAAATGGTAGCAGTGACACAAAAGGCTTTCCAAAGAGAAGAAACATATGAGAATTGGTTATGGCACTTGAGATTTGGACATCTCAGCTTTGGAGGTTTTAATTTGTTACATAGGAAAGGAATGGTAAGAGGATTTCCATTGATTGAGAAACCGAACAGCCTATGTGAAGGTTGTATCTTGGGAAAAAAACACAGAGAAAGTTTTCCATCAGGGAAAAGCATAAGGGCAAAGGCACCCTTAGAAATTTTCCACTCATATTTATGTGGACCAATGCAAACACCATCACTTGCAAACAACCACCATATGTTAAATTTTATTGATGATTTTACAAGAAAAACTTGGGTTTATTTTTTGAAAAATAAAAGTGAAGTGTTTGAAAAATTCTGCAATTTTAAAGCACTTGTGGAGAACCAAAGTGGGCAACATATCAAAGTCCTTAGGACTGATAGAGGAGGTGAGTACATCTCTAAATAATTTCTGCGTTTTTGTAGAGAAAATGGCATATACAAGAAATTTACAGCAAGGTACACTCCACAGCAAAATGGAGATGCTGAAAGGAAAAATAGGACAATCATGGATATGGTAAGGAGTATGCTAAAGGCAAAACATTTGTCAAATTATTATTGGGCTGAAGTTGTACATTGTGCATCATATGTACTAAATAGATGCCCAACAAAAGCAGTGATGAATAAAGTTCTGGAAGAAGCATGGAGTGGGATAAAACAAGGAGTCACCCACATAAATTTTTTTGGTTGTGTGGCTTATGCAGACATTCCAGATTAGCTAAGGAAGAAGTTGGACAACAAGGGGGAGAAATGTATTTTTATTGGATATAGTGAGGAGTCCAAAGCTTACAGGTTGTATAACCCATCCACCAAGAAATTTATTGTGAGTAGAGATGTTAAGTTCATTGAGGAAGAAGCTTGGGATGGAAGAATTGAGAAAACAATCAATGTAAAGAACTATTTGTCTCATGATGAAAATGAGGAAGAGATGGCTGAAATACATCCCTTAATAGAAGCACCAACACAAGGACAGCAAGGGACACTCTTGAGAAGTAATGAGAGTCACTACTACATTTGGCGGAAATTCCGACACTTGGTTCCGACGCTTTTGACCAAATGTCGGAAATTTCCCCAATTTTTTTCCATCCCACCCGAAATCGTTGCTATACCGACGTTTATAGAAAAGTGTCGCAATACCGACACTTAGAAAAGTGTTGCCATTGCGACGTTTGGAGGAAGACGTCGCACTGGCGACACTATGGCCCAACGCGTCGCTATTGCGACGACTACAAGTGCGACACAATGTCTAAGTGTCGTAATTGCGACGTTTGGAGGCCTTCGTTGCAATAGCGACGCCTTTTCCGCCGTCGGTATAACGACACTTATATGCGCGCTAAATACAAAAACGAAACTTATATGCACGCTACATAGAAATTTTATTGTTTCGTATCCGTCGCAATAGCTATATTAACGTCTGATATCACGCGCGCATCCGCCCTCCGCTCTTGCAGAACAACATTCGCCCTCAGCTCTTGCAGAATAGAATTTTCCCTTAGCATTCGCCCTCAGCGTTCACCCTCAGCTCTTGCAGAACAACATTCACCCTCAGCTCTTGCAAAATGGTAAGTTCTTATTGCAGGCCCTTCCTCCTATAGTAGGGTTGACTCTATTTGGGTTTTTTTGGTCAATTCCATTGGATTGTGTTAGGCTGTAGGGTTCTCTCTAGATGTCAAGAATCAAGATTCAGTACCCTCTATTATCTTCATCACCCAATACAAGATTTAAAATTTTCCCAAAGAAACGCTTATTAATTTGGCAGCCATTATTTCTCCCTGCTTTAAAAACCCTACATTTAAATGAAAACAAGCATTGCATTTCAACTACAAAAATCTATTAGTGTTCAAATGTACATGTGTGCTACATTAACGTCTGATATCATGTGCGCATTCGCCCTCTGCTCTTGCAGAACAACATTCTCCCTCAGCATTTGCCCTAAGCATTCGCCCTGAGCTCTTGCAGAACAGCATTCGCCCTGAGCTCTTGCAGAACAACATTCGCCCTCAGCTCTTGCAGAACAGCATCCTCAGCTCTTGCAGAACAACATTGGTGCTCAACTCTTGCAAAATGGTAAGTTCTTACTGCAGGCGCTTCCTCCTATAAAGGGTTGACCCTACAGCCTAACCAAATAGCTCCACTTGAGAAAAATTTTCATAATCTTGGGGCTGGATATACTACAGAGCAAACAATTGTAGTTATCATTCGTGCTCCAATATATTAATATACTTTTTACATTGAACTGAAGAAAGGGAAACAAGCAAATGCTAGCCATCATACAATGCTTTGACATAAGAGTTTTGAGTGACATACTTGAAAAAAGAACTCATCGACTGATATTTATAATCATTTGAGTTATTCAAGTTAAACACAATGTCAAGAATCAAGAGTCAATACCCTCTATTATCTTCATCACCCAATACAAGATTTAAATTTTTCCCAAAGAAACGCTTATTAAATTGGCAGCCATTATTTCTCCCTGCTTTAAAAACCCTACATTTAAATGAAAACAAGCATTGCATTTCAACTACAAAAATATATTAGTGTTCAAGTGTACATATGTGCATCACTTGTGTAGGGTATTCCTTTTCCACTTTCACATTATCCAAGAATGTGTGCAGTATAGTTCATATTTTTTGTGATTTAGACTATCTTGAAAAAGGAAAGGTAAATTATTTCCCATGGAAAAAGAAGGTTTTCCCTTTTTACTACTGGAAATGGTACAACAAAGTTCCATTTCTACCCGAAACTCCTATGAAACAGGAACCAAATAAAGGCCATGTCCTAAATGGACATCATTTGGCTTTGAAAATGGCCATTGCACCGTGTTGTTTCTTATATTACATCACGATAGTTTCTTAGGTCATTTCTTGTTTCTTGAGATGAAAAACAACCAAAGAAATCGTGAAGATCCTTTTAAGAAATAAATGACCATTTCTCAATCATATATCAACTATTTTTTATTTTATTCAGTGGTTGCTTACTTTGAGAGAAATTTGACACTTTTATGGAATATAACATAAAACCAAAAAATGGGAAGGAATTGATGATGTAGATGACCTTTAGTTGTTGTCAATTAAGAATTGATAATACACGATGCATGTTCTGTACTACAAACTAGATTCCTTCCTGGAGTTAGGACACAGAGTATTGAATCAAAGTTGTAGTTTCTAACTTCTTCTATTGGTTCATCAATCTTGAAATTTAGACATTGCATGTCTTCATTGCTTCATGTTTGAATAATTTGCATCATATCGTACAATAGGAAATTAGGAATTATGATTATTATTACTTTATGGATCTGTTAAGTTACTTTTAAGTTTGCATGGTTTAGTGTGAAATTATTCTAGTCCCCAAACACATATAATCAAGGAATTATAACGTGATTTAAAACATTAAATATCAACAAAATCGTTTAAAGGATATTGAAAGGAAAAAGGTGATGGAAGATAGAAAGTGCCTTACTTAAATGCTCTAAGGATTTTTCAATAGTTGCTCCAAAAGCTTCACTTCAAGGCCTTTCAAGATCGTCTCCAACAATGCTATACCATCAGCTTCAACAATGTTGCTCCAAAAATGTCCTCAAGGTCTTCACAACAAGTTTACTAGAAGTTTCTCCAACAATATATTCAATAAGGTCTTCATTGTCAACTCGTTTCTTGTTTGGGTGCCTTAATGTGCAATGACATGTTTCCAGGACTGAATTCAATGCAAGGCATATTTGAAACTCTAACTCTGTCGTCCGGTGTCTTATTAGAAATTATTTCAGTTTTCATTTTGTGTTTTTAAGTTAGATATTGTTTTCAAGTTTTTACATTTATAATTTTATTGCAATGCGGCAGACTGATGAGAGCAGTGCAGGAACAACCCAGAGACGGGATGATCGCGGAAAGAGGCCAGCGGAAGAACATGTAAAGTGCCAGCATTGCTCTATCTTCAGGTATTTTAGTTATTTACATAATTGAAATAATATTAATTTTGTTCAAATATGTAGACACCTAGCCATGGTACGCCCGATGATTCCCTCTTTGAGGAAGAGCTTTCTTCATCCCTATCTCCAGTGTTCTTGTTGCGAAAAAAGGCACGAGATGCAAGGTCAGAATTTAATACTTTGATAGACGCGCCTCAAACACCTAAAACAGAAGAGAAGATAAAACAACTTATGAGCCAGCTAGAAAGATATCAGGTAATAATAAAAAGTCAAAAGGATATTTTTTTTGTTCTGCATGAGATGAATTGTGATAGTTTGATTTTTAATTTTTACATTGACTAAACTAACAAAAAATTCTTTTGTATGTAGCATTTTCTGGCACTTGCTGAATCCGGTGTTGGTGGTAGTGGGACACAAGGGCAAGAGATTGCCTAACAACCCACTTGTACACCTTCTACTCCTTTAGGTGCCAGGCAAGAAACACACCTTGCCCAAGCAGACACCCAGCCAACCGCTGAACGTTTTGGCAATGATGAGGCTGATATGGCCAACTACATTATTGTGTTTCCTGGAGCTACACGTGTCAGCTCCACAGGGACCATTAATGGCACGTTGTTGGTGAACGATGAAGGTGTCCCTATAAAGCATGTAAAACTCCCAGGTAAATTTTAATATTTTAACTATTTCATGTACTTTATCTAAAACATATTTATCACGATTTTTATTTTAAATTAATGATAATATCTTTTTTTTTTTGTTTGTGTAGGAAACAATGAGTTCTACAGGTATCTGGAGAGCCATGCGTTGGTAATTTTTGGCCCAACCATACGCACAGGGTGGAATTCCCAGAGTTCCAACCTGAAAAAAGAACTTCTAGATTATCTAGAAACCCTTTTTGGGGTCGTCATATTTGACAGAATAGCGGTGGCTCGGGTAGCCGGCAAATATTTGAAATATACCAGGGACACCTATAGGATGCAATTGCAATTTAACCCTAGATATGAGCGTCCTCTCACAGTTCCAGAGAGTGAGTGGAGAGCACTCATCCATGACGAAAAAGAGAAAAGGGCAAAGAAAGAAGGAAAAATGCCAACTGGACCCGCAAGGTAAATTACAACTTTAATTCAATAGCTTTAAATTTCTCTATGTCTAAAATAAAAGTGTGCTACGTCATATCTGACTTTAATCTTTTGATGCTAGTTTTCCTGACACCTCAAAGGAAACCAAAGCTAGGATTGAAAAAAAGGGTCATCACAAGCTAGGCCAGGGAGGCTACTTGAAATTGGCCGCAAGAATTGTAATTAAGTAGCTAAACATCTTATAATTAATTGTATCGCCTTCCAACGTTTTTGTAATCCTATAAAATATGATTAAAAATACACATACATATGTAATGTAGGGTGATGAATTCGGAACAGAAACAACAGAGGAAGATAAAAATATCGCTTTCCATTTCGGCTATCAAGCCGTAGTTGAATGTCGCATAAGCTTGGGGCAGGTCCCAAGATCCAGAATGCCTGATAAGGTAAAACATTAACCTTTCAATATGTTTGTTTTCATCCATAAATTTAATGTCTAACAACTTTGTTTAAATCAGGGGAGCAACACTACCGATGACGCAAATAACCCAGTTTTAGAGCCAAATGTAGATGATCCTCATGTGCAACCTGATCATTGTAGTAGGGACCAGGCCGACAATGCTACTATCAGTGAGGGTCGTGACGATAATTAATTTCCACTTATAATTTTTTCTAATTATACCTTGATGGTTGTACTTATAACGTTTTTTGTTTAAATGACAGAGAATGTTTCCCTTGAGGATCTTACCACCAGAGAGGAAGACAGGGCAACAGTCCCAACGGCGACAACTGGTGCACCAGGTAAATAATCTCATTGCAATTTTTTTTATTAATATTACCGAACTAGTTCAATGATATTTAAAACTGACAATTAAAATTTAATATTATCTGTTTTTGTAGGCGATGCCCCGTCACTAGATGAGACCAGACATCGTGACAACGCAACTAGGTCAGCGGCGACAACTGGTGCACCAGGTAAATAATCTCATTGCAATTTTTTTTATTAATATTACCGAACTAGTTCAATGATATTTAAAAAATAACAATTAAAATTTAATATTATCTGTTTTTGTAGGCGATGCCCCGTCACTGGATGAGACCAGACATCGTGACTACGCAACTAGGTCAGCGGCGACAACTGGTGCACCAGGTAAATAATCTCATTGCAATTTTTTTTTATTAATATTACCGAACTAGTTCAATGATATTTAAAAACCGACAATTAAAATTTAATATTATCTGTTTTTGTAGGCGATGCCCCGTCACTGGATGAGACCAGACATCGTGACTACGCAACTAGGTCAGCAGTGCGGGTCGAAAGGCACGAAACAGGAGCAGAGCATGATGATATTGATGATGTAATTAGAAGCTTTAAAAATAGGAAGAAGAAAAAGAAATTTCGATAATGTAAAATATTGTATTATTATAAGACAAACGTTACCAATGACCATACTTGGAACGTTTTTTGCGTTATATAAAAAACTCATTTATCATACTATTTTTATGTCAAGCATTAATTGCAATGTTTCCTTGCGTACTTTTTGTTGAATTGCTTTTTTATTAGTTATTGAATATTTTTTTTATGCTCATGAAAGTAAAAAATGAAATATAGATTGGGTATTGGGGAATTGAGAGTGATGTGAGAGGGGGGGAGGGGCCATAAGAGCTTCCACCTTCACGTGGTTGGCCCTGTTTAGTAGAGAATAATTTATTGGAGCGATTTAATCTTGGAGCAAACCTCCCTTGATCCAGCGTAGCAACAAAAAAGTCACTGTTGACTTAGTTGCTACTCTTTCAGATCGTGGGAGGCTTGTTCCAAGTTCATGCCACTCCAATAAATTGTTCTTGAAATGAAGAGGAGCTTATTCAGGTATGTTTTGACATTTTCAACATATGTTCTAACATTATCATAAGAATGCATCTTAGAGTAAAAAATACTACATCAATTATTTGTATTTATTGTATAGATAATGATGGATTTTGATTGACTTGGCAGTGCAGGTACAAATCCTCTTGCATAATGAGCAATACAACTTGTCAACCAGGGTCATGTCCAGGATATTTTTGCTTGTGCGCTTGACCAAGTTCGTAATGTCACATTTTGTAAGTTCCTTTACAGTTCATAATTCAATATTAAGCTTGTTCATGATTATTATCTAGGTTTTTTGTATGTGTTTTTTCATCTATTTGATTGTAAGCAACTCTTCATGTTTCTTGTTGTTCACTATGATTTCTCCCGTTACCACTCCCAGGATGAATCCGACTTTATTGTTACATAGGTTACTTTATTGTTACTATGATTTCTCCATTTACGATTTCATAGGTTACATCATGTAAAGTGTCAATCTCAGGTTGGTGATGAGCCTTAGTTCTCCAGATTTGGGGCTTTTCTGATATTTTCTCCCTCATGTCATTCCTGCATCACCTCGTTGTTTGAGCATGCCAATTGTCTACCACTTGTACCAATTGGCACATGTCAATCTCCGAGTGGTGCCACATTTCACCTATTTTCAGTGAGAGTTTAGGGTTTCTCTAACATAGCTTCAGAAATCCGATTCAGTGCCTGCTTGAATATTGTCACATAATAGTCATGGTTTGGATTGATGAGCATGTTCTGAATGGTTGGTTGATTCATAAGAACCACCCATATAGTCATCTTGAGATATTTCAGAAGGTTTCTCGGGTTTCCTTTTTCACCGTTTCTAGTGGGTGGGATGGTGTGGGGTGATCCATCAATACCGGTGCTCTTGTAGTAGGGAATTTGTTTTTGGGGATATAAAGGAGCATTTGATGTAGATATCCCATTGGATGCATTCATAGATGGGCACGAGAGGTCAAGAATTTAAATTATAAATACGCAACCTCTAGCATGGCAACCTGAAGGCCGCGAGAGACACTGGTTAAAGATTGTTTTGTGGTGGCCTTAATATAGTCGTGATTTCTTTCTATTATCTTAATGCAAATATATAGTCCGGTCTCACTAAAATGAGGATTGTGGTTGTATTTCTCTTTGGTTGTTTCTCTCTTAATGCTCCAGAAGTTGCCAAAAGTTGCGATAGTTGTTTAGTTTGCCCGTTACAACTTAAAAGTGGTTTTTAGCAATGGGAGTCATGTTTTTTAAGGTTCATACTAATATGAAGATCTTGTAATTCTATATTCAGGATAAGAGAAGATGGCCTCTGCTTTGGGCAGTATGACAACAATTGCGACATCTACCTCATTGGGTAACAATGGAAAGGGGAAGAAGTTGGGTGCAATGTTTGATAATTATGGCAGACAATTGTCTTCTCTTTCAGTTTTTTCACCCATTTCTTTTAATCGTTCAAGCAGAAGAGGGACTCTGAGATTACGCGATAGAGAGAAGGTAGTTAATACAAGAGCTATGGAAAAGGAGTTGTACTTCAATAAGGATGGCTCAGTGACAAAAAAATTGCAGGTCAGAGAAAAAATTATGTTTAAAGGAAGGTCCCCTGCACGTGAAACTTCACTGCGGTGGATCTTTCCTTGTCCACTTATATTCGATTTTAATGTGTTATTTTAATTTTTCATGGAGGGTTGTTATTTTAGATGTGTGCTCTGGTTTTCTTTTTAACGTTGTATTAGTTCCCTCTCTTAAATGTCTTAGATTTGGTAGGCATAATTTGAAAACTCAAAGGTGAAAGGAAACATATTTGTTACCCAGTGGTCTAAAAGGAAAGGGTTATGGCTGAGTCAAATTTTATTGTTATTGACAATGTAATGAAATGTATCTCAATGCTATGGTTTTGGCCTTTTTATTGGTTGAATTAGAGGACCCAGTTGAAAATATTGGGGCCAAGTAGGCTGGTTTTCCTTTTTGCTGATGGTTTGGTGTATCTAATTGAATTAGTTGCCCAAGGTATTTTTGGTTGCAAAATCCTTTTCATTTTTCATACAGTATTGGCCTTGTGGAATACATTTGATTGTGTGGTCTTGTTAGATCTACAACATTTGTAGTTGTTTAGTCTTATGGCCGAGGTGCACTTTATTTATGGAAATAGTTGATGCAATATTGTCATTTAATCCTTACTGCAGGGTAGCATGGTGAGAAGTTTCTTGTGAAACATTTGGTATTCAAAATGACACTTGATCCTATACAGCATCATGCACTTGACTTCAAAATTCATATTCAAAGTGTGCCAGACAATTCTTGCAAAATTTCAAATATTTATGTTGTTTTAAACCATTATTTTTTTCATGTATTGGATGCTGAAAATGAGAAAAAGACTTTGGTATGAAACCAACTAGTGAATAATTTCCAGCAAAACAACCACTTCCAAGACATGATTTAGAAGTAGAACATATGTACTTATGAAGCATAGAAAGATATCCTTGATGCATTGTCAATGTTTGCCTAGGGTTATTTTTGGAGAAAATAACTCCTTATTCCTAGAATAGTGATCTTCAATACAAGTAAATGCCAGAGAAGAGAGATCATCGTGTGACGCAACAAAACTGAAATTGGACCCCTAAGGAGAGCCGGTGTGTCTACAATCGCTCTGTCAGCATTTTCCCCTGGTTTACCCCGTTCTTTTCCTCCAGCCTGGGTCTTCATTGACTTCTTCTTTCTTCGGGTTTATTTATCAAATTTGTAGAATTTGATAAATAAATACCATCCACAATGGTTGGACTTTAATTTATATTCCCGACTTTATATTATCTCCAAGCCTTATAACCAATGTTTAACTTTCAACACTTTGTATTTATACTCCACGTTTCTTTTTAAATAAATAACTTGTAATGAAATTTCGGCTCTATATTTCACCACCCAACCTTACAACAATCACGCTCCAGACTTATGCTAATTATCCGCCAATCGTTTAATTAAACAATTTCATTATACTCTGGCCCCACCTATATATATCAATAACCAATCAAACACTCGTATCGTACTTGGCTATCCTCCGCACACCTTAGTTAACCTCCGGGCAAGTTCAACGTGCGACCACCGTCCGATGGCCCTTCTCCAAATCAACGACTCTTGGCAATTTCGCTCGGCTTCCAACGTCGGACTTTAACGTGCGATGGCGCGGGTTAAACGGTGGTTTTCCAGGGGTCACTTCGCCACGTGTCGCTTTCCCTATGGAATCGCTCGCGAATAGGAAATACCACCTACTCCGCAAAAGCGGTGCGATATGGGCAACCCGCTTTTGTGATTCTGCTCGTGGTTTTGGTACAAGGCTTGACCACGGGTGCAAGTCTGGTTCCTCTATCCTTTTGTTTGTTAACTCATGTCCAATCCTCGGGTCAGGTTCCGAAAGCACAACAATATTGTCTCTTTATTAAGCGGGATTTTTATATTTTAACAGTGTTCACGACCCCAGTTCTCTACACAGACCTTGCCTTCGGGTGGGGTGAGTTCATAGGGTTATCCAACAATTTACGGGAATTCAAAGACAAAAGAATGGAATTATCAGTACCCAATCGCCTCACAGTTAAACAATTATTCACAATTAGTAGTTCGAGATAATTCAATGGCAACTATGCTTGGAAATCATATAACTGGAAACAATTGTTCACACACAGAGGTTTATTGCAGAAATCCCCTCTCTACTCTCCTCTTCCCTCTCTACTTTTATTCATCCAAGGAATTACAATTTATATACATAAAATATGGCTCTTCGGTTCCTCTGAGAGGACCGTTCTAGAAATCAAAAGGTCTAATTATAATAATTCAACTAACAGAAACTGTTCGACTCCTACAACTCTAACTAGTCTAAGTAATACAGTCAGCTGAGGTATTGACACCTAGCTGTTACAACTCAAATGTTTTCGAACCCTCCTAGTCACAACATGTGGACAAAACCTCCTACATTGCTGGCTAGTGCCTAATGCCCCTACATCATCGTGTGACATTAACCTATTAACAAAAGTGAACAGGGAATGATTATTAATTATGGCATACTAATTTGTCAGTGATTTTGACTATTTGTCTTTAACATGTAAAAATGTTAAATTCCAAACTTACATCATCATGGTATTTTAGTAGATGTGTGATAGGTAGTATGATAGTATCATATTACCATTCTTCCTTGAGGAACCCACTTCATCCATTAAGATTTCTTTTCTAAAGAGTAACATTGTAGATAACCTTAAAAACATTTGTTAACTATTTTTGCTTGACCATTTGATTGTGTTTGATATGTAGAACTCATGGCAGCTAGTGTTTCTCCACTCATATTAAATAATTATTTCCAAAATTTTCTTGTTACTATTACTTTAGGAAAACCATGAAGACGATGAATTTCTTTCATGGACACTTCTGCCACTTGGCTTGTTGTTTATGTACTTTGAGCTCTACAAAAAAAATCTACAAATTTGTCTATATAAATGACCACAAAAATGTAATAATTACCTTTATATTTCAGTAACCTTGTAATAAAGTCTATTGATATATCTTCTAGTCTTTGAATATGTATGTGGAATGGTTGAAGTAACCCTAGAGATTTTACTATCTCTCTTTTATTTATTATGCAAACCTGACCTTCTTTTACAAAATTTTGAATATCTTTCTTCATTCCTTCCAAAAATATATTTTTTGATCCTTTGAGATGTTTTAAGGAACCCTACGTCCTACCATCAGAGAGACATGGGACTCCCTTAATATTTTTTTATTCAAATATGCTTGCGTGCATAAAAATATTCTACATTTTCACCAAAGTATATCTCTCTTTCACTCCCAATGCTCCATAGAGTTCATCCCATCCTTTATAAATTTTAGTTTTTTTTTAGTACTATTGTCATATTTCCATTATGGCAAGCTTCTTCTAGCCACCTAGGAATAGAAAATGTAATTGGATATAAATTTGAGGCCTCTTCTATTTTAGAAAGAGCATCATGTACTAAATTTTCCTTACCCTTTTTGCAGATTATCTCAAAATTTAAACTTTTCATTTTTTCTCCTCATTTTTGTTAATCTTCCAATGAAATCCATAGCTTCAAAAAATACTTTATGCTATCATGGTATATATTGACTTTAAAGTACCTCCCAGTGATATACTATCCCCATTTTTTATTGCATGTAATATTGCTTCCATTTATTTTTCATACGTAGATTTCACCAAATATTTTCTTTGAATTCCTTGCTTTTAAAAGCCAATGATATCCCTTATTATGTTAATGTTACGTAAATTCCTTGTCCTAGTTCCTCACACTCTACTATGAATGTTTTACCAAAAGTAGGTGCAACCGATGTTGGTGTAGAAGACATGGCATCCATTAAAAGAGAGAATGCCAAAGTAGCCTCATCATTCCATATAAATGATATTTTCTTCAAGAGATATGTGAGTGGACTTGAAATGCATGCATAATTTTTAACAAATGATCAATAATATCATGTAAGTCTAAAAAATCTTCTAAGAACCTTGATTTTCTTAGGAATAGGTCATTTTTTAATAGCTTGCATCTTTTGAGGCTCCAACTTCACTCCTTCCTTTAAAAAAATATGAACCAAATACTCGAATTCTTATTTCCCAAAAGCACATTTGGATATTTTCACATAAAAATGATTGTTCTCAATAATTTATATAACTTTTCCACATGTTTACTAGTGTGGCATTCCCATGATTTATTATAAATATGTGTACTATCAAAGAAAACCAACACAAATTTTATAAGATGGGATCAAACAAAATTGTTCTTAAGTCGAGCCCGCCGGACTTCAAACGGCGATAAATCATAATTCAAACCAAATTCGCGTTCCAAAATAGCCTGCTGACGTCGGCCAATTTTGTGACGCGAAAACCAAATGAATTCCGCCCTAATCTTTTTCGGGTTCGAAGTTGGCTGGCGTACAGAGGGAGAGTTGTGACGCGAATTTCTTATCAAATTCGCCCTAATCTTTTTCGAGTCCGGATTTCCACTGCGTGAGCGGCCAAAACAAATATCCGCTCCTATCCCTCTGTGACGAAACCATCGTACATGCTAACGTCATCAATCAAAACCCGCCACCCTTTTGAATTTGTAAATAAAACAAATTGCGTCTGCGTCATTTTCATTGTTCCGTGTGCTAGCCAGTCTTCCATGCAACAAAATTCAAAAACCAACTGTTAACGCTTGCTGACCGTTACCTTACTGAAGAGAATTGAAGCTGAGTATTTCAGGGTTCTTCTGTCATAACCAGCGCCTGTTTAAATACGTTTCATTTCCCGTAAACAGGTATTTATTCCAATTCCCCGCTAAAATCTGTAAAAAATCCTGGTTTTAGTTTTAATTCTGCACTAAGGTCTGAAAAGAAGTTCAGTTTGGTCTTTTTCGTTCCCAGAACTGCAATTATATTCCCAAAACTGGTAATTGTGCCCCTTTTCGACAAAAACCCCGAAATTCCATTTCTGAATCCACAAGAACCAGAAATGGAAGTTCCTGTAGCTCTGAATGTCGTGCCCATCAATGCCCCTCACAAGGACTTGGATTATTTGCCTTTAGCCGATATGGATTTTCAAATTAAGGACTTGCGTCTCCGTGAGAATCCTCTTCGAATATTTTGCCGCTGCAGAGACAATTATTTGAATGGTTCTGACATCTTTGGACTTTGGGAATCAAATATTCCTATGTACCTTCTCCCCTCAGTCCATATTTTTCCCGAGTTAATCCATTATTGCTACGCAAATTATGATCCCAACCAACGAGCAGTTTTATCCCCAAGTCAAAATGTCCTTTTCCCAATAATTGCTCAGTCCATAAATGAAATGCTACAATTCCAACCTGGTCAAGCTCTCACTCCCCTATCCATGGTTGAATTACTTGAAAAATCTACTAAGTTATCCCATGAAGAGTTAAACTGCCTATGCGAAACCTTCATGTTACCAGAGCATCAGCCTAAAAACCCTCCCCCTTATGGTTATACTTTCTTTACTGATGAGGGTAGAGTTATTTTAAACATGATATCTTCCATAATGGGCTTCAATACTAGTGAGTATGTTGATCACTTAACCCTAGTATTGTTATCCATTTTTACCCCTGGACAACCTCCTGCTGTCAAGTACGATTTTGCATCTTATATTGTTGACAAAATCCATGATCAGTTCATGAGATTTGAGAATGAGAGAGTATTTAAGTATTCTTCTGTCATATATCATCTCATGATTTACTTTCAGTCAGAAAATTTCCCTTTTTATGTTAAGAAACTTGATGCCAAAGGGAATCCTAGGTCAGTCATCTTTTGGTCTGCCATTACTCACAATTCCTCCGATTCTCCTTATTCCTATAATGAGTTTGTCGACCTTTTTGTTCATCCTGCAACTACCTTGTTGACAGGAGTCTCTCCTCCTAGAATTAACAATGAAATCAAGAAAATCCTTCATCTCTCAAAGCATTACAAGATAGGTGACTGGTACCTATATCAAAACTACACAGAGATCAGGATATATGGATGTGAATTATTCCCATTCAAACTGCCCAAGTATGTCCCAATGAGACTCTTTGCATTAGAATATTTCAGGCAGATAAATAATTCAGATATAATTCATTTTTGCAATGCAAAGAAAAAGGCTCAACTCAGGATCAAGAGCCAATTAGGTCCCTTCATTTGTAACTCTAGGGAAGTTGGAAAGGAAGCCGAAAGGATTTTAGAAGACTATCTCAGACTACAAAAGAGTTTCTACTGGGTGCCTTATGATCCAAACAAATTTATCTGTGATAGAAGAATGAAAAATAAACAGTCACCATACATCCATCAAAGAATCCTAGAAATAGAACAATATGCTAATATGGATGAATGGACAGAAGGGACATTGGTTGAAAATGATAGTGAGCAGGTCAATGTTGAAAATGTAATGAAAGATCTTGAAAATATACTTGACCTAGAATCTTTTGGATAGGTGCAGGGATCTTCTTCAGCCAGGACTTTACAACAAAATTTGCAGGAGATTAGTACAGTAGCAGTAGAATCTAAAGGAAAAGAAAAGGAGCCCGATATACAAATAATTGAAAAATTCATAATGACAGTGCAACCAGAGACTTCTAAAGAACAAGGTCAAGGACAAATTCCTCCTACTCAGATCAGTGAGCCAGAAATTTCTATTTTACAAACTCCTCTGAATATAGAAAAGGGCAAAAAGAGAGAGGCTGAAACAACTACTCCTATCGGTAGCTCTTCTGAACAGAAAAATGTTAAAAGGTAGAAATTAACTCCCCTTCCAGAAGATGAATCATTTCAGGAAATCCCTGACAGCCAGGGAAGAGAAGACAGTCAGCAAACAGATACAGGTAGTGGGACATCCACTAATTTTCAAAAACAAGGAATACAGAGGCAACAAAGTGCAGAAATATCTTCTTTCAAACCTCCAGTAAAAACTGCCTGGGACATCAAAAGAACATTCGTCAATATAAAGGCCAGGAACGATCCACTTAGACTTCAAGTGTACAACCAATATTTGAAGATGGCTCCGAAAAATCAAGAAAGATTGATGTCAGCTTATGACATCCAACAAGGTAAGATGTTAATGAGCCATTTGAAGCCCAAGGTGTAGCAGCCTCAGACAGCTGCAGATTACGTTAGGACTAATTTTGAAGTCTTAGCAAAGGATATCCATCCTTTAGATCAAATTGAGCTACACAAGAAAACAGGTGAGATGATTTATTCTACTCTGGCGGATAAATCAATGATGACCCATAAGTTGCAGGATTCTTTAGATAATACTAATACACAGTTGCAGCTTGAAAAAGCCTCCTCCCAGGCTAAGGATAATAGAATATAAACTTTAGAGGAAATAATCATTGGTTTGGGTCATAATCCTAAAGATGTGAAAGGTATTGAAGCTTTGATCAAGAGAAAAGATGATGATATTGCAGCTCTGAGAAAACAATTAAAGTTACCAGCCTCAAGACATCCACAGACTGCAGAAATCATCAAACAAAATTCTAAGGAAGAACTAATGGATTTTCTCTTAAAATTGAATGAGCAACTTACTGCAACTGAAAAAGAGCTTGAGAATGCATTAAAAGATAAGCAGGCAAATATTCTAGTATCTACAGCAGGAGTAGTGACAGGTACAACAACAACAGGTCAGCCAGCAGAATTGTCACAGAGCAACACCGCAAATTTGAACACTGATGAATTAACAAATTCAATGGAAGATATGAACATTCAGGCCATAGAGCTTCACAAAACAAAGGAACAATTGGCCACTCTAGAACATAAATATGATCTTTCAAAAATGAGTGTTGCTGATAAAACAAGAGAAGTGAACAAATTAGAAAAAACAGTCAAAGCATTGGAAAAGGATCTCACATTGAGAAACCTTTAAAATAAATAAATGAAATTGTTTGGGATAATATCATTCAATCAATAAAGGATGTTTGGTCCTCAATTCAAATAATGGATGAACATAATAACTTAGTTAAATTGGCTCTGGATGAGATTGAGAGATCAAGACAAGAGTTGGGAAATATGCCAGAAGAGGCCAATAGACTTATACATTTTTTGAATACTCAGACTAAGAATCAACTTGCAGAAATTGGTATTCAGGACAGGACCAGAACAATACTGGAAATAAAGAGAGTTTTGACTAAAAGAACTCTGGTACATAATTTAGAACGAAGGTGCTCAGATATGCAAGAAGAAATCATTGCCTTCAGAGAAAGATTGAATATTTTGTTAAATAGAGGATTGCCCAGTCCTATAGTTGCAGAAGATAAGCTAATGGACCTTGATAGTTATGTTGAAAAATTGGACAAATATGCTGATAATCAAGCTAGTTATTCAACCAGTTCATCAACAACAACATTGCCTATAGGGAAAAACCTTCATGACATATTGGAGAATTTATTTTATCTTGAGCATGAAGTAAATAATTTGTTCCCAAATCAGCCTGATTTCTTCAGATATACTGAGGCTGATGAAACACTAAGAAATTTGCAAAGGACCAGAGTGCCAGAAGTTCAATGGTGGGAAGAAATGATGGAAATTTTGTAAAAACTTATCCTTACATAAATTTTTGCCTATTTACCACAGTATATCATGATAAAAAGGATAAAAGGATGAACAAAGGTCAAAGAGTATCAGAGCAGTTAAAGAGTATCAGTTAAAGAGGTCAAAGAGTAGCAGTTAAAGAGTATCAAATTGTTGATAATCTCCATGTGGACCATTAGTGGGTTTAATATCAAGTCCCTGTATGTGACATGGGGTATTTTTCTATCACTGTCTGGGGTGGGACTTCCACATTTTTGGATGGATATTTGGGTTCCAATCTTCAGATGTGAAAATGTAATGACTTCATGGACTATTTTACTTCATATAATATATTCAAAACAACGTTTTTTCTCTTGTGAAAAAAAAATGATTAATGTTTATCACTCTGCCTTCAAAACTAGCGATGCTGGTCTATGTTGCCGGTTTATTGATATGGTCTGATGGTCTTTTTATATTTTGGACATATCACACTCCTCACATGATTAGCGTTTTTCTCTGTTCAAGGATTTTGGGTAGTTTAATTTGTATTTGGAACAATGGACGTCGGTACTCTATCTGTTGCTTTACTATTCTACATACTGCTATTTCACTTTCTTATAGATGCCTCGGGCATATTTGGATGCTTTCTCAGATTGTCGATAATCTCCATGTGGACCGTTAATGGGTTTTATATCATGTCCCTGTATGTGACATGGGGTATTTTTCTATCATTGTCTGGGGTGGGACTTCCACTTTTCTGGATGGATATTTGGGTTCAAATCTTCAGATGTGAAAATGTAATGACTTCATGTATTGTTTTACTTCATATAATATATTCAAAACAACGTTTTTCCTCTTTTAAAGTTTCATTTTTTTTTTAAATTGAACCTTCCGTCGCAATTCCGACGTCTTGTAAGCGTCAGAATTGCGACATATTAGAAACGTCAGAAGAGCGACGTTCAAAACGTCGGACCACATTTCGTCGTAATTGTGACAGTTTACAGACGTCAGAAGAGCGACGTTCAAAACGTCGGACCACATTTCGTCGTAATTGTGACAGTTTACAGACGTCAGAAGAGCGACGTTCTAAACGTCGGACCACATTTCGTCGGAAGTGCGACAGTTTATAGAGGTCGAAAGTGCGACGGATTGGGAAACGTAGGAAGAGTGACGCTTGTTTGGAAGCGACGGAAAAAGTGTCGATACTGCGACACTTTTTAGTTGTGTCGGAACTGCGACGGTATGGTAAACCACGGTTTGCCCACCCTCTAACTGTTGCTCTTGCGACGACAATGTGTCAGAATAACGACGATTTGGCCGTCGGAATTTCCGCCAAATTTTCTAGTGAGTGCTTCTCCAAGCACACCTCAAGGAGCTGATTTGAGTGCTACTTCAAGAACATGTACACCAAATGAAAGAGGAACAAGATTCAGAAATTTAAATGACATTTATGAGCAAGAGGCTGCGAATGAAGGTATGAACTCTTTATTTGCTTTATATTGTCATGTTGATGATCCTATTCATTTTGAAGAAGCTATAAAAGATAGGAAATGGATAGAAGCTACGGATGAAGAAATTAATGCCATAGAAAGAAATAAAACATGGGATTTGGTTGAACTCCCAAAAGGTAAGGAAGTCATTGGAGTTAAATGGGTCTACAAGACCAAGAGTAATGCTGAAGGTAATATTGAGAGACACAAGACCAAACTTGTGGTCAAAGGGTATAAGAAGCAACATGGAAGAGACTATGAGGAAATATTTGCACTGGTTGCAAGAATGGAAACCGTGAGAGTAGTGTTGTACATAGCAGCAAAAAACAAGTGGAAAGTTTACCAAATAGATGTGAAATCAGCATTCCTAAACGGAGTGTTAATGGAAGAGGTTTATGTTGAACAACCTCTAGGCTATAAGAAGAAAGGGCAAGAGCACAAAGTGTGCAGATTGAAGAAAGCTCTTTATGGGCTGAAACAAGCACCAAGAGCATGGTACAGTAGGATAGATTCCTATCTACTGGAAAATGGTTTTGAAAAATGTGAGGGAGAACCCACCTTATACATCAAGGAGAAAGATGGTAAGATGATGGTTGTTGTGTTATATGTTGATGATGTGATCTTTATAGGTAATGATGATTACCTTGTTGAAAATTTTAAGAAGGTCATGAAAGATGAATTTGAAATGACTGATATGGGTTTGCTAAAATAATTCTTAGGAATAGAAGTAAAGCAAAATGAAAATAAAATTTTTATTTCTCAAGAAAAGTATGCGAATGAAGTTTTGGAAAGATTTAATATGTAGGATTGCAAGGTAGCAATAACACCCACAGTAATGGGATTAAAACTTAGCAAAGAGGATAGTAGCAAGGATTTTTATCCTAGTTTGTACAAGAGCATAGTTGGCAACCTCATGTATTTGACTGGAACTAGGCCGGATATTATGCATGATGTTAGTTTAATTTCCAGATTTATGGAGAGGCTAAAAGAAGCACATTGACAAACAGAAAAAAGAATTCTGAGGTATGTTAAAGGAACTAAAAGGTATGGAATTTTATATACTACTTCAGAAAATTCAGAATTAATTGGATACACTGATAGTGATTGGGCCGGAAGTGTAGATGACCGGAAAAGTACTTCTGGCTATGTTTTTCACATGGGTTCAGGAGCCATTTCATGGGCTTCTAAGAAATAGCCTATTGTAGCGTTATCTACAATAGAGGCAGAGTATGTGGCAGCTACAATAGTAGCATGTCAAGCAGTGTGGATGAGAAGAATGTTGAGGAGTTTATGTCAAGAATAGGTAAAAGGCACAATAATTTATTATGAAAATAGCTCAGCCATAGCATTGTCTAAAAATTATGTGTTTCACAAAAGGACAAGGCACATAGATGCTAAGTTTCACTACATCAGGGAACTAGTGAACAATGGAGAAATTATTTTAAAACATTGCAGGACTTGGGAACAATTTGCAGATATACTGACAAAGCCATTGGGGCAAAAGAGTTTTGAATATCTGAGGAAATGCATGGGTATGACAGATGACCCAGCAGTTGAACTTAAGGGAGAGTGTTGAAATATTAATTTCAACTGCAGGTTTGTACACCTACAACAGAGGCAGTGCAGGAGAGATTTGCAGCTCTGCAATCGGCCGCTTTCTAAATCTGGTTGTATTTTGTGTTTTAATAACAGTGCCATAAAATTTCCATTTTTCGTCGAACATTCAAACTCAGCTTTTATACAAAGGAGGGGGTCCTTACAGTTTGTTTACAGAGAAGTTTTTTGGTTGAAACAAGGCCATACAGTGGTGGTCCCAGCCATCCACCAACACATCTAAACACATCAACCGAAGTTTGATTTCGTGGGCCAATTCTTTTGTTTGAAAAGAGTCAACAGGACACGTGGAATTTTATTACAGGATCACATTATTTTTGAGCCCATTTGCAAAACTAAAATCCGGACTCGAAGAAGTCTTTATAAGTTGCAGTCCATAAAGTTTTCGCATTTTTTTGAGCTCGTCCGAGAACCTCAAATCCAGACCCGAAAGATCATAAGCTCAAATGCATAAACCTTTTCGCATAACATTTTGGCCCTACGTCATCATCAAATTTTGTAATGTGAAACTGTTTTCAATACAGTTGACTGAAGTTTGAAGTCCGGGCGTATTGGTTTTAAAACTATGGTTCAAGACTTTGTTTTAAATATTGATTTGGGGGCATATGTTACAACCATGACACATTAGTTGTAATGCTGTGTTTTAAAAGTGCGATGGTAAAGTTTTAAAAACATAGTCATATAGTATCTTTGGATATAATATATATATTATAAGCAATACCTTTATAACATATATATATGTAGTTTTAATTTTTGTCATGTGAAATATATAAAAGCCCTAAGGCCATTTGTAATGAGATATATAGAATGTGATTGCACAATAGTGCGAAAATAATATACACAACAGTGTATTGTTGAAGAAAAACAGAGTGTGTGAGCCCAGAGGCCAAAGTGAAACAAAGTTTTCTGTAGAGCTCTGTTTTTGTGCGAATTTTGGTGAGACCGAGTTCTTAAAAATACACAGAGTGTGTATTTCTTTTGTAAGAGAACAGAGCATTCTCCAACACTGTGTGTGAAGCATTATTTCATTTTTTTTGTATCAGTTTATGTTTATGAAATAGAAGAAAGCATTTTCATGCCATCTTTGTCTGCCAAGTAATTTTTTTTTTAATTCTCTGTGTTTGAAGGAGAGTATTATTCTCTCAAAAAATTTTCTGGAATTCTCGAAAATTCCAACACTTAATGCCAACATACCCTTGAAACTTAAGGGAATTTACCCCTTGATTTCTAGAGAAAGCGTGACACCTGCGATTGAAACTTAAGAACGACTGCCATTAATAAAATTTTCAAATTAAAATGTAGTTATCGACACCAAAAATAAGACCTGAAATCAACCTCAAAGAGAATTGGTTGAAATAGGTGTTTAAAGTGTAGGATATTTTGTTGATCAAGCTCAGTTCCTTTTCACTGTCCATCCTCAACTTTTGTTTCTCACTCCCAAAGTAGAAATTTTCCACTTTTATATCAAATATTTTGTTAAATCTTAAACAAAAGGAATTATAAATCGTGCATAGGCCACCCGAGGCACCACAAGAGAGAATTGATTTATTCGAAATCAATTCACAACTAGGCATTAACATTTATCACAATTAACCTAAATATGTAAGCAGAAAGTTTAGTAAATGCAAATTTATCACAATTAGCTTAAATATGTACGAGTCAAATTTAGAGTTTAAAATTTTTAAGCATTTTAGAAATTTTATTCACTGTGAAATATGTTTAAAAATCCAAAACAGATTGTGTGGAACACGTCAAATTCCAGTCTTGCAAGTTTCCTCCCTTGCACCTTTCACTCTGCACACTAGGAAGTAGTACATAAAGAAATTTTCTTTAGTGAGATTTTTTTGAATTTCTACAAGTGGCAGATGTTTGCCATATTTAAAGCCAAGAACTTCCAAAAAAATTGTGGTGCAGTTAGTACGTGAGCATGGGCGGTCCCTGAGTTTCCAGGCAGATCGTATGCACAAGAGATTCTGTTGTCCGATAATTTGAGGATTTCTCCAAATCATTCAAAGGGCCAAGGAGGGGAAAAGGAGGTTCAAAGGGCATTTGGGAATGTTCTGGTTAAATTTCGGCGATGCATTGAATGCTTGAATTTTTCATAAACAGTTGTAAAAGACACTATTGAAATTCACGGCTAAGTGTTTGAAGAATCAACAGTGTCAACATGAAAAAATTCATAATAAAATTATAATCGGCATAATTACTCACACTAACGCTCCACGCAAATGAGCTTGGACATTATTGCAACTTGCCGCATGCTTCACACCTCCAACTCGATACAATTACCTTTATTTTATTTATTTTTTATTTTTTTGTCTGTAGTGACACGACTCCTCATTATCCCTCCAATAGAAAGCCGAGTGTCCATTGGGATCACATTAAAATAAATATTAGTTCATCAGGTTTTAAAATTTACTTTAATCCATCCCTCCAAGGGAAACAGGGCTTGGAGGTGTTTGGTGGTCGATTTTCATCTATATTTTGTCTTTTTTTCCTAGTATGACAATAATGATTTAATATATTCCAATTTTCATATTCATTAACAACGATTTAACACATGGTAACCCATATTTAAAATAATTTGTTGATAGGCGTATCTATATGCAAGTAGATTTGTAGACTTCTTTTTCTTTCTTCTTCTCTCTCTCTCTTTTGTTTTTTTTTTGGAATTTTTAAGATATTTTTTAGACGAAAAAATCTTTTGTCTTAAAAGTCAAACTTTTTATTTTAGTTATTTTATATTAAAATTTAATATAAATTAGATTGTTTTAAATATAAAATTTAAGACAAAACTAGTGTGAGACAAAAATAATTTGATACAAAAATCATTTGAGATAAAAATATTTAAGACAAACAATTTGAGACAAAAGTATTTAAGAAAAAAAAAATTAAGACAAAACTTTATATTTAAGACAAAAAGCCTAATATGACCCCGATATGCAAGGATGTCACATCCTCAAACAATAAATAATTTATTTTGGTTAATGTCCCTAAATTCAAAAATTAAGTATGTCCCCCCGATCGAGGTGGACACTTGGTACCAGAGTCTTAAATGGAATTGACAGTTGGCGGGGGTACTCAGGCCCAGTCATTATGCCATATTGTGGAGCAGGCCATCGCATTATGCGGGCGTTGGATGATGGAATGGAGATTTATGTTTTCGCATGCTTGCCAGTCTGGGATGTCAGAAGGGCAAGGGAAGGTTATCAAGTTAGAGCGTTTACGGCATTTTTCCATGCAAAGATCTTTTGCAGTGCAAACGCGGAGGCAACATCGAAGACTATTGGCAGTGCTCTCAAGCAGGCAAGCGATTCTGTTGGGGTATGTATTTTTCTGTCTGAGTATTGTTGTTGTTCATGTCTGTAAGGGTATGGTAGTTCTGTCTCATAATATGGTTCTTTGGCAGTTTTAGATGGATTGTAGCTTGGTTCGTCCGCTGTTGAGTCCTGTTAATCCTTGTTTTCAGGATCCTTGTTCGTTTTTTTGAGTTGTTCTTGTTATCTCTTGGACTTTGCAGTCGGCTGGCTTGAAATCTGATGGTTGTTTGTGGGGCTCTCGGTGTTGGGGGGTAGGATTCACTGATGTTTACAGGGGAAGTTTCCGGGTTAGGGCTTGTAGGTGGTGCCTTTTTCATGTTCACCGGGATATATTGGGAAGTTGTTGCTTTGGGTCTTTTCTATCGCTTACTGTTAGTTACAATGCAAGCCGTCGGGGTCCTAGTATCGCTAGTATGTTGCTGTCTTATGCATGGGTCTGCTTTGGTTTTTTTATCTCTCATCTCACAGGGATACTATGTTGGGACTCTTTGTTAATTGTTGATAACTGGGATGTAGTGATGTTTCAAATGTTTCATGTTCCTTTCTTGCGCTCTATTTTTAGCCTAGCTCCTGCTTATTTCATGGGCTCAGATCCTTTCTTTTGCATGCGCACTATTTAGTTGTATTTCTTCTGGCCCATTTTAGACCTAGGTTTTCGTTTATGGAAATGGGTCCTCCGGTTCGTGCTCCTCGTTTCTTTGGACAGACATCCCGTCTCTATGCACTGTTTTGGGAATTGGGTTCTGTGGACAATTCTCCTCTGTTCATTGGGCAAACACACCATCTTTGTTCACTGGGTGGCCAATGGTTCTGTATATGATGTTACTCATCTCCTTGTCGTTTTCTCCTGCATGTCTTTGTTGCTGCATAGGCTTCTTTCCATCATGGGGAAGCATCGTTCTCAGTCTTCTAAAGGTAAACAGCAGGCCCTGCTGGAGCCTGCTCCTAAGAAGCGTGGTTGGAAATCTAATCAAGAGACCATTTAGACCCTCGCTGCAAACTATGTAACTAGGAATCCATCCACTGTCCGCCAGGAAATATGTGGTTGGGAACGAGACATCCAGACTGACCCTGAAGATAATGAAGTGGAAGCTGAGATCCTGGACTTCATCACTAACCCTGGCAATACCTGAGGTCATCTCACTTTATTTCAGCAGACTGTACATATGTATTGGATAGTCAAATGCCTTATAGCCAAGGCTATACATAGTTTTCCTCCCGTCCAAGGTAGGACTGATGCAACTAAGATTGAACCTCGCCTTCTGGAATTACTTCAGGACATGCAGAATCAACTGCAACATATCAAGATCACTCAGTATCAGGCAGTGGACCGCATTAGCAGATTGGACGATTGGGTAGGCCGTATGGAGAAGCAACTTCAGCTGTTACAGCAAGTTGATATGCCTGGGTCCACTGTGAAAGACCCAGCTCCAGTCTACTCATCTGATGGATAGTGGTTTGATTTTTATCATGCTTTCTAATGCAATTAGCAGTTTTGTATGAACTTCTGTTATTTTATCAGTATGTGGATATTTCTGTTAGAGGACAGATAGCTCATGCGGCTTATAGACGGATGAAACAATTTCAGTTTTGGTTTGCTTTTCATGCTTTCAGGTGGCCAACAGACCTGGTTTCCTATGGGTAGGTTGAGGCCATAGACTTGATTTTATATTTTTGTAACCTGCCTTACATATATAAATAGAAAATAGCGAGGTCCTACTATATTTACAAAAAAAAAAAAAAAAAATTAAGTATGTCGCGTCCTAAAAAAGTAATAAAAAATAATTTTCACATTAACTTGAATCTTAAATGATGTATAACTTGATTCTTTATATTATATATAAATTTTTGATATAATTTCTCTCCTATTTAAAAATAAACCTAGTTATTATCATGTATAAAAATAATATAAATTTAAAATGTAAGTAGGTTTAGGTATGGTAAATAAATAAACGAAAGGTATAGTAAATAAATAAAACCTCTTCTTATATATAAAAACATATCGGATATCATTATAAATCAACATCTAATTATATACCAAACCTATGGGCCAAATACCATGGTAAATAAAAGAGGTATGGTAAATAAATAAAAAGCATACGGGACAAATTTTCTAATACCATGAAAAAATAAACATAATTAGTCCTAATATTAATATTAATATTAAAATATTATTATTATTATTATCATATATAATATTCATCTTAATATTATTAAATTTAATAACTTTGGATTAATACAATATTAAATTTGCTATATTATAATATACATTAATATATCATGATATATATTAACTCTAGATATATATGGGAGGGAAGAACAAAGACATAGAGTGATAGAGGTGGACAAATAGGGGGCGTGACAAGGGAGAGATGAGGATAAACTCAAGGACAGGGGAGAGGAGGAATGAAGAGAGAGAGAGGGAGAGGAGTGAGAGAGGTAGAGAAGGGTAAGAGAGGGAGAGCGAGACATACATATGGAGGGGGGAAAGAGGAGGACAGAAGGAGGGAGATAGTTAGAGAATTGGAGGGCAGTGAGAGAGAGAGAGAGAGAGAGAGAGAGAGAGAGAGAGAGAGAGAGAGGAAGGACGCGAGAGAGGAATTGAGAGAGAGGAGGATATAGGAAGGGATAGAGAGACAAATTTGGAGGGGGATAGAGGGAGGGAATAAGAAAAACATAGAGAGTGAGAAGTGGAGAGGGAGAGGGAGTGAAAAGGGAGATATGGAGAGAGAGTTTGTATATCTAGGGGTGAGATAAAGATACAAATAAGGAGAGATGGAGATAAGGGAGGAAAGAAGGAGAGAGAAGGGGAAAGGGAGGGAGATAGTAACATAGTTTGAGAGAGAGAGAGAGAGAGAGTGATGGGGGGAGATAGAGGATTAGAGGGAAAAGAGAGAGAGAGAGAGAGAGAGAGAGAGAGGACTTGAGAGAGAGGAAGAGAGTGATGGGGGAAAAGAGAGTATTGGAGGGAAAATAGAGAGGGAGAGAATAAGAAAAACATAGAGATTGAGAAGTGGAGAGAGAGAGAGGGAGTGAAAAGGGAGATAGGGAGAGAGAGTTTGTATATTTAGGGGTGAGATAAAGAGACAAAGAAGGAGAGATGGAGAGAAGGGGGGAAATAAGGAGAGAGAATGGGAAAGGGAGGGATATAGTAACATAGTTTGAGAGAGAGAGAGAGAGTGGTGGGGGGAGATAGAGGAATAGAGAGAGAGAGAGAGAGAGAGAGAGAGAGAGAGAGAGAGAGAGAGATGATTGTATGGAAAAGTGAGAGATAGAGAGAGCAATAGGAAGGACAAGATACAGGACTTGAGAGAGAGGAAGAGAGTGATGTGGGAAGAGAGAGTATTGGAGGGAAAAGAGAGAGGGAGAGATACAAAGATGGAGGAAGAGAGAGGGAGGTAGGAGAGGAAAGGAGATAGAGGAAGGAAGACAGAGAGGAGGAGAGAGGGAGGGAATAATAAATGCATAGAAAGTGATAAGTGGAGAGAGAGAGGGAGTGACAAGGGAGAAATAGAGAGTGTGTGTGTATGTTTGGGGGTGAGATAAAGTGAAAAATAAGGAGAGATGGAGGGAATGGGGGGAGAAGGATTGAGGGAGGGATATAGTAAGAGAGTTGGAGGGTGAAGAGAGAGAGAGAGAGAGAGAGAGAGAGAGGTGGGAGATAAAGGGAGAGAGGATAAGGAAGAGAGAGAGGATGTGAGAGAGTGGAGAGAGGGAGGGAAAGAGAGATGGAGTTGGAGGGTGGGAGAGGGAAGAAAATTTCTTGAACTAGATGCATTGATTTCAATGTGGATGCTGATATCTAATTCTATGTGATTTCCTGCATTATATGCATTGATTTTAGTGTACATGTTGAGAGAGAGAAAGAGAGAGTGATGGGGGAAGAAAGAGGATTGGAGAGAGAGAGAGACAGAGAGAGAGAGAGGAAAATATAGAGGAAGGTAGGAGAGAAAGGGAGAGAGAGGAAGGAAAAGACAGAGGAATTTAGAGAATGGAAGAGAGTGATGGTGGAAGAGAGAAAATTGGAGGGCAGAGAGAGAGAGAGAGAGAGAGAGAGGGATGGAGATAGAAAGAGATAAGGAGGGATAGAGAGATGGAGTTGGAGGGGGGAGAGGGAGGGAAGAAGAAATACATAGAGAGTGAGGAGTGGAGAGAGAGATGGAGTGACAAGGGAGAGATGGAGTGAGTTTTTTGTGCGAGGTAAAGAGCTAAATAAGGAGAGATGGAGAGAAAGGAGCAGAGAAGGAGAGAGGGAGGGATATAGTAATAGAGTTGGAGGGTGAAGAGAGAGAGAGATAGAGAGGTGGGAGATAAATGGAGAGTGAGGATGGAAGAGGGAGGATGTGAGAGAGTGGAGAGAGGGAGGGAAAGAGAGATGTAGTTGGATGGGGGAGAGAGGGAATAAACTTTCTTGCATTAGATGCATTGATTTCAGTGTAGATGGTGATTTCTAATCATATTAGATTGCTTTCACTAGATGCGTTGATTTTAGTGTAGATATTGATTTCTAATTATATTTAATTGCTTTCACTAGAAGCATTGATTTCACTGTAGATCATTTAAAATCCTATATGATTACTCGCACTAAATTCATTGATTTCAGTGTAGATGATGATTTCTTATCCTATTTGATTGCTTGCACTAGATGCATAAATTTCAATGTAGATGTTGATTTCTAATAATATTTGACTGGTTGCACTAGATGCATTGATTTCAATGTAGATTATTTCTAATCCTATTTGATTGCTTGCACTAAATGCATTGATTTTAGTGTAGATGTTGATTTCTAATCATATTTGGTTGCTTGCATTAGATGAATTGGTTTCAATGTATATGTTGGTTTCTATTCTTATTTTCTTACTTGCACTAGATGCATTGGTTTCAGTGTAGATGTTGATTTCTAATCCTATTTGATTACCTGCATTAGATGCATTGATTTCAGTGTAGATGTTGTTTTCTAATCTTATTTGATTGTTTGCATTAGATGAATTGATTTTAGTGTAGATGTTGATTTATGATTTGATGTAATTGGATGTATGATGGTACATTAACTAAATATTTAAATGGTTTATGATTTCAACTATCCTTTTCATATAATCGATATGAAAATATGAAAAAACTAATAAGGGTGACAATAAGAATAGTAGAAGGAAATAATTTCAGATTGATCACAATGAATACTATTGGTAATTGACTGAATTCTTATTATTCACATTTTCTATCATTCAACACTATTACATTGTCACTTTGCATTCAGAATTTTTATTTCATCATTTTTTATCATTAAAGTTATTAGCGATATTTATCATCTCAACAAAATGAGGTAACTAAGCAAATTTTAAAATTAAAATGAACACATAAATATGAGACATATTTAACATATATAAAATGATTATATTTATATTAGATGTATTTACATATTATTGATAAAATTAATCATATGTTCGATATATTTTCCTTAGCCACACATGACTAAAACCAACCTAGATCCATCTTAACTCCGGATCTATCAAGCACCGAGAGGGATCAAATATCGCGAGGTGAAAACCTTTCCTCACGTTTTTCACTCAAAAAAGAGGTTTGCACATCGAGAGATTTGATCCCTCTCGGCACTTGATAGCTCCGGAGTTAAGATGGATCTAAGCTGGTATTTAAGACAGAATAAGTTTGAGACAAAAATATTTTAAGACAAAAGCAATTTGAGACAAAAATGTATATTTAAGACAAATGCACTTTGAGACAAAAATATTTAAGACATAACTTTATATTTAAGACAATGGTAACTTAAGACAATGACAATTAATACAAAACCCATTTAAGACAGTTAGCAATTAAGACAAATTATTAGCATTGAGAGGTTTGCATTGAAATTCCATTGGTGAATAGTGGATAATTATATTTTTTATTTTTTAAAATAGATATTCAAGCCACATTAAATTTAATCATGTCATATTTATTTCTTTTATATTATATTTTTATTTTTTCATTAAACCACATTCTAAAAATATAATAAATAAATAGATAAAAAAATATTGTTTTTTAGTTGGCCACTCAAGGGAATCTAAACTTTGAATCTCATGTTTTAAAATAATACTTCATAAAAAGGTGATTATCAATTGAGTTACATTCCATGAACTAAAATTGTTTATTTTTTTAAATACGTGAAAAAATTTAGGCTAGCAATTGCACTAGATGTTGCAAAGGAAACGTTGTAAGACATGAAATAGAGAAGAATCCTGACATATAAGAAATCACTAAATGATAAAAATTAGTAAACAAAACGCCATTCAAAAAAATATTCAACAAAGAAGGATCATTAGGTACAAGGAATGCAAATTTGGTTTTCAAATAGTAAATTGGCATTTGACATTCACCGATATGAAACATCATATTAGTCGAAAAATGTTATGGGCACAATAACATAAATAGATTGTTGGGGGTATAGAAATGATGCAATCGAGTGAGTTGTTGAGGAAGCTTAGCCTGATGAAGGAGAAGGCAGTGGATCTTGAGGGAGACAAGTTATCAGCTTCAAGAGTAGGGGTTGTTGTTAGCTTAAATTTTGCAAGTTTCCTTTTTTTGGGTGTGCCACAATCTTGATCTTGCTGATATTTCATCAGCTGGATACTTAAATGCCTCCTCAGAGATCTTATCTGCTAGTTGATTGAGCTCATGATAAATGTGCGTGAAGGATGACCATTCTAGCTCCTGAATGCGCGGCCAAATTTGAGACATCGGGGATTGAAGCCGCAAATTATACCTATAAAACTTGCATTAGCCCGGTCAACAACTATTTGAGATTCCCATCTCTTGCAACCTGTTCAAACCACAAGCACTTTCCAAAAAAAGAACAACAAACAATGTTTATAACTCGACCTTTAAATTGGAACCAGGAGCCAGAGTATATCTAATATGAATGAATTGAAATGAATTTATATATAAAACATAGTGAAGAGAAAGAATAATGAAAATATAAGGAGAACCATTCTTTTTTAATGAGATTGCCTGGAGGTTCTCTGATAATTTGAGTGGGATTTCCTTCAAAATTCCTGCAAGATATGTTTCTGGACGAATGTATGAAAAAACAGGAGACATTATAGCTACGTAACCTGATATTGTAGGAAAAATGAATTGCTTCACCTAAAAAACTTTATTATGAATACCATTTTTGTGTGATCTCTAGATGTCGGTAAAAGTGCATTATATAAGAAAATAAAAATGCTCATGAACTTCCCATGAAAGTGAGTGCATCAATCGATTTTATGTTTGTTGTTCCATGTTGGTCTCTCAACTGTAGAGTTGTGGGATAGTTGTATCATGTGACTAATCTATATTCAATAAATAATCTTGCACTTACCCTGACATTTGAGGAGTAGTACATTTTATGTGCAACAATATGGTCTGCGATCTCCTAATTGTAAACTACATATAACATATCTAATTGGATGTTAGCCAAATTTTTCCATAGGTATAACATACCCAATTTTCACCCTTCGAGATTTGTCTTGCCCATGATCACATACATCTTCTGATGACTGCTATAATCAGGCCACTTGCAATACTTCTTATAGAGTTTAAAGGAAACAACTCCTTGAAGAAAAAATAAATAAATAAAAAAATAAAAAATGTTGTAACAATTTAGTTAGACAATAACCCACAACCCTCTTGAGGTGGAAAATTCCAGGCCAATTGAAAGAAGCGAGAAAACTCAAGGTATTGCAAAGATAAATCAGGACAATTGTGCAACTTTTTCAAGCATGCAACAAGAACTTTTTCTGTACAGAATAAAAAAATATTTGCAAACTAGAAGATACCACAATGGGCATGCATAAGAAGAAGAACCAAAGAAATAAAATTCAATAAAGGAAGCACCACCACCACTCCAAACTGGCTTCTCTAAAACACATACAACCACAATAAATCCCTCTGAAGCTTTCAAATTTATCAAACCCTAAATTACTGACAAATTCAACAAGCCAACATGCTACAATTTGTTGAGTCACCCCAAAATCAATCAGTAAGTATCGCATGAATGTACATTTGTTTGTAATTTTATTTAAAAGGTTGAAATTATCTCAAGAGAATATAGAATATTTCCAAGAGTTAAAAAAATGGAAATTTTTCCTACCTCCACAAGGTATCATCACACCTGGATAGGTGACAATATACAAGTCTAAATATTATACCTCTAAGTCTCAATGACACTTCAACATGTCAATAACATACTTGCAACAATGCTTAATGAGTTTTGTCTATTTCCTAAAGAGATGTAAATCCATCCATCCAAAAATAAACATCTCAATCAATCCAACAACATAAATTGTGCTAAGTAGTTCATCATGTTATTTCAAAGATTACAATATGGTCTTATATTAGCTCACATATTCCTTGAATATTTGAAAGCCAAACTGCCTTAGCACAGTAGACTAGAAATATTCGTACTCTAAAAGACAAAAAAAGACAACAAACTAAAATAGAAACTTTAACTCTAATCCAGAGACTTCAATCTTAGCAACATGATATCTAATGAAGATAATACATGGAAAAAAAGGATTCATATATTGTCTATCACATGTGAAACTGAGTGAACAAACACATGCATGGAACACATCAGAAATACAATTCATAGATCAACTTGTATTCTGTGGTTTCAAACCCTTCTGTCTCCTTCAAGGGGGTTTCTTGAGGTCTTCAAAAAGACTTCCTTTTGCTAACCAAATGGATTGTTTCTTTCACACATGTATGGAAACGTACTTTCCAAATCATATTGTAATAGATTCATAAGATGATATTATTGGTATTAACTACACCTTATTTGGAGACATCATTTTTATTATATGGGTTGGTACCTTTCTATTGGATGTGGTTGGTGATGTGAAGACTACTCAACTTCTAGTAAATATTCATACTAAATATAACAAGATTATGGATGCTTGTTACAAAGGGAGATCCCTCTAAGCTTAACTCATTGGATTATTTTTTTGTTCATGCTAATTATTGTTCTCAACTTTCCTTCTCCAAGGGGTTAAGATTATTTGCTTCATTTATTTTACATGGCCCAGTGAAATAAGAAGAACGAAGATTGTCTCCACATCTTTTCCATTTCGCTAAGTTACAAATAAAAGGAGTCAAATTTGATAGCCAATAGAATAATAGCCTCTTGATACACCTTTAGTGAGTTATGCATAACTCTCACCTATAAATGTAGCTCAATTAAATGACATATAATAGCTCCAAGACACCATTATAAATGGATTAGTTGTGAATTTGTTGTTAAATGATCACCTACAAATGTTCAATTCTCATGAATTTTGGAGGAAGGGGATATTTTGGTGTATTGAACGGAGAAAGGGGACATAAGGGTAGCATGGATGGGTAGAAGTGAGAGGTTCGGGCATGGTTTACTGATATCTATAATCCTAACATTAAAGAATGAGAAGAAGCCTTAGGGCCTTATGGAATAGGGGCCATGGGGACCTATAGATAAGGCAATGGGAGAAATTGATAGGGAAACCCCCAATAGTTGTGACAAGGGGATTAGGGGCCACATTATCACAACCCATACACACTTAACCCATAATCACTAAAGTCCCTATCCCTTTAACCCAAAAGCCACAATCCCTTAACCCCTACACTCATAACTCATAACAAATTTACCCCTTGATCCCTTAAACTCAAAGCCTCTAACCCCTTAACCCCTAAACCCTAACTTAGAATCCTTGAACCCCATAAAACCTAATCCAGTATCCTTTTAAAAATTGACCCTTAACCCATAACTCCTAGCCTCTAAAATCATTAAACCCTAATCCTTTAACCTGCTGAGACCTAAATACCATAACCCTTAGCCACTTAACCCATAAATCCCCTGACATGTAAGCCCTTGATGGTTAATGGTTAACCCCTAAATCCATTAACCACTAAGCCATTGACCTATAACCCTTCAACCCCCTATACCTCGAACCCCTAACCCCTAAACCCCATAATCCCTAACCCTTTACCCTTTACCCTTAATTGCTTGCTCCTAAACCCTTAAACCCCTTAACTCCTAGAACCCCTTATCCTTTCTCCCAAACCATAGGTGCTCCAACATTAATATTCTTGGGAATATTATGCTTTTTCCTGCTAATTTCTCCAAATACAACCTCTAAGAACTAGTATGGTCAAAGGAAAAGAGCCTCAAGGTCCCCAAATCTGATCTACATTTTATGGACAATCACATTTCCCCCAAATATCCTCCACGTATTTGCCTTGGTGTATTGGAGTTTGAAAAATACATAGGATGCCACAAATAATATTAATCATAAGAATCAACTTTCCTAATGACTAGGAGGCTTTAAAAATCAAACAAAATCTTAACTTATACCTAAAATTACCAAAATTTCCTATCCTAAATATGAAATCAGAAATTCTACAAAATTATAGGGCAACAAGGAAACCAACTTCCTCTTCTATAAATCTCTAAGACCTTCTGGAGGACAAATACATATTTTGAAATAAATTGTTGGAACTATGCTCTTGCATCAATAGCTACCAATGTATCCTTCTAGGCCACCCCATTTAACAATAGTAATACCAATGTCCTTTACCTAGAATGAACTCCTTACATAATTCTCTCTTAGATCCTACCACGCATGAATTTTTTTAGTAAAATGGATGTTCACCCTACAAGTTTCTATCCTCATGGCCTAAGATAAGGCATCCTTCTATGTCACTCATGACTATTGCATTAATGGCACACTATTAAAGAGCAACAAACTTTGAATGGATCATTATTTGTGTTGAGTTTCATGGAGAGTATAGGATAGTTTGTTGATCAAGTTTTGTAATTTTTCATCATACTCGTGAGAAATTTCTCCAACCATTTTCTTAATCTCCTTCAGCTTAGTGACTTTTTGTTGTTCAATGTTTAGCCTTTATAACTAAAATATACATATCGCCTTTAATTCGTCTAAGGCCTTAGCTACACCCTAGGGATATATCTATATGAACTTCATGAAGCACTAGAGAAGATACCCCCACAATGTGGTTAGGAACTTTATCAACTTTGAAACTAGCACTACAATCCTTTTCACCCTCTAAATGTATCCACATAAGAATCGATGCGGTTTTTCATCACCATCACCCTTCATAAAGTTCTTAGAACTAATATAACCATATCGTTGTTTGGGTTGTTCACCAAGATAAAACCTTATGGACATGTTTGAATAATTAGGCCTACTCCCCCACTTGAACTAAACTTTAGACATAACATTTACCGCTTCTACTTTTATTCCCATCTTCATTTTTCTTTCACTAATACTATATCCCAAACTACTAAGAAAAGGTGCTTTCATGTCAAAAGTAGAATAAAAAGTTGGGGTTACCTCTAGACTTTTAAAATTCATAGGGTGGTTGGTTTGGATTGGATCCAATTTTCCAAGGATATATCATGTATACTACTTGACCTTCCTCTAGCTAAAAAAATTAGAACACATTATTAAGTGTTTCTTCCTCTTCTTTATATGTGATGATATCTCTCTACATAGGCTAATAAATACCTTACAAACCAGGGCTTCCTTTTAGGCAATCATGATCCATCTAACTGAACGTGCTCACCTCCTTGTGCCATCTTTCTCTTCCAAATTTCTAGACATATTCTCCCCACCTATTCTTCTCTCCAAGCTCCTTCCAATTATTAAATCCCCTTATTTGAACAAATGTTTGGTATTCTCTTTACACCTTTGAAACCTTTTGAACTCTTTTACTTGTGCCTCTATGTTTCCATCCTCACTAATACCCATTTTCATTACCAACGTATTGTGATGAGAATCCCCTTCATTCTATTCATCCACCACTTCTTAATTATTGCATTTTGATTAAAATAATATTTTCCCCTCTTTAATACATGTGCTTCCTCCATGGCACCTTATTCCCTTAGTTATTCAATATCATTCAATCCATTCTAGGTCACCTCCAAGCATTGGTGCTTAAACTTCCATGGTTGGAGAACTAAGAAAACAAATAAGCTGCATTTATGGGTTACACAGAAACTCCCCACAACTACCGTGTCTACTTTACATCCCTCATAATGATAGTTGTGTGAAGAGATGTAAATTTTAATGAGGAGAACGTGATATGATGATCTCTTGAGAGGGATCTTTAGATCCCACTAGAAGAGGAGATTTTAGCTCCAAAGGAGGAGCCTCATGATGTTGTGGAGCAACAAAAATATTGAGGAGCAGAGAGTGGAGACATTCACTCAAAAAAAAAAACCATCAAGAGAAGGTAGAAAAAGAACCAGGAAAGCTTATATACTTGTGCAGGATGCGAGGGAGAATGTGGGAGCTCCTTCAAATTTTCACAGGAAAATGAGGTCACCGAGGTACACTAGCTACATGGATCTTATGGCTGAGCTTATAGAGACTAAGCCGTCCTATTTCGAGGAATAAATAGAGCAACCTATATGGGTTGATGCAATGATGGAGGAATATGAATGCATTGTAAAGAACAACGTTTGGGAAGTGGTCCCAAGACCATCATATAAATAAAGAGTGGGTTTTAGACTAATCTTCAAGGTGAAGCGAGTAGCAGATAGAAGCATAGAGAAGTATAAGGCCAAATTTTTGGCCAAGGGGTACTCTCAAGTTGAGGATATTGACTATGAGGAGACCTTTTCTCATATAGCAAGGTACTCATCCATTAGATCAATTCTTGCTCTGACTACACAGATGGGGTGGAAGATCCACGTGATGGATGTAAAACCAACATTTCTCAATGGGGTTATTGAGGAGGAGGTGTACATTGAGCAACCAAAAGTTCTTGAGACATTTGATTGGGAGTCTCATGTGTTCAGAGTCAAACAAGAATTATACAGTCTCAAACAAGTACCTCGTGCTTGGTACACCAAGGTCGATAACTATATCATTGGTTTGGGCTTTAGCATAAGTGAAGCAGATGCAAACCTCTATCACATATTGGTAGAAGGTAAATTCCTTATTATTTCCTTATATGTTGATGATTTGATTTTAACTAGTGATTAGTAGTTGATGAGATCTTTCAAGGAGGACCTTGCAAGGGCATTTGAAATGAAGGACATGGGTCTCATGCACTACTTCCTTGGGTTGGAAGTATGGCAAGGTGATGGGTAAATTTTTGTATCTCAAGGCAAGTATGCAAATGAGATACTATAGAGATTCTACATGGAGAGTTGTAAACCCATGGAGACACCTCTATTGAGCAACTAGAGGAAGGAGGATGCCGCTTTAGGTGAAGGAGTTGATGCTACCATTTATCGACAACTAGTCAAGGAAGATTTTAGGGGCTAATATTCGTAGGTGGGATAATTTTCCATTCTTTTTCAAAAAACAAGATTCACCACTTTCCATTTTTTCTAAAATGATTCGCCCAAATTTTATAGTACACCATTATTTTACATTAAAAATCGCCAAAATATTATATTGAATAATATGAAATCATTGGAAATATAAATATTTCTACAAAAATATCGCCAATTTTTTTACAATTTGCATATTAGAGACTAGTAATATTCTCCAAGATTTTTAAAATTTAAGATAAACTTCCATCCTTAAAATTTTCCCTGCAGCTAGTGGGTTCACTCATGTATCTTGTGAACATATGACCAGATATCCATTCATCTCTATTCATCAGATTAATGCAAGTAGACATTGGATTTTTCAGTAAATTTTTTTCCCCAAGAAAAATGTTGTGTGCATGTGTGTTATTTCTTATTGCATGTCTGCAATTTTTGTTCTAAATTGTGAAGTAACTTTCGTAGAGCAGCAGAGTAGGTTTGTGTTGTGATTTTGATTAAAAATTCATGAGTAGTTGAAAATATACACCATAATTTCTACAAGGATGGTGGAGGAAAATTACAGAATATCCATTAGCAGATATTATGGCCACTTCAAGATATCTATGACAACTTTTTCGAGAAGAAAACACCGAGGATAAAATATTGGATTATGGAAGCATTAGTCACAAAATTCACAAGGGTAGTAATTTTGGCTAGAGGTGTGGAGGTAGATGGATTAAATGTAGCCTTCGCTGGTGTAGTTGCTGGTGTTGTTGGGTTCAATATGTCTAAGAATAATTATCTGAGCTACATTTGGTTTTTATGTTTCTTCTGGATGATCTCAAGTATCTCTACTATTTTTTTGTTTCAAGGTACAGTAATAAAAATTTCTTTTCCACTCTAGCTATTGGTTTACTCTATGGTCTATTTGAGATGCACTAGCTGGTTGTTTACGTGGTCTTTATTTTGGACCTTTTCTCCCGTGGATCTTCTTTCTCCTTCTTTGGTTTGGGATTAGTCGATCGGGGGTTTTCTGAGGATCTTTACTGCTATGTAAGTGCATTCATTTGGTTGGTGGAGCTGGAAACATATTTGAATTTTGAATTTGATCACAAAGGATTCTCTTGGGGTCATTAATTGGTCTAGGGGGATATTTATTTTCCAAGTTGTTCATTAATTATATGAGGGAAAATACATTAATGGTTTGCGTTGTCATTCAAGATCTTTGTCGATTGTGTGCTTGATGAGATTTTCTAAAGGATATTGGTCGACGATGATTCAACAATCTATTGTATTTGAAGGGGTGTCCTAGTGGCTTGAGCTGGTGAAGATCTACATTGAGTGGGGTCTATAATTTATAAGTGAAATTAATTTTCTTTGTTTACATATTTTATTAAGGTTTTTTCAGACACTACTACATAAGGTATTTTTTTGGTAATGTTATCTACTTTAGTGAACATATAGGCAGGATTGCAAAGTGTCAATGGTTTTAGAACTGTACAACTGAACTTTGCATATGTTTATTATGATGTCACTTGATACAAGGAAAATGGGGCAGTGACATGCCATTACTCAATGTGTTGGTACATAAAATGGTTGGGGAGTGGGTGTTACAAATTTCTCCATTATATTTATCATATATATCTTATATATTATTAATATTTGTATATTACTTATTAAATGAACTATTGTTTATTTTATTTTTCAAATAATATTTTCCCTCACTCACGAATGTATTAAAAGTTCTAAGGGAGGCAGGTTCATTTTCAATCCCCATAGGTTTACCTTTATTTGTCTTCAAATGGAGCACAATAGTAACTAGAAACTAAAATACCAACTAGTAACCCTAAAATAATTAATAAGATTTTGCATCGAGAGCTCTATGAACTCTTTTGCAAGAGCATTTACCAATTGAATTAATCCTTATTTCATCTAGCTCTTAACTAAACCTTTGACACTTTATTATTAAAAACATTGAAATAAAAAGCATGCATAATTAGTGGTTGATATATTCCAATTTATCAAATAACTTAATGATCAAAATATCAATTAGTTAATAAGGGGAAATTTTATCAATGACATGAGGACAAATAATACTGAAGTAGCTTAGTTCTATGGTGTGCATGTAAATTGTTTTATACTTCAATGCATTTTGTTTTTCCATTTTTTCCAATAGGTTCCTTTCTTGAGAAACATATCAAACACTAATATTTACTAATGACTTATACATATTTAAATCTCCATAGTGGAATGATAATTTTTCATATTGGAATTGCAATCCACTAGTTCTACCTATTAGGATTAGTAAAGACACTACAATAAATTTAATATATCAATTCAAATTACACAAGTGACACCATATAAAGAGAAAAAAATAAATTGAGGTTGGCTATTATCATATTTGCATTGAAATTATACATTTATTTTTTGGTTAAGTCGGGCTAGTCTAGAGAAAGAAATCTACTTTCATTACGAAAAAGGGGCAAACCAGAAGTTTTTTTTTTTCCAAGTAAATTCCAAATAAATTATCATGTTAGTTTAGTGTTTTCATTTGTTAATATGAGTATGCAATTGAGGAATGGAAATGGAATCCAAATTAGAGACCATGAAATTAACAAACCTTGGACTTGGTGTGAGATCTTTGCCTTCTGCCTTCATTTTCTTAGGACTTTCTCCTATGGTATGATGAAACATGTATCCCAACATAGACTAAACTAAAATAACACCCAATTTTGCAATAGTGTAGATATTACATCTTGTATCAATGGAAGTAGTCCATAGTCATGGGCATCCATATCAACATTTTCTTCAATAAATATCTTAGGCCTGAAGGTAAATGGGCTCTTCCATATAGTTAGGTCTTTAAAAATGACCTACATATTTACATGTATAATAGATCCTTTACATATATATTATGGCAACCAATTGTCAATACTTTATGTTTTTCTATGCAAAATCATTAAAGAAGTGGGTGAACATGTAAATGGCATTTTTTGTGATATATTACAAGAAATATGAAAATGACATTTTTTGTGATATATTGCATGAACTATAGGTGATGAAAATCAATGTCACTCATCACTTTATCTAGTTTGTCTTGTGCTAAAAATATAAACTTACATTCCATAGGTGAAAATATAAATAAAATACCGGTAGAAAAACCATTAATGAAAATGATCCCAAATAATAGGCATACCACCATTTGTCAAAAATATCTTCATCCCAACATGATCTCTCACAGTACTATGTGATATTAAATATATTTCCTTTATTGATGATTATGGATCTTATGTCACCCTAAACTTTAATGATGAAAATAAGAAAGAAAAACATCCTCCTACCATATTTTCACTCCTTACACATAAATATTAATATTAAATATGCATTAACATTTTTCATAATAGTAATTTTTCATAATAGTAATGAATATAAAAAATGAAACATGAAAAAATCTAATTCATTACAACTCTAACAACCTTTATATATTTTGCATGATCAAAAGTTGTTTTGTTTCAAACTATTTTTCAAGTCGTTTACATGTATTTTCTTATAGTTTTTCAATAATTTGTAAAATACACTCAAGTTTCCCATATCCATTTGGAAAAACACTAATCACTTAGTTGATCATGCGGGAGCTCGAAAACTGGTTGCTAACTTGCACAATTGATCCAGTGGGAGCCCAAAAATTGGCTTCTACTCGCTCAATTGATCCGGTGGGAGCCCATAACCAAAGGGGAAAACTAGAGAGCAGTATGGAGATTTCCATAAGTTGTTGTAACTTTTGTATGGTGGAAGCCCATAATCAAAGGGGGAAACTGGAGAGTACTGTGGAGATTTCCATGGCGGGAGCCCATAACCAAAGGGGAAAAATGGAGAGTAGCGTGGAGATTGCCATAAGCCATAGTAACTATTTTCCAGCGGGAGCCCATAACTAAAGGGGAAAAACTGGAGAGCAGGGTGGAGATTGTCATAAGCCACACTAAATTTTGTCCCGGGTAGCGTGGAGATTTCCAGGACCCACAGTAACTGTTGTCCCTCGTCATCTTGACATAGCTAGTGTGATTGTAGGATTTTCTCTTAGCATCCATAATGTGCAGACTTTGGAACGAAGTGCTCACACAAAAAAATCCAAAGCTCAGGTCTCATGCTCTCCTCCTTTATCTTGTTTGTCGCTTTTCAAACACGTCAAAAACTTAAATATTTCTAAATGTATGGATCAGTTGTAGGACTAACATCTCCAGTGCCTCCAAATCCCTTAAAAACTGAGTTAAGGAACCGTGACCAAACACATGAATAAATTTCAAATCTAAGGTTTGTAGGGTTTGTGAATAAATTTACTCTGTTGGAGGATGTTGCCACTTCCATACCCAATTTGCAGGATTTAGGTATTAAGGCCTTAAATAGGGTTTGTAAAAGCTTAGCCTGGAAAATCCTTAAGTTTTCCTACTTTTTCTCCTTCTTAGACCTTGAATACACTTTTTAGTCTTGTATGCACTCTATAGTCTTGTATGAAACTCCTGAATAGTTTTCCACATGGGATATATTCAAAGTCCACAATCCTCTGAGATATCTAAGATCTTTGGGGATCTCACCAGTCAGGTTGTTTGCAGAGAGATCTATAAATGTGTCAGTCGAGAGGTCGACGTATTTATACGCCAATTCATGACCCTTCTCCACAAAATAAACTTCATCACTATAGTACTATGAAGAGCCAAGTCTAGTGGGACTAGACCTTGTGAAATCTAGATTAGTCATTACTAATATGTTTGAAAGATTTTGTGGGATGAGACCTGACAGATGGTTCATTTCCAGGTCGATAATTTGGAGTTTTTGAAGGTAGCGAATTTGGATAGGCATTCCCCCTTCTAAATTGTTTGATCTAAGAAGGAGGATGCAGAGCATGGACAAATCCCCAATCCATTCAGGCATAGTGCCTGATATACTATTTCTACTCAAAGCGAATGATTCCAACATTTTGCAATTTTGTAGGGACAAGGGTATATGTCCACTTAAACTATTGTAGCTGATATCCAATACCTTAAGTTTGTTCAATTTTCCAAGTGGCACCGGTACCTGTCCTTTTAAATTATTTTTTGCTACATTCAATACATTGAGAGAAGAGAAATTACCGATCTGGGAAGGAAGGTACCCATGTAGCTTATTGAGTGAAAGATCCAGAACTTCCAGACTCCTTGTTTAATTAAAAATGAAAGAAGGAATCTGCCCATCGAGTTTATTAGATGCTAAATATACGAAAACCAAAGACTTAAACATCATGTAGATTCCGAAGGGGATAGGATCTGTAATGTTAGTGTATCCCAAGTCTAGTACTCTAAGTGAGTGGAGGAGGGCCAGTGATTTTGAAATCCTTCCCTCTAACGTGTTGTTGTTCAGATGCAACTCAGCGAGAGATAATAGATTTCCTATAGAATACGGTATGGATCTGAACATACTATTGTTTGACATGTGGAAAACAGTAAGAGTTTTCCATCCGCATGTGGAAAATGGTGAATTTGAATTTGAATGACACTTTCTGCAAATTCTTGAATCGAGGGCAGAGAAATTTGGAGTTATAACACTGATTTGGAAGTAGTATCATTTGAGTGGTTGCAAAACTATTTAGGGAAGTGAAGTACATAGAAGATGCTACAGTGATGTCAAATTTAAACATCAAGAAAGGAAATTGTACCTATAGTGGGAGTTTTCCCTCTTTTATCAATGACAAAGTATGGAGGCTGGGAATGTATGTCAATTTACCAAAAAGCTAGATAATTCTACAAGAACACTGATGTTTAACAACTCCCTCAAAAAGATGTCAACGTTGAGATGGAAAGGTTGTTATATTTGACAAAAGGAGAGTTGACTTTTAGTTCCACCATCTGGAATTCATCTAAGGATGACAAAAAATAATCATCAGAAATAGTAGAAGATTCACAAGTTGAAGATAAAGTTTAAACTGATGGTTGTCAAGAAGTCTTGGATATCATAAACATTGCATCAGGATTATTTTCCCGTAAATAGCATGTCTGATCTTATGCTTAGATATCACATCCTATTTGTATTAGGGAGTAACTTGTTTCACTTGGACTAGATTAAATTGATAAAATCGATAGATCCTTGGCTATCACAAAAATTACATGTTCGAAGTTCTATTGCAGTACTTGCTAAGTTGTTACTATTTGTGTGTGTGCCAATCTAATTAGCATCAAATGCAGATAATGAAGATAAGCACACTTGATTACAGATCTGTGTTTATTAATCAGTCTAGAAAAATTATTAATGTGATATGTTAGTAGTGGACCACATCCTACAAAATCGAATCATAATCATATGTAGGGAAAAGATGAACCACCTCCTACACACATGCAAAACACTGAGAGTAGGGAAAGGATGAACCATGTCCTACACGCATGCAAACCAACAACAGTAGGAAGGATCCTACACGTGGGGAGAGGATGAACCAGATCCCACTGACATGTCAACCAAAAATTGTAGGGAATAAACATCCCATAGGTGGGGAAAGGATGGATCACATCCCACTGACATGTCCTTAAGAAAATTCCCGAATGCATCTCTAACTGGGGTATCCGCAGAAGAATTAGAACCACTCAGCCTATGCACATGTGTTTGCAATCGTAGGGGAAGGTGAAGTTCTCACTCTACACCGATGTCAACCATCATGGGGTATCATAGCACAAGAAGAAACCCAGAACCCTAGGAGCTCCTAGAGCTCAATATTTAACCAAGATTCTCATAGTAGGATCTTACCACAATTCCCAACCTCTGCCTGAAGAGGGATAAACTTGACCATGTCAGGAGGTTTTGTGAGGATGTCGATAATATTCACAGCCATCCTCTAATGGTGGAGCTTGATTGCTCCCAGCTGTGTCATATCACATGTAAGGTGGTACTTGATTCCATCATGATTGGAATGATAATGGATTCACATAGTATTTTGTCAAAGGAGAATCACATTCTGCAACATGCAACGACGATTTTGAGTACGTGCTCAAATTTCTCACAGGTTAGCTCTCTCACCCAAATGGCTTCGTAATAAGCCATGCCTCTTGCTTTAAATATTTAGTCTAAACGATTCTCCCAGACTTTAGTTCTTGAATCATTCATGAAATAAAGGTGTATTCTCATAGATATAGCACAAAAGGTTGCTAATTATCATCCTGCCAAATCTACATTTTTGGCAAGGTGCTACTGATCACAGTCAACAAGGATATATTTATGAACACGAGAGCCTCCTGATAAGCATTGTCTCCATTTTATCTGGGAAGAAGTACATTAAAGCTAATATTGAGAGGATATTTATCTGTAAAAAAATATTATCTATAGTTGTAAACTGACCATAGCTTCCTCTGAAGATCAGAAAGGTATCCTTGTCCAAAGAATAACCATCAGGCTATCTGTAACCTGCCACTAATCCACAATCATTCAGTCATCCGGCTTCTGAATATCAATGTCTTATGACATGGTATTTTTTTTGAAAAATTCATTGGGTAAGAAGTGTTGACAAGCCATTCTGCCAGGGACCCCATAGCTCCTTCTGAAGATTTACTTCAGTTGATCATCTAGCTTTCATCAATGATACTTTATCATGTTGCATCTGTGTCAGTAAAATTGGCCTAGAAAATTTTCTCACATGCTGAGATCATTCAACAATGACTTTAAACAATAGTGTAATCAACTGACAGACCTTAATAGCAGAATAATACCTTGATATCATAAGTACTTCTGACTGTATGAAGATACAAAGAGACTTGCTCTGAATTTTATATATATTTTTTTGTTTTGTCTTGGAGTGGTCTGCCCTTTTAAACTAACTAATAAAAATTTGATTATGTCAAGGTGTCTTAGAGCTAGCCCTTATTATGCCATAAGGCGTCCTTATTTGAAAACAACTCCCCTAGTTGATACTCTACACCATTTGTAACAGTTTGATTTTGTGTTAGATGATTGAAACATTATTAGCCGTCAGATGCAAATTTTTGTTACTTAGGGTAAGTTTTGGTTAGTTAGGATTTTAGTAGCCAGATCGCTCTCTCAACCCTATCAGCGATGAAGAAATTGACCTTGAAGACATGGATGAAGCTTTCTAATTTCCTCCCTTCCACTAGATTTGTAGGCCTTCATAGAAATGATACAATGGCGTTGGCGATCACTTTGCATGTAGGGATTTGGTTGTTTTGGGTTGGGTTCATCAATATCAAATATTAGGGCACTTTTCCACGGGTGCACACCATGAGCCATTGCGGTTGGAACTCAATACTGGAGAGAATCTGGCAAGGAGTCCCCAAAGTCCCCATCTTAGCATGGCTCTTCCATGAGGATCATCCCTTTGAGGCAAAGCTCTAGGGGAGGGATTGGGAGTAAGACCTATATCATACTTTTCTACATTTTTGAAGGCACTCACTTAAATTCCTCTGTCTCCAGAGTTTTTTAATGGAGCAAACAACTACTTCATGAATTTAAATGAAGGTCAAATTTTTATGTTCTTCATATTCAAGTAGATTTTATTTGCAAATGGGCAAGCGAAGATTTTATATCCATTATGCAATTTTATCTGTGAATGCTAGTGGATCGATATTGCTGACCACAGGAAGCAGTATAAATTATTTTTGGGAAGGAAGCAAGAGTCTGAAATTAAAGCTTCAATATCTCAGTTATGGTAGTCTACGTTCCTATCATAATATTGTTCTTTAATTCCTCGAAGCTGGAAATTACCAAATTACCTATATTCCTATATTTTCTCTAATAATACAATTGTCTTCTTCCTAATTATAGACATAGTAATCATCAAATTATTTGTAACCTACTGTTATTAGCTTGTTTCCCTACCGTATCCAAATCCTGGATTTTCAAAAAATTGACAGATCTATATCATAATCCGTATCCAGATATGAATCCTGGTAACTTAGTCCATCAACTTAATAATTGAGAGATCAAAGAGGAACAAACAAGTATTAACGTGGAATGAAATCCAAACCATGACCAAGATAATCGCTTTAAGCGAGTGAAAACCCACAAGGAAGGACACCAAAACTACCATACATCTTTTAGAGTGTTGGATTTTGAGGGATTTCGATACAATTCATGCATAATACTAGAATAAATATATATTGCAAAAGATGAACAGAAAAGGCAAGCCCTTCTCCCTCCTACTGCCATGTGCCTAGGATATTATTGGAATCTTCTTAAACCCTGAACAATTAGAGATTTTGAAAAAATACGTAGCTTTCATGCCAATTATAATGGACTTTGTATGCAACTTGGAAAAGCCAAATTATAATATGCCTTGTATGTCTATTACAAACTGATGATCCCATGGAAAGGAATTTCATGTTTTTAGAAACACGCAGGAACAAAGTGGATGAAATGAAGAAAATTAATCTTCTTCTAGAAGTTCCAAGCTCTTCTTTTTTAAATCCCTTTTTAAGCCTCTATTGGGACAAAGGGTCCCTCTTTCAGCCCCTACAGCAGAATAATTTGTTAATGACACTTTTAATACATCTATTGTATCACTCTCTTCCAAATTGTTACATTTTTTATGGGTTGGGTTATCTGCTCATCTTTTTGTTTAGATCATAGCGGCTTCTAGCCTTCTATTGGGTAAAAAGGGGGAAAAAGATGTGTGGGTAAATATAGCAAAAACATAGTATTGTTCCAAATACAACAAATATAATGAAGATAGTTAAGATAAAACTCCTCTGCTCAATTTTTTTTATGTCTGCAGTCAAAGCAATGATGCTAATATCATATTTATTTATTTTTTATGGAGAGATGGCCAATAAATTGAAATGTATATGATTCATGCAAGTTATGGTCATGGTATTATATCTGTAAGTAAAGTCTATTTGATCTAGACATGTGCCATCTATTATGGGGGCATGACATACTGTATTTTGTACTCCATTTATTTTAATAAGAACTTAAAAGCACACAGGATTGGAAAATTACAAGGGTATTAATATCTAGGAGCTAATTTCTTTGAAGCCAAAACTCATCCCTATTCCTACTTTACATCATATTCTCTATCTTTGCTCTAGGTGTTTTTAGTTATTAAAATTTAAATGTTCACTTTTTCTTTTGTTGTTAAAAAATTCCCCTAGCTGGTTTCAGTTGCTATCCTATTTCCTTGGGTATTGCATTTTCCGTTTTAAAAGGCTATTGATTAAGGCCTCTGTTTACGTTATATTTGGAAGTAATGTGGCATTATATTTGGAAGTAATGTGGTGAGGCTCATTTAAGTATTGTGTCAGAAAGGACTGCCTACCTCATGCCATGTTTTGGATGTTATTCTTTTTCTTGTAAATGGATGTAATATAAACCAACTTCTCATATTATTTTGTCTCCAAGACTTAGGATTTTGTACATATTTCAACCTGTGTTGTTGCAGTTAACTTAGTGCATGGTGCATAGTATTTGGAGTAAGGGAAATTTGAACTGAGGAAATTTTGTTTCTAAAAGCCATGCATAACCCCTAATCTAGGTGCTTTTCACTTATTTATTTTTGGTCCTTCAGTTCAAAAATAATTTCAATTATAACATGGTTTTAAGTAAAGAGTTTGATAAATTTATTTTCCTTGTGAAGAACACCCCACAGGGGTGTACTGTAATGAGCACAATGTTTCTTATTTTTAGTAAAGGTTTTGGTTGGGCTTGGATCCTTTCTGTTGTCTATCAAATTTATTTGTACAATGATACATATTTGATACTGTTGAGTTCTTGGAACATCCTGAGTATCTTATCATTATTTTTTCATTGCGCATATCCCTATATGGAATTTCATTCAAGGTTAATACTTATTCCCCCTCCAATTCTTGTGATGAAGGAATGTGAAATTCATTGATCTAATGCAATGCAACTATAGTCCATAAAAATAAAATTTCATATAATTAAATTGTATGTCAGAAACAACACAAATAATCATCCTTTCATGACTTATTGATTATTCAATAAGTAGCACATGAAGATAATTAAACAGTTCTTGCCTTAAAAGGATTCCTTAAAGATTTTGGCTCTGTTGTTTTAGTATTGTCCCTGTATCTTCATATACTTTGTCTACAGTAAATACTCATTTTTCCTTGAATGTCTAGGATTCTATATTTCCTTGGTTCATCCTCCATAAATGGAAAATATTTCTAGTGTGTATGGGATTTCTTTAAAAATCCAAGAAAACGTTAATCCTAATGGTTCATGGTAACCCATCAATGTAGACTAGTGATTCTAACCATAGGGGTTTTGAACCAGGAACCTGTTGGATTGTAGCTAGCTAAACTCCTAGCAACATTCACAACAACAAGTTCAACCGACCCATTGGTATTGTATGGACTAATACATGTGAAAATTCTAGATTGCAAGGGTCATCTGTAGATGATGGTTTTTTATAGTGATTGTCATTCTATTAAATGTCGTGGTGTATAACTTTACCTTTCTAATATTGGTACAATTCAAATAAGGAAAATACCAAAAGAGGAACAGGTGGTGGCTTCACCAAGTTATGTGGTTTTTCTATAGAGCTATAGTCAGTCCTTGGGGTATGTGAGTTATCCAGAACCCAGGTTAGTAGTGCTTGTGCCAACTTTACCTTTGCTTACTGTCCACATAAAAGTATCATTTTTTCAAAGTATGCTTGATTGTATTAGTTGAATTCTGTTGTTTTGGTTTGGATGAATCACGTGGATAGGTTATGAAGCAACTTTGGGTCTACATTAGGAAAAAATATTTGCAAGATCCACAAAATAGGCGAAAAATCCTGTGTGATGAAAAGTTATGCTTGGTGTTCAGAAAAGATTCATTTGAAATGTTTGAGATGAATAAAGTACTTTCAAATCATATTTTACGACTAGATAATGGAAAGACTGAATCTAAACTGAGATAAACTGCACTCTTTAATTCTGGAAAAGAAAAGTAATTCTTGAAGGAAATTTCTAATGAAATAAAAGCTAAATTTAGTGTTCTCTAAGGCTGTAACATGCATAAGCCCTCTACCTTTGTATATATATGTGATGCACCTCTCCAACAGGCTCTCTCTTATGTGCATAGGAACAAAGGGAAGGAATAATAGGGATGATGTATATATTTAACTTCAATGCTCCCGAGCCCTTAACCACACTATTATCAATGCTGTATGTATCTGCTGAAGGGTGCCACACAGAAGATGCTACAGTTGAAGATGCTTCTACATGAGAATACCTTGGAGTAATAGATAAAGATAAAACCTTCCTTAGGTGCACTATAATAAGTTTATATCTATAATTTATGTCAGGATTACATAGAATGATCTAGGAAGCATCAAGCTATTTGAATATTCTATTTTTAGTTTTGACTATTTTTAGAAGAGTTCGGTTATTTATAAACTAATTCTTGTTTACATCTAGTCATTGTAATTCTCCACTGCATCAACCTTATTATAATGTGAATCGAAGTTTTAAGTTCTAGATGACAACTACTCTCTCTCTCTCTCAATGCATTTGTATGAAGCTTTTCTAAATTTAAAGAGTTGAGAGCTATGATTAATGAGTTTGCTTCAATTTCATTTATGTTCATCATGTTAGAATTTTCTCTAGGTTACAAAATTTCCTTCCTTAACTATAGGAGAATAAATAATAAGTAATTCCATATTTGTAAAATTATGTCAGGCTTAAGCAGGAAGTTGGGAGACATGAATTTCTTTTTTGGGATAATAGCTTCCTTTAATAGGCATAAAGTATAGAGCTTTAAACCAAAAAAGACATGTCGAATGTTTAGACATCTACATGTTCAAGCTGAAGTAGAGAGCCTATTCTATCCCCTCTTGAAAATTGACAAGTATATGGGTAGGATATTCTCCAAGAGTTACATTAATCCAAAAAGAAACCAAAAAACTTGAAATATTGAAAATCCTAACTGCCATACCATGCAAGAAAACTAGGAGCAGGGTGAGAGGGAAAGCACAAGCCAAGCGATGCTATAGATCGGGCTACCATGACTCCTTGTTTCAAATATTATTTCAAGGAGTATATTGTGAAGGGTGCAGAAATAGAGTAATTTTAAATTATCAATAAATATCAACATTGATTTCTTTCCAAGTATAGGGATAGTAACTAACAGGTTATTTCTACCCAAGCCTATATATACAATAGTAAATATTTAAAACAGTAACCTTATAATCCCCCTGCCATTTCCATAGTGTCAATGGTGTGTCCATGGATGCATTAGTTCATAGTAAGTTGAAGTAATGGTTCTTCCTTCTGATATTTACACTCACAAATAAATGTATAACTTTCATGAGATTTCCTATTGAACCGTGTTCATTTTACATTATATTGTTCTAGTGGTATGGTAAAGTTGCTAATATCTTAATTAAGATCCTAACACTTTGGTGTATGGGGATTACCCCATGCCACCATACCTAATTTGAGTTTCAATAGATTTGAGGGGGAAATAGGCAAAGAAATCAGCAAGGTCAAAAAAACTATCTGAAATCTTCATCCAAAACAATCAGTTCTTCGGAAGCTTGCCTCTATAAATTGGGGAGGCCCTGCTCTGGGCTAGAGTAGATGCAAGCAATAATAGGCTATCTGGTGAATTTCTTTTTGAAATTGGAAATTTGAGCATGCAAAACATCTTGTTTTTGCAACATAACGTGCTCTCTAGCCCTATACCTCAAACATTTGTAGCATAACATGCTCTCTAGCCCTATAAATCAAACATTAGGGCTCTATAGGGATCTTTCTAAGATAAATCTTGTTGTAAATACACTGAACAATACTATTCCTACATCATTGGGATCCATACAAGTCTTCAATTCTCTAAACCTCTTCAACAATCAGCTAAGTGGTCCGATTCCAATGAGCCTTTCTTCATTGAAGAAGAACTTCCTTGATTTTTCTAACAATCAGTTGACATGGCCTATGCTAGTGTAATTTATTTACCTTGCTGGAAACCATACATTTTCTGGAAAGCCCGGGCTATGTGAAAACAAATTCAGTTCATATTTCCTGAAGCCATGCCCTTATTCTTCCAGAAGAAGATCCCCTATGAAACTTATCATTTTGTGTACTGTCGTTGCAGCTGCACTCTTAATTCTTGTTATCATATGCCTTTTGTATAGAATATTTGATTGAGATAGTATGGAAGCCCTATATTGGGATATGAAATCATTTTACAATCTTAACTTCACTGACGATGACATTCTCCGTTGCTTGACAGAAGAGAATGTGATTGGCAATGGGGGATATAGAGAGGTATACAGAGGAGAGTTAAGGGATAGAGAACTTATTGTTGTAAAGCAGCTCTAGACCAAAAATAATACCACCATGCTTAAACACAACAAAGAAGCACTCAAATATCAAAAATTCAAGATGGAGGTTGAAACCTTAGGCTCTATTAGACAAAAAAAAAAGTGAAACACTAATGCTACATTTCTAGCACAGATTCACACCTCCTTGTATACAAATACATGAAGAATGGAAGATTGTGGGACATACTACATCAAACAACTGGCCAATAGTGGATTGGTAGACATGCTATAAAATAACGCTTGGAATAGCTCATGGATTGGTTTATTTTCACAATGAATGTGTTCCTACTATTGTTCACAGAAATGGAAAATCCACTAATATACTGTTAGATGAAGATTACGAGCTACGCTTAGTTGATTTTGAAGTTGAAAAAATCCGTCAATCCTATGGAAGGGGAGACTCTAAAACTATTATTTTTGGCACTCATGGCTACATTTATCCAGGTAATCCATCTTTCATACTTTGTAAAAGAGTTGAACATAGTAATGTTTTAGAGTAGCCCAAAACCAATGCAATGCTAACAATTTAGAAGAATGAAAGTAACTGATAATATGTGAGTGTGGGTTGCAGAGTATGCCTATATAGTTGAGCGTAAAGAGTGACGTATAAAACTTCAGGGTTGTGCTGATGGAGTTTGTGACTGGAAGACAACCTATAGAGCCAGATTTTGGGGAGAACAAGGACATTGTTCACTAGATTTATTGTATAATTTATACCAAAGAAAGCAAATTTGAGTTGATAGATAGCAGGATACCTGATATTTACAAGGAGAGCATGATTAGGGTGCTTAAAATAGTAGTGCACTGCACCATCCATCTACCTCCCATGAGGCATTTTATGCGAGAAGTAGTGGATTTTTTGTTGGGAGCTGATCCGTGCTCTGGTTCTTCATATTCAAGTAGGTTTTATTTGGAAATGGGAAGCCATAAAATTTTATATCCATTGTGTATTTTTATTTGTGAATTCTAGTTGATCGAGATCGCTAACCATAGGTAGCAGTGATGCTTTTGGGGAAGGAAGCAGGAGTCTGGTGGCAAAATCAAAATTCTTTGGGCATCGAAAAATTTCAATTGTCTTGAAAATTCAAAATTATAGAGCATATTTCATGAGCTTAAGGAATTGTTGCTAGAGCCTAGAACTATTGTGAACTAATAATTGGAATGACCTTTTATAGTTCACGATTCTTCTGGAATTTATGTCTTACAGCATTTCCTTTGCAAATCTGGTGCATTTTCTAGTTAGCGTTGTTCTTAACATCTTTTTCCACTCTAGATACATGAGAGAGAGCCCAAGCAATGCATAGATTAAATCAAGATGAACTAATTTACAACCACAAATTTAAACTCCAGAACATGTTATCATAGGCTAGTTTCATGAAGTCATCAATATGCTTGGAATATATATATATATATATATATATATATATATATATATATATATATATATATATATATATAACTTCTGGTGCACTAGAAAAATAATGTGGTAGTGAAACTCCTTGACCATGCACCTTAAACTGTTGAGAAAAGAAATTGACTTCTGCCCTCAAGATTCTGATACTTGCCATTGGTTGAGAAAATGAAAAACTTACTGTAGCCATACATAGTGTAATACAATTTGACTTGTTTCAAAAGCCAATGGACGGTCCAAACAAACTTCTGATGTACTGTGTGTAAGAGAAGAGATCTCATATATAAAGAAGGTTTGATCATAAACAATCTTAAGATGTCCACAATTTTGTACATCTCCAGGACTATTTCTTTCAAAGATGCTACTATAGGGCTTCAAGATTATTGTATAGCATTTTTATCACTATGATGTGTCTAAGTGTCACTTTTATTTCACCCTATTAATTTTTCATGGTCAATCTACCACAAGATGGAGTTGTGAGCTAATTTTATACCATGTCTTCAATTTAATAAAAATATAACTTATTGTTTGTGAACCGACTATATATGGTGGGTTGTGGATGAATTTTTAAAGGCCTACACATCTATACTCCATTTTATGGCATCTGCATTGTTTAGATGCACTAAACTCTTAGACATAATTTAACCATTGTGATTGCGGAAACTGTTAATAAGCATTATACATGATTAATTGTGCAAGCATGAAGTCTATTCCAATTGCCTCCCGTATTAACAATTTATATAGGAAATTTTATTGTATTTGTAAGACACTGAAGTACTCAGAATCATTTATTAACATTTTCTTTGGTTGTATTGAAAATTGTTGGAATAAAACTAGGTAAATGGAAGGCAATCCCATCTCATTCTTGTTGTTTTATTGGATATGTTGTGCTTTTCTTTGATTGGTTCTGATTCTGTTGTATATTTGTTGAGTTGATATTACTTTTTTAAATTCCAAATGCACAAGCTTCCTTAGATGTTGAAGTCGAAAAGGTAAGAAATGAGCTTGAGAAACAAGTAGATGAATCTAAGGAAGCATTTAAGTAATCACTTGATGTTGTCAAGAAATAGGCTTCCAAAATGCAGACATTTTCAAAAGAGGCATATGTTGTCTATGTTGAAAAAGAAAAGATAGTGTTAAAGGATATAATAGAGCAGTTGAAACTACAATCAGAAAATATGAGAGCAGTTTTAACTTCAACTACGGAGGAAATCCATGTAAAGAGAAAATAAAATTTGTCAATTTGGGTTGAAAATGTTCCTAAGACTGAAGGATGTAGCGAAAACTGCTTTTGGTGTTCACCCAGATGATCTTAAAAACCTGTCTAAAGTTCACGACTTTTGCCTTGGTATTCCATATGGTAAGAGTGCTAATTTTTTCTCTATTATGGTGTTTATTTTTATGATATTCATTTTCTAGTTAGCACTACAATCTTGCCATGGTAGATATGATATTCAAATGATCATGCAACAAAAATTACACAACAATAATACTTGGAATTATCATTCTGAGCAAGAAAACTATGAGAGCTCTTTATTGTTGCTATAAAATCAGTTGTTTCAATTGGTCACATGATGCAAGTGCACTTCTTTTTGCTGGGGGTTTTATTTCATTTCTCATAACTGGAAGCATTCCTGTTGTTCGTTTTGGAGTCACCCTAGGTGGGATATACCTAGCTGCGAGCATTTCAAGCCTTAAGGCCTACAAGAAGGTTGATTCACCCATTCCCTTTGTGAAAGGACAAGCTGGTTAGAGACCTCTCTAATAACAACCTTTTTTTTTCCATTTTTTTAAAGCTTGATAGTAATAAAATTTTGACAGTTTATATCATAGCCAATAGAATGCTAGATTTGAAAATGGACATATAATATAGTTAATATATTAGTGACATGTGACTATATTAATATTATTATATTGAGGCTAGGGGTTAGGTAGTTAAATCCATTGTTGAAATGATTTGTATTGAAAAAAAATTACCAAGGGTCCGAGTATTGGTACATAGGATAATTGGTGAAAATATTGGCAAATCGACAAACTGTGTCAAGCATTAAAAATTATAAGACATTTTTTTTTCTCAAAAGTGAAAAAGGATTAATGTCATTCTCATCTCTCTTCAATTTGATACGCTGGAGATAAGTAATTTTAAGACTGATATAAAATGTTGAAACTTTATTTGCTTATGAAGAAATCTTTACTCTGCCTTTTAAGCAACTGCTAATTATGAAGGCGTACTGTAGGATGAAGAGAAATTCTTCCTAAGACTACTCCTGCTATAAGAGCTTCACTTGATGAAGTAATAATTTTGATAACAAATGATGACTTTCTTTACTCTTGGACTTCTCTTATATCAAAAAAATTCAACGACTATTTTGAAGAGAATGCCATTGAGTATAGATTTAAATTCTACTTCTAATACTTAATACAACATCTTTAGGAGACATGGTGGCTTCATCAATCTAGAGGTAAGCTTGGCTAGGACTTCAAGTAAGAAAATAAGCTACCAAAAGTTGGTCCAATTCCAGGCATTGAAATTTACTCAAGATCTGTTCATAATAATTAAGAAAACATACCTCTAAAATTTGCATTGTCAATTTCTAGAGAACAACGATTGGCTCCAAAGGACACTATATATAAATTTTTGATGCTAGCATCAACTATTAAGTGCTGGACGTTTGGATTTGCTCACAGGAGTTGGTCCTTAGAGATGGACATAGAAGTGATTAGATCACTTCTCTGCTGGCCATGAAGGACATCCATACTTTGAATCATTGGTTTAAGAATGATGTGTAATATTCCCAATTAGTCCTAAGCTAATAGGAATATTCATTTTGTTTTTCTTTCTTTGTTTTAAGAATAAATGTGTAAAGAAGGTTCATAAAACTCCTAATAAAAGAATAAATCAATGCCCAATGTGAACAAGGCTAAATATGGGCCATTTGTATAAACACACTTGAGTGTGAAAGAGACTGTATCAATTGACCAAGTCAAACAGGACCAAATCAACAACGTTGTCTAGATACAATGAATCTCTTAGAGGGACAACGCAGTTCAAATTGGAGGATACATATGTGAATGGAGCTAAATCATTGAAGGTGGTTTAGGGTTTACAATCTCTTGATGTTATAAAAGGAAGAGGAGGGCAACATATGGAGGTTGTTCATGATATGATATTTTGATATATTGTCTGTTTAGACATATAGCTTTCTTGGTTGTTTAGCCTAGGTTGCAAATGTTGTTTAACATTGGGATTTCCTACTTAGGAGTTCCACCTCTTTCCATTGAGTAGCTCTTGGAAGAGTTTGTACTACATAGTCCACTATCTGGTTTGAGACCAAGCTTCTCCTTTCAACTACAACACATTTCCTGTTTAGGGTGTGATTGTCTTTACAACCTGCAGCAAGTGGAGACTAGATCTATTCAGATCTAGATCATACTAGCGCCTCTTCTCAGTGAGTGAGTCTTTCATCCTCGTGGAAGAGTGTATTAGCTGTCTTGAGCTTCATATCTACATCTTGGCATTAGGACAAACTCTATAGCAAGCCTACAGTGCATTTTATGCCCTTGGACTGCGTTATTTTCAAGTGAGGAGTTGCAGGGTGTTTTGGCAACTATTTGGGGGAGAGATCTCTAGTGTAAAGGAGCCTTCCTTACACTGTGGTGATCCATGGATTAGCCATATAATCCATGTATTTTTCAGATCTGATCTATTCATAGATGTATTTTCTTCAGAAATTCTGAATCATTGTGTAGATCTGCTACAATAGATCTCAGATCTATTCCATGTACTTCATTTCTGTTGAAAACCCCAAAGGGATCTGAAAGAGGAGCCTTTCTAGCGTACAGATCTGATATGGATCTAAATTTTTGTACACATATCTACTCTAGATCTTATATGTAATCCTCAATAGTTTTTAGCCTAATAAACTAACGATGTCAAGGCAGTTTCAGTCATTCATGTGGTTGCAACACCTCTTTTGAGGGCGTTTCTTCTATATATGTCCACTTTCCTTCATGTTTTGTGCAATAAAACTCCTGATTTGATGTTTGCATCATATTTTTGCATAAATCCTCTTTAAATGACATTGTGTATGCTTCAGTAATTTCTGAATACTAAAAGTCATGGGATTTCAGTGTTTTTGAGCCATATCGGGAGTGGGAGATTTGTTTAAATTAGCTAGTTATTTTGTTTCGCTCAAATTTGGTATGTGAGTCCCACATGACCTAAGCTAAGGGATCCCACTATCACTTTCCCTTATTTTTACGCAAATATCTGAAAATGATGTTTTTAGGGTTGAAATAGTGGTTTTTCCCGACTTGTCGGATCATGGAATGAAAGATAAGTTGTTTTTGTAGCTCCAATTAATGTATATGTGTTTTTCACACCTATTTTAAGCTTATTCATCATTTCAAGACCGTAATACAGTTGATGTATTGCTGAATCCCTGTTTTTGGATATTACATCATGAAAATCGAACTTCCTTGACATATCTTAGATCAAGCAGATGTATGGAGAATATTAGGTCACCAATGTTTCGAGAAAATATCGTAGGCATACTCTAGAAGAATTCATTGATTTAATTGTTGATTTTTAGCTTTGACCAAGTCCATGGAGATTATACTTCTCTTAATATTTCCAGATCCAAAACAAATGCTAGATTCTGATGGAAATACTTCACAAAAATCATGATTAATAATCATTATAATGTACATACCATTTCTTGTGATGAAGCCTTACAAAGTGACCTTCTTTCCTTGCCTAGTTACATATGTAATCTTTGTATTTGGCCACTCTTTATAACCCTCTAATTCTTTAGAAAAACCACAGGTTCGAATCCTTAATTATGGCTACTCCTTTACGCTTGTTTCATCCATTACTGAATTCAGGTAGCATTTTTTGTTTTGATAGGAGCCCTGAAAGAAATTTTAGTTGTGACTCGGTCTTCTTACAGGTCTCGGCTTCAAAATAATTTCAGATCGTAGGTAAGACAAAAATAAATATCGACCTTGTATGATACTTGAAAACAGAGATCTAACCTCTGCGTCATTATAGCTGAAGGCTACGAGAATTCAACAACGTTTCTTCTAAACATTCAAATTTCCAAAGGAAGGAGATCACAGAGACTTGTAGACAAACCTTATAAGTGATCGATCTTTCTCTTTCTTGGGCTTTTCCTCACTTGAGATCTGATACCATGTTAATTTAGGTTAACATGATCTTTGGTTAGGGTAATTACTTAAATGAGCCCAAGATTAATTCCATTTATATCAATAACAATCACATAACTTTTATCCACTGACAATAATTATCGAAAGATCATAAGAAATTATATGCAGAAGACAAGCCAAGACAAGAAAACACCGAAATTGGCCCAAGCCAGGGAAAAAGCCCAAGATGGGGAATTTTTTTATCAATTCTTCTTATTATAGTATAAAATATTGACTTTCTAGAAATGCCACTTGTCCAAATCACAAAGAAGTAACCCATAAAATCTTTCGTTCTGTCTTCAGCTGTCAAAAACCATTTCCTTAATCAATGATCATCTAAATTCAAACAAAGTAATCCTTAAGAGAATAATCAGACCAGATTATTTGTGTGGCCTTCACTATGGATGATGACCGATCTAGTTTGATGAGGATTTCTATCCTGGTTAGGGCACATATTCCAGCATTGAAATAATCTTCATCCAAAACGCTCTTACTAGATATGAAAACAACTCAATCAAGCTTCTCAAACACCATAAAACATAGAGTGAAACCCATAATATTCTAATGCATGACTGAAGTTAACAAGAAGAGGAGAATGATGCCTCAAATGAACCAGACTAGGCTTCCAACAATATCAGCCTTTTGCGTGTAAAAATCATCTTGCTAAAGGAGGGTTTCATAACAGTACATGCATTAACACCTATGGCTAGAAGCTTTAGACTTGAAGGAGATAAAATTCCCAAAGAAAATCATAAATATGCCCTAAAAAAACTCCTCCTCCATCCTGTGGAACTTGGTTCTTGGAGATGACTAAATAGAACCCAACCTTGCTTCCATCTCATTTGCTGGAAATTACCTTTTTCTGCAGTTACTTCAGAGACAAGAAGAATGAGTATTAATGAGCCAAGGATAGGTTATTTATATCCTTCTTGGGTAGGTCGACTTGATTACTCGTGGAGGGAAATTCAAATTTTCAAATTTCAAAATTTTCCACCTAAATAAGGTTATGCCTTATGCAATTTCATTTGAGTTAATGAATACTTTTCTTTATCCAAATTAGACAATATTTATATCGATTTTAGTCCTCTCGAGAAGATGAATTCAATGAGATTATTATCTCCATCAACTGAGTAGACCATAGTGGAATTTGGCCCTAGTTTCCAATTTTAACATTTTATCTTAGCTGACATCCTTCTGATATTGTTGTAATTTAGCTTTTGTTTATAATTTTTTTTTCTTTTGATGTTGTTTAATTTAGCTTTTTGTTGGGTTGTTGATTTTCATATTATTGAATCATTACTATATGAAAAATAGCATCAAAATACAAGTTCCACCATCCAAAAGATAGGTTGGCAACCTTAAAATCAGACGAGGATGTTGATGGAAGTGGGGTACTCAAGTCAATCTGTGTTTTCATCCATTATTTTTTGTCCTCCATTTAATATGATATGTAATCAATCCTTAAATTTATATGCTCTTGCCTTTGCAGGTCAAACCTGCTGTTGTTTCACTACTAGAGAGGTCTGGGAGCCTGAGTGCGCTGTAAGATACTTAGTGATGAGTTTTTTGTTTTCATGTTCTACATTTGTTTTTAATTGGATTATATTTTTTCTTTTGGAACTATTGGTTTACTGAATTTCTTGTTGTGGATCTCAGTTTTTGTCAACAGAGGTATTTGTAAGTATGGTGCCAAGTGTAAGTTTGATCTTCCAAAGCACAAATGGGAATCTCTAAAAATATCAGAGCACAGCAAGGATGGGGATGCTTCTGTAACTGTAGGAAGATAGGAGCAAGGGGTTTATGGAGTTGTAAATGGAAAAATAGTGGTCACACCTATAAAGATTGCTATCATGCACAATTCCAAGGGCTTACCAATTAGACCTGTGAGTATTTGTTTGGATTTATCTATTGCTTAATGTATGGATAAAGGAGTCTCTCATCTGTAATTGAAAATTAATTTTTTTTCATTTCAAAGTCACCTTGAGTTACAATGCTATATGGTTATTAGTGTTGTCTAGATCTCTCCAATGATGAAAACCTATGTTGGACTTCCCTTATGTGTTCTGTTTGATGTAATTCATTGGAATCTAGTTGGCTTCATTTCCTTCTCTGTGTATACTTGTGGTTTGTATTGACATTGTTTGAGCTTGTTGTCAATGTTTTTCACTTCGGAGAATGATTTGGTTTTGTTTTTCTCTAATTATGCGTTGAAATTTTTTTAAAAATCAATGCCTATTATACAATTTCAAGGACTGCCATAACTCCTCATATAATTCTTTAAAGGGTGGTAGCTCATTGGAAGAGCACCTACCATGCAGGAGGTTGGTGGTTTGATTCCACTATACCCCAACATGAATTATCCAATGATATTGTTGATTTTTTTAATTAAATGTTTTTATATTAATTTATTTTAATGGTGAGATATTTTTTTGGATTCATTGTTTTATATTGTCTCTATAGAGACAATAGATAGGATTAAAGACATTGTCTCCATAAATACAATATGTCTTTAATTCCAACTATTGTCTTTGGAGAGGAAAAAATGAAATTGTCTCAAGTTAAGACAATTTACCCAAAAATTGTCTTAAAACCCCCCTTTGTGTTGCAGTGCAACTATTGTCTCTGGAGAGACAAAAATGAAATTGTCTCTGGAGAGACAAAAATGCTTGTGTTATATATTATTTTTATTGACAAAAATGAAATTGTCTGTGGAAAGACAAAAATGCTTGTGTTATATATTATTTTTATAAAAACAATATTTTAAGACAATACACAAATTTTCTTTTGTCTCAAATTAAAACAATTTACCTAAAAATTGTCTTTAAACTCCCTTTATATTGTAGTGATGGGAAAAATATGATTCATCAAGGATCTGCACAGCTTTGCTGCCAGAGCATCTAAGGACAGGAGAAAAAATATCTAAAAAAATTTCCATGCGTAATTTCGTTGTCCCTGGTAACGTGGCCCTTGTGTCAAGTCAAAAATCTAGCGGTTACATGATCGGACCTGGTGGGGAGACGATGTGAAACTTCATTCGTAAATGGAGAATTGATCCTGCAGTGCGCGCATGCAAACCCTACTCAATTATTTAGCCATTTCTCCATTCATTTATGTATGAACCTTCGTCTTAGAAAGAATGCAACGACCATGATTTCTCAAGTTGGGTGTTACATTCAATCGATTTGAAACATGGACATATTTGAAATTTCGCCAAGTGTTACGTGTTGATGTGAATCGACGGTTCACCATCGTTGAGGCGAATCGGTTCATAATCTCTGTAAGGTATGAAGCTCATACAGTTTTCGCCGGAGCTCCTGTTCATCGACGATGAGGCGAATCGGTTCACAATCTCTGTAAGGTATGAAGCGCGTATAGTTTCTGCCGGAGCTCCTGTTCATCGACGATGTGGGCGAGAAGGGTTATAGCTTATTACAGCCCGATCATCGACATATGGTCTCTCACTGCATTTTCGTAGAGCTTCTGGATTGGCGACGACCCTCTCTTCCACAACATGCATGACGATATGGAAATCATAGCCTGCAATCACGAGATGTTGCAATAAAATGCAAATCACGAATGATAAAAATCACACTCTAACAATGATGGCCCTGCATGTGTTATATTTGTAGTAAATAGTGCTCAAAGTGGCATCTAGGACGAGAAAAGCAAGGCCAATGAGAGTGTTAAAAATGTGACAACAAATATTTTAAATTTACCTACGTAGTTAGAATAGCTAAAATGTAGGTTGAATAACGAAATATAGTTGGAATAACAAAATAGACTAAGTTAAAAGAGGTGGCTTGAGAGGCTTGTATGCACGGAGAATTTGAGCAATAAAAGTTTCAAAGTGTTTTATCCTTCAGTTGTCCAATTTAGTTACATTTCTCCTATTCCCTTTCTTGTTTACTGTTTTTCCCCACAATAAATGGTATCAGAGCCAGAATTGATTTCCATCCGTAGAGATTAAGAAGAGTCGTCATTGAGAGGACTGAAGCCCGTGAAAGGAGCCGTCTAAAAAAGGAGGCCGCTGGAGCCATTCTAAAACAAGGAGCATGAATGTGTGTTAAAAGTGGTTGAAGTAGAGAGCGGTTGAAGTGGAGCCATATTAAAAAAAGGTTGAAATTTCACTCAAGAACTAAACTAGGGTTTTTCCATCCGCGGCTAAAAAGAGAGGTTGAACTGAATTTTTGGGAGCCGTTGAGCAGAAAGCCTGAGGGAAGCAGCCCTGGAGCCATCGTGAGAGAGGGAGGCCGCTGCGTGGAAAGAGAACCCTCACTGTCGTGAGAGAGGAGGAGTCTGCTGCTGCATTGAACTCGAGGAGGACGCAGTGCCCAAGTATCAGGTTTGCTCGAGTCAAAGGAATAATCCGCCATACCAGATCATCCGCTGCAAAGAGGAGGCCACTGGAGCTGTCGTGAGAGAAGAAGGCACACCAAAGAGAGGACCAGGCCAACTGTCAAGAAAGCTGCTGGTTGAAGAAGTTTTTTTGCATTGTCGAAGCCAGGCATTGCCCTAGCCGCTATCAACAAAGAGAGTGTAGAGGGAAATAGAATTCCATTGAACCTGTTGTTGCATTACTATGAAAATGGGTACTGTTTTCTTGAAATTTTCCGTGTTCAAAAACTGTGTTTTCTTTTGCTGTGCGAAGAAATCTGAAGAAATTTTTTTCCTTTTGCTGTGGGAATATACCGTGTTTTCTTTTGCTGTGCAAAGAAATCTGAAGAATTTTTTTTTTCCTTTTGCTGCGGGAATCTATATATTTATTGTTTTGGTGCTGCAGGAATACATACATACATATATATATATATATATATATATATATATATATATATATATATATATATATATATATATATATATATATATTTTTTTTTTTTTTAAGAAGAAACTTCCGTGGGATGAAAGTCGTTGTTTTTTTTTAATATGCTTACTATATGTACTGGTGGGTTTAAAAGAAAAAGGACAATAGGGTTTTGAAGTATTTTGTGAGATTTATCTGCAGTAATAGTTGGGGTTTGTTTTTAAAGAAATTGTGGAAATTAAAAAAAAAAATGGGTTCATTTTTTTCAAGAATTGATTTAGTTGAAGAGGTGGAAATTGTATTTCTTTAACTAGTAGAAGAAGGAAAATCTGAATTTAGTTGAAGAGGTGGAAATTGTATTTCTTTAACTAGTAGAAGAAGGAAAATATGAAACCTTTAAAAACCCTAGAAGAAGAGTGGAAATTTTTTGATTTATAGAAGAAGAGAAATATGAAAACCTAGGAGGGAGAAATGGCGAAAATGACAAACGCAAGATTTGAGGTGGAGAAATTCACTGGGAAAAACAATTTTTCTCTGTGGAAACTGAAGGTTAGGGATTTGCTGGGGCAACAAGGGTTGCACAAGGCATTAGACGGGGTAGCTAAAAAACCAGCAAGCATGTCAAATTCGGACTGGGAGGACTTGGATGCCCGAGCTCTCAGTATTGTTCAGTTATGTTTAGAAGATGAAGTACTCTTCAATATTTTTGGAGAGAGTACAACTTCAGGGTTGTGGAAGAAATTGGAAACACTCTATATGACAAAATCTTTGACTAACAAAATCTATTTAAAAATACAACTGTACAGCCTTCGGATGAAGGAGGGTACGAAAATTGCAGATCACTTAAATGCTTTTAATACGCTTATTTGTCAGTTGTCTGATATGGAAGTAAAGATGGAGGAAGAAGACAAGGCAATAACCTTGTTGTGTTCCCTGCCTGAGTCATGGGATCACTTCGTGACCTCAGTCAGTTTGAGCACTGCCGATTCATTAAAACTTGAATCTGTCGTGGGTGCTCTCTTATCTGAAGAGGTACAAAGACAATCTAGCATTGAGACTTCTGCACCTGAAGCCATGGTAGCTAGAGGTCGGTCAAAGGAACGGGGGGAGAAGACAAGAGGTTCTTCCAGATCGAAGTCAAAGGGCGGCAAGAAGAGTAAAGCAAAATGCTGGTACTGCAACAAACCGGGACATCTCAAAAAGGATTGCTGGAAATGGAAGGAGGCAGAAAACAACAAGGAAGAAAATCAGGTCGATTCAGGTATGGATGATGAGGTTTTAATTGCTGAAGCACTCCCTATTTGTAATATCTCACAAGATGTTGACTATTGGCTATTAGACTCTGGTGCTTCTCATCATATGAGTCCGCACCGAAATTGGTTTTCATCATATGAAACTGTAGATGGTAATTCTGTATTCATGGGAAATAATGCATCTTGTCAGACTGTTGGGATTGGAAATGTGAAAATTAAAATGTATGATGGTACAATTAAAACCTTATCTGATGTTAGGCATGTACTTGATCTAAAGAAAAACTTGATTTCCTTGGGAGTTTTGGATTCGAATGGTTATAAGTTTACAGGTCAGAATGGAGTGCTGAAAATCTCGAAAGGAGCCTTGGTTGTTATGAAGGCTGAAAAGGTTGGAAACCTGTACAGACTCAAGGGAAGCACTCAAGTCAGTGAAGCAGCGATCGTTTCAGATAAAGCAGAAGAAGGTTCTCGTCTATGGCATCAGCGGTTGGGTCACATGAGCGAGAAAGGTCTTCAGGTACTGATGAATCGCAAGCTACTTCCTGATTTGAAATCCTTGAAGTTGGATTTTTGTAAATATTGTGTGTTTGGCAAACAATGTAAACAAAGATTCAAGTCTAGAAATCATAATAGCAAGCATATTTTGGACTATATTCACTCTGATATGTGGGGACCATCTCCTATTGTGTCCTATGGAGGTGCCTTGTATTTTTTAACTTTTATTGATGATTTCTCCAGAAAATTTTGGGTCTATATGTTGAAAAAGAAAGCTGATGTGTTTAATGTGTTTAAACAATTTAAAACAATGGTGGAAAAGAAAACAGGAAAATCAATCAAATGTTTAAGAACTGACAATGGCGGTGAATTTACCTCTTTAGAATTTGAACAATTTTGTAAGGATGAAGGGATAGTTAGACATAAAACTATTGTTTATACTCCTCAGTAGAATGGTGTTGCTGAACGGATGAATCGGACTCTTATGGAAAGAGCCAGAAGCATGATTAGTAATGCTAATCTGAAAAAGGAGTTGTGGGCAGAAGAAGTATCTACTGCTTGTTATTTAGTTAACAGATCACCTTCGGTTGCAATAAACTATCAAATTCCTCAAGAAGTTTGGTCGGGTCAGTCTTGTGATTATTTGCATTTGAAGATTTTTGGTTGTGATGCCTATGTTCTTATTCCTAGAAATCAGCGTTCAAAATTAGATCCAAAATCTAAATGTTGTGTATTTGTTGGATATGATTATTCAGTGAAGGGATATAGGTTGTGAGATCCTACTTCACGGAAGATAGTCATTAGTAGAGGTGTAACATTTGATGAATCATCTCTTTTAAAATCAGATGTTCTAAAAGTTGAATAGAAGCAGGTATCTCTAGGTTAGCAGATTCAATTGGAGACTGTACCTTTTCTAGAAAGTCGAAAGGAAGGGGAGACTTCTGAAAAAGGTGGAGAAGCAGAGGAAACTAGAGAAATTCCAGAATCCAGTTAGCAACCAGTCACCCTAAGAAGGTCTACAATGGAAAGAAGAACACCAAAAAGGTATGAAGACTCTGCTTCATCATTTGCATTGATTACTGAAGATGGGGAACCATCTTGTTATCGGGAAGCAGTTGATGATGCAGATAGCAAGATATGGAAAAAGGACATGGAAGAAGAAATGGACTACTTAGCCAAGAACAATACCTGGGATATTGTAGAAATTCCTGAAGGGAGAAGTGTTGTTGGGTACAAATTGGTCTTCAAGTTGAAGACAAAAGTTGATGGAAGTATTGAAAGGTATAAGGCGAGATTGGTTGCAAAAGGGTATTCTCAGGTTGGAGGTATTGAATTTCATGAGACTTGACCTTGAGTTAGAACATTTAGATGTTAAAACAACCTTTCTTCATGGTGATTTGGATGAAGAGATTTATATGGATCAGCCAGAAGGTTTTGTACAAGGTCGCAGCAGAAGATTAGTTTGCAAGCTCAGGAAATCATTGTATGGCCTGAGGCAGTCGCCCAGGCAATGGTACAAGAAGTTTGATTCCTTCATGGTGAGCCAGAATTTTATCAAAAGTGAGTATGATCATTGTGTATACTTCAAAATTTTCAATGGCATATTCATTATGTTGGTGTTGTATGTTGATGATATGCTTATTGCAAGCAAAAGCATGGAAGAAATCAGCAGGTTAAAGGCTCAGCTGTCTAGGACATTTCAAATGAAGGATCTTGGAGCGGCAAAACATATCTTGGGCATGGAGATACAAAAAGACAGGAAGAATGGTAAGCTTTGGTTATCACAACAGAAGTATGTGGAGAAAATACTTGAAAAGTTTGGTATGAACAATGTGAAACCTGTTAATGTTCCATTAGCTTCCCATTTTAAGCTTTATTCGGATTTAAGTCCTAGAACTAATGAAGAAAAGCAGTATATGTCTTGTGTACCATATGAAAATGCGGTAGGAAACTTAATGTATGCGATGGTATCTACAAGACCTGACATTTCACATGCAGGAGTTATCAGCAGGTTCATGGAAAATCCAGGGGAAGAACATTGGCGAGCAGTGAAATGGGTGCTTCGGTATTTGAGAGGCACAAGTAACCATTGCATCAGCTTTGATGGTCATGAAGGTACAGTCTGCGGATATGTGGATGCTGATTATGCAGGTGATTTGGAAAAAAGGAGGTCTACTACAGTTTATGATTTTACTCTTGCAGGTGTAGTAATCAGTTGGATGTCAAAGCTTCAAGAAACAGTTGCTTTGTCCACTACTGAAGCAGAGTATATAGCTGCTTCAGATTCTTGTAAAGAGGAAATCTGGTTAAAAGGTCTGCTTGATGAGATTGGAGGGACGCAGGAGAAAGTGAATGTGTTTTGTGACAGTCAGAGCGCTATTCATTTGGCTACAAATCTAGCCTATCACAGCAAGACCAAGCACATCGATGTAAGGTATCACTTTGTGAGACATGTAATCGAAGGCGGCAAAGTAGTCCTCAAGAAGGTCCACACACAGGAGAATCATGCAGATATATTCACGAAGCCAGTTACAGTAGAGAAGATGAGATGGTGTCTTGCTTCTCTCGGCTTGCAGAAAAGATGATGAATGGACATTAGGAAAATTTGTTGTCAAGGTGGAGTTTGTTAAAAATGTGATAACAAATATTGTAAATTTACCTATGTAGTTAGAATAAGTAAAATTTAGGTTGAATAACGAAATATAGTTGGAATAACGAAATAGACTAAGTTAAAAGAGGTGGCCTGAGAGGCTTGTATGCACGGAGAATTTGATCAATAAAAGTTTCAAAGTGTTTTATCCTTCAGTTGTCCAATTCAGTTACATTTCTCCTATTCCCTTTCTTGTTTATTTTTTTTCCCCACAACAGAGAGCTCTTGCCACTATTGAATGTTTTTGTTGAGTAGTGATATGATATGTTATTGCAATCATAGTTTCTGTTGCATTGTTCGTTTGATGGTTAAAAATCTAACTATAAAATTCGTGGATGTCGGATCCACTCTAGGGTTGATGGATAGTAGTCAAGAAGATAGTCTTGTGTTCGTTGAAAGTATATGATCACAATATCACGAATCTATAAATTTGTGGGCCTCATCATGTACATGGATTGATATGTTGAGATACATGTGGAAAGAGATTTTCATAAACTATGTTTTAATGACTTGAATATGGTACTTGAGAAGAATAACACTATAGGGATTTCCAGTGATAATTTTTTTGTGTTGTTCAATACCACCTGTAATTGCATTATCTCAAATGAAATGCATGGTCCTAATTGTATTCTTGTTTTCCATTGCAGTGAAAAATCTAACTTTGAACAAAATCAAAATCGAAGAAAAACCATTAAAGGATGTGGTTCGAACCAAATGCAATTAGTAATGTAATAAAGAGCCTTGTCATGAAAAGGTAAATTATTTCATGATAGAAAGTCATGTATGGTTTAACAAGGAAGTCCATACTAAGCGTTACAAGGAGCGAAAAAAAATGTTTGCATAAATCTTGAAAAAAAAATGTATTAACATCAATTTGTTTGTTGTCATGTTTAATTTGAATAACCACCTAAATAATACTATATCTATATAAATTTTTTTTGGCTCAATCTATGTTGAAATAAACACTTAATGCTTTAAACAAAGCCACCATTAGGTCGTATTGTGTCACACCCATCCAAAATAAAAATTACTCAACATATTCAATATCAACCCATGGAAAGGCAGTGATATAATTGATAAAAGCTATACATTGTTATTCAATGATTATTATTTAAAAAGAAATAGTTGGGAAATGATGTTACAATTCACACCCATTTAAGTTCGTTATAAATATCCTCTCAATAATTGAGAATAAAAAATTCTTGCTTAGAAATATTAACACATATATTTGTCACTGGTTTGGGACAGGAACACTAAGGAGGGGAATTTGGTGGTGAAGGACATCTATACTGCAATTATGGCATGACGATATGGTGGAGGGGTGGTATCTTCCTTTAGAAAATATTGGAGCTAGAAGATTCCTATGAAGATCCTTCTGTTTACATGGCTGGTTTGGAAAGGGAGAATCCTTACATGGGATCGCCTCAAAATTTTTGGTTTTCATGGTCCAGGTTGTTGTCCTTTATGTGAAATGCAAGAAGAAATGGTTTCTCATCTGTTCCTGTATTGTACAATGACAAGGAAGGTATGGATGTTGTTTTCTGAGCATATCATTGGTGTTGGGTGGACTTCAATTAATATTAATGGCACCCTTGAGAGATGGGGTGAATCCAATGGGGTATATAAAACTCTGTCATTCTACTTGTTTTGGGAGATTTGGCTTGCCTGAAATAGACTCATTTTTTAGAACATGCCTATCAATTTACCCTATATTCATGGGGCCATTATGAAGTGGATTATGGGTCATGAGCTGGATCTCCCCATTATTAAATACCTCTCCTTTCACATTCATCCCCATCCAATTTCCTTTCCTTCTATATTCTTTGATGGGGCAGCCTCGCAGGGGGGGTATGCGATTGTGGGGCTTGGATAAAGATGGAAAATGGGGATCGTGTACAGATATATTGGAATGGGGGATGGGGTTCAAACAATAAGGAAAAACCCTTGGCATTGCAGACTGGTCTATGGAAGGCAAATGAATTGGGTATGCAATCTATCTTTATATATGGGGATTCCCAAATAGTTATTGATGGCATCAATGGGAGGGCCACTTTCCAGCCAAGAGGATTATAGGGATGGATTGACTGGGTGCATGGGCTACTTGCTAAGCTTAATGCTCCATCTCTGACTCACGTTTACAGGGAGAACAACTCTAGAGCAGATCTGTTATCTAAAAGAGGGTTGAAGGCGCCACCGGGGCACATTTTTATGACTCTCATCAGGGGTAGGCAAAATATCCTCCATCAAGAATTCCCCATCCCATGAGGGATTCATTTGAGATTATTTCTTTTGCTTTCTGTTTTGGAATGGTGTCAAGGGAGGACTTCTTCCTGCCTCCTGTTTTTATTGGACATTTTCTACTTTTTCTCGTCTACCGTGATCAAGCAAGCCTGAGAATGGTGGGTTGGAATGTATGTACTCAATCATATGGGCCGAGAAATTTTCCTTTTAATATCCCTTTATATATATTTAGTTTTGCCTGATGTAGTTTTGTCTAATGTCATTAGAGCAGTATATGGCGGCCTTGTTTTTAGCAATGTGTATGGTCCAAGATGAAGGCAAAATAACTCTTATCTGTACTTCACTACGGTTCTATTCGAATGTATTATAGGAACAATCTACTACCTGTTAAATGTTGTGATGGAATGGTAGGTTTTTGATGTTTGCAAATACTGCATGATGATGTAACTATTTTTATATCATATAATACAGTCATTTTTTCTCTTCTAGAAAAAAAAAATTGGTTGCCAACCATAGTGTCTGGAAGGTTTTTTCCTTCCTTTTGCAATGAAAATGTTGGGATTTCCCAAAGGCTCACTCTCATTTTTCTAAATAATTGATTTGGATTTTCGGTTAGTGCATTAATTTTATAACATAAAGAATAAGCAATGTGAGAAAGGTAAGATCCATCTGTACGTGCCTCAAGCGCTCAGATTCATTTTATCAACTCAAAACCACAATACAACCCAGGATGGGGAATATATAAAACAAAACCACAATACAACCGAGGATGGGGAATATATAAAATTAATTATGGAGATTGTTTTGTTTTATTTTGGAAAGAGAAAATGCATCAATTTAACTTATCAAAATAATACTTTAAAAAAAGTATACAAACACATAAATGGGAATGCGAAAAGATATCTACATTGATTTGTGATTTTTGAGAAGTGGAAAAGTCACTTTTGAAAAAGGATATAAAGTATTAGATTCGACAGTGTTTAAGCTCACCAATGAAAACTTGTGATTTGTCTTATGAGCAATATTGGATTTATAATTTTATATTAGGGTTTATAATAAATATTATAAACGTCACATTGTCACAAAGATTGTCTAGATATGAAAATCAATCATGGTCAACCATACTCCAATGTCACATTGAGATAGATATTGTCTCAATATGAAAAAAAACCATGGTCAACCATGTTTATTTTAGGGGTTATATACCTTGGGTTTATAATATTAATTCCTTAGGTTTAATATTACTCCCTTGTGTTTATAATCCCTTGTAGTTATAATATTAATGCCTTGTGTTTTTTATTCCCTTGGGTTTATAATATCAATACCTTAGGTTTATTAATCTAAGGGTTCATATTTCTAGGGTAAATATTATTCATACGTTTTATAATATTAATCCTAGGGTTTAACATAAATCATAATCATGGTCAACCATGGTCCAATGTCACATTGTGACAAAAATTGTCTCAATATGAATATCAACCATGGTCAACCATTCTTAACCATTGACAACTGTGGTTAATCATGGTCAACCAGATCCATTGTCACATTGTAACAAATATTTTTTCAATATGAAAATCAAACATGGTCAACCATGGTCCAAAATCACATTGTGACAAATATTTTCTCAATATGAAAATCAACCATGGTCTAATGTTGCACTGTGACAGATATTATCTCAATATGAAAATCAGTCATGGTCGTCCATGGTCAACCATGGTCCAACATCGCAATGTGACAAAGATTTTTTCAATATCAAAATCAACCATCGTCAACCATGTTTATTTTAGGGTTTATAATATTTATCTCAGGGTTTATATACCTTATTTTTATAATATTAATCCATTTGGTTTAATAATGTTCCCTTGGGTTTATAATCCCTTGGGGTTTTATAAGTAATCCCTTGGGTTTATTCTTGCCTTGGTTTATAATATCAATCCCTTGGGTTTATTAATCTAAGGGTTCATATTCCTAGGGTATAATATTATTCATAGGGTTTATAATATTAATCCAATGGTTTAATATAAATCCCTTGGATTTATAATCATGGTCAACCATGGTCTGTCACATTGTGACAAATATTGTCTCAATATGAAAATCAACCTTGGTAAACTATTGTCAACTATCATCAAACATGATCAATCATGGTCAATGATTATCCAATCTCACATTGTGACAAAGGTTGTCTCAATATTAAAATCAACCGTGGTCCAACATTGAATTGTGACAAAGGTTATCTCAATATCAAATTAAATCATGGTCAACCATGGTCCAACTTCGCATTGTGACAAATATTGTATCAATATAAAAATCAACCATGGTTAACAATGGTCAACCATATTTATTTTATCACTTGTAATATTTATCATAGGGTTTATATATGTTCGTTTATAATATTTATGTTAGGCTTTATCATAGAATTTTCTCAATATGAAAACCAATCATGGAAAATGGGGATTGCATACAAATGTGTTAGAATGGGGGATGAGGCTTAAACAATAAGGCAAAACTCTTGGCATTGTGGAATGGTCTATGGATGACAAATGAATTGGTTCTATAGTCTATATTTATATATGGGGATTCCAAAATAGTTATTGATGGCATTAGTGGGAGGGCCACCTTCTAGCCAAGAGGATTATAGGAATGGATTGACTGGGTACATGGGCTACTTTCTAAGCTTAATGCTCCATCTCTGACTCACGTTTACAGGAGAACAACTCTATAGCGGATCTGCTATCTAAAAGAGGGTTGAAGGTGCCAGCAGGGCGCATTTTTGTGACTCTCATAAGGGGTAGGCAGAATATCCTCCATCAAGAATTCCCCATCCCATGAGGGATTTATCTGAAATTATTTCTTTTTCTTTCTGTTTTGGAATGGTGTCAAGGGAGGACTTCTTCCCGCCTCCTGTTTTCGTTGGAATTTTTCTACTTTTTCTCATCTTCCGTGATCAAGCGAGCCTGAGAATGGTGGGTTGGAATGTATGGATTGGATCATATGGGCCAAGCAGTTTTCCTTTTAATCTCCCTTTATATATATGTAGTTTTGTTTGATGTCATTAGAGCAGTATATCTGGTGTATATGGCGGCCCTGTTTTTAGCAATGTGTATGGTCCAAGATGAAGGCGAAATAAGTCTTATCTGTACTTCAATATGGTTGTATTCGAATGTATTGCAGGAACAATCTACTACATGTTAGATGTTGTGATGGAATAGCAAGTTTTTGATGTTCACAAATGCCACATGATGATGTAACTGTTTTTATATCATATAATACAGTCGTTTTTTCTCTTCTGGAAAAAAAAAAAAATGATTGTAAACCATAATGTCCGAATTTTTTCTCTTCCTCTTACAATGAAAATCAGTTGAGATTTCCCAAAAGCCTAGTGTCATTTTTCTAAATAATTGATTTGGATTTTGGGTTAGCACATTAACTTTATAACATAACGAATAAGCAATGTGAGAAAGGTAAGATCCATCTTTACGTGCCTCAAGCGATCAGATAGGTAAGATCCATCTTTACGTGCCTCAAGCGCTCAGATTCATTTTATCGACTCAAAACCACAATACAGACCATGATGGGGAATATATAAAATTGATTGTTTTATTTTATTTTGGAAAGAGAAAACGCATCAATTTACCTTATTAAAATACTACTTAAAATAAATATACGAACACATAAATTGGAATGCGAAAAGATATTTACATTGATTTGTAATTTTTGAGAAGTGGAAAAGTCACTTTTGAAAAAGGATATAAAGTATTAGATTCGACAGTATTTAAGCTGGTCAACGCAAACTTGTGATTTGTCTTGTGAGAAATATTGGATTTATAATTTTATAAATGGGTGGAAAGTGTCTTTATAAACGTTGGTAATTCTACAATTCTTTGGAAAGAACATGTGCCAAATTAATGTCAAGACCTGTTCGCAAGAAAAGTGTTCTTGGTTTGAAAATTGTATCAATTTGTCATAGTGATTTAAAAAAAGGTGCCTGCCGTTGGCACTAGGCTTTCTGCCCTAATTTTTAATTAATGGAATTATTATTAATATTATTTTATATATTATTATTAATTTAAATTTATTTTAAATTTGAATTTATTAATTACTGAAATTTATCTAATATTTTTACTAGGTAGAATTTTTAATTATTTCATTTTAATTTATTTATAATAAAATTTGTTTATTTTTATTTTATTTTTAATATTGTAAAGTATTTAATATTACAAGACATAAAGTTTTAAAACATCAAAGCTATAAGAATTTAATAATTAAGTTTTACAAGTTAATATTGAATGTGGTTGATATAAGTCTAAGTATATTTGCATACATCGATTACATTTACTAATTAGGTTGTGCTAGAACAAGATCGTGTAAGACTTTTAAGTTATTAGCTTAAATCAATTTGATCAATATTTGTGTATTTTTCTCATTTTTTTTCATTAATTAAAAATAATAACTTAAATAAAACATTTACCCCATCTTCTTTGTTTCTATGGTTTTTTCGTGAAAGATACATATTATTGTAAAAGTTTCATTGTTCTTCTTTTATTATCTTGTGAGAGTTGAAAATTTAACATGATCTTCTTTTGTTTTTGTTTTAAGATATAGAGTGATGGTTTTATGAGCTATGTTTGAGATTTATAATTGTTTATTTCAATTCAATTTATATTATTTTTATTTATCTTAGGGTTTATCATAATATTTTCTCAAAATGGAAATAAATCATGGCCAATCATGGTCAACCATGGTAAACACTGGTCAAACTTGGTTGACAATAGTCAATTATGGTCAATCATGGTTAGCCATGGTACACAATGGTCACCATTGGTCAATCATTGTCAATCGTGGTGAACAATGGTGAAACATCGCATTATGAGAAAGATTGTCTCAATATGAAAATCAACCATGATCAACCATGGTTCAACGTCGCATTGTGACAAAGATTGTCTCGATATGAAAATCAATCATGGTCAACCATGCTCCAATGTCGCATTGAGATAGATATTGTCTCAATATGAAAATAAACCATGGTCAACCATGTTTATTTTAGGGTTTATATACCTTGGGTTTATAATATTAATCCCTTGGGTTTATAATATTAATCCCTTAGGTTTAATATTACTCCCTTGTGTTTATAATCCCTTGTAGTTATAATATTAATTCCTTGTGTTTATTATTCCCTTGGGTTTATAATATCAATACCTTAGGTTTATTAATCTAAGGATTCATATTTCTAGGGTAAATATTATTCATACATTTTACAAGGTTAATTCTAGGGTTTAACATAAATCATAATCATGGTCAACCATGGTCCAATGTCACATTGTGACAAAGATTGTCTCAATATGAAAATAAACCATGGTTAACCATTCTTAATCATTGACAATTGAGGTTAATCATGGTCAACCATGATCCATTGTCACATTGTAACAAATATTGTCTCAATATGAAAATCAACCATGGTTAACCATGGTCCAAAATCACATTGTGACAAATATTTTCTCAATATGAAAATCAACCATGGTCTAATGTTTCATTGTGACAGATAGTACCTGGATATGAAAATCAATCATGCTAGTCCATGGTCAACCATAGTCCAACATCACAATGTGATAAATATTGTCTCAATATCAAAATCAACCATGGTCAACCATGTTTATTTTAGGGTTTATAATATTTATCTTAGGATTTATATACCTTATCTTTATAATATTAATCCATTTTGTTTAATAATAATCCCTTGGGTTTATAATCCCTTGGGGTTTTATAATTAATCCCTTGGGTTTATTATTGCCTTGGGTTTATAATATCAATCCCTTGGGTTTATTAATCTAAGGGTTCATATTCCTAGGGTATAATATTATTCATAGGGTTTATAATATTAATCCAATGGTTTAATATAAATCCCTTGGATTTATAATCATGTTCAACCATGGTCCAATGTCACATTGTGACAAATATTGTCTCAATATGAAAATCAACCATGGTAAACTATTGTCAACTATCATCAAACATGGTCAATCATGGCCAACGATTATCCAATCTCACATTGTGACAAATATTGTCTCAATATTAAAATCAACCATGGTCCAACATTGAATTGTGACAAAGGTTATCTCAATATCAAATTCAATCATGGTCAACCATGGTCTAACGTCGCATTGTGACAAATATTGTATCAATATAAAAATCAATCATGGTTAACAATGGTCAACCATGTTTATTTTATCGCTTGTAATATTTATCATAGGGTTTATATATGTTTGTTTATAATATTTATCTTAGGGTTTATCATAGAATTTTCTGAATATGAAAACCAATCATGGTCAACCATGGTCAATCATGGTCAAATTTGGTCAAACATGGTTGACCATGGTGAATTATGGTGAGTTATGGTTAACATGGTCAACAATGGTCCAACATCACATTCTCACAAAGATTGTCTAAATATGAAAATCAAGCAGGATCAACCATGGTCCAACACCACATTCTCACAAAGATTATCTAAATATGAAAATCAATCACGATCAACCATGGTCCAATGTTGCATTGTGAAAAAGAAATTCTCAACATGAAAATCGATAATGGTCAACCATGATCAACCATGATCAACCATGGTCAGATTGTGACAAAGATTTCCTCTCGGTCCAACATTACATTATGACAACCACAACCATCCATGGTGAACTGTGTTCAACCATGTTCCAACCTCACATTGTGAAAAATATTGTCTAAATCCGAAAATCAACCATGGTCAACCATGGTAAAAATTACAATTTATTCAATGTTGCATATCCACATTACAAAATTAGGGTTTATGAGTCCCTTGGGTTTATATTATTAATCCCTTTGGTTTATTAATTCCTTATGTTTATTATTTTAATCCCTTAGGTTTATACTATAAATATCTAGGGTTTATAACATTGTCATGTTGGATCATTAGTCAATCATGGTCAATCATGATAAACCATGGTCCAACGTCACATTGTTAGAAAGATTGTCTCAATATGAATATCGACCATTTTCAACCATGGTCAACAATGGTTCAACATCACATTGGGACAAAGACTATTTGGATACAAAAATAAATCATGGTCAACCATGGTCGAACATGTTTATTTAAGGTTTTATAATATTTATATTACGGTTTATATACCTTGGGTTTATAATATTAATCCCTTGGGTTTAGCACTATTCACTTGGTTTTATAATCCATTAGGGTTTTAATATTAATCACTTGGGTTTATAATATCAATCCCTTGGGTTTATTGATCTAAGGGTTCATATTCCTATGGTAGAATTTTATTCATAGGGTTTATAATATAGTCCTAGGGTTTAATATAAATCCTTTGGGTTTATAACAATGGTCAACCATGTTCCAACGTCACGTGACGAAGATTATCTCAATATGAAATCAATCATAGTCAACCATTGTTAACCATCATCAAACATTGTATATCATGGTCAACCACTGTCAACCATCATCAAACATTATCTATCATGGTCAACCATGTTTATTTTAGGTTTTATAATATATATCTTAGGGTTTATATAACTTTGGTTTAATAGTATTCCCTTGAGTTTACGATCCCTTGGGTTTATTATTCCCATGGGTGTATAATATCAATCCCCTTGGTTTATTTATATAGGAGTTCGTATTCCCAGTGCATGATATTATTCATATATTTTATAATATTAATCCTTGGGTTTAATTTAAATCCATTGGATTTATAATCATGGTCATCCATGGTCCATTGTCACATTGTGACAAAGATCGTCTCAATATGAAAACCAAACATGGTCAAATATTGTCAACTATCATCAAACATGGTCAATCATGGTCAATGATTCTCCAATGTCACATTGTGACATTGATTACCTTAATATGAAAATCAACCATTGTCAATCATGGTCCAACATTTAAATGCGAAAAATATTGTCTTAATATCAAATTCAATCATGGTCAACCATGGTCCAACATCGCATTATGACAAATATTGTATCAATATAAATATCAACCATTGTTAACCATATTTATTTTACCGTTTGTAATATTTATCATATGGTTTATATATCTTCATTTATAATATTTATGTTAGGGTTTATCATAGGATTTTCTCAATATGAAACCCAATCATGGTCAATCATGGTCAATCATGGTGAATGTTGGTCAAACATGGTTTACCATGGTGAATTATGGTCAACCATGGTTAACAATGATCAACAATGGTCCAACGTCACATTCTGACAAATATTGTCTGAATATGAAAATCAATCAAGATCAATCATCGTCCAACATCACATTGTGATAAAGAATTTCTCAATATGAAAATAAAAAATGGTCAACCATGATCAACAATGGTCACATTGTCACAAAGATTGTCTCTTGGTACAACATCACATTGCGACAATCACGACCATCCATGGTCAACCATGTTCCAACCTCGTATTGTGACAAAGATTGTCTCAATACGAAAAATCAACCATGGTCAATCATTGTCAAAATTGCAATTTATTCAATGTTGTATCTCCACATTACAAAATTATGGTTTTTTAGTCCCTTGGGTTTATACTATTACTCCCTTTGGTTTATTAATTCCCTATGTTTATAATATTAATCCAGGCTTAGGTTTATAATATAAATCCCTAAGGTTTATAACATTGTGACATTAGACCATTGGTCAATCATGGTTAATCATGGTAAACCGTGGTCCAATGCCACATTGTGAGAAAAATTGTCTCAATATGAATATCAACCCTTGTTTTCCTTTATTTAGTTTCTCTTTATTTTTATTTTTATTCAATTTTCTTATATTTAATTTTTCTTTGTTTTGTTGATTGGTTTATTAATTTGTTGATTTTATTTTCTTATTTATCTGTATTATTCATTTGTTTTTATGTTTTTATTAACTTAAATGTTTATTTTAATTTATATTTTGATTTTTCATCTAGTGTGTTTGTTAAGGAGTTGTCTATGGAGGCAGATGAATTTCCCGGATGACCAAAAGTGGCAGGAATTCAGGCAATTGTTTTTAAGAAATCTTGCAGTAGCAGTGTTTGAATTGTGTTTTGATGGTAGAAATGGATTCACCACCATAAAAAACCTCAAGGGAACCCAAAATATTGAATTTTGATAGCTATAACCTGGATTTAAAAAAATCCCTGTTGGATTTCATTAAAATCTTGCCAGAATTTCCATGATTTTTAGGGAAAAAAAGAAGGCTGGTTAGACTACAACATTTGTTAATTTTAGAGTTTGTTTTTGAATTTTTATGGGAATTTATTGTATTAAAAATATTTTTATTATTATATAGTTAAAAATTAAAAAAGTTGTAGTTATTAGTCAATTATTAATATTTTATTAATTCTTAGAATCTTCTTAATGTTCAATTTTATTAATTTATTATTTTTCTATTACGTTTTTGTCCCTGACCTTTGCACATCTCATATATTTACTTGTCTATATCAACTCAATCATAATTTATCATTGTAATGAGCTACTTAGTAGTCCAATATGTGTCACCTATAAAAATTCCAATGTGATTTTCCGTAAGAGTTTTCTTGAAAAGTAAATAACAATTTTAATTAGAAAAAAAATTCTATGTAAGGCTAAATTCTATTATATAGTACAAAAATATACATTTGCTTTTCATGAGAGGGGTTGTTGAATTAGCCAACCCTTGTTGGAATAAGACATTTCAAAAATTCAAAAATTGGGCTACCCTTTGGGGGGAAACTAGCTCTTAGAGAGTTTAGCATGACATTGTGAGAAATAACCTTCGTGGGGAAACCAACTATTAACTTAAAATAAAAAAACTGAGTTTTTTGGAAAATGTAAAGATAAACAGAGAAACAATAGAGAAGTAAGTAAATACTAGAAAAGAGGAGAGCCATGGCTACACAACTGTTGGTCCTGTGCATCATGGTGCTCCATGAGAGGTGTTTCTTCAATGATGAAGCAACCATAGTCTAATAGGGCGTCATCCTTCTTCGCGTGTTGTGGAGCCAGCTCTGGATTAGAAGTTGAGCATGCTCCTTTGTCTGCTTCATTGTCATTTTTTTGAACTCCTTCCACCGAACTTATCCCTCCACTATCTGAAGCATCTTCCACGCTTTTGACCGGAATACCCACTATTTTTCTTGGCTGCAGGGAGGAGTGGGAGAGTCTGGACGCGCGAGGGTGCTTCCTCGTGCTAGAGCTAGAATGTCCATGTTGAAACTTCAGGAGGTGAATTGAGAGTTGGGCCGAAATTGATTGAGGATCAGAGACCTCTAGAGTGTCCATAGCCACAAAGAAGGCCACTATGTGCTCCGCCATAGCCGGAATAGGAGGGTGAGAGGGAGAGCCTCTACCTCCTCCGCGACAACATCTCATGCGATGTTGGACATGCATTGCTTTAGATGAATGCAAAGTATGGAGTGTAGGGATAGAGAGTTGAGAGGGAGGCTGTCGAGTAGCGTGAATGGCGGAAGAGATACTGGGGTTGGTAGAGCTGAAGACAGAGGCTTGCATGGCACGACGAAGAGAAAATCGGAAAGAGAACCAGAAATAATACGAAATGGTGATGGATCCATTGGCCATAAATGGCTAGAGAATAAATCATAGGAGTCGAGGCACAATACATAAGAGTGAATGAAGTAGGCGTCAAGGAATGAATGTTGCAGGTACCCAACGGAGAAAATTTAAAGCACTCACGCGGGAGGCAGGTGCAGCCCCAAGGTGAGGCCAGTTGCTCGCATGCTGAGAGGCCATGTGGCTGTCCAAATCCATCGACTTAGTCACCTGCATCCAGGGAAAAAATTATTATTATTATAATTAATAATAATAATTAATTTATGTTAATTTAAATAAATAATTAATTATTAAAATATTTTTAAATTAATTATTATTATTATTCATCACTATTATCAAGAATATTTTTAATTATTAATATTATTGAATTTTACGAGTATTATTTAATTAAATATTGATAATATTTAATTAATGATATTTAATGTTAATTAAATTTTAATAATAATGAATTAATATTAAATAATAATATTAATTTATTATTATTATTTTAAAATGAAATAAAATTTAATTAAAAATAAAAGTAATAATATTAGTAATATTAATTGTAAAATGACAAACCTCATAATGTGGGATAGAAAGAAGTTCCTCTTTGAAACTTTAGTCACTCATGTTATCTTACATGGATGTGAGGTCTAGGGTTGCAGCATCTCTAGAGAATCCTGGAGAAAGATTGAGAAAATCCAGAAGCGTTTTATACCGTATAACCTTAAAATTAAAAGCAATACACCCTATCTTGTTCTCCTTATAGAAGTGGGTCTTTCCCCTATCGAGAGCCTAGCTATGACTAGGATTTTGTTGTACAAGCACGAGCTCAATAGCATAAGAGACCATAGAATTCCTAAGCTAGCTTTAAATTCCAGCCAAAACCACCTAAGGCTTAAATGAGGTTGGTATAAAGATACCAGGGCCTGGTTAAACCATTAGGATATTGACGATAATGTTGCTTTGCAAAACATTAATAACATTAAAAAAAATTGTTACTTCTAAGTTGAAAGAAAAAATGTGGTGTGAGAAAGATCCAGCAGCTAAAAGAAAATTAAGATATTATAAGGAGGTCATCAACCCCACCCTAGAAGATCAAAAGTATCTCTCTGTTTTAACTAGCTCAAAGAAGAAAATTAATATAGCCAAGATTAGAACAAACTCTCATGAGATCCATAGTGAAATACCATGGATGGAAAGGATCTGTCGTCTCTGTGAGAATACGAACATCGAGGATTAAAACCACTTCCTCTTAGAGTGTCTCGCGTACAACCACATTAGAGCTCAATTTCATAATCTTTTTTGCAATACTGACCTTCCTAGCCTTTTAAGATGTCAAAATTATAGTGAGCTCGGGAGGCTTCTCTCCAAGCTTTTTAAGTATAGGAATAAAATCTTAAAATCAAACTAAATAACTCTTTTCTTTAGGTCTGATAGACCAAAGATTGGTCTCAATGGACATTAACCATCATCATCATCGTCATCATCAACAATAATAGTCTTAGTGATTAATGAGTAATAACCATAATTAATTTAAAATAATTTTAATAATTAATGAATAATGAGAATAATTAATTTAAAATGATTTTAATAATTAATTAATGGTTTTAATTAACAATACTTAAAGTAGATTAATTATTGTTACTAATTATAATAATATTAATAATAATTTGTATTAAAATAATTATTTATTATTATTAAAATTTATAGGGTCTTTTAACTACATTTATTAGTATAAATGTACACACACACACACACATATATATCAACCACATTTATTAATATAATTGAGCCAACTTAACATAAATTAAAATTATATATTAATTAGCCATAAAAACTAATAAAATTAATATTCGAGATGATTGATGTCGAAGATTCAATATCGTTTAACCTTTATTTTTGTGTGAATCAACATTTGTATTAAAGGGAAAATAAAGTACATAGTGTTACAAAAAGGGCCTGCCTGTCACAGAACAAAAAGAAACCCTGTGAGCCCGGCCTACCAAAAGAATGTATCAACAAATGCATACAGAGCACTTTGTTAAGCCTTTGCAGGCTTGGAACCATACTACAACATATTACAAAAGTTTGTCCTCTTCCAGGACGAAGATCAAAGGAGACTGGCCAACCCAAACGGGATGACATTAAAATAAAACGACATTACATAAAACTAGCACCACCCCTATAAAGAAGGAAGAAAACCCAGGACATTAATCCTTACTCTTTTTGTTCTGCTCCCCTAGACCACCTCTTGCACTTGGGCCGGTGGTGTCCTCCGGGCTAGGCGCGCTACGGGGCTTGAAATGGCAGATGACGGTGGTCCTGTTTTTCTCCTCCGGTAGCTGGATCGAAATGTTAAACACATGTTTCAAATAGATCTCAAAGAGCTTCACGAACCCCTCAAGATGCTTTGACTAAGCTCTCATCTCCTCGACCAGGGATTTCAGGGTTACTTCCAATCTATCCAACCGGGTCGAATTTTTGGTAGACCCGAGGGTGCCGGCCTGGAAAGCCTCCCGATGCTCCAGCTCCTACATGTTCATCACCTTGGACAACATAGTTTTCATCAGCCAAGCCATGCTCTAGGTTCACAGGAACTGCATGGGCTTGGTGGCTGGAGTACCAAGGTCGGTAATCCAATCCACCTCCTCTTGAATGTCCCTATCGTCCACATTTTCGCTGGTTTTGGCTGCTTCAACTTGGAACGCCTTAATTTTATGTTTTCCCTTCCGGGAGATAGAGTTGTTAAACCCAGCCTCCACTTCCTAGACCTCGAGGTTAGCCTTAGAGCTATGCAAGGTGCGTTTGGCCATTCTGCTATTCCCCCCTTTCTTTCTTAACTCACTAATGCAAAAAAAAAAACTAAGAAACTTGGGTGCGTGACTTAGGACTATTTGCACCATACCAATGGTCTCACCGTTACGACTCTGCTCAGTATTTGTAATTTGAATACCATTATGTCGATCCTTTGAATGAATCATCCACCCTTTACAATCATTCCTCCCGTCAATCTATTCCGTAAGTAAGTGGAGGAGATTTCTTAGCCCCATTTGATCCATCTCGTAAGGGTTGCCACATCATAGGATTATCGGTCCTGGTGTACTGACCTTGATTTCTACTATAAATCTCCCACGCTTACCAAAGGAAATAGGGCGCCGATACCACTGACTTGAATTAAAATCTCTGCGCGACCTCATCTAACATTAATTTTCAATTGTGTGAGAATTTTCCTCGCTGCCTAACGGTCCAGTCAGGTCCTTGAAAACAATCTGTTTGCAATCCTCCCTCAAATTTTCAAGTGTCACATCCTGCCAGCAGGTGTCAAGAATGACCTCAAGGTCGTCCACCGCATGATTAGCTAAAACATCTGCCATAGATTTTTTTGAGTGCATAACAACTTGAAACACAATACCCTTTAGTTTGGAGATGTGGGTAGAGATAATCATCGTGACTTGCGAGAGGCGCTAGTGCTTCGTGACCCTACTGGGCTTTGAACCATTCTGCAGCCGTTTAACTACATTAATCGCTAACATAGAATCCCCTTCAACAATTGCACTTCCGTTATTCAACTAGGCCAAATTTCGTAGGCCTTGTTCCAGCGCATCAAATTCTGCATCATTGTTAGTAGCTTCGCCCAGTGGGATACTATGGATATGCTTGATCGCTCCTTTTTCATCTCTGATTACCCCTCCAAATCCAGCCAAGCCTGGATTACCATGCGAAGCACCATCAAAGTTCAGCTTACTGTAACCTAGGTGAGGGAGCTGCTAGGATTGAAGAGATGGAAGAATCATAGGAGGGCGCATAAGCAGACTTGGGAAAGTTGTGCCTTCAAGCCCAAACAGGGTCATAATGCACTACTCGCTAGCCGAAGGCCTGTCATTGTGATCCCCTTTAACCTTGGTAAGAACTATTTCCCTCATATTCTTCATGATTTCAATTTTGATTTGGTCAAGTTGGCATACCTCATCCTGGAAGATACACCTGTTCCTTTCTTTCCAAACTGATGAAACGAGGAAACCAGGGCCGAGACGCCAAAGTAGGTTGACAGTTTCATGGTCGGTATACTTAGTCCTCCACCTAGCGATGTTGTCTTGGATAGAGTCTCTACTTTTGTCTGATTTCCGGAAAATCTCTGCCATCGAATCCCATAAATTGCTGGCCCAATTACAAGAATTCAGGATTTGGTTCATCATTTCCTCCTCAGCCCCACACAGACAGCATCGCGAGAGGCCAGTGAACCCTTTCCTTAGCAAATTCTCCCAAGCGAGGATTTTCCTATTCATTAGGACCCAAAGGAAGGTTTTGATCTTGGGCCAGTAGATAGAATCCCAGACATTGCCATGTCAGCGGACTTTTTCTTCTAAATCCATCTTTTCTAGGTAGTGTCTCTCCTCTTTGAGGTTAAAAGTTACTCCTTCCATTTTTCCCCATCGGAGCTGATCATCCTCCTGTGAGCTATACACCTTTCTATTATCCACCCTTGGACACAAAGATAGCAGCTGGTTCATGACTCTCTCATCTTGGGAGGGGAGTTCTAGAGCCCAATGGCACCATTGGGGGTTCGAGTGATCATTGGTCCAGTAGTGATAAACCTTCGTTTTGCCTAGCCTCTGAAATTTTTTTTGAGTGAGTTGATACTCCGGGCTCTCCAACTTAGGCATTTGTTGCCAGGAATCTTCCTAGAAGAAAGCCATTTGGCCATTCCGGATTTCCCAGAAACAATGATCTTGGATGATGTTTCTATTCGCCCACACTAAGTTCCAAATAGGGGATCCAGTAATCACCCCTGACATTCTGACTAGGTCAGGGGAACACCAATCCTCTACATACTTGGCCTTCCAGAGCATTTCCCAAGTGGTTGTGGGTTCCTTAAACCATCTCCACTAGAGCTTTGCTCTACAAGCTCTGTTAACAGTTTCTGGGTCTTGAAGTCCAAGACCCCCCAAGATCTTAGGTTTGCAGATCTTCTTCCAACCCACCAGGGCTTACTTATTTTTTCAACTTTTCCAGAGCACAGGAAATTCCATTGGACGTCCCTGATTTTCTGGAAGACTCCCTTTGGCGTAGGTAAAATGGACAACATATAGTGCGGGATATCTTACAACACCGCCTTGGTCATGACCAGCCTACCAGGGAAATTTGGAGCTCTATTCTTCCAATAATTCCCACATTCTTCTAGGGAGGAGAGCAGTTTTTCCCAGTGAATCTTCTGCCAAGGTTTGTCCTCTAGGGGAATTCCTAGGTATTTGGACGGGAGGCTTTTTTTTTTTAAAGCCAAGGATGTCAGTGAGGTTCCTCTGAATAAAAATGCATATTGAAGAAGAAAATCATAGATTTTACTAGTCCATACCTTAATCTCGACCAAAGAGGTTTAGAATTTCTTTGAATCCCCAGGTCTCTCGGATAGTAGGAATTCCATGGAGCACCATATCATCAACAAATTGCTGATGAGTAGTCGCTGGGCTGGTTTGAAAATGTTTAAGGCCCACAATGTCAACTCTCACCTTTTTTGTTTTAATGATTCGACTTAACCCCTCCATGAAAATTACAAACAAAAATGTAGAGATCGGATCACCTTCCTGGATCCCCCTAGAGGGATAAAAAGGGATTGCCAGGGGCTCCATTAAACAAGATAGAAAAACTTGGGGACTTAACCAAAGCCATCACCTAATTTATCCACCCTTGGCCAAACCCAAAAGCTTCCAAAACATCCTCCATATATCTCAAGCTAACTTTATCATAAGCTTTAGATAAATCAAGCTGGATTATCATTCCAGCTTTTTTTTGGGAATGTAGGGAGTGAATCATCTCATGCGCTAGAAGGATGTTGCCCATTATCTGTCTACCTTCAACAAAGGCGGATTGCTCCTCTGAGATAATCAGCGAGAGGATATTCTTTAATATATTTTCCATCACCTTAGAAATAATTTTATAAAGAACATTGCATAGGGCTATGGGGTGGAATTTCGCCGGAGAATAGGTCGCATATTCCTTGGGGATCAAGGCTATAAAAGTAGAGTTGAGGGATTTTAGGATAGTAGAAGTTTTACGGGAATCTTCAACCACTTACCAGATATCATTCTGCACAGTATCCCAACAAGCTTTGAAAAAATCGATGGTGAAGCCGTTCAGGCCAGGCAACGTACCATTTGGCATCTCCTGAACAACTTCTTCCACTTCAACCATGGATATAGGGCAGTCCAGATTTTTATTGTGATCCTCTGATAAGATCCAAGGGATGGAGGCAGCCACTTCCCGGATGGCCTCTTCCCTGTCCATATCTGGTTCTAGGGCAATGTGGGTAAAGTGGTTTGCCAGGAGGGTAGAGATATCCCCGTGGGATTCATAAGAGCTCCCTTGTTCATATTTTAAACAGATAATCTTATTGGTCCATCTATAATCCATAGCTGATCTGTGGAAAAATTTAGTGTTCTTTTCCCCTTTCTTAAGCCACTGGACCCGAGATTTCTGTTTCCACAGGATCTCCTCCTATAGACATCTTTCGTCCCACTGTTTCATGAGGTCCTGCTTAACATGTTTGGAATCTTGGGAAATTTCCACATTTATCCAATCCTTATGCAGTCGTTCCATTTGTTCCTCCAAGGCTAACTTCTCCTTGAAGATGTTTCCAAACACTTCGTGATTCCAAGTTCTAAGTTTGGTTTTGATATGTTTTAGCTTTTCTTGAAGACGGGACATATTCGTACCTCCGATCATTAGGGGTTCTTGCAACCACTATTTAATTTTCGATTTGAAATCAGGGTGGTCAAGCCAAAAAATTTCAAACCTGAAGGGGTGGTTTTTTGGAGTACCTAAGATTGCAGCATCCAGGATGATGAGCCAATCGTCTGAGCCCCCACTTGGGATAATATCCGTCTCCACTGTTACTCCTGCCAATAGGATGTCTTTTGTTATGAGCTGGAAGCGGTCGAGTCTCGAGGCAATTTTCCAGTCCCCTCCCCCCTTGTTATTCCAGGTGTAAATCTCGCTCGTAGGGAGGACATCGATTAGCTTGGCTGTCCTTATGAAGTGTCTGAGGGCCTCCACATCTCGGTTTAGCTTCATCAACCCCCCTTTCTTCTCACCTAACGAGGTGATCATATTAAAATCTCCCTCATAGATCCCTTTAACAGCAGTGTGCCTATGTTGCAGTTGGGAAAGGTGATCCAAAAGTCTCAGCTTATCTTCTAATCTTTGGGGCCCATAAACATTGGTACATAGATATGTACCGAGTTCCCCTATAATTTGCATCTCCAAAGATACATAGGATCTTGTTACTTCTGCATTAACTAGATGAAAATATTGGGGGTTCCAAAAGGTTGCCAGTCCTCCTTCCTTCCCATTGCCTGCAACATCTAGATAGTCCATTCTTCTTCCGAGTTTCCTGCTTATCTCTTGCATATTTTTACTCGAGAATTTAGTTTCTTGTAGAAAGATCATATATGGGTTTTCGATTCTGACTTTGTTCTTCAGAAGTCTTTGTTTCCTTAGGCTGTTTAGCCCTCTAGCATTCCATGATAAGATCTTCATAATAAATATTAGAAGTTAAGAAGAGGAGGTGAAAGCCTCCAGGGATTTAATCTTACCTAAGTTTAGGAGAATTTGACCTAGTTCCTAGAGAGCTTTTTTGTTTGATCATCTTCCCCTTTTGTGCATCGGTTTGGCCTTTTGGTTAGTCTGATGCAGTCCTTGGACTTTCATTCCCAGAACTTTAGTCGCTCCATGCCCTGTTTTATGGCCCTTATTCTCTGCCTCTTTTTGAGCCAGAAATAGGAAGTTGACCTTTTCCATCTCCTCTGCTGGGATGTGTTCCAATCCTCTTTCCTTCCATTGTTGAACCATAGTGTTCAAGTCCATACCCCCTCTTTCCAGAATATCCCATAGTTCTAGATCCTCTGTGCCTGCTTCACTTATTGACATTTCTGCATCTCCCTCAACATCTTCAGCTCATCTGGTGCTGTCTAGGGTCTCCTCCATAGTATGCATATTAGGCTTAGGTTTCCCTGTTGGGTAGTTCCCATTGAATCTGGTTGTCAATCCAACTGATTAGAGTCTTCTTCTGTATCATTTTTGCCTCCCATAACTTCAAAAGCATTGCCATTACATTTAGTATACATCCCTGTTTTAGGCTGGTTCCTTCGGTTTGATCTTTGTCTCCCATTGGGCTAGGTAAAACCTTCCTGGTCTTTCGTCGCTCCTCCCTTACTTTTTTCTGTTTGTTTATTAAGTGGGCATTCCCTGAACAGGTTTCCATGTTCATGACATCGACGACATCGAAAGGGAATCTTCCCATAGTCGATGGCCTGAAAGAAGACTTCATCCCTAAATTCTAGCCACAATCCTTCGTGCAAGGCCCTTGAAACATCCATTTCCACACATATTCTTGCACAGGAGGTATAACTTTTTTGCAGGGTGGCCTCCAAGGCTTGAAAAAACTTCCCCAATTTGTTACCGATATGTTCAAGCACCAAGGGCCTCCAGTAGTCAATGGGGAGAGAGAAGAGGCGAATCCATACGGATACATGAGTAAAATTTTCTTGTTCTAGGGAAAATTTGGGTTTCCATGGTCTCATATATAGACTTTCCGAAGTATAGAAATAGGGGCCCCCATAAAAAATATAGTCTCTGTCTTCCAAGTTTGCAAACACAACCGTAAAAAAACCCTTAACTCCAAGGTGGAGCTGGACATCACCTTTGGGTTTCCATTTCTATTTTATCCAAAGGCATAGGGCTTTTTCAGTTGGCCAAAAGCCCATAAATTTGCAGATTAGTGCATGTATTGACATATGGCCCCTATAATCTTGCATTTCTGGATCTGTAATGATAACCCAAAGACTTTTTGAATTTTTTGGTTTACGATGCCCTTTCTCCACCTACTTTTTACCTTCTGTGGTAGATCCTGATGGATTCAAGCCATCTTGGGCTTGGGCTTGGTTTTCTACCATAGATTTTGTCCCTTCTGCTGTCCCAAGAGATTCCTTCTCGAGAGTAGGGTTATATTTGTCTTTTCCTTCCATTATCTTAATCCCACTTTCCTGCCTTTGACCCTGCGCCTCCTTGGTGATCTCGCTAGCCTTCTATGTCTTTCCCACATCCTCCTTTCCTGCAGCATCCGAATGAATAATCTGCACTCCTTCGCTTGGGCCTTTTCCCTTGTCCATGATTATTTGTTTATAAGAAGGGGCCCCATTGGCCCCTGCTCGTCTCATATGATTGGCCAGAGCTAACCCACGTCTGAGGGGCTCTGCAAGAAGGGCCTTTCCCTCTGCCAGAGCTTTCTACAGTGCTCAGACGAAGCCACCAAACCCTCTGATCATCAGCTCGAAACCCTAACTCCTACCAAAGGGGGATTTCACAAAATATCTGATCCAGGTGGATATTGGTGGCCACCCACATATTCCATTTGAACCCCCATCATCAGTTCTTTCAGTTTTCAAGTTGCAACAAAACTTACTATTTTTAGTAGTTTTTCAGGTCCTGAACTTCCGGGGCCGTTTTGAGGCCCTAAACGATGTTTTTTGGGCATCGCGCCTTCAACGAATATTATTCTGTTCCGGAATGATATTCGTGCCAAAATTTGAGTCCTCAGATAGATATTTCTAATGAGATATTGAGCACGTAAAACGGAGATCGGTTGCCAAAGTTACACCCTCGGGAAGTTGAACCACCAATTTACCCAAATGGGCGCCCACAGTTTTGGCGCCTAGCCTCCTACGGTTAGGTTTTTTGGACGTTTCAGATTCTACATTGTTTAACAACAATAAATAGGCCCTCAAGCCTCATTGTAACATAGTTCAGAGGTCTGTAGCCCCCACATCTCTTCTCAGATATTCGCTACCATCACCCTAGCTATTGTATTTCCATTATGTTTGTAAGCATATTTCTGTTATTTGATATTAATGAAATGACGCATTATTTCCGCTGCATCTCTATGTTTATGGTTATTTCTATATTCTGTTGCATTCGTGCATAAATCCGGATCAGTGGTATTAGAGCGGGTCTGCTCTTTCTTTGTTTTTCTTTGCATGTCCCCAACGCGGTCAGGGTATAAGGAGTTAGGGCTCGATCTGGTTGAACCCTTGCAAGATCAGCCTCACAAACCCCGATGACCTCCCATGGCGGAAGAAAAGAAAGACGAGGGAGCAGGAGATCCTATCAAAATACTGCTCGAGGAAGCCCTCGAGAAACAAAGGAACACGATGATGGATAACTTTGCTCAAATCCTTCAATGACTGCCCACATATGGCGCATCTGCATCCAACAACCACTCTGGAGGCGCCACTCCCTTCAAGGTACAGGTAAACTTTGACATTCCTATATTTGAAGGAAAAATAGATACAGACGCCATAGACAGATGGTTAAATTTGCTGGAAGGGTATTTCTCGGTCCATGACTTCTCTGACTGAGAAAAGATTATTTTTGCACTCCGATCTCCGTTTGACGCGCTCAATAGCTCGTTAGAAAGATCTATTTTTGAAGATATTATTTTTGTCATATTTTTTCCTTGAAAAGGTCACATAGTTTAGGTGAATCCATATTTAGGCCTCTATTACTTGATTTGGGGAAAAATAGAGATTTTACACTAGGATTCATTGTGATTGTTTCCAATTCAATGTTGAGACTTGAGAATGTAAAATTTATTGATGGATAATGCAAATCCAAGATTTAGGATCATGATATGACTTTTGCGTCACCAGGCATTGTTAAACACTAGGTTATAAGCCCTAGTTTGTAGAGAAAAAGAAGATGGTGAAAGTGATGGATCGAAACTCATAGGGGGGTTTAAAATTAAAAATGAAACTATGATGTAGGCTAGATACTAATGAAAATCTGAACATGATGGGTTAGACTTAGAATCACACCCAATCTAGTTGTTGTTATGTTGTGGGATTGAAGAAGCATGTTGATTATGGTAAAATGACCAAAGTAAAGAAGAGCCATAGAATCTAAGTGTGGTAGGAGGGCCTATTGGTCAATTTTCACACATAATACATAGGAATAGGCAATGACCCAAGACCAACATAGCTTGGGGACCATGACCTACTTCCAAACGAAGGTGGAACTACCCCTCTTCTACCAATACTAAAACTAGAGAGATAAAGGTATAAGCTAGGCTCATGATTGATTGATACCCTATTCTATAAATTCCCATTACGACATGTAAATTTGTGTTAAGCCAGGTAAAGGAATAACCTCACACATGCTCTTAAGCAGGAGAGAAAAATAAGCTTTTATTAGTGTAACTCGGTTTTCCATGAAGGGCTTGTATTGTGCAAAAGGAGCATAAATGAAGTAGAAATGAATGGGAATAGGACTGGGGATTTGGATCAAAATAATTAGCAATTGATTTCTAAAAATATCACACCAAAGAGCATATAAGGGTGAGACCAAAGCCATTGAGATAAGTACATATTCATGAAACTATTTTTAGCCTTAAATTTGAGTCAAGATAGTAAAATAGATTCAACCTTCAAAATTGATCTCTGTTTGGTATTAGCCCCTATTTGTTCAACATCCATCAATTGAAGTAAATGAATTATGGAAATAATTACTAGAGTAACACTAAATATTGCAGTGGTGGGGATTGGTAGACGTTATAGATACTTCGAAGATCTACTCCTCTCTCAACCATCTCATCCTCCTCCCTTTTTCACCCTTCACAACTCATTTTGCGCCCTTCATTATTCATCGGTAGATTCAAAATCCATTTAAATCCTTCCATAAATTAATGATAATAAATATCAATAATAAAGGGAAATGGAGTTAAAAAGAAGATCCAACAAAAAAAATATAATCGAGGAAAAACCTAACCTGGGTTGACAATGGAAGATAAGGAGTTTTCAAACATGGTAGTAAAGTCCTTTTTTTCGATAAAAATACTTTTTAATCTAGATATTTTCTACATTGGACCAATCTTAATTAAATTTTATTTTTTATTGAGGCATTTTTTTAATTAGACAGTATTGAAACTTTGCATTAGATCAAAACTAAAAATGTGTTAGGATCCGCGACAATATATATTAGTTTGGAAAATCAAGGTTTGATAAAACCTCAAACATTAAATTCTTGCCAAATTCTAATTTAAAAAATAGTTGAAACTATATATATTTTCGAGATTCAAACAAAAGAACATTAGTATTGAGTCGAAACATTCCATCTCATAAAATTAAAATTAAAATTTTTCATAGTTTGTTTATACTTTTTATTTCTTTTAATTTGTGAATTTCAAATTGCTTTATTGAATATGAATTTTTAGATCATCGGATAATTAATATTTTTTTGAGAATTATTACCAAGTAAAACATGTCTCCGAAGATTTGAACCAGCCATAACTAAAAACACAATATCTTCATCTACAACTTGCTAAAATCCATTGAACATGCTCTTTTTATTATTATATTTGATAAAGAAAAAGTAAAAAATTATAAAAAATAAAATTAATAAATTGTATATATTAATTTATCTAAAAGATATAAAAAAAATATTAATAAATTACTTGAAAATATGTAGTAGGAGATGGTTTAACCAAACATTCTGGGGTATATTTATTTATATCCAATCAAATTAGAGGTTTCTTTAATATTCCATAAATACATATTTTATCATATCTTAAACTTTCAAAACTTGAAATTAAATTAGAAGATTGTATAAAGTTTATAATGTCAAAAAAAATACAAATAATATATTCTAGAGGTCACAACATCATTGTGGTCTATCACGTCAAATTATATACAAAAGTATTTTTACTCAAAAATCTAAATTTTATTTAGAAAAATACTTCGTACGAATCAAACTCTATTTATATATCTTGGATTTCTATCAATGATTTTTTTAACAAACTCATAAATATCAACATAATTCATAAGGGCTTAAAATATTATAACAAAAAGATTTATGTTTTTTTAAATTTAATTTTAAATAAGCCTATAATATAAAAAAAGCAGCATTAACTTCCATTATATTTGTAAAACTACTTTAAACACATTAATCCAAAATTTGTAAAAATATAATAATAAAAACTAAAATTCATACATTGCAATTCATAGGAATAAAATAAACATGGAAAGAAAACCTCTCTAATAATACAACCATAAACTATTGAAATTAAATAAAACCACCCAAAAAAGATAACGTATAATCAATATAAATCAAATCAAACCATACAAATTATTTCAGTTAAAATAGATTAATGAAAATTTGTAAGGTAGGTGGTAAATGGTTGAACTTAGGGATAGTTAAAATTAAAAAATAAATAATGAAATTGTTTTTTTAATGTTAGAGGGAACCTCATCTCAAAGGGGATTTGTTTAAAGTTCATGAAACTTGATGCATGAAAGATTTGAATAATAAATCTTAAGATTTACATTTTACTCTAAAACATTGGAGTAACTATTAAATAGTTAATTTTATATTTAATTGATAAAAGTAATTTTATAGTTTTTAATTAAAATTTAAAATTTTATATATTTGATAATTTTACATTAAAATTTAATATTTTTAAATCAAAACTATGTATTCAAATTTAATATTTTATATATTTGATAATTTTAAATTAAAACTTGATATTTTGAAATCGATAATTTTAAATTCAAATTTAATTTTATATATTTGATAATTTTAAATTAAGATTTAATATTTTAAAATCAAAACTATGTATTAAAATTTAATATTTTATATATTTGATAATTTTAAATTAAAACTTAGATATTTTTAAATCGATAATTTTAAATTCAAATTTAATATTTTTTTAAATTTGAAACTGTGTATTTTAATGCCAGCATAACAATCAATGCCAAATCTATATCTAACCAACCAGAAATATTTTATATATTTCGTCTCTTTTAAATTAAAAAATAGTGTTTTAAACAGCCAAATTAGTTGAACTACGAGAAATTTAAGAAATAAAATATCAAAATCGAATTTATTTGAATGTCACTTTGTTTGATAGTGGGAAAGAGAGGGAATAATGACATATATTTGTCATATATATTTAATGCAAAAGTTAAAGGATACATATACCTACCTGAATGCGATCGTTAAATATATATTTAGCTATTGAAAGTCTAGTTTTTTCGATAATGGGAGACGGAGGGAATAATGACATATATTTGTCATATATAGAAAATACAAAAGTTAAATGATCCATATACCTACCAAAATTCAATAGTTAAATATGTAATCCAAATATTTGCTATTTCTGTTGACACATGCTTAAAAAATATCTCGAAAACTTATTATTTTGTTTCTTGGTTAGATGAAGCTTTCAGTAATATTCAAATCACCAAGTTAAAATTTAAAAATAAAAGATTATTTTGTTTATTATTATTTAGATGAGGCTTTCAGTAATATTCAAATCATTAAAGTAAAATAAAGAAATAATAAACTGAATACCAATCAATATTGTAAAATCAACACAATTTTTTTTTTTTTAATACTTGATATGATGTCGTTGTTATTCACATACACGAAGTTTCGTGGATGCCCTCCCGTGGATTGAAGATGCAAAAATTCCACACGCCGCTCGCACCACTCCCTTCAAAAAGTGTGAGAGTGATTTTGACGTGAAGCCTCTCAGAATAAAAAATTCTTTTGATGGCGTCCTGCATCTATTTATTTCTGCCACCTCTCGTTATTTTTGGTTACGTCTTGACGAGATGAGTTGCTGTGAAAGTCGATTGACATTTTATTAAATTTATAATAAAATTTAGTGTTGGAAGGAACTAGAATGATCTGATTGAATAATGATTTGAACAATACAAATATATAATTGTGATCATCTTGTCTGAAAGAAATATCGTAGAAACTCGACGATATCATTGTTCTCGAACGACCACATCATGAGGCGTAGAGTACAAAGTCAATTGGTCAATAAACGTTTAGGAAAATTTTATGGGAATGGATAGACTTTGGAATTATGCTATTGAAAGATTGGTGGTATAGTTGCATGTGACAGTTTAATAAATTAATTAACTTTACTGAATGAAACCAACTCTAAGGGTCATAAAACTTTGCAAAAACTTCGCTTAATTTAATTCATAAAGGCGGCATAATGCATAAACTTTGCTAATTACGCCGAGGAGTTCTTTGCGGGGACGGTACTTCGAGCAGGATTAGTCTTAGAGGGAATTTTTTTAATTTGATTAATAAATAAAATCTGAATTTAATAGGTTAGGATTTAAATTGATAGTCCTAAATTTTAATAAGTGATTTAGATAGGGCATAGCTTAATAAAAGGGATGTATAAGTGTGTTGGTTTGACTATTTAGTTGATACGTGTGTTAAAAAAAATAAAAAATTATGTTTTAAATAGAAATTTAATGTTCCTAAAAATGAATGTGATATAACAATAAATAAAAAAATAATGTTGATTATAATAGTAAAATAAATATGTCTAAATCTTAACGTTTAAATAAATTATTTAAAGATTTATATTAATTAATTTATATTGATATCAACTTGTTATATATTTATATATAAAAAACATATTGTTAAAATAAAATATTTTAATGTTGTATATAAAAATATTGAATATGAGTTATTATTAAAATATTTTAATAAAAATATTATTGACATATACTTAAAAATATATTAATAATTAAAAAACTATTTTAATTTTCCATAAATAAATTGTTATGGTTCCAATATTTATTTAGTCTTATATATACTTTATATATAATATTCAAAAATATAATTTAAACAATGAAAAATTACACATTGTATTTTGCACTATAAATTTGAAGTTTGCACATTAAAGAAATTTGATCCCTCTGAAATCAGTACTTAAAAGTAAATCTATATTAATTTAGACACTCTGATGCAATACCTGATACTTTATTATTAGTAAAATAACTAAAAATAAGATTTTTGTAAACTTAAAAAAGAATACTAAACACATTATTATACCTACCTACTTGCAAGCCTATCTCACAGTCATAAATTTATATAAAACATAAAACAAATAAACAAATGACTATCATCAAATATCCACGTGATAAACCACACAACACAAATTTGAAATTCCAAACCTTAATGAAAAAAATCAGATTGGTTGGAGAAAGAGATGCAAATTCTTCACACGGTGACATTCTTGAAAATGGTAACTACGTGGCCGCTAGCAGCGGATGTAAGTTCCATCCCCATCCCCTCATGAATCATTGTAAGGCCGTCTCAAAGCTCTGAAATGCAACTTGGTCACGGACTCGAATCCAATCGAGCAATCTCAATGTGAACAGACAAATATATTCGGATAATATTGCAACAAACAATCCACGCTTTCCGCTAAATTGGGGTCCACACTGTTTTGTTTTCCGCGCTCAACGATAGCATGTACCACTTACTGGCCCCTCACCGTATTATGCAACGAAGAGATGTTTTTTTTCTTTTTACTTTTTAATCGGTTATTTTTAGTTTAAAGTTCAGTTTATAGATGAGTAAAATCACATTAAAATTAGATACTAATGTAGTTGATATAGTTTAAGATTTCATAAATATAATAAAAAAAATTATTATATTATAAAGAATATTTTACTAATATATATATTTATTTGATTAAGCATATATAAAAGGGTTGTGAGTCAATTTTAACTTAAGAAAAAAAAATTACATATTTTATTGTAAAATAGATTATTTTGCTAAATACAATTTGTTTATATATAAATTAATATTATAAATAATAATGAAGAATTTATAATGGAAGAACTTATTACAATTGAAATAATAAAAAAAATCTCTAGGAAATTGGTGGGTGGAGACAATCTAATTTTTAAAATTTATTAAAAATAATGGACCATTTTACTAAATAAATTTTCTTATATATAAATGAATTTATAAATAATAATGATGAACTTATCATCAAGGAACTTATTAGAATTGAAATAATATTAAATTCCTAGAAAATTGATGGCCTGTGGCATGAATATAATTTTTTTAATTTATTTAAAATCAAAGCCCAATTTTTTTAATTTATTAAAAATCAATGCTATCAATGCCATTTAACAAACTTTACACTACAATCTAATTTTTAAAATTTATTAAAAGTCAATACCACATAACAAAATTTATGTCTTGGTTAAAGAGTGATGAGGCTAGTTGTCATCAAAGGTTCAATTCCCTTCCCTGATCATCACAGGTTTAATTCCCTTTCCCTTCCCCAATCTTCACAAGTTTTGATGATGATTTATATTAATTTATTTTCTAAAAATAATAAATTTCAAAATTTTATAATGTTTTTATTTTTTGCTGAGTTTTCTGTATAATTTTTGGGTGGATTTTGTTTAAAATTTAATAGAATTTTTTTGGAAATTATTTAGATCAAAAATTATTGAGATCAAATATTTGGATGTTATAATTCAATTCGATTCAAATGATTTATGAATTTTTTAAATTGTTAAATCTAACTATGTAATTAAAAACACATTTTAAATAATTAACATAACCACTTTTGTAAATGTATTAATATACATCAAATACATCTTAATTTAATACACCAAATTATGTGATTAATATTCACATAATATTAATCACCAAATTATACACCAAATTATGTGATTAATATTCACATAATTTAATACTATTCACATGCCAATTAAATTAATTATATATTCACATTAATTTTTCCGACCTCTTCCTCTTACGATATAGAAACCATGAATTTTCAATGGAAAATATATTGTATAGTGATATCTTACATGTAATTATTTGTACTATTAGAATCGTGAATTTCCAATGGAAAATAACACCTCTAATTTTATGTGCGAAAATCTGCAAGTCTCTTCCCGCTTCATGTTATTAGTGCCATGGGTGTAAGAGATCTAAAATTTGGTCTTCGATGCTTCAAAATGTAACCTGAAGATATAAATAGGATATGAGAGAAGTAGAAACTGGGTTGTAGTCCCCCTGGGGAGCTCAGACTCACGAGACATATAAAGTTGTTTCAATCATAAATAATTAGTACGAAAGACTAACAATGGAATTTTATCCAACATAATGATTCAAATTAGATAAAAATGCAGTAGTTTCTAAGATGGGGAATCAAAATCTCACTGAGGGATGCGAGGGACCTGATGGTCACAACTGATTGAAATTGTGTGGATCATAGGAAGGCCAATATCCAAGCAACGACCCCATCAGTCCAAATTATAGGATGCCCACTACAAACACAACGATAACTGAGTTCCAAACAAAACTTAATGCCATCGGTGTTACTAAGTATATTGATCCTCATATCATTCGTACTACTGATAAATGGATTGCCTAGCTTCTGGTGGAGATAAATTTCTGGGGGGGATATCGACCTCATATGGGGCTTACGCAGACACCGACAATGGGTTCACTATTGGGGTTTACCATTCCGGTGCCTGATCTGTCACCGCACAGGACACTTGAAAAATAGTTTCCCTGTGCGCTTACGAGCATCCCGTTCTGTCACGGCGGCAAAAGGTGGTTCGAGAGGGATTAATGATGTTGTGGACTCGGGGGAGGACCATACACTTCATGCAGAGAAATCACTCCTTCCATCTTCGGGTGATGAGAAATTTATTTCGGCAAATGAATACGAGGTAAATCTGCCACATCCTGACCTAGAACTACCATTTGCAAATGAAATAAGTATTCCTTCTTTTAATCGGGTTAATGGGGGGGTGGTGCCATTAGGAAATAACCATTCTCTACCTCAGACGCAGGTGGGTAATGCTCCAAATTCATCGGGTTATCATAAGGTAAATGGGATTGACCTGGGGGTTTTATCGGATATGGGGAATGCTCAATATCCTACCATACTATTTGATAACGCAAATGAAGTTCGACAGAACCCCACTTATCAAAATTCGTTTGATCCTCATGGGGTAAATGGGGTTGATCTGGGGGTTTTGACGGATTTGGGGAATGCTCAATACTCTTCCATCCTTGTTGAAAACACGAATAAAGTTCAACATGCTCCCACTTCCTCTTTGTCAATGGGTAGGGTGGATATTCCCGAACCTAGTCTGTCCCATATAACCAGTATTCTATCTGAAGATCCGGACATGCCAAAACTTCCTTTATCCCCAAATACTCCCTGACACACCTTCACTTCTGGGTCTCCACATAAACCTTCTAAGATGCTATATGTATCCCCTTTGATGTCTTCCCTTGAATGGGCATCACCATCACCTCCCCGCAATGATACTACCCTTGATATCGTGGATTCTCCCAAAAATTCTGTTGGCAGTGATATTGATTCACTACTGGGAAACCCTAACCTGGATCTTGCTGCATTAACAGTATTTGACAAAAATCCCCCTCAACATGAGATTACTATTTCACCTGCATCTAGAAATAATATTACTGTCCGTAAGTGCACAAAGCAGGCATCAAGACATTTTAGGGGGAGATCCAAGTCCAAATCTCTGTTTCGGGATAATTTTGAGGACCTCACTGATGTTCCCATCTCTGTAGCTGGTGACATTGGGGTGCTTGGAGCAAGCAAACCCCTGGAATTACCCAAATGATCTCCGTTCTATCCATTAATCTTAGGGGCATGGGCGACCCCTCAAAATTACAGCGCCTATGTGAGATTCTAAATGGTGTAAGGCCTATCATTATTCTTATCCAGGAAACTCTATGTGATAGATTAAAAGCCATTAGAAGTATTTTATCTATTAGACCCGGCTGGCATGTGGTGGCTATGGATGCTGTCGGTCATGCGGGTGGTGTTATGGCTTTATGGGATCCGAATTATGTTAAGTTTCTAGCATACAGATTTTTTGGAGGTATTTTGCTAAGTGGGAATATCTGCGGGATGAGGGATTCTATTAACATGCTAAACATATATGCACTGTGTCAGAACATACTGGTTTTTTGGAATCTCATGGAACAATCTGGTATCCTTTAGTTGCACAACCTTATTGTTATGGGTGACTTTAATTCAACTTTTAAAGTAGATGAATCACGGGGTTCCCGGGAAAAAGCTGATCCTTTGGCTAGATACATTGGAGGGGTTTTTTGAGAAGGCTAAGATGATGGATGTGCGCCCAAATCCCATTATTCCTACGTGGACTAACAGGCGGGCTGGATTAGAATTTATTGGGAAAAGAATGGACTGAGCCATGGTAAAGGAGGATATGGCAGATCAAATGGGTAATATTCGGTCACATACCCACGTGACAGACATTTCAGTTCATATGGCCATTATTCTTTCATGGCGAACAGAAGGCAAACAATGTGGAATTCCATTCCAATTCAATAGAGTATGGCTTCAGGATGAAGAATATAATATGATCATTCGTCAACTATGGGCTGAAAATTCTTCCTTCTCCGGTATATAGGGATGGGCACGTTTTCATGCCAAGCTTAAATAGGTTAAGATCACTACTGAGGCATGGGAAATCAGCAAGAAGGAAAAACTTAGGAGCAAGTTAAGTATCATTAATAAAGCTCTCAGTGAAATGTACACATATTTTTTCAATGCTCCCCCTGATGATGAGACTTATAGACGTATGGCTAAATTACAATAGCGAAGGGATGAAATTCTGAAGATAGAAGAGATCACTTGGAAGCTTAAAAGTAGGATCACATGGCTCAGGGAGGGGGACCGAAATACTAAATTTTTCCATAAATCTGCAAATGCTCGAAGGAACAAAAATGGTATTTGGTATATTGACAAGAAGGATGGTTCCTGCATTCACACCAAGGAGGAGGTTATGGGGGAGGCTTTCAGACATTTTTCGGCTTTTTACAAAGCTGATAAGGATATTTCACATGAAAGCCAGGAATGGATTCTCCAATACATGCCACATATGTTTGACGAGGAGGTAGTCAGGCTACTAAATGCTCCAATTTCTAAGGGAGAAGTACAGTCCACAATCAAATATTTCGACCACGACAAATGCCCCGGGCCGGATGGATGGCCTGCAGAGTTCTACTTACACTTTTTTGACATAATGACCGATGAAATTACGGAGGTGGTGGAGTAGGCTAGGATATTAGGGCATATTCCGACAAACATGAACTCTACTTTCTTGGTGCTCATTCCTAAATCATCTGACCCCAACACGTTCCTGGACTTTAGGCCCATTGCATTATGCAATCTTATATATAAGATATCCTCCAAAATCATTGCGAACATAATGAGATGCACACTGTCAAAGCACATCTTCAGGGAGCAGTATGGTTTTCTGAAGGGTCGGTCCATTCATGATGTTATTTCTATTTCTCAGGAGGCAATGCATTCGATGCATAGGAGTAAGATGGAAGCCCTCATTATGAATATTGATCTATATAAAACATACGACATTGTTGATTGGTCATACATTCATGTGATGCTCCCTAAGATTGGGCTGCCGATTAATATTATAAGGTGGATAATGGCTTGCATAAAATTTGTTTCATATGTTGTCATTATAAATGGTGTGCCGATGGATTTTTTTGGTGCTGAAAGGGGCATCAGACAAGGATGCGCTTTATCCCCCCTTATCTTCATACTGGTCATGGACGGATTTAGCAGGCTGATGCAGATGGTAGTGTCTTCACATTTTATATTAGGGCTATCATTTTCAAAGAAGGTATGTATTACACACTCACTATTTGTAGATGATCTTTTAGATTTCTATAGAATCATTCAGAATCACTGGTTTTATATTCATTTCTTGTTGATCCGGTATGGGAGGGAAACTGGACTTTGTATAAACAAAGGAAAATCTTTCCTTATCTCTGAATACGGAGATGAAGAGGAGATAAATTTTATTGCGGATTTTCTTGGTGTCCACATCAAGAAGGCAAATGAAGGCTTTACATATTTGGGTTGCAGAATAAAATCATCTAGATACAGGATAAAGGAATGGCGTTGGTTGGTGGAAATATTCAAAGATAAGATTTGTAAATGGACACATAGGTGGCTCTCACTGGGTGGCAGATTGATCATGATACAAGTGGTACTCACATAGTTATTGGTATATTGGGGTCATTTATATTACTTTCTTGAAAATACTATGCATAACATTAATCAGATACTAGCTAAGTTCCTGTGGGGTGGTCCAGGTATGTATAGCAAGATACATCTTGTAAAGTTTCAGCTATTATGCACTCCCAAAAAACTTGGGGGATGGGGTATATTAAATATTTGGGCTTTCAACTCCACCCTGCTCATTAAGTTGTTATGGAGGGCTATCAGAGGTAATGGAATATGGAATAATATTATATCTTTCAAGTATTGGCATGGTATAACCCTACAGGAACTATACAGGGGGCACCACAACTTGCCCAGCAGTATGTCACCCATTTTTTTGGGCTTCAAAAAAATATTCCCTATATTTTCTGGAAGACTAGTTTGGCAATTTGGTAATGGGATGAAGATTGTAATGGGGGCTGAAAGGATTTTTGGCATGTGCGCGGACTCGCTCCCATCTCCACGAATCATCCACAGATTATCACATAGGGGGATTTTTCATTTCTTCCAAATTATTCACTATTGGGATCATGGGGCTCCCATTCTGAAATCTGCTTCTATACTTGGACTCACTGGGAGGGATGCTGAGGACTGGAATATTTATACTCAGTATGTTCAAACCGCTGGTATATGCTACAGGGAGGACGATGATATGATTACGTGGTTGGGATCTCTCACATTGGGCATGGTGGTTTTCAGTGAGACATATGCACATATTATATCCTTGTCTGTTATTGAGGGAATCTCCTCGGAGTTCTGGCCTTTCTGGAGACATAACATCCCTACAAATATTCTATTATTTGGATGGCTGGTTTGGAGGGGAAAAGTCCTAACTTGGGACGCCCTTATGCGTCGTGGCTATCAGGGGCCTGGGAGGTGTGTATTATGCGGTCTGGCAGAAGAGACTGTATCACATCTCTTTTTCACATGCCCCGTTGTACTGGGCATATGGAAGCTCTTCAACCTTCATATCATTGACCCAACATGGATTCCACAGGACTTCATGGAGGCATCTCATAGATGGGACAAAATTCCTTGTAAGTTTCAGGCTCTGTGTTTTTTCTGATATGGGAAGTTTGGTTGGTGCGAAACCGGATTATATTTGAAGATATGGTTTTCTCAACGGCTCAAATACATTCTGCCATTATGCGATGGATCAGCCATCGAATTTAGATTGGGGTCGGCATTGTGGATGGTTCACATAGATATAGACCACACTCCATTGCTCTACCAGCGATTTTATTTAATGGGGCTTGCCAGGAGGGATTGATGGGGTGTGGTGTATGGATTAAGATATTGGGGGAGGAATGTATCCATGTTTGCTGGCATGGTGGCAAAGGTCATTATTCTGGCTGAGCTCATGGCCCTATGGGGGGTTATTTATGCAGGACATTTCCGGGGCATTATGGATGCAAACATATTCAGCGATTCCTGGATCATCATTGAGGCAGTAGGTGGGAAGTCTGCTCTACGTCTTCCGGGCGCATAGGGTTGTTTTTTGAGAGCTCAGAGGTTATAGGAAAAGATGAATAAGCCCCCCATTAAACACATATTTAGAGAATTGAACACGAGAGCAGATGGTTTATCAAAAAAGGGCATTGGAATGATTTTTGGTAACATGATGGTTCAGCAATATAAGGGTGGTCAATGCATTTGGTCAAGCGAGATTCCTATTCCATAAAATCAGTTATGTAGCGGCAAGAGAGCGTGTTACAGTTTCTCGACATATCTCGGTTCATTGCAATATATTTGTGTTTTTTTTGTTTTTATATATGTAGGTTATCAAAGGAATATTTTTGCCTACAAGCGAGCCAGAGTTTACCACCCCATTGATCAATGATGGCAGTGATTGTCTTCAATACAAAGATTGTGCATGGCTATATACTATTTTTACGCAAGCATATGTGGTCTTGCAAACGAAATGACGCCCAATCCCTGCCTCATTGGTATTTGCAATATATTTTCCTTCATCTTAGGCTTATTATTTGTATGTTAATCCCTGTTATATTTCTGTAAACATGGATGTAAATTTAGAATGATGTATCAAGTGGACATTTGAAATTTGGTTCTATGCACTGATATCAGTAGACATTTGAATCATTGTATAAGTCATGATTATGAGCTTTATCATTGATTTCGGCTGCCTATGACTTTGAACATGTACTGTTTTATCTGATAATACATCGGTTTTTTTCTTTAAAAAAAGAAAGAAAAAAGAAAGTTCAGTAAAGGAAAATTTATCACAGTTAACTTAAACATGTACAAGTCAAATTTAGAGTTTCAAATTTTTAAGCATTTTAAAAGTTTTATTCACTATGAAATATGTTTAAAAATCCAAAATACATCATGTGGAACACATCAAATTCCAGTCCTGCAAGTTTCCTCCCTTACGCCGTGCACTCTACACACTCGGAGGTAGTACGTAAATATGATGGACCACACTTGGCAATTGTTGGCCATATGTAAAGCCAAGAACTTCTAGAAGAACCTGTGGTGGAGTTAGTACATGAGCATGGGCGGTCCTTGAGTTTCCAGGAAGTTCGTATGCACCAGAGTTTTTGTTGTTCGATGATTTGAGGATTTCACCAAATCATTCATAGCCTACCTAGTGCGGTGAGTCGGGGAGCATTTTGGTTAAATTTCGGCGAGGCATTGCATGCTTGATTTTCATAACAGTCGCTGTTTGAAGATGATGAATCTCAATAATGTCACCATGAAAACATTCGTAATAAAATTGATAATAAAATTCCTATCGACATAATTACTCACACTAATGCTTCATGCATATGCGGCGAGGACATCGTTCCAGCGTGCATGTTTCACCTCCAGCTCGATACAATTGTTGTTGTTGATGACTTCTCATTATTCCTCCTTGAGAAAGTTGAGTCACTATTGAAATCACATTAAAATAAATATTAGTTCATCATGTTTTAAAATTCACTTTAATTCATCCCTCCGAGGGAAACGGGGCTTGGAGGTGATTGGTGGTTGATTTTCATTTATATTTGTTGTTTTTCCTAGTACGACAATAGGTGACCCATGTTTAACCTCCATAGTTTGCTTTCTTTGTCTCGTAGGATAGGTTGATAGGCATATCTATATGCAAGTAGATTTGTTGATTTTTTTTTTTAAATATAATTGAATGGGCTAGATTAAATTTGGCTAGAATATGCTTCCTCTTGGTCTCATCTAGAAGGTCATCTAGAAGGCTCTGCATGAATCTGTTGCTAGGGAGCACGGAGCGACAACAGAAAAAAATATTTAAAAAAAAATCCATGCGAAATTTAGTAGTTGTCCCTGGTAACGTGGCGCCTGTGTCAAGTCGTAGAGCCAGCGGTTACATGATCAGACCTGGTGGGGACACGATGTGAAACTTCTTTCTTCAAATGAAGAATTGATCCTGCAGTGCGTGCGTGCAAACCCTACTCAATTATTTAGCCATTTCTCCATTCATTTAGGTATGCACCTTCGTCTTAGAAAGCATTCAACGACCGTGATTTCTCCAGTTGGGTGTTACATTCCATTGATTTGAAACATGGACAGATTTGAAAATTTAAGAAGTGTTATGTGTTGAGGTGAATCGGTTCACAATCTCTATTCAGAAGGGATGAAGCACGTACAGTTTCTTCCGGAGCTCCTATTCAGCGACGATGTGGACGAGAATGGTTATTATAGCCCGATCATCAGCATATGGTCTCCCAACTGCATTTTCGTAGAGCTTCTGGGTTGGCGACGACCCTCTCTTCCATAACATGGGCAACGATATAAAAATCATAGCCTGCAATCATGGGATGCTACCAGGGTTAATTTTTACGTTTTGAGTCATTATGCATTCTTTCCAGAAATGTTTATGTTTAAAATTTTGTCTTTATTAGTGATGCTCTTATAATAAATTTTGTTTTATTAGTGATGTTTTTATAATAATTTTTTTTTTTAATATTGATGTTTTAAAAGCAACGTTCATAATGCATATTGTAAAACAAATTTGCTTATTCTATTTTTAATCTTGAAAATGGATTTGTGATTGAAAATCGAGGTGTCATATTCATAGTAAAACCAAAACAAGTGATTTCTTCCTTGAAATGAAATGATTTGTTTATGTTATTTTCAATCCTAAAAAAGGATTTGTGGCTCAAAATTAAGGTGTTATATTGAAATGAAATGAAAACAGTAAAATCATAAACAATTATGAACTAAAATTTTAAAAGAGCCACCTCCATAATGGTCATTGTAAAATAGATTTGTTTATGTTATTTTTAATCCTAAAAAAATATTTATGGAGGTGTTATATTCATAGTAAAACCAAAACAAGTGAGTTCCTCGTTAAAATGAAACAAAAACACAAAAACACACTACTACACCAAGGGCATTTTAAGACATTTGTTTAAGACAAAAGAAATATGTTGTCTTAAAAAAGTCACTTTTTATTTTAGTTATTTTATATTAAAATTTAATATCAATTGAATTGTCTTAGATATAAAATTTAAGACAAAAGTAGTATGAGACAAAAATAGTTTGAGACAAAACTTAATATTTAAGACAAAAGCAATTTGAGACAAAAACATTTTAAGACAAAACTTTATATTTTAGACAAAAAGAGTTTGAGACAAAAATAGTTTAAGAAAAAACTTTATATTTAAGACAAAAAGAGTTTGAGACAAATTTTTTTTAATACAAAACTTTATATTTAAGACAAAAGCACTTTGAGACAAAAATATTTTAATATAAAACTTTATATTTAAGACAATGGCAATTAAGACAAAACCCATATAAGACAGTTAGCAATTAAGACAAAACCATTAGTATTGTGGAAGTTTGGACTGAAATTCTATGAGTAGATAGTGGATAATTATATTTTTTATTTTTGAATATATATATATATATATATATATATATATATTCAAACCACATGAAATGTAATCATTTCAATTTTATTTCTTTTATATTAGATTTTTCATTTTCCATTTAACCACATTCTAAAAATATAATAAATAAATAGACTAAAAAAATATTAGTTTTTGGTTGGCCACTCAAAGGGATTTAAGTTTGAATCTCATGTTTTTACATAATACTTCATAACAAGGTGATTTTCAAATGAGTTACATTCCATAAACTAAAATTGTTTATTTTTTAAATATGTTAACATTTTTAAATTACTTCAACTAAAACTTTGATATAAATTTGAAAGAAATTAAATACAATATAGCGATTAAAAAAAAAAAAATTTAAATATTTTCTCAATTGTTTCCATATATGCATTTTAAACCTTCATTTTTTTTTCTTTCAAAATGAAAAATCAAAATTTTGATTCTTGCATATGTCTTATAGTCACATCTCAGTTTTCTTTTCACTATTGAACAAATATATCAAAGAGATAAATAACAATAATTTAATTATTTTTTAGATAAAATTTTAGTATTTAATTTTTTTATTGTAAAACAAATATATCAAAGAGATAAATAACAATAATTTAATTTAATTTTTTTTATTGTAAAAAAACTTTCTACTAATTCGGAGTCGTTGGCACAGAACTACCAAGAAATGTCCCTAGTCGCAGGCATTCCTTGTTGTGGGAGCGACTGGAGGTTCTAAGTCGCATGCATGCCCATGTCAAGGGAGAGATTAAGGCTTTGATGCAGAAAAATTTCATTTTGTCTCAAGGGTGGTGTCGTCATGTGAAATTTGATGGTGTCGTTGCTGAATGTATTTGTTGTGTTTATGTCGGTCGTGCATCGATTGGGTGTATCATATACTTTGACTAGATGATGGTCGTTGTGTGTGAAGTCATGATATGTGGTCAGCATAGTCATGCATTGATAAATGGATAATGGTTGAAAAAATGTTTATATGTTGATATTATTATGTTTATGTGTGTGTGTGTGTGTGTGTATTGCGCTAATATGGTCGGTTTTGCAGATGAGATATCCTCTTCGAGCTATACTAAGGTACACTAGTTTGTTTATGACTTGGTTTAACTGACATAATATACATTGCAGGAAGAAGAGATCAAAGATGACTAACAAGATGGTAGACTACAAAGGTTCTCCCTATGAATCAGATGAGTAGTGTGGTGTTGGGAACACTTCTGACTTAGCAGACACATTGAGGAGTTTGAAGGAGGAAATAAGGATTTGCAAAGCAGATAATGACAAAATCATGCAGGCATAGGAGAAATAAGAAGAAGTCAATGCAATAATTCTTCAGAGTTTGTTAGAATTGCAGAGACAGGGACCACTTCGGATAATGGGGCATGTGGAAGTAGACCCCATAGTGGGCACAGGTCAGATAGAGATGACACGATCAAGGATGTCAGGTTCTTGGATACTCCGGAAAGGAGGGGTGATGGACACAGGTACTATTCTCATTCTGGTTCTGAAAGGTATCATGGTCATCATCATTATAATCCTTAAAGGAGGAGTGATAAGGGATATTTTCTGGATGAGTTCAAGAAAGAAAAGCCACCTACATTCGATGGGGAAATGAATAAATCACATGATGCAAAAGCATGGTTGATTGGAATGAATAAATTCTTCAAATTGCACGATTACTTAGAGAACATGAAGGTCGGGCTATCTACATTCAGTCTTAAAGGTAAAGCAGATATTTGGTGTGAAGATGTAAAGAACATTAGAGATATTTAACTTGGAGTGAATTCGAGAGACTATTCAGGAAGCAGTATCTATCGAAGATGTACTATGATGACAGGGAAAAATAGTTTTATGAGCTAAATATGGACTCTATTATCGATGAGGAATAAACTAGAAGATTTCTGGAGTTGTTGAGATATGTGCCTTACCTCAAGGAGGAGAAGGTCAAGATTCAACGATTCATCAATGGGTTTTCGATAACATTCAAAGATAGGATTGAGTTTGATGAGCCTAGATCATTGGAGGAGGCCATATGGAAGCTAAATAATTGTTATGAGAAATCAAAGCGTAGATCTGAGACTAACCAGACTGGAAAGGTAATGCAACGAATAAAGGGAAATGGGATAAGAAGTGAGAAAGGCCTCGAGACACAGGTAAAAAAGAGAATGCTCTAAGTTACATTTCCATTTCCACATCTTTTCCATTTTTCTAAGTTACAAATAAAATGAGTCCAATTCTATATGCAATAGACTAATAGCATATTGATACACCTTTAGTGATTTATGCATATCTCTCACCTATCATTATAGATCAATGAAATGACATCTAATAGATATAGCCTAAAAGAGTTAGATTTTATGCCCAAGACACCAGTATAATGGAGTAGTTGTGAAGGCAATAATATCCATTGGGGATTTCCATTTTTCAGCAACATACAAGAAACATCTTGGTGTTGGAGGAAGAGATAAAAGATCTTTGCCAAAAACACAATATCATCACTCTCCTAGTGCCATTTCTGTTAACTCATTAGAATGCAGGTAATGCATAAGGATTCATCAGTATCTATGAAATTTTCTCTCTTTCCAATAATAAAATAGGTTCATCCTAATAGTAATATATAAAATATGGTTCATTAATATGCGTGGTTCATTTTTTTTTATGATCCTATTTCTCTAAAGGATATCAATTTTTTGAATTTTGTTTGGTATAAGATATGGTGATACCTTTAAATATGAGGTAATTTTGGGTAAAATTAGAAGTGGAACAAAAAGTTGTGGTTTGAATTTCCTTTGTAGTAGTAGGCTACATGCAATTTCTATCAAAAGGTTTTGTTGTGGCCCAACATGGAATAATCTTTGGATGAAAATGTTCATTATGGGTGGTATGTTTTTTAGCTCTTCAACTCATTGGATTCTTTGTCTGTTCATGGTATTTGTTGTTCTCAACTTAGAATCCCTGAATCACCCTGAAAGGTCATGACAATGTAACTTTTGGAGGCATTGATGGACAACCCTCGCCCCCCCAAAAAAAGTCATTAGAATAAAACTTTTAGAAGCTTTTGTTAAATGATCGCCTCCAAATGTTCAATTCTCATGAATTTTGGGGGAGGGGGATCTTTTGGTGTATTGAATGGGGCAAGGGGACATAAGGGTATCATGGATGGGTAGAAGTGAGAGGTTAGTGCATGGTATATTGAGATCTATAATACTAACATTAGAGAATGAGAAGGAGCCTTAGGGCCTTATGCCACAAGGTCTAGGGGACCTATAAGTAAGGCAATGAGAGCAATTGATAGGGGAACCTCCAATAGTTGTGATAAGGGGATTATGGGACACATTATCACAACCCATAAGAACCTAACCCATAAACACTAAAGTCTGTATCCATTTAACCCAAAGCCACAATATCTTAACCCCTACACTCTTAACTCATAAAAAATTAACCCCTTGATCCCTTAAACCCCAAGCCACTAACCCCTAACATGGAATCCTTGAAACCCATAAACCCTAATCCCATATCCTCTTAAAACATGACCCTTAACCCTACAATATTTTTTCCTCTACCTATTCTGTTTGAAACATTTCTATTGGCTGTTAAAATCCCCATCAATCCTTAGTTAAAGTCTCATGCTTTGAAGCATTGATCTTAAAAGAATGTTTTATATTAGGGTATTATACATCCTCGGGGTCTCTAATCTTTCGTTTTCTTTCGAAAACCCAACCCTCAAAGAATTGATGCTAAATACTCTGATCCACAACAAGAATGATGTCGTAATACATTTGTAGAGATATATAGATGAAATTACCCCCTAGCCACCACTATATTATAAACATTGATTCAATGGATAGGGATTTGTAGTTATCATTCAATGGAATCACTTCTAACCAGTATCAATCCCTATTTCTCTTCTGGCTTGTTCTTGACTTAATGGCCACCTTCTCCAATGTCGTTCCTTTAGAAGTTCGAAAAGAGATTTTATTTTTGGAAAGTAAAGAGGTTGAGGGTCTCCCTTATCACTGAGATTTTGAGGTGATGGGCAAGGATTTGAAATGGATACAAGACCCTGGAAAACCTCGGAAGAAACAACTTTTCTATCACAATTTGCTGGCCTTACACCAATAGCTGGCTACTTTGTTTCTATAGTACTTCAAGATAAACAAGTTGAGACCTATAATCTATTTTTTTCCCTTGAAGATGTCAAAATAATTCTTCGCAACCTATGGTACTGTTTCGATATGGTGGACTCCTAATTGGCTCACATTGAAGGTTTTCTGGTTAGTGACTCTACCTCCAGGGACCTTATTGATCCTCCAGTTGATCATGTACAAAATCTTATTATTATTTCCTTAGGCGTGGAAATTATGTTTTATTGCCACCTGTACAATATTATATGAATATTTGTGGTCTTGTTGATGGTGGAGAGAGTATCTAGAGTGGATCTTCGTTTGGTATCGCTGTACATGCTCTGGAAGTGGAGGATTCCCATTGTTGTTGTCTATATTATGCTTACTTGGTCTTTTGTTGGCGGTTTATGTTTATGTTTTCATTATCCTTTGGATTTGGTGCTAGTTTTTGTTGAAATGGGACTCTATTATTATTGTAATATTGTTTTTGTGGTTTTGTGATCTTGTGATCATTAGAGAATCTAGTGCTTTTAGAAGTATAAAAATTTGATGTTTAATCTATCAATGTAAATCTCCTATTGTAAATCTCTTATTTTTATATGAATATGAAGTATTTTAATTTACAAAAAATTATGGAGCAGAGAACAAAAACTTCATCTTAGCCAGGGATAAAACTTCTAACTAATCACAGTATTTAGCATGTTTATAAATTTTAAAACAATAAGAAATTTATTTTGGACGAAAATAGTTGAAAGTTTAATTGTCTTTGTTTGTGCACGAGCCAAGCCATGCAATGATACATTTTTTATTTTTGATATGAAGTTCTTAGATAACTTAGGGAAAAATATAGTTAAAGTTAAGGCCATATTATAATGTTTGTTGAAATAAACTAAGAGAACTTTCATTTTTGAAAAATACCATATCGACATATATTATAATTTATTTGGTAATATTGAATACAAAATTTATTATTGATATTAGTTTTCAAATATAAAATTAAAAAACAAAATAAATAAATAATTATTTTAATATTTTTACTTTTATTTTTATAATAATATTAAAATAATTTATAATTTGAATAACTTGATAAATTATAAAAACTAAAATTAACAACACTAAAAATATTTTAAATAATTTGATATCCCTTTTATTATTGTAAAAATGACAAATTAATTAATTGTAATGTTTTAATATTTGTCAAAATCCTACTCATATACTTTCAACAATCCTTTCTACACATTTCCAAAATATCATATACTTTCCAACCATCTTTCTACGCATTTCCAAAATACTCAAATACAAAATAAATATTAATTAAAATATACAATACATGATACCATTCACTAATTTCATTCGTCAATTTCCAAAATACACTTGTAATGAATTGTCTGATCGCGTGTTTGCTATCATATACTTTCCAACCATCTTTCTACACATTTCCAAAATACTCAAATACAAAATAAATATTAATTAAAATATACAATACATGATACCATTCACTAATTTCATTTGTCAATTTCCAAAATACACTCGTAACGAATTGTCTGAGCGCAGATTTTCTAATGGAATCATGAGCTAATCCATTTAAATTGGGTACCCTTTTTAGCTCCTTATCAAATTATGTTTGTGTTCTACGAGCTTGCAAGTCACTTAAACTCTGTTGTGCACTTATTTTGTTTGTGTTCTAAACTCTCCGGTCGTGAGTCGTGATAAGCGCTCGAGATCAAATGCCATACAACCATCGCACTACAATTTATTCCCATGTGACATCCCGCTTGAACACCCGCACTATATATTTCAATGAAAGAAGAGGAAAAATACCCAAAAAAATCGCATGAAGACATATTTCAGAAATCAGGAAGATTAGTAATTAAGAATCCCTTGAACCGATGGTCCTCAAACTTGCAAGAGAAAGGGAATAGCGAACTTGCAATAGTAGGGGAATAGATTGCAAGGATGTTATGCAAGCGAGCAAGCTAACCCTAGCTGAGGCAACCCACCCATCACAGGTGAAGGTGTGGTTATATCCTAACTCAGAATTCCTATCCCTGGCCTTGATGCTTTCAGATTCATCACCTTCTATATTCTTTTAAGTCTCCGTCTTCTACATCAACCCAAATCCCAGCTCCCACATCAGAGGCATGTTTTCTGCTCCTCACAAAGCCCCAGCTGGCCAGCAGGCCAAAAAAAGCTACGGGAGCCATCGTTTTTATATCTGCAATGCCCAATCATGTTGGACCCTGCACGATTCTAAGGGCCTGACTGGTGCGACAGAGGTCCACTTCAAATCGAAGTTCTAGTTTGGGTTTTACCTGTGCGGGTATCCAGGTGAGAGCTTACAAAGGCTCTGAGGGTTTGAAAAAACTTGGGATTGTGGAATTGGTACGTGGATTTTTAGTGAAGATTGTGGCATCTCAGCTTCTGAAGGGAAAATATGGGTCATGGCTACCAAGCTCAAGGACGAGCAAGGGACTTCGAAATTGAAGGGCGAGGGTTTTGAACCTAGGAATCTAGAATGTATTAGTTTGATTAAGTATTGTGTCATTGATTGCAATGTTTTTGTTTAGTCAATTAAGCTTTTGCTTCAACATATGTTGTTGGGGAAAGACAACGAGGTCAGGGTTTAACCGCTTCAACATATTTTGTTGGGGCATGACAATGGGGTCAGGGTTTTTCTAGCTTCTATTGCTTTTCTAGCATCTCCAAAAACCTACGTTGCGGCAGGACAATGGGGTCAGGGTTTGGCCACATTCTATTGCTTTTCTGGCATCTCCAAAAATCCTTGAAGATTTCTTGGTAGTATTTATATGCTCGACCATCTTCTGTTGCTTTTTTGAAATCTCCAAAAGCCTTGGGATCCATGCCAATTACTAAATTAGTTGGGGTTTAACCACCATGATCTATATTAATGTAAGAGATTTGTGGCTAGGGTTTCACTACCGCCTCTGTGGATTCCTTAATCAGCCCATATCCTTGTCCAATCCCACTACCCCTAACCCCCTAACCCATTTAACCCCCTAAACCCTAACCCCATTAACCCCTAACCCCTAAAATCCTTAACTGCTAAATCCCCTAACCCCATATACCTCTAAACCCCTAACCCATTTAACACCCTAAACCCTAAACCTCTAAACCCTTAACCCCTAACCCCTTAAACCCTAATTCCCAACCCTTAACCAATTTAACCCCCTAAACCCCTAAAACCCTAACCCATTTAACCCCCTAAACCCTAACCCCATTAACCCCTAACCCTAATCCTTAAATGCTAAATCCCTTAACCCTTTAAACCTCTAAACCGACCCTAACCCATTTAACCCCCTAACCCCTAACCCTTAACCCATAACCCCTTAAACCCTAATTCCCAACCTCTAACCCATTTAACCCCATATACCCCTAAACCCTAACCCATTTAACGCCCTAAACCCTAAACCTCTAAATCCTTAACCCTTAACCCCTAACCCCTTAAACCCTAATTCCCAACCCCTAACCTATTTAACCCCCTAAACCCCTAAAACCTTAACCCATTTAACCCCCTAAACCCTAAACCTCTAAACTCTTAAACCCCTAAATCACTAACTCCTAAACCCCTAACCCCTTAACCCCTAAACCCCTAAATCGTTAACGCTTAATCCATAACCCATTAACCCCTAAAATCCTTAATTGTTAAATCCCCTAACCCCTAAGCCCCTAATCCCTAATCCCTTAACCACTAACTCTTTATTCACCTAACCCCTAACATCGACTAAATCTCCTAACCCCTAAGCCCCCAATCCTAATCCCTTAACCGTTATATCATTATTCCTCTAACCCCTAAATGCGCCTAAATCCATTAACCCATAACCCCCCAACCCTAACCCATTAACCACTAACTCATTATTCCCCTAACCCCAATCCATAATCCCTTAACCACTAACTCATTATTCCCCTAACCCCTAAATTTTCTTAAATCCCCTAACCCATAAGCCCCAAATCCCTATCCCCTTAACCAATAACTCATTATTCCCCTAACCCCTAGACCCTAAACCTCTAACCCCTAAGCCCCTATTCCTCTAACCCATAGACCCCTAATCCATAATCCCTTAACCACTAACTCATTATTCCCTAACCCTTATAGCAATCCTTAAAACTCGTTGGGATTAGCCATTCCAAACGAAAGTTGGTCTAGTTGGGACCTACGATCGAGTTAATTCCCCCTTGTTGGCAAGGTGGAATTTTTGTCCTGTCAACAAACCTATAGTTCTTAATCTCTCTAACATATAACCTACATTATTGTTAATTCATATGAACTTTAATCCTAAGCCCTAATTCCTCTAAAACTTATAAGACCCAATCCTTATAACCCTTTCCACACTTAATAACTAAAGATTACAACCCTTATCCTCTAAAAGAATTTACCTCTCTAACATGTAATACATATAATCATTGACACCTGACCACTATACTCCTTAACACATATAAACCATAACCATAATACTATAACCATTATATCTCTTTACATTTTACCATCATAAACCCTAAATTTTATAACCTTTAATCCCTATCTCTTTTTAAACCCTAAAACCCCTAATATAACCTTATAACCCATATTTTAAATAATTCCTAATATTTACAAACTTAGTCCTTATAATCCTTGCATTAAAACCCCTAACCTTATAATCCATATTTCCAACAATGCTTAGCCTTCACAGCCCTTAGTCGTTATAATCCTTCTATTATAACACCAAAACCTTATCCTTGTAACTACAACCATTATTTAGTGACTATAAGCACCTTATCTTAAGCACAATGTACAAACTTGATCACCACTTTCATAGGAATTATCTTAGTCCAAGTTGACCATTGACATTGGAATGGACTTGTAATTTCCCTAATCATACTTGATTGGTGATCATTGTAGTACCATGGGTTTATTAAACCACAGATGAGATGACCACGTAGGGAACTCGACATTGGTGTAGGATTATCCGTTGTTGTTGTAGGTGTTGGAACTTCATCGCTAGTGAAAAAATGATTGCATGGTGACACAAAACTAATGCAATTGTGTTGGAGTATGTATCAACATGCCATGCCATGCACAATGCCTCATTAAGTAAACACTTAGGTGCATAATAAAGATTTCAATCATAACTACATGTTTATTAAACACCCATGTTCACTTTGTGAATATGGAGGTTAGGGTTGATATCATAGAGCCATTTAATACACCAGTAAACTTCCGTATAGTGAGAAAATTTTGACGATAGAGATAGTCATGATTCTCATTCTTCCAAAACCACAATGAAATTTTGACAATACAGATTGACCTAGAACTTGGCAAAACTTGTAAAAGCGTTGTTCCACTATGAATGCGCTTTGGATCATAGTAGAACTCTGCCCGTGCCTAAAATTTCTACCAAATCATTACCAAACGATAGCTTATTTTGTGACACTAGATAAATTTTAAAGAAATACCTAATCTTATAGCAAACTTCTTTCTAATTGTTGATATATGATGATAAAAAGAGCTAAAATTCTATTGATTTATAACTTTACTTGTTTTTTTTCTACTATTTAAGTTGATCATGAACCAAACAAAACTTTTAAAAGATATTGTTTCACCACGAATAAGCCATAAATTGTAGTAGACTCTACTTATATCTAAATTTTATACCAAATTCTTACCATCTTTATTAGTGGAAAGAAAATCTATATACTTCAAAAACATGAGTTATTTTAATAATTACGCCGGAGGCGTTCCCTTTGCTGGCTTTGGGCGAGCACACTATTCACTCCAGCCAATGAGAAGCTTTGCCTATCACCCTTTCAACCAATTAAAATTTTACATTTGGTTATTCCTCCAACCAATAAAAATTGGTCATCTATCCAATGAAGTCCTTACAGATCTCTGTTTCGTATTAATGAATTCGTAGTTCTTTATCGCCCGTGAACAGGTGACCAACACTTCTGTTTTGGGGAGAGACAGTTGCCGACATAATTTCTTCTCTTGTAAATTCAAGTAGGATCATTTCTTCAGGCAGATTCGAAGGCGGGTGCATACCAACATAGCCATGAACAACACCAACAGAAGCAGTGTGCTAGTTTTCTATTTGCGATTATCTGCATCTGTTTTCTTGTAGATCTACTTGTTAGATTTTATAGGACGATTTTTTCATTCCCTGGTATTCAATATTTCACGAAACATGGTTAAATGATTTTGCATCCTCCTAGAAAATGAAAAACGGGTGTGTGTAGGTCCAGCCAACACTCGTATTTACTGGGAAAGATTTTGGTATTGTAAGTACAAATGAATGGGAGAACGTCCCTTTCTTAGTTGGGACAGAGCCCTCCACCTCTGGTTCACACAGTATTCGGTCTGCCTCTTCCATTATAAAACCCAAAGAAGAGGGCTCTCGGACTGGCTCACCACCATGGCGCAGCGACAGGGTGAACGAATTATTGGTGGCACGCAGCCCGTGAGGTTGAATGCCCCCTGCATTGGCGGAAGCTTCGCAGTGTGGGGCAGTCTCTTCTAGGCTTTCTATTGCTCGATGGTGTACGTCAGGCAAAAAGAGGACCCATGGAATTCGATAATTGCAGGGACCTAGGGTCGCTACCAGGTCCGCTAAATTCGGCGGTGTTTTTCTTGCTTTGATAGAGGGTGTTGGGATTATGCTGAATAGGGTTTTGAGTGCGCAGCAACAGTTTCCGCCCATGGTTGAAGATGTGCCTAATATGTAGGGTCCTATTCTAGGGGTTCAAGGCTATGGACCCACCCCTGCCAATATTGGTGGTCCTGGGGTTGAGACAACTCAAGCCCCCGCGCAGAGTAGCTCTTGGTTTGGAGGATTCAAGGGGTTTTTTGAGGACAAGAAAGAAGAATCACAGCATAGTAGTGGTGGTGGCAAGGCTGAGGTTTTGGAGAGTTTTGATCAACCCAGTGCTTCGGTGCCCACTTTTGAGTTCAAGTGATTCGGGAGATTTTGGTCTTTGTTGGCATTAGCTACCAGGTAAGGGCATGAATTTATTCTACTTTAAAATCAAACCAAAACCCATAGGTAAAAATGGGCTTTTGAAGTGTATGATTCGCTGAGATAGATTTCACAGAATGCATTACTTTGGTCTAGAAATTATTTAACATTTTTTAACTCATTATTTGAATAGGATTGAAATTCCTGGTTATGTCTCGAATTTCTTCACGTTGCATGAAAAAGGGACACATGATATCAAAAAAGAAATCAATTTTCCCTAGTAACCCACAATCTCCTCAAATAGTTTACCCCAAGCTTTCCGGGGAAGATGAGGGGTAGGGAAACTTTTGAAAGCAAGTCACTTCTGGCTATTTTATTTTATAGGAAGAAAGTTCGTTAGATTTTAGAGTGGAGAAGTCTACGAAATTGTAGGACAGTGATCTTTCTTTTTAGAAGAACGCTGGTCATATTTTTTTCAGAAATTGTAGGGTAGTGATTACATTTGGTGTGTTTATCGCTGATTCTACAATTCTTATGGACATGTCTCTATTGTAATTTATGTATTTATTTTGAAATAATTCCTTCCTAAGATTGTCTCAGACAAGATTTATCTAACATACAGATAATGTGTCCTTAATGGCTGGAATTTGTGGTCCCTTGATAGAGCTGCTTGAGTTGTGGAGCTAGACAAATTTGTATCATTAATCTCTTCATTGGCAGCAACTGTGTCGCCTCTTGATTCCAATACAGCATAAAATTTTCTATACACAAATACATGAAATTGGGTTATTTCTTGGGTATTCATTTCACTTACCAATTCATGGATGCCAGTTTTTGTTTTCATACCATGATCATTCAGACAAATATTTATAGTCACTAGTTTTAAAGCAACCTGAAATGGTCCATTACTATAAAATTTCCCCTTATCATTTAAATAGATAAAAAATTAAAATAAATGTAGAAAGCAAGAAATAGCAAAAATTCCTCACTGTGTTCTTAAGTGCCTGAACTGAACCAATACTTTTCACAAGATTGGCTAATTTGCTCTTAAAATATAACATAATCAGCTTTAAGCTAAGCTAATTTTAAAGAGGTAAAAAAGGTAGATTCAAAATTTCTTTTTCCATTTAACAAAGAATTTCACTATCTGCAAGAGTAAAATATCTTCAAGGTTTAAAGTTGTATAAAAAAAGAGTAAAATATCTTCAAGGTTCAAAGTTGTATAACAAAAGAGTCAAATGTCGTCAAGGTTTAAGTTGTATAACAATAAGGCTTGAAGCTATTATAACAATCTACTTAATATGAGCTTAATATGTCCTTTGTGAAAATTGAACACTCAAAGAAAACCTAATTAACTAGATTCACAATTTTTGACTACATAATACTTTACTTCTTTGCTAATCTTTATCTATTCACAAACAAATATTATGTAGAAACTGTGTGCAACTTCTGAATTGTCTAAAAGATTTACTAGAAAGACCTACATCTTTCATGTTCTTTATATATATATATATATAATTCATAAATTATATTATGTAGAAACTATATATATGCAATGTCATAATTGTTGAAAAGATTGTTATTAATATGGGCATGCACAAATCACTGCAATTGTAAAACCCTTTTCTGATGTTGGTAGTGAAGAAATATTCAATTGTATTATCAGACACACTAATAATTTTTTTTTTTTTTAATTAATTAATTTATTATTATTATTTTTTTCTGAGGCTGAAGTTATTAGATTAACCCCGGATCCTTTAAATATCTAGAAGAATTCAAAAGGGCTGCTTAAAATATTGAAGGTTAAAATTAATCTATACAACTTTTTTTTACATCTATTTTTACTTTTCACATTGTTATCTTTTCAATGTGCAGAATCCCAAAAATAGGAGGGAAGGATCTGGATCTTTATTTGTTATACAGAGAAGTAACTGCTCGCGGTGGACTAGAAAGGGTATGCTAGACTTTATATATTTTGTTATAGTTGGATTATAGGTATAGTTTGCATTTCTGCCAAAAACTAATTATGATTAAGAAATTGCCTTCTTCCCCATATGAATTGGAAAAACGCTCAAGTTTGGATGTTTATAACTTTGTAGTTGGTGGGTTGACTTGCAAAGATTTTTATGATGGTTTAAATATTTCTAGGTTGATGGATTCCTAATTTGGATAGTAAAAAATTGCCAACTTGCTTACATTCTTTAATATTCTAACTGTTGAGCTCTGCTGCAATATATTCGCTTCTATGTTCGTGACACTAAGTACTGAATTATGGAAAAATGGCTTCACAAAAGTGGGCTCATATTTTTTCTTATTTATGACGACCATGCATTTAGAACAATGGGTCTAGCAATTTAGCTTCTGAAAAGCTGCCTCTTGTTCTTACTTCTTTATGACAACCATGCATCTAGCTCAGTTTATTTGTGCAGCAGAAATGTGGGTATTTTACATGGGACTATACAGGAGCTATCCACAATGTTTTACTATCGTTGCCCCATAAATTTTCTAACATTAAAATTATAAGATCCTCTAGACTAACAAAGTGTCATGATCAAAATATGATGTGAATACTAACAATTGAGTGATTTTTCTCAACATGGACACCATTCTCTGTATTCCATAGATCTGCCAGATTCTACAAGTAAGAACAATGATGAAATTGAGTAATTTATGGAAATGGAATAGAGGGAAACCTATGATTCTGACCCTCTTAAGAAATATGGGTTCAGAATAGCAAAATGTTCTGGATTATTAAGTTACTGATCTGAAATTGTGAGAACAAAGTATTTCTCATACAGATATTGACAGTAGGGGGCTTTTACTGGTTATTTCACCTTTACTAGAAAGGATGAAACCAGAAGCTTCTGGCCCACAAACTGGCTCTGCCTAAAGAAATAAAATGTAAACACTGAAATAGATCCGATCAATGAAAGTATTTTTTTACGTGCAAAGTATTCATTAACCAAAATTTTATGTGTGAATAAGCAAGTTCAAGTATTCTGCAAACGAAGTAATGTGGTTTGAAGTTGAACTAATGAGTTTTGTTCACTGTATAAATATGATTGGGAAAAGTGTACTTATGAAAAGTTACGGTTTAATGTAGAAGAATCTGAAATATAACAACAAAAATGCATAGCATAATAGTAAGCATTTGTTTAAGCAGTTCACCCCTGTCTTGGGCTACCTCAGTTGGGTCCAAAAGCCTATAATTAGGCTTTTCCCTTTTTCATTAATGCTCAAATTATGAATTACACTGTGTAGAAAGACTCAAAAGGAAAAATAAGCTGCAAATTAAGAAACAGAAGGCTAAAATCAGTGTAAATCGACTATTCATTCACCTCCATTGGATGAGTATAGTCCAACACAACTGATCTTTCATTAGGCCCTAGTGGCTCCAAAACCAAAATAGCTGGTAAAATCACTGATAGAGCGCCCTGATGGCTCTGAAACCTGTCCCAATAGCTCTAGAATGCTTCAATACCCCAAAATCAAAAACAAATTTGTCCCAAATGGACTTTCCTAGCCAAAGTTATCTCTAACTGAAGTTTTTCCCAGTGTCACCTATGAAAACTCCACTAAATGTGGAGAACTGAAGTTAACTGTAGCTAAATGTGGCACATCCGCCTTAATTTGGGGAACATCCACTAAAATGGTGGAGCATTTTCTGTTGGCAATAAATGTCATAGATCATGTGATCGCAAATCCCGCATGTAACGTTAGATAAGATGGTTTATATTAATGTTATAATAAATATAACATAAAAATCCGTCGTTGCATTTGTATAGGTCACCGTTTTCTATTAGTTCTTTCCGCCGGTTATGTGCTTGGACCATGGACCTGACGAGGGTCACGTGGATAGGGGGGGGGACTAGCCCGAAGCCCCTCCATCGACTTCCGCTCCAAACCTTTGACCACGTGCTTTAAACCCACGTTAACATACGTTGCATACCATGTTTAACGTTTGTTACGTGGGTTGTAACGGTTAATAATACATTGCCCACGTGACTTTAAATATATAACCCAAAATTTAGGCTTGTGGGTTTTAACATTTTTTCATATTTCAAATTTTGTTTAATATATAGTATGGTTTAATATTTAGTTTTTAATAAGGTTTAATTAAATATTTTTTAATAATTAATTAAAACATATAATTAATAATATAATATATGATTTAATAAAAACCCATATAAAATATTAAAACTATATAATTTAATTAATTTATTAAACCTTAATAAAAAATAAAATTATCCCAACACATAATATTAAAAAAAAATTCCTTTCAAAATTGAAGGTTATTGGGCGATTTCAAAATGCAATATCTCCTCCATACGGTAACGGATTTGAGTGTCATTCACGGCTACAGGATCATTTTTCTGAGCTCTTTCTAGTCGATCTAGTTTGGACCAATTCTAAGCAACTTCATTTTTGAGCATTTTTCTACAAGAGACTTGATCTCCTGATCACACCTCCCAAATGGGAAGCTTTTGGACCCCAAAAGCTCTCTGATTAGTGAAACTGATAATTTGGAGACTGATTCTTCACTCTTCCACCCTTGAATAACTGAAATCTACCCGATTTCATCAAATGAAGCTTTTGAGAAAATGATAATTTGTCTCTGGAATCAACTGATCGACCATTGCTAAGATTGATGGAGTCATGATGCAAATTATTAAAATTTGTAGAACAACAATTGTAATCTGTAGAAAACAAACTTTTTCTACACTGATCAAACTTCCCAGAAGACTTAAAATAACTTTCACCTTGCAAACTGTTCCCATGGCGAATTCTACCATTCTGAAACCAACTTTGTCCCATGCTGAATTTTGTGTCCTTCTTGCTTGCACTGCTTTTCTTTGACACTTCATTCACTGCATTGGCTGACCCAAAAGGTAATTTGTGCAACATAACATCATCTTCTTTCAAAGACAAACTGTTATCAAACTGAGACAAATCATTAGCAACATCATAAAAAGGCAAATGCTCAAAATCTGGTCGTTTCAACATTAACAAAGTTAGACTTTGACTTGCATTAACCAGTCTTTTCAATTGACTTGCATGGAGTAAAGAAGATTCCAGCTTCTTCTTGTGAGCTCTCACAATGTACTCTTTACCATCTTTGAACAAGTGATACTTGTTTTCATGGCGATGAAAGATAGCCTTCTTGTCAAATAAATAAGGACTTCCCAAAACAATACCTGAGATATCAAGCGGCACCACATGAAGTTCCACTGTGTCAATAAAATGTGCAGTTATTGCAAATCACAATATGCACTTCCTTGAGACTTGCAGATTGGAATCCTTGCATATCCATCCAAGTGGATAAGGCTTCGGATGTGGAATGGTCTCAAGTTTAAGCTACTTGACCAAATCTTCAGATATAAGATTTGCTTATGACCCACTGTCAAATAGTGTGTCAATTTTGGTATGTTTTGAAATTACCCTCACATGGAAGAGCTCTATCCTCCTCTTTTCTTCATGAGTATCTTTGTGACAATTCAAAGAGCTAGAACTAGGAATTGTGTCTTACACCACTTCTTTCCCCTTAATGTTCTTTAAAACCATGGCTATGATTTTTGTCTCATCTCCTGAGTCTGACCCTAAGTCTTGCTCAACTGCTGCTACAGTTTTCTCCTTTTCTTTGGTCTTGTTTTTGTTCTTGAATTTTTCTGGTTTCATTTCAGGATGAAGCTTCCAACAATGATCTTCATCATGACTTGTTTTCGAACAGTTATTGCAAAAGAACTTTCCTTTTTCCTTTATTGAATTAGCAACTCTCTTCTTTCCTTTGTTTTTAAAATTACTATCCTCATCAAAAGTATTCTTTCCTCTAGCTTCTAAATGTGTAGCCTGGACACAGACTTCATCTAAGCTGGTAGGATTGAACATTAGAATAGTATGTTGCAGATAATTGTGCAAACCCCCTATGTATTTCAACAAGGTGTCTTGACTTTGTAAGTCTACTCCAAGTAGAAGTGCTCTCCTTCTAAAATCTTGGGTATAATCTTGCACATTTTGACCCTTAAGTTGCCTAAAATTTTTCCAATTCATGATTGCTTTCTGAATATGAGCAAGAGGATAAATTTTTTTCTTAATAGCTGTAATAAACTCATTCCAAGTTAGAGTTATCTTACCATGCTTTTTAATCTCCTCTCTAGTCTTGGCTTCCCACCAAACCAAAGCTGCTCCATCCATTCTCAAAGAGGCTAATTGGATTTTTGTGTCATCATCATGAAAATTCTGAATTCTTAGATAGACTTCCAGCTGTCTAATCCAGTTATCCAATTTTTCTGCATTCACATCACCATTAAACATCGGCAACTCAAAATTCACATCAAGCTTTAACAAAGGATTTTTAAGAGATGTTTTTGTTTTGTGTGAATGATTAACAAAAGTAGAAGAGGATGATATGGAGGAAGAGGATGACGATGGAGATGAAGGATCACCATTTCCTCAATTCCCTTTCTTAGACTCATCTTTGTATTTTTTCGCTCCTGAAGAATCTCCTTCTTCTTTTTGGTTTCTAGACCCTTCTCCAGCAATCCTATGATGTCTCTCCTGGTATAGGATCCTAACCACCTCAGTGATGTGCAAGAAAGCTTTTCTAAAGACTCTTTCTTCTTCCTTGGGATCCATTTCCTCATGTACTTCTCCTTCTCTGGAAGACATGTTTGTGGCTGATTCTAAGGCTAATGAGGATGAAATGGAAGGTGGAGACAATGGCACTCTAGCCCTCCTTGGTTGAGGATTAACTTGTTCTCTAACCAATTGACCTTCCCCTCTTTTCAATTTCAGCCTAGTAAGCATCAAATTTTGCAGAATAACACAATCTTCTTGCACAAATTTCACAAAATCTTAAGCAAAACCTAGAGCTCTGATACCAATCTGATTTGAAATTGTGAGAACAAAGTATTTTTCATACAGAGATTGACAGTAGGGGGCTTTTACTGGTTATTTCACCTTTACTAGAAAGGATGAAACCAGAAGCTTCTGGCCCACAAACTGGCTCTGCCTAAAGAAATAAAATGTAAACACTAAAATAGATCCGATCAATGAAAGTATTTGTTTATGTGCAAAGTATTCATTAATCAAAATCTTATGTGTGAATAAGCAATTTCAAGTATTTTGCAAATGAAGTAAAGTGGTTTGAAGTTGAACTAATGAGTTTTGTTCACTGTATAAGTCTGCTTGGGAAAAGTGTACTTATGAAAAGTTACTGTTTAATGTAGTAGAATCTGAAATATAACAACAAAAATGCACAGCATAACAGTAAGCATTTGTTTAAGCAGTTCACCCCTCTCTTGGGCTACCTCTGCTGGGTCCAAAAGCCTCTAATTAGGCTTTTCCCTTTTTCACTAATGCTCAAATTATGAATTACACTGTGTCGAAAGCCTCAAAAGGAAAAATAAGCTGCAAATTAAGAAACAGAAGGCTGAAATCAGTATAAATCGACTATTCATTCACCTCCATTCGTTGAGTATAGTCCAACATAGCTGATCTTTCATTAGACCCTAGTGGCTCCACAACCAAAATCACTGGTAAAATTATTGATAGAGCACCCTGATGGCTCTACAACCTATCCCAACAGCTCCATAATTCTTCAATACCCCAAAATCAAAAAAAAATTCGTCCCAAATGGACTTTCCTAGCCAAATTTATCGCTAACTGAAGTTTTTCCCAGTGTCACCTAGGAAAACTCCACTAAATGTGGAGAACTGAATTTAACTATAGATAAATGTGGCACATCCGCCTTAATTTGGGAAACGAGCACTAAAATGGTGGAGCATTTTCTGTTGGCAATAAATGTCATGGATCATGTGACCGCAAATCCCGCATGTAACGTTGGAGAAGATGGTTTATATTAATGTTATAATAAATATAACATAAAAATCCGCCGTTGCATGTGTACAGGTCACCGTTTGCTGTTAGTTCTTTCCGCCAGTTATGTGCTTGGACCACGGACCTGACGAGGGTCACGTGGATAGGGGGGGGAGCTAGCCCGAAGCCCCTCCATCGACTTCCGCTCCAAACCTTTGACCACATGCTTTAAACCCACGTTAACATACGTTGCATACCATGTTTAACCTTTGTTACGTGGGTTGTAACGGTTAATAATACATTGCCCACGTGACTTTAAATATATAACCCAAACTTTAGGCTTGTGGGTTTTAACATTTTTTCATATTTCAAATTTTGTTTAATATATAGTATGGTTTAATATTTAGTTTTTAATAAGGTTTAATTAAATTTTTTTTAATAATTAATTAAAACATATAATTAAAAATATAATATATGATTCAATAAAAAACCATATAAAATATTAAAACAATATAATTTAATTAATTTATTAAACCTTAATAAAAAATAAAATTACCCCAACACATAATATTAAAAAAAAATTCCTTTCAAAATTGAAGGTTATTAGGCGATTTCAAAATGCAATATCTCCTTCATACGGTAATGGATTTGAGTGCCGTTCACGACTACAAGATCGTTTTTCCGAGCTCTTTCTAGTCGATCTAGTTCGGACCAATTCTGAGCAACTTCATTTTTTAGCATTTTTCTACAAGAGACTTGATCTCCTAATCAGTTACGAACTTAATAATCAGACTGGTACATGGATAATAGGTATAGTACAAGAAGAATGGAAGAGATTCATGCTACTGATAAAATTAACCTACTATATAGTTTCTCTCTTGTTTATCGCATCTCCAATATAATGATACAAGAACAAAGGATGCGTACTTAGCTGACATAGCTAAGATTTAAGTCAAGTAACTCGCTGGTCACCCTCATTTATTTACATATTTACAGTAAACAGCTACTCTGCTTACATCTCAGAACATATGGCAACTAGTCTTGAAGTGTCAATGCTTCTTCGGCAGCTTACTATTATGTTTGCCTACTGGAAATTTAGTGCTTATACTTAGTAAGATGGGTGAAGATAAGAATTGTAGGGGGTCTACATTTATTGTTATTTTCCCTTATTATTGAACATGTCACATGTGTTTCCTAGGTCAGTGAAAGTTGGTTATTGTTATTGATCCACCAGGAGTTCAAGTCTCAAAAGATGTGGCTTGTTCTCACCTCATAGGTCATGCTTGTTAAGTTGGGCTCAGGTTTTCATGCCTGTTATGTCGGGCCGAAGTCTCCAAAGATGTGATTTGTTCTCACCATATGGGCCATGCCTGTTAAGAGGATCTGGGGTTGTCACATTCAAATCCCACTTCTTGATAGCTGGTAGATTGCTTGGAAATTAGTCTCAATGGTCAAGGGTTTACATGTAGATGTAATTTTTGATACATGGATGGGACATCAAGAGTCTAAAGGGGAAAAAATTAGTATAATTTTTAGATTTTTAGAAATTCAGGAGCTCATGGTCATGCCTGTTAAGTTGGACTTGGGATGTCACGTCTCTTGAGTCAGGCTGGGGTTTTCATGCCACCTAAGTCGGGGCCGAAGCCTCTAGAGGTGTGGGTCATGCATGTTAATTTGGGCTGGGTTTTCCACACTTAGTGTGACATAAAATCCCTCTTCTTGATAGGTTTTAGATCTCTAGGACATTAAGAGTCTCTAGGGTTAACATGTAGATGCGTTTCTTGTTAGAAGGTTGGGTCATCGACACTCTCAATAAGGGGCAACATGCTACATTTTCTGGTTTTTGGACATTCACAAGATCATTTTTTCTCCAATGCGTATTTTTTTGTTTGGTTTTGGATTCTTGACCGGTGAGATGGATGGATTTTATTTTGATGGTAACATTACCAATGATTATAGAAACATTTGGTCAAGTGTTGGAGTGTTGGGATCGAAAATCAAAGGATCTCGTGGCCACTAAAATTATCCGTGGATTACAAAAGTATCGAGAGGCTGTAATTATAGAAGTCGATTTATTTTGTAAAGCATGGACAACAACCTTATTAATATGTAGAATTCGATGTACTTCGTAATGAGGAAGCTCCATCAAACCCATTATTACATTGGATCAAACCCATTATTAATATGGCAGACTTATAAGATGGATAGAAAACCCCAAATCAATTAGCCTTCATAAGCATCATTATTCCTCTGTTTCACCTTAAATGTGTTGTTGTCTAATTGACAGATGGTCAAATCTCTCAAATCAAAATTTATGGCATTTGGCCAACACAGTTTCTTCTTTTGTAAATTCATAGGAGGATCATTTCTTGAGACAGATTCGAAGGTGAGTGCATTCAGTTTCGAATTCAGAGCAACAAAGGTAAAGCAGATGGTAAAGTCTAGTATTATTCATAATACCAGCATAGCCATGAACAACAGCAGCAGAAGCATTGAGTTAATTCATGTGGAAGAAGATCCAAACAAGAGGGTGTTTCACCCATATGGGACTGTCGCATACTTGTTTATCCAAATGGGGGCATACAGAGGAGGTCCTGCTAAGTTTGCTATAGTTGGACTTTCTTCCCACATGTAGCACATCAAGACACTTCCTTTCCATAATCGCTCCACCTTCTGGTGTTCCTTTGCGCCTCTTGGTGCAATTGCTAGTTGACCTTTGACTAACCACATGATCTTTATATTACCACTTCATTCTCATGATTCATCTTTATATTAGTGTTTTAAAATATTAAGTTAATCTAAATTTCTTGATACATAGTGATTTAGTCCCTTGATACATATTGACTTAGTCCAAACTTTCTTCCTGGTTCTGATTCTCAAAAGGGTGATTGGTATGTGAAACTGCTGCGAAATCTATGGCGGGAACAAAGAAAATAACAGATGGGGTTTCTAGATTGGGGTCCCTTGACTAGGCCAACAAAGCTTATTGCCTCTATGATGGCAGAGGACTTCAGTTCTCAGACCTTCTCTCAACTTCTCGCAGGACCGCAGATCGAAACCTTGCAGGGCCAAGAACAAAACCTAAAGCCCTCATCACCTGCGGGATTTAATGGCAATAATAGTAGTAGCAAGAGTGGTAAGGATAATGATCCTTTTAGTATTTCAGGCGGTTTTGTGGTTGGATTGGTGCCAACGAGAGGTTTTGGGTAGGCCATAAACCACCTACGAGGACTGGTGGCAGAAATTTTGCAGAGAGATTGGCTACCCGAGGGGGATTCAATGCACCCAGATTGAATACATCTCGGTTTAAGTGCTTGCCGTCTGTTTCTTCACCTGGTGGGGTGAGATCTCCTTATGTGACCATCCCCCTGGTCTCAGCCCTACTACTTGTCTCTCAGCCGTCCAAGTCGGGTGTAAGAAAGAATAACAATGAGGGGGGCAGACATAATTCAATTCCAGATACAAGAATGTTACTTGCGTTTCCACAGGGTTTCCATCAAAACCATTCTCCATTCCTTGCCGGAGTCATTCGTGGATTTTCTGTTGGATGACAGAGGCTTATTCCTCCCCAAAACCTCCTCCGACAATGGGGAAGATGTGTTGCCAACTAAAGTTCAAATCACATCTCCATCCCTTGCCGAAGCTATTCGTGGATTTTCTTAACGTTCAACTTCATTAATTTATTATTTTTCTATAACGTTTTTGTCCTTGGCCATTGCACATTTTTGCAATATATATATATATATATATATATATATATATATATATATATATATATATATATATATATATATATCGTTTCGTATCACCAATCAATTATTTCGTGATGATGAATTACACTTAGTAGTTCAATACACGCCAATGTAAGAGTTTTCTTAAAAAATAAATAACTATTTTAATAAAATAAAAATAAAATAATAATAATTATAATAATATTATTATTATTAATTTATGTTAATTAAAATAATTAATTAATTATTAAAGTCATTTTAAATTAATTTTTCTTATTCGTCATTGATCACTATTATCATGACTATTTTTATTAATTAATATTGATAATATTATTTAATTAAATATTAATTAATATTATTTAATTAATGATATTTTATATTAATTAAATTTTACCAATAATAAATTAATATTAAATAATAATATTAATTTTAATACATGTGATTTTCACTGAAAGTTTGTATACACATTTTATGGATCACAGAAGCCAAATTCCTAATATTAATTTATTATTATTATTATTATTTAAATTGAAATAAAATTTAATTAAAAATAAAAATAATAATTTTTATTAATAATATTAGTAATATTAATTAATAATAATAGTCCAGTAATTAACGAATAATAACAATAATTAACTTAAAATAAATTTAATCATTAATGAATAATATCAATAATTAATTTAAAATTATTTTAATAATTAATTAATCATTTTAATTAACACTAATTTATAATAAATTATTATTCATTATAATAATAAAAAATTGTATTAAAATTTTTATTATTTATTATTAAAATTTATTGGTGTTTTCTAACCAAGATTGTATATAGATATATCGATAAATGTAATCGTTATAATTTAACGTAAGTTAAAATTATATATTAATTAGCCATGAATACTAATAAAATTAATATTGCATATGGTTGATTTCGAGGTATTCAATTTCGTTTAACCTTTCATGTGCAACACAGTAAAAGAAAACTGACGACACATCTCAAGTAAAATAAAACCATTTGAAAATGTGGTCATAGCAGTTAACCAGTTTCTTTCTATATATAAATCAACAAAAAGGGTGAACAAAGTGAATCCAGTACTTATGACAACGCAACCAAGCGTTTGGTACATACAATAGTTTGTGTTAGCCCAAACATTGCTTTTGTTGACCAACTGCTATGATAAGGAAACATTGAATTTTCAACTGATACTTCTGCATTATTTTTATCTACCTTTATTAAAGAAGATTACATAACGGTGAGTAAAGCACATGAAGAAAATTAGATTTGGATCCTGCTACAATTCTCCATTATGGTTAACGGTAATGCCACCTTTATATGCTTTAAAGTCTAAGTACATATGAATGAGATCAAGGTTGTAAATCCCATCAACCTTAGGTGCTATTCTTTTGGATTCTCTCTATAATTTGCAATTAAGTATTTCTTTTGGATTCAGTATTAAAATTTCATGACATGGTAGATGAAAAATTGAATGCATTTATTTGGAAGAGTTTGCACCATTTTTTTTATGACAATGGTTTTAAAACATATTTACTCTCTTGTAAACAAGTGGATGTAAATATGTTAAGTTTCCATCTCTTGAGGTACTTAGTTTTATCATGAATTTTAAAGATATTATACTTTTAAAAATGTCAAGGGAGAGGATGTTTATTTGATTACATTTAGGAAAATTTCAAATAGATGCGGATTTTATCATTTCATGAAGTCAACCACTTCCATCTAGATTTGATTTCTCTCTCCATACTCTATTTCTTATAATTTTTTTGAAGAATTTAATATATTTTTCTATGCCTTGAAATATTGGTCTCATGGATTGGTTGTGAGTCGTCGCCCCCTCGGTTGTGGGTTTTAACAGTTGCATGTCATATTTTTTCCATGAAAAGGTCACATAGTTTAGGTGAATCCATATTTAGGCCTCTATTGCTTGATTTGGAAAAAAATAGAGATTTTACACTACGATTCATTGTGATTGTTTACAATTCAATGCTGAGACCTGAGAATGTAAAATTTATTGTTGCATAATGCAGATCCAAGATTCAGGATCATGATATGAATTTTGCATCACCAGGCATTGTTAAACACTAGGTTATAAGCGCTAGTTTTTAGAGAAAAATAAGATGGTGAAACTGATGGATCGAAACTCATAGAGGGGTTTAAAATTAAAAAGGAAACTATGATATAGGCTAGATATTAATGAAAATCTGAACATGATGGGTTAGACTTAGAATCACACCCAATATAGTGGTTGTTATGTAGTGGGATCGAAGAAGCATGTTTATTACGGTAATATGACCAAAGTAAAGAAGAGCCATAGAATGTAAATGTGGTAGGAGGGACTATGGGTTGATTTTCACACGTAAGACACCAGAATAGGCAAAGACCCAAGACAAACATAGCTTGGGGACCATGGCCTACTTCTAGACGAAGGTGGAACTACCCCTCTTCTACCAATACTAAAACTAGAGAGATAAAGGTATAAGCTAGGCTCATGATTGATTGATACCCTATTCTATAAATTCCCATTACGACATGTAACTTTTCATCAAGCCAGGTAAAGGAATAACCTCACACATGCTCTTAAGAAAGAGAGAAAAATAAGCTTGTATTAGTGTAATTATGTTCTCCATGATGGGCTCGTATTGTGCAAAAGGAACATAAATGAAGTAGAAATGAATGGGAGTAGGATTGGGGATTTGGATCAAAATAATTAGCAATTGAGTTCTAAAAATATCACACCAAAGAGCATATAAGAGTGAGACCAAAGCCAATGAGATAGGTACATATTCATGAAACTCTTTTTAGCCTTAAATTTGAGTTAAGATAGTAAAATAGATTCATCCTTCAAAATTGATCTCTGTTTGTTATTAGCCCCTATTTGTTCAACATCCATCAATTGAAGTAAATGAACTTATGGAAGACTTACTAGAGTAACACTGAATATTGTAGTGGTGGGGATTGGTAGATGTTGTAGATACTTCGAAGATCTACTTCTCTCTTAACCATCTCATCCTCCTCCCCTTTTCACCCTTCACAACTCATTTTGCGCCCTTCATTATTCATCCTCAGATTCAAAATCCATTTAAATCCTTCCATAAATTAATGATAATAAAAATCAAACCTTGATTTTCCAAACTAATGTATATTAAATTAAAGATTAGTATTGTATTAAAGATTAGTTCTTTTGAACATTAGTATATAATTAACAAAAGAACATTAGTATTGAAAGATTCCATCTCAAAAAATTAAAATTAAAAATTTTCATTTATACTTTTTATTTCTTTTAATTTGTGAATTTCAAATTGCTTTATTGAATATGAATTTTTAGATTATGATTATATATATATATATATATATATATATATATATATATATATATATATATATATATATATATATATATATATATATTGAACAAAACGGTTATGGGATGACTTAGTAGAACAAACTCGTTTATACAATTTTTTTTCAAAATTTTTACCAAGTAAAACATGTCTCAGGAGATTTGAACCGACCATAGCTGTTGAACATGCTATTTTTATTATGATAATTGATAAAGAAAAAAATATAAATTATAAAAAATAAAGTTAATAAATTGTATATATTAAGTTATCTAAAAAAATATAAAAGAAGTATTAATAAAAATAATAGTTTAATTGAAAATATATATTAGGAGATGGTTCAAAAAAAATATTTTGGGTATATTTATTTATATCCAATGAAATTAGAGGTTTCTTTAATATTCCATAAATACAATTTCTATCATATCTTAAAATTTTAAAACTTGAAATTAAATTAGAAAGTTGTATAAAGTTCATAATTTCAAAAAAATACAAATAACATATTCTAGTGGTCACAGCATCATTGTGGCCTTTCACATCAAATTATATACTTTTTTAATAAATTGTATATATTAAGTTATCTAAAAGATATAATGAAGTATTAATAAAAATAATAATTTAATTGAAAATATGTAGTGGGAGATGGTTCAACAAAATATTTTGGGGTATATTTATTTATATCCAATGAAATTGGAGGTTTCTTTAATATTTTATAAAAACAAATTCTTTCATATCTTAAACTTTCAAAACTTGAAATTAAATTAAAAAGCTGTATAAAGTTCATAATTTCAAAAAAAATACAAATAATATATTCTAGGGGTCACAACATCATTGTGGCCTTTCACGTCAAATTATATACAAAAGTATTTTTACTCAAAAATCTAAATTTTATTTACGAAAATACTTCTTAAAAATCAAACTCTATTTATATATCTTGGATTTCTAACTCTGATTTTTTTAACAAACTCATAAATATCAACATAATTCATAAGAGCTTAAAATATTATAACAAAAAAAATTATGATTTTTTAAAATTTAGTTTTAAGTGAGCCTATAATATGAAAAAACATCATTCACTTCTATTATATTTATAAAAATATTATAAACCCATTAAAATCCAAACTTTGTAAAAAGATAATAATAAAAACTAAAATTCGTATATTGTAATTCATATGAATAAAATAAACATGGAAAGGAATCCTCTCTAATAATACATCCATAAACTAAAGAAATTAAATAAAACCACTCAAAAAAACTAACGTATAATCAATATAAATCAAATCAAACAATACAAAATATTTCAGTTAAAATAGATTAATGAAAATTTGTAAGGCAGGTGGTAAATGATTGAACTTAGGGATAATCAAAATTAAAAAATAGATGATGAAATTGTTTTTCATCTTAGAGGGAACCTTTTCATCTTAAAGGGAATTTGTTTAAAGTTCATGAAACTTGATGCATGAAAGATTTGAATAATAAATCTTAAGATTTATAATTTACTCCTTACTATTGGAATTATTATTAAATAGTTTATTTTATATTTAATTAATAAAATTATTTTTATAATTTTTAATTAAAATTTAATAATTTATATATTTGATAATTTTAAATTAAAATTTAATATTTTAAAATCAAAATTATGTATTAAAACTTAATATTTTATATATTTGATAATTTTAAATTAAAACCTGATATTTTTAAATCGATAATTTTAAATTCAAATTTAATATTTTTTAAGTCAAAACTGTGTATTTTAATGCCGGCATAACAACCAATGCCAAATATATATCTAACCAACCAGAAATATTTTATATATTTCGTCTGTTTTAAATTAAAAATTATTGTTTTAAACCGCCAGATTAGTTGAACTAAGAGAAATTTAAGAAATAAAATATCAAAATCGAATTTATTTGAATGTCACTTTGTTTGATAGTGGGAAAGAGACGGAATAATGACATATATTTGTCATATATATTTAAAGCAAAAGTTAAATGATACATATACCTACCTGAATGCGATCGTTAAATATTTTATCCATATATTTAGCTATTGAAACTCTTGTTTTTTAGATAATGGGAGAGGGAGGGAATAATGACATATATTTGTCATATATATTTAATACAAAAGTTAAGTTAGACTCTACTGCTCTGAGCCTTAGACTCTACACATGAAACACCTTTAATTTATTTTATTCATCGCTGAATTTTCTTGCTTTGAAATTAAGAACGAACGTCGTGACACTCACGAAAATCACGGTTGTCGTTAGCGAGATCCCGCGTCTATTACTGAGTTCCCTCGAACTACAATTATTCCACTAATTTGAGGAGCAGCAGAGCATTGATTTATTTCTGCCACGTCTCGTTATTTTTGGTTACGTCTTGACGAGATGAGTTGCTGTGAAAGTCGATTGACACTTTATTAAATTTATAATAAAATTTAGTGTTGGAAGGAACTAGAATGATCTGATTGAATAATGATTTGAGCAATACAAATATATAATTGTGATCATCTTGTCTGAAAGAAATATCGCAGAAACTCGACGATATCATTGTTCTCGAACGACCACATCATGAGGCGTAGAGTACAAAGTCAATTGGTCAAGAAACGTTTAGGAAAATTTTATGGGAATGGATAGACTTTGGAATTATGCTATGGAAAGATTGGTGGTATAGTTGCATGTGACAGTTTAATAAATTAATTAACTTTACTGAAGGAAACCAACTCTAAGGTTCATAAAACTTTGCTTAATTTAATTCGTAAACGCACCATAATGCATAAACTTTGCTAATTACGCCCGAGGCGTTCTTTGAGGGGACGGTACTTCGAGGAGGATTAGTCTTAGCGTGGGAAATTTTTGAATTTGATCGGTAAATAAAATTAGAATTTAATAGGTAAGGATTTAAATTGATAGTTCTAAATTTTAATGAGGGAACAGTTTAATAAAAGGGATGTGTAAGTGTGTTTGTTTATCTCTTAAGTTGATATTTGTCTTTTTTAGAAAAAAAAAATATTATGTTTTAAATAGAAATTTAACATCGGTAAATGAATATGATATAACCATAAATAAAAAATAATAATGTTAATTATAATGATAAAATAAATATGTTTAAATCTTAATATTTAAATAAATTATTTAAAGATCTATATTAATTAATTTATATTGATATTAACTTGATATATATTTATGTAAATATATTGTTAAAATAAAATATTTTAATGTTGTATATAAAAATATTGAATGTGAGTTATTATTAAAATATTTTAATACAAATTAATATTGACATATACTTAAAAATATATTAATAATTAAAAAATTATGTTAATTTTCAATAAATAAATTGTTATGGTTCAAACATTTATTTAGTCCTATATATACTTTATATATAATATTCAAAAATGATGATGATGATGATGGTTAACGTCCACTAAGACCATTATTTCGTCTCTCGGACCTAAAGAAAAGAGTTATTTAATTTGATTTAAGATTTTATTCCTATGTTCAAAAATCTTGGAGAGGAGCCTCCCGAGCTCACTATAATTTTGACATCTTAAAGGCTAGGAAGGTCAGTAGCAAAGTTTATGAAATTGATCTCTAATGTGGTTGTACGCGGGGCACTCTAAGAGGAAGTGATTTTCATCCTCGATGTTCATATTCTCACAGAGATGGCAGATCCTTTCCATCCATGGTGTTTTAGGAACTGTCCAACGACTTGTTTCACTATGGAGCTCATGAGAGTTCGTTCTAATCTTGGCTATATTAATTTTCTTCTTTGAGCTAGTTAAAACAGAGAGATACTTTTGATCTTCTAAGGTGGGGTTGATGACCTCCTTATAATACCTTAATTTTATTTTAGCTGCTAGATCTTTCTCACACCACATTTTTTCTTTGAACTTAGAAGTAACAATTTTTTTAATGTTATTGATGTTTTGCAATGCAACATTCTCGTTGATCTCCCAATGGTTTAACCAGGCCCTGGTGTCTTTATACCAACCTTGTTGAAGCCTTAGGTGATTTTGGCTAGAATTTAAAGCTAGCTTAGGAAGTCTATGGTCTCCTATGCTATTGAGCTTGTGCTTGTACAACAAAAGCCTAGTCATAGCTAGGCTCTCGATAGGGGAAAGACCCACTTCTATAAGGAGAATAGGATAGGGTGTATTGCTTTTAATTTTAAGGTTATATGTTATAAAATGCTTCTGGATTTGCTCAATCTTTCTCCAGGATTCTCTAGAGATGCTGCAACCCCAAACCTCACATCCATATAAGATAACGGGAGTGACTAAAGTTTCAAAGAGGAACTTCTTTCTCTCCCACATTACGAGGTTTTTCGTTTTACAATTGTTTTCAAGACCAAAATAAGCTTTCGACCCCCCATTAATCCTTTTCCGAATGTTATAGTTCCAGTTGAGCTTGTGATGAATATCAATTCCTAGGTACTTGTAAGAAGACACTTCCTCCAAGTTACTATTGTCATACATAAAATTAGCGTAAGTGTCCTTCTTGGATTTGATAATCATAACTTTTGTTTTTTCAGTGTTAACAGTCATACCCATGGTAGAGCAGAAATCCTTAAGAAGTCTAAGTTGCTTATCAAGATCAGATGGGCACCTTGCGAGAAGAACAATATCATCAGCATAGAGAAGAAGGATGATGACTATCCCAGCTAAGATCGTGCCAACACATCTTGCTTCCTCTAAACAACCTTCTAGCTTGTCGATGTAAATGCCAAATAGGGTAGGGGAGAGGGGGCAACCTTGTTTAACTCCGATATTACACTTAATATCTTTCGACCACCCCTCATTGCTCTTTAACTTGGAAATTATATTCTCGTATAAACTTATAGTGGCCGCTCTTAGCTCGAAAGGAACATTTAGCTCTTCTAATATATTCCATAGGTTGTTTCTAGGAACCATATTGAAAGCATTTCTAAAGTCCACAAAGCAACATAAGAGATTGGATTTATCATTGCGGCATTCCTCCACAATGATCCTAAGCGTAACGAGGTGGTCCGTTGTTGAGTGCTGCCTTCTAAAACCCGCTTGGCCTTTAGCCCACTTACCTTCACTTTCAAGCCAAATGCTCAACTTCTTTTCCAAAATAATACCATATAACTTGGCTAAGAGAGGGCTGATCATAATTGTTCGATAATTAGAGGGGTTATTTGTATCCCCACTTTTAAAAATAGGGATAATGAGGCTCTGATTCCAAGGTTTAGGGAACCCTTTCTTGACTGCTTGGTTGAAAAGCTTGTGGATGTGGGGGATGAGGACAGGGACCTCCAATTTTTAAGATTTCATCTTGGTAACCTTCAATGTCTTTAGCCTTCCCATTTGCTAGGCGTTTAACCCCAAAATCAATGTCTTCTAATGAGAAAACTTCTTTCATTGTGAGCAGCATTTCAAAATCCCTAGCATTAGGAGATTCAAACAATGAAAAATTACACATTTTATTTTGCACTATAAATTTGAAGTTTGCACATTGAATAAATTTGACCCCTCTAAAATCAGTACTTAAGATGGATCTATATTGGTTTAGACACTTTGATGCAACACCTATTTCTGTCACCATTCTTTGGTAGATCCATTAGAAATGCAGCTACTCACACTTTATTGGTGGATGGACTAGAAATGAGATTCATTTATATTGGTTTAGACACTTTGATACAACACCTATTTCTGTCACCATTCTGTGGTACATCCATTAGAAATGCAGCTACTCACACTTTAATGGTGGATGGAATAGAAATGAGATTTTAATAAACTTTAAAAGGAATATACAAATATTAGAATATTAGCATTCTCTAATTAAACACATTATTATACCTTTCATTAAAATATTTTCTGCATTATACTATTAAACTAGCATGCTATTGTCCTTAGAATATTTTCTTTTTAAACATAACTACTTGCAAGCCTATCTCACAGTCATGAATATATATAAAACATAAAGTGAAAACACACTCGGAGGTAGTACGTAAATAGGATGGGCCACATGTGACAGATGTTATCCATATGTAAAGCCAATAACTTGCAGGAAAACCTGCGGTGAAGTTAGTACGTGAGCATGGGGGGTCCTTGAGTTTCCAGGGAGGTCGTATGCACTAGAGATTATGTTGTCCGATGATTTCAGGATTTCACAAAATCATTCATAGCCTACCTAGTGTGGTGGGTGATGGGTAAGGAGAGGCGAAGGATCATTCATAGCCTACCTAGTGTGGTGGGTGATGGGGGAGGAGGGGCAAGGTTGTTCAACTGGCGTCAGGAGCATTTTGGTTAAATTTTGTCAAGTGAATGTTTGATTTAAATATGCAATTACAGTTAAGTAAGTATTAAGTTAGACGAGTTATGTGATAGATGAATTTGGTAAGTGAGTTAGAGACTTAGTTAAGTGAGTGATGGTCAAGCTGAATTATGTGAGTGTGTGCATGTCAATTTAGGTTAAATACTAGGTTCATTGTATTCATTGAGATTCAGTGAGATTGAAGTTCGTTGATTAATAGAAGAGCCACAACTCGTGTGTTTCGTGTGTGAAATACTTGTGTTATTTTGTGTTTGAATCCTCTGCCTTTCCAACAAATTCATATTAGAGCTGAGGAAGGATCACAAGATCGGTGGGCGAGCAGAGCCAAAGGAAATGGCCAAGAGGAGAAAGCCGACAATTTTTTTTTTATAATTTTTGCAAAAACGTTTAGTGGATAAAGAAGCATGCAAATCCACACGTTTTTATTGCAACGAACACGCTCGTCTGCAACTTTTTAGTTCAAAAACTACACAGGTTTCGTAAAAATTACGATTTCTCACAAATCGCGTTTATTCCGTAGTTTTTTGCACTCACGGGGTGTGCAATCAGGTTTTGCGTGTTAAACCCGACAACCATATTCAAAATTCAATGAGGAGCACACATAGTATCAACCTTTTTTGCAACGAAGGTTTGATTTAAAAAAAAAAAAAAAATATTAATACAGTGGATTATTAAAAGGTATTAAGCTTATTAAACAAGCCTTAACCTAACAGTACATGGGAAATTGATTAGAGAGTTCTATAAAACCTTTTTTAAAAGGTAATTTTATAATAATTCCTTTTTTAAAAGGTTTTAAATACCATTTTTTAAGAGGGAGGATTCTTATAAGAATATTTTTTTATACAAACTTGTTTTTATAAAAGATTTATTATATAAAAAAAAATAAGGGTTTTTATTGAAAGGGGTTTTCTTTTAAAGGAGTTATGCAAAATTCATAAAAGAAAAATTTAGGGTTTTTGTCATAGAAGACTTTTTTTGAAGCAAGATGGCTATATCAAGTTTTCAGCCACAACTTCCTTCTTTCTCTGGGAAAGATTATGATGTGTGGGCTATTAAAATAGAGACCATGTTAAAAGCGCATGATTTTTGGGATCATGTCAAGTTTGGGTTTGCAAAACCTCAGAATGACGCAGAAGAATGAGCCCTCAATATTGCATACAGGGAACAATGGAAGAAAGACAAGAGGAAGAATGCACAAATGTTTCTTCTTATCCAACAGGGAGTGGACCAAGCAATGTTCCAGAAGATAATGATCACATCTTCAGCAAAGGAAGCATGGGAAACTTTGGTGACCAAGTATCAAGGTATGGCCAAAGTCAATATTGTTAAATTGCATAATACTAGGAGAGATTTTGAAAGCCTGCAGATGAAGGAGACAAAGGACATCGATTCTTCCATGAATCAGGTCATGTCTGTAGTAAATTAGTTAAAAATCTATGGTGAAGAAATTAAAGATCGAACAATGATTAAGAAGGTTCTTAGATCTTTGTCTACCAAGTTTGATGTTATGGTAGCAGCCATAAAAGAAGCAAAGGATTTGGAAAAATTGACAATTGATGAGTTGATGGGATCACTTTTATTGCATGAGGCAAGGATAGATAGAAATAAGGATTCCACTTTAGAAACTGCCTTCAAAATTCAAGTTTATATTTCAAGAGGTCGAGGTGGCAACTATGGAGGTTAGAGAGATGGCCGAGAAGAGCATGAACATCAAAGTGGAAGCAGCAACAGTAGAATCTTTCACAATAATCAAAGGTTTGAAAAATCAAATGTCAAATGTTATTATTGCAGTACATTTGGTCACTATGTTCGTTATTGTAGGAAGAAGATAGTTGATCAAGGAAATCAAAGAGCTAATGTTAGTACAGAGAATACTAACTCCATATTCCTAGCATGCAACACCATGCATGAACCGCCTGATAAGGTGTGACTATTAGATAGTGGTTGCAGTAACCACATGATAGGCAACAAGAATTTTGTTGCAAATTTAGATCAATCGATGAAGACAGAGGTAAAGTTGGGGACTGACAAGACTGTGGATGTAGATGTCAAAGGAGTGGTCAACATTATGACCAAGCAGGGGGAGCCAAAGACAATATCAGAGGTATATTATGTCCCTGGACTTAAACACAATTTGATAAGTGTTGGTCAATTGACGCAGAAAGGATACATAGTTATCTTTCAGGGGAAACAATGTATTATTTATGAAAAACTCCCAAGCAAGCAGCTAATAGAAAAGGTGCAGATGACGAGGAACAAACCATTTCCTCTAATTATGAACTACAATGATTAGGTTAGTTCTTTTACAGTTGCATGTTCTAATGATTACTGGTTATGGCACTTTCGGTTTGGACGCTTGCATTTTTCCAGTTTAAAATTGTTGCAACAGAAACAGATGGTCAGAGGATTACCTCCCGTCAAAGAACCTGCTAGCACTTGTGAGTGTTGCATCTTGGCAAAGAAACACTATGAAATTTTTCCAAAAGGAGTTTAATACAGAGCAAAGAAACCACTTGATTTGGTGCATACCGACTTGTGTGGGCCTATGAGGACACAATCGACTGATGGAAGTTGTTACTTCCTCATTTTTATTGACGACTATAGAAGAAAGACTTGGGTTTACTTCTTGAAGCAGAAGTCTGAAACCTTTGCAAATTTCAAAGAGTTCAAAGCCTTAGTAGAGAACCAAAGTGATCGACAAATCAAGGTATTGAGATCAGATCGTGGTGGAGAATATGATTCGAAAGCATTCCATGAGTACTGCAAACAACATGGAATCAGAAGACAGTTTACAACCAGATACACACCATAACAGAATGGTGTAGTAGAGAGAAAAAACAGAACAATCATGACCATGACAAGGAGCATGTTGAAAGCAAGAAACTTGTCTAATGAGTTTCCTGCAGAAGTGGTTGCATGTGTTGTTTATGTTATAAACAAATCTCCTACAAAGAGTGTGATGAAAAGAGTACCAGAATAAGCATGTTCAGGTATGTCACGCAATGTATCTCATTGCAGAGTTTTTGGATGTGTAGCCCATGCACATGTGCCTAAGAAAATAAGAGAAAAATTAGATGATGAAAGTGAAAAATGCATATTTACTGGTTATAGTTAGCAGTCAAAAGCTTACAAATTGTATAACCCTGTCACCAAGAACAAAATAATTAGCAGAGATGTTGTCTTCAAAGAACAAGAGTCATGGAATGGGACTTTAGACACACCAACCGATGCACAAGCACTATTTATGGAAGAGGACGATGTAGTAGAAAAGGACCAGCAAGAATCAAGAGAGCATACATCAAATAGAGTCACACCAAAAAGGACTCTAATATTTTGAGAGCAGCATGGATCTTCAAGCAGATCAACAGACCAAAATTATCCAAGCAGCCAATCAGGTAATGAATCAAGCAATGGTAAGAAAAAGATGAGAAGTTTAAGAGATATTTATGATGATTTGGATGTTAGTTCAAATTTTGCATTGTTGAAATTCCAACCTTCTTCATTTGAAGAAGAAATCAGAGATGAAAATTGGGTGCAATCCATGGATGAAGAGATGGATTCTATTGAAAATAATGATACATGGGATTTCATTAATTTACCAAACAATAAAAAACTCATTGGTGTGAAGTGGGTGTACAAGAAAAAGGTGAATGAGAAAGGTGAGATTACCCGATTTAAAGCAAGACTTGTAGCAAAAGGATTCTCGCAGGAACTGAGAATAGACTTTGGGGAAACATTTTCTCTGGTAGCCAGATTGGATATTGTAAAAGCAGTTCTAGCAACAACAACTCATAACAAGTGGAAAGTATATCAGATAGATTTCAAATCAACCTTCTTGAATGAAATTCTAGAAGAATAAATTTATGTGCAACATCCTCTAGGTTATGAAGTTGAAGGAAAAGAAGATAAAGTTTATAGGTTTAAGAAAGCGCTCTATGGACTCAAGAAAACACCTAGAGCATGGTATAGAAGAATCGATAGTTACATGATTAAGAATGGATTTTTCAAAAGCAACATTGAGCCTACCTTATACACAAAGGTAAATGAGCATGGATAGATTTTGATTGTTTTCCTAGATGTTGATGATTTGATTTTTACAGGTGATCTTGAGTTGGATGAATTTAAAGCAGCCATGATGAAATAATTTGAGATGACAGATCTTGGTCTCATGAAATATTTACTTGGCATTGAAGTTGAGCAATCTCAAAAAGGAATTTTTGTTTGTCAAAATAAATATGCAAGAGATTTGTTGAAAAGATTCAGGATGGAAAATTGCAAACCTGTACCTACACCAGTTGCAACAGGTACAAACTTAAGTAAGGATGATGAAGGAGAAGATGTCAATCCAACTCTATTCAAAACATTGGTTGGAAGTCTCATGTATCTCACAGCTACAAGACCAGATATTATGTAGGGAGTAAGTTTGATTTGGAGATTTATGGAGATTCCAAAAGACACACATTGGAGTGTTAGAAAAAGAATTATGAGATACATAACAGGAACTAAAGATTATGGCATAGTGTATGCAAGTACAGAAAAGAAAGATTTGATTGGATACACAGATAGTGATTTTTCAAGCATTTTAGATTATCGGAAGAGCACATCAGGTTATGTGTTCCATCTTGGTTTAGGTGTGATAGCATGGGTAAGTGAGTTAGAGAGTCAGTTAAGTGAGTGATGGTCAAGTTGAGTTATGTGAGTGTGTGCATGTCAATTTAGGTTAAATACCCTTCATCAAGTTCATTGTATTCATTGAGATTCAATGAAATTGAAGTTTGTTGATTAATAGAAGAGTCGCAGCTAGTGTATTTTATGTGTGAAATACTTGTGTTATTTTGTATTTGAATCCTCTATCTTTCCAACAGATTTTTCATAGCATTAAAAATTATTGTTGAAATTCATGCTAGTTGTGTAAAGACTACAAATTTCTAACAATGTCACGTCTGTAATGGACATAATTTTCAACTTGATGCATGCTTCCACCTCCCGACTGATACAAGTACTTTTTTTTTTTTTTTTTGGAGTCGGTCGTAGCATAAATTCATTATCCCTCGAGTAGAAAGCCGAGTCTCCATTGGAATCACATTATAATTAATATTAGTTCGATAGGTTTTAAGATTCACTTTAATCCATTCCTCCGAGGGAAACGGGGCGTGGAGGTGGCTGGTGGTTGATTCTCATCCATATTTGTTTGTTTTCCTAGCATGACAATAATGATTTAACATATTTTACTTTTCATATTCAATAACAATGATTTAACACATCGACATGTAGGTGACCCATGTTCAACCTCCATAGTTTTCTTTCTCTATCTGGTAGGATAGGAATAATTTTTTGATAGGCGTATCCATATGCAAGTAGATTTGTTGACTTTTTTTCTTTAAATATAATTGAACGGGCTAGATTAAATCTGGGTAGAATATGCTTCGTCTTAGTCTCGAAGAGGCTCTGCACGGCTCTGCTCTCAAGGAGCATGGAGCGACATGAGAAAAAATATTTAAAAAAAATTCCATGCGAAATGTCGTTGTTCCTGGTAACGTGGCGCTTGTGTCAAGTCCAAGAGCCAACGGTTAGATGATCGGACGTGGTGGGGAGATGATGTGAAACTTCATTTTTTAAATGGAGAATCGATCCTGCAGTGCGTGCATGCAAACCCTACTCTATTATTTTGCCATTTCTCCATAATAGACTAGGGTTACATTCAATCGTAATAGAGTAAGCACCGTGATTTCTCCAGTTGGGTGTTACATTCAATCGATTTGAAACGTGGAGATATTTGAAAATTCGCCAAGTGTTACAAGTTGAGGTGAATCGGTTCACAATCTCTGTTTAGAAGGGATGAAGCACGTACAGTTTCCATCGTAGCTCCTATTCATCGACGATGTAGACGAGAAGGGTTATTATAGCCCGATCATCAAATTCAAATAACGAATGCTATAATCACAAATAATTCAAAATCAAACTCTGACAATGATGGCCCTGCATGTGTTGTATTTGCAGAGATTAGTGCTCAAAGTGGTCATCTAGAACGAGAAAAGCAAGGCCAATGAGAGCTCAGAGCTCTTGCCAGTATAGAAGATAATTTTTGAGTAGTGATATGATATGTGATTGCAAGCATAGTTTCTATTGCATTGCTCGTTTGATGGCTAACAATCTAACTATAAAATTCGTGGATGATTCCACTGTAGGGTTGATGAATGGTAGTCAAGAAGATAGTTGGTTGAAAATATATGATCATAATATCACGAATCTATAAATTTGTGGGCCTCATCATGTACATGGACTAATATGTTGGGAGAAATGTGGCCAGAGATATTCATAAGCTATGTTTTAATGACTTGAATATGGTACTTGTGAAGAATAACACTATAGGGATTTCCAGTGATAATTTTTTTATGTTGTTCAATACCACCTGTAATTGTATTCTCTCAAATGAAATGCATTGTCCTAATTGTCTTGTCTGTAATTGTATTCTTGTTTTTCATTGCAGTGAAAATTCTAACTTCGAATTCAATCCTCCGAAATATTGAAAGCCAATTTTATTTTCAACAAAATCAAAGAAAAATCATTAAAAGGATGTGGTTCGAACCAAATGAAATTAGCTATGTAATAAAGGTCCTCCTCATGAAAAGGTAAAATATTTCATGATAGCAAGTCATGTCTGGTTTATCAGGGCAATCCATAATAAGCGTTACAGGGAGCGAAAAAAAATGTTTGCATAAATCTTGAAAAAAAAAATTGTATTAACATCAATTTCTTTGTTGTCATGTTTAATTTGAATAACCGCCTAAATAACACATTATATCTCTATAAAAAAGTTTGGCTCAATCTATGTTGAAATAAACACTGAATCCTTTAAACAAAGCCACCGTTAGGTCGTATTGAGTCACACTCATCTAAAAGAAAAATTACTCAACATATTCAATATCAACCAATGGAAAGACACTGATATAATTGATAAAATATATACATTATTATTGAATGATTATTATTTAAAAAGAAATAGTTGAGAACTGATGTTACAATTTACACCCATTTATAAATATCCTCTCAATAATTGAGAATCAACAATTAATGCTTAGACAGATTAACACATATAGTTAATTTGGTTGTCAACCACGGTGTCCGGAAGGTTTATTCCTCCTCTTGCAACAAAAATCAGTTGGGATTTCCCAAGGCCTAGTGTCATTTTTCTGCAAAATAAATGACTATACAGTGTGATAAGAAATAATTGATTTGGATTTTGGGTTAGCACACTAATTTTATAACATAAAGAATAAGCAATGCAAGAAAGGTAAGATCCATCCTTATGTGACTCGAGCACTCAAATTCATTTTATCGACTGAAAACTACAATACAAACCATGATGGAGAATACATAAAAATAATTATGGAGATTTTTTTATTTTATTTTGTAAAGAGAAAAGGCATCAATATACCTAACTAAAATACTACTTTAAAAAAATAATACTAACACATAATGGGACTGCGAAAAGATATCTACATTAATTTGTGATTTTTGAGAAGTGGAAAAGTGATTTTTTTTTAAAAGGAATTAAAGTATTAGATTCCACACTATTTAGGCTCTCTAATGCAAACGTGTGATTTGTCTTATGAGCAAGTTTGGATTTATAATTTTATAAATGGGTGGAAAGCGTCCTTATAAACGTTGGCAATTCTACAATTATATGGAAAGAACATGTGCCCAATTAGTGTCAAGACCTGTCCGCAAGAAAGGTGTGGTTGGTTTGATTGTATCAATTTGTCACAGTGATTTAAAAAAAAGTGCCTACGGTTTGCATTAGGTTTCTGCCCTAATTGTTAATTAATGAAACCATTATTAATATTTTATTATTTTTTATTATTAATTTAAATTTAGTTTAAATTTGAATTTATTAATTACTGAAAGTCATTTAATATTTTTACTCATATAGAATTTTTAATTATTTCATTTAAAATTATTTATATTAAAATTATTTTATTTTATTTTTATTTTTAATATTTTGAAGTATTTAACTTTACAAGACATAAAGTTTTACAATATCAAAATTATATGGAATTAATAATTAAGTTTTACAAGTTAATATTGAATGTGATTGATATAAGTCTAAGTCTATCCATGTACATCAATCTCATTTACTAATATGGTTGTGTTAGAACTAGATCTAGATCGTGTAAAGATTTTAAGTGATTAGCTTAAATGAATTTTATGAATATTTGTGTATTTTTCTCATTTTTTCATTAATTAAAAATAATAATTGAAATAAGACATTTACCTCATCCTCTTCGTTTGATTGGCTTTTTGGTGAAAGTTACATATTATTGTAAAAGTTTCACCGTTATTCTTTTATTCTTGTCACAATGTAAAAGTTCAAAGTTCTCTTCCTTTGTTCCTGTGAGAGTAGAAAAGTTAACATGATCTTCTTTTGTTTTTGTTTTAGGATATAGATTAATGGTTTTATGAGCTATGTTTGAGATTTATAATTGTTTATTTCCATTAAATTTATATTATTTTTATTTATCTTAGGGTTTATCATGGTATTTTCTCAAAATGGAAATCAATCATGGCTAATCATGGTCAACGATGGTCAACACTGGTCAAACATGGTTGATGATTATCAATTATGGTCAATCATGTTTAGCCATGGTACACAATGGTCTAACGCCATAATATGACCATTGGTCAATCATTGTCAGTCGCGGTCAACCATGGTGCAACATCGCATTATGAGAAAGATCGTCTCAATATGAAAATCAATCATGGTCAACCATCGTCCAACATTTCATTGAGACAAAGATTGTCTCGATATTGAAATCAATCATGGTCAAACATGCTCGAATGTCACATTGGGATAAATATTCTCTCAATATGAAAATAAACCATGGTCAACTATGTTTATTTTAGGGTTTATAATATTAATCCCTTGGGTTTAATATTACTCCGTTGTGTTTATTATTAATCCCTTGTGTTTATTATTCCCTTGGGTTTATAATATCAATCCCTTACGGTTCATATTCCTAGGGTATAATATCATTCATATGTTTTATAATACTAATCTCATGGTTTAATATAAATCCCTTGGGTTTATAATCATAGTCGACCATGGTTCAATGTCACATTGTGACAAAGGTTGTCTCAATATGAAAATAAACCATGGTCAACCATTGTTAACCATCAACAACCATGGTCAATCATGGTCAACCATGATCCATTGTCACATTGTGACAAATATTGTCTTAATATGAAAATCAGCCATGTTCCAACATCAAATTATGAAATTTTTTTTCTCAATATGAAAATCAACCATGGTCTAATTTTTCATTGTGACAAATATTATCTCGATATGAAAATAAGTCATGGTCATCCATGGTCCAACATCGCAATGTGAAAAATATTTTCTCGATATGAAAATCAGTCGTGATCAACCATGTTTATTTTAGGGCTTATAATATTTATCTTAGGGTTTATATACCTTATCTTTATAATATTAATCCATTTGACTTAATATTATTCCCTTGGGTTTATATTCCCTTGGGGTTTTAGAATTAATCCCTTGGGTTTATTATTGCCTTAGGTTTATAATATCAATCCCTTGGGTTTATTAATCTAAGGGTTCATATTCATAGGGTATAATATTATACATATGGTTTATAATATTAATCAAATGGTTTAATATAAATCCCTTGGATTTATAATCATGGTCAACCATGGTCCAACGTCACATTGTGACAAATATTGTCTCAATATGAAAATCAGCCATGGTAAACTATTGCCAACTATCGTCAAACATTGTCAACGTTTGTCCAATGTCACATTGTGACAAAGGTTTTCTCAATATCAAAATCAACCATTATCCAACATTGAATTGTGACAAATGTTTTCTCAATATCAAAATCAACCATTATCCAACATTGAATTGTGACAAAGGTTATCTCAATATAAAATTCAATCATGGTCAACCATAGTCCAACATCACATTGTGACAAAGATTGTATCAATATAAAAATCAACCATGGTTAACCATGGTCAACCATATTTATTTTATCGTTTATAATATTTATCATAGGGTTTATATATGTTTGTTTATAATATTTATCTTAGGGTTTATAATAGGATTTTCTCAATATGAAAACAAATCATGGTCAACCATGGTCAAACATGGTTGATCATGATGAATTATGGTCAATCGTGATTAACAATGGTCAACAATGGTCCAACGTCACATTCCCAGAAAGATTTTCTAAATATTAAAATCAAGGAGGATCAACCATGGTCCATCGTCGCAGTGTGACAAAGAATGTCTCAACATGAAAATCAACAATGGTCAACCATGATCAACCATGGTCACATTGTGACAAAGATTGCCTCTTGGTCCAAAATCACAATGTGACAAGCATGACCATCCATGGTCAACCATGGTCAATTATGTTCCAACCTCGCATTTTAAAAAATATTGTCTTAATACAAAAATCAACCATGGTCAACCATGGTCAAAATTTCAATTTATTCAATGTTACATATCCACATTACAAAATTAGGGTTTATTAGTCCCTTGGGTTTATATTGTCAATCCATTTGGTTTATAGTTCCTTGTGTTTATTATATTAATCCGTTAGGTTTATAATATAAATCCCTAGGGTTTATAACACTGTGACGTTGGACCATTCTTCAATCATCGTCAATCATGGTAAACCATGGTCCAATGTCACATTGTCCAAAAAATTGTCTCAACATGAATATCGACCATTGTCAACCATGGTCAACGATGGTACAAAAACGCATTGGGACAAAGACTATGTCTATATGAAAATAAATCATGGTCAACCATCGTCAACCATGGTCAAACACCTCTTTGTGACCAAGTTTGTCTCAATATGAAAATCAATGATGGTCAACCATGATCGATCATGTTTATTTTAGGTTTTATAGTATTTATATTAGGGTGTATATACCTTGGGTTTATAATATTAATCTCTTTGGTTTAAATTTTTTTTCTTGGGTTTATAATCCCTTGTGGTTTTGGTATTAATCCCTTAGGTTTATAATATCAATCGCTTGGGGTTATTGATATAAGGGTTCATATTCCTAGGGTATAATATTATTCCCAGGTTTTATAATATTAATCCTAGGTTTTAATATAAATCCATTAGGTTTATAATCATGGTCAACCATATTCCAATATCACGTTGTGACAAATATTGTCTCAATATGAAATCAATCATGGTCAACCATTGTCAACTATCATCAATCATGGTCAACCATGTTTATTTTAGGTTTTATAATATTTATATTGGGGTTCATATATCTTTGGTTTAATAGTATTCCCTTGATTTTATAATCCCTTGGGTTTATTATTCCCATGGGTTTGTAATATTAGTCCCCTCGGTTTATTTATATAGGGGTTCGTATTACTAGTGTATAATATTATTCATAGGTTTTATAATAATAATCCTTGGGTTTAATTTAAATCCATTGGATTTATAATCATGATCATCCCTGGTCCAATGTCATATTGTGACTAAGATTGTCTCAATATGAAAATCAACCATGGTCAAGTATTGTCAACTATCGTCAAACATGGAAATCACGGTCAATGATTATCCAATGTCACATTGTGAATATGATTGTCTCAATACGAAAATAAACTATGGTAAACCATGGTCCAACATTTATTGTGACAAATATTGTCTCATTATCAAATTCAATCATGGTCAACCATGGTCCAACATTGCTTTATGAAAATGATTGTATCAATATAAAAATCAACCATGGTTAACCATGGTCAACCATATTTATTTTATCATTTGTAATATTTATCTTAGGATTTATCATAGGATTTTCTCAATATGAAACCCAATCATGGTCAATCATGCTAAATGCTGGTCAAACATGGTTGACCATGGTGAATTATAGTGAATTATGGTTAACAATGATCAACAATGGTCTAATGTCACACTCTAACAAATATTGTCTGAATATGAAAATCAACTAGGATCAACCATGGTCCAACGTCGCATTGTGACAAAGAATGTCTCAATATGAAAATCAACAATGGTCAACCATGATGAACAATGGTCACATTATGACAAAGATTGTCTCTTGGTACAACATCAAATTGTGACAACCGCGACCATCCATGGTTAACCATGGTCAACCATGTTCCAACCTCGCATCGTGACAAAGATTGTCTTAATACAAAAATCAACCATGGTTAATCGTGGTCAAAATTGCAATTTATTCAATGTTGCATCTCCACATTCCAAAATTAGGGTTTGTTAGTCTCTTGGGTTTATACTATTAATCCCTTTGGTTTATTAATTCCTTGTGTTTATTATATTAATTCCTTAGGTTTATAATATGAATCCCTAGGGTTTGTAACATTGTGACGTCGGACCATTGGTCAATCATGGTTAATCATGGAAAACCATTGTCCAACATCGCATTGTGAGAATTATTGTCTCAATATGAATATCGACTATTGTCAACCATGGTCAATGATGGTCCAACATCGCATTGGGACAAGGACTATGTCGATATGAAAATCAGTCATGGTAAACCATCATTAACCATGGGCAAACGTTGCATTGTGAAAAAGATTGTATCAATATGATAATTAATAATGGATAACCATGTTTATTTTAGGTTTTATGATATTTATCTTAGGGTTTATATACCTTGGGCTTATAATATTAATCCCTTGGTTTTTATATTATTCGCTTGGGTTTATAATCCCTTGGGGTTTTAATATTAATCCCTTGGGTTTATAATATCAATCCCTTGGGTTTATTAATCTAAGGGTCCATATTTCTAGGGTATAATATTATTCATAGGGTTTATAAATTAATCCTAGGGTTTAATATAAATCCATTGAGTTTATAATCACGGTAAACCATGTTCCAACGTTACATTGTGACAAATATAACCATGTTCAACCATTGTCAACCATGTTTATTTTAGGTTTTATAATTTTATCTTAGTGTTTATATACCTCGGGTTTGATAATATTTGCTTGAGTTTATAATACCTTGGGTTTATTATTCCCTTGGGTATATAATATCAATACCCTTTGTTTTATTTATATTGGGGTTCATATTCCTAGGGTATAAATTCATAGGTCTTATAATATTAATCCTTGGTTTTAATTTAAATCCCTTGTATTTATAATTATGGTCATCCATGGTCTAACGTCACATTGTGACAAAGATTGTCTCAATATGAAAATCAACCATGGTCCAATGTTGCATTGAGACAAATATTTTCTCAAAATGAAAATCGATCATGGTCAACCATGGTCGAACATCACATTGTGACCAAGATCATATCAATATGAAAATCAAGCATGGTCAACCACGTTTATTTTACTAATTAGATATCTATTATAGGGTTAATATACCTTGGTTTATAATATTTATCTTGGGGCTTATCATAGAATTTTCTTAATACAAAAATCAATCATGTTCAACCATGGTCCAATGTCACATTGTGATAAAAATGGTCTCGATATGAAAATGAATAATTGCCAAACATGGTTAGCGATGATCCAACGTCTTATTGTGACAAATATTGTCTCAATATGAAAATAAATTATGGTTAACCGTGTTTATTTTAGGGTTTAGAATCTTTATCTTAGTGTTTATATACCTTGGGTTTATAATATTAACCCCTTAGATTTAATATTTTTCTCTTGGGTTTATAATCCCTTGGGGCTTCAATATTAATCCTTTGGGTTTATAATATCAATCCCTTGGGTTTATTAATATAAGACTTCATATTCGTTGTGCATAATATTATTCATAGGGTTTATAATATTAATCCTAGGGTTTAATATAAATACCTTGGGTTTATAATCATGGCCGACAATGGTCCAATGTCACATTGTGACGAAGGTTGTCTTAATATGAAAATCAACCATGGTCATCCATTATAAACCATCGTCAACCATGTCAATCATTTTCAACCATGCTCCAATGTCACATTGTGATAAATACTGTCTCAATATGAAAATCAACCATGGTCAACCATGGTCCAATGTCACATTGCGACAAAGTTTGCTTCAATATCTAAATAAACCATGGTCAACCATGTTTATTTTAGGGTTTATAATATTTAACCTAGGATTTATACACCTTTTTTTTATATTATTAATCCCTTAGGTTTAATATTCTTCCCTTGGGTTTATAATCACTTAGTTTTTTAGTACTAATCCCTTGGGTTTATAATATCAATATGTTATGTTTATTAATCCAAAGGTTCATATCCTAGGGTATAATATTATTCATAGGGTTTATAATATTATTACTTGGGTTTAATATAAATCCTTTGGGTTTATAATCATGGTCAACCATGGTCCAACATTGAATTTTGACAAAGATTGTCTTTATATGAAAATCAGTGATGGTCATCCATGGTCAACCATGGTCCAACATTGCATTGTGACAAAGATTGTCTCAATATGGGAATCAACCATGGTCAACCATGTTTATTTTAGGGTTTACTAGGATAACCACATTAATAAATGTGGTTGATATACGTCGATAGGTGTATGTCAGTCAAATGTACAACCACATTCAACAAATGTGGTTAGAAAACCGTGATAAGCTTTAATACTAATAATAATAAAATAACTGTTTTAATAAAATATTATTGTTATTGTTATTAATAATAATTAATTTATATTAATTATTGTTAATTAAAACCATTAATGAATTATTAAAATCATTTTAAATTAATTATTGATATTACTCATTAATTATTAAAATAATTTTAAAATAATTATTGTTATTACTCATTAATCACTATTATTATTAATTAATATTACTAATATTATTAATAAATATTATTAATTAAATATTAATAATATTTAGCTAATATTAATTTAATATTATTAACTAAATATTAATAATATTTAATTAAAAAATATTAGTAAGATTAATTAATATTAATTAGTAATATTTGTATTAAAATTAATACTAGCACAATCACATTATTAAATGTGGTTGATATACTTGGAAGGTCGTATATCAATCATATGCACAACCACATTAGCAAATGTGGTTGGAAAACGCCTATAGGCTTTAATAGTAATAATAATGATATTAATGATAGTAATAATGGATCCCATCTCTTTGCTCATAGTACTATGTCGCTCTTCCCCTTGGTTTCCTTTACTTAGTTTTTCTTTAATTTTATTTTTATTCATTTTTCTTATGTTTAGTTTTTCTTTGTTTTGTTTATTGCTTTATTAATTTGTTGATTTCATTTTCTTATTTATCTGTATTAATCATTTGTTTTTATGTTTTCATTTACTTAAAGTTTTATTTTAATTTATTTTTTATTAAGGAGTTGTCTACGGAGGCGGAGGAATTGCCCGGACAACCAAAAGTGGCAGGAATCCAGGAAAAATATTTTAAATAAATCTTGTAGTACTAGTGTTTGAATTATGTTTTTGATGGTGGAAATGGATTCACCACCTTCAAAAACCTTGAAGGCACCCAAAATCTTGAAATATGATAACTATAACCTGAATTTACGAAAATCCCTATCGAATTTTATTAAAAGCATGCCAAAATTTCCATGATTTTCACGGCAAAAAAACAGCCTATTGAGACTACCATGCTTTTTAATTTTAGAGTTTGTTTCTAAATATTAATGGAAATTTATTGTATTGAAATAATTTTTATTATTATCTAGTTAAAAAGTAAAAAGTTGTAGTTATTAGTCAATTATTAATATTTTATTATCTTTTAACATTTTCTTAGCGTTCAATTTCATTAATTTATTATTTTTCTATAACATTTTTTTCCCTAATAGTTAGACATCTATATATATTTACTTGTTTAGATCATCTCAATCATCATTTCTCGTGATGATGAACTACACTTAGTAATTCTATACAAGTTCTCTATAAAAATTCCAGTGTGATTTTCTGGAAAAGTTTTCTTTAAAAATAAATAACTATTTTAATAAAAATATTGTTATTATAATTAATAATAATAATTAATTTATGTGAACCACACTAGTTGGTTCGAAACGTGTCGACCTCGTTCTTTTGCATGTGATTATTACCGAAAGAATTTCTACTAATTTATATGGATCACAGAAACTTAGATTCCAAAAATTAATTAATATTAATTAAATATGACATTTAATATTAGTTAAATTTTAATAATAATAAATTAATATTAAATAATGATGATAGTGGTGGTGATTAACATCCAGTAAAATATTGTTATTATTATTAGTATTTAAAAATAAAATAAAATTTAATTAAAATTAAAAATAATAATATTAATAATATTAATTAATAACAATAGTTTTAGTAATTAATGAGTAATAACAATAATTAATTTAAAATAATTTTAATAATTAATATAAATTAATTATTATTATTAATTATAATAATGATAATTTTGTATTAATATAGTTATTTATTATTATTAAAATTTATTTGTGTTTTCCAATCATATTTATTAATGTGATTATATATAGCTATATCAACTACCTTGTATTAATTTAACATAATTAAAATTTATATTAATTAGCCATGAATACAAATAAAATTAATAGATATAACTGAAATCGAGGAGTTCAATATCGTTTAAGCTTTCATGTGCAACATAGTAAAAGAAAATTGACTACGCATGTCAAGTAAAATAAAACAATTTGAAAATGTGGTCATAGCAGTTAACCAGTTTCTTTCTATGTATAAATCAACAAAACCAGTGAAAAAAATGAATCCAGTACTTAAACCCAACCAAACGTTTGGTATATGCAATAGTTTGACCAACCGCTATGATAATGAAGCATTGAATTTTCAACTGATACTTCTGCATTATTTTTATCTACCTTTATTAAAGAAGATTACATTACGGTGAGTAAAGCACATGAAGAAAATTAGATTTGGATTCTGCTACAATTCTCCATTATGGTTAACGCTAGTGCCACCTTTATATGCTTTAAAGTCTAAGTACATATGAATGAGGTCAAGGTTGTAAATCCCAACAACCTTAGGTGCTATTCTTTTGGATACCGTGTATAATTTGCAACTAAGTGTTAAAAATTGAATGCTACTATTATTAGTATATTTGGAAATTTTCAAACTCGTCGAAATAAATAAATAACCTATAATAAATTTATTTTTCTTAATTTTTATTTCCTTTTAATGACATTTTTTTATGACAACGGTTCTAAAAATATGTTTATCCTCTCCCGAACAAGCGAACGCAAATAAGTTAATTGTCCATCTCTTTGAGTAGGTACTTTATCATGAATGTCAAAGATATTATATTTTTAAAAATGTCAAGGGATAGGATGTCTATTTGATTTAAATTAGGAGAATTTCAAATTCTTAAATTCCAAATAGATGCGGCATTTGTCATCCCCCGAATCCAACCATTTCTATCTAGATTTGATTTTCTTGCTCTAATTTATTTCTTAGAGTTATTTTGAAGAATTTAATGTATTTTCTATGCCTTGAAATATTGGTCTCTCGGATGGGTTGTGAGTCGTCGCACCTTTGACTGTGGGTTTTAACAGTTGCACGTCATATTTTTTCCCTCCCTAGGGCACATAGTTTCGGTAAATCCATACTTAGGCCTCTGCAAGTTGATTTGGAAAAAGCTATAGATTTTATGCTAGGACTCATTGTGATCGTTTGCAATTCAACATTGAGACTTGAGAATGTAAAATCTATTGATCGATAACGCAAATCCAAGATTTTGGATCATGATATGACTTTTGCGTCACTAGGCATTGTTAAACGCTAGGTTAAAAGCCCTAGTTTGTAGAGAAAAAGAATATGATGAAAGTGATGGATCGAAACTCATAGAGGGGTTTAAAATTAAAAAGGAAACTTTGATGTAGGCTACCCTAGATACTAATGAAAATCTGAACATGATGGGTTAGACTTAGAATCACACCCAATCTAGTGGTTGTTATGTTGTGGGATCGAAGAAGCATGTTGAATATGGTAATATTACCAAAGTAAATAAGAGCCTTAGAATGCAAGTGTGGTAGGAGGGACTATTGGTTGATTTTCACACATAAGACACAGGCATAGGCGAAGACCCAAGACAAACATAGCTTGGGGACCATGGCCTACTTCCAGACCAAGGTGGAACTGCCCCTCTTCTACCAATACAAAAACTAGAGAGGTAAAGGTATAAGCTAGGCTCATGATTGATTGATACCTTATTCTATAAATTCCCATTACGACATGTAACTTTGCATTAATCTAGGTAAAGGAATAACCTCACACATGCTCTTAAGAAAGAGACAAAAATAAGCTCGTATTAGGGAAACTCAGTTTTCCATGATGGGCTCGCATTGTGCAAAATGAGCATAAATGAAGTGGAAATGAATGGGAGTATGATAGGGGATTTGGATCAAAATAATTCGCAATCGAGTTCTAAAAATATCACACCAAAGAGCATATAAGGGTGTGACCAAAGCCAATGAGATAGTTACATATTAATGAAACTCTTTTTAGCCTTAAATTTGAGTTAAGATAGTAAAATAGATTTATCCTTCAAAATTAATGTCTATTTGGTATTTTCCCTATTTGTTCAACATCCATCAATTGAAGTAAATGAACTAATGGAAAGACTTACTAGAGTAACACTAAATATTGCAGTGGTGGGGATTGGTAAATGTTATAGATACTTGGAAGATCTACTGCTCTCTCAGCCAACTCATCCTCCTCCCTTTTTCACCCTTCAAAACTCATGTTGTGCCCTTCATTATTCATCCCAAGATTCAAAATCCCTTTAAAATCCTTCCATAAATTAATGATAATAAATATCAATAATAAAAGGAAATAGAGTAAAAATGAAGGTCCAACAAAAAAAGATAATCGAGAAAAAACCTAACATGGGTTGAGAATGGAAGATCAAGGGTTTTCAAACAGGTAGTCAAGACCTTTTTTTCTTTGATAAAAGCACTTTTTAATCTAGATCTTTTCTAGATCGGACTAGTCTTAATTAAAGTCTATTTTTATTGAGACATTTTTATAATTAGACAATATTGAAACTTCGCATTGGATCAAAGCTAAAAATGTGTTAGAATATGTGACAATATATAGTAGTTTGAAAAATCAAGGTTTGATAAAACCTAAAACATTAAATTTCCGCTAAATTCTAATTTAAAAAATAGTTGAAACTCTATATATTTTTGAGCTTCAATCAAAAGAACATTTGTATTGAGTTGAAACATTCCATTTAAAAAAATTAAAATTAAAATTTTTCATAGTTTTTTTATACATTTTTTTTCTTTTAGTTTGTGAATTTCAATTTGATTTATTGAAGCTGCATTTTTAGATCATGAGATTTTTATTATTATTTTTTTCAACAAAATAGTAATGGGACGACCTAGTAGAACAAACTCGTTTATACGACTTTTTTCACAATTTTTACCAAGTAAAGCATGTCTCCACATATTTGAACCAGCCATAGCCATAAATGCAACATGTGCATCTATCGCTTGAGCTCAACTCTGTTGAACATGGTATTTTTATTATGATAATTGATAAAGAGAATTTAAAAATAATAAAAAATAAAATGAATAAATTGTATATATTAAATTATCTAAGAGATATAAAAGAAGTATTAATAAAAATAATAATATAATTGAAAAGATGTATTAGGAGATGGTTCAACAAAATATTTTTGGAGATCTTTGTTTATATCTAATGAAATTAGGAGTTTCTTTAATATTCCATAAATACATGTACTATATTATTACACATTTTATCATATTTTAGACTTACAAAACTTGAAATTAAATTAGAAAGTTGTTAAAATTCATAATTTCAAAAAAATTACAAATAATATATTCTAGAGGTCACAACTTCCTTGTGGTCTTTCATCTCAAATTACATAAAAAAAGGTATTTTTACTCAAAAAAAAAAAAAAACTAAATTTTATTTATGAAAATGCTCTCTAAGAATCAAACTCTTAAATGGTTGAACTTAGAAATGGTTAAAATTAAAAAATGATGAAATTGTTTTTCATTTTAGTGGAAAATTTTTCAGCTTAAACGATTATTGTCACAAAGTTTATGCAACTAGATGCATAAAGATTTGAATATTAAATTTCAATATTTACATTTTATTCCATAACATTGCAATGGCTAATAAATAATTAATCTTATATCTAACTAATAAATATGGATTATTTTAATAATTTTTAATATTTTATATATTTAATAATTTTAAATTAAAATTTAATATTTTTAAATCAAAACTGTGTATTTTAATGCCGGCATAACAACGAATGCCAAATCTATATCTAGCCAGCCAGAAATATTTTATATATTTAGTATGTTTTAAGTTAAAAAATAATGTGTTTTAAACAGCCAAAAGTTGAACTAAGAGAATTTTAAGAAATAAAATATCAAAATCTAAAATAACGAAAGGTCAATTAATTTAATTGAAAGTCAATTTGTTTGATAGTGGAAAAGGGAGGGAATAATGACATATATTTGTCATATATATTTAATGCGAAAGTTAAATGATCCATAAACCTACCTGAATGCGACTGTTAAATATGTTATCTATATATTTATTTAGCTATTGAAAGTCTAGTTTTTTTTAATAGTGGGAGAGAGAAGGAATAGTGACAGATATTTGGCATATATATTTGATTGAATATGAACTGTAATATTACAGCGTTTTTTTCTTACTGAAACAAAAAAAAATATATAAAAGCTAAATGATTCATATATCTACCAAAATTTAATAGTTAAATATGTCATCCATATATTTACCTCCTATTTCTGTTTAGACATATGCTTAATATTATTATTTTGGTAAAATTGATTGTAAAAAATATCTCGAAAATTTATGATTTTGTTTCTTAGTTAGATGAGGCTTTCAGTAATATTTAAATCACTAAATTAAAATTTAAAAATAAAAGATTATTTTGTTTATTATTATTTGGACGAGGCTTTCAGTAATATTCAAATCATTAAAGTAAAATAAAAAAATAATAAATTGAATACCAATCAATATTGCAAAATCAACACACAATTTTGATTTTTTTCATACTTGATATGATGTCGTTGTTATTCACATGCACGAAGTTTCGTGGATGCCCTCCCGCGGATTGAAAATGGAAAAATTCCACCGCCCGCTCGCACCACTCCCTTCAAAAAGTGTGGAATGATTTTGACGTGAAGCCTCTCAGAATAAAAAAATCTTTTGATGGCGTCCTGCATCTACTGTTGTGAGTCTTGAAATTTTGCCATAGACTTTGACTCATGAAACGCTTTTAATTTTTTATTTTCATCGCTGAATTTTCTTCTTTTGAAAGAAAGAACGTGACACTCACGAAAATCACTGTTGTCTTTAGCGATCATGTCTCTTTTTCGACATAGATAGGTGAAACAAAAGTTCCCGCATGTATTTAATAGAATTACAATTACTCCATTAATTTGGAAAACATGATTTTGGGAAACATAGTTTCAAAATTTTATACCAGAATTTTTCATAATTTTATTGGAATTTTTGGATTATTCTGTGGGTTTTTAGACTATCACCTTTGTTAATTACGGTGGAGACGTTTTTTTTAGGGGACCGTATTTTGAGTAGTATTAGCATTACTATGTATTGAGGATTTTAAGATAATAGTTAAGATAATTTTTGAGTCAATTGTCTTAACTTGAGACAAAAAAAAAACTTCCGTATTGTCTTTAAGTGGGCATGTCAATTTTTTGGCCTTAAAAATTTGTCTCTATAAAGACGATATAGAACACATATTATTATTGTCTCTATAAAGACATACATGAATGATTGTCTCTTAGGAGACAATTTCATTCATCTCTCTAGAGACAATTTCATTTTTGTCTCTCTAGAGACAATAATTGATATTAAAAACATATTGTCTATATAGAGACTATATGTTTTTAATATCAACTATTGTCTCTCTAGAGACAATATGAAAAAATATCTAAAAAAAATAAACAAAATCATTTTAAATGTTTTTTAAAAGTGGTTTCAAAATTCAAAGATCCCAAATAGTGATTTTAATTACCTTAAATCTTTGTTCTTTACAGAAAAGTAAAAATAAAAGAACAAATTCCATTTTTTTAAAGCTAATAGCAAAGTTATTTTAAATATCAATGAAACAATTTCCAAAACTTATCAATTTTGGAAAGAAACCTTGAAAATAATAAGGCAACAGACTTAAATTTGTTGAAAATTCATTCATGTCATTGAATTTGAACATGCAAGATCCTCAATTGGAACCTCATTTCACGACATATTATGAGGCAAATGAAAAATGTTCAAGATTTTTCCATCCTAGAATAGTGTTTACTCTCTAACATATAAATCCAAAAGCTTGAATCACATTAAATGGTGGAAAATTAAATTCATATCAAGTGGTTATCTCCACAATTTCAATACCTTTCATATAATTGGAATTGGCTTCTTTTATAACAACAAATTGTAAGAATGTATATAAAGTTGAATCTACAATTGATTGACATTGTTGTCTTGATGAAGGTTTTACAAGGGATTGTGATACAAAATAAGAAAAGGAAAATTCAAACACGTCCTCGCAACATGATATGAATTCTCAATCTATTGGTGACCTACAAAGTTATCTTCTCCATTACTAGCTTTCATAATTTGACAGTCGTTGATGTAAGTAGAATTTATCTAGCATTCTCCAGTATGTGTAAACTTGTTCATCATCATAAAATGCACCTAGTTGTTGTTGTTGATCATGAAGCCTTGTACATGTGGAGTTTGGTAGAAGCATCTCCATGTTTTCAGATTCCGATAAACTTTCCATGGACTATTCATGTATATTCCTGGAAAAACTACAGGAATAAGCAATGCAGGGAAGTTTTAGGCTCTGTAGTTGAGGAAGTTGCAGGAATGGGTTACGCTCGAGTTGGTTCCATCTCCTATTTGCACCCTAAAAATTCCTGCAATTGGTATCAGAATCGGTGGTGATATAGATGATGAGGAAGCTTGATATAAAATTAATCTAATTCAGGTAATGAACTATTCTGATCGACTTCATAGCAAGATGAAGTTGCCGAGAAGTCCCTATCACTAGATTTGTTCTGGGCAATTAATGATTCCTTGAATGCACATCAAACCACTCATCCTTCTTCCTATTAAGAATAAAATAATAAATTATTGTCAGGAAAGTTTTATACCATTTCTCAACGATTTTCGAAAGAGATACTTACTGAAATAAAATAAATGTAAGTAGTGCATACTTGAAATAAAGATGTACGCACTCTTAATGGTAGAATAAAAATGTGCTCTGAAATGTTTCTAAACATTCAACATGTTGGAATTTCCCATGGCAAGCTTTGATACCATGTTGGAAATATTATAAGAAGCAATAACACAGAGGGATGTGTTTCCCCCACAACACAGAGACTTTTTCAAAATAAAATGTGGAAAATAAACACAGTCATACACACAGGCAGTGTTATACACAGGAGAGGAATGAAATTCGTTTTTCTATTCAACTTTCTCTCTCTCTCTGAAAACAATTGAAATTACATTTCTTATAAAAATAGCCGAAGCCTGAAAAACTAATTCTAATCATTGCGATTCAATTGCTGAACAAATGTTCAATAACCAATCATCCTTGGGATGTCAAAAGACCCATTTCTGCATTTAATCGACACGCGGACCGCATTATGCTTACACACAAAAAACACGTGAAGACGCGTTCAAATATTCAAAAGGTCGGACATCATACTTTATGTATTTTGGCTTTGAGTCCTCGTCGCAGATCACAAATTGACGAGCTTAGTTCTTAACTGGCACGAACACGGGTAAACATAAATCCTTGTGAGTGTGAAGTGTGATGGCGCGATCGCGTCGCAAATCAAACAACATATGCTGCGACACTTTATGGGAAAACATAAACCGTTGTAAATGGGATGTGCGATAGCACAATCACGTCGCATGTCAAATAATTTAACTTGCCACTATGGAGAGGTAAGTGGTAAACAAAGCAAAATGCGCTCTGCGGGTGACTTAAACAAAGGTAAGTGCAGTAAGCAAAATACAAAGGATTGCAGTGGTTTCCAAATTTGGTAAAGGTTTGGTGGGTCCTGTTGATATCGCATCGGTGGTAAAACAACATATGGTGAATGGTTTAAATGTTAAAACAAAAGACTTACAATTTGCGCGTTGCGGGAAAAAGGTAAGTCAATGTGGTAGATGGAATTAAACGCATAGTTTAAGGCTCGAGTACTTTGTTTTGATATTTGCATGGATTGCGTGAAGACTCCTCCAGCTTCTTGGATCCGCTGCTTGTCCTTCTCTGCACAAAATTGATGGAATTGTGGGCTGCTGCCACTTCTCTTACATGGCGGTGGTTGGGATTAAAATTCCAACACTCCCCCTTAATCACAACTGCCACTATAGGTCATTCCAAACATTTTCTGAGATACTCAAAATTCTTTTGTGCTAATGGCTTTGTGAGGATATCAGCAAACTATTCCTCTATCCTGCAATGCTGCAAAACAATCTCACCATTATTAACCAATTCTCTTATAAAATGAAATTTTTCATCAATATGCTTTGTTCTCTTATGGAAAACAGAATTCTTTGATGATGCTATAACTGAGCTATTATCACAAGAAATTGTGGTTCCCTTGTCTTGCTCATGACATAAATATCTCAGCATCCTTCTCATCAATACGGCTTGGCATGCTGCTGCTGTTGCTGCCACATATTCTACTTATGTTGTTGATAAAGAAACTATTGGTTGCTTCTTGGAAGCCCATGAAATGGCTCCCGATCCCAAATGAAACACATAAGTAGATGTGCTCTTCCTATCATCTACACTTCCAGCCCAATCACTGTCAGTGTAACCAATCAACTTAAAATTGTCAGTTGAGGAGTATAAAACACCATACTCCTTCGTTCCATTCACATACCTTAAAATTCTCTTGGCTGATTGCCAATGTGTCTCATTTGGTGTCTCCATGAATTTGGAAATTAAACTTACATCACAGATAATATCAAGCCTAGTTGCAGTCAAATACATGAGGCTGCCAACTATGCTCTTGTACAATGTCGGATCGACATTCTTGCTGCAATATTCTTTGCTTAACTTTAACCCCATGACAGTTGGAGTTACTGCTACTTTTTTGTGCATCATTTTCTTTGATGTAGAGTGTGGGTTCAGCATCACATTTTTTGAACCCATTTTCTATCAGGTAGGCATCAATTCTGCTGTACCATGCTCTTAGTGCTTGCTTAAGCCCATAAAGAGATTTATTCAACTTGCACACTTTGTGCTCTTGGCCTTCAATATCATAGCCTGGATGTTGTTCAACATATACCTCCTCTTTCAACACTCCATTCAGGAATGCTAATTTCACATCCATTTGGTAGAATTTCCACTTTTTTGGTGTTGTAATGGACAACACTGTCCACATTGTCTCCATCCTTGCAACAGGTGCAAAGGTTTCTTCATAATATTTTCCTTGTTGCTTCTTATAGTCTTTCACAACAAGTCTGTCTTTGTGCCTTTCTATCTTGCCTTCAAGATATCTCTTGGTCTTATAGACCCATTTTACTCCAATGACTTCTTTACCTTGTGGGAGGTCCACTAAATCCCATGTGTCATTCTTTTCTATTGCACCAATATCTTCATTCATTGCTTCAATCCATTTTCCTTCTTTTACTGCATCTTAAAAATGAATTGGGTCATCAACATGACAAAAGAAATCAAATAAAGATTTCAGACCATTATCATTATCAGATTCTTGCTCATAAATTTCACTTAAATTTCTAAATATTGGTCTTCGTGGTGTGCTTGGAGAATCACTTCCTTGATTTCTCAAGATTGTTCTGTTTCCTACTTGTGGTGTGGTTTTTTGAGCTTGTATAGGTGGAGGAGGAGCCACTGTAGAGGAATTATTTTCCGTTGTGCATTCCTCTTGCTCTTCGTGAGACACACATGTCTTTACGTTTACTATTTTCTCTAATCTTCCATCCCAAGCTTCTTTTTCAATAAACTGCACATCTCTTCTGATTATAACTTTCTTGGTGGATGGATTATAGTGTTTGTATTCTTTGGAATCATCACTGTATCCAAAAAAGATACACTTCTCCTCCTTGATGTCCAAATTTTTTCTTAAGTGATTCGGGATATGTGCACAACCCACACATCAAAATACTTTCATGTGAGTGACAAACTGCTTTGTTCCACTCCATGCTTCTTTCAGAACTCTGTTCATAACAAATTTGGATGGGCATATATTCAAAATATACGTTGCACAATTGACAGCTTCAGCCCAATACTCATTTGGAAAATGTTTTTCCTTCAACATACTTCTGACCATGTCCATGATGGTCCTATTCTTCCTTTCCGCAACACCATTTTGTTGTGGTGTGTACCTTGTGGTAAACTACTTGTGTATGCCATTTTCCCTACAGAAACGTAGGAAATATTTGGAGATATATTATCCACCTCTGTCAGTTCTCAGCACTTTGATGTAGTGCCCACTCTGCTTCTCAACAAGAGCTTTGAAGTGGTAGAAATGTTCAAACACTTCACTATTCTGTTTCAAGAAATACACCCACGTCTTTCTAGTGTAATCATCTATGAATGTAAAAACATATTGGCTACCAGCTAAAGATGGTGTTTACATTGGTCCACAAAAATATGAGTGGAAAATATCTAAGGGTGCCTTTGCCCTTATACTCTTCCCTGCTGGGAATGCTTCTCTATGTTGTTTTCCGAAGATGTAGCCTTCACATAGGTTGTCAGGTTTCTCAATGAGTGGTAATCCTTTTACCATCCCTTTTCTATGCAAGAGGTTCAAACCTCCAAAATTGAAATGTCCAAATCTCAAATTCCATAACCAGTTATTGTCTTTCACTTCTTCTTGAAAGACCTCTTGTGTGACTACTTCTACCACGCCTCTTTCCTTTAAGTCCATTATGAGCTTGAGAGGAAACATCCTATTCTTTGTCATATGCACTTCTGCAATGACCCTCTTACTTTGAGGTATGTCCATGATAGTGCACACATTATTCTTAAAAAATACATTGTAGCCCTTGTTCACGAGCTGGCCAATGCTCAGAAGGTTACATTTTAGGCTAGGTACATAATATACATTTGGAAAAATTTCTTTTATCCCTTCCTTGTGAGTATTGATACTCTTCCTTTTCCCATGATAGAGACTTTGCTTTCAGTCCCCGTTGTCACTTTAGACTTCACATTATCATCCAGATTGGAAAACATTTCTATGTTTCTAGTCATGTGGTTGCTACAACATGAGTCTAATAACCAAACATCTTCTTGTTTTTCTTGTGCTACATTACATGTTAAAAGGACATTACTCTGGTTCTTATCTTCTTTTGCAAAATTAACATTTTTCCTTTTATTCATGTCATTTTGTTTCTTTCTACATTCATTGGCATAATGCCCATAATTTTTACAGTAATGACATTGGACTTGGGATTTATCATACCTTTGTCCTTGTGCTTGACTCTGGCTTGAACCTTTGCTTTGATACTGGTTGCTGCCCCTTCCACTTGTTCTTGAAGGGCTATTTCTTCCACTTGTATATGGGCTTCTTCATTTTCCTCGGTAGTTCGATCTTCCTTGACCTCTACCTCGACCAAAAGACATTTGTGCCTTGAAAGCATGCTCCAATGAGGAGTTCACTATTTTGTTCAGTCTATGTTCATTAGACATTAGGGATGAATGAAGCTCATCCACTAAAAATATTGAGAGATCCTTTGTCTCTTCTATTTACACCCTTATGGAATCAAATCTTGAGGGTAGACTTCTCAAGATTTTCTCCACTATTCTTCTTTCTGCAAGTGTCTCTCCATGAGACCTTATCTAGGTAACCAACCCAATAACATGTGTGAATAATGAGTCTATGTTATCGGACTCTTTCATACAGAGAGTTTCAAAATCTCTTCTCACCATTCGTAATTTTTTTGTCTTCACCTTCTCCATGCCTTAATAGGTTATTTTGAGAATATCCTATGCCTCCTTAGACTTTGTTGATACTACAATCCTTGGGAAGATACTCTTGTGCACTACTTGAAAGAGATAGAAGAGGGATTTGGAGTCCTTCTTCTTATTATCTCTCAACAAGTCTCTTTCTGCTGCTATCAAAGCAGTCAGCGCTGTTGTGTTTGTTGGTTCTTGGAAACCTTGTTCCACCAGCTCCCATATATCTTGTGAAGAAAATAGGGCCCTCATTGTAATGGCCTAATAATCATAATTCTTCCCATTAAACTGTGGTAGTTGGGGATTTGTTAGGCTTATGCATGCTGCTACCATTCTGACTATGTTAACAGACAATATTCTTGACTGTGTCAAACAGAAGCTTTCTCACTGCCGGAGAAACCTGCTTCTCAAACCAATCATATAGCTTCTAGAATAAAATAGAGCTTGTTCTTTTACTGAGAGCCTAGACCCGCTCTAATACCATGTTGTAATTTCCCATGGAAAGCTTTGATAACATGTTGGAAATATTGCAAGAAGCAATAACACATAGGGATGTGTTGCCCCCACAACACAGAGACTTTTTCAAAATAAAATGTGGAAAATAAACACAGTCATACACAGGAAAAATTATACACAGGAAAGGAATGAAATTATTTTTTCTATTCTACTCTCTCTCTCTCTCTCTCCCTGAAAACAAGTGAAATTAAATTTCTTATAAAAATGGCTGAAGCCTGAAAACCTAATTCTAATCAATGCGATTCAATTTCCGAACGGACGTTCAAAAACCAATCATCCTTGGTCTATCAAAAGACCCATTTCTGCATGTAATCAACATGCAGGTTGTATTATGCTTATACACAAAAAACACGCAAAGACGCGATCAAATCTTCAAAAGGGAAGACTTCATACTTTATGTATTTCGACCCTGAGTCCTCATCGCATCTAGTTCCTCATCGCAGATCACAGATCGGCAAGTTTAGTTATTAACTAGCACGAACATGGGTAAACATAAATCCTTGCAGGCGCGAAGTGCGATGACGCGATTGCGTCGCAAAACAAACAACATACGCTGCGACACTTTATGGGAAAACATAAATGGTTGCGAATGTGATGTGCGATAGCACAATCACATCGCATGTCAAATAACTTAACTTGCGCCTGCAAAAAGGTAATCGGTAAGCAAAGAGAAATGCGCTCTACGGGCGGCTTAAATAAAGGTAAGTGCGATAAGCAAAATACAAAGGATTGCGGTGGTTTGTAAATGTGGTAAAGGTTTGGTGGGTTTCGTCGATATTGCATCAGCGGCAAAACAACATATGGTGAATGGTTTAAATGGTAAAAAAAAAGGCTTGTGATTTGCAAACTGTGGGCAAAAGGTAAGTCAATGCGGTAGATGGAATTAAACACAGAGTTTAAGGCTCGGGTACTCTGTTTTGATCTTTGCGTGGATAGTGTGAAGACGCCTCCAACTTCTTGGATTTGCTGGTTGTCCTTCTCTGCACAAAATTTATGGAATTGTGGGCTACTGCCACTTCTTATTCATGGCAATAGTTGAGAGTAAAATTCCAACACAATAAAATATCTTCTCCCAGTAAGGCTCAACCAACATGCCATCCAATACCAAAGCAAATATATTGTCTAGATATACAATGTTTTGCTTAAAAACACACACCTAATGCGTACCTACTTGTACCAATATCACACTACTCTCACTTTGTTAATCAGGAAAAAGAAAATGAAGAGAAACAATGTCAAGATCTCAATATTATTCAGATCGCACAAGTTCTAACAAAATACAAATATGGATGAGGAAAAAAAGAGGCAACAAACATGTCACAATTTCCATATACCTATTATCCACATAAGATATGATTGCTTGCAAGGTTGCTAAGAATCCTGCTAGCGTATTCCCATCTCCATATCTTTGAGAAATCCAAAAACATGTTATGTTTTGATTCAAACAATATTAACAGACCACAATCAAGACTAAAGAGTCCAACAATAAACCTGGAATAGTTTGGCTTTTTATAAAAAATTCTTCTTCCTCTTTCTCCATTTTATCAACATATCATCCTGCATTTTCCCTCGAAGACTTAGTTGCATATGGATTTGACCATGAAGACTATGTGTACATCTGAAGGGAGCCTCTATATTCATACTTGAAATATTGACACCAACCACTCTGTCATTCCATGAATTACACTCAAATAATGTCCACATACATAAACTGATGCGAGTATTATAATTATGTACTTTATTGTAGAGATCATATATGAATACTTGCTTGAAGTAAAGTAGAGCATGTTGATCAGTAGCGTTGTTAATCAAGGATTGGGTAATTGAACATGACAGTGAGAATTCCATGAGTATGAGTTGTATCATTAATTCATGCAATTTTTGAGTGACAAATGTTTCCCTTGAATTGAGTGCCCTTCACTGAGAATTCCATGAGTATGAGTTGTATCATTAGTGCATGCATTTTTTGAGTGAAAAATGTTGCCTTTGAATTGAGTGCTCTGGTTTTCATGAAGGGAATCTTTGAATATATAATCGTTGGTAGGAATCTCATGATTATATACATAAAAAAAATCCTCCAAACAAATATATAGATACAAAATTTCATGATTATTATTATGAAAATCATACAGAATTAGTAGTATAAATAAAATGTTATCAAACATATTTTAGAGAAGGAAAGGGATGGTATAAAAATAAACAACCACAAGTGTCATTAGAACAAAGTGAAAAAAGGAGATTGAGTGAAATAATTTTACCCTCAAGATAGAACATTGGTAGAGTGATAAGAGAACCACCCTCCAGGAAAGCTTGCCTATTATGTATTTCATCAACTTCAATAATATTAGCCAACAAAATAGTATTAACAATGATAGTTTTTAATGCATAAGATAATCTAAATTTAAATATTTCAGCTAGGTTATATGATTACCACCGAGGTAAGTGTGCAATGATGCTAGAGAACAGTTAAAGGTAAATTTTCCATAAAAACCTTCTCCTCCATCTCCACGCCTCTTGAGACTCCAAACCAACCATGAGATGAAACATCACATAATTTTGTTTTTACCCTTGCATATTGATTTAACTATTTTTGAATTCACAACAACTAATAGTAATTTTTTTCTTACCTAAACAATGGCACATTATCTTTGTACAAGCTAAAATACCACTGGTACTCCATCCAAATAAAACATTAACAAAAAATTACCTTTCCAGCCAATAAAACATGCCATATCCACTAAGATATTTTGCCCAGATTTAAACTAGAAAAGACAGTATTGTGCATTTGATGTTTTGATGATGTATATATTGTGTCATTGATGTGATGGATCTTTGCTAGTGGTGATGGTTGAGGGAGAGAGGAAGATCCATAATCATGTAAAACTAATTGCATTGCCAAAATGGGTGAATGATGACTACACCAAATATTTTGATATAAACTTTTCAGAAATATATTTTTTCTAGTTTATTTTGAGAACTGCGAAAATATAAATAAATAGGACACGTTAATATAGGGGAAGAGATGAGCTCCTCTTCAAACCCTGATTCCTTGAATCTAATCCAACCACTGTGACCTTTTGCACCACATATTTTGAGTCAACATTCCACAGAAGAAGGGTTTATAAAAAAACTAATTAACTTCTTGGGAAGATATCTTGGCTTGGAAAACAAAAATGAAGTGGGATGGTGTTTAACTTGCACTATGTAATGAACTTGGTTCGATGGTTGTAGTCATATTGAAAATTGAATATTGATGAGTCTCGATGGACCAAACTGCTATACTACAAAAATGCCTTCTTCAGCTACATAATCTACCATAATTTAGGTCATTTTATGTAATATTACCCCAAAATGATTCCAGCTGGTGGTGTTTGAAAAGAAGATTCCCAAAATTTGGATCACTAAAATTTTATAAAACTTAATGGGAGAAGAAAGTAGAAAATAAATACCAAGGGAGCCATAGCAAGGAGGATAAGGAATCTATCACATATGTTGAATTACCCCCAAATATGGTGAAAAATATTTGTTCAAAAGATCAAAATGGAGATTTATAAGACAGGATAATCATATTAGTGTCCAACAAGTGATCATAAATAGGTCAAAGGGACTTCTATGTACATCACAAACAATACATAGTGGAAACAATACATAGTGGGAGTGAAAGTACAAGTGTAGCTAATAAAGAAAAATATATTTATCCTCTAGGGTCAAAGATATAGAGTTACAACTATCGTCAAAGAAACAAAATAAGATACAACACTTAGGAGTCTTGCATGCTATGTAAATAAAAAAATCCTTTCTTGCTCTATATGTATGTCATTTTTCATAAGTGTTTCTAAAATTTGTGCCCATTTTCCAAATATTGTCGGTGATACAATTTTGGATAAAACTAATTTAAAATTTGAAAACATTTCATGGTTTGACTTAATTTCAATAGATATTTTGTATGAGTTTTACTCCATAATAGACCTAAGTGTTTAAATATTTTGTACAACATAGGAGATGTTGAATATTGCAACAAGAAATAGTGAAGGAGGCATCCTGAAACATCATTCCTGATCCTAGTTGGAAAGTGATCACCTAAACTAGGTGGGGCCCACACAGGTGATTTTTGTCGCAAAGTCTATTTTTAGACTATGTCTATTTTTAGACATGTCTATCATATTCTATGAATTGCAGGATGCTATTTGTGGATGGTTGGTCAAGTTGGAAAAATAGATGGATTTCTATTTTTAGACATATTGGGCGAATTCTATTTTTAGATTGCCAGTCTAAAAATAGATATGTCGAATATTATTGGCTCTTAATAATATTTGGACTATAAACATTATCTTATTCTTGGGTATGAGTTAGGTACGGATGCAGCAGGAAGTGGCAGGAAAATTACACTATTCCTGAGGGTTAAGTGGAGCTATTGCATGGAGACTTCAGTTAGAACTCATGTGACAGAGTTTGGTGGAGTTGATTGAGGAAGTTAATGGAGTTGTATTCAGTTTAACTCAGTTAAACATAGTTGAGCTAGTTGTATCTAGTCTAACTGATTGATACACTAGTGAGAGTGGTGTGAATTAATTATTAATTAATTCACTAATTATAAACTCATAAATCAACTAAAGAATACATCAGTTAACTTGAGTGCATGGATAGTTTCAGTGGAGACCAATCCACGAGAGATAGTGAAAAGCATAAATTCGAGTTGCTTCTCCGATGGCTAAAGGTTGGAGCATGAGTTTTGCTAGATCTAGCTTGATAGTGTGTAGCATGGGAGGTAGTGCATGAGAGCTTGCAAAGAGCTTTGTACTATGATTGTTACGTGATCTCCATGACATGTATAATATACAGATAGTTGGGGGTTTTCAGCTTTAAGCTTTCCCATGAAATACTGTGTTCATATGTGTGAATTTTTATGGCTTTAGTGTGTGCATGCAATTGATTTTATTTCCGCATGTGATGATCAATGGTAGAAAATTCTTTGTATTGTGCATGAAAATCCAAATAGGTAATAACATTGGGAGAATCTCGGTGAATAATATATCATTTATTCAAATTTCTACAGGAGACACTAAGAAATGGCACACATACCGAGTCCAATTTATGAAGCTACTTCTACATCTATACATAATGTTGGCACACTCAATCACTGTGATTACATATATACATACTGTTGGATTTGGTGAGGGATCATCCAATCACTCATATCACAAACAAGAGCACCACCAAGATGTATGATGCCTAGGGAACCTTATACAAAGTGTGAACATATCCAAGAAGATGCTCTTAAGGAATCTCACCATGACCTACAAGTACAAGACACATTAACTAGATATTTCATGAAGGTTGAAGCCAATAGAGTTGAGAGCCCAACTTGGTTCAGTTGGTGATGAAGTCAAGATGATGAGATAGTTCAAATATCTCTAAATGGATTCAGTTCATCTTGGCACAACTTTATCTAGGTAACCTGTGGTCAGAAGAAGTCGCTTAACTTGAAGTAGTTGTAGGGTGCTTTCATCGAAGAGGAGATGAGACTAGAGAAAATCTAAACCAATTACAAGGATGAGGATGATGGACCACAATTATCCCTCACTAGTAAGGTAATGAGAACTAGGAAGGACCTGGAAAGGGTCTAAAGAGTAATGAGGAAGAATAAAATTCTTCATGTCAAGGGAAGAAAGACCTCAGTCATACGAAATACTTTAGGTGCAATAAGTAAAATCATTATGTGTCTTAGTGTCTTGGGAGAAAGGATTTTAAAAGGAGTTTAAAAGTAGTACATATTCTTTCAATGTGGATGATTCAACTACCAAGCTAGATTATTTGACTACCAATGTGGAAGATTCGACTATAGACAGTTTCAAGCATTGGATGATATGTGGACAATAGAGCTTCAAGACATAAATACCTTCAACAAGTTCAAGGGAAAAATGCTTGTGGAGTTAAATGATTATTCCACATATCCTATGAAGGAATCTGGCTCCAAATATTTCAAGATACCTTTAAGTGATGTTATTGAGTTAGATTATATATTGTATGTTCCTAATTTAACTAAGAATCAAATTAACTTTTTGCATGAAAAATTTATAATTTTTAGTTCGATAGTCAACAGGTCACCATCAGAGATAGTGGCCATCGATATAATGGAGTTTTTGGCTAAAGGAGTGTGACAAGGTGGAATTTACAAGTTACTCACATATCCACTTGACGAAGGATGGTAGGATACCATGCTGGACACACGTTTCTTTAAACTTGTGGAGATAGAGTTACAAAGCCAATTTTGGGATCAGGGATTGATTCTCTCAGCAAGAGGGAGTTAGCCTTGATGAATCCTAAGAAAATTATTGGAGGATTCTCCTAATAAGAGGGATTTTCACTGGATGGGCTGATGCATGCATATCTGACTCAATTTCAATATCAAAAATATTGTAATCATATTAGGTTGTTATAGTTTTAAGGTTGATTTCAATTTGTTATTTAATAGATCTGGTACACTTGACTTGGCCATGTATGCAAATGAGTTCATTATTGCAGAATTCCCAAATATTTTTACTAGTGGAGATGGTATTAAGGGAAAAGGAGGTTGATAGGTTGCTAATGTAGTATATCTAGAATATAAGGTTTTCACGTTGAAATTTCTAAAGATTCCAAACTCATGTTTCTTTAGGCTCATTAATGGTCAACTATTTGACCAAGCCCATAGCAAAGGGGAATATGAGATGCAGAGAGAATATATTATGTTTGAAAAGGAAAAATTTCCTTAGTAAGAGGGGGTGTTGGATTTTTAGTACCTTGGTAAGTGGCTAGGAGAGCACCATTAATGGTACGAACAAAAAGAGAAGATATAGGCACATGTAGCGAAGGAGCAACTACCAACATCTCCAAGCCATTTTATCCATTCTCGGTGACACTTTGGGCAATTTTTTTGGAAGTTTCCAAGCCCACCTAAGTGCACTAGAGGGGGAATAAAACGATAGAAAATATTTCCCCATCCATGCCAATGATCCTTTAAAACAACATAGCGATAGAGAATTGAGTTTTGAGGAGTTTGGCACCAGTAATTAATGGTGGTATTAAACTATTAAAGTAAATGTTGGACAACTTGTAGGCTTAACAGTGTTCGGGTTTTCAGAGTTGGAAGGATTGTAACATTTGTAGTTGATTCTATCATGTATGAGGGTATACGATTGGAATTAGTCAAGACCACCAAACTATGGAATTTGTTATTTATGTTTCATTCTTATCTTCTTGGTTATTTTACTGAAGGGAATAATGTGTTGTTTAAAAGAAACACTATATATTTATATTTTTTTCATTTTTTATATATTGTGTCTCTCCACATAATTTTTTTTTTGGGAAATGTTTCCAAGCATTCTCATTTCAGAAACTTGTACACGGTTCATTCAACTTAGTTAGTTGCATACACAATTATTAAAGACATTTTTCATGTGGAAATTTTCCAAGAATGGATGAGGAAAAAAACTCTATAACAGAGATGCATTGCATGCATACTTGCACTCACTTTTAGAGGGCATGCCTTCCTAGAAATAGTTCTTTCATGCGGGTTGAGAGAACTAATCCCAAGGCAAACTATAGATCTAGGGTGTTGGTTTATTTTAATTGAAAAAATTTTGTGCATATTTCCATAACTCCACATTATTGCACCTTCTAGTATATAAATTAGAAGGTAGGGGTATATATATTTTATTCATTGAGTTTTTCAGAGTAATAAGAAGTGGTTGATGGATAGAGTTTGAAACCTTCCATGAATTCCCTGTTTTCAAGAGTAATAAAATGTGAGGTGATTTTAGTTTCATATTTTCGTACCTTTCTTCTACTTTCTTCAGTTTGATATCTTTCAATTCCTAGTAAAAATCAGATTGCAATTTTGATAGAGATTTCATTTTTTGTTTTCCTAGGTAGTTAGGTTAGAAATTAGACTAGGACTGTCACCATGAGATGAGTAATTTTAACAATTCATCAGTTCATTCTAATTAGTTGGGATGAATGTGGCTTGTTTCTCTCATTCGTCTCCAAAAAAATTCACAGGTTGAAGGCTATTTTTCAAATCCAAGATCAAACATGTACAGTGTAGAGGTACTGTGTAGAGGGAGGAGGCTACCAATAATTCACATAATTTTTTTTTTATCCTTGCATATTGATTTAACTATTTTTTAATGTACAACTACCAATAGTAATTTTTTGTGTAGCTAAATAATGGCACTTTATATTTGTATAGGCTAAAAGACCACTATTACTGCAGCCAAGTAAAACATTAACAAACATTTACCCATTAGAAAAATTTTGAGGTCTAATATGGGCTTCCTAAGAAAAATGTACAACCAAAATAAAATTTATAAGAACCAATAGGATTCAAGATGATTATTTCAACCGTGGGGGATAGTTAACCATTTTTGGAGTAAAAAAGTAAAAATATTAAAAAATAATAAAATGATAAAATACCTTTTTAACTGGTATTTTCAACTTATATCCCTAAGGTTTTACTAACATTACGAGCATGAGTAATAATTGGATACAAAATTTAATTCCTTATCCAAGGAATACCCATGTTGCATACTTTCGATGGACCTTGCTACAAGAAAAATGAGAAATACATGAAAAATGTGATTGCAATCATATTTTTTCATGTATTTCTCATTTTTCTTGTAGAAGGATCCATTGAAAGTATGCAACATGGATACTCCTTGGATGAGGAATCTAATTATGCATCCAACGAGTGTTTCTTCTTGAAATTTGAGTAAACCCATAAAGAGATAAGTTGAAAATACGAGTTGAAAACATTTTTTTTTCTTTTTTCCCTCTAAAATTTGATGATGAAATCTAATCTTATTTAATTATTTTCACTATTATTTTATAATTTCCTTAGGAGGCCCAATTTATACCTCAAAATTCCACTAATACCTTCTATCCAATAAAATATGCCATATCCACTAAAATATTTTTCCCAACTTTAAACTCGAAAACACAGTTATGTGCCTTTTATTCTTTGATGATGTATATATTGTGTCAATGATGTGACATAATTTTTTAGTACTTCAAGGATACACATAGATCCACAAGCATGTAAAACCATTTGCATCGGCAAATTGGGTAAATGATCACTCCGCCAAGGATTTCCAAATCACCTTTTTAGCAATATATTTTACTAGTTTATTTTGAGAACCACGAAGACATGAATAGAGAGGACCTGTTAATATAGGGAAAGATATGAGATCCTCTTCAAACCTTCTTTCCTTGACTCTAATCCATCCATTGTGACCTTTTTCACCACATATCTTTGTGATGGCCTTCCCAATCTCCCCACTCACCTCTGGGAAGAAGGGTTTATCAAAAAACAATTAACTTTCTGGGAAGATACCTTGGCATGGAAAACAAAATGAAGTGGGAAGGTGTTTAACTTGCACTAGACTATATAATAATCTTGATATAAACAAGGGTTTGCTAGATTTAACCATCTGGAATATTGATGACTCTCGATGGACCCAAGTAAAAGACTACATAAATATCTCCTTCAGGCTTCAACTACATAATCTACCATCATTTAGGCCATTTTATGGGAGCTTGTCCCAAAAGGATTCCCTAGGTGGTGTTTGAAAAGAATATTCCCGAGTCCACCAAGCTAAAAAACCATCAGGAAACAATCAAAATCTTAGAACATAGCTATAACAAAACCACCTGCTTTCTAACAAAACACCTAACAACTAGTAAGCTTCCAAAAATCTCTTCAGGTAGTCATAAGTGCCAAGCACGTTACCTCTCTTTCCAAAATCCAGTTGAAAATCAAATGCGCACTTTTACCATCTTATGAGTAGTGAATAGTACAATGTTATTTTAGTTTAATTTTTTAATTTTAAAAATATTATATTTTATTATAATAAGTCAAATTTACCCTTTTAGAGTGTTTCTATTGGCATAAAAGCAGGTGATTGCACAATGTAACTTCCTTAAAATATCTGATAATGATAGTCATTATAATTCTAAATATTTCATTTCTTATGCCAAAATTTATTTATAAACTTTCCAACTAGCTCAGCCCTACACCCCTCTTTCAAGGATATCGCCTACTCTTGGATGAAATGCATTATGTTGGTACACTATATGAAGTATTTAATCAAATAAAAACTCCTAAAATTTTAGTTACCTCTTTAGAAAGGAGGATTCTTTCACAAAAAACATACTATAGCCTTATTTGACATGCACTATCAAAATATACCTTCAAAAGTATGGATATAGGCTCACTGCATATTTGCAATCAATAAGATTATTAAAATAGGTAGAAATAAAAAGTGAATTCTCACAGTACCTTTGCAGGGTTCACAACCAACATAGATAAGCTTCGAGTTGTACTACTCACAACAAAGAAATCATCTTAGATTCTCTACAACACCAAAAACCTCTCCACACCAAGATCATTCTATATTGAGTTTTTCACATCAAATGACTGATGCAAAGCTCCCTTTGTGCTCCTCCACTTTGTACATCAAAGGAAAGTGATAATATTTTACTCGCTTATTAATAAGGAAAGGTGAAATTTTTTTCTTTAATGTTGCCTTAAGAATATTATCTTTTTTCTCAGTGAGCCTGAAATTGGAGAACTTATAACATGTAAAATTGCACTAAGATATATTTATTGAATCCGAATTTAATGTGCATCCCTGATGAAAATAACCTAAAATATTGCAGTAGATGTTATGAGAATTACATCATATAGCTAAACACCTTTTTCAAATTACCATATCTAGAAGTAGATCAATTACACGATCAACTCTCTCATAGACAAAAGGAGGATACTCGCTATCCAAACCACTAAACATGAAATAGTGATATTCCATTTACAAATTAATAAACAAGGATAGTGCTTATAAAGAGTCTAATTGGAAAAAATCCACATAAATAAGCCTATTCTAAAAAAATGTATGACTAAAATAAGGCCCAAACTAATATCTAATCACGACTAATCAAAGGCAGTATGTGACATATAATTTTTCTGGAAACAAATTAAAGAGATTTTGAAATACTATGACACTTAAAATTTTTAAATAATCATTCTTAACTTCACAGAAATTGCATTTAACAACTTTCTTGAAAATCATCCATACATAACATGATAAATTCAATGAATGTGATGTATGAAAAATCAATGACTGCAATGCATGAAAACAAATAAGTAAAAGCCATCCATCTTGAATTTTAAAAGAATTTCTTATACAAGTATAATTATAAATTATTATAGAGGTAATTAGAACATCAAAACTCAAATGAAATGAAATTATATTAAAATTTAATGTCCACTGATGAACAAAAGAGGTCAAAGGGATTGTAAAGTACAACATTTCATAAAATGAAGTGCAAAATCTGTCTCCTAAAAACAAAATTTAAGATTAGATGTTAAGATAACAAAATGAAGGTAACATATATCAAATAGAGCCAACTATAGGGTACAAACTCAAAATTGCAAACACAAATAAAAGAAAATTTGTAACAAAGGAAGAACAATCACCAAAATCATGAGATCTAAGAATCAGTGCCCACCCAAACAACCATTCTGATGATTTCCTCTATAGAATGACCTATAATAATGGGGTCTTGGGAAGAGAAACTAGTGGCCTCAAGGTGTTACACAAGGGGACAGAGCATAAGCAGGTAAAGGAGACTTTAGAAATTTACAAATATGGGCATCATTAATTGATTAGTTACTGTCCCAAATCTGTTATTGGAAAGAAGTGACTGCCCCAAATACATCTTACTTGAATATCATTTTGTATTTGTTTTATTCCTACTAAGGTGATTCTATGTTGGTTTAAAATTTTATGCATCTAATTCCATTGAGGAAATTCTATGATTGAAGTAAGTTCTCCATTTTTATGAAGGCAATAACTTTCTTGGATTTATATGGCTTCCTGAATTAAGAGCATTGAGAATTAACCATTAAGGAACATTTAGGAAAAAAATCATTTATCCTAAATTGAATGACCACAAGGTAGAGTGAATGTTTCTTGAACTTCTACAATCTTCTACTTTGTAAGAGTGATCTTTCCCATAAAAGGGATCCTCTACCTCCACTAGTTTCCTTAGTAGATAATTAAACGAAACTGAGAGTATTCCTCTAATTCTTCATTAAGGAATTTGTCTAATTTGAGAGACTTTTCACTAGAGGAACCTCTGAAGTTATTTTTCTGTTATGTTTCTGATTGTAATTTCTTTTCATTTTACATGGAAATATTACATACATTTATGACGAACTAGGTCATAGTAACTTTTTGTAGCAATTGATTTGCTATATTTAAATTGAAATGGATAGAAATACATTCAATATACATTTTTTCTATGCAAGTTAAATTGTAGTGGCTTAACATGGTCAAACCTCTTAGCCAAAGCCCAAAACTTTGACTGGTAGTAGGAAACAAAATCTGACAAAAAATGAGGGTACAAGAAGGATATAGAGGAAGGCTTAATGAAAGGGAGTGTATTGACTATATCCATATCATCAAATATCTGTCATCCCACTTAGGATTCCTTGCATAGAGCCTAGTTAGGCATAATATCAAGATGGTCACAACCTTCGTAGCTTCAATAAACTAGTGGAAATACTCTTCATCTTCTAATATATGTTTAATCAAGAATATGGAATTCGTCCCCATCGTTATAAGGGAGGACTCGATGGTGATTTGTATTTTCACATGATATTTAATTAATATACACAATGAAGTCTGATCTTGCACTATTTAGCCTTATCATGTAAAATTTGGAACATATTGTGGGCACACAATGATGAAATACTTTCAGTGACAAAATACTACTGCACTAATTATATCATTATTTTCATCCAAGGATTTTAATGCATGTGTTGGAACTTGGGTTCTTGTTCAAGGGAACATCCTTTCATGTGATGTAATTCTTTGACATAACAGATAGATGTTGTAAAATAATTGTTTCAAAATATCCTAAATGACGTCTTTTTTTCTTTTATTTTTTCTGATGATTTGCCACTTATCCATCAAATAATATGTGATGCATTTTTTAAACATGAATCCATAAATATTTCAGCCTAGCCACTCTAGGTAAGATGGAAACTTTTTTGAAGTAAATTTTCGACTACAACACATTTGTTGATGTGCCATAAGGACAGTCATGGCCTGGAATTCAGGGGATTACAACCAACCTTCAAAACTCAGGGAATCGATACTATATTCTCTGTATGCTAATATGATTTCAGCCTAAACAAAAGATTCACAGGGACTACTAAATTCAATGTGACTACATACATTCAGGGAGACTGGAATGGAATTTACAATCACGGGTGTAATGAAGGGAGCTATTTTGTTTGGTGAAGGATCATCCAATCACTCATATCACAAACAAGAGCACCAACAAGATGTACGATGCCTAGGGAACCTCATAAAAAGTGTGAACATATCCAGGAAGATGCTCTTAAGGAATCTCACCATGACCTACAAGTACAAGACACATTAACTAGATATTTCATGAAGGTTGAAGCCAATAGAATTGAGAGCCCAACTTGATTCAGTTGGTGATGAAGTAAAGGTGATGAGATAGTTCAAATATCTCTAAATGGATTCAGTTCAGCTTGGCATAACTTTATCTAGGTAACCTGTGGTCAGAAGAAGTCGCCTAACTTGAAGTAGTTGTAGGGTGCTTTCATCAAAGAGGATATGAGACTAGAGAAAATCTCAACCAATTATAAGGATTAGGACGATGGACCACAATTATCCATCACTAATAAGGTGATGAGAAGTAGGAAGGACCTGGAAAGGGTCTAAAGATTAATGAGGAAGAATAAAATTCTTAATGTCAAGGGAAGAAATACCTCAGTCATACGAAATACTTTAGGTGAAATAAGTAAAATCATTATGTCTCTTAGTGTCTTAGGAGAAATGATTGTAAAAGAAGTTTAAAAGGAGTACATATTCTTTCAATATGGATGATTCAACTACCAAGCTAGATTATTTGACTGCCAATGTGGAAGATTCGACTATAGACAGTTTCAAGCATTGGATGATATGTGGACAATAGAGCTTCAAGACATAAATACCTTCAACAAGTTAAAGGGAAGAATGCTTGTGGAGTTCAATGATTATTCCACATATCCTATGAAGGAATCTGGCTCCAAATATTTCAAAATAACTTTAAGTGATGTTATTGAGTTAGATTATATATTGTATGTTCCTAATTTAACTAAGAATCAACTTAACTTTTTACATGACAAATTTATAATTTTTAGTTCGATAGTCAACAGGTCACCATCAGAGATAGTGGCCATCGATATAATGGAGTTTCTGTCTAAAGGAGTGTGACAAGGTGCAATTTACAAGTTACTCACATATCCACTTGACGAAGGATGGTAGGATACCATGATGGACACAAGTCTCGTTAAACTTGTGGAGATAGAGTTACAAAGCCAATTTTGGGATCGGGGATTGATTCACTCAGCAAGAGGAAGTTAACCTTGATGAATCCTAAGAAAATTATTGGAGGATTCTCCTAATAAGAGGGAGTTTCATTGGATGGGTTGATGCATGCATATCTAACTCAATTTCAATATCAAAAATATTGTAATCATATTAGGTTGTTCTAGTTTTAAGGTAGATTTCAATTTGTTATTTAATAGATTTGGTACACTTGACTTGGCCATGTATTCAAATGAGTTCATTAGTGCAGAATTCCCAAATATTTTTACCAGTGGAGATGGCATAAAGGGAAAAGGAGGTTGATAGGTTGCTAATGTAGTATATCTAGAATATAAGGTTTTCACCTTGAAATTTTTGAAGATTCCAAACTCATGTTTCTTTAGGTTCATTAATGGTCAACTATTTGACCAAGCCTGTAGCAAAGGGGAATGTGAGATGTGGAGAGAATATATTATGTTTGAAAAGGAAAATTTTCCTTAGTAAGAGGGGGTGTTTGATTTTTAGTACCTTGGTAAGTGTCCAAGAGAGCACCATTTCTGGGAGGAACAAGAAGAGAATATATAGGCACATGCAGGGAAGCAACAACTACCAACATCTCCAAGCCATTTTATCCATTCTCGGTGACACTTTGGGCAATTTATTTGGAAGTTTACAAGCCCACATAAGTGCACTAGAGGGGGACTAAAGCGATAGAAAATATTTCCCCATCCATGCCAATGATCCTTTCAAACAACATAGCGATAGGGAATTGAGTTTTGAGGAGTTTGGCACCAGTAATTAATGGTGGTATTAAACCATTAAAGTAAATGTTGGACAACTTGTAGGCTTAACGGTGTTCGGGTTTTCAGAGTTGGAAGGATTGTAGAATTTGTAGTTCATTCTATCATGTATGAGGGTATACGGTTGGAATTAGTCAAGACCACCAAACTATGGAATTTGTTATTTATGTTTCATTCTTATCTTCTTGGTTATTTTACTGAGGGGAATAATGTGTTGTTTAAAAGAAACACTATATATCTATATTTTTTTCATTTTTTATATATTGCGTCTCTCCACATAATTTTTTTTTTGGGAAATGTTTCCAGGCATTCTCATTTCAGAAACTTGTACACATTTCGTTCAACTTAGGTAGTTGCATACACAATTATTAAAGACAATTTGCATGTAGAAAATTTCCAAGAATGGATGAGGAAAAAAACTCTATAACAGAGATGCATTGCATGCATACTTGCACTCACTTTTAGAGGGCATGCCTTCCTAGAAATAGTTCTTTCATGCAGGTTGAGAGAACTAATCCCAAGGCCAACTATAGATCTAGGGTTTTGGTTTTATTTTAATTGAAATTTTTTTGTGCATATTTCCATAACTCCACATTATTGTACCTTCTAGTCTATAAATTAGAAGGTAGGGGTATATATATTTTATTCATTGAGTTTTTCAGAGTAATAAGCAGTGGTTGATGGATAGAGTTTGAAACTTTCCATGTATTCCCTGTTTTGAAGAGTAATAAAATGTGAGGTGATTTTAGTTTCATATTTGCGTACCTTTCTTCTACTTTCTTCAGTTTGATATCTTTCAATTCCTAGTAAAAATCAGATTACAATTTTGATAGAGATTTCATTTTTTGTTTTCCTAGGTAATTAGGTTAGAAATTAGACTAGGACTATCACCATGAGATGAGTAATCTTAATAATTCATCAGTTCATTCTAAGTAGTTGGGATGAATGTGGCTTGTTTCTCTCATTCATCTCCAAAAAAATGCACAAGTTGAAGGCTATTTTTCAAATCCAAGATCAAACATGTACAGTGTAGAGGTACTGTGTAGAGGGAGGAGGCTACCAATAATTCACATAATTTTGTTTTTATCCTTGCATATTGATTTAACTATTTTTTAATCTACAACTACCAATAGTAATTTTTTGTGTAGCTAAATAATGGAACTTTATATTTGTATAGGCTAAAATACCACTATTACTGCAGCCAAATAAAACATTAACAAAAATTTACCAATTAGAAAAATTTTGAGGTCTAAAATGGGCTTCCTAAGAAAAATGTACAACCAAAATAAAATTTATAAGAACCAATAGGATTCAAGATGATTATTTCAGCCATGGGGGATGGTTAGCCATTTTTGGAGTAAAAAAGTAAAAATATTAAAAAATAATAAAATGATAAACTACTTTTTTAACTCGTATTTTCAACTTATATCCCTAAGATTTTACTAACATTACGAGTGGAAATAATAATTGGATACAAAATTTAATTCCTCATCCAAGGAGTACCCATGTTGCATACTTTCGATGGACCCTGCTACAGGAAAAATGAGAAATACATGAAAAATGTGATTGCAATCACATTTTTTCATGTATTTCTCATTTTTCTTGTAGAAGGATCCATTGAAAGTATGCAACATGGATACTCCTTGGATGAGGAATCGAATTATGCATCGAATGAGTGTTTCTTCTTGAAATTTGAGTAAACCCATAAGGAGCTAAGTTGAAAATATGAGTTGAAAACATTTTTTTTTCTTTTTTCCCTATAAAATTTGATGATGTAACGTAATATTGTTTTATTATTTTCACTATTATTTTATAATTTCCTTAGGAGGCCCAGTTTATACCTCAAAATTCCACTAAGGCTTTATATCCAATAAAATATTCCATATCCACTAAAATATTTTTCCCAGCTTTAAACTCGAAAACACAGTTATGCGCCTTTTATTCTTTGATGATGTATATATTGTGTCAATGATGTGACACAATTTTGTATTAGTTCAAGGATACACGTAGATCCACAAGCATGTAAAACCATTTGCATTGGCAAATTGGGTAAATGATCACTCCGCCAAGGATTTCCAAATCACCTTTTCAGCAATATATTTTACTAGTTTATTTTGAGAACCATGAAGACAGAAATACAGAGGACCTGTTAATATAGGGAAAGATATGAGATCCTCTTCAAACCTTGTTTCCTTGACTCTAATCCATCCATTGTGACCTTTTTCACCACATATCTTTGTGACGACCTTCCCAATCTCCCCACTCACTTCTGGGAAGAAGGGTTTATCAAAAAACAATTAATTTTCTGGGAAGATACCTTGGCATGGAAAACAAAATGAAGTGGGAAGGTTTTTAACTTGCACTAGATTGTATAATAATATTGATATAAACAAGGGTTTGCTGGATTTAACCATCTGGAATATTGATGACTCTCGATGGACCCAACTAAAATACTGCATAAATATCTCCTTCAGGCTTCAACTACATAATCTACCATCATTTAGGCCATTTTATGGGAACTTTTCCCAAAAGGATTCCCCAGGTGGTGTTTGAAAAGAATATTCCCAAGTCCAGCAAGCTAAAAAACCACCAGGCAACAATCAAAATCTTAGAACATAGCTATAACAAAACCATCTGCTTTCTAACAAAACACCTAACAACTAGTAACCTTCCAAAAATCTCTTCAGGTAGTCATAAATGCCAAGCATGTTACCTCACTTTCCAAAATATAGTTGAAAATAAAATGCACACTTTTACCATCTTATGAGTAGTGAATAGTACAATGTTATTTTAGTTTAATTTTTTAATTTTAAAAATATTATATTCTATTATAATAAGTCAAATTTACCCTTTTAGAGTGTTTCTATTGGCATAAAAGCAGGCGATTACACAATGTAACTTCCTTAAAATATCTGATAATGATAGTCATTATAATTCTAAATATTTCATTTCTTATGCCAAAATTTATTTACAAACTTTCCAACTAGCTCAGCCCTACACCCCTCTTTCAAGGATATCGCCTACACTTGGATGAAATGCATTATTTTGGTACACTATATGAAGTATTTATTCAAATAAAAACTCCTAAACTTTTAGTTACCTCTTTAGAAAGGAGGATTCTTTCACAAAAAATAGACTATAGCCTTATTTGACATGCACTATCAAAATATACCTTCAAAAGTATGGATATAGGCTCACTGCATATTTGCAATCAATAAGAATATTAAAATAGGTAGAAATAAAAAGTTAATTCTCACAGTACCTTTGCAGGGTTCACAACCAACATAGATAAGCTTCGAGTTGTACTAATCACAACAAAGAAATCATCTCGGATCCTCTGCAACACCAAAAGCCTCTCCACACCAAGATAATTCTATATTGAGTTTTTCACATCAAATGACTGATGCAAATCTCCCTTTGTGCTCCTCCACTTTGTACATCAAAGGAAAGTGATAATATTTTACTCGCTTATTAATATGGAAAGGTGAAAATTTTTTCTTTAATGTTGCCTTAAGAATATTGTCCTTTTTCTCAGTGAGCCTGAAATTGGAGAACTTATAACATATTGCACTAAGATATATTTATCGAATCAGAATTTAATGTGCATCCCTGTTGAAAATAACCTAAAATAATGAAGTATATGTTATGAGAATTACATCATATAGCTAAACACCTTTTTCAAATTACCACATCTAGAAGTAGATCAAATTACATGATCAACTCTCTCATAGACAAAAGGAGGATACTCGCTATCCAAACCACTAAACATGAAATAGTGATATTCCATTTACAAATTAATAAAAAGGGATAGTGTTTATAAAGAGTCTGATTGGAAAAAATCCATGTAAATAAGCCTATTCTAAAAAAATGTATGACTAAAATAAGGCCCAAACAAATATCTAATCACAACTAATCAAAGGCAGTATGTGACATATAATTTTTCTGGAAACAAATTAAAGAGATTTTGAAATACTATGCCAATTAAAATTTTTAAATAATCATTCTTAACTTCACAGAAATTGCATTTAACAACTTTCTTGAAAACCATCCATACATAACATGATAAATTCAATGAATGTGATGTATGAAAAATCAATGACTGCGATGCATGAAAACAAATAAGTAAAAGCCATCCACCTTGAATTTTAAAATCATTTCTTATACAAGTATAATTATATATTATTATAGAGGTAATTAGAACATAAAAACTCAAATGAAATGAAATTACATTAAAATTTAATGTCCACTGATGAACAAAAGAGGTCAAAGGGATTGTAAAGTACAACATTTTATAAAATGAAGTGCAAAATCCGTCTCCTAAAAATGAAATTTAAAATTAGATGTTAAGAGAACAAAATAAAGGTAACATATATCAAAGAGAGCCAACTATAGGGTACATACTCGAAATTGCAAACACAAATAAAAGAAAAGTTGTAGCAAAGGAAGAACAGTCACTAAAATCATGAGATCTAAGAATGAGTGCCCACCCAAACAACATTTATGATGATTTCCTCTATATAATGACCTGGAATAATGGGGTCTTGGGAAGAGAAACTAGTGGCCTCAAGGTGTTACACAAGGGGATAGAGCATAAGCGGGTAAAGGAGACTTTAGAAATTTACAAATATGCGCATCATTAATTGATTAGTTACTGTCCCAAATCTGTTATTGGAAAGAAGTGACTGGCCCAAATACATCTTACTTGAATATCATTTTTTATTTTTTTTATTCCTACTAAGGTGATTCTATGTTGGTTTAAAATTTTATGCATCTAATTTCATTGAGGAAATTCTATGATTGAAGTAAGTTTTCCATTTGCACGAAGGCAATAACTTTCTTGGATTTATATGGCTTCCTGAATTAAGAGCATTGAGAATCAACCATTAAGGAACATTTAGGAAAAAATTCATTTATCCTAAATTGAATGACCACAAGGTAGAGTGAATGTTTCTTGAAACTTCTACAATCTTCTACTTTGTAAGAGGGATCTTTCCCATAAAAGGGTTCCTCTACCTCCACTAGTTTCCTTAGTAGATAATTAAACGAAACTGAGAGTATTCCTCTAATTCTTCATTAAGGAATTTGTCTAATTTGAGAGACTTTTCACTAGAGGAACCTCTGAAGTTGTTTTGCTGTTATGTTTCTAATTGTAATTTCTTTTCATTTTACATGGAAATATTACATACATTTATGATGAACTAGGTCATAGTAACTCTCTGTAGCAATTGATTTGCTATATTTAAATTGAAATGGACAGAAATACATTCAATCTACATATTTTCTATGCAAGTTAAATTGCAGTGGCTTAACATGGTTAGACCTCTTAGCCAAAGCCCAAAACTTTGACTGGTAGTAGGAAACCAAATCTGACAAAAAATGAGGGTACAAGAAGGATATATAGCAAGGCTTCATGAAAAGGAGTGTACTGACTATATCCATATCATCAAACATCTGTCATCCCACTTAGGATGCCTCACATATTTCCTAGTTAGGCATAATATCAAGATGGTCACAACCTTCGTAGCTTCAATAAACTAGTGGAAATACTCTTCATGTTCTAATATATGTTTAATCAAGAATATGGAATTCGTCTCCATCGTTATAAGGGAGCACTCCATGGTGATTTGTATTTGCACATCATATTTAATTAATATACACAATGAAGTCTGATCTTGCATTATTTAGCCTTATCATGTAAAATTTGGAACATATTGTGGGCACACAATGATGAAATACTTTCAGTGACAAAATACTACTGCACTAATTATATCTTTATTTTCATCCAAGGATTTTAATGCATCTGTTGGAACTTGGGTTCTTGTTCAAGGGAACATCCTTTCATGTGATGTAATTCTTTGACATAACAGATAGATGTTGTAAAATAATTGTTTCAAAATATCCTAAATGACGTCTTTTTTTCTTTTATTTTTTCTGATGATTTGCCACTTATCCATCAAATAATATGTGATGCATTTTTTAAACATGAATCCATAAATATTTCAGCCTAGCCACTCTAGGTAAGATGGAAACTTTTTTGAAGTAAATTTTTGACTACAACACATTTGTTGATGTGCCATAAGGACAGTCATGGCCTGGAATTCAGGGGATTACAACCAACCTTCAAAACTCAGGGAATCGATACTATATTCTCTGTATGCTAATATGATTTCAGCCTAAACAAAAGATTCACAGGGACTACTAAATTCAATGTGACTACATACATTCAGGGAGACTGGAATGGAATTTACAATCACGGGTGTAATGAAGGGAGCTATTTTGTTTATTACACCGTCACTCATATCTCAAACAAGAGCACCACCAAGTTGTATGATGCCTAGGGAACCTTATACAAAGTGTGAAAATATCCAGGAAGATGCTCTTAAGGAATCTCACCATGAACTACAAGTACAAGACACATTAACTTTATTTACAATTTACAGTTCTAAATTTTCTAAAAATTGACCTTAGAACTACTAGAACAATTCACTGAAAACATTTTCTTTAACATCCAATGGCTAAAGTTTGAGTTGAACCTGTTTAATTTGCATGAATTTTTGTGAAGGATGGAATAAAGTCATGGTTCAAGACAAAAATTGTGGAGTTCCTAAAATTTTACCTCATGAGAGTTGAGGAGAGCAGAAAGAAACCTAAGAACAACACCCTTGTACCCTTATTCATAAACACAACCATTATAGAAGTTGTGTGATCTGATCCCATAAGGTGGCCCACAAAAGTTGTATTTGAAATGAGGGTGATATATGTGATTATTGTGTGATCTATGTGATTATTTTTAAATGGCCAACCCATAATAGGTCTATCCTCAGCCTTTCCAAAGGGTTATTTCTAGTAATTTTAAGGGCTTATGTTGCCAACTTGTAAAATTTTAATATTCATAGACCTTCAAAAGTAAGCCTAGATGAAGCCATTGCTGAAAAAAAATATGTAGCTTGGAAAGAAGAATCCATGACTACTATTCCTCATGATGATCAAGAGGATTGTGGGATTTTTAATGAAGAAAAATTTCAAACACTTCAAGAGAGCATTGAAAAAGAGGGAGAAGATTTTGTGTGTAGCTTGTTGAAGGTTGTAGTGATGTGAATTTGTTTATTGGGACTTGTATTGAGAAAAGGAAGGAATTTGATATGGTGTTGCAGAAATATCAAGAATACCCTACAGACGTTCTAAAACTTGCTTACAAGTTATAGGCAGTGAACACCTTGTGTGTTGCTATAAAGAAATGTTATTCCAGCCTTCATAAAAACACTAATTATCATTTATTTGTGCCCAGAGAATATGTGGAGCTTGACATAACATAAGAATAATGGCGTAATCCTAAGGAAGGCATGGATGCGGAAACCATGGATGATTTCGGGAATGCAATTTGGGGAAATGGTTATGGGAATGAAGACTTCCATGGCCACAAATAAGAAAAATAGGCCCAAAACTCAATATTGATGATGAACATGTTGTGGAAGAAGATAATGATTCACTCCTTGGCATAATGCATCCAGGATATATTTTTAATGGAAACATAGTTCATCCAATGAATGGAAGGGATTTTTTTTCATGTCCCCTAATGATGAAACATAAATATCTAGTGGCTAGTATGAATGAAAAGGTATAAATGATAAAATATATATGTGATACAACTAATAAGCTATGAAATTGTGTAGCTAAAGTAAGACCCATACTACAAATATAGAGAAATAAGCTATGAAATCATGAAATTTAGGCAAATATGACATATCTGACACAAAAGCACACATAATTGAAAAAAATAATGAAGAGGAAAATATAACCTTTGTTGTGTTTCTTGCTGCTAGTTTAGATGCTTCGCCTGCCTTGCTGCTAGCTCAAATGCTTTTGTTTTCTTTGTTTCTTTTATCAAACCCAGGAGAGTATAAGCCCTAATTGAAAAATTACCAATTGGAAGCAACCTGCATATATAGACACTGAAAATTTGGCGCACCCCTGTATCTCGCGCTCCATAAAACAATTTTCAGTTTGTTCGCTCCATTATTGTTCAGTAAATGAACAAGTGGCTAGTTCGCTGAAGGAATGATCAACCAATAGTTGTCTGCGGAAAAGTCCTTGTGGCTGAGATAACTTCCAGAGGAATGAGATAGTTGGGATAGTTTTACTTTGCGAGAAAATGTTTTGCCTTGGCAGATAGCTGTGCCGATGGTATAATGTCCTGGTCACTTTAGAAATTTAGAATATTTTAGTTTGATTAAATATACATTTTGAAAATGGGGTATTTTTTAATTCATGAATTATTTAATTTTTTTAATTTTTCTTTTTCTTATAAGTTTTTGGGTTTTAAAGTATTTAAAATTGTATATATTTTTATATTTTATAAATTAAGAATATATATTTTCATATTTTCTAAATTAATGATATTGATAGTTTTCCTTGTCATCAAGTTCACTAGCACATGAGTGTTAAGTTAAATGGTCCATAGAACCAACGTCATGACTAAGGGCCCAAAATTAAAGGTGTTAGGTTTGTATACTTCCTTCAACCATTAACACTTTCATTTTTCCACTAGAGGTGATGAACAAAACCATGTAGTAGTGTATATAACATAACTCAATAGAATTACCTAATTCTTTCCAATTATTATAACTTCAACACTTCCACATTAGGCGAGTGGTGATAGGTTGAAGATACTTATCATAAAGGATTTTTTATATATGATTCATTAACTAAAGAGAATATCTAACTCCTTTTGGTGCTTCACAACTGTTGGTGATTTCTTGGTAGGCCAATGATGGTATGACCAAATTGAAATTGTTGCAAATTATTCTGTCTATCAGGCTTGATCAGGCTTGTTAATTGATGGAAAAAGTATGAAAGTGACAGAGAAAGTAGAGACTATAAGTAATGAAAGTGTTGGTATTTAATATAGGTGATTATAATTAATTAATAATATCTTGGATGACACGATTATATCCATGAAGATGTTAGATGGTGCACATGACTTTCACAGAAATTTCAAATGAAGATTGTGAACGATAGGAGGTTATAAGGATTTCAGGACCAAATAGGTGAATAAATCACATACTCATGATGTGAGGAGGTGCATAGACATGCCAAAGAGTAATTTCGATTCAGCACAAATATTCTTAGGGCGAGTGACCATATAATCAGGAAGTTAAGTGGATCGTGGAGGAGTGTGATGGAATAATTCGTTTCAATGTTTCTGTCCTCATGTATTTGGTAGAGAGGTATGATAGATCTTCCCAAATCATGGTGGACCAATTTAAGCATGGATAGGATGACTCATGTAACCATCTCACTTCATCTTCACAATACAAAACAACATGGTGGCTTGCGACCACAAAGGTGAGAGTGAGCCTATCTGAGGTGTCTTGAGGGGAATGCGTTAAGACTGGGTTTTATATATTATAGATTGAGGATTTGTGAGGGTTGATCCATTGTGGAGAGAAATAAGTGTGTTTGTGGCGGTTGAGCACAATACACTTAGGAAATACTCTTGCACGATACCCTTGCACACACTCTTGTACAATACTCTCAAGAAATAAGTGCACAAATTTAGCATGCACAACATGATAAATTTTGACTTCGGTAGTTAGTGCATAGAAATTGGTTTACCTTGGGCATGTGGCATGCTAAGGTGTTCACTTGTGGGCAGAAGTCACAAGTCACACCTTTGGGCGTGTGACTTGACTTGCGACGTGCAAGTCACACATTTTCTTATGACAAGTTCAAGTCACAAATTTTTCTTATGCAATCCTTTGTGCCCCTTGTGTATGAATCGTGGAATAATTATATGGTGGATCCTTCCCTATTTTCCATGGATTCATGGACCAATAAAATGAAAAATTTTAAAATTCATGTTAAATTCTGGTCCCATAATCTTATCGATGATCAACACGAAGATTTTGAGCCTATTGAGTCTAAAATATAATTATGTCAAAATTATTTTATTCATATAGGGTTTCCAAAGGATATGAAAAAAAAATGTGCTTCTTATTTGAAAGGAAAGAAAGTCTGCTAAGATCGAAGGAGGAAATTTGGAGACTAAAAAGTAGGGAAATCTGGATAAAGTAGGGTGACCATAATACAAAACTATTCCACAATTTTTACTCCTAAGGGAAGAATAAGAACACCATATGGGACATCTTGGATGATAAGGGTAATTCCTATGCTTCTCAATAGGATCTGAAAAATTAGCAAGGACTCCTAGGTTATTCCTAGGTTATTTTAATTGTTTATGATGTCCTTATTATGGGTGATGGCTCCGAAGGTGAGTGGAATATATTTAGAATCATTTTCTTAGTCTATTGTTCAGCCTCAAGCGAGTCAGTCAACATAAGCTGACTTTATTTTATAATAATGTCCCTGGAAGACTATCCAGAATATTGAATCAATGCTACCATATAAGATGACTACCTTGGATCATGGTCTTCTACACTTGGATTTTTTTCTCAAGCCAAACTACTCATCTTTTGTTTGTCGATGATATCCTTATTTTGGGTGATGGCTCTGAAGATGAGTGGAAAATATTTAGAATCATTTTCTTATTATGTTTTTCATCCTCGGGCATGTTGATCAGTCAACATAAGCCCAAATTATTTTATAATAATGTCCCTAATAATACTATCCAAAATATTGAATCAATGCTACCATATAAGATGACTCCCTCGGATCATGGTCTTCTATACTTGGAATTTTTTCTCAAGACAAACTACTATCATGTGGAGGATTCAAGCCAGTTAATAAAGAGGATTGAAGGAAAAGTTAACAATTGGTGCTATATGTGTCTTTTAGTTGGTGGAAGAATGACTTTGATTATGGTTCAGTATTGCATTGTCCATGAAAAGTGCATGGTAGGAAATCACAAGGGACAATATTTGGAGCAACATAATTTTGGACAAATACTTACAAAACCAACCTGTTCAGAATTGGCTCTGGTCATTTAGACCACTGAAACACTCTGCAGGATTGAAAATTTGGAGTGGAAAGATGGCCATTATACCTTGTATCAATAAATGGATGATGTGAAAAGTAGGTAATGGGAAGTAGATCAAGCAAGGGTCATTTCATATTACAAGGGTATCTTCTTTCTTCCATTTATCTTATGATCTCATCAATCATCTCAACTCTCGGAGTTTTTTTAGATTATGCCATGCTCTTATGTCTTCCTCATAGAAACCTCTTGCAAGTAGGTGGAAAATTGCTCCATATTTGGGTCTTCAAGGTTTTCTTATCGAGGAATGGGATTTATGAACAAAAAATATCCTTTTCAGTAGCCTTACTCTAAATGAGGAGGATGATTCTATTTTTGTCACTTGGAATTCCTCATCTGGACAAATTAATGCTCGTCATGCCTACAATGCCATATTTGATTATCCTATGTAAATGGTAAATTGTTGGCACCAGAAAATATGGGATTGGCCCAAATGTTTGTGACCTTTTCTCAGAGGACTCTTAAATAGTTAATCATTTATTTTTTATGTGTGACTTTTCTAGGACTCTCTAGTCAGAAGCCCCTGGGTTACTAAACATTCTAGAGAATGGCCCAATGGCCCCTCTTGATTAATGAATTATTTGCTGTGAGAAAAACATGGGAATTTATAAATATTTATAGATCTTAATTACATGGAGTATCTTGAAAGTCATAAATAAATTCATATTTGAGGATAGACATTGAAATCAATGACATCCTAGACCAAATCGAGGGTTAATTCTCATATTATGCCAAGCCTTGGAAGAAGCCATGGATGTGATCCTGTCACTTTCTTCCTAGTACACTATTTTCAAATGTTGGCTTCTTTGATGGAGCTTATGAATCTGAGATTTCTGGATGGGTTGCCATTTCTTCCTTCTTGGAAATGTGTCTTACCATACTTGTTTGAATTCTAGTGTTGGGTCAAACATCAAAGTAGAGGTTTTTTTTGCATGGCTCCTTTTATATTTTGCAGCTTCATTGAATATTACCTCTCTTCATGTCTATGAGGACTCCAAGTGTGTGCTAGAATGGTTGTTGGGGAAAGGTTGTCTATCTGTCCTTTCCTTAAAGTACTAGATGCACCATATTTTATTCCCAAAATTTATCTTTCAAAATATTTTCTTCCATCATATTTTGAGGGAGTGGAACCAACAGGCGGACTATCTCCCCAAAATCTCCCTACAGCTAGAGGAAGTACTCATCCTTTTTGAAGAGCAAAAATGGCTACAACTACTGAGAAGGAGAACATTCCATATCACTAGTGATCTTCAACTGGCCCAATTGTCACCGTTTTATTTATAATTCATGAATTTTTGTCCTTCTTGTTAGCATAAAAATAGTAAATAATTTGGTCTATATCTCTTTAATTATACATATTCATGGTTTTATTGTATTAAAATACCCAGGTTTGGACTTTTTTTCATTTTTTTCTATATTCCAATTTCTATAGGTGATGATATTATGTATGTAATGGTCTTGGTCAGCATTGTTTGTTTGAACGCCTTTGTTGACATTGATATTATCTAACATTGAGGTTATTTTAGTCATGTATCTATGTTTCTGTACTCATTTTTTAATGAAAGGATGATTTCTCTTTTTTGGAAAAAAATGGTAGTTATTTTATAATATAATTTGTGTGCACTTATATTAGCATATAGATAAATAATTTGATGATGTGTAATTATTAAATTAATTTTAGGTGTGTATGGACTAATGGTGATGAATATGCATGTTGGTGACTAATTATATATGAGTTGTATAATGAATATTGATGATAACAATCATATTTATTAAGACTCATATTATCTCAAGTCTTGCAAAGTTCTTTGGGTGATAATTTCCTCTTCTTAGGGATTGAAAATGCTAGTGCATAGACTACATGAATAGTGCTATTTGTTTAAAATTAATGCAAAAATTATTTTGAAATCGAGATGAAAACTATTTGTGCTATTGGGACTTTTTTTTCCAAAGTGTATGACAAATTGATATCTTGATTAATAAGTTGAATGCGAGTTATGTTTAGGATTGGTGATTCGGATACATATCTATTTTCAAATAAGAATCATACTAATCAATAGTATTACTTATTGCATGATAACCATGACACCTATGAGGTATTCCATGTAGTTTTTTCATGGATTTTATTTGAACAATTGAGTTTATTAGGAGAGAAATTAAAACTTACAGGGAACCGAAGAAGAGAGATCTAATGGAATGACCATAATTTCGTTTTTTTTTTTTTTAGTAGTTCAATCACCAAGTCTTAAGAGAAATATATTTTTAGGTTAATTACCATATAGATTTATAATATTGAGTTTGTAGTATATTTGAACTAGTTATTTAAAATCAAGAGAAGAGGAGTAGTTCAAGAAAGGAGCTCATGAAAGCTTGGTTAAGGAGAATGTGACATGGATAAATAATTGTGAGGTGGAAGAGGATTAAATGTCTTTTAATTCTCCAGCCATGGAAGTGTAGGCACCAATTCTTGGGGGTGACGTAGAATGGATTGACTGGTATTGAATAATTGAGGGAATAAGGTGCTATGGAATAAGGACACACTAAAGAGGCGAAAATGGGATTTGAAACAAAATGAAATAACTAAGAAATGGTGGATGAATATAATGAAGGAAATTCATCATGATACTAATGTAATTAAGTGGAGTGTTAGTGGAAAAAGGTTTTGCACAAAAAGAAGGGGTCGATTATGAGTATCCTTTTCCCCCCCACAAAAAAATAGGCTACCATCGAGACATTATTTTCCTTGGAAGCTCATAACAACTGTAAAGTCCATAAAATTTATGTAAAAAATGCTTTCTTGAATGGATATTTGAAAGAGAATGTTTTTATGTCCCAAATAGAAGGATTTATTTTGAAGGGTTAGGAACACAAAGTATGCAAGCTTGTAAAATCCTTGTATGTCCTCAAGAAAGCACCACGAGTTTGGTACAAAAATTTGATTGAGCATATTCTAAAACTCAATTTAAAACATTATGATATTCATGATGCAACTTTGTTTGTCAAGAAAGTTGGGAAAATAGCTATGTATCTTGTGGTGTATGTAGATGTTATTTTGATGATAGGGAATAATGAGAACTACATTGCATTCATAAAGAAAGAACTGAGGAAAGGTTTTGAAATAACAAATTTGGGCTATGTTCACTACTATCTTGGTATTGAAGTAACCCAACATCCAAAGTTTATATTCCTCTCTTAGAAGAAGTGCATTGGAGATCTGTTGAATAGGTTTGGCAGGGATGAGTGAAATCCTTTAAATACTTCAATCGAACATAATTTAAGGCTTACATCCATTGAAGGAAAATAATTTGAGGATGAAACAAAATATAGAGAACTTGTAGGAAGTCTCAACTACTTGACTACTACCATACCAGAAATTTAATTTGTTGCTGGAATTTCTCTCTAGGTTTATGAAAAAGCCTTGTGAGGGTCATTAGGCTACTGAAAAAAGAGTTCTAAAGTACTTAAAGGGAACTCAAGACTTTAAACTCAAGTATAGACACGTGGGTGTATTCATATTTATTGGATACTTTGATTCAGACTTTGATGGAGGTAAAGAAACCAAAGCATCTACATTAGGTTATGTTATGAGTCTTGGATCAGGAGTTGTCTCTTGGAAGTCATGCAAAAAATTAGTTACAACATATTCCACAACTGAGGCACAATATGTGGGAGCATCAGAAGCAACAAAGGACATTGTGTGGATCAGGAAAATTATGGAATATTCGTAGGAGAAACAAGTACATTCGACTCCTCTTTTGATTGAAAACCATTTTTCAATAAAGCTGGCTAAGAACCCAAAGTTCCATGATCGAACGAAGAAAATAAATACAAAATACCATATGATTCGACATCATGTTGAGGTCAAAACAATCCCCCTACGACATTTTTCCACAAATGAGTAGATTGCAAACATCTTCACTAAAGTGCTTGGAAGGAAAAAAAGTGAAATATTTAGAATGATGCTTGAACTCACCAACATCCCTTCATAGAAGGGGAGGAATGTTGACACATAATATTTGGGATTAGGAAAACTTATGTAAATATTTTAAATAGAAAAAAATAAATGAAGTTAGAAGACAAAGAGACATTGGGAGATGAAACCCAATCGCCCCCCTTCTCCTTGTATATATTTTTATTCTCTCTTAATGTAAAAAAAAAAATTGATTTGGATTTAAAAACGTGTTCTGATAGGAAAGACACTTAGAATAATCATATTAGGTAAATGAGAGAAGTAAACATATGACAAAATGATAACAAGCATAATTCTTAGACATTTGTTTTCCTTTTTATGGCATGTGAATCATCAATGGGATCATACAAGATGATTGAACAAGTATAGTCTGAAGACAATGGTAATGTGTAGCACATGGGATGAAATAATGAAGGTAGCATGCAAGCATGTAGAGAGGCATTCATTAGAATGAGTTGAATCAACTAGAGTGGACATGGAAGGATAACTCATGATTCAGGTGAGTAGAAAGGATCACAAATGATTATTGAGATGGGTTGGGCCAAAATATCATTTGGGAAAACTATGTAATACGGAAAATTGACCCATTCTAAATGTAATGATGCAACCTTATTCAATTTGGAACAATTGCTTGTAAATGCGACAAGTGAGTTGCCTAAGGTAGCAAGAATTTGACCAAGTACCACTTGGATTATAAGTGCTAACATGAGATGAATATTTGTTGAATGAGTTGGAGGGGCAATGCATGATTTTATATGGGTTTGGATAGTGTGCAATCGACCAATGTATAGCAAGATTGGGTGGCTCATTGCACAAGTCATGACACAATTTTCTTACATGACAAATTGTAGGGAGAAAAGTTATTGTTAGTCAGAGGAAAAGATAAAAATGCAAGCACAAGGCAAATAAATACACAAGAATATTCTTTAATAATTAATTTTTATTCATTAATTATTCTCTCATACACATCCACCGAGCTATGACTATTCTCTCTTCTTGCCTCACATTACAATGGCCCAACCATAGAAATATAAACACCAAAATTTTTAAATATGGAATCATGCAAACTCTAACTTTCCTTTCCTCATGAAAACTAAGAATTCACACTTTAACTAAAACTTTTTAACTTTCCTTTAACTTAACTCAACATTTTTATTTTTTCTTGACTCAAATTTTCTAGAAAAAGCATTAACCTTCTAACTCTAGCTCACTTGAATTCTAATATTAGACTCAGATTTCTTTCCTAAACTTAACTATACTCTTCATGCATTGCATGCATATAACAATAATTACTAATTATAAAACCTCCACTTAATTATGACCTTATGACTAAACCTTAAATTAATCGTGACTTAACTATGCATGCTACGCTCGCAATAAAAAATGACTCAAAAAACTTTTTAAAATGAAATTTTTTCTTTTTCATTTCTTCCATATTATATACCCTTGAAACTTCTTCATTTTCAGTTGTGTTTTCTTGATGTAAGCTCCATGTTTCCTCACTTTCTGCTACTGCGATTTTTCTTTTACTTCTTTTATATTTGTTCTAAGAAACAATTTATGCTTTCATACCCTATCTTTTATAGGTTCCTCTTGAAATATTCGTTCACTCATGGCATACTACAACAACTCTTCATCTTCAAACTATGAAAATTTCCATGCTTCTTCCGCTTCATATTCCTGATCTTCTTTCTACCATATTTCTTGATAGTAGAATTTGATCTCTTCTTGACCCCATTGCTGAAAGGTTGTTTCAAATATTTCTTATTTTTCTTCGTAAACTTCCATGGCCTTTCCTACATATTTTCCTTCATCTTCTATTTCAGTTATAACTGTAACTAGACTGTTGTCCTGTCTACTTTCACATTCAAAACCAATGTTTAAAACATCTTTATTATGCTATGCAGTGAAATATTTCTCTTCTTCTTCTTTCTTCTCTGGCTTTTCAACTACATTGAGGCTATCTTCCATTTTTATGATGTTAGTGGATATTATTATCAAAAATTGATGGATCCCTTTATCCTCTTCTTAATCATCAATTTTTGCTAGATCTCACGTTGCTTCATGAGAAATTATAACTATTGCTTCATAACTTGTTGCTATCGTGGTAGCTTCAACCTTCAATTCTTCATCAAACATGGCACTTTCCATATTTCCACAATCAGCATTTGCTTCAAAAAAGAGACCAAAAATTTCATCAACATTATTTTTTTCCACTCTGTGGTGAGATATTTGAGCATGCATGTGCTCATTAAATATTTCAACTTCACCAAATTCATCATTTTTTTCTGGATTCATGAGAGATGCACTTTCGACTCTATACACCATTGCTTAATATGAAAAATTATCTTTTTTATTCTGAAACTTAAATGCCTCAAACTCTGATGCAAAGAGGTAATCATCAACTATTTTGTTTATTACACTGTCACTCATATCACAAACAAGAGCACCACCAAGATGTATGATGCCTAGGGAACCTTATACAAAGTGTGAACACATCCAGGAAGATGCTCTTAAGGAATCTCACCATGACCTACAAGTACAAGACACATTAACTAGATATTTCATGAAGGTTGAAGCCAATAGAGTTGAGAGCCCAACTTGGTTCAGTTGGTGATGAAGTCAAGATGATGAGATAGTTCAAATATCTCTAAATGGATTCAGTTCATCTTGGCACAACTTTATCTAGGTAACTTGTGGTCAGAAGAACTCGCCTAACTTGAAGTAGTTGTAGGGTGCTTTCATCGGAGAGGAGATGAGACTAGAGAAAATCTCAACCAATTACAAGGATGAGGATGATGGACCACAATTATCCCTCACTAGTAAGGTGATGAGAAGTAGGAAGGACCTAGAAGGGGTCTAAAGAGTAATGAGGAAGAATAAAATTATTCACGTCAAGGGAAGAAAGACCTCATTCATACGAAATAATTTAGGTGCAATAAGTAAAATCATTATGTCTCTTAGTGTCTTGGGAGAAAGGATTTTAAAATGAGTTTAAAAGGAGTACATATTCTTTCAATGTGGATGATTCAAATACCAAGCTAGATTATTTGACTACCAATGTGGAAGATTCGACTACAGACAGTTTCAAGCGTTGGATGATATGTGGATAATAGAGCTTCAAGACATAAATACCTTCAACAAGTTCAAGGGAAGAATGCTTGTGGAGTTCAATAATTATTCCACATATCCTATGAAGGAATTTGGCTCCAAATATTTCAAGATACCATTAAGTGATGTTATTGAGTTAGATTATATATTGTATGTTCCTAATTTAACTAAGAATCAACTTAACTTTTTGCATGACAAATTTATAATTTTTAGTTCGATAGTCAACAGGTCACCATCAGAGATAGTGGCCATCGATATAATGGAGTTTCTGTCTAAAGGAGTGTGACAAGGTGGAATTTACAAGTTACTCACATATCCACTTGACGAAGGATGGTAGGATACCATGATGGACACAAGTTTCTTTAAACTTGTGCAGATAGAGTTACAAAGCCAATTTTGGGATCAGGGATTGATTCTAACAGCAAGAGGGAGTTAACCTTGATGAATCCTAAGAAAATTATTGGAGGATTCTCCTAATAAGAGGGAGTTTCACCGGATGGGTTGATGCATGCATATCTAACTCAATTTCAATATCAAAAATATTGTAATCATATTAGGTTGTTCTAGTTTTAAGGTAGATTTCAATTTGTTATTTAATAGATCTGGTACACTTGACTTGGCCATGTATGCAAATGAGTTCACTATTGGGGAATTCCCAAATATTTTTACCAGTGGAGATGGCATGAAGGGAAAAGGAGGTTGATAGGTTGCTAATGTAGTATATCTAGAATATAAGGTTTTCACCTTGAAATTTCTAAAGATTCCAAACTCATGTTTCTTTAGGTTCACTAATGTTCAACTATTTGACCAAGCCCATAGCAAAGGGGAATTGAGATGCAGAGAGAATATATTATGTTTGAAAAGGAAAAATTTCCTTAGTAAGAGGGGGTGTTGGATTTTTAGTACCTTGGTAAGTGTCTAGGAGAGCACCATTAATGGTAGGAGCAAGAAGAGAAGATATAGGAACATGCAGGGAAGGAGCAACTACCAACATCTCCAAGCCATTTTATCCATTCTCAGTGAAACTTTGGGCAACTTTTTTGGAAGTTTCAAAGCCCACCTAAGTGCACTAGAGGGGGACTAAAACGATAGAAAATATTTCCCCATCCATGCCAATGATCCTTTCAAACAACATAGCGATAGGGAATTGAGTTTTGAGGAGTTTGGAACCAGTAATTAATGGTGGTATTAAACTATTAAATTAAATGTTGGACAACTTGTAGGCTTAACGATGTTCAGGTTTTCAGAGTTGGAAGGATTGTAGAATTTGTAGTTGATTCTATCATGTATGAAGGTATATGATTGGAATTAGTCAAAAACACCAAACTATGGAATTTGTTATTTATGTTTCATTCTTATCTTCTTGGTTATTTTACTAAAGGGAATAATGTGTTGTTTAAAAGAAACACTATATATCTATATTTTTTTCATTTTTGATATATTGTGTCTCTCCACATAATTTTTTTTTTTGGGAAATGTTTCCAGGCATTCTCATTTTAGAAACTTGTACACGTTTCATTCAACTTAGGTTGTTGCATACACAATTATTAAAGACAATTTGCATGTAGAAAATTTCCATGAATGGATTAGGAACAAAACTCTATAATAGAAATGCATTGCCTGCATACTTGCACTCACTTTTAGAGGGCATGAATTCTTAGAAATCGTTCTTTCATGTAGGTTGAGAGAACTAATCCCAAGGCCAACTATAGATCTAGGGTTTTGCTTTATTTTAATTGAAAAAATTTTGTGCATATTTCCATAACTCCACATTATTGTACCTTCTAGTCTATAAATTAGAAGGTAGGGGTATATATATTTTATTCATTGAGTTTTTCAGAGTAATAAGTAGTGGTTGATGGATAGAGTTTGAAACTTTCCATATATTCCCTATTTTCAAGAGTAATAAAATGTGATGTGATTTTAGTTTCATATTTGGGTACCTTTCTTCTAATTTCTTCAGTTTGATATTTTTCAATTCCTAGTAAAAATCAAATTGCAATTTTGATAGAGATTTCATTTTTTGTTTTCCTAGGTAGTTAGGTTAGAAATCAGACTAGGACTGCCACCATGAGATGAGTAATTTTAACAATTCATTAGTTCATTCTAAGTACTTGGGATGAATGTGGCTTGTTTCTCTCATTCATCTCCAAAAAAATGCACAGGTTGAAGGCTATTTTTCAAATCCAAGATCAAACATGTATAGTGTAGAGGTACTGTGTAGAGGGAGGAGGCTACCAATAATCATAGGGGATTCACTAGGGGAGAAATACCATACCACGTGGGTTCATATTGAGGGATATATATTGAAGAAAAGTTGACTTCATATATTGGGGGATATATAGGGGGTAAAGGGTTTTTATATTGGCAGGTATAAAAAATGGAGCTCAAAGTTAATGAAAAAATATAAATGGGTATAAAAAATGTTAATGAAAATTGGATACCTAAAATATCTAGTGAAAGTAGGGGTTTTTTAAATTATGGAGGTGTATTGGGTTCATATTGGTAGGGGGTTAAATAATGTGATTTTTAGAGGTATTTTTCAATATGTAGTGAAATTAGGGGTATTGTTTAGTATTCCATGAACGCAGGCGCTATGTCAGAGGTTCATTGAGTGAAGCCCCTATGCCAATAATTCACATAATTTTGTTTTTATCCTTGCATATTGATTGAACTATTTTTTAATCTAGAACTACCAATAGTCATTTTTTGCGTAGCTAAATAATTGCACTTTATATTTGTATAGGCTAAAAGACCACTATTACTGCAGCCAAATAGAACATTAACAAAAATTTACCCATTACAAAAATTTTGAGGTCTAAAATGGGCTTCCTAAGAAAAATGTACAACCAAAATAAAATTTATAAGAACCAATAGGATTCAAGATGATTATTTCAACCATGGGGGATGGTTAGCCAGTTTTGGAGTAAAAAAGTAAAAATATTAAAAAATAATAAAATGATAAACTACTTTTTTAATTTGTATTTTCAACTTATATCCCTAAGGTTTTACTAACATTACGAGTGGGAATAATAATTGGATACAAAATTTAATTCCTCATCCAAGGAGTACCAATGTTGCATACTTTCGATGGACCCTGCTACAGGGAAAATGAGAAATACATGAAAAATGTGATTGCCATCACATTTTTTCATGTATATCTCACTTTTCGTGTAGAAGTATCCATTGAAAGTATGCAACATGGATACTCCTTGGATGAGGAATCGAATTATGCATCCAACGAGTGTTTCTTCTTGAAATTTGAGTAAACCCACAAGGAGGTAAGTTGAAAATACGAGTTGAAAACATATATATATATATATATATATAGATTTGTCCCTCTAAAATTTGGTGATGTAATCAAATCTTATTTTATTATTTTCACTATTATTTTACAATTTCCTTAGCAGGCCCATTTTATACCTCAAAATTCCACAGTTATGTGCCTTTTATTCTTTGGTGATGTATATATTGTGTCAATGATGTGACACAATTTTGTATTAGTTCAAGGATACACGTAGATCCTCAAGCATGTAAAACCATTTGCATTGGCAAATTGGGTAAATGATCACTCCGCCAAGGATTTCCAAATCACCTTTTCAGCAATATATTTTACTAGTTTATTTTGAGAACCATGAAGACAGAAATACAGAGGACCTGTTAATATAGGGAAAGATATGAGATCCTCTTCAAACCTTGTTTCCTTGACTCTAATCCATCCATTGTGACCTTTTTCACCACATATCTTTGTGACGACCTTCCCAATCTCCCCACTCACTTCTGGGAAGAAGGGTTTATCAAAAAACAATTAATTTTCTGGGAAGATACCTTGGCATGGAAAACAAAATGAAGTGGGAAGGTTTTTAACTTGCACTAGATTGTATAATAATATTGATATAAACAAGGGTTTGCTGGATTTAACCATCTGGAATATTGATGACTCTCGATGGACCCAACTAAAATACTGCATAAATATCTCCTTCAGGCTTCAACTACATAATCTACCATCATTTAGGCCATTTTATGGGAACTTTTCCCAAAATGATTCCCCAGGTGGTGTTTGAAAAGAATATTCCCAAGTCCAGCAAGCTAAAAAACCACCAGGCAACAATCAAAATCTTAGAACATAGCTATAACAAAACCATCTGCTTTCTAACAAAACACCTAACAACTAGTAACCTTCCAAAAATCTCTTCAGGTAGTCATAAATGCCAAGCATGTTACCTCACTTTCCAAAATCTAGTTGAAAATAAAATGCACACTTTTACCATCTTATGAGTAGTGAATAGTACAATGTTATTTTAGTTTAATTTTTTAATTTTAAAAATATTATATTCTATTATAATAAGTCAAATTTACCCTTTTAGAGTGTTTCTATTGGCATAAAAGCAGGCGATTACACAATGTAACTTCCTTAAAATATCTGATAATGATAGTCATTATAATTCTAAATATTTCATTTCTTATGCCAAAATTTATTTACAAACTTTCCAACTAGCTCAGCCCTACACCCCTCTTTCAAGGATATCGCTTGCTCTTGGATGAAATGCATTATGTTGGTACACTATATGAAGCATTTAATCAAATAAAAACTCCTAAACTTTTAGTTACCTCTTTAGAAAGGAGGATTCTTTCACCAAAAACTGACTATAGCCTTATTTGACATGCACTATCAAAATATACCTTCAAAATTATGGATATAGCCTCACTGCATATTTGCAATCAATAAGAATATTAAAATAGGTAGAAACAAAAAGTTAATTCTCACATTACCTTTGCAGGGTTCACATCCAACATAGACAAGCTTCGAGTTGTACTACTCACAAAAAAGAAATCATCTCGGATCCTCTGCAACACCAAAATCCTCTCCACACCAAGATAATTCTATATTGAGTTTTTCACATCAAATGACTGATGCAAAGCTCCCTTTGTGCTCCTCCACTTTGTACATCAAAGGAAAGTGATAATCTTTTACTCGCTTATTAATAAGTAAAGGTGAAAAAGTTTTCTTTAATGTTGCCTTAAGAATATTGTCTTTTTTCTCAGTGAGCCTGAAACTGGAGAACTTATAACATGTAAAATTGCACTAAGATATATTTATCGAATCAGAAGTTAATGTGCATCCCTGATGAAAATAACCTGAAATAATTTAGTAGATGTTATGAGAATTACATCGTATAGCTAAACACCTTTTTCAAATTACCATATCTAGAAGTAGATCAAATTACACGATGAACTCTCTCATAGACAAAAGGACGATACTCACTATCCAAACCACTAAATATGAAATAGTGATATTCCATTTACAAATTAATAAACAAGGATAATGCTTATAAAGAGTCTGATTGGAAAAAATCCACATAAATAAGCCTATTCAAAAAATGTATGACTAAAATAAGGCCCAAACTAATATCTAATCATGACTAATCAAAGGCAATATGTGACATAAATTTTTTTGGAAACAAATTAAAGAGATTTTGAAATACTATGCCAATTAAAATTTTTAGTTAATCATTCTTAACTTCATAGAAATTGCATTTAACAAATTTCTTGAAAATCATCCATACATAACATGATAAATTCAATGAATGTGATGTATGAAAAATCAATGACTGCGATGCATGAAAACACATAAGTAAAAGCCATCCACCTTGAATTTTAAAAGAATTTCTTATACAAGTATAATTATAAATTGTTATAGAGGTAATTAGAACATAAAAACTCAAATGAAATGAAATTATATTAAAACTTAATGTCCACTGATGAACAAAAGAGGTTAAAGGGATTGTAAATCACAACATTTCATAAAATGAAGTGCAAAATCCGTCTCCTAAAACTGAAATTTAAAATTAGATGTTAAGATAACAAAATGATGGTAACATAATATAAAATAGAGCCAACTATAGGGTACAAACTCAAAATTGCAAACACAAATAAAAGAAAAGTTGTAACAAAGGAAGATAGTCACCAAAATCATGAGATCTAAGAATCAGTGCCCACCCAAACAACCTTTCTAATGATTTCCTCTATAGAATGACCTATAATAATGGGGTCTTGGGAAGAGAAACTAGCGGCCTCGAGGTGTTACACAAGGGGACATAGCATAAGCGGGTAAAGGAGACTTTAGAAATTTACAAATATGTGCATCATTAATTGATTAGTTACTGTCCCAAATCTGTTATTGGAAAGAAGTGGCTGCCCCAAATACATCTTACTTGAATATCATTTTGTATTTGTTTTATGCCTACTAAGGTGATTCTATGTTGGTTTAAAATTTTATGCATCTAATTTCATTGAGGAAATTCTATGATTGAAGTAAGTTTTCCATTTGTATGAAGGCAATAAATTTCTTGGATTTATATGGCTTCCTAAATTAAGAGCATTTAGAATCAACCATTAAGGAACATTTAGGAAAAAATTCATTTATCCTAAATTGAATGACCACAAGGTAGAGTGAACGTTTTTTGAAACTTATACAATCTTCTACTTTATAAGAGTGATCTTTCCCATAAAAGGGTTCCTCTACCTCCACTAGTTTCCTTAGTAGATAATTAAACGAAACTGAGAGTATTCCTCTAATTCTTCATTAAGGAATTTGTCTAATTTGAGAGATTTTTCACTAGAGGAACCTTTGAATTTGTTTTGCTATTATGTTTCTGACTGTAATTTCTTTTCATTTTACATGGAAATATTACATACATTTATGACAAACTAGGTCATAGTAACTTTCTGTAGCAATTGATTTGCTATATTTAAATTTAAATGGACAGAAATATATTCAATCTACATATTTTCCATGCAAGTTAAATTGCATTGGCCTAACATGGTCAGACCTCTTAGCCAAAGCCCAAAACTTTGACTGGCAGTAGGAAACCAAATCTGACAAAAAATGAGGGTACAAGAAGGATATAGAGCAAGGCTTAGTGAGAAGGAGTGTACTGACTATATCCATATCATCAAACATCGATCATCCCACTTAGGATGCCTTGCATAGTTCCTAGTTAGGCATAATATCAAGATGGTCACAAACTTCGTAGCTTCAATATACTAGTGGAAATACTCTTCATCTTCTAATATATGTTTAATCAAGAATATGGAATTCGTCCCCATCGTTATAAGGGAGGACTCCATGGTGATTTGTATTTGCACATCATATTTAATTAATATACACAATGAAGTCTGATCCTGCATTATTTAGCGTTATCATGTAAAATTTGGAACATATTGTGGGCACACAATGATGAAATACTTTCAGTGACAAAATACTACTGCATTAATTGTATCTTTATTTTCATCCAAGGATTTTAAAGCATGTGTTGGAACTTGGGTTCTTGTTCAAGGGAACATCCTTTCATGTGATGTAATTCTTTGACATAACAAATAGATGTTGTAAAATAATTGTTTCAAAATATCCTAAATAACGTCTTTTTTTCTTTTATTTTTTTTGATGATTTTCCGATTATCCATCAAATAATATGTGATGAATTTGTTAAACATGAATCCATAAAGATTTCAACCTAGCCACTCTAGGTAAGATGGAAACTTTTTTGAAGTAATTTTTCCACTACTACACCATCGTTGATGTGCCATAAGGACAGTCATGGACTAGAATTCAGGGGATTACAACCAGCCTTCAAAACTCAGGGAATGGATACTATATTCTCTATATGCTAATATGATTTGAGCCGAAACAAAAGATTCATAGGGACTACTAAATTCAATGTGACTACATACATTCAGGGAGACTAGAATGGAATTTACAATCATGGGTGTAATGAAGGGAGCTATTTTGGTTATTGCACAAAGTGCATATGATAGAAGTGAAACTTTATTTACAATTTACAATTCTAAATTTTCTAAAAATTGACCTTAGAACTGCTGGAACAATTCAACGAAAACATTTTCTTTAACATCCAATGACTAAAGTTCGAGTTGAAGCTGTTTAATTTGCATGCATTGTTGTGAAGGATGGAATAAAGTCATGGTTTAAGACAAACATTATGGAGTTCCTAAAATTGTACCTAATGAGAGTTGAGGAGAGTAGAAAAAACCTAAGAACAACACCCTTTTACCTTTATTCATAAACACAACCATTATAGAAGTTGTGTGATCTGATCCCATAAGGTGGCCCAAAAAAGTTGTATTTTAAATGAGGGTGATCTATGTGATTATTGTGTGAACTATGTGATTATTTTTAAATGGCCGACCCATAATAGGCCTATCCTCAGCCTTTCCAAAGGGTTATTTCTAGTAATTTTAAGGGCTTATGTTGCCAACTTGTAAAATTTTCAAATTCATAGACCTTCGAAAGTAAGCCTAGATGAAGCCATTGCTGAAAAAAAATATGTAGCTTGGCAAGAAGAATCCATGACTGCTCTTCCTCATGATGATCAAGAGTATTGTGGGATTTTTAATGAAGAAAAATTTCAAACACTTCAAGAGAGCATTGAAAAAGAAGGAGAATATTTTGTGTGTAGCTTGTTGAAGGTTGTAGTGATGTGGATTTGTTTATTGGGACTTGTATTGAGAAAAGGAGGGAATTTGATATGGTGTTGCAGAAATATCAAGAATACCCTACAGACGTTCTAAAACTTTCTTACAAGTTCTAGGAAGTGAACACCTTGTGTGTTGCTATAAAGAAAAGTTATTCCATCCTTCATCAAAACAATAACTATCCTTTATTTATGCCCAGAGAATATGTGGAGCTTGACATAACATAATAATAATGGCATAATCCTAAGGAAGGCATGGATGGGGAAGCCATGGATGATTTTGTGAATTCAATTTGGGGCAATGGTTATGGGAATGAAGGCCTCCATGGCCACAAATAAGAAAAAGACGCCCAAAACTCAATATTGACGATGAACATGTTGTGGAAGAAGATAATTATTCACTCCTTGGCACAATGCATCCAGGATATATTTTTAGTGAACATAGTTCATCCAATGAATGGAAGGGATTTTTATTCATGTCCCCTAATGATGAAACATAAATATCTAGTGGCTAGTATGAATGACAAGGTATAAATGATAAAACATATATGTGATACAACTAATAAGCTATAAAATTTTGTAGCTAAATTAAGACCCCTACTACAAATATAGAGAAAGAAGCTATGAAATCATGAAATTTAGGCAAATATAACATATCTGACACAAAAGCACACATAATTGCAAAAAATAATGAAGAGGAAAATATAACCTTTGTTGTGTTTCTTTCTACTAGTTTAGATGCTTCGCCTGCCCTGCTGCTAACTCAAATGCTTTTGTTGTCTCTGTTTCTTTTATCAAACCCAGGAGAGTATAAGCCCCTAATTGAAAAATTACCAATTGGAAGCAACCTGCATATATAGACACTAAAAATTTGGCGCACCCCTGTATCTCGCTCTCCATAAAACAATTTTTAGTTGGTTCACTCCATTATTATGCAGTAAATGAAAAAGTGGCTAGTTTGCTGAAGGAATAATCAACCAATAGTTGTCTGCGGCAAAGTCCTTGTGGTTGAGATAACTTCCAGAGGAATGAGATAGTTGGGATATTTTTACTTTGCGGGAAAATGTTTTGCCTTGGCAGATAGCCGTGGCGATGGTATAATGTCTTGGTCACTTTAGAAATTTGGAATATTTTAGTTTTATTAAATATACTTTTTGAAAATGGGGTATTTTTAAATTCATGAATTATTTAATTTTTAAAATTTTTTCTTTTTCTTATAAGTTTTTGGGTTTTAAAGTATTTAAAATTGTATATATTTTTATATTTTATAAATTAATAATCTATATTTTCATATTTTCTAAATTAATGATATTGATAGTTTTACTTGTCATCAAGTTCGCTAGCACATGAGTGTTAAGTTGAATGGTCCATAAAACCAACGTCATGACTAAGGGCCCAAAATTAAAGGTGTTAGGTTTGTAGACTTCCTTCAACCATTAACACTTTCATTTTTCTACTAGAGGTGATGAACAAAAACAAGTAGTAGTGTATATAACAAAACTCAATAGAATTACCTAATTCTTTCCAATTATTATAACTTCAACACTTCCACATTAGGCTAGTGGTGATAGGCTGAAGATACTTGTCATAAAGACTTATTTCTATATGATTCGTTAACTAACGAGACTATCTATCTCTTTTTGGTGCTTCACAACTGTTGGTGATTTCTTGGTAGGCCAATGATGGTATGACCAAATTGAAATTGGTGTGAATTATTCTGTCTATCAGGCTTGATCAGGCTTGTTAATTGATGGAAAAAGTATGAAAGTGACAGAGAAAGTAGAGACTATAAATAATGAAAGTGTTCGTATTTAATATAGGTGATTATAATTAATTAATAATACCTTGGATGACACGATTATATCCATGAAGATGTTAGATGGTGCACATGACTTTCACAGCAAGTTCAAGTGAAAACTGTGAACGATAGGAGGTTATAATGATTTCAGGACCAGATAGGTGAATAAATCACATACTCATTATGTGAGGATGTGCATTTGTAACCTTAATATAGACATGCCAAAGAGGAATTTCGATTCAGCACAAATATTCTTAGGGCGAGTGACCATATAATCAGGAACTTAAGTGGATCGTGGAGGAGTGTGATGGAATAATTCGTTCCAATGTTTTTGTCCTCGTGTATTTGGTAGAGAGGTATGATAGAGCTTCCCAAATCATGGTGGACAAATTTAAGCATGGATAGGATGACTCATGTAACCATCTCACTTCATCTTCACAATACACAAAAACATGGTGGCTTGCGACCACAAAGGTGAGAGTGAGCCTATCTGAGGTGTCTTGAGGGGAATGCGTTAAGACTGGGTTTTATATATTATAGATTGAGGATTTGTGAGGGTTGATTCAATGTGGAGAGAAATAAGTGTGTTTGTGATGGTTGAGCACAATACACTTAGGAAATACTCTTTCACGATACCCTTGCACATACTCTTGTACAATACTCTCAAGAAATAAGTGCACAAATTTAGCATGCACAACATGATAAATTTTGACTTCAATATTTAGTGCATAGAAATTGGTTTACCTTGGGCATGTGGCATGCTAAGCCGTTCACTTGTGGGCAGAAGTCACAAGTCACACCTTTGGGTGTGTGACTTGACTTGTGATGTGCAAGTCACACATTTTCTTATGACAAGTTCAAGTCACAAATTTTTCTTATGCAGTCCTTTGTGCCCCTTGTGTATGAATGTTGGAATAATTATATGGTGGATCCTTCCTTATTTTCCATGGATTCATGGACCAATAAAATGAAAATTTTTTAAAATTCATGTTAAATTCTGGTCCAATAATCTTATCCATTATCAACATGAAGATTTGGAGCCTATTGAATCTAAAATATAATTATGTCAAAATGATTTTATTCATATAGGGTTGCCAAATGATATGAAAAAAAAATGTGCTTCTTATTTGAAAGGAAAGCAAGTCTGCCAAGATCGAAGGAGGAACTTTGGAGACTAAAAATTAGGGAAATCTGGATAAAGTAGTGTGACCATAATACAAAAATATTCCACAATTTTTACTCCTAAGGGAAGAATAAGAACACCATATGGAACATCTTGGATGATAAGGGTAATTCCTATGCCTCTCAATAGGATCTGGAAAAATTAGCAAGGACTCACTTTTATGCTCTTTTTAAGGATCGTGGTGATTGTTTGATCCATAATCAACTTTAAGTCATTCAACATATTCCTAGGTTATTTTAATTGTTTATGATGTCCTTATTATGGGTGATGGATCCGAAGGTGAGTGGAATATATTTAGAATCATTTTCTTAGTCTATTGTTCAGCCTTGAGCGAGTCAGTCAACATAAGACGACTTTATTTTATAATAATGTCCCTGCGAAGAATATCCATAATATTGAATCAATGCTACCATATAAGATGACTCCCTGGGATCATGGTCTTCTACACTTGGATTTTTTTCTCAAGCCAAACTACTCATCTTTTGTTTGTCGATGATATCCTTATTTTGGGTGATGGCTTTGAAGAGGAGTGGAAAATATTTACAATCATTTTCTTATTATGTTGTTCATCCTCGGGCATGTTGATCAGTCAACATAAGCCCAACTTATTTTATAATAATGTCCCTAAGAAGACTATCCAAAATATTGAATCAATGCTACCATATAAGATGACTCCCTCGGATCATGGTCTTCTATACTTGGAATTTTTTCTCAAGCCAAACTACTATCATGTGGAGGATTCAAGCTAGTTAATAAAGATGATTGAAGGAAAAGTTAACAATTGGTGCTATATATGTCTTTTAGTTGGTGGAAGAATGACTTTGATTATGGTTCAGTATTGCATTGTCCATGAAAAGTGCATGGTAGGAAATCACAAGGGACAATATTTGGAGCAACATAATTTTGGACAAATACTTACAAAACCAATGTGTTTAGGATTGGCTCTGGTCCTTTAGACCACTGAAACACTCTGCAGGATTGAACATTTGGAGTGGAACGATGCCCATTATACCTTCTATCAATAAATGGATGATGTGGAAAGTAGGTAATGGGAAGTATATCAAGCAAGGGTCATTTCATATTACAAGGTTATCTTCTTTCTTCCATTTATCTTATGATCTCATCAATCATCTGAACTCTCGGAGTTTTTTTAGATTACGCCATGCTCTTATGTCTTCCTCATAGAAACCTCTTGCTAGCAGGTGGAAAATTGCTCCAGATTTGGGTCTTCAAGGTTTTCTTATTGAGGAATGGGATTTATGCACAAAAATATCCTTTTCAATAGTCTTACTATAAATAAGGAGGATGATTCTATTTTTTTGACTTGGAATTCCTCATCTGGACAAATTAATGCTCGTCATGCCTACAATGCCATATTTGATTATCCTATGTAAATGGTAAATTGGTGGCACCATAAAATATGGGATTGGCCCAAATGTTTGTGACCTTTGCTCAGAGGACTCTTAAATAGTTAATCATTTATTTTTTATGTGTGAATTTTCTAGGACTCTCTAGTCAGAAGCCCCTGGGTTACTAAACATTCTAGAGAATGGCCCATTGGTGCCTCTTGATCAATAAATTATTTGGTGTGAGCAAAACATGGGAATTTATAAAGATTTACAGATCTTAATTACATGGGGTATCTTGAAAGTCATAAATAAATTCATATTTGAGGATAGACATTGAAATCAATGACATCCTAGCCCAAATCGAGGGTTTATTCTCATATTGTTCCAAGCCTTGCAAGAAGCCATGGATTTGATCCTGTCACTTTCTTCCTAGTCCACTATTTTGAAATGTTGGCTTCTTTGATGGAGCTTATGAATCTGAGATTTCTGGATGGGGTGCCATTTCTTCCTTCCTGGCAATGTGTCTTACCATACTTGTTTGAATTCTAGTGTTGGGTCAAACATCAAAGTAGATGTTTTTTTTTCTTGGCTTCTTTTATATGTTGCAGCTTCATTGAATATTACCTCTCTTCAGGTCTACGAGGAATCCAAGTGTGTGCTAGAATGGTTTTTGGGGAAAGGTTGTCTATCGGTCCTTTCCTTAAAGTACTAGATGTACCATATTTTATTCCTAAAAGGTATCTTTCAAAATATTTTCTTCCATAATATTTTTAGGAAGTGGAACCAACAGATGGACTATCTCCCCAAAATAGGAATTACTCATCCTTTTTGAAGAGCGAAAATGGCTACAACTACTGAGAAGGAGAACATTCCATATCACTAGTGATCTTCAACTAGCCCAATTGTCACCATTTTATTTATAATTCATGAATTTTTGTCCTTCTTGTTAGCATACAAATAGTAAATAATTTGGTCCACATCTCTTTAATTATATATATTCATGGTTTTATTGTATTAAAATACCCAGGTTTGTACTTTTTTTAATTTTTTTCTATATTCCAAGTTCTGTAGGTGATGATATTATGTATGTAATGGTCTTGGTCAGCATTTTTTGTTTGAACGCCTTTGTTGACATTGATATTATCTAACATTGAGGTTATTTTAGTAATGTATCTATGTTTCTGTACTCATTTTTTAATGAAAGGATGATTTCTCTTTTTTGGAAAAAAATGCTAGTTATTTTATAGTATAATTTGTGTGCACTTATATTACCATATAGATAAATAATTTGATGATGTGTAATTATTAAATTAATTTTAGGTGTGTATGGACTAATGGTGATGAATATGCATGTTGGTGACTAATTATATATGAGTTGTATAATGAATATTGATGATAACAATCATATTCATTAAGACTCATATGATCTCAAGTCTTGCAAAGTGCTTTGGGTGATAATTTCCTCTTCTTAGGGATTGAAAATGCTAGTGCATAGACTACATGAATAGTGCTATTTGTTTAAAATTAATGCAAAAATTAGTTTGAAATTGAGATGAAAACTAGTTGTGCTATTGGGAATTTTTTTTCCAAAGTGTATGACAAATTGATATCTTGATTAATAAGTTGAATGCCAGTTATGTTTAGGATTGGTGATTCAGATACATATCTATTTTGAAATAAGAATCATCCTAATCAATAGTATTACTTATTGCATGATAACCATGACACTCGTGAGGTATTCCATGTAGTGTTTTCATGGATTTTATTTGAACAATTGAGTTTATTAGGAGAGAAATTAAAACTTATAGGGAACCGAAGAAGAGAGATCTAATGGAATGACCATAATTTCATTTTTTTCAGTAGTTCAATCACCAAGTCTTAAGAGAAATATATTTTTAGGTTAATTACCTTATAGATTTATAATATTGAGTTTGTAGTATAGTTGAAATAGGTATGTAAAATCAAGAGAAGAGGAGTAGTTCAAGAAAGGAGCCCATGAAAGGGTGAAAATGTGAAGTTGGGTTACACTTTTTGCCCTTTTTTGAGAAAAAAATTTCATTTTTTTCGGTTCTTCAAATTTCTACAAACTATAACAATTTCTATGTTTAGAATTTCATTTTGCGATAAAAAAAAAGTTGTCAGAAATTTTGTTAGCTTTCTATTACTTATTTTTTGAAATTTTTTTATGCAGATTTGATATGTCAACTTAGCGTTTCTTTGAGTGCGTGTTTCTTAACAATCAAAGAATTCATAAGAAGTCATGTTAATACACAATGTTGTACTCATTGAAAATTTGTGTTTTTGAGAAAACAAAATGTGTTACAACAATCCAGACAGAGTCTACTTCAGTTTCATCATATTTACAAAGAAAATGGATGCATATCATAATTACGAGAATTTTTTGAACTGATCCAATATAAAAAAACTGCATATTTTGGATATGTTTCGCGACGCAACAAATTTCTTAACATATAAGTTATAAAAAAAAAATCTAAAAGCTACCCATTAGAGACGACGGACCAATGTAATGCCTCATAATTTTTTCAATTTCCTTTACAATGTATTTTGGGAGATACAGAATTTTGATTTCACTGAATCACAATGACCCTCAGAAATTGTTTGCACCCATTTTATTAGAAAATTAATTAAAATTAGTAAATGTTTATGAAATTCCATAAAAGTTATATTTCCTGAAAGTAGATTCAATTCTGAAAATGCTTGTCTTGGTTCCGACAGTTAATTCAGAATGTTTCATGGAGTTTAATCAGTCCAAAGTTGCAGAAATGTCAAGCTGTGTGACTGGTGATGCGCTAGTTCAGCCGAAATTTGATTAAAAGTTTGGCCGAACTATTTTTTCGCACCGACGGCCCGTTAAATCTAACGACTTAATAGTTCGGCTGAACTGTTAATCAAAGTTCAGCCAAAATTTTAATAAAAGTTCAGCCGAGCTGTAATCTAATTTTCCGTCGGCCGGAAAATTTCACGGCGCCCCTCCTAAAACACATTTCGCGGCAATATAAATTGCCGCAAAATCATTCATAATTTTTGCACATTTCGCACATTTGATCTGATTTTATAAAGGTCTTGGTTTGGGTTTAAAGAAATTTCTTGGAGGTTTGAGTTTAAGGGCATTTCTTGGAGGTGGACCAATTTTGCAAAGAATTGTTTTGGTTTTAAGGACATTTCTTTGAGACGGTTTGATTTTTGAAAAAATTGTTTTGGGTTTAAAGAATTTTCTTGGACGTACATTCAAAGGACATTTCTTGGAGGTATGTGATACATTTTTTTGGATGTTTTTTTTTTCATTTTTTTTGAAATTATGGATTTGTGCTTAATTTCCAATTCTTAGAGACTGTCTGATTTTGCAAGTAATTGTTTTGGGTTTAAGGAATTTTCTTGGACGTATATTCAAAGGGCATATCTTGGAGGTATGTAATACATTTTTTTGGATGTTTTTTGTGCTTCATTTTTTTTGAAAGTATGGAGTTGGGTTTAATTTCGAAAAGACATTTTCTAAAAGTATTTTTTAAAGTGAATTCTTTTTTAAGTTGGAGGCATTTTTTGAAGTGACATTTTTTTAGAGTACGTGTTTTTAGTTGAAGTAAATATTTTGAGCTTCCTTTCATTTTTATAAGAAATTTTTTTCTTGAATTTTTTAAAGTAAGTTTTTTGGGATTGGAGTATGTATTTTTTGCAAAAAATTTAAAATGATTTTTTTTAAAATTAAATCTCTTGTGATGCTTTTTATAATTGAGTTATTGTCTAATTTTTTGAAGGAAATGTTTTTAACTTCATACTCTATTATCATGGGAAATCAAAGGACTTGTGTGAGAAAATATGATAAAAAAAGAGACCCCGAGGAACGTAGAGAAGAGACGAGACAATCTCACAAAAGAAAGATAGAATCCCTCTCAAATATTGAAGGGGAAAATCAACCTCAAGAAGAAATTGAAGAAGGTATGTAAATGTAAATATTATGATCTATTGATATATTTAAAATTTTCCTAGTGTAAAATGTGAAGCTTAATTTTTATTTGATGAACTAATTTGAATTTAAATATTTTGTTTAATGTAAACAGATAGAGATATTCCTCAAAACATTGATGATGACATACAAAATTTTGAAAGAGAAATTGGAAGAGGTATTGAACCAATGATTGAAGATGGTGAAAATATTGAAAGAAATTCAAATGAAGAAATTGGATCTCAAGGTCTATATATATATATTGAACACATGCACGTATTATTGAAATTATACATATATTTATTAATTTAGTTATTTATTTTTCATATGTAAGCTTATTATGTACTATTTTTTCGAATATGTATAGATGAAATCAGTGTCGATGATGAGATGTTAGAAAGTGTTGACACTCACACATATGGAGATAAAAAAACCTGACCATGTTATACGATATCATGTTAACTGCATTTTTGAAAATTATTTCTTAAATGAGCGTGTGATAGTTCAAGCTCAAATATTGAAAGGTCTCCTATCATTAAGGAAAATAAAAGAAGCTACGACACTACTGGGTATTCGAAAATCAACCAAAGATAAAAAAAATGAAGGAAAATGTGCTACAAAATATAAGTAGTACTATAAATTCAATTAAGAGATCTAGAGATAAAAATGTTTCAATTGTACGTAGAGGAATACATATGGAAATGGTTTCATCAAGTACTAAAGAGAATCGTTTGGTAACATCTATGGCACGAGCATTAGGAACCTCGCGAAAAAATTTGCACAAACATCATAAATTTCGGCTGCAAGTAGATGTAAATGATGAACTTGCTTGTTGGAGAGCTATTTGTAGGCAACCATACAAAGATAGACTTGGAGAAAATGTTAAAAAAAATAATATATGAATATTGGAAGAACAATTCGCGTGCTTCGCCAACTACAAGGCATGTGATGCGAAGAAGAATAGCATGAAATCAGTATGAAGAACATGAAAAATATTTCTCGGAAACCACTCAGATAGAGTTATTCAACAATTTCAAAGAAGAGAATCGTCAAATTCATGTTTCAATCAGTGCTTTTGTTCAACAAAAACTATGGTAAGTAAAACCTATCACCGTACGCGACACTTGTTGTTGCCATTATCATGTGGAATTTGAGTTATATTATGACACATTCCTTGATTTTGGTAGAACATTATGGAAGGATTCACCTCCTCCTTCCACTATCTGTGATTTCATATCTCAAATTCTATGTGAAAGAGAAAGCGATGAACTATTTTACAAAAAGAAATGTGTTGGTGGTAAAAAATGAGATGATTGTGGAAATTTGACTAAATTTCAAAAAAAATATCGTACTGATATAAATGATCAATCATTTCCAACATGAAAGTGAAATGGAAGAGATATGAATATATCGGTACATCGATTCAAGGTGCAAATAGTGTTAAAAGAATTGAATTACTAGAAGATGAAATTTTTGTGATAGACTTTTTGAGAAAGTTTGAGTCAGAAATTTACAAATACACCAAGCATTCCCATAGAGCTCGATGGCAAGACTTGCAATTCAAAAAATATCGTGAATTTTTTCCACTAGGGACCATTTTGTCAGTGATTGATTTTGCAGAAAACTACACATTTGTTCCAAAAAAAGAAATTTAAAGTGAATACTATCATTTTGACCAAGTCTCCATGATCATCCATATTCTATATAGACATGCTGAACAAAACGTCGATCATATAAAAAGCATGAGTGAAAATCGACATATCATTAAATAATATCACTTTTATATCAGTGACGATCATACACATGATACATATTTTGTACAACATTGTTTTGGAAAAAATTGTGATTTCTTGAAAAATCGTGGAATAACATTCAATGAACATTGGATATGGTCAGACGGATGCACAGGTCAATTCAAATCTGCACGATCATTCTTTTGGTTGTGAAACCTGCATTAAACATTTTTGGAATTTCTTTAAGACTGGTCATGGAAAAGGAGAACATGACGGTGTAGGAGCATGCATAAAACAAGCACTTCGAATATATCAAATGAACCCCTCTGCAAGCCGACTTGTGAACGCTAAAGAAGTTGTTCAATGGTGCATCATTTCTCTAAGCCCTAATACTAACCCATCAAGGGAAGTGCAAAGGTACATTCAATTTAATTTTTATTGGAATCTAATTTTAAACATTGTGTAAATTTATCGTGCAATGATTATCTTTGATTGTATTTTGATATCATATTTACAAATTCTTCTTTTAATTTTTCATATAAAGGTTTTTCTGGCATATTGGGATCGGAGACATAGATAGATCAATTGGAAATGACATTGAAACAATAAAAGGGACTCGAAAATTGCATTCAATTAAAACAAAGTCGTCCAAAAATGTGTTTGCATTGGATAAAAGAAAATATTCTTTTTTTTGTGACGTTTGCATAGACAACACAAAATCCAATGAAGTTTGTGAAAACAACATGTATGTAAAATATTGGAAACATACATAGCTAAATACAAAGGGAAAAATGTATGTTGCAATGTTTGAAGAAATGCAATCAGATAAAACTACAATATCATCTGATGGTGATCGAGTTTCTGATCTTGTTAGAGAAGGTAACATTTGAATTTCTTTCTAATGATTTAAAGATCTAGAAATAAATTTAGATATGTATAATTTTGTTTAAAAGTTTTTTTTATTGTGCAAAAGATGTTTTTGCTGTAATTGCACCTATTGAAAATGATGAAAATGTTAAGTATTATTTGATGCGTTGCACTGAATGAAAAATGAAATTATTAGAAAACTATAATGATCACGGATTTCAGTATGACAGAGGATCTATTATATTGAAAGGTTATTTTTTCAAACAAACTAATCAAAGTGGGGACTTTGTTTACTTTGAAGACTATGAACCTAATTCCATAAGTTGTCAATATAGTCACTTGGTGTGTGCAGCACGCATAAAGTTGATAGAGGTTCAATCAAAGAGAAAAACGAAAATTAAGAAATGGAAAATGTCAAAATCCGATCATGAACGGATTATTGAAGATGGCATTCCATTGGAATTTTTTTTATTGAATTGCCCAACAATTTATTCTCTTTGGATTAAATATGTTTTAGAACTTCCAGTACACTTCAAACTAAAAATTGAGCTGCTTATGTTATTTGTGCAAGTGTTTGCACATGTACAAATTGTTTTGGTACATATGCACGTGCTCTAGTATCAACTGAAAGTATCAAGGATATATACATGTGCATTGATGAAAAATGTTACATGTATCAAGGATATATATATATATGTTCTAGAATGCAATTAACTGGAACTAGTTTTTCTTATGTACATTGATGAAAAACTAGTTGGATTTTCTGGTAAAAAGTATCCACAATGTAAATAAATCATCCGCGGTATAGTTTTGTACGAAGATTCCTTTCAGACAAGAGACTCAGAGTATTTATCTTACTTTTGGTGGGATTTGACCCACATCTCTATTCCTGATTGAAAATCTAGTACAAAATTTGTTTGTCCAATGGTTAGATATGTTCAATGTGCATTGATGAAAAATGTTACTTACATATTGGATATATATACATTCTAGAATGAAATTAATTGTTTAAGTAGTTTTACTATGTGCATTGATGAAAAATGACTTAAATGTACTCAATATATATATTCTAGAATGCAATTTTAACTAAAATTAGTTTTTCTATGTGCATTGATGAAAAATCGTATTTGATATATACATGAACTTAATGTGCCTGATTTTTCTTGTGAGCTTTTCTGGTAAAAAGTATCCGTGCAATGTAAATAAATCATCCACAGTATATTTTTGTATGAAGATTCCTTTCAGACAAAATACTCGAAGCACTTCTCCGACTTTTGGTGGGATTTGACCCACATCTCTATTCCTGATTGAAAATCTAGTACAAAATTTGTTTGTCCAATGGTCGGATATATGTTCTATGTTCTAGAATGCAATTAAATGAATGTCATCAATTTACCAAATTATAAATCAACAAGGCTACCTATTTGAGTGCATTAATGAAATTGACCCAAATTCAACAAACATATATTTACTAGACTTATATTTCCAATCAAAATTAAAGGGATAATTTATACATATATCTACTTCTTTAAACTCTTTTTTCAATTAGAGCTCAACTGATACATGGTTAGTTGCATTGAAAAGCTATGTTCTTCCTATTAGAAATTTTTTCATTCAAACAAGACTACATGTAGAGATCAAAAGCAATCTTAAGATTCCAAATGTACTTCAACCATCCAAAGCTTGAGTTTTAAAAACTTCCTGATTAAATCAAAACAATTTACAAGTCACATAGGAGTTTTCTATCTAAGCCAAATGTAGATTGAAACCATCCAAAACTTAGATCAAAACATTTAACATTATATCAAAACATTTAACATTTAACATTAAATCAAAATTAAAGAGATTTACATATAACTACTTCTTTACTTTTTTTGATTAAATCAAAACAATATTTCACATGGGAGTCTTCCATCTAGGCCAAATGTAGATTGAAACCATCCAAAACTTAAATCAAAACATTTAACATGTTATATCTTGAAACATTTAACATTAAATCAAAATTAAAGGGACTTACATATAACTACTTTAATCTTTTTGAATATATCAAAACAATACTTCAAATAGGAGTATCTTCCATCTAGGCCAAATGTACATTTAAACCATCCAAAACTTAGATCAAAACATTTAACATTTAAATAACATTAAATCAAAATTAAAGGGATTTACATATATACAACTACTTCTTTACTCTTTTTGATTCAATCAAAACAATACTTCACATGGGAGGCTTCCATCTAGGCCAAATGTAGATTGAAACCATCCAAAACTTAGATCAAAACATTTAACATTATATCAAAACATTTAAAATTTAACATTAAATCAAATTTAAAGGATTTACACATATATAACTGTAATTAACATAATATACATAGCGAGACTCGTCTCCTAGGTTTCCTAACTAGCCAACACTAGAGGGGGTATGAATCAAAAAAACAGAAAAGGGACTGCCCATAACCGACAAAAATATAAAGAGGACCTGACATCAGGCTAGTTATCGATGTGTGTAGGAGGATTCTCCTCCACAATTGGACAACCGTAGTCCTCCGGATCATCATCTACTCCCTTGGAGTGCTGGGACGAGTTGTCACTGCTTGTGCCATTGCTGTTGGAGCTCGTTGAGATGGATTTGACTGGAGGAGATGCCAAATTTCTGGTGTCCTGGAGTTGATGGGCTGGGATGGTGGACTTTCTCCACCGCCTCCTGGAACTAGAAGCATCTTCACCTTACAGCTCCTCCTGAAAAGAGATGGAAATGGTCGACGTAATTCGCGGTCTAACCATAGCGTTGGTTAAGTGAAATTGTGCTTCATTGCTTGCTGGAGGAGGGTGGCTACCTGTGCCATGGATGGAAAGAGGAGGGTGAGAGCCAGCACTCCTGCCCCCTCCATCCCTACCCCCACCTCCCCTTCTGCAATGCATCCGATGTCTACGCATGGGGTCTTACATAGTCCAAATGTAGATTGAAACCATCAAAAAATTAGATCAAAAGATTTAACATTATATCAAAACATTTAAAACATTTAACATCAAATCAAAATTAAATGGATTTATATTTAAAAAACATTTAACATTAAATCAAATTAAAGGGATTTGTGCAACATTACTTCACATGCCATGCCAATTATAGTTCAACTATCCAATAGAAACATTTAACATTATATACCACATGTGCCAAATGTAGAATGAAACCGTCCAAAACTTTTAAGTTTTAAAAACTTTTTGATTATACATCGTGCAACATTAAAACATTAAATATCACATGCGAAATGTAGATTGAAATCATCCAAAACTTGAGTTTTGAAAACTTTTTGATTATATATATCGTGCAACATCACTTCACATGCCATGCAAATTATAGTTCAACTATCCAATAGAAACATTTAACATTTACCACATGTGCCAAATGTAGATTGAAACCATCCAAAACTTTTAAAAACATTTTGATTATATATCATGCAACATTAAACATTTAAAACATTAAATATCACATGTGAAATGTAGACTGAAACCATTCAAAACTTGAGTTTTAAAAACTTTTTGATTATATATATCGCGCAACATTACTTCACATTTCATGCCAATTATAGTTCAACTAGATCCAATAGAAACATTTAAAATTATATACCACATGTGCCAAATGTAGATTGAAACCATCCAAAACTTAAGTTTTAAAATTTTTTTGATTATATATCGTGCAACATTAAAACATTAAATATCACATGCGAAATGTAGATTGAAACCATCCAAAACTTGAGTTTTAAAAACTTTTTGATTATATCATACATAACATTACTTCACATGCCATGCCAATTATAGTTCAACTATCCAATAAAAACATTTAACATTATATCGCATGCCAAATGTAGATTGAAACCATCCAAAACTTTTAACTTTTAATTTAACAAAAAATTATAGATCACAACATTACTTCACATGCCAAATGTACTCCAAGCATCCAAAACTTAAATTTTAAAAACAAAATAAATTATAACACATCATTACATAACATGCCAAATGTAGTTCAGAAGCAAAACAAAACTTAAATTTTAAAAACAAAACAAATTATAATACATCATTACATAACATGCCAAATGTAGTTCAGATGACAACATTAATTTATAGATGACAACATTACTTCACATTCACATGCCAAAAGTACTAAAACCATTCAAAAATTAAATTTTTGAAACAAAACAAATTATATTAACAATGTAATAAAATATGTCCAAAAATTGTAGATCTCACAAGTATCAAACTGTATCAAGTTATATATATATATATATATATATATATATATATATATATATATATATATATATATATATATATATATATATATATATATATATGACAGTGCATCTAGATCATATATAAAAAATAAATTTTAAGACTATCTAAATCTTGAAATCAAATCTACAAATCATGTCCATCAAATAGAGACGGATCTAGCATCTTTCCTATCAGGGTCTCAATCCGCGCACTATCATGTGAAGCATCATGGGAAACCTACATACACAATGCACATGTACTTGAACATTAAAATTTGATGTTTTAAAAATGAGTGAGAATATATATCTAGAACTTCATGTAAAAAACAAAATATAACAAAAAAATCATGCAATACCTCATGAGGTTCCCTCTCCATTTGATGACCAAGTTCCGCCCCCATAGGAAAATCTGCAATGGTAAACTATACAATATACATGTAGAGTTAAATATATATATATATATATATAACTTTCAAATGAAAATGCATGTGTACATATATAAACTTATTTTCAATAATATTAAAAAAAAGGTTAAAGACAACTTGTTCAAATGTTGTGGATGTTCCTATCTCCGTCGCTAGAGTTCGTGGATTAAAAAAATCTTCTATAGGAACCTAAATTCAAAAAATTTAAAATAACTCAATATATATATATATATATATATCTCAATTTAATGGAACTTTTTGAGGTGGAATATATATATATAAAACTTTTAAACATAAATTTTAAAAGTGAAAAATTGTCCATACTTGTGGCTCATCTCCTAAGGAAGTAGAAGGTACATCTCCCAAGGAAGAAGAAGGTATCGCCATCCCAAAAACATCGGACGGAATCAGTATCTGTTAAAACATTTTATCAAATTATATATACATACATGTACATGTGTGCACAATTATTTATTTTAAAATATCACTTAAAAAACATTAACATTTGCCAACATATCTTGATGGTCAGACCCATCTGCAGTGTTTGAACCAGAGGTCCCGAACGTGATATTAACATTTTTGTTATGCATCATGTGTGAGAACTACAAATGGTGTTTTAACATATAATCATACATTTTTGTTATATTAATGTACATACAAATAAATGTATACATGTACATACACATGTATTTATTACAAATTGTACACATGTATATGTATGTTAAAATAATTTCAAACCCTAAGGCCATTAACACATACCGTTCCCGTGCCCTCTTCCTCATGAAGAATTAGGTCTTGCAAACCATTGAGAAATTTTTTTGCATATATTCAGAGATCTTCAACATTCATGTTATTAATCTCTTCATCTATACAATACACAAAATTGGCACGCGCATTTTCACGCGCTCTTTATCGATTTAAAAAAACATCGACTCCACCCAATCCACTGTAAACATTGTTGATCATGACATCCCTTACTTCTCGACTTATTTGAGAAGTCGCATCCATCTCTGACCGCATAGTTTCGACCCGAAAAGGTTGACTCACCAATGGCGGTTTAGGTCGAGGCAACTCCACATCTCGCTTAGCACCCTTACGATCATATAATCGACCTTTCCCTGGACCAAAACTTTTTGACGGAAGGTCATTGTAGTTGGGTTTCATACCCAAAAAAAATTATGCGTAAAACATTTGTGCAAAATAAACAGGAACCTCGTCGTTCCACCAGAGCCTTCCATAAGTCGCAAGGTGCCTATCATACAAATAGCGAGCTGTATTTGGGTGCTTGAAATATTGCACCTTCAACGTTTTTCATTTTGGCCCTTCCTTGAAATTAAACATTGACTTGGCCACATCTTTTGTAACTTTTTGTTTTACATCCTTCCATTTATCTGGACCCATTAATATTTCCATTCTCTTTCTCATCACTTCTACAAATGTATGAGTCGTTGGCCCAAGAGTTCTTTACACATTTACAATTTCGCCCAATGAATGTGTAACTATTTCAAGGCTTTGTCAACTCTAAGCAGGTAGAGTCAAAGCCAAGAGATCTCTCTGCAATTTTGCATGAAGTTTTTCACACATTTGTAAGGTTCATTGCGCCATGTTTGTTTCCCATGGTATATCAGAAATGTCGTCCGGATAAGTTGTGCTAGGTAGACAACCTTCTTCTTGAATGTAGCAGTCTGCCCTGCGTCTATTTTGACCACTAGTTGGAACATTTCCAGCCTCTACATCAATATATATATATATAATTTCGTATATTAGAAAAAACACATGTAAAAAAAGTTGTACAAATTTAATGAAAAAAGTATTGAAATTGATGGCAACCTTGACGTGGTTGGTTAGCATCTTTTCCAACATGAAACTGTTGAGTCCCCGAACGACCCTGCTGAGAACCAGACCCAAAATGACCCTACTGAGAACCAACAACAGTTGATTGGCCTTCGAGGGAATAAATATCACCCTTTTCACGCAAACTGCTACCACTTATTGATGGCCCTCTAAGTGGATTTGAACCACCACCAACCTCTCGAGACGAGAGAGAAGCTTCATAAACAAATACGAATTTATAATCAATTGAAAAATACATTCATGTGTACATATAAATACATATACATATTCATTGATTAAATTGCGTGAACCATACCACGACTGGGTGAACCATGGGCATGCTCCTGGATGGAGTAGAGACCCTTCTCCTCTTAGCTCCTAAAAATTAAAAAATGAAACTTATTAACAACTAATTTAACTCACAAAATTTATAAAAAATCAATTCCATATGTACACACATGTATGGAGATTTAAGATTATATTTAAATACCGTGAACATCCCCCAACCCCTGAACCCCCATATGGGATTTGGTTGATCTTCGTCATTCATCCTCCATGATATATATATCTATTAGTGGACTTTTACACAAAATAGATTTCAGAAAATAAATTTGTAATTTAGTGTACACAAATTATGTAGAACACAACTTTCAAAGCAATGATTGATGTGTGAAACTCAATTTAAGAAAAAAAGAAATTATAAAAATGATAAGTTCACCAAATTGCGCTTTACATGGTGGGAGCACACTTGGTATAAAATTGAAAAAAACACATGGTCATTAAAAAATAAGCGTGAAACTCCATTTAAACAAAAATTTCTTGAAGTCCCCACATTTTAATTTTATAAAAATGTGAAGTTCACCACTTGTTGCAAATGTGAAGTTCACCAAGTTGTGCTTTACATGGTGTGGTGGGAGCACACTTGGTATATAATTGAAAAAAACACATGGTCATTAAAAAAGACGCATTTATAAGTACACAACACATACATATCCAAGATATGTTACAATGTCCATCTATAAATTTTGAAGGGGAGCGTCTCAACACTAATTCATCTTTGAGAGATGAATCTTGAATTTTTGAAGAAGAGAATCTCAAAACCAATTCATCTTTGAGAGATGAATCTTGCATTGGCATTGACCTGTATAATTATAATTCATCTTTGATAAATGAATCATGAATTGAAATTTCCCCACGCAATAGATCATCAGACATCTTATTCACATTTGTACAATGCCTTATACTAAAAAATTGAAATTGGCTAACAATATTGTTTGCTATTCCATGCAGTTCTTTTAGCCTCTCCTTTTTAACTTGGCACACGCCATTCATCTGGTTACACACAAGTTCAGAATTGGTGAAAAATAAAATTCCATTTGATCCATACTTCATCGTTGTTCCCAAGCCTTCTATCAATCCAATATAATATGCCTCGTTGTTTATTGTTCTTCCCGGTATATTCATTTTCCTTTGGATGACTTTGCTAGTCACAATATTGGAAAGCACATATGTAATCACTGCTTTCCCTGGATTGGGATAGCAAGAAACTTCTATGCATAATTTCCATTTTTCAACCATATTTAATGGTTTTCTTATCCCTGAAAAAAAACAATTTCAATAAAAATATATATATTAAATCGACATTTATTGAAAATGCATGAGAAAAATGACACAAGATCATGAAGTAAATGACATGTGCATTGTTTATCTTAAAGTTTGACTTAAAAAGTTTATGGTAGAGTTCACATCCAAAATTAATGGGAGGAAGCCTTTAGTTTGTGGGAGAAATGACACATGTACACAGTTTACCTTAAAGTGGTTGTGTTTTATGGATATTAGAGGAATCCTTTAGTTTGTGAGATAAATGACACATGTACATAGTTAAACTTAAAGTGGTTGTGTTTTATGGATATTAAAAAAATAACTTCTATTTAGATCCATTCTAGAGATTGACTGTAGGGGCATTTACTAGATATGTCACCTTTCATAAAAGATGAGATCCAAAGGCTACCTGGCCCTTTACAGACTCTGCCTATAGAACTTGTAGAAGTAAACACTAGACCTATCCCAATTTCACCGTTTGAAGGGTGTAGAGGACCCGTGGAATCACTCAAGGTTGTATTATTAAACCTTTGGTTTAATGATCTTCAACCTTTGGTTGTAGATCCTTCAACCTTTGGTTGTACTTTGAAGGTCCTCGCCCTTCATCCTTCAACCGGAGGTTGTAGATCCTTCAAAGCCTCTTGTTAGAGAAGCATTTGAATATGTGAGAAACAAATTAGGAATAGTTCTTGTAAATTATCTTGTTAGAGAACCATTTGAACATGTGAGAAACAAATTAGGGATAGTTCTTGTAAACTATTGTCACTTATTTGACTTCAAAAAAAGAGCCTATGAAATTGACCGCAATATCTATGTGGTCGAGTACACAATATCTAAGGGGGAGAATACAATATATTTGACTTCAAAAGAAGAGCCTATGAAATTTAGTGCAATATCTATGTGGGAAGGAATAGAAAGAGTAACAAAAAGCATATGATTGTGTCAATAATTTGAATTAGTTAAGAAAGATAACAAAGGACCATCAAAATTGAGTGCAATATCTATATGATCAAGTGTCAATAATTTGAAGTAGTCAAGAAAGATAACAAAGGACCATCAAAATTGAGTGAAATATCTATATGATATTTATATATGATCAAGTGTCAATAATTTGAATTAAATAAAGATAACAAAGGACTGGATCAAAATTGAGTGCAATATCTATATGATTGTGTCAATAATTTGATAATTTGAAGTAGTCGAGAAAGATAACAAAGGACCATCAAAATTGAGTGCAATATCTATGTGGGAGAGTACACAATAACTAAGGGGGAGAATAGAATATAAGGAAGGAATAAAAATAGTAACAAGAAGCATATGATTGAGTCAATAATTTGAAGTAGTCAAGAAAGATAACATACCTGACCATCATCAAATTCAAATTGAAATATCAAGTAATCTTCTTCATGAAGAATAAGCATTAACTAGGTTCATCATTTAAAGGGTTCATTTTTTAATGAAACAATTTATGAATAATATGGAATGAATCATTGTACATTATGAATTTATGAATAATATGGAATGGATCATTGTACATTATGATAAATCTTGTATTTAAATGACATTTGATCTATGAATAAAAAATAAAATGGGATCATCTCTTAATATATATATATATTTGTGTGTGTAAGAGAGAAATAAAAAGCAAAGGTAATTCCACCAAGCCTAAAGGAGCATGTCCTAATACATTAAATTATGTCCTAATACATTAAATTATGTTTGGTTTCTAGAAGAATTAATCATGAAAGAAAAGGTAATTCCGCCAAGCCTAAAGGAGCATGTCCTAATACATTAAATTATGTTTGTTTTCTAGAAGCATTAATCATGAAGAGTCATGAGATCCACATTTCGACCATGTACTATTTTCAAGTTAAAGGAGCATGTCCTAATACATTATCATGTTTTGTTTCTAGAAGCATTAATCATGACTTTTATTTGAGATCCACATTTCCATCATACTATTTGCAAGTTCACATTTCTATCATGCTATTTGCAAGTTCTATATGAAGATATGTAGTCTAATAACTGATTAGAAAGTTATGATGTCCTAATAAATTATTATGTTTGGTTTCCATCATACTATTTGCAAGTTATATATGAAGATATGTAGTATAATAAATATACAATATATCCCATATAACATATAACGACCTTTGACAGTATGAGAAAAGAGTCAAAAAACAGAGAGGCCTCTTAGCAAAGTTCCACCTGTTCATCAAGGTAAGCAACATAATATCGGAAGTGAAACAATGACACCACTAAACATATGTGAATTTAGATATTAAATTGAAATTTTTTGCAAATGACATGTGCATGGTTTATCTTAAAGTTTGACTTAAAAAGTTTATGGTAGAATTCACATCTAAAATTAATGGGAGGAAGCCTTTAGTTTGTGGGAGAAATGACATGCATGTAAACAGTTTAACTTAAAGTGGTTGTGTTTTATGGATATTAAAATGAAGAAATTATATTTAGATCTATTCCAGAGATTGACTATAGGGGCATTTACTAGATATGTCACCTTCCATAAAAGATGAGATCCAGAGGCTACCTGGCCCTTTATAGACTCTGCCTATAAAACTTGTATAAGTTGAGAAATTTACATTGACAAATTTACTTGTGATAAATTTACATTGACAACATATAGAGATTCAACTAGTCTTTTGAATTTAGTACAAGTGGACAATGTATAATTCTACTTAGAAGAGTCTTTGGTTTAATGGTTAAGCAAGAAAGAGTCGTTACTTTCTCTATCTAGAGTAGATGTGGAATACATCTAGTAGTTACTTCTTTTTTAGTGTTTTGGATGAAATGGGCTCTACAAGATATTAAGGTAAAGGCATATGATTGTGTCAATAATTTGAAGTAGTCAAGAAAGATAACAAAGGACCATCATCAAATTCAAATTGAAAGATCAAGTAGTCTTCTTCATGAAGAAGAAGCATTAACTAGGTTCATCATTTAAAGGGTTCATTTTTTAATGAAAAAAATTATAAATAATATGGAATGAATCATTGTACATTATGATAAATATTGTATTTAAATGAAATTTGATCTATGAATAAAATTTAAGAAAATGGGATCATCTCTTCATATATATATGTGTGTGTGTGTGTGTGTGTGTGTAAGAGAGAATAAAAAGCAAAGGTAATATGTGTGAGCATAAAGATGTTAACTTCTTAGTTAAAAATCAAAATTTTAAAGTTGAAATTACTAAAAAGTTTGCTCTGGATCACAAATCACTATACCATAACAATGAGACAAAGAAAACCATAACCCACTTATAATAGAGGGATAAAGGGACTCGTGTCACCTACTCCAAACCTAAAGACATAAGAATGAAAAAGAACACAAGGATGAAAAAACAATACACCTGTCATAATTGTCATAAACTTATATCTAGTTTAATATTTCTAGCTACATGGTACACAATAACACATGGTACAAAATAACACATTGATTAGTTCAGGTTATATTAAGGTTAACATGGCTAACTCAGAAGGTATAAGTTCAGGTTGATTAGTTCCTAGGTTATATTAAGGTATATCTATTACATATGTTATAAAAAATATGTGTGAGCATAAAGATGTTAACTTCTTAGTTAAAAATCAAAATTTTGAAGTTGAAATTACTAAAAAGTTTTCTCTAGATCAAAAATCACTATACCATAACAATGAGACAAAGCAAACCATAACCCACTTATAATACAGGGATAAAGGGACTCGCGTCACCTACTCCAAACCTAAGGACATAATAATGAAAAAGAACATAAGGATGAAAAAACAATACACTTGTCATAATTGTCAAGCAAACCATAACCCACTTATAATAGAGGGATAAAGGGACTCGTGTCACCTACTCCAAACCTAAAGACATAATAATGAAAAAGAACATAAGGATTAAAAAACAATACACTTTTCATAATTGTCATAAACTTATATCTAGTTTAATATTTCTAGCTACATGGTACACAATAACACATGGTACAGAATAACACATTGATTAGTTCAGGTTATATTAAGGTTAACATGGCTAACTCAGAAGGTATAAGTTCAAGTTGATTAGTTCAAGTTGATTAGTTCAGGTTATATTGAGGTTTATTAGTTCAGGTTATATTAAGGTTTATTAGTTCAGGTTACAGAAAAATTGGGGCACAAAGTTTTACTCCCTTTCTATATGGTTTTTGGCCCTTCCCTGGTTCGGTATGATACTAGTAATCAAATGAACTAGTGTACACTTACATAGAGTAAAATTTAATGGTATTACTGTAAGAATTTAATCGCATTAGCTTATCTGTAACGATGTAATGATATCATGTTCACCACATCAGAGATTATGGATGTACTTATACCTATGGAATACAATGATATTATGTAAACTACCTCTATAAGAGCTTAAGCTTACCTTATTACGTAAATAGGGTCTATAAATCCCATGTATTAAGGAATAAAGCACGCATAAGAGTGTTCTGTAATACTAGCTATAAGCTCCCAGGAATATCCGTAATGAATAAGCAAGTACTATAAACCCCATATGTTGAATTAGACCAATATCACTGATTAGGCTAATTACTCTATTGCTTATGCTTCCATCACTATGCTTGGACTTCTAGATTTCCTTATACTATAGCTTTTATATAAGTTGAATCTGTAATCACATGGTGTTCAATCTTACTTGTATTGTGAATATAGAAGCACTGTAATTAATGGTAATCATACTAGGAATCAAACCTGTTCATGTAATATGCTAGCTTATATATACATAGTTTTCAATAATATAGGATACCAAATCATAGCCTCTAAGAGATCAATGGTTACTATTATTCCATAATCTATGACTCTATCAACTATTAGTAATACAGGATAGTTACAGGATCACAGGTACATAACTACTAACACGGATAAAGAGCATGTTGAATATGTTGAATACTGCATACATATAACAAACAAATCCGCTTCATAAGCTTCTAATACAAGCTTTTCAAATATGATTGATAATACACCCTTATATACAAGCTGTAAGTAGTAGAAAAAAAATAGCAAGTACCTATCATAAGCATCACGTAGAACTATGAATGTTTATAAATCTAAAATGACCCTTTGCATTACAGTGACACATTTATAAACAGTGATACCTGTATTAAGCACTATGATTTTCATATAATATTCATAAATTTATGGTATAAGTAACAGATACTAGTGAATTACAGGATATGTGTGTGACTATAAACCCCATATGTTGAATTAGACCAATATCGCTGATTAGGCTAATTAATCTTTTGCTTATGTTTCCATCACTATGCTTGGACTTCTAGATTTCCTTATACTATATCTTTTATATAAGTTGAATATGTAATAACATGGTGTTCAATATTACTTGTATTGTGAATATAGAAGCACTGTAATGAATGGTAATCATACCAGGAATCGAACCTGTTCATGTAATCTGCTAGCTTATATATACATAGTGTTCAATATTATAGGGTACCAAATCACAGCCTCTAAGAGATCAATGGTTACTGTTATTCCATAATCTATGACTCTATCAACTATTAGTAATACAGGATAGTTACAGGATCACAGGTACATAACTACTAACAAAGATAAAGAAATCATGGAGGCATGAGTTTTCCCTTTCCTTATCTTGCGTTTTCCACCCCTCTAGTGTGCCTTTTACTGTTTTATCATATTTTCTTGTTATGGGTGCATGGCTCAGGAGCCCAATCTTACATTTGAGAGATTGAGAATTTATAATTCCTTAGGATGAGGTGGTTTATTTCTTGTTAAGGTTGGAACAATACAGGGCTTCTTTTATGTGTGGAGCATCAACTGCTCTAGGAATTAGGTGATGACTATGGGGTAAAGCTCATACTAGGATTTTTCCCACACACTAAGTTTTGTCCCAACCATTTTTTTCATTTTTAATTTTTCCTTTATCGTGGCTTTCTTTTCTTTCATCATTCATTTAGATGCATGAACCTCTAGTGCAATTTTCTTTGGCCCAAACACAAGGATGGGGATGAGTGTGTCAATCTCCATAATCAAAGATTACTTTCACGAAGAATGGATTTGGAATAAAGGGAATTATGGAAAGTGGCAAGTATGGAATATCATGGTCATCCTAATTCAATTAGAGCCTTAATAGTATTATCCTTATAATACTAAGGCCTTAGAGGAGGTCCCATTGGACTAGGATCAAAGACTAACCTTCCAAGTAAAGTGAGGGAACAAGAATACAATGAAGATCGGTCAATCATTTAGATCACCCTTTGATTCATATTAGTATCCCACAAATTAATAAGAAAAATAATAACTACAAAATCGTAAAAGTCCCTCCTAATGAATGACCACCTTCCTTCAAGAAGAAATGACAGATGGGAGAGAGAAATCTAACTAGAGCATATATTTGGAGGGTCCATGGCATCATGTCAAGAGTAACTATAGTGGAACATCACATAAAGGAGAAACTACAAATTATGATGATTTTCAACCTATGGGTAAGCATAACATTGAAGGGAGGAGGAATTTTGATAATGAGGATGAAATTTCAATGGGAAATTCTCTTCCTTCAAATCCTTCTTTGTTATTGCCACAAGAAAGTTTGCTTGAAGAAGGACATGAAGATGAAGGAACTAGAAGTGATTTTGAAATCACTTAAAAAGGATGATTTAGAGCATGGTTTTGTATCTTCATAGGATAAATCTAAAATGCCTGATGAATCAACATTGGACTCAGTTAAATATAGTAATATCAAGGAGATTTCCAACAATTCCATGGTGTTGCATGGATCTACACTAATTGGGGTAGATGAGAGGATGCTTTTGGAAATTCCAGCAATGATGGTCCAGCCATTGAGACTAATAAGGGAAGATTTCAGGTGAGTGTGTTTCCATTGAAGTTATATGTATGGAACCTCTTGATAAATTGCTTCCATGTGCACGTTGTTGATACTTTGCTCTGTTTGCAATGCCTTCTCATTTGGCAGAGTATTTATGTTATTATTTATTTCTTTTTTTTTTCAACAAAATTTTTGGATGTAGTATTTAGGATTTCTTTTTTGTAGGTGTACTTACTAATCTAACTACTTTTATGTTTATGTGCTTAGAATTTTGGTTAAAACTTTGCAATTTTTTGCTAGTCTTCCTAGATTGTAATTCTTATAAATCTATGAAGAGTGGAAAAATGATAAACAAAAGCCATTCAATTGTTGTGACAAGATATTAAAGGCTTGTGATAATTCTAGTTACTTTTATTTTGTATGAATAGATTGAATAGTTTGTAAATTATTATATATCATCTTGTTGTGTGAGTCATGTTACATCGGTGTGAAATTGAGGTAACTCCATTGAGTTATTTTTATAAAGTTAAAAATAGGGACTGCATGATTATATATTTTACAAATATTACACCATTATGTGTCGAGCATTTTTTTAAATCAATGCCTATAAGAGAATAATTCTAGGACAGGGAGTAAGCATGCCCAACTATTGAAAACAAAGCAACTAAAATATGAAATGAGATGAGTAAATATAGCTACCATGTTAGTGAAATAGCAGCTAGACTATATTTCAAAATAAGATATGATTAGCTCTAAATAATATGAAATTAGAATCTTAACTAGATTAAGAAAGTGAATGTAATGAATCCAACTATCATAATATTAAAAACTAGTTAGATTATAAAATAAATGACAGAAAATGATACTAAAAACTAGTTACATTATAAAAGAAATGGTTGAAAGGAAACATGACAGAAAGGGTAACATAGTGATATCTACACCTACCTAATCACAACTACTGAACCTAATCACGGCTACTGATCATGATGGAAGCTAGCCCTTGTTTTAGTACTTAAAACACTTAGCAGATTGGAAAATGTTAAAAGGTTTACAAAAATAGTGAAGAGGTTATTTTGACCCATGTCCTGCCCTTAAACTCAGAAAAAAGAGGCCCTTCAAATTAGAAATTTCCCTTGAAGAATGCTAGCAGAATATCATTTTTTTATGATTCTGACTAGGCATTAGATTATATTAAAACTATACTAAAGGAAATTGAGGACAAGTACAGTTTACCATTCCTTCCAGAAAACAAACTTTGTTTCCATCATATCAAATACTATTATAGAATATTTTCCCAATAAAGTGCTCAGAATATGAATTTTAATTGGATATTTTGTGAGCCTCTTGTTCCCGTGTTTCACGGAATTTGGGGCTACAAATATGTAATTTAGTCATGATGATGTATTGTGTCCAGTTGAAGTCCAATGTTGGGTTTATGATGTAAACATATGGATGGCTATTTCATTACATCTAGAGGTATTTATCATGCATGCATTATTCACCTTCACAAAAAATAACAAAAATTCCATAGAATGATGTATTAATTTGGGTAATTTTGTAGTGCATATGATATTTACCACACTTAAATATTTAAATCTTTACATTCACATGATACATCTAACATCACTCCTACATCTGAAGCAATAGGCAGCACCCAAGCCTACGTGACAGGAATCAACGATGCCTTCAATCTAGCTATAAGTAAACTCATAATTTGATGAGTACATGACATAGTAAACAATAGGCTTCAACTTAGAGAAGAAATTATTGCGTGCTAGAAATTTACAAGGAAGCTTTGTGTTTTGGCAAAATCAATCGCCATTTCCATCTTCTGCGTGAAGAAACATAGCGAAGGAACCAAGAATCTCTTGAACAGACCGTCGAATCCGTTGCTTTGAGTAGGTAACTTAATTTAATTGATTTCGTACAGGAGCATAAGAATTTCGTGTTAGAATTTCTCTCTTTCAGTTATCTTAAGGCTGAATGTGACTTTTCGATGTAAATTTTGAACGTTAGGTGCAGGTCGCTTTATTATTATGTTATAATCTGTGTAAACATTGTATGTTTCATGGTTTTTCAGAGGCAGCTGAAATCTTTGGGAAGCTTTGAAATACAAAGCTGAAAGCAGCACTCGTTTTACAAATCAGAGACCAAGCCAGCTAAAAGGCCCAGAAGTAGAGGCGAAAATGTTGTGATAACGAAATCTCTCTTACTTCAAATAATTTATCAAGATTGCAGGCATCTATGGTGGTTTAACTACTAGCACTCAATACAAAACGAAACTAGCTAGCATACAAAACGAATCGAACCTGTTAATGTAATCTTATAGGGTACCAAATCACAGCCTCTAAGAGATCAATGGTTACTGTTATCCCATAATCTATGACTCTATCAACTATTAGTAATACAGGATAGTTACAATATCACAGGTACATAACTACTAACACAGATAAAGAGCATGCCGAATATGTTGAATAAAGAGCAGGACAAATACCTGGTATTGAAGTCGCTGCAGACCAACAGTGCGGACAGAAGAAGCAGCACAGAAAAAAACGTGCGAAAAATATACCAACAGCAGCACACACAGAAAAACGCGCGAACAAACAGACAGACAAAAACATGGTAAACAAATTAACTTCGCGGGCAATTTATTTATAGCAACTAGTTCGGCCGAACTATTTTAAGAGTAAAAGTTCGGTCGAACTTTTGTTGCCAGTTTTCCCATCTCCGGAAAAAATTATGTTTGCCCACGTCATCAGTGTGCCGTCAATCTAAACGGAAGCATGAGTTCGGCCGAACTTTCTCATAAATTTCGGCCGAACTATTAAATAGTTTGGCCGAACTATTAAATAGTTCAGCCGAACTTTATAAAAGGTTTGGCCAAACTATTGCCAAAAAAAAATTTCCGCCCCCGATTCTCACAAAAGTGTAACCCATCTTCACATATCCGCCCCTATATATCTAAAGTTCCATACGCATCAGTAGTTGGAAGCTTAATGTATGCAATGGTCTGCACAAGGCCTGATATTTCACATGCAGTAGGACTTGTAAGTAGGTACATGAACAATCTAGGAAAAGAAAATTGGATGGTAGTAAAATGGATTCTCAGATATTTTAGAGGTACCACAAATCAAGAATTATGCTTTGGTGGTTCAAAAATTTCTCTACGGGGGTATGTTGATGCAGATATGGCAGGTGACAGAGATAATAGGAGGAGAACTACAGGGTATGTATTTACTGTAGGTGGAACATCTGTCAGTTGGGTTTCAAAAATCCAAAGTTTTGTTGTGCTTTCAACAACAGAAGCAGAGTATGCTGCTGCTATAGAGGCTAGTAAAGAAATCATTTGGTTACAAAGGTTTATGGATGAATTGGGTAAGAAGCATGATATGGTCACATTATACAGTGATAGCCAAAGTGCCATTCATTTTGCAAAGAACTCAGCATTTCATTCTAGGTATAAACACATATAGCTCAAGTACCATTTCATACGGTTAGTATTGGAAGATGGAAAGTTGAAGCTGTAAAAGATACACACTAGCCAGAATCCTACAGATATGCTAACAAAAGTTGTAACTAGGGAGAAACTGAGAATATGCTTAGTTTCAATTGGTCTTCAAGAATGACAATGAATATGAGAAATAACCAGGTCCAAAGTGGAGTCATTGTCCAAAAAATGAAGCAGCGGTGGTGTTGCTACAATTAGTCTCCAAGTGGGAGATTGTTGGGTGTGGAGCCTGATTATCTTGTTTATTTTGTATCACAGCATTGGACCCCTGTACCTTAATGGGGTGGCAACGCCGACTATAATTAAACACTGCCTGGGGGGTCCAAGGAGGGACTTTATGGAGCCACCCCCTGGCGGGGGGTTTCGGGGGCAACGCCCCCGAAGCTAAAAACATATGTAAAATTGCCTTGTAAAAGCATGGTAATTTCTAGTCAATCTAGGGTGTTCATTAGGCAGATGATCTGACGGTAGAAGTTATGTTTAGCTTAGGGTTTTTGCCCTAGAAGGCAAGCCCTCACTTTGTATGAGGGTATTGTATTGCGGCTGTGTAATATATGTGTATTCTTCGAGCGAGAAATAGATAGGGAGAATGTGAGAGAGAATAGAGGATATTACAGTGGATCTGCTATAGGTTGTGTCTCTTCATTTTACTGGATAATAGAAAGGAAGGATTGGCTGTTCGGGGCGGACATAGCCCAAACTGGGTGAAACACGTATATCTGTGTCTCTCTGGTTTTATGTGTTTTGTGTGCTTGTGTTTTCTGCATATTTATGTGTTGCATTGCCCTGTAATATATAATTTTCTAATAGAAATTTGTGTGGCATGCAATGTTGGCCATGACATTATTTGTAATTAGCATTTGCTATGTCCAATATGTTATAGACCAGCTAGAGGATGTGATAAATATGTTCAATGAAATTGTTAGCTTTTTTAGCTTCGTACTAGACATGACCTTAATGTACCTGAGTAGCTCCATGTGGTATGGCAACATTTGTGGGAGATAGTGGTTGGAATATCAAACCAACCTCATGGCAAGTTGAGCTATGGAGAGATGTATTGTAACTATGATGGACATAGGGTAGAATTTATTCCCATGTGTGTAGATGCTTTGAGTTGTAAAGGCGCAGGATGTGCATGATAATCCTATTGACGACCTTTGTTTGGCCATCAGTTTAGGGGTGGTTTTTCGTGGACTTAGTGAACTTGGTAACTAACAATGACAAGAGGCTTGACCGGAATGCATTTAGGAACCTATTTTCCCAATATAAGATAATGGATTGTGGGATCCCATAGTGTACCTACACTCGTTCAAAGAATATTTTGGCGATGGATTCTGTGGTGATACTCTTCTTGCAAGTCACCAAAATGGCCATCTTGGATCTGTCAATGATCATGAAAATACAGTCGTTGCCATGCTTGGTAGAAGGAAGGCCCGACATGTAATCCATGGAGATGGATTGCAAGGGTACACTAGGATTAGGAAGAGGAGTATACAAGCCTTGTTTCATGATTGTAGGTTTGGAAATGGCACAGGAAGTGTAGGTTCTGATGTACTTCCCAACATCTTCTCGAAGGTTTGGCCAATTAAAATACTTCTGTAGCATTTCCATTGTCTTTTCTACCCCAAAATTTCCAACGACTCGACTGTAGTTCGCCTCCCAAATAATCTTGGCACACTCGCTTGAAGGAACACATAGGTGTCACAAGTGGCATAATAGCACGTCTTAGAGGTGAATTTCTAGAACTTTTTTACCTTCCAATATCATCTGATATGTGGTGCCAAATTCTAGAGCACTCTTGTAAAGTTGTGGCCATTCCAAAGTCTTGTGTCCACAAGATTCGAGGACAGTGGTCAAAGCCATGACCGACAGTCGGTTGAGGTAGTTTAAAACATTATTGGTGCTACCCTTCTTATACTTAATTTTCAAATGGAAATGTTGCAGGTATGTGGACCATTTTTTATGGTGATCATTCTACACCTTTCCTTGAGTTTGTATGAACTACAGGAGTCAGTGGTATGTGTGGATGATTGTTTCCTTCCCCAGAATGTAATGCTTCCACTATCGATAGGCCTACAAAATGGAATACATCTCTTTGTCATAGGTGGGATTCTTTCAGACTATGTATGAAAGTGTCTCACTGTGATATTCCACTGGATGCCCCTACAGAGTAAGAATTGCGCCAATAGCATAGTTGGAGGCATATGTCTCAATCTCAAATGGTTTTTGTAGGTATGGTAACGTGAGCACTGGTGTGGAGCAGAGGCAATGCTTCAATTCAAAAAACACCTTCCGTTGGGATTCAGACCAAAATAAATCTACTTTTGTTCTTCCCTTGGTGACTTGACTAAAAGGCCAAGTGATATGAGAGAAACCCAACATGAACCTGCAATAGAAATTGGCAAGACCCAGAAAGCTGAAAAGCTCTGTTAGAGTGGTTGGCGCTAGCCAATACCGAATAAATTATATCTCGGCTCAGTTGAAATGCACACCCTGCTCATTATTGATGTACCCTAGATATTGAACCTGGTTCACGCCAAAAGTGCATTTCTCCAAATTGGCACATAAATTGTGTTGTCACGGGGTTTGGAGGACCTGTCGAATATGGTGTATGTGCTCTCCCCAACTCTAACTGAAGATTAGGATGTCACCCAAATATATTACCACGAATGAGTTAGTGAAGGTTTACAAGATGTCTTCTGTCAGCCTCATGAAGGTTGTGGGAAAATTCGTCAACCCAAAATGCATGACCAATCATTCAAAAAGGCCCTCCTTGGATTTGAAGGCAGTATTTCACACATGAGATGGTTCGATTGATACCTAGTGTAACCAGAATTCAAGTCAATCTTGTTGAAATATTTGACCTCCTTGAGCTAGTCCAGAAGGTCATCGATCTGTGGGATTGGATACCTATTCTGAATATTGTTCTTATTAAGTGCCCGATAGTCAATAAAAAACCTCTAGGTTCCTTCCTTATTCTATACCAATACGATCAGGCACCCATAGGATGAGGAGCTCAACCTTATGTGCCCTTTCTTAAATAGCTCCTGAGTCTGCCTCTTGATTTCATCGTTCTCTTGAACAAAGCGTCGACAGATCATTCCAATGGGTAGTAGTTTGCCTGGGGCCAAATTGATGGATTTCTTGACCTAACAATGTAGGAGTACTCCTGTGGGAGAGGTGAAGATGTCCCTGTACTCCTTCACAAACTTATCCATTTGTTGTTGTCGTGGTGAGGAGCCCTGTATGGAGGTTGTGGATGTGGCCAAAATATTCCTCTTTTTCTGAGGGAGAATCATAAGGAAGACAAATTTCCTAGTCTAGGAAATGATCTTACTGCATTGTTTAGACGATATAAAATAAAAGGCGGTAGGTGGCACTACCTTTGGTATCCTGTAAAACTTCTAACCCAAAGTAGTAATAATAGAGCAAGGTCTGGATTCATATACAATAAGACGTTTCCATAAGTATGGATGAACTAATAAAACATAACAGACTTCAAGAGGGAAAACATCACATAATACCTCATCTGCAAAGGGCTTGATGCTATAAGGCAAGCGACACTATTGGCTGAAACAAAGATATCACCCTTAATGGAGCCACCCGATGGTGTGTGGTTGTGGGCGTGGTGTCTTCAGAAACTTCAATATATTAACAACCTCAGCTAATATCAGGTTCTTCTGGCTCCCACTTTCAATGATGAACTGAACCGATGAACCCCTTACCCTTATTTGTGAGTGGAAGAGGCGCTCCCCCCCCCTCTCTGGATCCTTAGGTTCCACCTTTTGGAGCTTGGTGGTGGCTACCATCACAGTTGGTTTTGCGTCAATGGTCTAATTTCCTGTGTTGGTTCCCTTGTCGGGTTCTGGCTCAGAGTCAGATCATGCATCCGTCTCTGAGTCTTTCAGATCGACCACCAATGCCTTCTTTGCACGACATTAGTTTTTGTTGTGAGTGGGATTTTTATGGAACTCTCACCACTTGTTAGTGTCCTTCCTCACCTTCCTGTTATTATTATTTTGCGGATCCGAGGAGATGTCCTAGGGGATTACGACTTCGAGGAGTTGTCCTAGGGGATTGTGACATGACTCTGCTCTTTCCTCTGTGGCTTGGGGGTGCATTTTCTTTGCTTTAGGTTCACAAATCCAAAGTATCACCTTTTGTTCTTGAATTTCTGCTTAATCTTGATAGCATAGCGGTATACTACACTACGCGAGGAGATTTCTAGGAACTCCATTTCCTCCTGAATGTATTTTTGCAAGAAAATGTGGTAGTTGAGCACTAGATGTTTTTCCAAATCTTTGATACCCAAATTTGTGTGCAAGGGATGGAAAATATTCGTCATCTCATGCACATATTGATCCCTTTGCTACCATATCATCATCCATTGTATGTACTTATCCTCATAGCTCCCCACGGTGTAATATTGTTCCTTGATGATGTCTCAGAAAGAATTCCAAGTGGGTGCGGCTGAAAAAAGTGAGGGTTCTCTCTCATTCCTTTCTTCACAGTAGGTTTCCCACCAGTCCTTGACACGGGGGACGACTTTGAGGAATTAAAAAGTAATATTTTCCTGATTGGAAAAATCATAAACCGAAAAATATCCTTCTAACAGATTTAACCATCTATATAAAACGTCTGCATCTATCTGGCCTTCAAATATGGGAATTTCAAAGTTCACTTGTACCTTTAAGGGAGTGGAGCCTCCAGAGTGGTTGCTCGATAAAGATGCGTTTCCCGTGGGCATCCACCGAAGGATTTGAGAGAAGTTATCCATCATCGTTTTCCTTTTTCGCTCGAGGGCTTCTTCGAACAATATTTTGAAAGGATCTCCTACTCCCTCATATTTATTTTCTTCTACGATGGGAGGTTGTCGAGGTTTGCGAGGCCGGTATTGCAAAGATTCAACCAATTCGAGCCCTAACTCCTTATACCCCAACCTCGTTGGGGACATGTAAACAAAAACAAAGAAAGAACATACTACTATGATACCATTGATCCAAACTAATGCAGGAATGCAACAAAATATAGAAATAAACATGAACATAGATATGCAGCAGGAATAAAATCTCATTTCATTAATATCAAAGGATTGTGATATGCTTACATACAGAATAGAAATAACTGACTCTAACGATGGTAGCTTATCTCTATAAGAAGAGATGTGATGGCTACATGCCTCTGAATTGTGTTACAATAAGGCTCAATGGCCTTTTTATTATTGAACATCAAAGGGAAACCCTAAACAACGAAAATCCTAACCTTAGGAGAGAGAATGCCAAAAGTTTGTTGGCTTCGTTGGGGTTAGTTGGGCAGCCAACTTCTCAAGGTCGTAACTTGGTCATATGATCTCTGTTTGGCCTGTAGGATACCTCGTTAGAAATGTCTCTTTGAGTGCTACAATATTTGCAGTAGGCCCCTATGGCCATGGGCTTGCTACGGACCTCAAAAAACGTCGTTTAGGGGGTCAAAACAACACCGGAAGTTCAGGACCCAAAAAATTGCTAAAAATAGTAAATTATGTTGTAAACAAGGAAACTGATGAAATCAACTAGAGGTCTAGGTGGAATAGGTGAGTGGCCATCGATATATACTTGGATCATGCCTTAAGCTCAAGCTCAATCATACTCCTGGTATTTACAACATCAAATTTTTTAAATATGAATCCATTCCTAGTAATTAGAACTATAACAATAAATAATTTAGAAATTCGTAATGAAATTTATCATGTTCAGGAATCATATAATTTTTTTAGCCACATATTGTTGTATGCAAGGGAAATGAGAATCTTTTCACTGACCTTCCATCTTCTTAAATAATGCCTACACTATTGAAATGTAAATGTAAACTATTAATGAATCAAAAGTTTTTGATTTCAACTCTATATATAAAATTTGTGAATGCAAACTATAAATGAATCAAAATCTTCTAATTTTACTTTTGTAAAAAATACTTTACATCTTTATACAATATCCCTTAGAACCATTAGTTCATTTTTATATTTATAAGATACACAAAATATTTACCATTGAAAATTCACGATTTCAATAATACCGAGTATTACATGTAAGATATCACTAGTGCAATATATTTTCCATTGAAAATTCATGGTTTCAATATCGTATGAGGGAGAGGTCGAAAAAGTTTGTTTTCACTGAAGTCCTTTTCCAGCGAAGGAAAATTCATTTTAGAAAGCTACATTCATATTGTAATATTTCTTTTTTTAATGAACATTTAAAGCTAAAATAGAATAAGATAAAGGTGTTTATGTGAATATATATCAAATTTTAAATATATGATGAATAAGTATTGAATTTAAATTGTATGTGAATAATATTAAATAATGTTGATTGGTTTTATTTATAAAACTTGATTGGCATATAAATGATGGAAAATGATGTTTTTGGAGTATATTAATTATATTTACTAAAGTGATTGTGCTAATTATTTAAAATCTATTTTAATTACATATATAAATTTAGTACCGGGAAAATCCAAAAACCAGTACATCAAAACAATTTCTAATAAAATTTTATAAAATTTTAAACAAAATCCACTAAAAACTTATAAGAAAAAACTTTTCAACAAACAAAAATTTTATAAAATTTTTAAAATAATTAATGTGAGTCATCATCAAAATTCTTATCATGGCCAAAAACTCAAACTCGATAGATCTAGTAACACCAACAACAAAATGCTATAAAATTATCTCTGAATCAAATTATAACGTTCAAATGCAATCTCATCATAAAACTTATAAATGACTAAATTCTAACAACAAAATGCTATAAAATTATCTCTGAATCAAATTATAACGTTCAAATGCAATCTCATCATAAAATTTATAAATGACTAAATTCAAACACAGGTGATGTAAACTGAAGTTTAAACCAAAAGCACTGATTAAAAATGGGAAAAAAATAATCATCCGTGTGGCATAATACGGTACCAGGCCAGTAATCCATATATCTCGTAAGACCAACAACAAAATGCTATAAAATTATCTCTAAATCAAATCATAACGTCAAAATGCAATATCAACACTGAAGCAATCAAAATCATAAAATTTATATTTGTTTTTTGTGCGTGCCCTTTATGATTTACTATTGTGAGATAGGCTCTCAGTTCAGGAACAGAAAACTTTCCGTAAAAAATATTGGAGAATCTCATTTTAACCTTTGTGTTCGGTGAGGTGTCCAAACCGTACATATAAGTGTTAGTTTAGTTCTAGTTAGTCTAGTTTATGATTTAATGTTGATGTTTTCAATAAAATTTTATTTAGGTTTTTTTTTTTTTGAGAATCTCATTTTAACTTTTGTGTTAGGTGAGGTGTCAAAACCGTACATATAAGTGTTAGTTTAATTCTAGTTAGTCTAGTTTATGATTTAATGTTAGTTTAATTCTAGTTAGTCTAGTTTATGATTTAATGCTGATGTTTTCAATATAATTTTATTTAACTAATTTATGTTAGGCGTTAAAACGGTACATAATTAATCTAGTTTATGATTTAATGTTAATATTTCTAATATAATTTTATTTAAGTGATTCTTAATATTAAAAAGAGAAACTCTACTCTACCATTTTCATTTTTGTCATGCTATCAGAGTTTATTGTGAATAAGACTTCTTGAAAGAGAAACAGAGAATGTGAGTAAACAACTCCGAAAAAATCTGTTGTTGCTGTTGTGAAGACTGTTGGATGAGTGAGCGTTTACGTTGTTGGGAGAAATTTAAAAAATATATTCCTTAAGTCACAACGCTGCAAACCTCCGGTCATTTTTCAGAAATTTTGGAGCAACCATCACTCCTATTCAAAGAGAGAATATGCGGTGAAGACATGTAACTTACAGATTTGCAAAAATAAGTAATGCAGTACATCCATTCCCTGTTGAAAAACGGGATGAGAAGAATTCTGTTGAAAAATGTAACAACCAGGATTCAAGACCAAACATCTGTGGGAGAATTCCATTGGGAGAGTGATCAGAAAATGCAATGAAAAGAATTTTGTTGAATAATGTAACGAACAGGATTCACTACCAAACGTCTGCGGAAGAATTCCATTGGGAGAGTGCACAGTTGATTAGTGAACACGACGGACAAAAGTGAAAGGCCAAGTATCCTTTTCAAATCTGCAGTCACTGAATCCGATTGGGAGCACGAGTCACTCGGAACCATGAGTCATGAAAGTCATTTGGAGCAGTAAATTTCCAATAAAAAAATCAAGAAAAGTGTTAGGTCCCCGTAATTTGTTAGATTGGCAAGACCAAATGTACAAGGGTAACATCAAACCAATCTTTGGAGTCCTAGGACCTAGACTTCCTGGACTCAGAGAGGGCTCTCTTTATATTTGTGTAAAAGATGTAAACTTGATTGATTGTAAGGTTTTGATTTTAAGCTACTTATAATAATTAGGGTTTGTTTTATTTGGTTGGGTTGCTAGTCAAGCATAACAGATAGAGTAGGAGAGGTTTAGACCATTGGGCTATGGAGTCTGCAAAAGGTCTTGAAAGGTACAACAATAGGTCAAGGGTGTTTTGGAGGGCAAGTATAACAAAGCCAAATGGATCTTTAAAGCTTATGTGAGTGAAGTGAACAATAAATTGTGAGATTAGTAGGTTTAAAGGGTAGTTAAGAATCCTTTAACATGTACTATAAAAATAAAAGTCTTTAAGAACACTATGCATAAATAAATAACCAAAGACAGGGCATACCATCAGCTTCTTTGACGAAACCCTAGCAAGTAAACATTAAGACAATAGTCCAAAAAACCATAGAGAGCAACAAACTTGTAAATTCTCTAGTGATTTCACCTTTAGACAAAGAAAAAATTCAAGATAACATATAGTAATGATCAAAGAGAAGAGAACTCCTAAAATTCCTTAATCATACCACAAAGAACTTCAAAGCAACCATTCAAGATGGAAAAAAGGGCAGGGCAAACCATAAACCTCTTCAATCAAACCCTATTTAGCAATACTTTGAAGAAAAACCTTAAAAAAAATGTTTAAGTGATTCCAAAGGGCAGGGCTAACCATAAACTACTTTGGCACTGACCCCATTAATTCATTCTTGAGACAAACGGGCTGAGTGGGATTAGAGAGCAACTAAGAATTATCTAAACTGACCTAGCAGAGGAAAACATATAAGTAATAGAAAGCAGACAAAGCTAAGGTGCCTCTAAACAACATTTCTTAACCTAAAATTTCTGTTCTACTGCATGAGAAAGGTGAAACAAAATGAAAACATAAGAAAATAGGCACTAATTTAGAAAGACATCACCATTAGCCATGCTCATGAATCCTGCAAGTGTGTTTGGCTCCATTGTCATCCAAATCAAAGCATTCATAACACTCCAAAGCCATTTTCTCCTCAACTCTAAGTCTATGTATTAAGTCTAACAATCAACCAACATGTACAATGAGGCCTCAATGCAGTGTTTAACATGCAAAGAAGGACCAAAACCTTAGCTAGTGTTTTCAAATGTCATTAACTACTCATAAATTCCAAATTTGTCCTATGAGACCATGCAAGGCCCAAGGCACAAATTTCCTAACTTAATAAATGCAAAAATAACTCCTAACCATAACTCCTCAACTAATTTTGGAAAAAAATTGACTTTGAGGCTCTCCATAACTTTCAAAATATCTCTAAGTGTGTTTTGTTGACTTTTTCTCAAGGGCGCAACACTGAGGTTCAAGGGCACAGCGCCAGGGCAAGGGTGCAACGCCAAAACAGGAAAAATAGTCCTTCTTGCAGCTGAGATTTGGAGGCCTTATTGGTGTCCAAATGAGCTTCATGATAGCTCATTGGAAAGCATGTCTAGTCTACTTTCCAAATATACCTTTAATTTTCAATTTGGAGTCCATTTACCTACACAAAAACTCAATCTCCCAAGGCTGCCCAGGGCATAGCGCCAGCTCTGAAAATAGGGCAGAAAGTTGATTTTTTTGCATGTTTTTGGCATTTTTGGAGTACCCATTTTTCTCCAAATGAGCTGAATTTTTTTTTGGCTGATGTCCTTGGCCTGATGAACACAAAAATGAAAACCATTCCTCAAAAGAGTGCCCCAAAAAATAGCGCATCACCGGTGGCATTGTGTGTTTGGCCCTTTGAAATAGTGAAAATTCCAAAAACTCATAAATTTGCAAAAAGTTTCCAAAATTTGGATTTGCCTTGCTGATTATGTTTGGGATGCTTGTAGGGATGCATCAGCAAGGATGTCAAGCTTTTCTTTGAATTTTTCCTCCTTTAGGGCTTGAATTTTTGCAAGGGCTCTTTTGAGCTTGGCCCTTGCAATCTTGTTTCTTAATGCATAATGCCTTGTCATCTTCTTTTTGTTGAAAATGAAGCAAGATGATGGAGCTTAGTGAAATGAAGTCGCCTTCACTAAGTGGGCCCATAGGCAAATTCTGGTGCAAAATATATTTTTAGACTATGTCTATTTTTAGACATATGGAGCATGGTCCGGGGATTGCAGTATGTTATTCTTGGAGTATTGGTCATGTTGGTAAAAATAGATGAGACTCTATTTTTTGGACCTATAGGTCGAAGTCTATTTTTAGACTGCCTCTCCTTAAAATAGGGAAGTCAAATATTATTTATCCTTAATAATATTTGGACTATAAACTTCAGTTTACTCTCTTGGAGCACTTCAGTTCGAGCGTTGGAAGTGGCTCATGCATCTGACAAAGGAATTACGCTATTCCCAAGGGTTTGGTGAGCTCATGCATGGTTGACTTCAGTTAGGACTTCAGTGGCAGAAGTTTGGCGGAGTTAATGAGACAGCTAGTGGAGTTGTGTTCTGTTTAATTTAGTTGAACTGGTTGAGATTAGTTTAACTAGCTAATCAACTAGTAATGAGTGGAGTGAATTAAATATTATTTAATTCATTAATTAGTAACTCATTATTCAACTCAATAACACATGATTTCACTACAGTGCATGATCAGTTCAGTGGAGACCAGTGAAAGAGGTAGATGAAAGGGTGGAGTTAGCTATCAGTTGGGACATCAGTTGTGCATGAGATTTGCACCACACTTGGAGGAATTGCCCATGATGATTGCGTTGTCAAGCCAAGGAGATTCTAACCTTGGATCTCTATATAGACAGGCCATGATTTCGCAATAGAGGCAAGGAAATTGGCAAGGCAATTGGCGGTGAGTTTTGAACCAGTAACCTGTTCAAAACTGAGCTAGATTGTGTGTAACTTTATGAGAAAGTACTGAGTACTTGTGAGGAGTATTGTACTGATTTTGTTACATGATTTCTCCATTATAATATGCACCATAGCTGCGGGGTTTTCAGCTATAAGCTTTCCCCATACATACTGTGTTAATGTGTATGATGAATTGATGTGTTATCGCTTGATTTTATTTCCCCATGTTTGATGATTTGAGTGGAAGAGATTATGTGTTGCATATAAATTCGAATTGTATGTGATAAGTATAGTCTCGGTGGATAATTAATCATTATTCAACAAATTTCTACACTTTTGGAGGTCAAGGTCCCTCTTGGTATTCTCCAACTGACCCTCCAAGTACACATTTTCCCTCTCTAGCCAAGGTTCCTGATCATATTCTATTTCCATGGCAAGCAGCTCACTTGGAGTGAGCTGCTTTGCCAATGTTGTCTATTGCTCCCTCTCCTTGGCTAAGGCCTTATTCAAGCCAATTGTCCTTGGCCTCTTCCTAGGAAGTTTTTCTTCCTCTTCTTCAGTGTCATCAAGAGTGCCCAAGACCTCATCTAGCTTTTCCTTTGTCTTTTCAGCCTCTTTCTGAATTCTGATAGCTCTGATCTCATAGATAGTCTTCTGTGCCTCTAGCTACTTTTTTTCAACCTCAAAATAATGGATTACATTCTTATCCCTACCTAGATTGGTTTGCAAATCCTTAATTTGGGCATCTTTGCTTTTGAGAAGCATGCCAGTGATCCTCTCCTCATTTTCATCATCACTGTCAACATGAACAAATTGAAATTCTTGTTCAGTCTCATGCTTGTCTTCTTCTTCTTCATTAATGACCTTTTCCTTACCTTTATCAAGTTGTTTGGTTGATGTAGAAGGCATGGCCTCTTTCCTCTTAAGGGTAGCAAACACATGCCTATTTCCCCTCTGGTATGTTAAAGGAAAAGGTTCAATTTTCACCATCTCTATGCCACTTGTTTCACTACCATCATTTTCAGTGATTTCTACCTCATTGCTTTCTTCCTCATTGCCATTAATTCATTTCTCATTGTTTGAATCCTCATTTCCATCTCCTTTACTGCTTTCTTATTCATCACTCTTTTTTGCCTCATTGCCTTCTTCATTGTTTGATGCACTAGTACCATGAGATGATGGTGAGGGATTGTGAATAGGTGATGAAGGAGGAGGATCATCACGATGTGAAGGACTATGAGTGGATGGAGGAATGGGAGGATGAGAAGATGAAGGGACATCTTGCTGCTCTTGGCCTTGTGGATTGGTGAACACCTCATTGGAAATGAAGGTCTCCCAAGGAATACCCTTCTGCTGCAATTGATGCATAACAACCATTTTGATAAGAGAGTGGTGAAAGAGGCTTTGCATCTACTGAGGATAGTCTCTCTTTTGTACAATATAGGACATTTTGTCAATTCTTCTGTAGAGGTAATAGGGTGGGTGTAGCATCCTCACCCTAGTAAAGTGCATGAGCAGCCTGATGTGATAGGAGTAAATGCGGGAGAATCTTCATTCACATGTAAAATATTTCATAATGATTCTCATCATAGGTGCATATCTGTCAAGCAAATGTGAGAAAGGAAATATGGATTTATTGTGGTCTTTGTATCTAGGCTTTAGGTAGGGTTCAAAGTAGTTCATGTCTAGATTGGCTTGCTTGAACCATTTCCCACCCACACTTGGTATGCCTGTGGCATTAGCAATAGCATCTGAAGACAACTCAAAGGTTACCCTTACAAGGTTAACTTGTTTTTCATGCAAGTTAAGTATGAAGTTTGTAAGTTTTGATGTTGTATCATTGTATACTTGCATTCCCATTAAGGAAGCCATTGATTTCATCTCTCGAATCACGGATCCTAATACTGCTCATCTCGTGGAGATTTGTCTAACCTCAAACTTTTTTAGTTTTGAGGGTGAATTATTTGAACAGACTTGTGGTGTGGCTATGGGTTCCCCGCTTTCCCCTGTGGTTGCTAATCTATTCATGGAAGACTTTGAATCAAGGGCCCTTTCCTCCTCTCTTTTTCAACCGATGCTTTGGAAAAATTTTATTGATGACACATGTGTGCTGTGGCCCCATGGTAAAGAGAAATTGGACCTTTTCTTCCAAGATCTTAATGATCAATTTGACTTTATTAATTTTTCCATGGAATTCGAAGTGGATAGTAGCCTACCCTTTCTTGATGTCCTTCTTTCGAGAAATTATGATGGTTCCTTCTATCATCAAGTCTTTAGAAAGAAGGCGCATATTGAGCAGTATTTACATGCGAGTTCTCATCATTTCCCGGCTCAGAAACTTGGGGTTCGCAGTACCCTAGTCACAAGAGCCTTTAGAATATCTGATGTTCACCATTTTGAAGCTGAAAAATCGCATCTCTTTGATGTCTTATGTAAGAACGGTTATAGCAGGGCTCAATGTCTTAGATCTTTTCAAAAAGCTAAAAAATGTCCTAGGGTTAAGAAATATCCTTGTGATCGATTATCTGGAGTTCACCTTCCATTTATCCAAGGTACTACTGATAAAATCGCTAGGATCTTGAAGAAACATAATGTCTCTTCAACATTCAAGCCTCTCCGCACTATTTGAAGTTCACTTAGATCGGTTAAAGACCCAATTGGCCCATTGGATGGTAAGGGTGTTTACTTGATTCCGTGTTCCTGTGGGACACCTTACATAGGTGAAATTGGTCGATCAATTAATCAAATAATTCATGAACATGTTGCTGACCTTAGATATGGTAGATCTCAGTCCTCTGCCTTAGCAGAGCATGCTGAAAAAACAAAGCATCATATTTGTATTGAAGATACTGAGGTTATTGCAAGGATTGACCATTTCCACCACCGAAAGTTGAGGGAAGCCTTGGAAATCAAAAGGAGGCCAGTTAACCTCAACAGAGATGATGGGTGGAGTGTTAGCAGATGCTGGATTCTGACCCTTCACTCTTTTTTTCTTTTTTTTTTATCCTTTTGATTTAATTTGAAAATTTCCTATTTAGTAATATTAAATTATTTAATCAATTTTTATTTTTATTTTGTAAATTATGCGGATCTATTCACATTAATCAAAAACATATGTTACAAAAAGAGCCATCTTGGCTTACAACCACAGCTCTAGAAAGAGTGAAAAATCAAACCCACTCTCAGGGATCTTGAAACAGGGGGAAGGAGACTGAGAGGGGAGTTTCGAAATAGAGAGCGAAAAGAAGACAAAGAGCTCGCAAGCTCAGCGCAACAAAAATCCTGAGAAGCAGGCAATAACAAGAGATAAACAAAGAAGTTAAAGCCTCGAGGGGGGCGACACCGAGTCTTCGTCGCTAAAGAAATCATCGATATTGATCGGTCGTTCAGGAGTCCCTTCCTCAAGGTCAAAACGGGGGCGGTGAAAGGGCCCAACACCCAGAGGAGAGCCCTTTGAGGGTGTCTCAACTTTAACCCTGAGATTAGGATCCTCGTCCCTCTGTTGAAGCCCCAATTTTCTCTTCAGCAATTCATAATGAGGTGAATAACTGTCTACAAATCTTAAATGGTGAACCATTTTGACATAAGTCTCGAACTTGTCCAAGAGGGCCTGAATCTTCTTATCCATATGTCTGTTGACTCTGCTTTTCTCTTGGAGCACCATAGAAAGGAGATTTTTCGTATGCTAGTGAAGATCAATGGCTCGCGTGAAGAGGTTTTCCCGGCTTCTCGTCAAGCCTAGGTCCAGAATCCATTGGAATTCAAGGCCCATTGTCTCATTCGAGGTGGCCCGACATCGAGCCATCACAACATTCTCCAAATCCACCATGATTTCCCTCGCTAGGGCCGAAGTGTTGTCTCTGTAAAAGTGAGCAGCATTGTGAGCGTGGGTCTCTACCTGAGTGACAGGGTGGCGGGATGGGTTCTCCCACTAGGAGGAGCGGCTGTGCCGGATGGGAGGAGGGGGATTCCTACGGCGGGGGGCCATGGAAGGAGAGAAAAACCACGAAAGGAAGAGGGCCAGCAGGAGAGAGTAGGGCAGGGGAGCAGAAGGCTCGAGGGAGAAAAAATCCGGGGAGGAGAAGGCTGAGAGACCGCAGCTAAACTTGGCAGAAGGGAATTTGAGCCAGAGAGCGAAGTGAGGAAAAGAAGCCGAGAGAAGAGAATTTAAGGGCTTGTGCTTAGGCTGGCTGGCCGCGGGAGAACGATTGTGACGAATCCAAACATTTATCATGGTGTCATGCGGAGAATTCAGACAAAGCATGGCAACATGACAAGTCGAGTAGATCAAGGACAAGCCTTTGCTCAAAGCAATCAACAGAGTGTTAATTGAGTACAGTGTCACGATGATTTGGAGGTTCATGTGGCTGTGACATGACACCTACCTTGTGTAGGTCCTTGTGATTGATAATCATACATTCCTTCTTGATATCAAGTGAGCGGAAATCACTCCATCCGTGGGAGACGAGACACGCCTGGGTGGTTACCCCCTATTTGGTCATGTAGTCGGCCAGATTGTTGGCTTTTCTTCTGACAACATGGAACGTAAGCCCTCTCGCTTCCATGATGTTGGCTTTGATGCGAAGGAGTATACAATTTGTTACACTGAAATTTGTCACCATGACATTTTAGTACTCCCTTGAAAGTCTACAATATCAAATTTCTCAAATTCAAGCCTTCAAACTAAGAGAAAATCTCATAAAAGCCTTAAAAATATGGTACCGGCGCACTTTCTCCTAGTTTTGCCTGCGGTCCCGCACTTTTTGGCTATAAATCCTGCGGATCCAAACGCACTATCTATTTATTAAAAGTGCGGACCCTTGTAAAAGTTTAAAAAGGCACAAGTAAAATATAGAAGCTTAGTTTAAGTCATTTTTTGAAGCTTCTAGAAACATTCCTACGGTGGAAAGATCGCTCCTTTCATGTTCATGCATCCCATCCAATAAGGAGCTAACCCCTTGATGTAAGGAACTAATCCCTATGAAGTAGGACTCTATCCCTTCTTGTATGGAGCTATAACCTCCTCTTCTCCACTATAAAAAGAGGCATAGGGCAACCTCAAGGGATTACCATTAATGAATTGAAGTTTTAGTATTGTTGGAGGTGAAGTGCTGTTGAAACTTAGACCCTTTTAGCTGAGATTTCATGTGGGAAGGATTACATACCTGTATGTATCCCGGTTGGAAGAGTGCAAGGCTGATATGAGTAAAGGAAACACCTGCTTTAGACCCTAGGAGGACCTGTACAACATCAAGGTGGACACGGTTGTAAGGCTCTTCCTTATTTGAGTTAATACAAATAAATCTATTTTTCTCAATAAGCTGTCAATTGATTGTTTATTTTATGGATTCCTTGATCACCATAATGGGTATGATTTATGAATTAATGCTATGCAGGTGCTATTTTATGTTTGCTTGTTTATGACTGTAGTTCTTCGAAGGGAACTCTTTCGAGTGATTGAAGGACTACTACTACGAACAAGCGTTGGATCAAAGGTAGGATCGTTAAACCTTTATAGCATTTAATTATAAATCGCAATATATCTAGAGAAAGATAGTTTAATTTGTTCGTTTGTTTCTAGCTATACGTAGGACACTTGGGAGGTTTGTCTTGTCCGCAAGAACGACTAATCCGTCCAAAAAAATGGCGACTCCACTGGGGAAGACTTTGAGCTTTGATTTCTTTTACTTTTGATTTATGAACTTATGTTTCCTGATTTTTATTGATTTATATTGTCTTGGGTAGTTAATCCCTGTAGAATCCTTGAGAAATTTTTGAGAATTTTTTGTTTTTTTCTCTTGTTTTCTTGTGTCCGCTCTTTTCTTTTAAGACAGTGCAGGTAGCTCTGCCCTTTTACTGTGCCCACAGTGCGGGACCGCACTGGATTACACTAAAGCCTGCGGACCCTGTCAAATTTTTGAAAAAATCTTAAAATCTTCTTTTCTAGATTAGTTTTTTTTAGGTTCTCAGTGATTACCCAGACCTGTATCTTCTATCAGAAAGCCTTTGTTAAGATTTTATTTCAGCACTTTTGGTTTTGATTGATTTTCTAAAATATTTGCATATTTTAATAATTTTTGCTTTGTCTTTATCCCGCTCAAAGATTAGAAACCTTGGTATGCCGTTAGATCACTGGTGTTTCCTTGATTTCTTGTTGAGTCTATAATTTTAGCAGAAATTGTTTGTGAGATTTAGATCCCATTTTTCTCCTTTGCACATCTTTGAAAAACTTTTGTTAATAAGTTTGGAATTTCACTTAAAAACGAAAATTCGATGTTTTCTCGAGTTCTTTCTGATTCAAGTAAATATTTTCTTAGTGAGATCACAAGCTAACTAATACATCCTTAAAATATTTGAAGTTTTAATTAAGATTTAGTCTTTAATTCACATTTAGTCTTAGAATTGTTAGATCTTAAAATAGTGTTTTTAGCTTTGAGTGCTTTTCTAGAAATTGTAGTGTCTTTTGAAGAAAAATCTTAGTTTGCAGTTTCGATCTTGAACAAAAGGGATTTTTATTAAGCATAGATCATATTGAGTTCTCATTGAAATTATATTTCTTTTCATTTATTCTTTCTTAAAGGAAAGATTTGTTTTTTCGAAAATTGCATTTCTTAACTCTTCCTTAGTTAGAATTCATTGAACGAAAACAGATTGTTTCTCATTATTAGATGCATTTTTAGTTTGATTTGAGTTGGGTCATTACACATCATTATTTTCACTCTCATACCTATTGTCTTAAGAAATAGCCTTATAAAATCAACGCTTAGATTAAAATTAATCTAGTAACTTTTTTATTTCTAGGGCTCTCTTCACCAATATAGCTTAGGCTAGTGTCTTGGAGTAGGGATTAATTAACTCTCCAAGACAGTTAAAACAAAAAAGTAGTTAATCTTGCGGTAGGAAAAAATCCAATAGTCGCTTGTATGCTTTGGTAAGCTCCTCTTAAAGGAGTTAAGCACGAGGTCATATCTGAAGCAGTGGGATAATAAATTCTATCTCATTGGGAATGATAGAAGATTTGCGCGTATTAACAACAGTAAACCTCGGATAGACCATTATCGAGGAGCCTGGGGTCACTTGTCGGTATACCTTGGATTATGTCAAGGAGCCTTCAAGGGGATTGAACTTTGTTACTCTGCGCTTGCGCGTATGTCGGATTGTAGACTGTTCCCCCAGGTATATTAGTTCCCGTTGGTAACCATATTGACCATAATCTTACGGTTTTTTCCTAAGGTGATGGTGATGGAAAGATCCCACTGTACCTGGAGCAGACGTCGACTAGACTCAAATGGACTCTCCGGAGGGTTATCTTCACTAAAGATGGTTTAAGTGGAGAAACTTGCACCGATATATTTCATTAAGTAGATTGTTTCGGTAACTGTTCCAACCGCCCTTTCTACACTAAATACTACGATGTTGGATTTCATCACCAACTAGTGTTTTTAGTGTTGGAAGTTACTATTTGTGTGTGGTTTGATCTCCTAGATTTTTTAGCGTGTGATTCATTTTTTTGTTTCCTTAGTGACTTTAGGAGTTTTCATTGAAAATTTCATTTGATTGCGTGTAATTAATAAGTTTTAATCGTGGCTGAATTACCGAGACAATCGCGCAGACTTTAGGGGAAGCCCACTGAATATACACCAAGCTAACTTGAAGGGCTGCGAGCTTTAGTATCTCCTACTGACAGTAGAATTAGATCAATAGAATTAGGAGAGTCATCTATAATTTTTCATCTTGATTATCAATTACAAACAACAGAGCTTATTCAAGACCCAATTTTATTTTCCAAAGTTACTGGTAGCATTTCTCCTTCCAGTGAATTCGCTGAAGAACCTGAAATTTCTGAACCTGACACTGAACCTGCTGTTTTAGAACCATCTTCAGGATTTGTTACTCCAACTTCTAGTGATCCTGGTTCACCTAGGGTAAGTCATATTATTACTGAAAATCTCCCTTTTGACCTCATTTCAATTGAAGAACTTGTCGGTCCAGACGAAGAATTAACTCTTCCCGAAACCCAACAGTCTTTGAATCTTAGGGAGCATGAATCTATATTCTACAGTCCTTTTAGAAGTGAATCCTGGTACTTGTCATTGACAGATTTTTTAGAGAACCCGGCTCTTAGTTTTTCACCACCCTGAATTCCTTTTCATCCTACACCAAGGGGTTATTATCCTTCATCAATCATGTCAAGTGAGTCATCTATGTTTTCCCAATCACCGAAAAAAAAATTATACGGTGGTCCTTATGTTCCTTCGGGGTACCAGTCACTCTCTGGTACTTTCTCAGGAGCAACTCCTCGACCAACTGAACAAGTGTTATCATCAGGAGCAAATGGCACTAAAACTGAAACGTTGAACAAAGAGAAAATTTTTATGATGTCTGGTAATATTCCAAATCCTCAACCTCAAGGTAGTCAGTTACCGCCTGGGGGGCAATCTCAAGGTAGTCAATTACCACCTGGGGGGCAACCTCAATGTAATCATTTATCGCTTGGGGGGCAGCCTCAAGGTAATTTTCTACCAGGAAAAATTGTAGGACAATATTATTTACCTAGAGAACAACCTCAAGGATAGTACATACCTCAATGTTATCAACCTCAAGGACAGTACATACCCCAAGGTCAACCCCAGACTCAGTATATTCCTCAGGCTCCTTATCAACCCCAGCTTTAGTACGTGCCTCAGCGTTATCAACCTCAAGGTCAGTACCAAACTCAAGGTTTCCAACCGCCTTCCAATCGATCATTTTTACAAGGAGCTGGAAATTTACCACTTAATTATCAACCCTACGTTGAATCAATATATGGTCCTTCATATGTACAACCTTCTACGGGTCAATACCCCGGAATGAACATGGTGTGGAATCCATCGCAAGTTCAACAGAATATGCAACCTAATGTGCAGTTACCTAATCAACCTGGACAACCTTTAGTTTTTGGTTCAACCCAGCAACCTGTCCAGCCTACTGTTCAAATCCCTGCACCTGGTTTTGTTCAGTAGCCTGGGCCTAGTACACCTCAGACTCCGCCCCAAACTGCTATGACTACTGCAACCTCTGTTCAACCTACAACACCTGTTTCTAGAGTATCTGTAGCTCTGGTTTCTTCTGTCCCTGCATCAGTGCAAATTCCTCAAGCCTCTGTACCATAGTCGGGACCTACAAGTCAGACTACAACCCAGATGCCTACGGGACAAGCTGGTACAAGTATGATTGTTTCTAGTCAACCTCAATTTACCTATCAACCGTACCAGGGAAAATATCAAATTGGTCAAGCTACACAAAATCCAGCGTATCAGTATCAACCGTACCCTGGGTATACTTATCAAATGCCTCAACAATTCCAGTATGGTCTGGTTAATCCTGGTTACCTAGGAGGTTTCACGATTCCAAATGCACATCTGATTCCAGGATATCCTGGCTATCCTCCTCCTGGCACTGGTTTGATCACTCAATATTATCAAGACCCTAGCCATCGGTTACCATTCATAGCAACTCTAGATTTACCGGGTCTGTCGCGCCTTACGAACGATCCCATTTTTTATCTTCCATATTGGTCTTCAATTCCTAACAAGTTGCCCAGTGATATTCCAAAATTTGAAGGAAAGTTAGGAGAGGACCCATCTAATCACGTTATGACTTATCACCTCTGGTGCGCATCTAATTCAATAGTCGATGATTCAATTCGATTACGTCTTTTTCATAGAACTCTCATTAGTCTAGCTGCCAAATGGTACATCGAGTGACCACGCAGCTCTTTTAATAATTTTAACGCACTAGCTACTGCTTTCTAAACCCATTTTCAGTTGCCTGTCAAATACAACAATGGCACAAAATTACTGACTTCATTAAAGTAATCCACGTCTACGTACATATCTGATCACATTCATGAATGGAGACATAGAAGGCGTTTAGTGAAAGTCTTTATTCCTGATCAAATTTTGGCTGAATGGTTTACTAAATCGTTATTTCCCAAAATTACTGAAGATGTGGCCAAAAGAGGCATTGTTACAGAAGAGAAAGTTATTTCTCAGGCTCAGTATCTTGACCTTGTATATACTCAGTCAGGTACTATGTATGATAAAATCCTGGGTCTACCAAGACCTGGTCAGTTAACTGCAACTCCTTTTGGCTCTCATGCCGCTGATGGTGTAATTGGTTCTATTAGTACTGGTAAGCGTAAGAAGAAGTCTTCCAAGACTACTTCTCCTATTATCACTTTACCTGATTCACCCAAAGGAGATTCTTCCCTAGAAAATTTTACCGATATCCATGTTGTAGAGACATCTACGGCCAAATCTAAAAACGGTAGTAAGAAGAAAGGTAAGAATAAAAAGAAGAAATCTTCAAAAGAAAAAACTAGTACAACTGAACCAACTGAAGAAAAACACAAACCTAGATATCCTTGTCTCATCTGTGACCAGGATCATTTTATGAAAGAGATCCCACATAGAGCCGAGGTATCAAAATTCGTTAAAGGTTTGCCTATACCTGCTGTCTTGAAGGATCCCTTTCCCACTCAAGATAGTAACATGGTTTGATCTTCCTCCAATATGGTTGAGGATATTTTAATGGTTGCGACGCAATCGCAAGATTATGGTAGTAAAAATACTGGTAAGGAAGCATAAACATCCAATTCTGCATTGACTACATCTCCTTTAGTTTCTAATCCATTACAGATCGAGAAACAAAATCCTGACTTAGTGATTAAACCGCCTGTAAAAAGTGTACTTCCTAAATCAGCTTTCAATCCACATGCGAGAGCTGCTCAGAATTACAATATTGTTGAAGATTTGGCAATTTCCCCTTCAGCAATGTCAGCTTTGGAAGTATTGCAATCATGCCCATCCCAAAGAAATTTACTTTTGTCAGCCTTAGGAGCTATAGATCTCCAGGATTCGAACCTCATGATCTTTGATTTAGGAAATTTTACACCGCGCCTACCTCATCAAATGGCTTTTCAAATTCCGGTAATAGTCAAGGAAAAGCGTATCTTTCGTATTGTTGCTGATGAAGGGGCTTCTACATGTATAATGTCGATAAAATGTTGGAAATCACTTGGTTCTCCAACAATCAACCAATCACCAACTATTCTCAAAGCGTTTGATGGAAGAGGTTTTCAGCCATATGGTATTTTACAAGCTCTACCAGTAGAGGTCGAAGGCAAAACGGTTAATCTAGATGTGGAAGTGGTTGATGCCCCTCTGGATTATAACCTTCTCCTGGATCGTAGTTGGTCTTATGCTATGACTGTTGTTGTATCATCAATCTTTCCTCATAAAGGAAAGATCATTAAGATAGATTAGCTCTCATATTATTCATTCGACCCAGCTTCTACTGATAGTATCCAACACATCGGAAAATTGACTATCCCTTATAAGGATGTCGGAGTAGGTTTGATTAAAGATTTAGCTTTACTGGGAACTTTTTCCCTGCCTCCTCCTAACGTACAAACTCCTATTGTTAATATCAATATGATTACATCAAGTACTATTTTCTTTGATGATCCTTGGATAGTACCATCAGAATCAGAATTGGATTCTTTTGAAGGCCCGATGCCTTTGAGTCCTTTTGAGATAGCATATCAGCAAGTACAGTCATTTTCTGATACCCCTTCAACTGACTCTGATCAAGTGAATGTGATCAATCAGGAGTCATTTTCAACATTGAGTTTAGCTTCGACACCAATTCCGGATCCTGCTCAACAGGTTTTCCATACTGATGAGCATATTCATGAATTCTTGTCGCTAGATGAATTACCATGGGAAGATCTACACCATAGGTATTCATTTTTACCTGACCTCGATCATTTTGAAAATGATTTTTCCTCTATTTTTACCACTGATTATGTCAAATAACCTCATAATCCTCTTTCCAATGCCAATTCTGAATTAAATTTAGAAAATATTTCTACGACTGTTCCTCTTGATATTTCAGTAAAGCCTAGAATTATTAAAAACATTCACATAGGTGCTTCTTGTACGCCTGAAGAAATTCAAGCATATAAGGCCCTATTTCAGGAATTCCGTGACATCTTTGCGTGGTCATATAAAGAAATGCCAGGAATCGATCCGTCAATCGTTGTACATGAAACTAAGACATACCCAGATGCCAAACCAGTCAGACAAAAATTACGTTAGATTCATTCGAGAAAAGCTGCCGCTATCAGAGCAGAAGTTGAAAAATTACTTCATGCAGGTTTTATTTATCCAATCCCGTTAACGGACCAGGTATCTAATATTATTTTGTTCAATAAAAAAAAGGAACAATAAGAGTATGTATCGACTATAGGGATATAAATCAAGCTTGTCCTAAAGACAATTATCAAACCCCTTCCATCGATCAAATTATCGACGATTTTGCTGGAAGTGAAATGTTCTCATTCATGGATGGATTTTCTGGCTACAATCAAATAAACATACTCCCTACAAATCAACCTAAAACAAATTTTATTTGTCCATGGGGAACTTTTTCTTATCGCAAATTACCTTTTGGCCTTAAGAACGCTAGCGCCACTTTTCAGAGGGCCATGTCTTATGCATTTCACGACATTAAGCATATTGTGCAACCCTACCGCTATGATTTTCTTGCTCATTCTTCACATAGAGCAGATCATATTACTCATTTACGAGCCATCTTTATGCGATGTAGGCACTATAAGATTCGTTTGAATCCTCACAAATATGTTTTCTGCATAGAATCCGAACGATTTTTGGGATTTATTGTCTCAAAGGTAGGCATTCATGTCGACCCATCAAAGGTTGAGGCAATCATCAATTTACCTCCTCCTTCTACTCTTAGCCAACTCGAAAGTTTGCAAGGGAAAGCAAAATTTTTACGTCGATTCATTCCTAACTACGCTAAGTTAACGAAAGGTTTCACTAGGTTGTTGAAACAGAACATTCCATTATTTTGGGATGAGGTCGCTGATCGATCTTTTGATGCTTTGAAAAACACATTGACCCATGCATGATTATTGCATCCTCCGAACTACAACCAAGATTACTTTTTGTACCTCGCCGCTTCCAATTCCACAATAGGGATGGTTTTAGTTCAGGAAGATGAATTCCATAGTGAACATGTGATTTACTATCTTAGTCGAAATTTGCATCCGACTGAGATCAAATACTTGCATGTGGAGAAATTGGCCTTGGAAACTATTCAAGTTGTCCAACATTTTCTTCACTACATACTTTTACGCAAAACAACAATGATCTATGATTGCAACCTTATGATGTACATCTTAACCAAACAATTGCTAGGGGGAAAATACTCCAAATGGATTGTTATCCTGCAAGAGTTTGATTTGGAATTTGAAAAATCCAAATCCAAGGAATCATTGATATTTGCTGAACTTATGTGTGATTTCCCACGTACTGAAATAGAAACTGTGGTGGAACAACCAATCATGGATGAATCCTTGTTTCTTATTAGTACCATTGATCCATGGTATGGAGATATTATCGTATATCTTCAAACCCAATCTTTTCGGCCTGAGCTTTCATGGTCACAATGACGAAAAGTTCGTTTTCAGTCTCAAAAATATCACATTGTTGGCGACACACTTTACCGTCGTGGTGTGGATTCGATTTTTCGACGTTGTCTAACTCATGAAGAAGCCAAAAAGGTTTTAAATGGCTGTCACTCCAGAGCATGTGGCGGTCATATGTCTGGGTACGCCACAGCCCAAAAGATATTGCGTGCAAGTTATTTCTAGTCGTCTATGTTTAAAGATTGTATTTACATGGTCCAAAAATGTCATAATTGTCAAATCTTCGATCGAAAATGTGTGCATCACCTGCTCCTCTTCACCCCATAATTGCTATTGGTCCTTTTGCAAAATGGGACATCGATTTCATTACATGTAACCCTCACTCGGCCGGGGGGCATGGGTACATTATTCTAGCAGTAGATTTTTTTACCAAATGGGCCGAGGCGATGCCTACATTTGCGGCAGATGGAAAAAGTGCAGCTAATTTTGTATTCAATCATGTGATTTCTCGTCTGGGTGTACCCCAAGCGATAATTACTGATCACGGGAGCCATTTTCGAAATATCATGATGACTCAGTTAATGGACCAGCTTGGCCTGCACCATGAAAGTTCTACACCATATTATCTGTAGGCCAATGGTTTAGTTGAAGCAATTAAAAAAATTTTAGTCACCATGATCAAGCAAGTCATTGGAATTCATAAGTCGAATTGGCATACCATGCTCTTTTCAGCACTTTGGGCATATTGAACCTCAGCAAAAACATCGACAGGTTTTACCCCTTTTCAACTGGTTTACGGTTTAGAAGTGGTATTACCCATTGAATGTGAGATACCGTCACTCCAACTAGCCATAGAGTTATTACCAGGTACTTCTGAAGAGGAGAAACGTTTTTTATACTTGGCTCAATTAGATGAGAATCGGCGCACCGCTGCATTAGCTACCGAGGCTCATGTGAAAAGAATGAAAGCTCAGTATGATAGAAGTGTTACTCGTAATTTTTCAGAAGGAGACCTAGTTTTGATTTATGATCAAGCCAACGATAAACTAGGAGCTGGGAAATTTGAACCCATGTGGCATTGTCCTTACATTGTCAAGCGACAGCTTGCAAAAGGGGCCTATGAATTGATTGATTTTGACAGGGTCTCTTTGGGTAAACCCAAAAATGGACTTTATCTAAAGAGACATTATGCTTGACTTCATGTGGAGATCTTCTCTGTATATTAGTTACTTTTTAGCTGGTGTTCTATAGATTAGAAACGTGTGCCTAGCATAAGTGTGCTCTTACTATTATTCTCGCTTATCTGGATATTTTTGATATCGCAGATGTCGACATCCTTTCAAACGTATATTGGTTTTGTTGATGGCGCTTGTCGTAGTACATGGAACATCTCTTCTGCAGCTTGGGTTATTTACTCACCCACTGACGAGTTAGTATCAATGCATGGGGTAAGTCTCGGTCAAACAACGAACAATATTGCCAAATATAGTGCAGTTATTGAATTATTATCGGAATCCATTTCATTTGGAATTTGGAGTTTGATCATTAATTTAGATTCTGAACTTGTTGTATTACAGTTAAATCGAGTATATGCCATTAGAAATCCATTATTATTAAGATTATTCTTAAGGGTTCATCTCTTGGAACGAGAGTTCGATTATATTGAATATCAACACATTTCAAGAAATTTAAATACATTAGCAGATGCAATTGCTTCTAATGTTATAAATAGACATTTTTGATAACAAAGTAGAAAATCAAACATTCCATAACATGATTGAACAGGTAAACTGAAATAATAGTATATCATAGTATAAATGTAGTGTTCAAAAAAAATATATCGTCTTCGATCATAGGCTCAAAACGCCTTATGATCGAAAAAAAGTGATACAAAAATGAGTCTACAAAGTCAATCAGCCACTATCCGTGGTGATGATCATGATAATACACCACTGCTCGTGCCACCCTAGTCAAAAACCTCCTGAATGGACCAAGAAAACCTATGACATATCTCTATAGCCGGAGCGAGATATCATCTATAGTAGTCTCAGGAATATCTATAGTAAGCTGCTCCAGATGGTGCTCTAAGTCAGTCAGGATCTCTGTAGTCTAATCCTATAGGGGTGGTGGTGCTGCTGCTGCATCCCTTTGGCTCGGGTCAAAGGGTCGGAGAATGGCTGGTCAAGTTGGACCCACATCTGCATTTGAAAATTTTTGTTATCAGTTTTGGACGATCAAAAAACAAAATAAAAATTAGAAATTAGAACATGTCAAAAAATATTTTTTACCTGATTCATCCCACTGAGCTCCTGGAGGAAGGGGTATCTCTCGGTCGCCATGAAAGTCCATGCCAGCATAAAGAAAATCCTATATAACAAAAATTTGGTGTTCCAGCCAACAAAAATATGTAGAGGGAAATCTCACAATCTCCCCACCCTCACTGTGGCGGGCCATTAAAGCAACCCAATGAACCATCCTAGGCTCTCGAGGTCGACCAGCATCGACAGGAATATGCTGCGGAGCTAACATGGGGATCCTCTCTAGAGCAAAGGTGACTAGAATGGAACCATATCCAAATTTTTTTAGCTTCCCATTGTTTGCTCTGGTAAGTTGGCCTTTCACATTTTCCAACACTACCTTGCACCAGTTGAATATGGTGCCTCGAAAGAAATCTACTGCTATGCACATCTGAGATCCGGTGGCTACATGCAACGCTTCACTTCCACACAACTTGACAACGGTAAAAGCGATCACTTTCAGCTCTGGACGGATGATAGTTTTTATGTCAATCCATTTGTCCCGGGGATTGGCCTCATCATTGCAAAACTCTAATTATAGGCTGGTGACAAACTGGCCACCTGGCCTAGCCCCAAATAGAGATAATGGTGCACCTCTCTTGGACAAACCAGTCAAAAAATAGATGTCTTCTAGCTCAATCTCGAGCCGGTGACCTCTGATCACAAAACACTGGTCCTGCACATCCCATTTACTTACTAGCCAAGTAAGAAGATCCACTTGAGCTCTCATGCCACTGATAGCCCAAAATTTGTAAAGCCTGCATGCTCTTAAAGCTTGCAAAGTTGGTTGATGAAGTATTGTTGCTTCATCTACCTCTTCATGCTCCCGTTATCGCCAAATGAGCATTTTATATGTCCTACAACAAGTAAAATGAAGGATTACAATCATTTTCAAGAAAAACATTTTGGGTAATTTAGGAAGAAAATATGTTTTTAAACTTTCCATGGTGCCTCCGCACTTTACGCTCAGGGACAGTGCGTAGATACGCATGGGCCCTATGTTAAAAGTGTGGGGCCCCACCATTTTTATTTGTAGAAAAATTTCAGGGTCCACAGGTACCTAATGAATTAGGTGGGGACCCCCAAGGGCGGACTTTTCGGCATATTTTCCTCCCAAAAATGAAATTTTGACCCAAAATTTTAAAAATTGAATGGATGAAATGCAAGATAAGGAGATTTTGGATTACCTGAAATAGACAGTTTTCGAATCCGATGGTCGGTTTTCCCAGAATCTTCTCCGAAGCATTTTTTGCCTAGAGCTCTAAAAACTTCACTCCAAATTCAAACGATAAAAATGAACTTGAAAAACTCCTTTTTATAAGTTTTTTCAGATAGATGAATTTTAAATTTGTTTATTTTTCACTTTAAAAATCAGTTTTTCAAAATATCTTTATTATTGAAATAGGTATGTTTAATTTTTTGAGTTTTTGTGCAGAATAACGGACTTTTTAGGCAAAATGGTCATTTTTTATGAAGAGTAAACTTTTATCACTTTTTCGGGCTCTTTAAATTTTACGAAAAAGCGAAACCATGGAATCCTCTTTTAAGCCCTTTTCAAACTCTCTAAAAATGAAAATATTGCCGAGTACTTGACTATTCGAACTCGTTAAGGTAAATGAACAGTCGTCCCTTCAGTATAATTTTACCCCTTTTCCGGACTGAAATGGAATATTTACGAAAAAGGTATACATTGACTAATCACAGTCAATAGAGTTCTCTCTTGCATTATTTTATCCTTTTTCGGGTCTGAGGGACTAAATTTACGAAAAATAACACCCACGGATTTTTCTTAAGTTTTTCTTATGACTCCCTAAAAATGAAAAACACTGACTTTCTCCTATACTGGACTCGTTAAAATTTAACAGTAAAGGACCTGTCGATTACAAATAGGAATGGACCACTCCTTCTTAGCATTCGATTTTAAACTAAGTTGGACTTATTCGAAGGATGAGCTTATAAACAAGCAGATGTTATCCTCCTCAAGCTTGTCAAAAATAAAGAGGTACTTGCCAGAAATGGTGGGGGAAAAGAGAGAAAAACAGATTCGTTTGTCACACTTTGATTTGTAAAAGCATTACACCACTCTTGAACACGACACTTTTTGTCACACTACTACCTGGGTTGGGAAATCCTTTGTCTATCAGTTAATCAAACCACATTGAAAGTCTTCAGCTGGTTTCTGGGTACTAGCTTAGGGCAACTGTCACCAAACCATCTGTAGTGTCATTATGTGTTCAAGAGGACAGTTAAATAAACCATTCATCTGCAAATACTTGTCTCCATTCACATTGATCATCCCTGAGTCATTCCTTACAAAAATTTCATCAAAAATTGATCTATGGTTTCGTGTCATGAGATTGCTTACAATGGATCTCTTTCTATCGACGACAGCTCATCATCTAGGAAGTTGATCTAAAATTTGTCAGTACCTTGGAATCTGCATGCCTTAATGGCAGGTTTCTCGCCTTCGACGATAGGTTGCATCATTGACCTTCGATCGAACGATTCCATGAAATGTTTGACTTCAGATCACTTATTCACATTTCATGGATTGTACTAAGTACTTTGAGACCCATTTTCATTATTGGTGGTTTCTCTCACACTTGTTAACAGTTTACATCATTGACTGGTAATCAAGTGGTTTCTACCATGTTCGACTTCAGCACATTTAATCGCATGGATAGGATCGTACTAGTTTGGGAAGTGGAAATCAAGACCCTGGATCTAGTTTCCACCATCCAAGCTATGAGGAGTTTTATTATTCATTATGCAGTAGAAGATTCATTACATATGGATGCGTCCATGCTGTGTCTACATTATTGATGTAATATTAAAATCATTTCTGTATCAGAACAAGTTTAGTTAGTTTTGATTTGAGTATGGGAATTCCTACCTCAGCGATGATATATATATATGTGTGTGTGTGTGTGTGTGTGTGTGTTTCATTGAATGTTTTTACAGGGTTCCGGCTAGGGTGTCCTTAGGCTAATCCTTGAAATGATAAAGCACATCACTCTTCGAATATTGTCAGAATTCGCACTTTAGGGGGCAATTTGTTACACTAAAATTTGTCACCAAGACATTTTAGTACTCCCTTGAATGTATACAATATCAAAGTTCCCAAAGTCAAGCCTTGAAACTAAGAGAAAAGCTCATAAAAGCCTTAAAAATATGGTACCACACTTTCTCCTAGTTTTTCTTGTGGTCCCACACTTTTTGGCTATAAATCCTGCGGAGCCAAATGCACTGTCTATTTATTAAAAGTGTAAACCCCTGTAAAAGTTTAAAAAGGCACAAGTAAAATCTAGAAGCTCAGTTTAAGTCATTTTTGGAAGCTTCTAGAAACAATCCTGTGGTGGAAATATCGCTCCTTTCATGTTCATGCATCCCATCCAATAAGGAGCTAATCCCTTGATGTAAGGAACTAATCCCTTTGAAGGAGACTCTATCCCTTCCTGTATGGAGTTGTAACCTCCTCTTCTCCACTATAAAAATAGGCATAGGGCAGCCTCAAGGGGTTACCATTAATGAATTGAAGTTTTAGTATTGTTGGAGGCAAAGTGCTGTTGAAACTTAGACCCTTTTAGCTGAGATTTCATGTGGGAAGGATTACATACCTATATGTATCTTGGTTAGAAGAGTGCAAGGCTGATATGAGTAAAGGAAACGCCTGCTTCAGACCCCAGGAGGACCTGTACAAATCCTATGTTTAGCCCATTTTCTCATGTATGGGCATTTCTTTGTATTCCTTCAGCTCTATCATCATTTTGTATGTATTCAGAAGCTACATCTCTCATAGAGACTGCGTAGTTATGGTTTTCTAGCATTTCTGTGTAGCTGCAGCTACTCCGGTATTACATTGTCTATTCATTGGAGATTGGTTCTAATGCTTGAGGGCTTTGTTCCTCATGATATTTCTGTATAATATTGTTGATATAATAATAAGATGATGGCTGTGATATTTACCCTCTCATGATACATTTAGATTTGTAGAGTTCCAGATTTTTTGTTTTACATATTGCTGTAAGCTCTTTCATTGAGCATTGTTATAGAGACCTAGATTGGGGAGATCTAAATAACCCATCTAGTGTTATTTATTTGGGATCATTTTCTGCAGGGGAGTTATATTATACATTTTCTAGGGCATCTTAGTGGTGTTTTGCCTTATTTATGTAGCAGCTTCCTTATACAGCGTCCTCAAGGACCCTGTCGTAGAAATTCCCGAGGTCAAATATTGCATATCCATAGGCAGAGTCTGAGAAGGGCCAGCTAGCCTCAGGATTTCTCCCTTCTTTGGAAGGAGTCATATCCTGTAAATTTCCCATCAGTCAATCTCTGAAATGGACTTGTGATAGCTCACTCAAGAAGGAAAAATGGAACATCTTAAGATGTTCCCGATGGAGAAAAATATTCCAGATTTGGGATATTACAGAAGGACTACTACTACGAACAAGCATTGGATAAAAGGTAGGATCATTAAACATTTATAGCATTTAATTATAAATCGCAATATATCTAGAGAAAGATAGTTTTATTTGTCCGTTTGTTGCTAGCTATCCATAGGACACTTGGGAGGTCTGCCTTGTCTACGAGAATGACTAATCCGTCCAACAAGATTGAGGCGCCAGCTATCAGAGACCTTGGCCACACTTTGACCATGCTAAATTTTCCGACAAGATTGGGTAGTGACATTTGAGTCTCCTTCGACCTGAAGGGGCCAATAGTTGTTCTACTTGGTAATGACCAGACCCATGGCCATCGCCTGAAGCTCAGCCACATTGTTGGTAGTATGCCCCAGATTTCCATAGTATATCCATAGGATGGAACCCTGAGAATTGCAAAAAACACCGCCAAATCCAACCCTACCAGGGTTGTTTTTAGACACCCCATCATAATTGAGCTTGAAAAAAGGATGATCAGGGGGCTGCCAGAAAGTCAGGGGATCGAGATTGATAGAGTCTGGTCGAGAAGAGGAATCAATGAGGGGGGTGGGAAGATTGAGGAGAGAGAGGATTCTACAGTCAGCTGAAGAAGGAGGCTGCAGGGAATCAGGGAGATTGGCAATGGAGGCAGATTATCTCAGAGTGACCTTGATAGTGGTAAGAATCTGTTCTTCTTTGGATGAGTGGTTTCTGAAAATTCTTGAATTTCACTCTTTCCAGAGAGCCCAATAAATGATACCTGGGAGAAGGTTCCAAGCAAGATTGATAAGTGGATGGCTAGAGAAAGCAGGGTGCCAATTTTCCAGGGTGCTATGAATGGAGTCAAAAGAATTATCAGAGGTTTTGAAAACCAGTAGGAGCCAAGACCATATGTTCGAAGCAAAAGGGCAAGTGTTGAGGAGGTGGTTGATCGATTCAGAGTCAGAGAGGCAAAGAATACAGAGCGAGGGGCCTTTGAAACCTTTTTTTGGAGATTGTCCCACGTCAGAATTTTCCTTGCGTGATGAGCCAGAGAAAGAGAGTGATCTTCGACCAGTGCTTCCTGCTCCATAATATTTTCCATTTGTTGTCCCCTTGAGTAGAGGTGGGATTTTGTAGGATGTTGTATGCTTCTTTGATGATAAAATTCCCTGCAGGGTTGGAACCCAAACGAAGGATGTCTGGACTGTCTTCTTTTTGAATTTTTCGTTTGTTGAGCTCCTTAGCAAGAGAGTTGATGGAATGATGGAGGTGTATAGGAAGAGAGTCTTTGAGATTCTCCTAGTCCCTCCAGTCAGAACTTCCAGTAGGTTTCCAATAGTCTTTTACTCTTATTTTGTTTTGCGATTCCAAATATTCTTTTGTTGGCCTGTAAATCTCTTTGTCTAGTCTGGGGCTCTACTCCCAAGCATCCTCCCAAAATAGAGCTTGTTGACCATTTCCTTTCTCCCAGAAGCTGTGCTCTTGAATCAGCTTTCTGTTTTCCCAGGATTTATTCCACATGGGAGAACCTTTAAGGTTTCCCGAGAGCCTGATGAAGGAGGCCCAAGGGTAGTGGGAGCATATTTTGCTTTCCAAAGCATTTCCCAATTGGTGGAAGGGTTAGATATCCAACGCCACCACGTTTTAGCCCCCATGGCCTTACCCAGGAGATCCAGATCTATAAGGCCTAGCCTGCCTTCATATATGGGAGTGCACACTTTATCTCAGGCAACCAGAGCCCATTTACCCTTGATGGCTTTTCCTCTCCAGAGGAAGTCCCTTTGAATTGTTCTAATCTGGCTTGAAATGGAGTGAGGAGCCGCAATGGCCGAGAAGAGGTAAAGGGGCATGGCTTGAAGGATTGAAAAAACCAGGATTAATCTACTCGCCAGACTGAGGGCTCTGAAAGTCCAATTGGAGATTTGCTTCTTGAGCTTCAAGATAAGAGGTTCACAGTTCGAGCATGCTAGGGGCTTGTCAGTGAGGGGAACACCTAGATATTTAGAGGGGAAGAAGCTTTTCTAGAAGCCTAGGAGGAGGGAAATATGAGTTTGAATGGTATCCGGGGTGTTGAGGAAGAAGATTTTGGATTTAGCATGATTGACATCCAATCTTGAGGCGAGAGAGAAATATTCCAGGATTTTTTTGAAGGCAAGTACTTCCTTAACCGAAGGGTATCCCATAAGAAGCATATCATAAACAAGCTGCTGGTGAGTTGAGGGTGGGAGCTGAGGATAGAACTGAAGGCCTAAGATGAGACCACTGGAGGAAGCAGCCGAAAGGGATAGACCCAGCCCTTCCGCTAAAATGATAAAGAGGAAGGGAGAAAGAGGATCCCCCTGGCAGATGCCTCGCGAGGGATTGATGATTGAGGTGGGGGATCCACTAAGGAGGATGGAAAAGAAAGCTCTAGAAACAAGGGCCATGATCCACTTGATGATCTCTTTATTGAATCCAAAATCTGCAAGCGTAAGTCTAATATACCTCCAATTGATCTTATCAAAAGATTTTGACATATCCATTTGGATAAGAATACCTGGTTTTCCTTGATCTTTTAGCATGTGGATAATTTCCTAAGAGAGAATGATGCTATCCATGATCTGCTGGCCTTCCACATAACTCGTTTGATGTCCTGAGGTTAGGAGAGGCAGAAGAGGCTTCAGACAGTTGACCAGAACTTTTGAAATAATATTGTAGAGGACATTACAAAGAGAAATGGGCCTAAACTTCTCTGAAGAGTCAGCTCTTTCCGATTTAGGAATGAGAGCCAGGAAAGTTGCGTTGAGAGAGGGAAAAATGGATTTTTTCATTCTAGATTCCTCCACCAGATCATAAATCGAGTCCTTTATGGTATTCCAGCAGGCTTTGTAGAAATCGATGGTGAATCCATCAGGCCCAAGGGCTTTAACATTCGGCATTGACTAAATAGCTTATTCCAATTCTTCCATGGTTATCTTTTTTAACAACATTTGGTTGTGATCTTTGGTTAGAATGGTTGGGATATGATTGGTGATTTTCCTTATCCGATCTTCATTGTTCGGGTTACTTTCAGTAAGGATGATTGTGAAGTACTGATGAAGTTCTTCCTCTATTTTTTTATGAGTGTCAAGAAACTGTCCTTGGTTGTTTTTGAGATTAAGGATCCTGCTATGTTTCCTGTGTTGGATCATGGATTTATGGAAGAAGGATGTATTTCTTTCTCCATCCTTGAGCCATTGGATTCTAGATTTCTGTTGCCAAAGAATCTCTTCCTGAGTAGCCCAGGCCTCCCATTCTTTCTGGAGCTCCATTTCTATTTGTTTGGTTTCCTCCATGGTCCCATTCTGAATGATTGGTTGTTGTAATGATTTTAACTTTGAATCTATGATCTTTCTTTCCATAGTGATATCTCCAAAGTTTTCTTGATTCCATTTTTTCAATTCTTTCTTGATGAACTTAAGTTTTTGGTGGAAACCATTCATCTTGCTTCCCTGAGGAAAATCTTTGGTCCACCATTCTTTGATTTTGTCTTGGAATTCCGGATGGGAAAGCCAAAAGGCTTCAATTTGGAAGGGCGCGTTTTTGTAGAAATTATATGCACTAAGCATGCATATGTCCAAGATCCACCTGATCTCACACTATTTAAATTTATGCAAGATACTAAATCTATTCCACTTGTTAATCTTTTGCGGAAAAATTAATTGCACACACATGTGAAGCATAAACAAAAATATTCAATTACACATAACACAGTTTTTAACCGGGAAAGCTTGAAGCTGAAAACCCCAACTATATATTATGTAACATGGAGATCATATGAAAATCTCATACAAGCATACAAAGCTTATCACAAGCCCTTAGTACAATACAATCGTCATACACTAATCAGGAACAATCTTGCAAATCCATGCACCGATCTCTACCCTCTTGCTAGCCTGCCTCCACTGGGCAATCTCTGCTGAAGAATAGCACTGAATGAATTCGAGTTACTCCATATTTGACTGCACAATCCTCATTTTCATCACACAAAATTACTTTCACACACATGTGAAGCATAAAAAAAAATATTCAATCGCACATAACACAGTTTTTAACCGGGAAAGCCTGAAGCTGAAAACCCCAACTATATATTATGTAACATGGAGGTCATATGAAAATCTCATACAAGAATACAAAGATTATCACAAGCTCTCAGTACAGTACTATCGTCATACACTAATCAGGGACAATCTTGCAAATCCATGCACCAATCTTCGCCCTCTGGCTAGCCTGCCTCCACTGCGCAATCCAAGCTGATTACAAAGACCAATTCAATGCAATGCCACTCTCATTGACTGTGTGATTATCATTGGCAACTCCAATGTATATATATATGCAATTCATGCATCACTAGTTGTCACAACAGATAGTCCATCTTTCCCTTTCACCTATCTCTCCACTGGGTCTCCACTGGATCTGGCATGCACTGTAGTTAACTGTTGTATTGTTCAGTTGATTAATGAGATATTATTTGTGAATTAATTAACTAATTAATTCACTCCACTCTCACTAGTGTATCAATCATTTAGATGTATACAAGTAGCCAACTCAGTCTAACTGCGTTAAACTGAATACAACTCCATAACTACTTCTTCCAACTATGTCATAACTCTGCCACTTGAGTTCTAACTGAGTCCTCCATGCATTAGCTCCAGTAAACCCTTAGGAATTGCGTAATTCCTTCTATCAGCGGATGTGCCACATCTGTGCACTGAACTGAAGTGCTCCAAGAGAATAAGTTGATGTTTAGAGTCTGATTATTATTAAGAGCTAATAATAATTGACATGCATCTATTTTTAGATTGACGATCTATAAATAGACTTCACCCAATATTCTAGAAATATAATTTCATCTATTTTTCACATTTGACCAAGCATCTAAAAATAGCCTCCTGCTACTTATAGAATATGCTCACCATGTCTAAAAATAAAGATACACCTAAAAATAGCCTGTGTGGGCCCCACCTAGTTTAGGTGATTATTTTCCAACAAGGATCAAAGATGATGTTTCAGGATGCCTCCTTCACTATTTCTTGTTGCAAACTTCAACACTCCCTCTCAACAAGAAAGGAATGTCTTTGCATGTGACATGCAACTCCATGCATTTGCCCTGCAACCTTTGCAAGCACCATGCAACTCCATGCATTTTCTTTGCAACTCTTGCTGCAACACTTCTGAAACTGAAAGGCTCCAAAAAACTCAATCAGTATAATGCATCTATCATCAAAGTCTTCGACTTCTGCTGGTACCAACTGAACATGTCTTTAGGAACCACTGTGCTATTGAACTCTACACCTATGAACTCTGCACTTGTTTTCAACTCTTAACCGCGCTCCAGTATCCGACACTGTCACTTTGATCTTCCTGCATCAATCCAACTGATCATGCTACTACTGCTCTATGGGCACCTCGTAGCCAGGTTCAATTCATAAGATCCACACCATATGCATGAATCCTACCCAGAAATATCCTCTTGGGATTACTCATGCATGTCGCCCCACCTCACCTGGTGGTATAGTTGCATGCACTCCCTCTGCCCATCTGGCACAAAATTTCTTTGCATGAGTGGTTGCTCCCACTCCATGATCCTCATCTTGTGGCTGCTCCACACCTCGAGGTTCACTATTCCCTACATGCAAATCATGCTCCCTCTCAAGCTTCAATTGCATGTCTTTCTTCCACTTCCAAAAAGTAGGAAGCTCCGTAGAAATCACATCTACTTCAAATCTATAAAGATTTTTCTCCATTTATATTTTTCTGAGCTTGTCTTTAAGCACCAACTTCCTTCGCTTCTACTTTGGAAAAAATATTTCAAAGCCTTCCACAGAGCATTTGGAGTGGCTTTCCCATGAAGGCTGGACACAATATGGTCCTTCACACCTTCCAAAAGAATCCTTCTTTTCTTTGCTACTTTCTTTTGCCATGCGTCAAGTACTGCAACATCTGCCGAAGTGAGCTTAGGAACATCTCTCTCGATGAATTCCTTCAATCCATTATCTTCAAGAACCACCTCCATCATGTCCTTCCAGGCTCTGTTGTTAGAGTTTCCCTCGAGTGCATACTCCAACCGCAACCCATTGAAATAAATTTCATTGTATACTTAATTGTTGCACCAAGAAACTCCTACAGCAAATTTGAATTGTCCACCAGCACAAACTCACTTCACAATTGCAATATTCAATAAAAAATGCTCCGATACCATGTAGAAATTATATGCACTAAGCATGCATATTTCCTAGATCCACCTGATCTCACACTATTTAACTTTATCCAAGATTTGAATCTATTCCACTTGTTAATCTTTTGTGGAAAAATTAATTGCACACACATGTGAAGCATAAACAAAAATATTCAATCGCACATAACACCGTTTTTAACCGGGAAAGCCTGAACCTGAAAAACCCAACTATATATTATGTAACATGGAGATCATATGACAATCTCATACAAGCATACAAATCTTATCACAAACTCTCAGTACAGTACTATCGTCATACACTAATCAGGAACAATCTTGCAAATCCATGCACCGATCTTCGCCCTCCTGCTAGCCTGCCTCCACTGCGCAATCCAAGCTGATTACAAAGACCAATTCAATGCAATCCCACTCTCATTGACTACATTATTACCATTGGCAACTCCAATGTATATATATATATATGCAATTCATGCATCACTAGTAGTCACAATAGATAGTCCATCTTGCCCTTTCACCTATCTCTCCACTGGGTCTCCACTAGATCTGGCATGCACTGTAGTTAACTGCTCTATTGTTCAGTTGATTAATGAGTTATTATTTGTGAATTAATTAACTAATTAATTCACTCCACTCTCACTAGTGTATCAATCAGTTAGATTAGATACAACTAGCTCAACTAAGTCTAACTGAGTTAAACTAAATACAACTCCATAACTACTTCTTCCAACTGTGTCATAACTCTGCCACTTGAGTTATAACTGAGTCCTCCATGAATTAGCTCCAGTAAACACTTAGGAATTGCATAATTCCTTTTGTCAGCTGATGTGCCACATCTGTGCACTGAACTGAAGTGCTCCAAGAGAATAATTTGTTGTTTAGAGTCAGATTATTATTAAGAGCTAATAATAATCGACATGCATCTATTTTTAGATCAACGATCTATAAATAGACTTCGCCCAATCTTCTAAAAATAGAATTTCATCTATTTTTCACATTTGAAAAACCATCTACAAATAGGCTCCTTCTACTTATAGAATATGCTCAACATGTCTAAAAATAGACATACACCTAAAAATAGCCTGTGTGGGCCCCACCTAGTTTAGGTGATTATTTTCCAACTAGGATCAAGGACGATGTTTTAGGATGCCTCCTTCACTGTTTCTTGTTGCAAACTTCAACACTCCCTCTCAACAAGAAAGGAATTTCTTTGCATGTGACATGCAACTCCATGCATTCGCCCTGCAACCTTTGCAAGCGCCCTACAACTCCATGCATCTACTCTACAACTCTTGCTGCAACACTTCTGAAACTGGAAGGATCAAAAAAACCCAATCAGTCTAATGCATCTATCAATAAAGTCTTCGACTTCTGCTGGTACCAACTAGACATTTCTTCAGGAACCACTGTGTTGTTGAACTCTGCACCCATGCACTCTGCACTTGCTGTCAACTCTGAACCGCGCTCCAGTATCGGACACTGTCACTTTGATCTGCCTGCATCAATCCAACTAATCATGCTACTGCTGCTCTGTGGGCACCTCATAGCCAAGTTCAATTCATGAGATCCACACCATCTCCATGAATCCTGCCCAGAAATATCCTCTTAGGATTACTCATGCATGTCACCCCACCTCTCACCTGGTGGTATATCTGCATGCACTCCCTCTGCCCATCTGGCACGAAATTTCTCTTCATGAGTGGTTGCTCCCACTCCATGATCCTCATCTTGTGGCTTCTTCACACCCCGAGGTTCACTCTTACCTTCATGCAAATCATGCTCCCTCTCAAGCTTCAATTGCATGTCTTTCTTGCACTTCCCAAAAGTAGGAATCTCTGTAGAAATCCCATCTACTTCAAATCTATAAAGATTCTTCTCCATTTTTATTTTTCTGATCTTGTCTTTAAGCGCCAACTTCCTTCACTTTTGCTTTGGAACAAATCTATGAAAGCCTTCCACATAGCATATGGAGTGGCTTTCCCATGAAGGCTAGACACAATATGGTCCTTCACACCTTCCAACAGAATCCTTCTCATCTTTGCTACTTTCTTTTGCCATGCGTCAAGTACTGCAGCATCAGCTGAAGTGGGATTAGGAACATCTCTCTCGATGAATTCCTTCAAGCCATTATCTTCAAGCACCGCCTCCATCCTGTCCTTCCAGGCTCTGTAGTTAGTGTTTCCCTCGAGTGCATACTCCAACTGCAACCCATTGAAAGACATTTCAATGTATACTCAATTGTCACACAAATAAACTCCTGCAACAAATTCGAATTGTCCGCCAGCACAAACTCACTTCACAATTGCAATCTTCAATCAATAATGCTCTGATACCATGTAGAAATTATATGCACTAAGCATGCATATGTCCTAGATCCACCTGATCTCACACTATTTAACTCTATGCAGGATATTGAATCTATTCCACTTGTTAATCTTTTGCGGAAAAATTAATTGCACACACATGTGAAGCATAAACAAAAATATTCAGTCGCACATAACACAGATTTTAACCAGGAAAACCTGAAGCTGAAAACCCCAACTATATATTATGTAACATGGAGATCATATGACAATCTCATACAAGCATACAAAGCTTATCACAAACTCTCAATACAGTATTATCGTCATACACTAATAAGGAACAATCTTGCAAATCCATGCACCGATCTTCGCCCTCCTACTAGCCTGCCTCCACTGCGCAATCCAAGTTGATTACAAAGACCAATTCAATGCAATCCCACTCTCATTGACTGTGTGATTATCATTGGTAACTCCAATGTATATATAGATGCAATTCATGCATCACTAGTAGTCACAACAGATAGTCCATCTTGCCCTTTCACCTATCTCTCCACTGGGTCTCCACTGGATCTGGCATGCACTGTAGTCAACTGCTGTATTTTTTAGTTGATTAATGAGTTATTATTTGTGAATTAATTAACTAATTAATTCACTCCACTCTCACTAGTGTATCAATCAGTTAGATTAAATACAACTAGCTCAACTAAGTCTAACTGAGTTAAACTGAATACAACTCCATAACTACTTCTTCCAACTATGTCATAACTCTGCCACTTGAGTTCTAACTGATTCCTCCATGCATTAGCTCTAGTAAACCCTTCAGAATTACGTAACTCCTTCTGTCAACTGATGTGCCACATTTTTGCACTGAGCTGAAGTGATCCAAGAGAAAAAGTTGTTGTTTAGAGTCTGATTATTATTAAGAGCTAATAATAATCGGCATGCATCTATTTTTAGATCGACGATCTATAAATAGACTTTGCCCAATCTTCTAAAAATATAATTTTATCTATTTTTCACATTTGACCAACCATATACAAATAGCCTCCTGCTACTTATAGAAAATGCTCACCATGTCTAAAAACAGACATACACCTAAAAATAGCCTGTGTGGGCCCCACCTAGTTTAGGTGATTATTTTCCGACTAGGATCAAGGATGATGTTTCAGGATGCCTCCTTCACTTTTTCTTGTTGCAAACCTCAACACTCCCTCTCAACAAGAAAGCACTGTCTTTGCATGTGACATGCAACTCCATGCATTTTCCCTGCAACCTTTGCAAGCGCCCTGCAACTCCATGCATCTACTCTGCAACTCTTGTGCAACACTTCTGAAACTAAAAGGCTTCAAACAACTTTATAAGTCTAATGCATCTATCATCAAAGTCTTCAACTTCTGCTGGTACCAACTGCACATGTCTCCAGGAACCATTGTGCTGTTGAACTCCGCACCCATGCACTCTGCACTTGCTGTCAACTCTGAACCGCGCTCCAGTATCCGACACTGTCACTTTGATCTGCCTGCATCAATCCAACTAATCATGCTACTGCTTCTCTGTGGGCACCTCATAGCCAAGTTCAATTCGTGAGATCCACACCATCTCCATGAATCCTCCCCAGAAATATCCTCTTGGGATTACTCATGCATGTTGCCCCACCTCTCACCTGGTGGTATAGCTGCATGCACTCCCTCTGCCCATCTGGCACAAAATTTCTCTGCATGAGTGGTTCCTCCCACTCCATGATCCTCATCTTGTGGCTATTCCACACCCCGAGGTTCACTCTTACCTGCATGCAAATCCTGCTCCCTCTCAAGCTTCAATTGCATGTATTTCTTTCACTTCCCAAAAGTAGGAAGCTCTATAGAAATCCCATTTACTTCAAATCTATAAATATTCTTTTCCATTTTTATTTTTCTGAGCTTGTCTTTAAGTGCCAACTTCCTTCACTTATGCTTTGGAACAAATCTGTCAAAGCCTTCCACATAGCATATGGAGTGGATTTCCCATGAAGGCTGGACACAATATGGTCCTTCACACCTTCCAACAGAATCCTTCTTTTCTTTGCTACTTTCTTTTGCCGTGCGTCAAGTACTGCAACTTCTGCCGAAGTGGGCTTAGGAACATCTCTCTCGATGAATTCCTTCAAGCCATTATCTTCAAGCACCACCTCCATCCTGTCCTTTCAGGCTCTGTAGTTAGATTTTCCCTTGAGTGCATACTCCAACAACAACCCATTGAAAGAAATTTCAATGTATACTCAACTGTCGCACTAAGAAACTCCTGCAACAAATTCGAATTGTCTACCAGCACAAACACAAATCACAATTGCAATCTTCAATCAAAAATGCTCCGATACCATGTAGAAATTATATGCACTAAGCATGCATATGTCCTAGATCCACCTGATCTCACACTATTTATCTTTATGCAAGATACTGAATCTATTCCACTTGTTAATATTTTGCGGAAAAATTAATTGCACACACATGTGAAGCATAAACAAAAATATTCAATCGCACATAACACATTTTTTAACCGGGAAAGCCTGAAGCTGAAAAACCCAACTATATATTATGTAACATGGAGATCATATGACAATCTCATACAAGCATACAAAGCTTATCACAAAGTCTCAGTACAATACTATCGTCATACACTAATTAGGAACAATCTTGTAAATCCATGCACCGATCTTCACCCTCCTGCTAGCCTACCTCCACTACGCAATCCAAGCTGATTACAAAGAAAAATTCAATGCAATCCCACTCTCATTTACTGCGTTATTATCATTGGCAACTCCAATGTATATATAGATGCAATTCATGCATCACTAGTAGTCACAACAGATAATGCATCTTGCCCTTTCACCTATCTCTCCACTGGGTCTCCACTGGATCTGGCATGCACTATAGTTAACTACTGTATTGTTCAGTTGATTAATGATTTATTATTTTTCAATTAACTAATTAATTCACTCCACTCTCACTAATGTATGAATCAATTAGATTAGATACAACTATCCCAACTAAGTCTAACTGAGTTAACCTGAATACAACTCCATAACTACTTTTTCCAACTGTGTCATAACTCTACCAATTGAGTTCTAACTGAGTCCTCCATGCATTAGCTCCAGTAAACCCTTAGGAATTGCATAATTCATTCTGTCAGCTGATGTGCCACATCTATGCATTGAAATGAAGTGCTCCAAGAGAATAATTTGTTGTTTAGAGTCTGATTAATTAAGAGCTAATAATAATCGACATGCATCTATTTTTAGATCAACAATCTATAAATAAACTTCACCCAATCTTCTAAAAATAAAATTTCATCTATTTTTCACATTTGACCAACCATCTACAAATAGCCTCCTACTACTTATAGAATATGCTCACCATGTCTAAAAATAGACATACACCTAAAAAGGGCCTCTGTGGGCCCCACCTAGTTTAGGTGATTATTTTCCAACTAGGATCAAGGATGATGTTTCAGGATGCCTCCTTCACTGTTTCTTGTTGCAAACTTTAACATTTTTTTGGGCGCTCAGAGATCTAGAAGGTTAGGATGATCGGCCAATGATCAGATCCAGCCTGCGGAGCAATAACAACCTCTATTTCCAAAGAGGAGAGGAAAAGGTCTTTAGAGAGGAGGAAACGATCCAGTCTGGAGGCTATCTGATGTGTTCCCCCTCTTATTTTGTTCTAAGTATGGATACCATTTTTGGTGGGAATGTTAATGAAATTAAGGTTCTCAATCATGCTTTGGAATGCCTGAGAGTCTGAATCTAGACGTCTGATGCCACCCCTTTTTTCCTCCAGATTTAGGATCATGTTGAAATCTCCCGCCAGGATCTTGAGCTTGAGATCCAGAGGCCGAAGAAAATTTTCTCATTGGTTGATCCATGCTAGACATTCTTCGACAGTATGAGGACCATAGATTGGTGATACATATTTTCTCTTTGGTGCCAATGATTTAGAGAATTGTGGTGAGGGCCTGCTTAGTTGCAAAGGAGTCAATCAATTGAAACCGTGATTCTTTCCAGAAAGTGCCAATGCCACCTGTTGTTCCCGTTGCCGCTATGGCCACATGACTGTACTGCTTCCTGAAGCAGGCCTGCTGAATGTTCATCATTTTTGACAAGCCGCTCTTTGTTTCTTGTAACATTAGAATGTTTGATTTTTCGGAAATTATTTTGGATTTAAGAATCCTTTTTTTTGTAGGGTTGTTGAGTCCCCGATATTCCAAGATGTGCAATTCATAATAACAAGTTGGTAGGGAAAGAAAGAACCTTTATGTTGCCTGCATTGATTAGGCTTAGTCCTAGCTCTTGGAGGTGTTGTTAATTTGTTTTTCTACCCCTTCTTTTGGGTTGTCCCTTTGTGATCTGGTGATTGGCCTTGAGAGTCACTTTGATGCCCCTAGTTTTATTTTTCCCTCCCGTGCTTTGGTGCTTTCTTAGCTTTTGAAAATTATGTTGCAGAGAGTACGCTTGTTCTATTCGCTTGAGTTGGTCTTCTGGTATATTTTCAAATCCTTTTGAGGTCCACTCCTTTGAAAGCTTATGAAGATCAATTCCCATTAGAATTTCTTCGATATATTTTTCCTCTAAGGTGGGGAGATCCTGAGTGTAGTCCATTTCTATTTCTTCCTGTGATGCTTCGAGTGTTGATGAAGGATTGTTGTTGTTTTCTATTTCAGTATCCATTTCCTTGTGCTGTTCCTAGATCTATTATGTGTAGTTACTGGGCTATCCCTTTTCCTCTGTTGTTTGTGAGAGTATTTCATACCTATTTTGTGTTGCTTGCCTAGGGGTATCCCTTCCTCCATTATTTATTCTTCCTTGCCTGGTTTTGTGTGCTACTTTGGTGAAACCCTGTTCGTCCCTGGCTCCTGTTGGGCTCTCTTATGGGGGGGGTTTATTTTGAGGGCAGTCTCTGAAGAGGTGATCATTCTCATGGCATTTGCGACATCGGAAGGGAATGTGCTCGTAATCAACCGCCTGGGTCCATGTTTCATCCCTGAAGTTTAGGATGATGGCTTCGGGTAAAGCTCCAGAAACATCAATATAGGCACATATGCGAGCATATGAGATATAGTGGCCATTCCTGGTGCCTTCTGACATTTTTATGTATACCCCCAAACCATATCCAATAGCTTGAAGCACTGAAGGCGCCCAATAGTCCATAGGGAGAGAGTATAGTCTAATCCAGATAGGAACACGGGTGAAGTCTTCTTTTTCTAGCATGAAGTTCTCCTTCCAGAATATCATGTATAGTCCTACCGCGTTGAAGAAGTATGACCCTCCTTAAAATATGCGGTCCTTATCTTCCAAAAGAGCAAAAACTACCATGAAGAAACCCTTCGAACCGAGCTATAGTTCAATGGCTCCTCTAGGATTCCATTTGGCTTGTATCCAGCCTTTTAGAGCCCTTTCAGAGGGCCAGATTCCCATGAACTTACATATAACCGCATGTTCCTTCATGTACTCTCTGTAAACCTCTATGTCTAGTTCTTGAACGATTATTTATGGGACTTTTGCTTCTTTTGGATGACAAGCCTTTGCTGATTGAAACTTATCCTGATTTTTCGCAGTGACTTCCAAGCCTGGGCTGTCAGGAATTTTTGACGGAAGTTGGGTGCAGGCCGTATCCCCCGACTTATTTTTTCTCCCATTGTCAGAAGCACCCTGCTGAGAGCTTTTGACAGATTTGTCTTTTCCAAGATTAGGAAAGCGGGGACAGAGATCTTGATCTAACCTCGGAACAGCTGAAGAAGAGATAAGGCACGTGAAAAAAGAGGAGTTGGGCGCAATGGAGGAACCCATGACTTGATCTTTGAAAGATGGGCCTGCAGGAGGGACCACCTTCTCCATGGCATCCAAGCAAGCGCGTTGGTGAGCCAAACTGCGAGGGCAGAGCCCGCAGAAGCCCATAGCGAGAACAGGGGGACCTAGGGTTAGGTCATGCACCAGAGGCCGTTTTCAACTCGATCTCTCTCGTTAGAAATCCGAACACTTATATAATCAATTATTATTATTATTATTTTCTATTAATTTTATTTTATTTTATATTTTATTTTATTTATTTTTATTATTTTATTTTATTTTATTTTGTTTATTTATCTATTTTATTTTATTTATTTATTTATAATTTATAATTTTTATTTATTTATTTATTTATTTTTATTTATTTATTTATTTTAAATTGGAGAACATATAATTTAAGGTTTTATGATAAAAATAATATTAAATTATTTTTAAAAATTATTGATACTAAATTATATAAAAGTATTAATATTAAATTATATTCAAATATAATTAATTAAAAAATATTTGAGAATTATAATTAAAAATTAATAAAATTTGACAAAATCTTATTCAATTTCTTATTCGAGTCAAACTAGCCATTTTTTCAACGCCTAGTTGGAGCTGTCCTTATATATTTAAATAGGTTTCTTAGTCAGATTTCTCATCTTGTCCTGATGATGAACCACACTGCCTGGTTCGAAACGCGTCGACAAAAATTTCTTACATGTGATTTTCACCGAAAATTTCTTATACACATATGAAGAGCCTAGTTAGCTCGGGGTGGTTTTGCACCTGTTGTACCTTCTCACAAAATTCAAAGCATCCTACATGCTTGAAACATTGAACAGTAAGGGGAGATGCCATTAGCTCCCTTGTGTTAGGGGGTTCAAACCTATTGATCTTTCCACCTTTGTGCTTGTGCCTCCTTGGCATTTTAGCCTCTCCTCCACTATCATTGTCTCCCTCTCCTAACATTTTGAAAACTCTGCCTTGAGAAAACCCTAGGACTGAAAATGGAAATGAGATGAAGGGATGGTGGAATGGCAACCTTTACAAGTGAATGAGATGAATGAATGAGGGTGTAAGTATATGAGAATGAGGGATAAGCTAACAACTCAATGACACCTCTCTGCTGACATGTTTATACTCTGTTTTGGCAACCTTGGAGTGTAAATGGAAAAGGAATGAAAAGATGGTGATGAAATGGCAGTTTAGGCTAAATGAGGGAATGAATAAGTGAGGGTATAGGTACATTAGGCTTAGTGAGAGGCTAAAACACTTAATGACAACCCCCAGCTATGCAATCACTCTTTGTTTTGACTGATACTCTTCATATGCAGATGGAAACAGGTTTAAACAATGACCTCAAGCATGATTTTTAGGGTTTTCTCCTTAGGGTTTGATTATTTTAATCAAATGATGACAAAAATACTTGGAGATGATTTGATGACCTGTACTTACCTCTTCTAGTGCTTCGAGAACCTTTGGTGTTGATTTGAAGAAGTTTTGAGGTGGTTTAAATGTTTGCAAGGATTAGAAAGCCTTCCTTCCCAAGCACATAGCGCTCAATCTCAGGCGCGCAACACTCAACCCTAAACGTGCAACGCTCAAGTTTTGCTTCACTGGGTAGCTATCGGGCAAGAGCGCAACGCTCTTCTAGGCATGCTACACTCAGCACCAAGCATGTAGCACCTCTTTATTTTGTATGAGAAATTTTTTCCAAGGGCGCAGTGTCGGTCTAATTTGCCCAATTTCACTTGAAAAACTCACAAATTTCCCTCTCCTGAACGTTCTTGCTCCTTTGAAATGCAACAATGTATTCTTTGAAGTGTAGAATGGGCTTTTATATACTTAGGAATTTTAATTAAATCTTTGAAACCCATTTCCTAATGTTTACAAGTCTTTTTTCCCTTTTCACTGATATTCCTTTATACTTTTGCCTGTAGGTTACTGAAATGATGATTTTGACCTTACTTTTACTTCTTAAGGTATGAAAATCTTATCAAACACTTTTGGGAGGATTTCACATAGCAACACCTTCAAAACCCTCTTTTTCCTTCACCATGGAGTTTAGACCATGTTCTTACCTTCTTAGACACTTCTGATTGCAGGTGACTGAAAACACTACCTTGCCTTTCTCTTACTCCTTGAAACATGATAATTTCACTTTTGAAAACCTTAGGATGCTTACACAGTAGCTGTATCTCTAAAAAATTCTTTTGTTCCTACCTTGGAGCTAAAATCATCTTTGTTTGGCAGGTGATTGAAAACCTTGAATTTACCTTTTTTATTGATATTCTCTACACCTTTGCTCTTTGAGGCATGACACATTCACCTTGGCAAATTTTGGGATGATTGCACACAACAACACCTTCACAATCCTTCCTTTTCTATCATCATGAGGTTCAACATCATCATTTCACATTCTTTGGTCACTTTTCCAAAACCCTAGGCATGTAGAGTTCTTTAAGACAATCATCAATTTTGTCTTATAAGTTCTCTATAGCCCTTTCAAGTTCATTAATTTATGTCCAGTTCACCTCACCTTTTTCCCTATCTCATCAATAATATCTAATAGAATTTTCTTCATGTTTGGTTTGGTGTAACTCCTCCATGGTCAATTCTGCATTTGATCACTGCTTGGCATACTGCTGGACCATCAAGCTCAAAAACCTTAATTCTCTACAACAACAAGTGTTCCTTGTCTTCCTTGATGCAAGATGTCATCATTCAGGAGCAAACCTCCTACCTCATCAACACCTTCTGTTGATAGACCTTTTAACAATCTTGCAGAAGTGTCAAAGTTTACATTTACCTCTTACAGACCTTGAATTTGATAAGGTGGAAACTTTTAGATCTTTCTTGAATAACCATGTCTCAATATTCCAATACATATGAACTAGATTCTAACAAAGAAAAACAGTGTCTGAAACACCAATGATGACCTTGGAACATATGAAACCCTAGTTGACCTATTGGGAGGGTTCTTTGACTATGACCTTCACTGAAAATTGGCTTGGAGGCTTCAAGTGAAAAACAGAGTATTTTCAAAGTGTTGTATTGAAGATCCAAAATCCAATGTACTTGATTTATCTAAAGATATTATAGAGATAGTGTTGAGACCATCAATGCTTGAGGATCCTGGAGAAGATGGGAAATGGTAGGCTATAGGAAACCCTAGAGGGAAAGTGGGGTTATGAATAGGATAAAAACAGGGTAATGATGTGATAGGAAAGAAATGAGGCTAACAAAGATACGTAAAAGCCCATAAGGAGTTTGAAGGAGTGACAGGGATGACCATGGAATGGCAAGCTAATGAATAGTGAAAAAATTACTATAAGGATAATGAAGGCAGTGAGATTTCTGAAACTCACAATATTTCAAGGAATGTTGTTTTTAGAAATTCTAGAAACAATATTTAGTCATCTACTCATAGTGAAAAATAGTGAAGACTAATAGAAAGCATGATTTATTCATAAGGTTAACACTTTTTTGAAAAAAATTTCAAAAACTCTCTTAAAAATCGTGTAATGGTGTATATTATACATTCAAATCGGTGGGCATTGTAACATTAAAAAAAATGTGATAGTTTATGTGAATGAGGTATTGTTCTGGCAGAAAAATTGTATATCTTTTTTTTTTTTTCAAAGATCAGCAGAGAAGCTATCACAAAGATGTTTTAATTGGTCGATTTTCTTGTTGAGTCACAGTGATTTAGTGTTTAACAAATGGGAAAAGCCAAGAATATGAGAAAGTTGAAACACCAGTAAGAGCAATTTGAGGTTTTTTTGAAATATTTGGAAGTGAAAATATGAAAGAATGACTTCACAATAAAATGCATAAAATAATATGTATATGACAACATTCTACCCCTCATAGAAGATGCAAAGTCAACCAAGGAAGCCTAGGATACCCTTGAGAGGTGTTTTGGTGTAAGGGGTAGTAATCTAGTTGAAAATGAAGAATTTGATGAATCCCATTATGCTCAACAACAAGTGGATGATGAATCTGAACACATAGATGCTCGTAAATTCCACTATGCACAACCACAAGTGGATGAAATTTTTTTGAATCGAGCAACAGAGCTTGCTGATGACAATTTGTTGAATCCAACACAAGATTTTGTTAATGACAATTTGGTGAATCCATCAATAGTGCTTGTTGATGACATTGAAACTTCCATTGGGGCAGCTAGTGTTATGGTAAATCCAACAATTCAATTTGTTGATGTTAAATTTGATGAAGAATAGTTGCAAAATGATGAATGGTTGCAGATGATGCAATAAAAATATGATATGGACATGATAATATTTGGTGAGATAATCCCACTTGAGTTTGTAAACTAGGTGGAAGACAATTTGTCTGCAACAATATAGGTTAGTAAAGAAGTGAAAGAGACGGAGGAAAAGGAAATGGAGAGAAGAAATCCCACAAAAAGAAATCAATAGAGATAGAGGAAAAGGAAGAGAAGGAAGCCCACAAAAAGGAAGCTCTCATTTCATAGCATAAAAAAAGAGCAAATGTGGTTCTACATATGTTTTTACACTTAAAATTCATTTCCAATGTGCAGGTAAACATGAAGATTATGAAGAAGAATTATGTTTTCTTAAAATATGGCTTGCAACACCATGTCTAGATGAGGTCTGCCTAGACGTTGCAACAATGAACATTGAAGACAACATGAATGATGAAAAACTTAATGAAATTTTCATGCATTGGAGTCCCGAAGAGATGAAATTGTATTATGGACTTATGTTGCAGCAAAAGTTGGATGATGAAAAGAACACTATAGAAGATGACATGTGGTAGGTGTCCACATATAAGATAATTTTTGAAGAAATCAAAGACATACCTAGACAGTATGGAACAGATAAAAACTGAGATACTCACTATATTCTATTAATCAAATGGAGTTACATATATACATGAAGTATTGTCTCAAGATAGGGAAGCTATCTTGGATGCACAATAATTTGGTTGAGAGAATATCTCAACCACACACCAAACAAGGAACCTAGATTTAGCTAACTCCCATGGAATAGGAACAAAATCTATACATAGAAAGTCACAACCGAAGACATGTAGGAATTACATATTCCAACACACCCCCTTAATGACTACTTGTCTCGATATCACTTCGCAAAATCTAGTTGTGGTCAAACATAACAAAAGGATATATGTCGACGTCCATATAAAGGAGCAACCATCCACCGAAATCCATGGGTACCAACCACTGCAACCGTTAGTCTCGTAGGATTTCCTTCGCATACATGGTTCTGTCAACCATCATCACTGCATACATGTACCTGTATCTACAGATCCCCCTCCAATGTGGGTTTTATCGGATGACCCGTAACCATGTTCCTCCTTGATTGGTGAACTCTCACCGACAGTAGATCTGTCTTAGATCTCTTCCTTCATTGGCAAACTTTTACTGGATCTCTTCATCGGCGACCTTTCACCGGATCTCTTCATTGGTGACCTTTCAATGGATCTCTTCATTGGTGACCTTTCACCAGATCTCTTCATCAGTGGGCGAACACTGGCACAGACCTGTTTTCAGTCCACTCCACTGTTACACGTGGTTTCTAGCTGACCACAAAACGACACTGGAAAATGGTTTTTGGTTGACCACAAACCTATAGTTACAAAGTGGTTTTGAGATTACCATGAACTTTACAAGGATACACATGCTTTACACGGATTACAACACAACTCCAACTCTTGGAGTTATCAGGTACATACATTACAAATACCACTACAAAAAAACATCCTAGACTTGCTTACAATTAAAGTGTGTGACTCATAATACAACATGCTATTGAGTCTATTCCAAGAAACTCACACAAAACAAACTTCACTTTCGTTGTCCATCATCCTTTAAATGCTGTCACTTCTCCTTTACATCATATTTTGAAATTTTCACATCTTGGGCATCTTTTTCCTTGTCAATTAAATCTTGGAACTCCATGTTTTACCTGTCATTTGTTAGAGTCTTGAATTCTAACAAAGTAACTTTACCAACATTGAGTTAGCTAGGATCAATAATTTTAAGCATGATTCCAAGAAACAAAATAAAAAAACATAAAATTTTCAGATTAACAAGAACATCAAATTTCTCTCCCTCTACCTAAAGATGACTATTTCCCAAACATAACAGCAACCATTCTTCTCCAACAATACCTCTAAGGGGTCCACTGATAATGAAACGGATCGATGAATTTTCAACTAGTATCAATGCAGTGCATTCCAACACAGATGATCCAGACATAGGCACTCACAGCCAGACGAAGAGAAACAATAACAAATTGTCCCTCTCAAAACAATAATCCATGACTCCACATTCTTATCCTTCTTCATCCACAAATTCACTGTCAACATGCATAAAATTCAACGATTTTACACACAAAAGTTCTTGTTTTAGTATCCAATTCCCTTGCCATCACAGTGTAATGCTACTTCCCCTATTCATAATATCAAGGCTGATGACTACATCCAAGCATGCCTCCTCATGCTCGCTACCAGACTGCAATAGTGAAGACCCACTGTCGAGTTAATCTCCTCACAATTGAACATGCAGATCTGCAATCGCTTAACAACTTTCAAACAAACAACCAAATTTCTATCTGCTTGCTACATAAGAAAAAACACTTCAAGAACTTTGTTTCCTTGCTTGTTTCCATCAAAATCTACTCCCCTGAGCACACTAGGCATACACAAACTCGATCATCCTCTAATCTCTGATGTAGCTCCAAGCACAATCCTTTGATGCCATTTTCACTGTCATGTATTCATCATATCCTACAAATTTGTGTATTGTTGGAGTGACCATTTCCAACATACACTCATAATTGTGACAATAGTTGGTCAGACAAGTGCCACTTCAATGACAACCAAAAATACCATTACATGACATATTAATATACACAAAAATTCTGTGTAACTTCCAGCATCCAACAAAACCTTTACATCAATAGCATAGAAATCAAGCTATATGAGAACATGAACTGGTTGAACGAGCCTTGCCATAATTCTTCAACCACGCCCAAACTGATGTTCAATGTGCCAAAGAAATTGACAGCAAACTCTTCTACTCCATTTTATTCCCCTGAAAAGAGAGAAAGATTACTTATCATCTCATCTCTACTCTCATCATTTGGACCCTTAGCATATGCGAGTCTTCCAGCTCTTCCATACACTTGGTTAAGCATCATCACGAAAAAAATAAAGGAAATCACCATCATCGCATTTCTTCTGGACGTATGACGGAATATGCGTACATTGTATTGGGCGAATTCAAATAACAATGGCTCACTCGTGGACACACCCACAACAATGCCTAATTTCATATTAATCGGCCTTCTCACGGCTTGTAAGCAACAATTCAATTCCAACAAAATATTCAATGTAAATTTATTTGGATGCACTAGTGATTTCTTTGCTAGCATTCTTAAGATTCAAAAGACATTCCAAGCAGTTCCAATCACATGTCCAACAACTTCAAATAACTTCAAACAAGACTCTACACTGTTAACTCGCCAGTAATAGTTCAACAATAACACGATCTCCTATGCGCTGCCATAATAGGATTCATAATAGGATGCAATATACCAAATGCCGTAGCCTGTCCATAAGCAGTCAAAAGGTCGTAGCCTCTCGGCCCTCGTAGAGACACAGTGAAAAATATCGAGTCACATCAGCAGCCACACCATGTTGCCGATTTAGAAGTCTTCGACTACCAACACCCACAATAAATCCATGCCGCCTACTCGCCCACCCATTCAAAATTGATTACTATGGGTTTTCCCAAAGCTTGCATCCCATTGTTGTGCTTGTTCCTCTTCAAAATTCACCAGCGTGATCTTCATGCTCTGTGTGATGTTTTTCACAGATTCTATCATGGAATTCAGCCGACACCAGTTTGTGACGTTTCAAATGGGTCATTGCACATTCCTTTAAATATCTTTAATATGTTCTATTCCCATGATACATTAATCTTCTACCAGGGCACCAACCTGCGCAAAATTTCCTTCTGAAACTTTGAATTCTCTTGACAGCTCCACAATGCCTTGTAATTTCTCATGCAACCACATATCAAGTCACCAACCACTCATATATCAGCAACAACCCCTGGAGGATCCACGCACGAGGCTCCAAAACGTTGGAGGATCCACTCATGCAGATCCAAAACTCTCTTGGTCCCTAAGCAGGAATCAACCTCACCAAAATATTGAGCATTAAACGTATTATCGGAATTGGCTTCTTCTTTACAAACTCCGATAATAAATTGCTACTGATAATATTCCATTTAATTGACTTCCAAGGCACCGAATTCATCTGAAGGATGATTAGATCTCTTCGATATTTCACCCCTTTGTTTCAGGCACACACAATGCTACAAAGACAAGGATCAAAGTAGATACAATAGAATAAATCATGAATGTTCCTGCAGAACTTCACTACAAAAGTAAATTGATAGTCATTATTATTTCCCATGATGTCAACCAATTTGACAAAGTAAGTCGATTTTTTCCCAGAGGCTGAATCCACCCACGATTTCTGCAACCAGGAGTCTCTGATCACCACGCAGACAGAATTAACCCCACGTAGACAGATCGTATCCCAACTAGGACTCTCTGGTCCCCACACATCAATTCTGTTGCGATTCACAAGCTCACCGATGCCAACTTGGCCCTCACGCATAGGTATGAACAGCACTGGAGGCTCCCTTCTCCCCGTAAGCTACTGCTCCCACAATGTTGATATCATAAAATACAAAGCACGCAACCTCACCAAATCGCCATAGCCTCATAACCGAGATCGATGGACCAACAAAAAACTAAAAAAAAATAATATCGATATACTCTTATTTCCCTCAGCTCGAGAGGGGCTAAGGTCCAGGCCAGTATGGGCTCCGATACCAAGATAAAAATAGAGATAATCACTATATTCTATTAATCAAATGGAGTTACATATATACATGATGTATTGTATAGGAACAAACTCTACACATATAAAGTCACAACCGAAGACAAGTAGGAATTACATATTCCAACAGGAACAATCGAAGAGTTGCATCATCGAATAAATAATTTGAAATTTTAAGCCTATAAGGAAAAGAAAAAGTTGAAACAATTTAGAGAATACAAGATCTGGAAGAAGAGAAGAAGAAAAGTAAATGGAGAATCTAATTCCAACCACCTACTAAGTGTCAAAACCATCCATCCAAGGGTCCTAGTTCAATTTCAGTTAGTCCAATTCAGTTCAATATCGTTGTAGTCATTTAATGTTGATGTATCCAATGCAATCTTATTTAAATGATTCGTAATATTGACAAGAGAAACTCTCTACTCCATAGTTTTCTCTTTTTTTGGTCAAAAATCACATCATTAGAGTTTTTTCAACGGGTTTGAACCATCCAATGTGTTTCATCGTGAGGAGAAGAAGAAGAACCAGATCTTGGCATTAAGTTAAATAAATTAAGAGAGCACAAAAGCCTAAATTCAAGGCTTGCAGGTAGTTACATTTAAAAGGAAAATATCTAAGCACAATAACATACTAGCTTAATTGTATTACACAGATTTTAATGAAATGCATAACAATGTTGTTCAATTAGAGAATGCTAATACTCCAATTTCTCTATATTCTTTTTTAATTTTATAGAAACTTCATTTCTAGTCCATCCACCAAAATATTGTGACTATCTTCATTTCTAGTAGATCCACCAAAGAATGGTGACAAGAAATAGGTGATTATGACTATCAATTTAAATCCTTACATGTAAAATTAAAATTTTACGTTTCAAAAATTTAGTTGGCCATCAAATACATTTAAAATTCAAAAAAAACTTTCTATGAAACGTCAAATTCCAAGCCTTACCACCGCACATATAATCACATGGAAAAATTGTACTGGGCTGGAAGGACAACACTACAAGAAGGGCATTTTTAAGACAAAAGAAATGTTATGTCTTAAAAAGTCACTTTTTATTTTAGTTATTTTATATTAATATTTAATATCAATTGAATTGTCTTAAATGTAAAATTAAAAAAAACAGTGTGACACAAAAATATTTTAAGACAATTTTATATTTAAGACAAAAACACTTTGAGACAAAAATTGTTTAAGACAAAACTTTATATTTAAGACAAGAATATTTTAAGACAAAACTTAATATTTAAGACATAAACAATTTGAGACAAAAATATTTTAAGACAAAACTTTAAATTTAAGACAATGGTCACTTAATAACAAACCCATTTAAGACACTTAAAAATTGAGAAAAACCATATCAATTTAAGACAATATTATCTAACACCTGCAAAATTGAGTCTGACACTACACCCTAAGTTCGTAAGCTTGCAGGCTATTATTATCATGCACATATACAGGCTGTTATTTCACTTTCCATTCATGTGATCGTATATAAAGACAATTATTTGTTGGGCTCTTAGTTTTGTTGGGGTAATCGACTCTGAAGGCGGTTGCATTTAGAAAGTTTTCCCAGAGATTCCATGAGTGAATAAGGAATAATTATATTTTTTAATTTTCTAAAATAGATATTCAAACCACATGAAATTTAATCATATTGATTTTTTTCTTTTATATTATAATTTTTCTTTTTTCATTAATCTCTTCTAATTAAATATAAAATTAGAATAGAATATGCTAATTATATTAATTTTTCAATTAATTATAAAATTAAAATATAAAATTTTGAAAAGTTAGAATATTTTTAATTAATTTTTTAAGTATTTAATTTAATGTATATTTATTTGAAAACTATATTAAAAATTACTTAAAAATAATAAATTAAATACAATTGAATTTCAAAACAATTACAATATACACACCACATTCTAAAAATATAATAAATAAATAGATATTAATTATTATTTTATAAGAAATAAATAGATATTAATTATTATTTTATAATAAATAAATAGATATTAATTATTATTTTTATGTTGGCCACGAGGATTTGAACTTTGAATTTCATGCTTTGACATAATACTTCAACAAAAGGTGATTTTCAATTGAGTTACACTCCATAAGCTAAAATTATTATTTTTTTTTAAATTTGTGAAAGTTTAAATTTATTTAACTAAAACTTTGATATAGATTTGCAAAAAATTAAATACAATATAAAGATTAAAAAAAATCGTTCATATATATATATATATATATATATATATATATATATTCAAAACTATACATAAAGAAAATCAAGAAAAATAAAATATAAATACATCCATATATACATTTTAATACTTCATTTTTTCTTTCTAAATGAAAAGTTTGAAATTTGATTCTTGCATATGTCTTATATGCACATCTCAATTTTCTTTTCACTATTGAACAAATATATCAAAGAGATAAATAACACTAATTGAATTATTTCCTAGACAATATTTTAATATTTAAATTATTTCTTATTGTAAAAAAAAAAATTATACTAGTATATATATATATAATGCAGTTTAGTATTTTTTAATATTAATTTATTGTTAGGTATTAAAATTTTCGTAAAGATTTTCATCTAGTAATTAGAAAACCATGAATGCATTATTAAGAAACCGGTAACATTAATAATTGATATCATTTTAAAATAGGGAATAACTACTGTGTGATTTATCTTCCTCACTTAATAAAGATATAAATAAATAGATTATAAAAAAGGTTGAAATAGTATCTCTAGCATAAACTTTAATTTAACCTAAAAATCCATTGTCATGCCCCTATAGTCACCCACATCGGAGGCTGACTTACCAAACTGAGATGGCCCATCACTATAGGTTTGTGGTGCATTGTGACTCATTTCATCTCATGAATTTTCTCAATCTAAAACTATGTGATTCCATACTACACCTCACTTTTTATATTTCATGGTTATTATAATTCATAAGTTTAACACTTATTGAAGTATGTAGAAAATAATTCCATACAATTATGCCTTAACATAAATAATATGAAAATGATATGAATGAAAGTATTCTTATAGAATCAACAACCCAATTGGCCTAACAATTGTCAAATATTCAATTGTGTTACAACCAAGTGAACTCTAGTCTCGTATAACAATTTAAAAATTATAAGAGCACACAATTCATACAAACTTATCCTCAAAATTTCTATTTGATTTACTGCCATCGATCACAAATTTGTTACCGATCAAAATCATTTCACTTGATAGAAATATGAAGTACTCTTGTATGCATGCAATGTATGAAGAGTTAAGTTAAGTGAAGGAAACCAAGTTAAGTCTAATATTAGAAGTCAAGTGATTCAGAGTTAAAAATTTAATGCCTTGTCAAGAAAAGCTAAGTTAAGGAAAATAAAAATGTCGATTTATGTTAAAGTGAATTTACAAAAGTTTATTTAAAGCATCAAGTCATATTTTGCATGAGGAAAAGAAAGTTAGATTTTTCATGATTCCATATTTAGAAATTTTAGTGCTTATATGATCATGGTTGGGTCATTGCAATATGGAGTAAGAAGAGATAATAGCAGCAACTCGATGAATGTGTATGAGAGAATAATTAATCAATAGAACTTATTTATTCGAACAGAAGCTTCTATGCTTATATGTCTTGTGTTTGCATGTTTATCTTTGCCTGTAAATAACAAGTAGTATTAGAGAAAGGTTTATCAAGGCTTCAAAGAACCAAAGGAGTTAAGACGGTAATGAACTACTTCCACTAGGAGCTTTCGCTATTGTGAGTGGCCCGCAAATCAATGTTTTCATCCATTGGTACATAAGTAGTAACTAGAACTCATTGAGAGTTTGTAAACCCAACTACTAAAACATTAAGGTGAGTAGCCTACAGAGCCACCACTATATCAAGAGGAAATATCCACCACCACTGACCAAAGAAGCAGTCTCCACCATAAGTTGTATCAATGATCCTCCATAAGAATATGCGTAGAAGAGATTAGAAAACTTGTTAGTAGTTGTTGGGAACCATTGTTAAAGTGAAGGTTAAAATGTTTAATTTTAAAGATAATCAAGTGAATGCGACATTCATTTCTAAAAGGTTGACACATTAAGGAAAGAAGACATAAGACAAAATAAAGACAATAGTCATGGGTCACAAGGAAATACGGAGGCAAACCGAGAAAATAAATTGAAAGGAAGAGCCAAAGTATTTTGAATATATCATAGAGGCTATCACCACAATCGTGGCATTTAAATTACAAGTAGATAAAGTAGAAAAATTCAAGGATGAATGCATCAGGATAGATCTAGTAACACTTTCAAAATTTACTGGTAAATTTTTTTAATTTTTGGGAACTGTCAAAATGAAAACCTTTATTCGATGTAAAAATTTGATTGACTATCAGTATAATAACCCATATTATGAAGTATGTGATTTCTTAGTATTGGATCCTATAAAACATGCATTTGATGAGATTTCCTTGTGCAAGGCAGAAAAAGCTAAATCTTCATAAAAAGCATGGAAGACATTGGAAGTAGAGTTTGGCATAAAGGAAAGTGACAAAATAAGCTAATTTCATTACCATCTGTTGAAGAATCAATAGAAATTGAACTACAGTTATGAGAGTAAATGAGCAATACTATGGGAGGAAAAAAGAGCTTGGATAATCCCACTTAAAATGTGGATGATGGTCATAAGGACTCTAAAAGTAAAACCGATCATGCAGAAATGAATATGGATGAAGAAGACATATAAAATAATGCAGAGTGATAAGTTGAAGCCTCTACATGTGAAGTAGAGAAAGAGCATATAGAAGCTTGAGAACCCCACTATAACATGGATGGTGAATACGTTGGTGAATCCTATTGTGACAAGGCACATGTGGATGGTGAATGCAAAGTGAGTTGTGAATTGGTGAATCCAAAAATTGACCTTGTTGATGATGGTGAAGATTCCAATAAAGAAGTGAATAAAATGTTTGGTCTAGTAGGTATGATTATAGTTGATGATGACCTCTTTGCATAGATTTGAAAGTGCATCTCTCATGAATCCAGAAAAAAATGATGAATTTGGTGAAGTTGAAATATTTAATGAGCACATGCATGCTCAAATATCTCACCACTGAGTGGACAAAAATAATGTTGATTAAATTTTTGGCCTCTTTTTTGAAGCAAATTCTGATTGTGGAAATATGGAAAGTGCCATGTTTGATGAAGAATTTAAGGTTGAAGCTACCACTGTAGCAACAAGTTATGAAGAAATAGTTATAATCTCTCATGAGGCAGCGTGCGATATAGCAAAAATTGATGATTAAGAAGAGGATAAAGTGATTCATCAATTTTTGATAAGAATATCCATAACATCATAACAATGGAAGATAGCCTCAATGCAGTTGAAGAGCCAGAGAAGAAAGAAGAAGCAGAGAAATCTTTCACTGCATAGCATAATGAAGATGTTTTAAACATTGGTTTTGAATGTGAAAGTAAACAGGACCACAGTCCAGTTACTGTTATAACTGAAAGAGAAGATGAAGGAAAATATGTAGGAAAGGGCATGGACGTTTCCGAATAAAAATAAGAAATCATTGAAACAACCTTTCAGCAATGGGGTCAAGAAGAGATCAAATTCTACTATCAAGAAATATGGTAGAAAGAAGATCAGGAATATGAAGCGGAAGAAGAATGGAAAAGTTCATAGTTTGAAGATGAAGAGTTGTGGTAGTATGCCATGAGTGAACGAATATTCCAAGAGGAACCTATAGAAGATAGGATATGAAAGCATAAATTGTTTCCTAGAACAAATATAAAAGAATTCAAAGAAAAATCGCAGTAGCAGAAAGTGAGGAAAAATGGAGCTTACATCAAGAAAAAACAATTGAAAATGAAGAAGTTTCAAGGGTATATAATATGGAAGAAATTAAAAAGAAAAAATTGCATTTTTAAAAGTTTTTGAGTCGTTTTTTATTGCAAGCATAGCATGCATAGTTAAGTCACGATTAATTTAAGGTTTAGTCATAAGGTCATAATTAAGGGGAAGTTTTATAAATAGTAATTACTATTATATGCATGGAATGCATGAAGAGTATAGTTAAGTTAAGCAAAGAAATCCGAGACAAATATTAGAATTCAAGTGAGCTAGAGTTAGAAGGTTAATGCTTTTTCTAGAAAAGTTGAGTCAAGAAAAAATAAAAATGTTGAGTTAAGTTAAAGGAAAGTTAAAAAGGTTTAGTTAAAGTGTGAATTATTAGTTTGCATGAGGAAAGGAAATTTAGAGTTTGCATGATTCCATATTTAAAAAATTTGGTGTTTATATTCCTGTGGTTGGGCCATTGTAATGTGAGGCAAGAAGAGAGAATAGTCATAGCTCGGTGGATGTGTATGAGAGAATAATTAATGAATAAAAATTAATTATTAAAGAATATTCTTGTGTATTTATTTGTCTTGTGCTTGCATTTTTATCTTTTCCTCTGACTAACAATAACTTTTATCCCTACACTTTGTCATGTAAGAAAATTGTGTCATGACTTGTGCAATGAGCCACCCAATCTTGCTATACATTGGTTGATTTCACACTATCCAAACCCATATAAAATTATGCATTGCCCCTCCAACTCATTCACCAAATATTCATCTCATGTTAGCACTTATAATCCAAGTGGTACTTGGTCAAATTCTTTCTACCTTAGGCAACGCACTTGTCGCATTTACAAGCAATAGTTCCAAATTGAATAAGGTTGCATCATTCCATTTAGAATGGGTCAGTGTTCTGTATTACATAATTTTTCCAAATGATATTTTGGCCCAACCCATCTCAATAACCATTTGTGATCCTTTGTGCTCACCTGACTCATGAGTTATCCTTCCATGTCCACTCTAGTTGATTCAACTCATTCTAATGAATGCCTCTCTACATGCTTGCATGCTACCCTCATTATGTCATCCCATCTGCTACACATTACCATTGTCTTCAGACTATACTTGTTCAATCATCTTGTATGATCCCATTGATGCTTCACATGCCATAAAAAGGAAAATAAATGTCTAAGCATTATGGTTGTTATCATTTTGTCATATGTTTACTGCTCTCATTTACCTAATATGATTATTCTAAGTGTCTTTCCTATAAGAACAAGTTTTTAAATCCAAATCAATTTTTTTTTTTGCATTAAGAGAGAATAAAAATATATACAAGGAGAGGGGGGGCGATTGGGTTTCATCTCCCAATGTCTCTTTGTCTTCTAACTTCATTTATTTTTTTCTATTTAAAATATTTACATAAGTTTTCCTAATCCCAAAGATTATGTGTCAACATTCCTCCCCTTCTATGAAAGGATGTTGGTGAGTTCAAGCATCATTCTAAATATTTCACGTTTTTTCCTTCCAAGAACTTTAGTGAAGATGTTTGCAATCTACTCATTTGTGGAAAAATGTCATAGGGGGATTGTTTTGGCCTCAACATGATGTCGAATCATATGGTATTTTGTATTGATTTTCTTCGTTTGATCATGGAACTTTGGGTTCTTAGCCAACTTTATTGAAAAATGGTTTTCAATCAAAAGAGGAGTCGAATGTACTTGTTTCTCCTACAAATATTCCATAATTTTCCTGATCCACACAATGTCCTTTGTTTCTTCCGGTATTGCCACATATTCTGCCTCAGTTGTGGAATATGTTGTAACTAATTTTTTGCGTGACCTCCAAGAGACAACTCCTGATCCAAGACTCATAACATAACCTTATGTAGATACTCTGGTTTCTTTATCTCCATCAAAGTCTGAATCAAAGTATCCAATCAATATGAATATACCCACTTGTCTATACTTGAGTTTAAAGTCTTGAGTTCCCTTCAAGTACTTTAGAACTCTTTTTGCAGTTGACTAATGACCCTCACAAGGCTTTTTCATAATCCTAGAGAGGATTCCAACAACAAATGAAATTTCTGGTATGGTAGTAGTCAAGTAGTTGAGACTTCCTACAAGTTTTCTATAATTTGTTTCATCCTAAAATTATTTTCCTTCAATGGATGTAAGCTTTCAATTATGTTTGATTGGAGTATTTAAAAGATTTGACTCATCCCTGCCAAACCTATTCAATAGATCTCCAATGTACTTCTTCTAAGAGAGGTATATAAACTTTCGATGTTGGGTTACTTCAATACCATGATAGTAGTGAACATAGCCCAAATCCATTATTTCAAAACCTTTCCTCAGTTCTTTCTTTCTGGATGCAATGTAGTTCTCATTATTCCCTATCACCAAAATAACATCTACATACACCACAAGATACATAGCTATTTTCCCAACTTTCCTGACAAACAAAGTTGCATCATGAATATCATAATGTTTCAAATTGAGTTTCTGAATATGCTAAGTCAAATTTTCGTACCAAACTCGTGGTGCTTGCTTGAGGACATACAGGGATTTTACAAGCTTGCATACTTTGTGTTCCTAACCCTTCACAATAAATCCTTCTATTTGGGACATAAAAACATTCTCTTTCAAATATCCATTCAAGAAAGCATTTTTTACATAAATTTTATGTACTTTACAGTTTTTATGAGCTTCCAAGGAAAATAATGTCCCAATGGTAGCCTATTTTGTTGTGGGGGGGAAAGGATACTCATAATCGACCCCCTTCTTTCTCTGCAAAACCTTTTTCCACTAATACTCCACTTAATTACATTAGTATCATGATGAATTTCCTTCATTATATTCATCCACCATTTCTTAGTTATTTCATTTTGTTTCAAATACCATTTTCCCCTCTTTAGAGTGTGTCCTTCTTCTATAGCACCTTATTCCCTCAATTCTTCAATACCAGTCAATCCATTCTACGTCACCCCAAAGAATTGGTGCTTACACTTCCATGGCTAGAGAATTAAAAGACATGTAATCCTCTTCCACCTCACAATTATTTATCCATGTCACATTCTCCTTAACCAAACTTTCATGAGCTCCTTTCTTGAACTACTCCTCTTCTCTTGATTTTAAATAACTAGTTAAACTATACTACAAACTCAATATTATAAATCTATATGGTAATTAACCTAAAAATATATTTCTCTTGAGACTTGGTGAATTAACTACTAAAAAAACGAAATTATGGTCATTCCATTAGATCTTTCTTCTTTGGTTCCCTGTAAGTTTTCATTTCTCTCCTAATAAACTCAATTGTTCAAATAAAATCCATGAAAAAACTGCATGGAATACCTCATAGGTGTCATGGTTATCATGCAATAAGTAATACTATTGATTAGTATTATTCTTATTTCAAAATAGATATGTATCTGAAGCATTAATCCTAAACATAACTGGCATTCAACTTATTAATCAAGATATCAATTTGTCATACACTTTGGGAAAAAGAGTCCCAATAGCACAACTAGTTTTCATCGCGATTTCAAACTAATTTTTGCATTAATTTTAAACAAATAGCACTATTTATGTAGTCTATGCACTAGCATTTTCAATCCCTAAGAAGAGGAAATTATCACCCAAAGCACTTTGCAAGACTTGAGATCATATGAGTCTTAAAGAATATGATTATTATCATCAATATTCATTATACAACTCATATATAATTAGTCACCAACATGCATATTCATCACCATTAATCCATACACACCTAAAATTAATTTAATAATTACACATCATCAAATTATTTATATATATGGTAATATAAATGCACACAAATTATACTATAAAATAACTACCATTTTTTTCCAAAAAAGAGAAATCATCCTTTCATTAAAAAATGAGTACATAAACATAGATACATGACTCGAAGAACCTCAATATTAGATAATATCAATGTCAACAAAGGCGTTCAAACAAAAAATGTTGACCAAGACCATTACATACATAATATCATCACCTACAGAACTTGGAATATAGAAAAAAAATGAAAAAAAGTCCAAACCTGGGTATTTTAATACAATAAAACCATGAATATATATAATTAAAGAAATGTAGACCAATTATTTACTATTTGAATGCTAACAAGAAGGACAAAAATTCATGAATTATAAATAAAACGGTGACAATTGTGCTAGTTGAAGATCACTAGTGATATGGAATGTTCTCCTTCTCAGTAGTTGTAGCCATTTTTGCTCTTCAAAAAGGATGAGTACTTCCTCTAGCTGTAGGAAGATTTTGGGGAGATAGTCTGCCTGTTGGTTCCACTCCCTCAAAATATGATGGAAGAAAATAGTTTGAAAGATACCTTCTAGGAATAAAATATGGTACATCTAGTACTTTAAGGAAAGGACTGTTAGACAACCTTTCCCCAACAACCATTCTAGCACACACTTAGAGTCCTCGTAGACATGAAGAGAGGTAATATTCAATGAAGCTGCAAAATATAAAAGGAGCCATGAAAAAAACACCTCTACTTTGATGTTTGACCCAACACTAGAATTCAAACAAGTATGGTAAGACACATTGCCAGGAAGGAAGAAATGGCACCCCATCCAGAAATCTCGGATTCATAAGCTCCATCAAAGAAGCCAACATTTGAAAATAGTGGACTAGGAAGAAAGTGACAGGATCAAATCCATGGCTTCTTCCAAGACTTGGCATAATATCAGAATAAACCCTTGATTTGGGCTAGGATGTCATTGATTTCAATGTCTGTCCTCAAATATGAATTTATTTATGACTTTCAAGATACCCCATGTAATTAAGATCTGTAAATCTTTATAAATTACCATGTTTTGCTCACACCAAATAATGCCTTGATCAAGAGGTGCCAATGGGCCATTCTCTAGAATGTTTAGTAACCCACGGGCTTCTGACTAGATAGTCATAGAAAATTCACACATAAAAAATAAATGATTAACTATTTAAGAGTCCTCTAAGAAAAGGTCACAAACATTTGGGCCAATCCCATATTTTCTGGTGCCACCAATTTACCATTTACATAGGATAGTAATCAAATATGGCATTGTAGGCATGACGAGCATTAATTTGTCCAGATGAGGAATTCCAAGTGACAAAAATAGAATCATCCTCCTCATTTAGAGTAAGACTACTGAAAAGGATATTTTTTGTGCATAAATACCATTCCTCAATAAGAAAACCTTGAAGACCCAAATCTGGAGCAATTTTCCACCTACTAGCTAGAGGTTTCTTGAGGAAGACATAAGAGCATGGCGTAATCTAAAAAAACTCCAAGAGTTCAGATGATTGATGAGATCATAATATAAATGGAAGAAAGAAGATACCCTTGTAATATGAAATGACCCTTACTTGATCTACTTCCCATTACCTACTTTCCACATCATCCATTTATCGATACAAGGTATAATGGCCATCGTTCCACTCCAAATTTTCAATCATGCAGAGTGTTTCAGTGGTCTAAATGACCAAAGACAATCCTAAACAGGTTGGTTTTGTAAGTATTTGTCCAAAATTATGTTGCTCCAAATATTGTCCCTTGTGATTTCCTACCATGCAATTTTCATTGACAATGCAATAATGAACCATAATTAGAGTCATTCTTCCACCAACTAAAAGACATATATAGCACAAATTGTTAACTTTTACTTCAATCATCTTATATGGTAGCATTGATTCAATATTTTGGATAGTATTCTTAGGGACATTATTATAAAATAAGTTGGGCTTATGTTGACTGATCAACATGCCCGAGGATGAACAAAAGAATAAGAAAATGATTCTAAATATTTTCCACCCATCTTCAGAGCCATCACCCAAAATAAGGATATCATCGACAAACAAAAGATGAGTAGTTTGGCTTGGGAAAAAATCCAAGTGTAGAAGACCATGATCCCAGGGAGTCATCTTATATGGTAGCATTGATTCAATATTCTGGATAGTCTTCGCAGGGAAATTATTATAAAATAAAGTCGGCTTATGTTGACTGACTCACTCGAGGTTGAACAATAAACTAAGCAAATGATTCTAAATATTTTCCACTCACCTTCGGAGCCATCACCCATAATAAGGACATTGTAAACAATTAAAATAACCTAGGAATATGTTGAATGACTTAAATTTGATTATGGATCAAACAATACCACGATCCTTAAAAATATCATAAAAGTGAGTCCTTGCTAAATTTTCCAGATCCTATTGAGAGGAATAGGAATTACCCTTATCATCCAAGATGTCCCATATGGTGTTCTTATTCTTCCCTTAGGAGTAAAATTGTGGAATAGTTTTGTATTATGGTCACCCTACTTTATCCAAATTTCCCTAATTTTTAGTCTCTAAAGTTCCTCCTTCGATCTTAGCAGACTTTCTTTCCTTTCAAATAAGAGGCACATTTTTTTTCATATCATTTGGCAACCCTATATGAATAAAATCATTTTGACATAATTATATTTTAGATTCAATAGGCTCCAAATCTTCATGTTGATCATGGATAAGATTATGGGACCAGACTTTAACATGAACTTTAAAAATTTTCATTTTATTGGTCCATGAATCCATGGCAAATAAGGAAGGATCCACCATATAATTATTCCAACATTCATACACAAGGGACATAAAGGACTGCATCAGAAAAATTTGTGACTTGAACTTGTCCTAAGAAAATGTGTGACTTGCACATCGCAAGTCAAGTCACACGCCCAAAGGTGTGACTTGTGACTTGCGCCCACAAGTGAACCCCTTAGCATGCCACATGCCCAAGGTAAACCAATTTCTTTGCACTAACTACCGAAGTCAAAATTTATCATGTTGTGCATGCTAAATTTCTGCACTTATTTCCTGAGAGTATTGTACAAGTGTGTGTGCAAGAGTATCGTCCAAGAGTATTTCCTAAGTGTATTGTGCTCAACCGTCACAAACACACTTATTTCTCTTTACAATGTATCAACCCTCACAAATCCTCAATCTATAATACATAAAACCTAGTCTTAACACATTCCCCTCAAGACACCTCAAAGAGGCTCACTCTCACCTTTGTGGTCGCAAGCCACCATGTTGTTGTGTATTGTGAAGATGAAGTGAGATGGTTACATGAGTCATCCTATCCATGCTTAAATTGGCCCACCATTATTTGGGAAGCTCTATCATACCTCTCTATCAAATACACGAGGACAAAAACATTGGAACGAATTATTCCATCACACTCCTCCACGATCCACTTAAGTTCCTAATTATATGGTCACTCGCCCCAAGAATATTTGTTCTGAATCGAAATTCCTCTTTGGCATGTCTATATTAAGGCTGAAAATGCATCTCCTCACATAATGAGTATGTGATTTATTCACCTATATGGTCCTGAAATCATTATAACCTCCTATTGTTCACAGTCTTGATTTGAAATTTCTGTGAAAGTCATGTGCACAATCTAACATCTCCATGGATATAATCGTGTCATCCAAGATATTATTAATTAATTATAATCACTTATATTAAATACCAACACTTTCATTATTTATAGTCTCTACTTTCTCTGTCACTTTCATACTTTTTCCATCAATTAAAAAGCCTGATCAAGCCTGATAGACAGAATAATTCGCACCAATTTCAATTTGGTCATACCACCATTGGCCTACCAAGAAATCACCAACAGTTGTGAAGCACCAAAAAGAGTTAGATAATCTCATTAGTTAACGAATAATATAGAAAAAACCCTTTATGACAAGTATCTTCAACCTATCACCACTAGCCTAATGTGGAAGTGTTGAAGTTATAATAATTGGAAAGAATTAGGTAATTCTATTGAGTTTTGTTATAGACACTACTACATTTTTTTGTTAATAGTAGAAAAATGAAAGTGTTAATGGTTGAAGGAAGTCTACAAACCTAACACCTTTAATTTTGGACCCTTAGTCATGACGTTGGTTCTATGGACCATTCAACTTAACACTCATGTGCTAGCAAACCTGATGACAAGTAAAACTATCAATATCATTAATTTAGAGAATATGAAAATATAAATTATTAATTTATAAAATGTAAAAATATATACAATTTTAAATACTTTAAAACCCAAAAACTTATAAGAAAAAGATAAAAGAAAAAAAATTAAATAATTCATGAATTTAAAAATACCCCATTTTCAAAATGTATATTTAATCAAACAAAAATATTCTAAATTTCTATAGTGACCAAGACATTATACCATCGACACAGCTATCTGCCAAGGAAAAACATTTTCCCGCAAAGTAAAACTATCCCATCTCATTCCTCTAGAAGTTATCTCAGCCACAAGGACTTTGCTGCAGACAACTATTGGTCGATCATTCCTTCAGCAAACTAGCCACTTGTTCATTTACTGCACAATAATGGAGTGAACCAACTGAAAATTGTTTTATGGAGTGCGAGATACAAGGGTGCGCCAAATTTTTAGTGTCTATATATGCAGGTTGCTTCCAATTGGTAATTTTTCAATTAGGGCTTATACTCTCCTGGGTTTGATAAAAGAAACAGAGAGAACAAAATCATTTGAGCTAGCAACAAGGCAGGCGAAGCATCTAAACTAGTACCAAGAAACACAACAAAGGTTATATTTTCCTTTTCATTATTTTTTGCAATTATGTGTGCTTTTGTGTCAGATATGTTATATTTGCCTAAATTTCATGATTTCATAGCTTCTTTCTCTATATTTGTAGTAGGGTTCTTACTTTAGCTACAAAATTTCATAGCTTATTAGTTGTATCACATATATGTTTTATCATTTATACCCTGTCATTCATACTAGCCACTAGATATTTATGTTTCATCATTAGGGGACATGAAGAAAAATCCCTTCCATTCATTGGATAAACTATGTTCACTAAAAATATATCCTGGATGCATTGTGCCAAGGAGTGAATCATTATCTTCTTCCACAACATGTTCATCATCAATATTTAGTTTTGGGTGTCATTTTCTTATTTGTGGCCATGGAGGTCTTCATTCCCATAACCATTTCCCCAAATTGCATTCCTGAAATCATCCAAGGCTTCCCCATCCATGCCTTCAGGATTACGCCATTATTCTTATGTTATTTCAAGCTCCACATATTCTTTGGGCACAAATAAATGATAATTATTATTTTGATGAAGGTTGGAATAAATTTTCTTTACAACAACACACAAGTTATTCACTGCCTAGAACTTGTAAGCAAGTTTTAGAACATCTATAGGGTATTCTTGATATTTCTGCAACACCATATAAAATTCCTTCCTTTTCTCAATACAAGTCCCAATAAACAAATCCACATCACTACAACCTTCAACAAGCTACACACAAAATCTTCTCCCTCTTTTTCAATGCTCTCTTGAAGTGTCTAAATTTTTTCTTCATTAAAAATCCCACAATCCTCTTGATCATCATGAGGAAGAGCAGTCATGGATTCTTCTTGCCAAGTTACATATTTGTTTTCAGCAATGGCTTCATCTAGGCTTACTTTCAAAGGTCTATGAATTTGAAAATTTTACAAGTTGGAAACATAAGCCCTTAAAATTACTAGAAAGAACCCTTTGGAAAGGCTGAGGATAGGCCTATTATGGGTCGGCCATTTAAAAATAATCACATAAATCACACAATAATCACATAGATCACCCTCATTTCAAATAAAAATTTTGTGGGCCACCTTATGGGATCATATCACACAGCTTCTATAATGGTTGTGTTTATGAATAAGGGTACAAGGGTGTTGTTCTTAGGTTTCTTTCTGCTCTCCTCAACTCTCATGAGGTACAATTTTAGGAACTCCACAATTTTTGTCTTGAACCATGACTTTATTCCATGCTTCACAACAATGCATGCAAATTAAATAGCTTCAACTTGAAATTTAATCATTGGATGTTAAAGAAAATGTTTTCGATGAATTGTTCCAACAGTTCTAAGGTCAATTTTTAGAAAATTTAGAATTGTAAATTGTAAACAAAGTTTCACTTCTATCATATGTACTTTGTGTAATAAACAAATGACTCCCTTCTTTACACCCATGATTGTAAATTCCATTCCAGTCTCCTTGAATGTATGTAGTCACATTGAATTTAGTAGTCACTGTGAATCTTTTGTTTTGGCTCAATTCATATTAGCATACAGAGAATATAGTATCCATTCCCTGAGTTTTGAAGGCTTCTTGTAATCCCATGAATTCTAGGCCATGACTGTCCTTATTGCACATCAACGATGGTGTACTAGAGGAAAAGTTACTTCCAAAAAGTTTCCATCTTACCTAGAGTGGCTAGGTTGAAATCTTTATGGATTCATGTTTAACAAATGCATCACATATTATTTGATGGATAAGCGGCAAATCATCAGAAAAAATAAAAGAAAAAAAGACGTTATTTAGGATATTTTGAAACAATTATTTTACAACATCTATCTGATATGTCAAAGAATTACATCACATGAAAGGATGTTCCCTTGAACAAGAACCCAAGTTCCAACACATGCATTAAAATCCTTGGATGCAAATAAAGATACAATTAGTGCAGTAGTATTTTGTCACTGAAATTATTTCATCATTGTGTGCCCACAATATGTTCCAAATTTTACATGATAAGGCTATATAGTGCAAGATCAGACTTAATTGTGTATATTAATTAAATATGATGTGCAAATACAAATCACCGTGGAGTCCTCTCTTATAAGGATGGGGACGAATTCCATATTCTTGATTAAACATAGATTAGAAGATGAAGAGTATTTCCACTAGTTTATTGAAGCTATGAAGGTTGTGACCATCTTAATATTATGCCTAACTAGGAACTATGCAAGGCATCCTAAGTGGGATGATAGATGTTTGATGATATGGACATAGTCAGTACACTCCTTTGCATTAAGCCTTTCTCTATATCCTTCTTGTACCCTCATTTTTTGTTAGATTTGGTTACCTACTGCTAGTCAAAGTTTTGGGCTTTGGCTAAGAGGTCTGACCATGTTAAGCGACTGTAATTTAACTTGCATAGAAAATATGTAGATTGAATGTATTTCTATCCATTTCAATTTAAATATAGAAAATCAATTCCTGCAGAAAGTTACTATGACCTAGTTCGTCATAAATGTATGTAATATTGCCATGTAAAATGAAAAGAAATTACAATCAGAAACGTAACAGAAAAACAACTTCAGAGGTTCCTCTAGTGAAAAGTCTCTCAAATTAGACAAATTCCTTAATGAAGAATTAGAGGAATGCTCTCAGTTTGGTTTAATTATCTACTAAGGAAACTAGTGGAGGTAGAGGAAACCTTTTATGGGAAAGATCACTCTTACAAAGTAGAAGAATGTAGAGGTTTCAAGAAACATTCACTCTACCTTGTGGTCATTCAATTTAGGATAAATGATTTTTTTCCTAAATGTTCCTTAATGGTTGATTCTCAATGCTCTTAATTCAGGAAGCCATATAAATCCAAGAAATTTATTGCCTTCATACAAATGGAAAACTTACTTCAATCATAGAATTTCCTCAATGAAATTAGATGCATAAAAGTTCAAACCAACATAGAATCACCTTAGTAGGCATAAAACAAATACAAAATTATATTCGAGTAAGATGTATTTGGGCAGTCACTTCTTTCCAATAACAGATTTGGGACGGTCACTAATCAATTAATGATGCACATATTTGTAAATTTCTAAAGTCTCCTTTATCCACTTATGCTTTGTCCCCTTGTGTAACACCTCGATGCCACTAGTTTCTCTTCCCAAGACCCCATTATTATAGGTCATTCTATGGAGGAAATCATTAGAAAGGTTGTTTGGGTGGGCACTGATTCTTAGATCTCATGATTTTAGTGGTTGTTCTTCCTTTGTTACAAATTTTATTTTATTTGTGTTTGCAATTTTGAGTTTGTACCCTATAGTTGGCTCTATTTGATATATGTTACCTTCATTTTGTTCTCTTAACATCTAATTTTAAATTTCGTTTTTAGGAGATGGATTTTCTACTTCATTTTGTGAAATGTTGTACTTTACAATCCCTTTGACCTCTTTTGTTCATCAGTGGACATTAAATTTTAATATAATTTCATTTCATTTGAGTTTTGATGTTCTAATTACCTCTATAATAATTTATAATTATACTTGTATAAGAAATGCTTTTAAAATTCAAGGTGGATGGCTTTTACTTATTTATTTTCATGCATCCTAGTCATTGATTTTTCATACATCACATTCATTGAATTTATCATGTTATGTATGGATGATTTTCAAGAAAGTTGTTAAATGTAATTTCTGTGAAGTTAAGAATGATTATTTAAAAATTTTAATTGGCATAGTATTTCAAAATCTCTTTAATTTGTTTCCAGAAAAATTATATGTCACATACTTCCTTTGATTAGTCGTGATTAGATATTAATTTGGGCCTTATTTTAGTCATTCATTTTTTTAGACTAGGCTTATTTATGTGGATTTTTTCCAATAAGACTCTTTATAAGCACTATCCTTGTTTATTAATTTGTAAATGGAATATCACTATTTCATGTTTAGTGGTTTGGATAGCGAGTATCCTCCTGTTGTCTATGAGAGAGTTGATCATGTAATTTGAAAAAGGTCTTTAGCTATACGATGTAATTCTCATAACATCTACTGCATTATTTCATGTTATTTTCATCAAGGATGCACATTAACTTTTGATTCGATAAATATATCTTAGTGCAATTTTACATGTTATAAGTTCTCCAATTTCAGGCTCACTCAGAAAAAAGGCAATATTCTTAAGGTGACATTAAAGAAAAAAATTTCACCTTTACTTATTAATAAGCGAGTAAAAGCTGATCACTTTCCTTTGATGTACAAAGTGGAGGAGCACAAAGGGAGATTTGCATCAGTCATTTGATGTGAAAAACTCAATATAGAATTATCTTGGTGTGGAGAGGTTTTTGGTGTTGCAGAGGATCCGAGATGATTTCTTTGTTGTGAGTAGTACAACTCAAAGCTTATCTATGTTGGATGTGAACCCTGCAAAGGTACTATGAGAATTAAATTTTTATTTCTACCTATTTTAATATTCTTATTGATTGCAAATATGCAGTGAGCCTATATCCATACTTTTGAAGGTATATTTTGATAGTGCATGTCAAATAAGGCTATAGTCAGATTTTTGTGAAAGAATCCTCCTTTCTAAAGAGGTAACTAAAAGTTTAGGAGGTTTTATTTGATTAAATACTTCATACAGTGTACCAACATAATGCATTTCATCCAAGAGCAGGCGATATCCTTGAAAGAGCGGTGTAGGGCTGAGCTAGTTGGCAAGTTTGTAAATAAATTTTGGCATAAGAAATGAAATATTTATAATTATAATGACTATCATTATCAGATGTTTTAGGGAAGTTACATTGTGCAACCACCTGCTTTTATGCCAGTAGAAACACTCTAAAAGGGTAATTTTGACTTATTATAATAGAATATAATATTTTTAAAATTTTAAAATTAAACTAAAATAACATTGTACTATTCACTACTCATAAGATGGTAAAAGTGTGCATTTGATTATCAGCTAGATTTTGGAAAGAGTGGTAACATGCTTGGCATTTATGACTACCTGAAGAGATTTTTGGAAGGTTACTGGTTGTTAGGTTTTTTGTTAGAAAGTAGGTGGTTTTTTTATAGCTATGTTCTAAGATTTTGATTGTTTCCTGATGGCTTTTTAGCTTGTTGGACTTGGGAATATTCTTTTCAAACACCACCTGGGGAATCCTTTTGGGACAAGTTCCCATAAAATGGCCTAAATGATGGTAGATTATGTAGTTGAAGCCTGAAGGAGATATTTATGTAGTCTTTTGGTTGGGTCCATCGAGATTCATCAATATTCCAGATGGTTAAATCCAGCAAACCCTTGTTTCTATCAAGTTTATTATACAATATAGTGCAATTTAAACACCTTCCCACTTCTTTTTTGTTTTCCAAGCCAAGGTATCTTCCCAGAAAATTAATTGTTTTTTGATAAATCCTTCTTCCCATAGGTGAGTGGGGATATTGGGAAGGTCTTCACAAAGATATGTGCTGAAAAAGGTCACAATGGATGAATTAGAGTCAAGGAAACAAGGTTTGAAGAGGATCTCATATCTTCCCCTATATTAATAGGTCCTCTCTATTCCTATCTTCGTGGTTCTCAAAATAAACTAGTAAAATATATTGCTAAAAAGATGATTTGGAAATCCTTGGTGGAGTGATCATTTACCCAATTTGCCAGTGCAACTAGATTTACATGCTTGTGGATCTACGTGTCTCCTTGAACTACTAAAAAAATTGTGTCACATCATTGACACAATATATACATCATCAAAGAATAAAATGCACATAACTATGTTTTCAAGTTTAAAGTTGGGAAAAATATTTTATTGGATATGGCATATTTTATTGGATAGAAAGAATTAGTGGAATTTTGAGGTATAAACTGGGCCTCCTAAGGAAATTATAAAATAATAGTGAAAATAATAAAATAATATTAGATTACATCATCAAATTTTAGAGGGAAAAAAGAAAAAAAATATGTTTTCAACTCGTATTTTCAACTTATCTCCTTATGGGTTTACTCAAATTTCAAGAAGAAACACTCGTTGGATGCATAATTCGATTCCTCATCCAAGGATTATCCATGTTGCATACTTTCAATGGATCCTTCTACACGAAAAATGAGAAATACATGAAAAAATGTGATTGCAATCACACTTTTCATGTATTTCTCATTTTTCCTGTAGAAGGATCCATTGAAAGTATGCAACATGGGTACTCCTTGGATGAGGATTTAAATTTTGTATCCAATTATTGTTCCCGCTCGTAATGTTAGTAAAACCTTAGGGATATAAGTTGAAAATACGAGTTAAAAAAGGAGTTTATCATTTTATTATTTTTTAATATTTTTACTTTTTTACTCCAAAAATGGCTAACCATCCCCCATGGTTGAAATAATCATCTTGAATCCTCTTGTTTCTTATAAATTTTATTTTAGTTGTACATTTTTCTTAGGAAGCCCATTTTAGACCTCAAAATTTTTCTAATGGGTAAATTGTTGTTAATGTTTTATTTGGTTGCAGTAATAGTGGTCTTTTAGCCTATACAAATATAAAGTGCCATTATTTAGCTATGCAAAAATTTACTATTGGTAGTTGTAGATTACAAAATAGTTAAATCAATATGCAAGGATAAAAACAAAATTATGTGAATTATTGGTAACCTCCTCCCTCTACACAATACCTCTACACTGTACATGTTTGATCTTGGATTTGAAAAATAGCCTTCAACCTGTGCGTTTTTTTGGGGAGGTATGAGAGAAACAAGCCACATTCATCCCAATTACTTAGAATGAACTGATGAATTGTTAAAATTACTCATCTCATGGTAACAATCCTAGTCTAATTTCTAACCTAACTACCTAGGAAAACAAAAAATGAAATCTCTATCAAAATTGAAATCTGATTTTTACTAGGAATTGAAAGATATCAAACTGAAGAAAGTAGAAGAAAGGTACGTAAATCTAAAACTAAAATCACATCAGATTTTATTACTCTTGAAAACAGGGAATACATGGAAAGTTTCAAACTCTATCCATCAACCACTGCTTATTACTCTGAAAAACTCAATGAATAAAATATATATACCCCTACCTTCTAATTTATAGACAAGAAGGTACAATAATGTGGAGTTATGGAAATATGCACAAAAATTTTTCAATTAAAATAAACCAAAACCCTAGATCTATAGTTGGCCTTGGGATTAGTTCTCTCAACTTGCATGAAAGAACTATTTCTAAGAAGGCATGCCCTCTAAAGTGAGTGCAATTATACATGCAATGCATCTCTGTTATAGATTTTTGTTCCTCATCCATTCTTGGAAATTTTCTACATGCAAATTGTCTTTAATAATTGTGTATGCAACTACCTAAGTTGAATGAAATGTGTACAAGTTTCTGAAATGAGAATGCCTAGAAACATTTCCCCGAAAAAAATGTGTATGTGGAGAGACACAATATATAAAAGATGAAAAAAATATAGATATATAGTGTTTCTTTTAAACAACACATTATTCCCTTCAGTAAAATAACCAAGAAGATAAGAATGAAACATAAATAACAAATTCCATAGTTTGGTGGTCTTGACTAACTCCAATAGTATACCCTCATACATGATATAATCAACTACAAATGCTACAATACTTCCAACTCTGAAAACCTGAACACCGTTAAGCCTAAATTTTTTCCAACATTTAATTTCATAGTTTAATACAACCATTAATTACTAGTGCGAAACTCCTCAAAACTCAATTCCCTATCTCTATTTTGTTTGAAAGGATCATTGGCATGGATGGGGAAATATTTTCTATCATTTTAGTCCCCCTCTTGTGCACTTAGGTGGGCTTGGAAACTTCAAAAAAAATGCGCAAAGTGGCACCAGAGAATGGATAAAATGGCTTGGAGATGTTGGTAGTTGTACCTTCCCTGCATGTGCCTATATCTTCTCTTCTTGTTCCTACCATTAATGGTGCTCTCCTGGACACTTACCAAGGTACTAAAAATCCAACACCCCCTCTTACTAAGGAAATTTTTCCTTTTCAAACATAATATATTCTCTCTGCCTCTCATATTCCCCTTTTCTTGGGGCTTGGTAAAATAGTTGACCATTAATGAACCTAAAGAAACCTGAGTTTGGAATCTTTAGAAATTTCAAGGTGAAAACATTATATTCTAGATATACTACATTAGCAACCTATCAACCTCCTTTTCTATTCATGCCATCTCCACTGGTAAAAATATTTGGGAATTCTACAATAATGAACTCATTTGCATACAAGCCCAAGTCAAGTGTACCAGATCTATCAAATAACAAATTGAATTCTACCTTCAAACTAGAACAACCTAATATGATTACAATATTTTTTATATTGAAATTGAGTCAAATATGCATGCATCAGCCCATCCAGTGAAGCTGCCTCTTATTAGGAGAATCCTCCAATAAGTTTCTTAGGATTCATCAAGGTTAACTCCCTCTTGTTGACAGAATCAATCTCTGATCCCAAAATTGACTTTGTAACTCTATCTCCACAAGTTTAAAGAAACCCATGTCCATCATGGTATCCTACCATCCTTCATCAAGTGGATATGTGAGTAACTTGTAAATTCCACCTTGTCACACTCCTCTAGCCAAAAACTCCATTGTATCAATGGTCACTATCTCTGATGGTGGCCTGTTGACTATCGAACCAAAAATTATAAATTTTTCATGCAAAAAGTTAAGTTGATTCTTAGTTAAATTAGAAACATACAATATATAATCTAACTCAATAACATCACTTAAAGGTATCTTGAAATATTTGTAGCCAGATTCCTTCATAGGATATGTGGAATAATCACTGAACTCCACAAACATTCTTCCCTTGAACTTGTTGAAGGTATTTATGTCTTGAAGCTCGATTGTCCACATATCATCCAACTCTTGAAATTGTTTATAGTCGAATCTTCCACATTGGTAGTCAAATAATCTAGCTTGGTAGTTGAATCATCCACATTAAAACAATATGTACTCCTTTTAAAATCCTTTTAAAATCCTTTCTCCCAAGACACTAAGAGACATAATGATTTTACTTATTGCACCTAAAGTATTTTGTATGATTGAGGTCTTTCTTCCCTTGACATGAAGAATTGTATTCTTCCTCATTACTCTTTATACCCCTTCCAGGTCCTTCCCACTTCTCATCACCTTACTAGTGAGGGATAATTGTGGTCCATCATCCTCATCCTTGTAATTGGTTGAGATTTTCTCTAGTCTCATCTCCTCTTCGATGAAATCACCCTACAACTACTTCAAGTTAGGCGACTTCTTTTGACCACAGGTTACCTAGATAAATTTTTGCCAAGATGAACTGAATCCATTTAGAGAAATTTGAACTATCTCATCATCTTGACTTCATCACCAACTGAACCAAGTTGGGCTCTCAACTCTATTGGCTTCAACCTTCATGAAATATCTAGTTAATGTGTCTTGTACTTGTAGGTCATGGTGAGATTCCTTAAGAGCATCTTCCTGAATATGTTCACACTTTGTATAAGGTTCCCTAGGCATCATACATCTTGGTGGTGCTCTTGTTTGTGATATGAGTGATTGGATGATCCTTCACCAAATCCAACAAAACTTACTCCGTGTTCACTTCCTTATTGTTATTCTTTACCAAATATTTGAGATATGTAGGTGGTTTAACCTCTTTCTCCACAAGGTACCATGGCCTTTTTACTTGTGGGGGGATCTGATGTTTGTAAATCCATGGCTTGAAGTTAGAGGCACCCTTTAATAGGTGATTCTTGTGCATACTGTGAATGACCATTATTGTAACTCCAAACAATTTTCAATCTCTACTTACATGAACAAACAGGGTTTCACATCCCACAACTCTTCTCAGGTCCACATGTTGATCACTTGAAAATTTTTGTTTCAATCATTGAAGCTTGGACATTTTTCCCACTGAAACCCTCTCAAAACTCTCCATACTCATGTATGTGCCACAACTAAAGTACTTTTTCTTCCCAAGGAATACTTTGTAGGAAAACCCCTGGGTACTTCCCTACATTTAATGGATCATACCTGTTGTAAGCTTGTCGACATTGATTACAACACCTAATCTAGTTGGGAGATTGAGTTAGGCATGCAACAGAGGAAACCAACTGAGGAGATCAACTATCATATCTTGTACATCAAGCTTAAAGCATTTAACCACTTAATCTATCCCATTGGGTTTCCATGCCTAAAGTACTTTTCAACAAAAGGAACACAATCAACTCCCACATGATTTGCAACCTTTATTTTAGTGTTTCCTTTTGTAGAGTTACACATGGGCCTATTTTAATATTTCCATTAAAATCTTCCCGAAATGTTGTTCATGTCAATTAATTTTACTTCACACAGTAAAAATAAATGATGATTAATTCCAATAGTGTTTTTTCCTTCCAAGGGGATTGTCTTTTCTTTGATATCCCTTCCAACAATAATGAAAAAATTTTAAATTTTTCTTTGAAATGAAATTTATCGGGCAGTGATTTGGCACACTCACGGTGATTGAGGTTGCAGCAGGTGCTTCTTCCTCATCTACTTCTACATCTATACATAATGTTGAGTATTTCATTATTTTTGTTGTTTAGTTGTACTTTCTTGCTTGTTGGTTTTTGTTGGTCATACTTTCAAGTCCCGTTTGCCTACTTTACTTCATATAGTCAAATTAAATGATTTTAATTCCAATAACCTTATAACCTTCCAAGGGGATTGGTATTCTCTTTGATATCCCTTCAAATGATAATGGAGAAAAATTAAATATTTATTTTAAATGATGTTATTAGGAAGTCCTTTTCCACCTTCACAAAGATGGAAGGGGCAGCAAATGCTTCACCCTCCTCTATTTCTACCTCTATATCTATTGATGTGTAGTTATTTCTCTATATCTATGGTAACCTTGGCACTCCCACAGTATGTTGCTACTAGTTATACTTATGAGCCCCATTTACCTACGTTTTGGTCATTTATAGACATCAAAAAAATTTCTTATCTCATATTCTCATCTTGTCTTAATGAGTGCTTAGAGGCTCATATTTGAGTAGCATTCTAGACTGTTTGAATATTATTTGAAAATTTCAATCAGATAAATAATTTATTTTTTCTGCTTCTTGATAATTATAATGTATCAAGACACTATCTTATGAACTAGGCTTTAAATAGACTCCAAAATATATATTGAGGGCATGGATTTTTTTAGTGCAATACAGTGACTCAGGTAAACAAGCATCCTGCATGACTATTGAAAATTTTTTTTTATTAAAAAAACCTTTTTTCAATGACTTCCCTTGAATCAGAAGTCACCATAAACTTGAAAATCGTGAAAATCTCAAGGAATGTTTTGATACTACCTGTACATGGTCGTGATATAGAAAACTACACATTAAGCTAAAATCCAAAAAATGGAAGTAGATTTCCCTCAAGGATACTAATTACTAATTAGTTTCAAATTTCTTAGAAAAGTAAGAATCTAGGTCTTAAAAGGAATGCATAAAAAAACTCAATTTTAAGAATAGGATGCTACATCAGAAAGAATTTTTTTGATCTTAACATACCTACAATTTATGTAGACCTGTATAAGAATTAACATTGGAACTCTAAGAAAATATTAAAAGAGGGGAATATGTGCATGAAAAATCCTACTGCGAGAGGTTCATTTCTCGCATGGAATATATGCATGTAAAGTTTGAAATTTTCTATAGAATTCCTAGAATGGGTCAAGGTTCATTGCTCGAAGGGAATATATGCATGTAAAATTTGAAATTTTCCACTGAATTCCAAGAATGGTTCAAGGCCCTAAGCCTAAATAGGTTCAATAGTTTCAACTTTCAAGTTATATGAAATTTACTTTGTAGTTTCAGAGGGTTATGCGAGAGAATATTTATAAGAAGAGTTGTCACTTTCTTGTTTCCTTGCTACTTCTATGACATGTTTGAGACCTGCATAAATTATCTTCTTCTTTTTTTTCTCACAAAAATTATGGCACATTATGCTAGTCAAAATTATTGCAATTGAAATTTTTGTATTGATACCTATCTCAAAAAATTGATGCCAAAAAGATGACATTTCCATTTTATGAAGCTTACTATGTGTTATGTATTATATTCAATAAACTCTGAAGTATTGTTTTTCCTTTATGGAAGCATGTGGATGAGCTTGCTCACTATCTTAGATTTGGGCTTTGGTGGGTAGGTCTTGGTGTAGCTTCATAAATTGGACTCAGTATGTGTGACATTTCTTAGTGTCTCCTATGTTGTACAAAATATTTAAACACTTAGGTCTATTATGGAGGAAAAATCATACAAAATATCTATTGAAATTAATTCAAACCATGAAATGTTTTCAAATTTTAAATTAGTTCTATCCAGAATTGTACCACCAACAATATTTGGAAAATGGGCACGAATTTTAGAAACAGTGATGAAAAATGACATACATATAGAGCAAGAAAGGATTTTTTTATTTACATAGCATGTAAGACTCCTAAGTGTTGTATCTTATTTTGTTTCTTTGATGATATTTGTAAGCTCTATATCTTTGACCCTAGAGGATAAATATATTTTTCTTTAATAGCTACACTTGTACTTTCACTCCCACGATGTATTGTTTCCACTATATATTGTTTGTGATGTACATAGAAGTCCCTTTGACCTATTTATGATCACTTGTTGGACACTAATATGATTATCCTGTCTTAGAAATCTCCATTTTGATCCTTTGAACCAAGATTTTTCACCATATATGGGGGTAATTCAACATATGTGATAGATTCCTTCTCCTCCTTGCTATGGCTCCCTTGGTAGTTATTTTCTACTTTCTTCTCCCATTAAGTTTTATAAAATTTTAGTGATCCAAATTTTGGGAATATTCTTTTCAAACACCACCAGCTGGAATCATTTTGGGGTAATATTACATAAAATGACTTAAATTATGGTAGATTATGTAGCTGAAGAAGGAATTTTTGTAGTATAGCAGTTTGGTCCATCAAGACTCATCAATATTCAAATTTTAAATATGACTACAACCATCAAACCAAGTTCATTACATAGTGCAATTTAAACAACATCCCACTTCATTTTTGTTTTCCAAGCCAAGATATCTTCCTAAGAAGTTAATTAGTTTTTAGATAAACCCTTCTTCCGTGGAATGTTGACTCAAAATATGTCGTGCAAAAGGTCACAGTGGTTGGATTAGATTCAATGAATCAGGGTTTGAAGAAGAGCTCATCTCCTCCCCTATATTAATGTGTCATATCTATTTCTATTTTCGCAGTTTTCAAAATAAACTACAAAAAATATATTTCTAAAATTTTTATATCAAAATCTTTGGTGTAGTGATCATTCACCCATTTTGGCAATGCAATTAGTTTTACATGATTATGGATCTTCCTGTCTCCTTCAACCACTACCACTAACAAAGATCCATCACATCAATGACACAATATATACATCATCAAAACATCAAATTCACAATATTGTCTTTTCCAGTTTAAATCTGGGAAAAATATCTTAGTGGATATGGCATGTTTTATTGGCTGGAAAGGTAATTATTTCGTTAATTTTTTATTTGGATGGAGTACCAATGGTATTTTAGCTTGTACAAAGATAAAGTGCCATTGTTTAGGTAAGGAAAAAATTACTATTGGTTGTTGTGAATTCAAAAATAGTTAAATCAATATGTAAGGGTAAAAACCAAATTATGTGATGTTTCATCTCATGGTTGGTTTGGAGTCTCAATAGGCATGGAGATGGAGGAGAAGGTTGTTTTGGCAGATTTACCTTCAATTGTTCTCTAGCATCATTGCACACTTACCTTGGTGGTAATCATATAACCTAGCTGAAATATTTAAATTTAGATTATCTTATGCATTAAAAACTATCATTGTTAATACTATTTTGTTGGCTAATCTTATTGAAGTTGATGAAATACATAATAGACAAGCTTTCCTGGAGGGTGGTTCTCTTATCACTCTGCCAATGTTCTATCTTGAGGGTAAAATTCTTTCACTCAATATCCTTTTTTCACTTTGTTCTAATGACACTTGTGGTTGTTTATTTTTATACCATCCCTTTCCTTCTCTGAAATAAGTTTGATATCATTTTATTTATACTAGTGATTCTACATGATTTTCATAATAATAATCATGAAATTTTGTATCTATATATTTTTTTGGAGGATTTTTTTTATGTATATAATCATGAAATTCCTACCAACGATTCTATCTTCAAAGATTCCCTTCATGAAAACCAAAGCACTCAATTCAAGGGCAACATTTTTCACTCAAAAAATGCATGCACTAATGATACAAATTATACTCGTGGAACTCTCAGTGAAGGGAACTCAATTCAAGGGAAACATTTGTCACTAAAAAAATGCATGCATTAGTGATACAACTCATACTCATGGAATTCTCACTGTCACGTTCAATTACCCAATCCTTGATTAACAATGCTAATGATCAAAATGCTCTACTTTACTTCAAGTAAGTATTCATATATGATCCCTATAATAAATTACATAATTATAATACTCGCATCAGTTTATGTATGTGGACATTATTTGAGTGTAGTTCATGGAACGACAGAGTGGTTGGTGTCAATATTTCAAGTATGAATATAGAGGCTCCCTTCAGATGTACACATAGTCTTCATGGTCAAATCCATATGCAACTAAGTCTTCGAGGGAAAATGCAGATAATATGTTGATAAAATGGAGAAATATGAAGAAGGATTTTTTATAAAAAGCCTACTATTCCAGGTTTGTTGTTGGACTCTTTAGTCTTGATTGTGGTCTGTTAATATTGTTTGAATCAAAACATAAGATGTGTTTGAATTTCTCATAGATATGGAGATGAGAATAAGCTAGCAGGATTCTTAGCAACCTTGCAAACAATCATATCTTATGTGGATAATAGGTATATGGAAATTGTGACATGTTTGTTGCCTCTTTTTTTCCTCATCCATATTTTTATTGTGTTAGAGCTTGGGCGATCTGAATAATATTGAGATCTAGACATTGTTTCTCTTTTCTTTTTTTTATTAACAAAGTGGGAGTAGTGTGATATTGGTACAAGCGGGTACTCATCAGGTGCATGTTTTTAAGCAAAAAATTGTATATCTAGACAATATATTTGCTTTGGTTTTGGATGGCATCTCAATTTGGTTGAGCCTTACTGGGAGAAGATCTTTTGTTGTGTTGGAATTTTATTCTCAACTACCGCCATGAATAAGAAGCAGCAGTAGCCCACAATTCCATCAATTTTGTGCAGAGAAGGACAAGCAGCAGATCCAAGAAGTTGGAGGCATCTTCACGCAATCCACACAAAGATCAAAACAGAGTACCTGAGCCTTAAACTCTGTGCTTAATTCCATCTACCGCATTGACTTACCTTTTGCCCGCGGTGTGCAAATCGCAAGTCTTTTGTTTTACCATTTAAACCATTCGCCATATGTTGTTTTACCACTGATGTGATATCGGCGGGACCCACCAAACCTTTACCAAATTTACAAACCACCACAATCCTTTGTATTTAGCTTACCGCACTTACCTTTATTTAAGCCGCCTGCAAAGCGCATTTTGATTTTTTTACCAATTACCTTTCTACAGCCACAAGTTAAGTTATTTGACATGCGATGTGATTGTGCTATCACACATCGCATTCGCAACCATTTATGTTTTCCCATAAAGTGTCGCAGCATATGTTGTTTGTTTTGCGACGCGGACGCGTCATCGCACTTCGTGCATGCAAGGATTTATGTTTACCCATGTTCGTGCTAGTTAAGAACTAAGCTCGTTGATCTGTGATCTGCGATGAGGAACCAGATGCAGTGAGGACTCAGAGCCGAAATACATAAAGTATGAAATCTGCCCTTTTGAATATTTGATCGCGTCTTCGCGTGTTTTTTGTGTATAATCAGAATGCAACCTGTGTGTTTATTACATGTATAAATGGGTCTTTTGATAGCCCAAGGACGATTGGTTGTTGAACGTCCATTCAAAAATTGAATCGCATTGATTAGAATTAGGTTTTCAGGCTTCAGCCATTTTTATAATAAATGTAATTTCAATTATTTTCAGAGAGAGAGCGAGAGAGTTGAATAGAAAAACGAATTTCATTCCTCTCCTGTGTATAACACTGCCTGTGTGTGTGACTGTGTTTATTTTCCACATTTTATTTTGAAAAAGTCTCTCTGTTGTGGGGGAAACACATCCCTATGTGTTATTGCTTCTTGCAATATTTCCAACATGGTATCAAAGCTTTCATGGGAAATTACAACATGGTATTAGAGTGGGTCTAGACTCTTAGTAAAAGAACAGGCTCTATTTATTGTAGAAGCTGTAAGATTGGTTTGAGAAGTAGATTTCTCCCGTAGTGAGAAAGCTTCTGTTTGACATAGTCAAGAAGATTGTCTGTTAACATAGTTAGAATGGCAGCAGCATGCAAAAGCCTAACAAATCCCCAAATACCATAGTTTAATGGGAAGAATTATGATTATTGGGCCATTACAATGAGGGCCTTGTTTGCTTCACAAGATATATGGGAGCTGGTGGAATAAGGTTTCCAAGAACCAGCAAACGCGGCAGCACTGACTGCTTTGATAGCATCAGAAAGAGACTTTTTGAGAGATAATAAGAAGAAGGACTCCAAAGCCCTCTTCTATTTCTTTCAAGAAGTGCACGAGATTATTTTCCCCAGGATTGCAGTAGCAACAAAGTCTAAAGAGGCATAGGATATTCTCAAAATAACCTATCAAGGCATGGAGAAGGTGAAGACAACAAAATTACAAATGGTGAGGAGAGATTTTGAAACTCTCTGTATGAAGAGTTCGATAACATAGACTCATTATTCACACATGTGATTGGGTTGGTTACCCAGATAAGGTCTCATGGAGAGACACTTGTGGAAAGAAGAATAGTGGAGAAAATCTTGAGAAGTCTACCCTCAAGATTTGATGCCATAGTGGTGTAAATAGAAGAGACAAAGGATCTCTCAATATTTTCAGTGCATGAGCTTCATGCATCCCTGATGTATAATGAACATAGACTGAACAAAACATTGAACTCATTGGAGCATGCTTTCAAGGCACAAATGTCTTTTGGTCGAGGTAGAGGTCAAGGAAGATCAAACTATCAAGGAAAAGGAAGAAGCCCACAGACAAGTGAAAGAAATAGCCCTGCAAGAACAAGTGGAAGGGGCAACAACCAGAATCAAAGCAAAGGCTCAAGCCAAAGTCAAGCACAAGGACAAAGGTATGACAAATCCCAAGTCCAATGTCATTATTGTAAAAATTATGGGCATTATGCCAATGAATGTAGAAAGAAACAAAATGACATGAATAAAAGGCAAAATGTTAATATTTCAAAAAAATATAAGAACCAGAGTAATGTGATTTTAACATGTAATGTAGCACAAGAAAAACAAGAATATGTTTTGTTATTAGACTCAGGTTGTAGCAACCACATGACTGGAAACATAGAAATTTTTTCCAATCTGGATGAGAATGTGAAATCTGAAGTGACAACGAGGACTGAAAGAAAATTCTCTGTCATGGGAAAAGGAATAGTATCAATACTCACAAGGAAGGGAGAAAATAAATTTTTGCAGATGTATATTATGTACCTGGCCTAAAATGTAACCTTCTAATAATTGGACATCTCGTGAACAAGGGCTACAATGTATTTTTTAAGAATAATGTGTGCACTATCATGGACATACCTCCAGGTAAGAGGGTCATTGCAGAAGTGCATATGACAAAGAATAGGATGTTTCCTCTCAAGCTCAGAACAAACTTAAAGGAAGGAGGCATGGTAGCAGCAGTCACACAAGAGGTCTTTCAAGAAGAAGTGAAAGACGATAACTGGTTATGGAATTTGAGATTTGGACATCTCAATTTTGGAGGTTTGAACCTCTTGCATAGAAAAGGGATGGTAAAATTATTACCACTCATTGAGATACCTGACAGCCTATGTGAAGGCCGCATATTGGGAAAACAACATAGAGAAGCATTCCCAGCAGGGAAGAGTATAAGGGCAAAGGCACCCTTAGAGGTTGTCCACTCAGATTTGTGTGGACCAATGCAAACACCATATTTAGCTGGTAGCCAATATGTTTTTACATTCATAGATGATTACACCAGAAAGACGTGGGTTTATTTCTTGAAATAGAATAGTGAAGTGTTTGAACAGTTCTACCACTTCAAAGCTCTTGTTGAGAAGTAGAGTGGGCACTACATCAAAGTGCCAAGAACTGACAGAGGTGGAGAATATATCTCCAAATATTTCCTATGTTTCTGAAGGGAAAATGGCATACAAAATCAGTTTACCACAAGGTACACACCACAACAAAATGGTGTTGCAGAAAGGAAGAATACGACCATCATGGACATAGTCAGAAGTATGTTGAAGGAAAAACATTTGCCAAATGAGTATTGGGTTGAAGCTATCAATTGTGCAGCGTATATTTTGAATAGATGCCCAACCAAAGTTGTTATGAATAGAGTTCTGAAAGAAGCATGGAGTGGAAAAAATCAGTTTGTCACTCACATGAAAGTATTTAGATGTGTGGCTTATGCACATATCCCGAATCAATTAAGAAAAAATTTGGACATCAAGGAGGAGAAGTGTATCTTTGTTGGATACAGTGATGAGTCCAAAGCATACAAACTCTATAATCCATCCACCAAGAAAGTTATAATCAGCAGATATGTGCACTTTATTGAAGAAGAAGCTTGGGATGGAAGCTTAGAGAAAATAGTAAACGTGAAGACATGTGTGTCTCACGAAGAGCAAGAGAAATGCACAACACCAAATAATTCCTCTATGGTGGCTCCTCCTCCACCTATACAAGCTCAAAAAACCACACCACAAGCAGGAAACATAACAATCTTTTGAAATCAAGGAAGTGCTTCTCCAAGCACACCACAGGGATCAAAAACTCCCTCAAGTTCAAGTGGAACTCCAAGCACACCACGAAGACCAATATTTAGAAATTGAAGTGAAATTTATGAGCAAGAATCTGATAATGATAACGGTATGAAATATTTATTTGCTTTATTTTGTCATGTTGATGACCCAATTCATTTTGAAGATGCAATAAAAGAAGAAAAATGGATTGAAGCAATGAATGAAGAGATTGGTGCAGTAGAAAAGAATGACACATGGGAGTTAGTGAACCTCCCACAAGGTAAAGAATCCATCGGAGTAAAATGGGTCTATAAGACCAAGAGAATGTTGAAGGCAAGATAGAAATGCACCAAGACAAACTTGTTGTGAAAGGATATAAGAAGCAATAAGGAAGATATTATGAAGAAACCTTTGCACCTGTTTCAAGTATGGAGACAATGTGGACAGTGTTGTCCATTGCAGCACCAAAAAAATGGAAATTCTACCAAATGGATGTGAAATTAGCATTCCTGAATGGAGTGTTGAAAGAGGAGGTATATGTTGAACAACCTCCAGGCTATGAGATTGAAGGCCAAGAGCACAAAGTGTGCAAGTTGAGGAAAGCTCTTTATGGGCTTAAGTAAGCACCAAGAGCATGGTACAACAGAATTGATGCCTACCTGATAGAAAATGGGTTCGAAAAATGTGATGGTGAACCCACACTCTACATCAAAGAAAATGATGCACAAAAAAGCAGCAGTAACTCCAACTATCATGGGGTTAAAGTTAAGCAAATAATATTGCAGCAAGAATGTTGATCCGACATTGTACAAGAGCATAGTTAGCAGCCTCATGTATTTGACTACAACTAGGCTTGATATTATGTATATTGTAAGTTTAATTTCCAAATTCATGGAGATGCCAAAGGAGAAACATTGGCAAGTAGCCAAGAGAATTCTAAGGTATGTGAATGGAACGAAGGAGTATGGTGTTTAATACTCCTCAACTGATAATTTTAAGTTGATTGGTTACACTGATAGTGATTGGGCTGGAAGTGTAGATGATAGGAAGAGCACATATGGTTATGTGTTTCATTTCAGATCGGGAGCCATTTCATGGGCTTCCAAGAAGAAATCAATAGTTGCTTTATCAACAGCATAAGTAGAATATGTGGCAACAACAGCAGCAGCATGCCAAGCAGTATTGATGAGAAGGATGCTGAGATATTTATGTCATGAGCAAGACAAGGGAACCAAAATTTATTGTGATAATAGCTAAGTTATAGCATTATCAAAGAATTATGTTTTCCATAAGAGAACAAAGCATATTGATGAAAAATATCATTTTATAAGAGAATTGGTTAATAATGGTGATATTGTTTTGCAGCATTGCAGGACAAAGGAAACTTTTGTTGATATCCTCACAAAGCCATTAGCACAGAAGAATTTTGAGTATCTCAGAAAATGTTTTGGAATGACCGATAGCGGTATTTGTGATTAAGGGGGAGTGTTGGAATTTTAATCCCAACCACCGCCATGAATGAGAAGTGGCAGAAACCCACAATTCCATCAATTTTGTGTAGAGAAGGAGAAGCAGCAGATCCAAGAATTTGGAGGTGTCTTCATGCAATCCACGCAAAGATCAAAACAGAGTACTCGAGCCTTAAACTATATGTTTAATTCCATCTACCACATTGACTTACATTTTTCCCGCAACGCACAAATTGCAAGTCTTTTGTTTTAACATTTAAACCATTCGCCATAAGTTGTTTTACCACCGATGCGATATCGACGGGACCCACCAAACCTTTACCACATTTTCAAACCACCACAATCCTTTGTATTTTTCTTACCACACTTACCTTTGTTTAAGCCGCCCATAGAGCAAATTTTTCTTTGTTTACCACTTAGCTCTCCGCAATGGAAAGTTAAGTTATTTGACATGCGACGCGATTGTGCTATCGCACATGGCATTCGCAACCGTTTATGTTTCCCATAAAGTGCCGCAGCATATGTTGTTTGATTTGCGAAGTGATCGCGCCATCGCACTTCACGCCCACAAGGATTTATGTTTACCCATGTTCATGCCAATTATTAACTAAGCTTGTCGATCTGTGATCTGCGATGAGGAGCCGGATGCGATGAGGACTCAGAGCTAAAATACATAAAGTTTGAAGTCCGACCTTTTGAATATTTGAACACATCTTCACGCGTTTTTTGTGTATAAGAATAATACAACTTGCGTGTCGATTAAATGCATAAATGGGTCTTTTGACATCCCAAGGGCGATTGTTTGTTGAACGTCCGTTCGGCAGTTGAATCGCAATGATTAGAATTAGGTTTTCAAGCTTCGGCCATTAGTATAAGAAATGTAATTTCAATTGTTTTCACAGAGAGAGAGAGAGAGAGAGAGTTGAATAGAAAAATGAATTTCATTCCTCTCTTGTGTATAACGTTTCCTGTGTGTATGACTGTGTTTATTTTCCGCATTTTTTTTTGACAAAGTCTCTATGTTGTGGGGGAAACACATCCCTTTGTGTTATTACTTCTTGCAATATTTCCAACATGGTATCAAAGCTTGCCATGGGAAATTCCAACATGTTGAATGTTTAGAAACATTTCAGAGCACATTTTTATTCTACCATTAAGAGTGCATACATTTTTATTTTAGGTATGCACTAATTAAATTTATTTTATTTCAATAAGTAGCTCTTTCGAAAATCGTGGAGAAATGGTATAAAACTTTCCTGACAAAAATTTATTATTTTATTCTTAATAGGAAGAAGGATGAGTAGTTTGATGTGCATTCAAGAAACGATTAACTGCCCAGAAAAAATATAATGATAGGGACTTCTCTGCAACTTCATCTTGCTATGAAGTCGATCAGAATAGTTCATTACCTGAATTAGATTAATTTTATATCAAGCTTCCTCATCATCTATATCACCACCAATTCTGATACCAATTGCAGGAATTTTTAGGGTGAAAACAGGAGATGGAACCAACTTGAGTGTAACCCATTCCTGCAACTTCCTCAACTAGAGAGCCTAAAACTTCCCTGCATTGCTAAATCCTATAGTTTTTCCAGGAATATGCATGAATACTCTATGGAAAGTTTATCGGAATCTGCAAACATGGAGATGCTTCTACCAAACTCAACGTGTATAGGGCTTCGTGATCAACAACAACAACTAGGTTCATTTTATGATGATGAACAAGTTTACACATGCTGGAGAATGCTAGATAAATTCTACTTGCATCAACGACTGTCAAATTATGAAAGCTAGTAATGGAGAAGATAACTTTGTAGGTCACCAATAGATTGAGAATTCATATCATGTTGCGAGGATCTGTTTTAATTTTCCTTTTCTTATTTTGTATCACAATCCCTTGTAAAACCTTCCTCAAGACAACATTTCCAATCAATTGTAGATTCAACTTCAGACACATTCTTACAATTTGTTGTTATAAAAGAAGCCAATTCCAATTATATGATAGGTATTGAAATTCTGGAGCTAACCACTTGATATGAATTTAATTTTCCACCATTTAATGTGATTCAGGCTTTTGGATTATGTTAGAGAGTAAACGCTATTGTAGGATGGAAAAATCTTGAACATTTTTCATTTGCCTCATAATATGTCATGAAATGAAGTTCCAGTAGAGGATCTTGCATGTTCAAATTCAATGACATGAATGAATTTTCAACAAATTTAAGTCTGTTTCCTTATTATTTTCAAGGTTTCTTTCCAATTGATAAGTTTTGGAAATTGTATTTTCATTGATATTTAAAATGACTTTGCTATTAGCTTAAAAAAAATTGAATTTGTTCTTTTAATTTTATTTTTCCGTAAAGAACATAGATTTAAGGTAATTAAAATCACTATTTGGGATCTTTGAATTTTGAAACCACTTTTAAAAAACATTTAAAATGATTTTGTTTATTTTTTTAAATATTTTTTCATATTGTCTCTAGAGAGACAATAGTTGATATTAAAAACATATTGTCTATATAGAGACTATATTGTCTCTAGAGAGACGAATTAAATTGTCTCTTAAGAGACAATTATTCATGTATGTCTTGATAGAGACAATAATAATATGTGTTCTATATTGTCTTTATAGAGAAATTTTTAAGGAAAAAAAATTGACATGCCCACTTAAAGACAATACGGAAGTTAAGACAATTGACTCAAAAATTGTTTTAACTATTATCTTAAAATCCTCAACACATATTAAATCTAATACTACTCAAAATACGATCATTAGCAAAGTGATAGTCTAAAAGAATAATTCAAAAATTCCAATAAAATTATGAAAAATTCTGGTATAAATTTTTGAAACTATGTTTCCCAAAATCATGTTTTCCAAATTAATAAAGTAATTATGCGGATAGGCGTAGCCCCCTATCGAAAATCGCATCTTTATGATTATGCTAATTAATCTTTTTGATCTGATGGTCTAGATTGAAATATGCCGGTATATTCTAGTCGTCGCCACTAAATCAATGGATTAAATTCAAAAAAGTAACTTCCTTGCATATCTAAATCACATGTTTAAACCATACTTAAATTAATGTTTTACAAAACATGATTAAAAATTTACTGTGCCATTTTTTGACCGCCACCTATCAAGATTAACAAGTGATGGTTCAAACTAAAATGCCACCTAATTAATTGTTCAAATTCTCAAATAAATGCGCGCGCCACCTATCAAATAAGCTTTCTCCCTGTTCATGCGGATTCGAGATTACTATGGCGTGGTTTTGCCACTTGGAGGCTGATCCAATTCACCATGGTATGGTGGTGGGTGAGTCGGGGGAGAAGCGGAATTCAAGATCGTTGTCATCGACTGTCATCACGATTAAGTTGCCCACTTCGCTAGTGCCCCAATTGGCCTTCTCCTCTTGTGCGTTACTTAATAAAAAATCTGAAAGGCCAGCGTTGATGCGTTAATGCCGTGGATTATGTTAATCCCTACCAACTGGCAATTCGGCCAGTCCTTATTGGTGTTTCAGACTTTATTACTATACGTTTTAAATCCTTGCATGGCTGTAGTTTACACTCTGGGTGACAACAAGCGTTGGAAGTTTGGCCTTAACTAAAAATCCTGGGCCTTCATTGTGCGCATTAAACCTTCTCCATTGTTAATTATTTTCTTGCTTTCCTTATTTCTGAAATTTGGCTATCGATGAAAATCTAATTTTTTCGTTGTCTTCTTTTACCGCTCAAAAAGATATTATTCTAGGTGACGCCAAGACGATTGTTCACAGTGTTCTTCAGAATATGGGGACCGCACACCTGGCTACTACAAGCCGATTGGTGGTGGCAAATATACTTGAGAGATTCAAAGAGGTTTCTCACAACTGAGGTGAATGCCTTTACCTTTTGAAGGAGATGATATTTTTGGCCAAAGTTGTAAAGCAGATCAAGGAGCGCCCTCGGTTGCAAGAAAGAGTGCACGATGAAGTCAAAGATGTAACGGAATTGATTGTGGAGGCGTCCATCAAATGTTGTTCTCAAATGGCTTCTTCCCAGTTTTCCAAGTGAGTGATCCACATCGGCCTTATCTTATTTGGTCGTGTTCCATTTTATTTTCTCATCTACAGGTAAACTATTTCGTTGGGCACATCCCGTGTCTGTTTCTTTCTTCAAGAAGGTTCTGAGATGTGATAACGGCTCTTTGCAGCGTTTATTTTCGGAGACGGCCTCTATATCCGGAGCATTTTAAGCTTTTCACTACCAAATGCCTGATACAACTTCTGTTACAGCTTGCGCGTGAGCTTTGAAAAACCAAATCTATCTCGTTCACATTCATAAATGATCAAAGACCGAAAACAATTCACAATTTGGTTTTACTTCTTCATCCAAGACTTATATATATATATATATATATATATATATATATATATATATATATATATATATATATATATATATATATATATATATATATATATATATAATTTGAATATTAATGTATATTATTTAACAATATTACTTTTCGTAATTTAGAATTCGTTTAAATAAATAATATATTTATAAGTTTTTTAAAATCAATTATGGTTTAGGTATTTATCTAATTAAAATTTTGGTACGTTGAGAATCTCAGGACAAATGAGCATAGTTAGTTTCATGCAGAATGAGATGGTTTATGCGGAATTAGTAGTTATGCTCGATGTCTATGTTGAATTAAACTCTACATGAGACCAACCAAAACAAATCTATCCCTCCTTGACATTGAAATTCATAAACGGTATTAGACTTCATTAGAGATCCATGTGAATTATATGCCTCGAATTCTATGAATTACATGTTCTACTTTAATAGCTCAAACCAAGGTTGGTAATCTGCTATGAAGCCCACTTGGACGACCAAGGCTCGTTGGTCACTGATTGTCGGTGGGGATTCCACATGGAATGTGACACCCGATGGTATTCACAATCCCTCCATGTGCATCAGTCTCCTTCATTTTTCCACAAGGGAGGGAGCCATCCACATCTCGCTTTTTTTCGGACTTATTCACGTGAAAAACAACATAGTGGTGTCTCGATTTGTGAACTTCCTTTTATTTTGGATACCTATCCCACCCCTGAAATCATTAAAAATTCTAACTGCCACACTCCACATATATGTATATATGGATATTCAGCCTTGCCTATATTTGCATTGAACTGAGCAAAAAAACAGTATTTTTGAGCATCGAAGCCTTGAATTCGAGCATGTCTCCTCCCCACGAGCAGTGGCCGTTTTCAGATATCTCAAATATTAAGGATGAAACGGGCTCGACACAGTCCACACAACCGGCCAATTCGACGTCCGAGATGCTACAACATCTGGTGAAGGAGAAGGAATATGAGTACCTGAGGAACATGGTGGAACGATATCACAAACATTCTGTTACCGATGGACACTTCTCTTCTGTGATCATGCGGTCGATTCGAGCAACAGTTGAGGATGTCTGGTCTGTGGTGCGGTGCTTTGACAACCAGAGACATACAACCATTTCATTCGTAGCTGCTCCATGCTGGGTGATGGCACCGTGGGGAGTACAAGAGATGTTCGCCTGGTCTCGGGACTTCTAGCGAAGAGCAGCACCAAACGGCTCAAGATTATGGAAAACGGTCAGTGAATTTTGAGTAAACCTCTTTCAGGTGAAGATATTGACGACGCTAAACCCTGGAACAACACCATGGAACTTCACATGACGGAAAAACAAGTATATAACTTTAAAATTGATAATAATTTCTCTTAAATAAATAATTGAAACTTCTAATTTTGTTACATGACCGTCATTTTGACACTTTTATAAATACATTACCATCAAGAAACAAACCTTCCCAAATCTACGGTCATCGCATTCCACTATAACTAACTCCACAATCTGATGGTGATGCATTAAAACTAATTCGACTTTTAACACTTTCGGAGGTGCACGATAAAAGTGGTTTGATGTATCCACGTGTCGATTGCTGAGATATATCGCGTGGTTTCCACAATTTACCACTATCAGCCCAAAATTTGTGCGATGACCTTCGATAGATTTTCAATACCACTTTGGATTTTTCAACAAACCTTCCCAAATATACGGTCATCGCATTCCACTATAACTAACTCCACAATCTGATGGTGATCGCATTCAAACTAACCCAACCTTTAACACTTTCGGAGGTGCGCAATAAAAGTGGTTTGGTGTTTCCACGTGTCGATTGCTGAGATATATCGCGTGGTTTCTACAATTTACCACTATCAGCCCAAAAGCTGTGTGATGACCTTCGGCATATTTTCAATACCACTTTGGATTTTTCAACAAACCTTCCCAAATCTATGGTCATCGCATTCCACTATAACTAACTCCACAATCTGATGGTGATCACATTCAAATTAAGCTGACCTTTAACACTTTCGGAGGTGTGCGATAAAAATGGTTTGGTGTATCCACATGTCGATTGCTGAGATATATCGCATGGTTTCCACAATTTACCACTATCAGCCCAAAAGCTGTGCGATGACCTTCGACAAATTTTCAATACCACTTTGGATTTTTCGGGTACACGTTACACGAACTATTTTTTATAACTCACACCAAGTTACCGTAGTTTAAATAAAATTAAACTACAAAGGAATTTCATGGAGTACAGTAATGAAAACTCGAGTTAAACAAATTAAAAGGTATAAGCGCACATGGATGAACCGTAATTACAGTAATGGACAGAGTTTATAACATAAAACAATAAATAAGACTAAACTAATTTTTATAACTCAAAACAAACTGCTTCTAATTTAAATAAAACAAAAGTATAAAGTAATTACAAGGAAACTACATTAAAAAAAGTTGAACACGTTGGGATGCAGAAACTGCATATAATTTAAATGAAAATTTGTTTTGAGAATATGAATATAGTAGAAGATAATCAAGCAGCACAACAGCCTTTTCGTGAAGAATGTCAAACATGACCCATATTCATTGCACTCTACCGACTTAAGAACCAACTTCTAAACTAATTTGTAGGTGATGATTGTACATATGTTTAGACATGTACTGTAAACATTTGGTGATAGATTTAGATAAACCAATAAAATTAATTATTTTTATTTTTAAAGTTTTATATATATATATATATATATATATATATATATATATATATATATATATATATATATATATATATATAGTTATCAAATCTTTAATTAGATTAAGGTGTTTGACTTGTTGAATTAGTTTTTCATAAAGAGATGGAAATTCAAAAATATTAACTCTTGAAAATTATTTGAAATTTTGAACAAATATCTTTCACACAAAAAAGTTGTTAAAACATTTTGTCGTCAACTATTTTTCATGTAATGGATAATAATTAACAATAATAATAAAAAACTATATATTAAAAGGACATAAACTTCTGTTATTTTATTTTTAAAAATTTATATTAATTTTGATTTTTTTTTGTAAGTTTCATTGGACTACATCTTTATCATGTTCAATATATCATGTTGATTGGAACTGGGTAGGAAACTGAACGAATGACTGCACATCAAGAAGTGCCTTATCACCCTTTATCCAAGATCCTATAAACAATATTAATTTCTAATTTAAAAAAATAATTAATAAATAATATTATAATAATAATAAATTAAATACTCCAAAACATTAAAATAAATTTACTTTAAAATTTTGAATTATTTTATTTTATTTATCTATAAGTAAAATGTTTGAGTAAGCTTTTATTAAGAATTCTATTTCTAAAGTTGTCCTTCCTTAAGAGTTATGTTGTTAAGAATATTAATAGTGTTAAAAAAATTAATATTGACATTAATATTGATAAATAAGAATAAGAATATTTATTTTTTAACAATTAACAAAATAATTATTAATAAAAATTTTAAACTTTTATTCACTCTAACAATATGATTAAAAGTATTAATGATATTATCATTAATGTTGTTAATATAAATACTATTAAGATTAATTTTAATAATTAATAATATTTACATTCTAATCATTTTAATTAAATATGGTTAAACATTTCCAACACACTCAATCACTCATTCTCACAAATGTCGAATGGGACACAACCTTGCTTAGCCATAGTAATCCATGGTTAACCCTCTTAAACCATAATAAGCCATGGCGAACTTTTATTATAATTAATAATTATAATAATTAATTACAGTTATAACTGTTTAGATTGTTAAACTAATTATAATTAAAAAAATATCTAAAGAAATATAATAATTTTTTAAGTAATTATAATTAGTTAAACAATCGATCAATGTCATCCATGATCAAATGTCACAATTATGACAAATATTGTATCAATATGAAAATCACCCATGGCCAACCATGGTCATAGTTCGTCCAACGTTGCATTGTGACAAAAATTGTCTCAATGTTTAAACCAATTCCCTTAGGTTCACAAATTCCTTTGCTTTATAATATTAAACCCTTGGGTTTATTAGTTCTTTTGGTTTATAATATGAATAATCGATCAATGTCATCCATGATCAAATGCAACATTCTGACAAATATTGTCTCAATATGAAAATCACCCATGGCCAACCATGGTCATAGTTGGTCCAACGTCGCATTGTGACAACAATTGTCTCAATGTTTAAATCAATTTCCTTGGGTTCACCAATTCCTTTGATTTATAATATTAAACCCTTGGGTTTATTAATTCTTTTGGTTTATAATATGAATAATTGATCAATGTCATCCATGATCAAATGTCACATTCTGACAAATATTGTCTCAAAATGAAAATCACCCATGGCCAACCATGGTCGCAGTTGGTCCAACGTCGCATTGTGACAGCAATTGTCTCAATGTTTAAATCAATTCCCTTGGGTTCACCAATTCCTTTGGTTTATAATATTAAACCCTTAGGTTTATTAGTTCTTTTGGTTTATAATATGAATAATTGATCAATGTCATCCATGATCAAATGTCACATTCTAACAAATATTGTCTCAATATGAAAATCACCCAGCGCCAACCATGGTCGTAGTTGGTCCAAATTCGCATTGTGACAACAATTGTATCAATGTTTAAATCAATTCACTTGGGTTCACCAATTCCTTTGGTTTATAATATTAAACCCTTAGGTTTATTAGTTCTTTTGGTTTATAATATGAATAATCGATCAATGTCATCCATGATCAAATGTCACACTTTGAAAAATATTGTCTCAATATGAAAATCACCCATAGCCAACCATGGTCGTAGTTCGTCCAACGTCGCATTGTGACAACAATTGTCTCAATGTTTAAATCAATTCCCTTGGGTTCACCAATTCTTTTGGTTTATAATATTAAACCCTTGGGGTTTATTAGTTCTTTTGGTTTATAATATGAATAATCGATCAATATCATCCATGATCAAATGTCACATTCTGACAAATATTGTCTCAATATGAAATTCACCCATGGCCAACCATGGTCATAGTTGGTCCAAATCGCATTGTGACAACAATTGTCTCAATGTTTAAATAAATTTCCTTGGGTTCACCAATTCCTTTGATTTATAATATTAAACCCTTGTGTTTATTAATTCTTTTGGTTTATAATATGAATAATCGATCAATGTCATCCATGATCAAATGTCACATTCTGACAAATATTGTCTCAATATGGAAATCACCCATGGCCAACCATGGTCGTAGTTGGTCCAACGTCGCATTGTGACAACAATTGTCTCAATGTTTAAATCAATTCCCTTGGGTTCAACAATTCCTTTGGTTTATAATATTAAACCCTTGGGTTTATTAGTTCTTTTGGTTTATAATATGAATAATTGATCAATGTCATCCATGATCAAGTGTCACATTCTGACAAATATTTTCTCAATATGAAAATCACCCAGTGCTAACCATGGTTATAGTTGGTCCAACTTCGCATTGTGACAACAATTGTATCAATGTTTAAATCAGTTCACTTGGGTTCACCAATTCCTTTGGTTTATAATATTAAACCCTTGGGTTTATTAGTTCTTTTGGTTTATAATATGAATAATCGATCAATGTCATCCATGATCAAATGTCACACTCTGAAAAATATTGTCTCAATATGAAAATCACCCATGGCCAACCATGGTCGTAGTTCGTCCAATGTCGCATTGTGACAACAATTGTCTCAATGTTTAAATCAATTCCCTTAGGTTCACCAATTCCTTTGGTTTATAATATTAAACCCTTGGTTTTATTAGTTCTTTTGGTTTATAATATGAATAATTGATCAATGCCAACCATGATCAAATGTCACATTCTAACAAATATTGTCTCAAAATGAAAATCACCTAGCGCCAACCATGGTCGTAGTTGGTCCAACTTCGCAGTGTGACAACAATTGTATCAATGTTTCAATCAATTCACTTGGGTTCACCAATTCCTTTGGTTTATAATATTAAACCCTTGGGTTTATTAGTTCTTTTGGTTTATAATATGAATAATCAATCAATGTCATCCATGATCAAATGTCACATTCTGACAAATATTGTCTCAATATGAAAATCACCCATGGCCAACCATGGTCATCATAGTTTAACGTCGCATTGTGACAACAATTGTCTCAATGTTTAACCACTGGGTTCAACAATTCCTTTGGTTTATAATATTAAACCCTTGGGTTTATTAATTCTTTTGGTTTATAATATGAATAATCGATCAATGTCATCCATGATCAAATGTCACATTATGACAAATATTGTCTCAATATGAAAATCACCCATGGCCAACCATGGTCGTAGTTGGTCCAACGTCGCATTGTATAACAATTGTCTCAATGTTTAATTCACCCTCGGTTCACCAATTCCTTTGGTTTATATATTAAACCCTTGGGTTTATTAGTTCTTTTGTTTATAATATTAATAATCGATCAATATTATCCATGATACCTCCTCATACATTCTCGACAAATACTTTCTCAATATGAAAATCACCCATGGCCAACCATGGTCATAGTTGGTCCAAATTGCATTGTGACAACAATTGTCTCAATGTTTAAATAAATTTCCTTGGGTTCACCAATTCATTTGATTTATAATCTTAAACCCTTGTGTTTATTACTTCTTTTGGTTTATAATATGAATAATCGATCAATGTCATCCATGATCAAATGTCACATTCTGACAAATATTGTCTCAATATGGAAATCACCCATGGCCAACCATGGTCATAGTTGGTCCAACGTCGCATCAGGACAAATTTACCAATTGTCTCAATGTTTAAATCAATTCCCTTGGGTTCACCAATTCCTTTGGTTTATAATATTAAACCCTCGTGTTTGTTAGTTCTTTTGGTTTATAATATGAATAATTGATCAATGTCATCCATGAGCAAATGTCACATTCTGACAAATATTGTCTCAATCTGAAAATCACCCAGCGCCAACCATGGTCATAGTTGGTCCAACTTCGCATTGTGACAAAAATTGTATCAATGTTTAAATCAATTCACTTGGGCTCACCAATTCCTTTGGTTTATAATATTAAACCCTTTGGGTTTATTGGTTCTTTTGCTTTATAATTTGAATAATCAATCAATGTTATCCATGATCAAATGTCACACTCTGACAAATATTGTCTCAATATGAAAATCACCCATGGCCAACCATGGTCATAGTTCGTCCAACATCGCATTGTGACAACACTTTTCTCAATGTTTAAATCAATTCCCTTGGGTTCACCAATTCTTTTGGTTTATAATATTAAACCTCGTATTTATTAGTTCTTTGGTTTATAATATGAATAATTGATCAATGTCATCCATGATCAAATGTCACATTCTCGACAAATATTAATAAAATGAAAAAAATCACCCAAATACAACCATGGTCGTAGTCGGGTCCAACGTCGCACCGTGACAATAATTGTCTCAATGTTTAAATCAATTCACTTGGGTTCACCAATTCTTTGGTTTATAATATTAAACCTTGCGTTTATTAGTTCTTTTGTTTATAATATGAATAATCGATCAATGTCATCCATGATCAAATGTCACATTCTCGACAAATATTGTCTCAATATTAAATCACCCATGTCAAAACCATGGTCCTAGTTGGTTGAACGTCGCATTGTGATAACAATTATCTTAATGTTTAAATCAATTTCCTTGGGTTCACCAATTCCTTTGATTTATAATATTAAACCCTTGGGTTTATTAATTCTTTTGGTTCATAATATGAATAATCGATCAATGTCATCCATGATAAAATGTCACATTCTGACAAATATTGTCTCAATATGAAAATCACCCATGGCCAACCATGGTCGTAGTTGGTCCAACGTCGCATTGTGACAACAATTGTCTCAATGTTTAAATCAATTCCAGTGGGCTCACCAATTCCTTTGGTTTATAATATTAAACCCTTGGGTTTATTAGTTCTTTTGGTTTATAATATGTATAATTGATCAATGTCATCCATGATCAAATGTCACATTCTGACAAATATTGTCTCAATATGAAAATCACCCAGCGCCAACCATGGTCGTAGTTGGTCCAACTTCGCATTGTGACAACAATTGTATCAATGTTTAAATCAATTCACTTGGGTTCACCAATTCCTTTGGTTTATAATATTAAACCCTTGGGTTTATTAGCTCTTTTGGTTTATAATATGAATAATCGATCAATGTCATCCATGATCAAATGCCACACTCTGAAAAATATTGTCTCAATATGAAAATCACCCAACACCAACCACGGTCGTAGTTGGTCCAACTTCGCATTGTGACAACAATTGTATCAATGTTTAAATCAATTCACTTGGATTCACCAATTCCTTTGGTTTATAGTATTAAACCCTTGGGTTTATTAGTTCTTTTGGTTTATAATATGAATAATCGATCAATGTCATCCATGATCAAATGTCACATTCTGACAAATATTTTCTCAATATAAAAATCACCCAGCACCAACCATGGTTGTATTTGGTCCAATGTCGCATTGTGGCAACAATTGTCTCAATGTTTAAATTAATTCCCTTGGGTTCACCAATTCCTTTAGTTTATAACATTAAACGCTTGGGTTTATTAGTTCTTTTGGTTTATAATATGAATAATTGATCAATTTCATCCATGATCAAATGTCACATTCTGAAAAATATCGTCTCAATATGAAAATCACCCAGCGCCAACCATGGTCATAGTTGGTCCAACTTCGCACTGTGACAACAATTGTATCAATGTTTAAATCAATTCACTTGGGTTCACCAATTCCTTTGGTTTATAATATTAAACCCTTGGGTTTATTAGTTCTTTTGGTTTATAATATGAATAATCGATCAATGTCATCCATGATCATATGTCACATTCTGACAAATATTGTCTCAATATGAAAATCACCCATGGCCAACCATGGTCATAGTTGGTTGAACGTCGCATTGTGACAACAATTGTCTCAATGTTTAAATCAATTCCCTTGGGTTCACCAATTCCTTTGGTTTATAATATTAAACCCTTGGGTTTATTAGTTCTTTTGGTTTATAATATGAATAATCGATCAATTTCATCCATGATCATATGTCACATTCTAACAAATATTGTCTCAATATGAAAATCACCCATGGCCAACCATGGTCATAGTTGGTCTAACGTCGCATTGTGACATAAATTGTCTCAATGTTTAAATCAATTCCCTTGGGTTCACCAATTCCTTTGGTTTATAATATTAAACCCTTGGGTTTATTAGTTCTTTTGGTTTATAATATGTATAATTGATCAATGTCATCCATGATCAAATGTCACATTCTGAAAAAAATTGTCTCAATATGAAAATCACCCAGCGCCAACCATGGTCGTAGTTGGTCTGACTTCGCATTGTGACAACAATTGTATCAATGTTTAAATCAATTCACTTGGGTTCAACAATTCCTTTGGTTTATAATATTAAACCCTTGGGTTTATTAGTTCTTTTGGTTTATAATATGAATAATCGATCAATGTCATCCACGATCAACTGTCACACTCTGACAAATATTGTCTCAATATGAAAATCACCCAGCGCCAACCATGGTTGTAGTTGGTCCAACTTCGCATTGTGACAATAAATGTATCAATGTTTAAATCAATTCACTTGGGTTCACCAATTCCTTTGGTTTATAATATTAAACCCTTGGCTTTATTAGTTCTTTTGGTTTATAATATGAATAATCGATCAATGTCACCCATGATCAAATGTCACATTCTGACAAATATTGTCTCAATATAAAAATCACCCAGCACCAACCATGGTCATAGTTGGTCCAATGTCGCATTGTGGCAACAATTGTCTCAATGTTTAAATTAATTCCCTTGGGTTCACCAATTCCTTTGGTTTATAATATTAAACTCTTGGGTTTATTAGTTCTTTTTGTTTATAATATGAATAATCGATCAATGTCATCCATGATCAAATGTCACATTCTGAAAAATATCGTCTCAATATGAAAATCACCCATGGCCAACCATGGTCATAGTTCGTCCAACGTCGCATTGTCACAACAATTGTCTCAATGTTTAAATCAATTCCCTTGGGTTCACCAATTCCTTTGGTTTATAATATTAAACCCTTGGGTTTATTAATTCTTTTGGTTTATAATATGAATAATCGATCAATGTCATCCATGATCAAATGTCACATTCTGACAAATATTGTCTCAATATGAAAATCACCCATGGCCAACCATGGTCATAGTTGGTCCAACATCGCATTGTGACAACAATTGTCTCAATGTTTAAATCAATTCCCTTAGGTTCACCAATTCCTTTGGTTTATAATATTAAACCCTTGGGTTTATTAGTTCTTTTGGTTTATAACATGAATAATCGATCAATGTCATCCATGATCAAATGTCACATTCTGACAAATATTGTCTCAATATGAAAATCACCCATGGCCAACCATGGTCATAGTTGTTCCAACGTCGCATTGTGACAACAATTGTCTCAATGTTTAAATCAATTCCCTTGGGTTCACCAATTCCTTTGGTTTATAATATTAAACCCTTGGATTTATTAGTTCTTTTGGTTTATAATATGAATAATCGATCAATGTCATCCATGATCAAATGTCACATTCTGACAAATATTGTCTCAATATGAAAATCACCCATGGCCAACCATGGTCATAGTTGGTCCAACATCTCATTGTAATAACAATTGTCTCAATGTTTAAATCAATTCCCTTGGGTTCACCAATTCCTTTGGTTTATAATATTAAAACCTTGGGTTTATTAGTTCTTTTGGTTTATAATATGAATAATCGATCAATGTCATCCATGATTAAATGTCACATTCTGACAAATATTGTCTCAATATGAAAATCACCCATGGCCAACCATGGTCATAGTTGGTCCAACATCGCATTGTGACAACAATTGTCTCAATGTTTAAATCAATTCCCTCAGGTTCACCAATTCCTTTGGTTTATAATTTGTTGGGTAATGGTTCTCCCTTGGGTTCACCAATTCCTTTGGTTTATAATATTAAACCCTTGGGTTTATTTGTTCTTTTGGTTTATAATAAGAATAATCGATCAACGTCATCCATGATCATATGTCACATTCTGATCAAATATTGTCTCAATATGAAAATCACCCATGGCCAGGTCCAACGTCGCATTGTGACAAAAATTGTCTCAATGTTTAAATCAATTCCCTTGGGTTCACCAATTCCTTTGGTTTATAATATTTAACCCTTGGGTTTATTAGTTCTTTTGGTTTATAATATGAATAATCGATCAATGTAATCCATGATCAAATGTCACATTCTGACAAATATTGTCTCAATATGAAAATCACCCATGGCCAACCATAGTCATAGTTGGTCCAATGTCGCATTGTGACAAAAATTGTCTCGATGTTTAAATCAATTCCCTTGGGTTCACCAATTCCTTTGGTTTATAATTTTTTGGGTAATGGTTTTCCCTTGGGTTCACCAATTCCTTTTGGTTTATAATATTAAACCCTTGGTTTTATTAGTTCTTTTGGTTTATAATATGAATAATCGATCAACGTCACTGATGATCATATGTCACATTCTGACAAAGATGGTCTCAATATGAAAATCAACCATGGGAAACCATGGTCATAGTTGGTCCAACGTCGCATTGTGACAACAACTGTCTCAATGTTTAAATCAATCCCCTTGGGTTCACCAATTCCTTTGGTTTATAATATTAAACCCTTGGGTTTATTAGTTCTTTTGGTTTATAATATGAATAATCCCTTGGGTTAATTATTAGTGTTTATTAATTTCTTCAACTTGAGTATTTTTTTATTAATTTTATTGATCCTTTGCCTTATTGGTCCCTTAGGTTATTAATATTTTTCCCTTGGGTTCACCAATTCCTTTGGTTTCTAATATTAAACCCTTGGGTTATTAGTTCTTTTGGTTTATAATATGAATAGTACGTTGGGTTAATTATTAGTGTTTATTAATTTCTTTAGCCATAGTCGATCAATGTCATCCATGATCAAATGTCAGATTCTGACAAATATTGTCTCAATATGAAAATCACCCATGGCCAACCATGGCCGTAGTTGGTCCAACGTCGCATTGTGACAACAATTGTCTCAATGTTTAAATCAATTCCCTTGGGTTCACCAATTCCTGTGGTTTATAATATGAAACCCTTAGGTTTATTAGTTCTTTTGGTTTATAATATGAATAATCAATCAAGGTCATCCATGATCAAATGTCACATTCTAACAAATATTGTCTCAATATGAAAATTACCCATGGCCAACCATGGTCATAGTTGGTCCAACGTCGCATTCTGACAACAATTGTCTCCATGTTTAAATCAATTCGCCTGGGTTCACTAATTCCTTTGGTTTATAATATTAAACCATTGGGTTTATTAGTTCTTTTGGTTTATAATATGAATAATCAATCAATGTCATCCATGATCAAATGTCACATTCTGAAAAATATTGTCTCAATAAGAAAATCACCCATGGCCAACCATGGTCATAGTTGGTCCAATGTCGCATTGTGACAACAATTGTCTCAATGTTTAAATCAATTCCCTTAGGTTCACCAATTCCTTTGGTTTATAATTTGTTGGGTAATGATTTTCCCTTGGGTTCACCAATTCCTTTGGTTCATAATATTAAACCCTTGGGTTTTATTAATCTATATTGTTTTTATATTTCCCTTAGCCTTATTGATCCCTTAGGTTTTTAATATTTATCCCTTGGGTTCATCGATTCCTTTGGTTTATAATATTTATCCCTTAGGTTTGTCGATTCCTTTGGTTTATAATATTAAACCCTTGGGTCTATTAGTTCTTTTGGTTTATAATGTTAATAATCACGTTGGTTTATTAATATCTTATGTTTAAAATACTGATTCTTATGGTTTATTGATTTATTAGGTTTTTTTAGTTTAAAAAATCAATTCTTAGGGTTTATTAATCTCTTGTGTTTTTAATATTGATCCCTTATGTTTATAATATTTATCCCTTGGGTTTACCAATTTCTTTGGTTTATAATATTTAAACTTTTGGTTTATAATGACATTGGGTTTTTATTATTAATTATCCCTTGGGTTTATTAATATTTTCAATTTAAAATATTAATTGTTAGGGTTTATTAATCTCTTAGGTTTTTTGTTTTTAAATATTGTTTCATATGCTTTATTAATCTCTTCAGTTTAATATATTAATTCTTAGAGTTTATTACTTTCTTATGTTTTTGGATTTTATATTATTAGTATATTAATAAATGTTATTAATATATATTATTAATAAATGGTATAATATTATTAATATATCAATAAATATTAATATTATTATTAATATATATTATTAATATAATAAATAATAATATATATTATTAATAAATATTATAATATTATTAATATACATTATTAATAATATAACCAACTATGATGTAATATATATTAATATATATTATTAATATATTATTAGTTCTTTTGGTTTATTAGTAATATAACCATTTATCATATAATAAATATTATAATATTATTAATATATTAATAAATATTAATAATAAATATATAATATTTTGGTGATTTTAATAATAAATATATAATATTTATTGATATATAGATTAATGCGTTGTGTAGTGGATATAGGCTTATCGGTGTATATCAATCACATTAGTGAATGTGGTTGTAAATCTATTTTATATACACCTATCAACGTATATCAACCACATTAATAAATATAATGTGATTGTACTAGTTGTAATTCTATTAAATAAACGAAGAAACTTTTGTTTTACCTATCTATGTCGAAAAGAGACATGATCGCTAAAGACAACAGTGATTTTCGTGAGTGTCGCGTTCTTTCTTTCAAAAGAAGAAAATTCAGCGATGAATATAAAAAATTAAAAGCGTTTCATGAGTCAAAGTCAATGGCAAAATTTCAAGACTCACGAAAGTAGATGCGGGACCCATCAAAAGAATTTTTTATTCTGAGAGGCTTCACGTCAAAATCACTCCACACTTTTTGAAGGGAGTGGTGCCAGCGGGCGGTGGAATTTTTCCATTTTCAATCCACGGGAGGGCAACCACGAAACTTCCTGTATGTGAATAACAACGACATCATATCAAGTATTAAAAAAACAAAATTGTGTGTTGATTTTGCAATATTGATTGGTATTCAATTTATTAGTTCTTTATTTTACTTTAATGATTTGAATATTACTGAAAGCCTCGTCCAAATAATAATAAACAAAATAATCTTTTATTTTTAAATTTTAATTTAGTGATTTGAATATTACTGAAAGCCTCGTCCAAATAATAATAAACAAAATAATCTTTTATTTTTAAATTTTAATTTAGTGATTTGAATATTACTGAAAGCCTCATCTAACTAAGAAACAAACTCATAAATTTTCGAGATATTTTTTACATTCAATTTTACCAAAATAATAATATTAAGCATATGTCTAAACAGAAATAGGTAAATATATGGATGACATATTTAACGATTGAATTTTGGTAGGTATATGGATCAATTAGCTTTTGTATTAAATATATATGACAAATATCTGTCACTATTCCTTCCCTCTCCCATTATAAAAAAAACTAGACTTTTAATATTTAACAGTCGCATTCAGGTAGGTATATGGATCATTTAACTTTTGCATTAAATATATATGACAAATATAGGTCATTATTCCCTCCCTTTTCCACTATCAAACAAATTGACTTTCAATTAAATTAATTGACCTTTCGTTATTTTAGATTTTGATATTTTATTTCTTAAAATTCTCTTAGTTCAACTTTTGGCTTTTTAAAACACATTATTTTTTAACTTAAAACATACTAAATATATAAAATATTTCTGGTTGGCTAGATATAGATTTGGCATTCGTTGTTATGCCGGCATTAAAATACACAGTTTTGATTTTAAAATATTAAATTTAAAATTAAAATTATTAAATATATAAAATATTAGAAATTAATTAAAAATTATTAAAATAATTCATATTTATTAGTTAGATATAGGATTAATTATTTATTAGCAATTGCAATGTTATGGAATAAAAGGTAAATATTCAAATTTAATATTCAAATCTTTTATGCATCAAGTTGCATAAACTTTGTGACAATAATCTTTTAAGCTGAAAAAATTTCCACTAAAATGAAAAACAATTTCATCATTTTTTAATTTTAACCATTTCTAAGTTCAACCATTTAAGATTTTGATTCTTATAAAGCATTTTCATAAATAAAATTTATATTTTTTTGAGTAGAAATACTTTTTTTTGTGTAATTTGAGATGAAAGACTACAATGAAGTTGTGACCCCTAGAATATATTTTTTGTAATTTTTTTGAAATTATGAATTTTATACAACTTTCTAATTTAATTTCAAGTTTTTTAAGTCTAAAATATGATAAAATGTGTAATATAGTACATGTATTTATGGAATATTAAAGAAACTCCTAATTTCATTAGATATAAACAAAGATCTCCAAAAATATTTTGTTGAACCATCTCCTAATACATCTTTTCAATTATATTATTATTTTTATTAATACTTCTTTTATATCTCTTAGATAACTTAATATATACAATTTATTCATTTTATTTTTTATTATTTTTAAAATTCTCTTTATCAATTATCATAATAAAAATACCATGTTCAACGGAGTTGTGCTCAAGTGGTAGATGCACATGTTGCATTTATGGCTATGGCTGGCTCAAATATGTGGAGACATGCTTTACTTGGTAAAAATTGTGAAAAAAGTCGTATAAACGAGTTTGTTCTACTAGGTAGTCCCATTACCATTTTGTTGAAAAAAATAATAATAAAAATCTCATGATCTAAAAATGCAGCTTCAATAAATCAATTTGAAATTCACAAACTAAAAGAAATAAAATGAATAAAAAAACTATGAAAAAATTTAATTTTAATTTTTTTAAATGGAATGTTTCGACTCAATACAAATGTTCTTTTGCTTAAAGCTCAAAAATATATAGAGTTTCAACTATTTTTTAAATTATAATTTAGCGGAAATTTAATTTTTTAGGTTTTATCAAACCTTGATTTTTCAAACTAATATATATTGTTGCAAATTCTAACACATTTTTAGCTTTGATCCAATGCGAAGTTTCGATATTGTCTAATTATAAAAATGTCTCAATAAAAAATAGACTTTAATTAAGAGTAGTCCGATCTAGAAAAGATCTAGATTAAAAAGTGCTTTTATCGAAGAAAAAAAAAGGTCTTGACTACCTGTTTGAAAACCCTTGATCTTCCATTCTCAACCCATGTTAGGTTTTTTCTCAATTATATTTTTTTTGTTGGACCTTCATTTTTACTCTATTTCCCTTTATTATTGATATTTATTATCGTTAATTTATGGAAGGATTTTAAAGAGATTTTGAATCTCGGGATGAATAATGAAGGGCGCAACATGAGTTGTGAAGGGTGAAAAAGGGAGGAGGATGAGTTGGCTAAGAGTCAGTAGATCTTCCAAGTATCTATAACATTTACCAATCCCCACCACTGCAATATTCAGTGTTACTCTAGTAAGTCTTTCGATTAGTTCATTTACTTCAATTAATGGATGTTGAACAAATAGGGAAAATACCAAATAGAGATTAATTTTGAAGGATAAATCTATTTTACTATCTTAACTCAAATTTAAGGCTAAAAAGAGTTTCATGAATATGTAACTATCTCATTGGCTTTGGTCTCACCCTTATATGCTCTTTGGTGTGATATTTTTAGAACTCAATTGCGAATTATTTTGATCCAAATCCCCTATCATACTCCCATTCATTTCCACTTCATTTATGCTCATTTTTCACAATGCGAGCCCATCATGGAAAACTGAGTTTCCCTAATACGAACTTATTTTTGTCTCTTTCTTAAGAGCATGTGTGAGGTTATTCCTTTACCTAGCTTAATGCAAAGTTACATGTCGTAATGGGAATTTATAGAATAAGGTATCAATCAATCATGAGCCTAGCTTATACCTTTACCTCTATAGTTTTTGTATTGGTAGAAGAGGGGCAGTTCCACCTTGGTCTGGAAGTAGGCCATGGTCCCCAAGCTATGTTTGTATTGGGTCTTCGCCTATGCCTGTGTCTTATGTGTGAAAATTAACCAATAGTCCCTCCTACCACACTTACATTCTAAGGCTCTTATTTAGTTTGGTAATATTACCATATTCAACATGCTTCTTCGATCCCACAACATAACAACCACTGAATTGGGTGTGATTCTAAGTCTAACCCATCATGTTCAGATTTTCATTAGTATCTAGGGTAGCCTACATCAAAGTTTCCTTTTTAATTTTAAACACCTTTATGAGTTTCGATCCATCACTTTCACCATCTTCTTTTTCTCTACAAACTAGGGCTTATAACCTAGTGTTTAACAATGCCTAGTGATGCAAAAGTCATATCATGATCCCAAAATCTTGGATTTGCATTATCGATCAATATATTTTACATTCTCAAGTCTCAATGTTGAATTGCAAACAATCACAATGAGTCCTAGTGTAAAATCTCTAGCTTTTTCCAAATCAACTTGTAGAGGCCTAAGTATGGATTTACCGAAACTATGTGCCCTAGGGAGGGAAAAAATATGATGTGCAACTGTTAAAACCCACAGTCAAAGGTGCGACAACTCACAGCCCATTCGAGAGACCAATATTTCAAGGCATAGAAAATACATTAAATTCTTCAAAATAATTCTAAGAAATAAATTAGAGAAAGAAAATCAAATCTAGATAGGAGTGGCTGGATTCCGGGGATGACAAATGTCGCATCTATTTGGAATTTAAGAATTTGAAATTCTTCAAAATGAAATCAAATAAACATCCTATCCCTTGACATTTTTAAAAATTTAATATCTTTGACATTCATAATAAAGTACCTACTCAAAGAGATGGACAATTAACTTATTTGCGTTCGCTTGTTCGGGAGAGGATAAACATATTTTTAGAACCGTTGTCATAAAAAATGTCATTAAAAGGAAATAAAAAATAAGAAAATTAAATTTATTATAGGTTATTTATTTATTTCGAAGAGTTTGAAAATTTCCAAATATACTAATAATAGTAGCATTCAATTTTTAATACTTAGTTGCAAATTATACACGGTATCCAAAAGAATAGCACCTAAGGTGGTTGGGATTTACAACCTTGACCTCATTCATATGTACTTAGACTTTAAAGCATATAAAGGTGGCATTAGCGTTAACCATAATGGAGAATTGTAGCAGGATCCAAATCTAATTTTCTTCATGTGCTTTACTCACCGTAATGTAATCTTCTTTAATAAAGGTAGATAAAAAATAATGCAGAAGTATCAGTTGAAAATTCAATGCTTCATTATCATAGCAGTTGGTCAAACTATTGCATATACCAAACGTTTGGTTGGGTTTAAGTACTGGATTCACTTTTTTCACGCGTTTTGTTGATTTATATATAGAAAGAAACTGGTTAACTGCTATGACCACATTTTCAAATTGTTTTATTTTACTTGACATGCGTAGTCAATTTTCTTTTACTATGTTGCACATGAAATGTTATACGATATTGAACTCCTCGATATCAATTATATCTATTAATTTTATTTGTATTCATGGCTAATTAATATAAATTTTAATTATGTTAAATTAATACACCTTTAATAGTTGATATAGGTATATATAATCACATTAATAAATATGATTGGAAAACACAAATAAATTTTAATAATAATAAATAACTATATTAATACAAAATTATCATTATTATAATTAATAATTATTATTAATTTATATTAATTATTATTAATTAAAATAATTAATTAATTATTAAAATTATTTTAAATTAATTATTGTTATTACTCATTAATTACTAGAACTATTGTTATTAATTAATATTACTAATATTATTAATAAATATTATTATTTTTATTTTTAATTAAATTTTATTTTATTTTTAAATACTAATAATAATAACAATATCTCAGTGGATGTTAACCACCACCATCATCATCATTATTTAATATTAATTTATTACTATTAAAATTTAACTAATATTAAATGTCATATTTAATTAATATTAATTAAATAATATTATTAATATTAAGTAATATTAATTAATAAAATAATTTGATAAATAAGTAATAATAATAATTAATTATTTTAAATTAATTATTATTTTAATTAATATTGATTAATTATTAGTATTAATTGTTTTAATTAACATAAATTAATTATTATTATTAATTATAATAACAATATTTTTTATTAAAATAGTTATTTATTTTTAAAGAAAACTTTTCCAGAAAATCACACTGGAATTTTTATAGAGAAATTGTATAGAATTACTAAGTCTAGTTCATCATCATGAGAAATGATGATTGAGATGATCTAAACAAGTAAATATATATAGATTTGTAACTGTCAGGGAAAAAAACGTTATAGAAAAATAATAAATTAATGAAATTGAATGGTAAGAAAATGTTAAAAGATAATAAAATATTAATAATTGACTAATAACTACGACTTTTTACTTTTTAACTAGATAATAATAAAAATTATTTCAATATAATAAATTTCCATTAATATTTAGAAACAAACTCTAAAATTAACAAACGTTGTAGTCTCAATAGGCTGTTTTTTTGCCGTGAAAATCATGGAAATTTTGACATGCTTTTAATAAAATTCGATAGGGATTTTCGTAAATCCAGGTTATAGTTATCATATTTCAAGATTTTGGGTATCTTTGAGGTTTTTCAAGGTGGTGAATCCATTTCCACCATCAAAAACATAATTCAAACACTAGTACTACAAGATTTATTTAAAATATTTTTCCCGGATTCCTGCCACTTTTGGTTGTCCGGGCAATTCCTCCGCCTCCGTAGACAACTCCTTAATAAAAAATAAATTAAAATAAAACTTTAAGTAAATGAAAACATAAAAACAAATGAATAATACAGATAAATAAGAAAATGAAATCAACAAATTAATAAACCAATAAACAAAACAAAGAAAAACTAAACATAAGAAAAATGAATAAAAATTAAATTAAAAAAAAAGCTAAGTAAAGGAAACCAAGGGGAAGAGCGACATAGTACTATGACAAAAGAGATGGGATCCATTATTATTATCATTAATATCATTATTATTACTATTAAAGCCTATAGGCGTTTTCCAACCACATTTACTAATGTGGTTGTGCATATGATTGATATACGACCTTCGAAGTATATCAACCGCATTTAATAATGTGATTGTGCTAATATTAATTTTAATACAAATATTAATAATTAATATTACTAATATTTTTTAATTAAATATTATTAATATTTAGTTAATAATATTAAATTAATATTAGATAAATATTATTAATATTAGTTAAATATTATTAATATTTAATTAATAATATTTATTAACAATATTAGTAATATTAATTAATAATAATAGTGATTAATGAGTAATCACAATAATTAATTTAAAATTATTTTAATAATTAATGAGTAATATCAATAATTAATTTAAAATGATTTTAATAATTCATTAATGGTTTTAATTAACAATAATTAATATAAATTAATTATTATTAATAACAATAACAATAATATTTTATTAAAATAATTATTTTATTATTATTATTATTATTAAAGCTTATCAGGGTTTTCCAATCACATTTGTTGAATGTGGTTGTATATTTGACTGACATACACCTATCGACGTATATCAACCACATTTATTAATGTGGTTATGCTAGTAAACCCTAAAATAAACATGGTTGACCATGGTTGATTCCCATATTGAGACAATCTTTGTCACAATGCGATGTTGGACCATGGTTGACCATGGATGACCATGACTGATTTTCATATAAAGACAATATTTGTCAAAATTAAATGTTGGACCATGGTTGACCATGATTATAAACCCAAAGGATTTATATTAAACCCAAGTAATAATATTATAAACCCTATGAATAATATTATACCCTAGGATATGAACCTTTGGATTAATAAACATAATAGATTGATATTATAAACCCAAGGGATTAGTACTAAAAAACTAAGTGATTATAAACCCAAGGGAAGAATATTAAACCTAAGGGATTAATAATATAAAAAAAGGTGTATAAATCCTAGGTTAAATATTATAAACCCTAAATAAACATGGTTGACCATGGTTTATTTACATATTGAAGCAAAATTTGTCGCAATGTGAGATTGGACCATGGTTGACCATGGTTGATTTTCATATTAAGACAATATTTATCACAATGTGACATTGGAGCACGGTTGAAAATGATTGACATGGTTGACGATGGTTTATAATGGATGACCATGGTTGATTTTCATATTGAGACAACCTTTGTCACAATGTGACATTGGACCATTATTGGCCATGATTATAAACCCTATGAATAATATTATGCACAAGAAATATGAAGTCTTATATTAATAAACCCAAGGGATTGATATTATAAACCCAAAGAAATAATAAACCCAAAGGATTAATATTGAAGCCCCAAGGGATTATAAACCCAAGAGAAAAATATTAAATATAAGGGGTTAATATTATAAACCCAAGGTATATAAACACTAATATAAAGATTCTAAACCCTAAAATAAGCATGGTTAACCATGGTTTATTTTCATATTGAGACAATATTTGTCACAATACGACGTTGGATCATTGCTAACCATGTTTGGAAATTATTCATTTTCATATCGAGACCATCTTTGTCACAATGTGACATTGGACCATGGTTGAACATGATTGATTTTTGTATTAAGAAAATGTTTTGATAAGCCCCAAGATAGATATTATAAACCAAGGTATATTAACCCTATAATAGATATATAATCAGTAAAATAAACATGGTTGACCATGCTTGATTTTCATATTGATATAATCTTGGTCACAATGTGATGTTCGACCATGGTTGACCATGATCTATTTTCATTTTGAGAAAATCTTTGTCTCAATGCGACATTGGACCATGGTTGATTTTCATATTGAGACAATCTTTATCACAATGTGACATTAGACCATGGATGACCATAATTATAAATACAAGGGATTTAAATTAAAACCAAGGATTAATATTATAAGACCTATGAATTTATACCCTAGGAATATGAACCCCAATATAAATAAACCAAAGGGGATTGATATTATATACCCAAGGGAATAATAAACCTAAGGGATTATAAACTCAAGCGAATATTATTAAACCCAAGGTATATAAACCCTAAGATAAAATTATAAAACCTAAAATAAACATGGTTGACCATGATATATGATGTTTGAAGATGGTTGACAATGGTTGAACATGGTTAATTTCATATTGAGACAATATTTGTCACAATGTAACGTCAAAACATGGTTTACCGTGATTATAAACTCAATGGATTTATATTAAACCCTAGGATTAATTTATAAACGCTGTGAATAATATTATACCCTAGAAATATGGACCCTTAGATTAATAAACCTAAGGGATTGATATTATAAACCCAAGGGATTAATAGTAAAACCCTAAGGGATTATAAAACCAAGCGAATAATATAAAAGCCAAGAGATTAATATTATAAGCCCAAGGTATATAAACCTTGAGATAAATATCATAAACCTAAGATAAACATGGTTAGCCATTATTAATTATCATATTGATACAATCTTTGTCACAATGCGACGTTTGACCATGGTTGGCGATGGTTTACCATGACTGATTTTGATATCGACATAGTCTTTGTCCCAATGTGATGTTGGACCATCATTGACCATGGTTGACAATAGTCGATATTCATATTGAGACAATATTCCTCACAATGTGACGTTGGACCATGGTTTTCCATGATTGACCAATGGTCCGACGTCACAATGTTACAAACCCTAGGGATTCATATTATAAACCTAAAGAATTAATATAATAAACACAAGGAATTAATAAACCAAAGGTATTAATAGTATAAACCCAAGAGACTAACAAACCCTAATTTTGGAATGTGGATATGCAACATTGAATAAATTGCAATTTTGACCACGATTAACCATGGTTGATTTTTGTATTAAGACAATATTTGTCACGATGTGAGGTTGGAACATGGTTGACCATGGTTAACCATGGACGGTCGTGGTTGTCACAATGTGATGTTGTACCAAGAGACAATCTTTTTCATAATGTGACCATTGTTGATCATGGTTGACCATTGTTGATTTTCATATTGAGACATTCTTTGTCACAATGCGACATTGGACCATGGATGATCATGATTATAAATCCAATGGATTTAAATTAAACCCAAGGATTATTATTATAAAACCTATGAATAATATTATACACTAGGAATACGAACCCCTATATAAATAAACCGAGGGGACTAATATTACACACCCATGGGAATAATAAACCCAAGGGATTATAAAATCAAGGGAATACTATTAAACCAAAGATATATGAACCCTAATATAAATATTATAAAACTTAAAATAAACATGGTTAACCATGATTGATGATGGTTGACAATGGTTGACCATGATTGATTTCATATTGAGACAATATTTGTCACAACGTGATATTGGAATATGGTTGACCATGATTATAAACCTAATGGATTTATATTAAAACCTAGGATTAATATTATAAACCCTGGGAATAATATTATACCCTAGGAATATGAACCCTTATATCAATAAACCCAAGTAATTGATATTATAAACCTAAGGGATTAATACCAAAACCACAAGGGATTGTAAACCCAAGCAAAAAAATTTAAACCAAAGAGATTAATATTATAAACCCAAGGTATATAAACCCTAATATAAATACTATAAAACCTAAAATAAACATGGTTGATCATGGTTGACCATCATTGATTTTCATATTGAGACAAACTTGGTCACAAAGAGGTGTTTGACCATGGTTGACGATGGTTGACCATGATTTATTTTCATATAGACATAGTCTTTGTCCCAATGCGATGTCGGACCATCGTTGACCATGGTTGACAATGGTAGATATTCATGTTGAGACAATTTTTCGGACAATGTGACATTGGACCATGGTTTACCATGATTGACGATGATTGAAGAATGGTCCAACGTCGCAGTGTTATAAACCCTAGGGATTTATATTATAAACCTAAGGGATTAATATAATAAACACAAGGAAATATAAACCAAATGGATTAACAATATAAACCCAAGGGACTAATAAACCCTAATTTTGTAATGTGGATATGCAACATTGAATAAATTGCAATTTTGACCATGGTTGACCATGGTTGATTTTTGTATTGAGACAATATTTTTCAAAATGTGAGGTTGGAACATAATTAACCATGGTTGACCATGGATGGTCATGGTTGTCACATTGTGATTTTGGACTAAGAGGCAATCTTTGTCACAATGTGACCATGGTTGATCATGGTTGACCATTGTTGATTTTCATGTTGAGACATTCTTTGTCACACTGCAATGATGGACCATGGTTGATCCTCCTTGATTTTCATATTTAGAAAATCTTTCTGAGAATGTGACGTTGGAACATTGTTGACCATTGTTAATCATGATTGACCATAATTCATCATGATCAACCATGTTTGACCACGGTTGACCATGATTTGTTTTCATATTGAGAAAATAATATTATAAACCCTAAGATAAATATTATAAACAAACATATATAAACCCTATGATAAATATTATAAACGATAAAATAAATATGGTTGACCATGGTTAACCATGGTTGATTTTTGTATTGATACAATCTTTGTCACAATGCGATGTTGGACTATGGTTGACCATGATTGAATTTTATATTTAGATAACCTTTGTCACAATTCAATGTTGGATAATGGTTGATTTTAATATTGAGACAACCTTTGTCACAATGTGACATTGTACAAACATTGACCATGTTTGACGATAGTTGGCAATAGTTTACCATGGCTGATTTTCATATTGAGACAATATTTGTCACAATGTGACATCGGACCATGGTTGACCATGATTATAAATCCAACGGATTTATATTAAACCATTTGATTAATATTATAAACCATATGTATAATATTATACCCTATGAATATGAACCCTTAGATTAATAAACCCAAGGGATTGATATTATAAACCTAAGGCAATAATAAACCCAAGGGATTAATTCTAAAACCCCAAGGGAATAATATTAAGTCAAATGGATTAATATTATAAAGATAAGGTATATAAACCCTAAGATAAATATTATAATCCCTAAAATAAACAAGGTTGATCACGACTGATTTTCATATTAAGACAATATTTGTCACATTGCGATGTTGGACCATGGATGACCATGACATATTTTCATATCGAGATAATATTTGTCACAATGAAAAATTAGACCATGGTTGATTTTCATATTGAGAAAAAATTTGTCACAATGTGATGTTGGACCATGGTTGATTTTCATATTAAGACAATATTTGTCATAATGTGACAATGGATCATGGTTGACCATGATTGACCATGGTTTTCGATGGTTAACAATGGTTGACCATGGTTTATTTTCATATTGAGACAACCTTTGTCACAATTTGACATTGGACCATGGTCGACCATGATTATAAACCCAAGGGATTTATATTAAACCATGAGATTAGTATTATAAAACGTATGAATAATATTATACCCTAGGAATATGAACCCTAAGGGATTGATACTATAAACCCAAGGGAATAATAAACACAAGGGATTAATAATAAACACAAGGGAGTAATATTAAACCCAAGGGATTAATATTATAAACCCAAGGTATATAAACCCTAAAATAAACATAGTTGACCATGGTTTATTTTCATATTGAGACGATATTTATCTCAATGTGACATTGGAGCATGGTTGACCATGATTGATTTCAATATCGAGACAATCTTTGTCTCAATGCAATGTTGGACGATGGTTGACCATGATTGATTTTCATATTGAGACGATCTTTCTCATAATGTGATATTGCACCATGGTTGACCACGATTGACAATGATTGACCAATGGTCATATTATGGCGTTAGACCATTGTGTACCATGGCTAACCATGATTGACCATAATTGATAATCGTCAACCATGTTTGACTAGTGTTGACCATGGTTGACCATGATTAGCCATGATTGATTTCTATTTTGAGAAAATACCATGATAAACCCTAAGATAAATAAAAATAATATAAATTTAATTGAAATAAACAATTATAAATCTCAAACATAGCTCATAAAACCATTAATCTATATCCTAAAACAAAAACAAAAGAAGATCATGTTAACTTTTCTACTCTCACAGGAACAAAGGAAGAGCACTTTGAACTTTTACATTGTGACAAGAATAAAAGAATAACGGTGAAACTTTTACAATAATATGTATCTTTCACCAAAAATCCAATCAAACGAAGAGGATGAGGTAAATGTCTTATTTCAATTATTATTTTTAATTAATGAAAAAATGAGAAAAATACAAAAATATTCATAAAAATCATTTAAGCTAATAACTTAAAATATTTACACAATCTAGATCTAGTTCTAGCACAACCATATTAGTAAATGAGATTGATGTACATGAATATACTTAGACTTATATCAATCACATTCAATATTAACTTGTAAAACTTAATTATTAATTCCTTATAATTTTGATGTTGTTAAATACTTCAAAATATTAAAAATAAAATAGAAATAAAATAATTTTAATATAAATAATTTTAAATGAAATAATTAAAAATTCTACATGAGTAAAAATATTAAATGACTTTCAGTAATTAATGAATTCAAATTTAAACTAAATTTAATTTAATAATAAAAAAATAATATAATATTAATAATGGTTTCATTAATTAACAATTAGGGCAGAAACCTAATGCAAACCGTAGGCACTTTTTTTTTAAATCACTGACAAATTGATACAATCAAACCAACCACACCTTTCTTGCGGACAGGTCTTGACACTAATTGGGCACATGTTCTTTCCATATAATTGTACAATTGCCAACGTTTATAAGGACGCTTTCCACCCATTTATAAAATTATAAATCCAAACTTGCTCATAAGACAAATCACACGTTTGCATTAGAGAGCCTTAATAGTGTGGAATCTAATACTTTAATTCCTTTAAAAAAAAGGTCACTTTTCCACTTCTCAAAAATCACAAATTAATGTAGATATATTTTCGCAGTCGCATTATGTGTTAGTATTATTTTTTTAAAGTAGTATTTTAGTTAGGTATATTGATGCCTTTTCTCTTTACAAAATAAAATAAAAAAATCTCCATCATTATTTTTATGTATTCTCCATCATGGTTTGTATTGTAGTTTTCAGTCGATAAAATGAATTTGAGATGGATCTTACCTTTCTTGCATTGCTTATTCTTTATGTTATAAAATTAATGTGCTAACCCAAAATCCAAATCAATTATTTCTTATCACACTGTATAGTCATTTATTTTGCAGAAAAATGACACTAGGCCTTGGGAAATCCCAACTTATTTTTGTTGCAAGAGGAGGAATAAACCTTCCACAACCAAATTAACTATATGTGTTAATCTTTCTAAGCATTAATTGTTGATTCTCAATTATTGAGAGGATATTTATAAATGGGTGTAAATTGTAACATCAGTTCTCAACTATTTATTTTTAAATAATAATCATTCAATAATAATGTATATATTTTATCAATTATATCAGTGTCTTTCCATTGGTTGATATTGAATATGTTGAGTAATTTTTCTTTTAGATGAGTGTGACACAATACGACCTAACGGTGGCTTTGTCTAAAGGATTCAGTGTTTTATAGAGATATAATGTGTTATTTAGGTGGTTATTCAAATTAAACATGACAACAAAGAAATTGATGTTAATACATTTTTTTTTTCAAGATTTATGCAAACATTTTTTTTCGCTCGCTGTAACGCTTATTATGGATTGCCCTGATAAACCAGACATGACTTGCTATCATGAAATATTTTACCTTTTCATGAGGAGGACCTTTATTACATAGCTAATTTCATTTGGTTCGAACCACATCCTTTTAATGATTTTTCTTTGATTTTGTTGAAAATAAAAATGGCTTTCAATATTTCGGAGGATTGAATTCGAAGTTAGAATTTTCACTGCAATGAAAAACAAGAATACAATTACAGAGAAGACAATTAAGACAATGCATTTCATTTGAGAGAATACAATTACAGGTGGTATTGAACAACATAAAAAAATTATCACTGGAAATCCCTATAGTGTTATTCTTCACAAGTACCATATTCAAGTCATTAAAACATAGCTTATGAATATCTCTGGCCACATTTATCTCAACATATTAGTCCATGTAAATGATGAGGCCCACAAATTTATAGATTCCTGATATTATGATCATATATTTTCAACCAACTATCTTCTTGACTACCATTCATCAACCCTAGAGTGGATCTGACATCCACGAATTTTATAGTTAGATTGTTGGCCATCAAACGAGCAATGCAATAGAAACTATGCTTGCAATCACATATCATATCACTATTCAAAAATTACCTTCGATAGTGGCAAGAGCTCTGAGCTCTCATTGGCCTTGCTTTTCTCGTCCTAGATGACCACTTTGAGCACTAATTTCTGCAAATACAACACATGCAGGGCCATCATTGTCAGAGTTTGATTTGGATAATTTGTGATTATAGCATTCGTTATTTGCATTTGATTGCAACATCCCGTGATTGCAGACTATGATTCCCGTATCGTCGAGAGACCATATGTTGATGATCGGGCTGTAATAACCCTTCTCGTCTACATCGTCGATGAATAGGAGCTACGATGGAAACTGTACGTGCTTCATCCCTTCTAAAAAGAGATTGTGAACCGATTCACCTCAACTCGTAACACTTGGCAAATTTTCAAATATCTCCACGTTTCAAAACGATTGAATGTAACACCCAACTGGAGAAATCACGGTGCTTACCTGAATGAATGGAGAAATGGAAAAATAATAGAGTAGGGTTTGCATGCACGCACTGCAGGATCGATTCTCCACTTAACGAATGAAGTTTCACATCATCTCCCCACCACGTCCGATCATTTAACCGTTGGCTCTTGGACTTGACACAAGCGCCACGTTACCAGGAACAACGAAATTTCGCATGGAATTTTTTTTAGATATTTTTTCTCGTGTCGCTCCATGCTCCCTGACAGCAGAGCCGTGCAGAGCCTTCTAGATGAGACTAAGACGAAGCATATTCTACCCAGATTTAATCTAGCCCGTTCAATTATATTTAAAGAAAAAAAGTCAACAAATCTACTTGCATATGGATACGCCTATCAAAAAATTATTCCTATCCTACCGGATAGAGAAAGAAAACTATGAAGGTTGAACATGGGTCACCTACATTTCGATGTGTTAAATCATTGTTATTGAATATGAAAAGTAAAATATGTTAAATCATTATTGTCATACTAGGAAAAAAAACAAATATGGATGAAAATCAACCACCAGCCACCTCCAAGCCCCGTTTTCCTCGGAGGGATGGATTAAAGTGAATTTTAAAACCTAACGAACTAATATTAATTATAATGTGATTCCAATGGAGACTCGGCTTTCTACTTGAGGGATAATGAGGTGTTGCGTTACTACTGACCCCCCCCCAAAAAAAAAAAAAAGTAATTGTATCGAGTTGGAGGTGTGAAGCATGCAACAAGTTGAAACTATGTCCAAGCGCATTAGCCTGAAGTTTTAGTGTGAATAATTATGTAGATAAGTATTTTATTATGAAGTTTTTTTTCATGGTGACATTGTTAGAAATTTGTAGTCTTTACACAACTAGCGTGAATTTCAACAATATTTTTTAATGCTGCTATGAAAAATCAACAATGTCTTTTAACTGTTGGAAAGATAGAGGATTCAAATACAAAATAACACAAGTATTTCACACACAAAATACACGAGTTGCGACTCTTCTATTAATCAACAAACTTCAATTTCATTGAATCTCAATGAATACAATGAACTCGATGAAGGGTATTTAGCCTAAATTGACATGCACACACTCACATAACTCAACTTGACCATCACTCACTTAGCTGACTCTCTAACTCACTTACCCATCCTATCACACCTAAACCAAAATGGAACACATAACCGGATGTGCTCTTCCGATCATCTAAAATGCTTGCAAAATCACTATCTGTGTATCCAATCAAATCTTTCTTTTCTGTACCTGCATACATTATGCCATAATCTCTAGTTCCTGCTATGTATCTCATAATTCTTTTTCTAACACTCCAATGTCTGTCTTTTGGAGTCTCCATAAATCTCGAAATCAAACTTACTCCCTGCATAATATCTGGTCTTGTAGCTGTGAGATACATGAGGCTGCCAACCAATCATTTGAATAGAGTTGAATTGACATCTGCTCCTTCATCATCCTTACTTAAGTTTGTACCTGTTGCAACTGGTGTAGGTACAGGTTTGCAATTTTCCATCCTGAATCTTTTCAACAAATCTCTTGCATATTTATTTTCACAAATAAAAATTCCTTTTTGACATTACTCAAATTCAATGCCAAGTAAATATTTCATGAGACCAAGATCTGTCATCTCAAATTATTTCATCATGGCTGCTTTAAATTCATCTAACTTAAGATCACCTATAAAAATCAAATCATCAACATATAGGAAAACAATCAAAATCTGTCCATGCTCATTTACCTTTGTGTATAAGGTAGGCTCAATGTTGCTTCTGCAAAATCCATTCTTAATCATGTAACTGTCAATTCTTCTATGCCATGCTCTAGGTGTTTGCTTGAGTCCATAGAACATTTTCTTCAACCTATAAACTTTATCTTCTTTTCCTTCAACTTCATAACCTGGAGGATGTTGCACATAAATTTATTCTTCTAGAATTCCATTCAAGAAGGTTGATTTTACATCTATATGATATACTTTCCACCCGTTATGAGCTGTTGTTGCTAGAACTGCTCTTACAATATCCAATCTGGCTACCAAAAAAAATGTTTTCCCAAAGTGAATTCTCGGTTGCTGCGAGAATCATTTTGCTACAAGTCTTGCTTTAAATATGTTAATCTCACCTTTCTCATTCACCTTTGTCTTGTACACCCACTTCACACCAATGAGTTTTTTATCGTTTAGTAAATTAACCAAATCCCATGTATCATTCTTTTCAATAGAATCCATCTCTTCATCCATGGCTTGCACCCAATTTTCATCTCTGATTGCTTCTTCAAATGAAGAAGGTTGGAATGCCAACAATGCAAAATTTGAACTAACTTCCAAATCATCATAAATATCTTTTAAACTTCTCACATTTTTCTTACCATTGCTTGATTCATTACCTGATTGGCTGCTTGGAGAATTTTGATCTGTTGATCTGCTTGAAGATCCATGCTGCTTTCAAAATCTTAGAGTCCTTGCTGGTGTGACTCTATTTGGTGTATGCTCTCTTGATTTTTGCTACTCCTTTTCTTCTACATCATCCTCTTCCATAAATGGTGCTTGTGCATCGGTTGGTGTGTCTACAATCCCATTTTATGACTCTTGTTCTTTGAAGACAACATCTCTGCTAATGATTGTCTTCTTGGTGTCAGGGTTATACAATTTGTAAGCTTTTGACTGCTCACTATAACCAGTAACTATGCATTTTTATCTTTGATCATCTAATTTTTCTCTTATTTGCTTAGGCTCATGTGTATAGACTACACATCCAAAAACTCTGCAATGAGATACACTGCATGACATACCTAACCATGCTTCTTCTGGTGCTCTTTTCATCACACTCTTTGTAGGAGATTTGTTTATCACATAAACAACACATGCAACTACTTCTGCCAGATACTCATTAGAAAAGTTTCTTGCTTTCAACATGCTCCTTGTCATGGTTAAGATTGTTCTGTTTTTTCTCTCTACTACACCATTCTGATACGGTGTGTATCTGGTTGTAAACTGTCTTCTGATTCCATGTTGTTTGCAGTACTCATGGAATGCTTTCGAATCATATTCTCCACCACAATCTGATCTCAATACCTTGATCTGTCGATCACTTTGGTTCTCTACTAAGGCTTTCAACTCTTTGAACTTTGCAAAGGTTTTATACTTCTGCTTCAAAAAGTAAACACAAATCTTTCTGCTATAGTCGTCAATAAAAATGATGAAGTAACAACTTCCACCAGTCGACTGTGTCCTCATAGGCCCACACAAGTCGGTATGCACCAACTCAAGTGGTTCTTTGCTCTGTATTAAACTCCTTTTGGAAAACTTTCACAGTGTTGCTTTGCCAAGATGCAACACTCACAAGTGCTAGCAGGGTATTTGATGGGAGGTAATCCTTTGACCATCTGTTTCTGTTGCAACAATCTTAAACCGAAAAAATGCAAGTGTCCAAACCGAAAGTGCCATAACCAGTAATCATTAGAACATGCAGTTGTAAAAGAACTAACCTGATCATTGTAGTTCATAATTAGAGGAAAGGGTTTGTTCCTCGTCATCTACAACTTTTCTATCAGCTACTTGATTAGGAGTTTGTCATAAATAACACATTGTTTCCCCTGAAAGATAATTATGTATCCTTTCTGCGTCAATTGACCAACAATTATCAAATTGTGTTTTAGTCTAGGGACATAATATACCTCTGATATTGTCTTTGGCTCCCCCTGCTTGGTCATAATTTTGACTACTCCTTTGCCATCTACATCCACAGTCTTTTCAGTCCCCAACTTTACCTCTGTCTTCACTGATTGATCCAAATTTGCAACCAAATTCTTGTTGTCTGTCATGTGGTTACTGCAACCACTATCTAATAGTCACACCTTATCAGACGGTTCATGCATGGTGTTTCATTCTAGGAACATGGAGTTAGTATTCTCTTTACTAACATTAGCTCTTTGATTTCTTTGATCAGCTATATTCTTTCTGCAATAACGAACATAGTGACCAAATGTACTGCAATAATAGCATTTCACTTTTTATTTTTCAAACCTTTTATTATTGTGAAATATTTTTCTACTGTTGCTTCCACTTTGATGTTCATGCTCTTCTCGACCATCTCTATGACCACCATAGCTGCCACCTCGTCCTCTGCCTCTCGATCGACCTCTGCCTCGACCTCTTGAAATATAAACTTGACTTTTGAAGGCAGTTTCTAAAGTGGAATCCTTATTTCTGTCTATCCTTGCCTCATGCGATAGAAGTGATCCCATCAACTCATCAACTGTCAGTTTTTCCAAATCCTTTGCTTCTTTTATGGCTGCTACCATAACATCAAACTTGGCAGACAAAGATCTAAGAACCTTCTCAATCATTGTTCAATCTTTAATATCTTCACCATAGATTTTTAACTAATTTACTACAGACATGACCCAATTCATGGAAGAATTGATGTCCTCTGTCTCCTTCATCTGCAGACTTTCAAAATCTCTCCTAGTATTCTGCAATTTAACAATATTGACTTTGGCTATACCTTAATAGTTGGTCACCAAAGTTTCCCATGCTTCCTATTGATGATATGGTTACTTTTAAGATTTTTATGAATTGTCTTGAGTAGCAAAGCATTGAATGTCATGACTCGTGGTGAATATTTAAGTGTTGGCTAGAAAGAAACAATGCTAAGCTAAGTCACGTGGCTGAATAATTAAGCGCATGTCTATAAGGGGGTGGAAAGATGTAAAGGTTCCAAACATGAAACAAACAAAGGTATGGTATAAAAGGTTTAAAACAAAGAATATTATAACATGACCCTCCTTCACTTCATACACGTGGTACGAGTTTCCGCATGTGCTATTCCGGGGGGTCAAGGAGCGGAGGAGGGTGGTAGAGCCATACCCCCACGGAAATGTGGTGACATGTCATGGGGGTCGACACGATGTAAGGGCTATATGGGGAGTAAAGTGTGGGTCTTAAAGCTGTCGCGCTGTGTATTTCACGTTCCACGAAGAATTTGTTTCGAGAACAGAGTTGCTTAGGCGGCAGAAAGGTAAGGTAAAGTCCTTAGGTGAACTGGTACTGAGGCCCGTACCAGTATTAAACCCGACACGCAGTGTTTACCTACCTGCAGTTAAACGCCCAATCCCTATACGCCACGTGCTCCACTGTCAGTGTCCTTACGACGCTCACCCCACTTGCTTCACCATTCCTCCTTTTCCCAAGAATCCTCAGTTCTATATAACAGTCCCCCATCTTTTACTGCAGTAAAATCTTCAGGTATTCTGCTACGGTATAAACTAAAGTGGGAGCCCAGTGCCAGGTCCTCCTAGTCATTGTCAGTACCCCCGCGTCGCTTTTCCGAGCAGATTTCCCACCGCACAAGTATTCCATCCCTCATACCCCCTCTGGTTTCCTTTTGTTTTTAAAATTTTTTCATATCAGTCATGGGAAAGGTCACCCCCAAGAAGACAGAACCAGAGACCCCTCAGGTTCATGAAACCAGAAACCCTTCGGGTTTTGAACCTTTCTTAGACCTGCAAGTCGAAATATGTGACCCGCAATACCCATTTCCCATTAGCAGCATCAAACCTGAGCTAGTTAGAAGACATGTCGAAAATAGGGATAGATATCGAGTGGTTTTATTAGGTCTATACCATGAAATTACCCCTCCAGTTTATCCGGCGGTCGAGTTTATTTGCTGGCTCAGAGATGCCTATGATGAACGTTGAGGCACGTTTATCTCGGCTCAAGGGAACAGGATATTTTCTATTTCCCCTGACATTATCAGAAAAGTCGTTCGCTTTCCCACTAGTGCGAACTACACCAGTTTCAGCGAAATGACTTTAACCCCTCAGTTTGCAAAATTGACATGGGAACAGTAAGGAGATTTCATCTCCTCCATAACTGACAACCAGACCACATCCCTTCCTTCTGCAGAACCTTTCCCTTTGAGTTTGTTCAAAGAAGAAGTGCATCCCATTATTGTTCTCATCGCAAGTCTATTAGGTGTGGATGGTTTGGGGCAAACCTCCAGGGCATGTGTCGCTTTCTTATGGTTAATGTCTCAAACTGGGGTAGTTCTGGATATTCCTGGTTTCCTGGCCTTCACCATTCAGGCCCAGTTCCAAGAAATATTAGAAACTGGTCGCTTCCACTTTTTTTCTATGGTTTTCTACCTCTTCCTTTATCAGCATGCTGATAAATTTGAAGGTTTTGGTTTAGATAAGGTGTATAAGGTAAATTCTTAGCCTAGACCAATTTTTGACTGGAGCTTTGCAACACATCAGTTACCAAATGGGGTGGGTTATTCCAGATTTCTAAATGAGTTCATGCCTATTACCTACACTATCATCCACGACTCTCCCTCGCCTAGGGTTTTTCCTGAGATGAAGAGATGGTTACAGGCTAGTCAAGCCCAAAGTACTAGGGATTGGTACCTGTTTGATAATTACACCGAAATTCGAGTTTATGGAACTGGGGTTCCCCCCTATCAGTTGCCTGTGTTCCCTTCCCGGCGGATTTATGCCTTGGAGTACATTCGGCAGACCCTGAAATCTGACCAACTCCACTTCCTCCCTGCAAAAAAGGGGTTTATCCTTAAACTTCCCATTACCATTGGCCCTTTTGTTGTCAATTCAAGGCACACCCTCTGCATCGTTGAGAAGCTGCTTCAAGACATGGATTTTAGACAAGGGAAAGTTTGGCCCCACGATCCGAGGGGCATCATCTCTAACAGAAGGAGAAGGAACAAAACAACTCCTTATGTGCATGAAACGAGACCGTTCATAGAATGGAGGGCTAATCTTGAAACTTGGGCTTTGCTTTCGCAGATGGAGACAGATTCATCTGCGACAGGGGAAAAGGCAGAGGCAGCTTCAGGAAGAGAAGCTGGTAAAGGTCTAGAAGTGGAAGAAGCAGGTACGTCAGGAGCACTTTCTCCCCCTCCTAAAAGGCAGAAAATAGTGACAAGTGAAGCAGAAGTTATAGGGGAAGAACAGTTTCTCGAACCAGAAATACCATATGGCAAACCTGATGAGAGCATGGTAGGGCTCAAGGTGTTACGAGATAGTGTTACGTCTTCTGACTACTCAGAAGTCTCACAGGCTATCAGAGATGACACTTCACAGATCGCAACCAAAAGAAGCCTGAAATCCAGAGCCATCAGAGATAAGTATAGGACCGAGCTAGAAGGATTCGTAGAGAAATACCATACCAGGATTTCAACCTCGATGAACTTGGACACAGAACATCTAGTGATGGCCATGGCTGAGGCCATTTTGGACTCGGATGCAGGTACTACCAGTTACAGAGTGCTAGAGTACGCGGTCGACATGTCAAAGGTGCCAGCAATTGATAAATGCAACCTATTTCAGGTGGTTGGCGATATGTTAAAAGAAGAAGTGATGCGTCTTACGATCACTTTCAAAAATTTGGAGAGAAAACATGCCCAAGTGAGGGAGAATTTCAGAAAAGAACAAGTAAATTCCTGTGCCCTCGAAAATCAAATACGTTCTCTCCAAGATTCAATTACAAGAAAAGAAACTAGTGAAGCCAATCCGCAGCGTCACGTCATCGAGGAATTGCAGAAGTAAGTGGCATCCCTAAAACACAAGATTAGCATACCAGCCTCCCATCATGTAAAAACAGTCGATCTAGCCCAGGCTGAAAAAGATAAAGAAGACTTGGTTGATTCTCTGGCAAAGGAGAAGGAAGAAAAGGAAAAGATAGCAGAAGTGATGACTGTTCTTCAGGGCAAGCTAACGGCATTACAGACGACTTGGGATACACACAGTTGTGCACCATCGCCAGCCTAACCGGAAACTAGTTCGTTGTCTGAACAGTTGACTACAGTAGTGGCTACAAACGAGGCATTAGAGAAGCAGGTTTGTACAGCGAGACTAAGAATCAGTGAGTTGGAAGTTGTCTTGGCCGAAAATTCTGAAAAGATCGAGGCTATGCGGAAGGAAGTCGAGCAGGGAAAAAAGGAGAAAGATGACTAGCAGAAGACCATCGACGAACTCAATAGTCGCCTGAAAGGTAATATCACCCTCAGGGATGCCAGACAAATAATTTGGTCAGAAATTATCGCGGCGGTAAAAGGGCATTGGGATTTTCTAAAAGTCATCGAAGAAGTAAAGTCATATGTGATTTATCTCAGAAGAAAGATTCATGAGGGCAATACTGATATATCCAGCAGAGCACAACACGCAAGAAGTTATATCTCTTCCTTGAAAGGGATGAAGTCTGAAGATGTGGAGAAGCATGGTATAGCAAGCAGGTTCAAGGAGGCCGTTGAATTTCATAAGATAATTGATAAGGAGTCGGCCCGCACTATAGCTTCAAGAACCTTGGAAAACGTGGCAGTCAATTTGGATCGGTTTGAAATGATTTGGGCCAAGATCACAGCGGTCGGGCTTCCATCATGCTGGGGTCCTAACCCTACCATGTTACTTCCATTACCAACATATGAGGCACGCCTCAAGGAGGATATGAACCGGACAGATGTAATTTCAGATAAATCCACCCGGCTGAAAGCCGAGACTATAGTTTCAACACTCCGCCGGGAATTTTCCCTCCTGCACCTGGTAAAGCACAAAATTCCCACTGATGCAAATTTAGATGATCTCACTGAAGCTTATATCAGAGTGGAAGGTTTCGCGTCAATGCCTGAACCCGCAGCAGACAGTCAGCAAAGGTGCACCAAGTATGCCACCCTGTTGGCCAGCTCATCAGCTAATGTTCCGCCACCCATGTCAACAACCGCATCGACTCTGTCCCACCAGTGAATGTTTTTAATTCATGATTCAGACCTAGTGGCCTTTACTTTTACTTTACTTTGCTACTTTTAAACTTCGAGTGGAATTCACATTTCACTCCTGCATTTTACTTTCTGTTAAAACTGTTTTTTAATATTTTTGTTTTGAAACAGCTGTGAGCCTAACTGTAAATGATGAGATGCCCCTATCTCTCATCATGAATTTTGGTTATTTTTGATTGAGACCTCAAACTGATTACTAGCACGCGGGGAAGATATTTTTCCCAAAAATATCTTCTCGCTCATGTTTCTGAGGATTCTATATAAGAAGCAACCAAATAGGAAAAGAGGTTCCATATTTTCAGAAGAAGATGCTGTGAAAGAATTTTGTATGCATTTTGCTGAACTTTAATATGAATTCGAAGAGCCCGTTGGGTTTCAGTGATGATGAGTTCTATCTTTAATGAGGATTCTGGTCTTTGTGCTTTACAGTCTGTAACTCTCTCCTATGTGTTATAGCTTAGTTTTTCATTTCATTTACATCCATTTCTCTTGTATCATGTTCTGGAATGCGAGTAGCTCACTGGTTTCAATATGAATTTATCCTAGTTGATACTTATGCTTAAACTTGTCCAACACTTTAAATATGGCTCAGGCATGATATACTGTCTCATTTTCCACTTCAACTGTACTTCTGCTATATTAGCTGCTATGGGATGTTATCTATAAAATGTTATTGTCATGTGTGGATTCTTAATTTCATAAGCCCATTACATGTTAATATTTTCTTTTGGATATCATCTAAGTGAAAGTTAGTATTCTCTCTATATTTCATTACACAGTAAATTCCTTCTGATTATTCATCTTTGTGAAGTATTTTAGAATCCAGCCCTCCTTGAAGAAAACTTCCTTTGAATTGTCTGATACATTCGTATTAGAGTTTCACACTTTGCCTCTGCAGTATTGCTTTCTCTGTGTCAAAGTTTTGAAGATTTTGGTCCCATTCAAGTTTAACCTTCCTGTTTACATAAGATAGCATGAGAGCTTTTTTCTGACAACTTTCCATGTTATATCATATGCTCCTTGCTATATAAGATGTCTTAGGCTCTGGTCTTTCACAACTCAAGGCTGTCTCTAGGGTTGACAACATCTTTTTGGCACCGCTGCCGGGGATCGAAGTTGAGAAAAGCTAAATCCCTGGGCCTCGACAAAAACTTATTCACTCTTCAAATAGGTGAGCATGGAGAGTTGGGAGTTCTAGATCCCTCACCTTGGTGACTCCACATTCATTTATCAGATAAACTTACTTGTAGTCCTGGCTCCTTGTAAGCCACACCTGAGGTCAAATACGTCTCAGCCAAAGACAACTTTTTTGTCTGACCCAGAGAAGATCCTACATAGGAGGAGTTGGACGGAAAGACAATCAATCCACACTGAGATCCCTGAATTCTCTTTAGAAGACTTTCCATCCTCCTCCTCTCAAGTTTCCCAAGTGCAAGGTCCTGACTCCACTGTGGGAGATATTGATTACTACTCAGATAGTCCACCTCTGGGAAACATCCGAATCAAAGACGAAGCTGAATCAATAGATACCACACATTACACTATTCACCCCACTCTAGAGGCCGAAGAGGTCAAAGAAGTCACTGAAGTATCTACTATTAATAGTCTATCCTTCCCATCAGCATCCCAAGCTGCTGTTCAATACATTCCTATTGTTATTCACACTTCACTTCCACCTCCTCCTCCTGTTACACATCAAACTCTTGCACTACCTCCACCTCACCCAATGGCCAATGTTCCTGGCTTCTTGTTGAATAAGTATGCCCCCCTGGCATTACCTCAAGTATTGAATGATATGCCACAGAACTATTTGAAGATCTTACCCCGATTCAATGGGGAAAATGAGATTGAAGCTCAAAAGCATCTTGAGGTCTTCTGTTCTTTTGCAAAGAACTTTAATGTGGAACATCTAGATGTAGTCTTAAGACTGTGTGTTCAATCTCTTGATGGCGAAGCTAGAAAATGGTTTAAGACATTGGGAGACCATTCCATCACCACTTGGGAAGGAATGGAAGATGCTTTTCTCAGAAAATGGGGGGAGAAGAAAGATCACGGACATTGTCTTCTTGAGTTTAACACACTCAAGAAAAGACATAATGAAGGGGTGTTAGAGTTCATCAAGAGGTTTAACAAATTGTATTTGAGCCTTCCTGCTGATATGAAACCTCATCAAACTGCTGCTAAAGTTGCTTTCGTAGCAGCTTTTGACTCAGAATTCGGTTTCTCTCTGAGAGAAAGAAAGCCTGCCACCCTAGATGATGCTCAAACAGATGCACTAGATTTGGAGGCAGATTTTGCCTCCACTGGTAAATCAAATGGAAAATCAGACCAAGATGCTAGAAGAAAGGGCAAAGAAGAGGTGTCTACCTCTAGCCAAGACAAAGACTCAGCTGATAACAAAATTGAAGAAATGAACAAAATGATTAAGAACCTTTCAAGTAAGCTAGTCAAACTTGAACTAGAGGCCAAGAATTCATCCTCCAAGAATTTCCAGAATGCTCCAAACAGGGGTTACAACCCTCAGTATAGAAAACCACCCTTGCAGATACTGCAAAGGGAACGGAAAGAGCAACAAGATCAGGTACCACACCCTCTGTACTTGGAAGGTCAGGTAGATGATCCCACCGAAGACACCACTTATGAGCAAGAGGATGCATATCTTTCTTTTTCAAATAGTGATGAAGTAGAATGTCCCCTGTAATAAAGTGATGAAGTGGAGATTCCATCACATGAGGAAGAAAAATTCAGCACCGAAGATCCTGAGATCGATGACTACTGCAAGCAGTTTTTCGATTTCATGCAAGCATAGTTTAATAGAAGATTTGACCTCAGATCTTCTAGGAAAAGAACTCGCACTCAGGATCAGGAGGAAGACACACCTCAGAAGGAAGCATCTGCTCAGAAGGAGACAATAGCACAAAGGGCCACAGACAAAGGTAAGAGGCCTCTTAACGAATCTTTGCAATCTGGTGATCAAACTCCTTCCTCTTCACAAGTGGCCACTCCCCCTAATGTCAATTCAGTCACAAAAGAAGTAAAACCCCTGGTCCAAAGAAAAGAGTCAAAGGAGATTATAACAGAAAAGCCCTCTTCTACCTTTAGTTTACAAAAGGAGCTTGAGAAGGTCAAAATCTCAGTTCCCTTGACCGAATTGTTGAAGCAGCCTACATATCAGTCTCAGGTCACATCTTTATGCTTCCCCTAGAAGCAGCACATATCCTAGACAGTCTGAACCTTCAAGAAGAAAGACCCATGGTTGTATTTGGCCCACATGTTGAGGAATTAGATGCCTCTACTACCCTCTTTTATGTGTCCTTAGTAATTCATGACCTGCTGTTACATAACTATATGTTAGATTTAGGAGCTTCCCATAATCTATTGCCCCTGTCAATCATGGAACAACTAGGATTACAAATCACCTATCCATAAAAGGACCTCTATTCATTTGATTCCAAAAGAGTTAAATGCCTGGGTATAATCAAGGATTTGGTGGTCAATTTGGCCCAGATCCCAGCAAAAAGTGTGGTGATGGACATTGTGGTGGCTGACATCCCATCTCACTTTGCCATGTTGCTATCAAGGCCCTGGGGGACCAAAATCGGAGGGTCAATCAAGTTGGACTTAACATATGCTACTATCCCATTTTTTGGTGGCCAAGAGAGGAGGTTGTACAGGGAAACAAGATTTTTCAAGACAGTTACCAAGGCTGACAACTCGGTTAATTCTCTAGTCTATAGTAAAGAGGGAGATTTCTCATGTTTGATGCTGGAGGAAGACCAAGATTATGCTCAAGAACCATCATTCTGCCAGAGCAAGGCCGAGCAGTCCTTAGAGAGCCGTGAAGCGGGAATCTGGACACTCCACTTTGACGGAGCAAATTCCAGAGAAGGTAACGGGGCTGGAGTACTATTTATTTCTCCTACAGGCCAATGGGTCCCATTGTCTTTCAAGTTAGAGTATGAAGCCACTAATAATGTGGTCGAGTACGAAGCACTTATGTTAGGGTTACAGACAGCTAGAAGCATGAATATACAAAGTTTAAAATTTCTGGGAGATTCAGAACTGGTGGTTAGACAAGTGAAGAATCAGTGCCAAACCAAACATCCTAGGCTCAGGGCTTATAGGAACAAAGTTTGGGATCTGGTGGAAAAATTTTTCTTGGAATTTAATATTTAGTTTATGCCCAAAGAGAAAAATAGGATGGCAGACTCCCTTGCAGTGGCTGCTAGTACATTTCGCCCACCTCAGAACCCTCTCTTAAGATATGAAATTGAGGTGCGTTATCGACCATCGATCCCAGATAACATCAAGCATTGGCAGGTGTTTGAGGACGAAGACCAAGTGAAAATATTTCTGGAAACAATTTGGGAATTCTCAAACATGGAGATTGATGCTTGCGAAGAAGAAGAGGTTGAGGACATTTCAGAAAATAAATGGGAAGAAAAGGTGGCTGGCCATAAAGTTCTACAACTAAAAGGAAACGTTATACCTAGAGGATTAGTACCTCTAGAAATGTTGTTTGACAAGAACGATGTCCCACTGCAGCCAAACAAAGTGGTAGAGGAAAATCAGGTAGAAGATCTTAACCTTGGTACTGATACTGATCCCAAAATTGTGAAATTGTCCAAGAAAGTCCCAAAGGAATATAAAGAGCTCTACCAGAAATTATTCCAGTCATACAAAGATGTGTTTGCATGGTCTTATCAGGACCTAAAAACCTTTGACATCAGTATCATGCAGCATAAAATTCCACTAAAGGGAGATTCGAAACCACATAAACAAAAGCTTAGACAGATAAATCCCCGGTTGCTTCCCTCCATTGAGAAAGAAATTAAGAAATTTTTTGAAGGCCAAAATAATTGTGCCATTGAGGTACTCTGAGTGGGTAGAAAACCTAGTCCCTGTCCGGAAAAAGAATGGAGAGATAAGACTATGTGTTGATTTCCGAAATTTAAACCGAGCATCCTTAAAAGATAATTATCCACTGCCCAAGCTGGATCACATTCTACAGAAAGTGGTGGGAGCTTCTCGGATGTCGATGATGGATGGATTCTCTGGTTACAATCAAGTGGTTGTACTACCAGAATATCAGAAGAAGACTGCCTTCACCACACCATGGGGTACGTTTATGTATGCCAGGATGCCTTTCGAGTTGATTAATGCAGGGGCCACTTTCCAAAGGGCCATGGACATTACCTTTGTTGGGGAGCAAGATAAGTTTGTGGTGGTCTATCTAGATGATATCACTATGTTTTCAAAAGATGACGCAGAGCACATTGAACACTTGCGTAGAACTTTCGAGAAGTGTAGAAGGTACGATCTCTCTCTCAATCCATAGAAGTCAATGTTTGCATTGGAAGAGGGTAAGATTTTGGGACATATTGTGACCAAAGATGGGGTAAAAATAGATCCTAGGAGAGTAGAAGTTATAAATGGAATTTCTCTTCCCATAAATAAAAAGGAGGTGCAGGTGTTCCTAGGGCACATTAACTTTCTGAGAAGGTTTATCCCTAACTATGCAGAGATAGTTAGACATATAAATGACATGCTGAAGAAAAATAACGAGGTAAAGTGGTCCCAGGAATCACAAAAGGCCTTTTCTAGGATTAAAAATGCCTTTGTAGAAGCCCCAGTGCTAGCTAGACCAGACTATGCCAAACCCTTCATGATCTTCTCATTTGCATCACCTCATACAGTGGCAAGAGTTCTATTAGAAAAGCAGCCCATCGCTTTCTTCAGTCAAGTGCTCCGTGACGCAGATTTGAAGTATAACATATTAGAAAAGCAGGCTTATGCTCTGGTGAAGTCTCTTAAGGCATTTCATATGTATGTCTTGCAATCACATATCACTGCATTTGTGCCTACAGCAGCTGTGAAGGACATCCTTTTACAAGGGGATAGCGAAGGAAAGAGGGGAAAATGGATTGCCAAAATACAAGAATATGAGCTAGACATTCGCCCTACCAAACTGATTAAGGGACAAGGATTAGCCAAAATCCGGTCTGAATCAAACTGTCAGGCTCTGGGTATAAACCTATCGATGATAGAAAATGAGGAGTCTGAGAAGAAGGAAGAGCAGCAGGAAGTGGAGATAGCTACTTAGAAGACACATATGAAGTATCTCATCAGCTCATGGTACAAGGAGATCGTGGAGTATCTTCTGACACTCAGCTGCCCTCCTAGCTGTGAAAAAGCTAAGATCACAGAAATTCGTTGTTGCCAATGGCTAGTTGTACTAGCGAGATCCTTCAGGCATTCTGCTCCTGTGTCTCACAGAGGACGAGGTAGAAAATATAATGGCCAAATTTCATGAAGGAATCTGTGGGGGTCATTATAGCTGGAGGGCCACTGCTCACAAAATCTTGAAGGCTGGCTTCTACTGGCCCAAACTCTTTGGAGATGTGTTTGCCGGGGTCAGAGCTTGTGAGAAATGCCAAAAATTTGTTGAAAGACAGAAGTTGGTACCTCTACCCATGATCCCTGTTCACGTGGACGAACCATTCCAGCAATGGGGGGTTGACTTTATCAGTGAAATACATCCTTCGTTGAGTGGTTAGCACAAGTGGATATTAACTACTACAGATTATTTCACAACGTGGGTGGAGGCTATACCTGCGAGGAATGCAACAGATACTGTGGTAATGAAATTTATGGAAGAAAATATTATATCCAGATTTGGCTGCCCTGCCAAGATAGTGACCGACAATTCCCAAGCCTTTAAGTCTGCAAAGTTTGTTAGTTTCTGCCAACAGTATAACATTGCGTTGGGTCACTCCACAACCTATTACTCACAAGGAAATGGCCTGGCAGAGTCTTCAAATAAGACCCTGGTGAGAGCACTGAAAAAAGCGATCAACGAAAATCAGAAAAATTGGGACTCCCAGTTGAAATTTTCTCTATGGGCTAACAGGATCACCAGCAAGAGATCAACGGGGAAGTCCCGATATGAATTAGTATATGGGAGGGCAGCAGTATTCCCTGTATAGTTAGCCTTACCAATAGCCCGATTCATGCAAGAAATCCAAGAAGAACCCGATGATGTGACCAGGAGAATTAATCAGCTGGCAGAGTTAGAAGAAACACGAAACCAGGTAAGTCAGAGGCTAACTGAATACCAAGATAAGATGAAGGATCTTTTTGACCAGCATGCTAAGGACAGGAAGATGCAAGTTGGGGATTTAGTGCTCAGATGGGATATTCGAAGAGCTGATAAGGGAAAACATGGTAAATTTGACCCACTATGGTTCGGCCCTTTTAAAATTGTGCAGCAAGGGGGCAACAACACATTCAGGTTGGAAAATTTACAGGGAGACTTGCTTGATGCCCCTATAAATGGTCAATTCCTCAAACCTTACTTCCAATTCTGATTCAGGCCGAGAAAGCCTGATGTATTATACTGTACAATAGTTATCTGCTTTAATCTTTGTTTGAATGATGTTTGTCGTGATGAATCATGAAGAGAAAAATAAAAAGTGCTGAAGAGTGGTGTCTGCATGGAAGATTAACAAGTGGTTTTTGAAGTTATCGACACGCCCAAGGATGAACCTGCCGCCCCCAGGTGGAGCCAATGTTGATGATATGGTTACTTTTAAGATTTTTATGGATTGCCTTGAGTAGCAAAGCATTGAATGTCATGATTCGTGGTGAATATTTAAGTGTTGGCTAGAAAGAAACAATGCTAAGCTAAGTCACGTGGTTGAATAATTAAGTGCATGTCTATAAGGGGGTGGAAAGACGTAAAGGTTCTGAACATGAAACAAAAAAAGGTATGGTATAAAAGGTTTAAAACAAAGAATATTATAATAGGGCCCGCCTTCACTTCATACATGTGGTACAAGTTTCCGCATGTGCTATTATGGGGGGTCAAGGAGCGGAGGAGGGTGGTAGAGCCATACCCCCACGGAAATGTGGTGACGTGTCATGGGGGTCGACACGATGTAAGGGCTATATAGGGAGTAAAGCGCGGGTCTTAAATCCGTCGCGCTGTGTATTTCACATTCCACGAAGAATTTGTTTCGAGAACAGAGTTGCTTACACGGTAGAAAGGTAAGGTAAATTCCTTAGGTGAACTAGTACTAAGGCCCATACCAGTATTAAACCCGGCACGCGGTGTTTACCTACCTGCAGTTAAAAACCCAATCCCTATGCGCCGCGTGCTCCATTTTCAGTGTCCTTAAGACGCTCACCCCACTTGCTTCACCATTCCTCCTTTTCCCAAGAATCCTCAGTTCTATATAACGGTCCCCCATCTTTTACTGCAATAAAATCTCCAGGTATTCGACTACGGTAAAAACTAAAGTGGCCCGAGCCCAGTGCCAGGTCCACCCAGTCACTATTAGTACCCCCACGTCACTTTCCCGAGCAGATTTCCCACCGCACAGGTATTCCGTTCCTCATACCCCCTCTGGTTTCCTTTTGTTTTTAAAATTTTTTCATGTTAGTCATGGGAAAGGTCACCCCAAGAAGACAGAACCAGAGACCCCTCATGTCTGTGAAACCAGAAACCCTCCAAGGTTTGAACCTTTCTTAGACCTGCAAGCCGAAATCTGTGACCCGCAATACCCATTTCCCATCAACAGTATCAAACCTGAGCTATTTAGAAGACATGTCGAAAATAGAGATAGATATCAGGTGGTTTTATCAGGTCTATACCATCAAATTACCCCTCCAGTTTATTCGGTGGTCGAGTTTATCTGCTGGCTCAGAGATGCCTACGAAGAACATCGAGGCACGTTTATCTCGGCTCAAGGGAACAGGATATTTTCTCTTTCCCTAGAAAATTCGTTCGCTTTCCCACTAGTGCGAACTACACCAATTTCAGCGAAATGACTTTAACCCCTCAGTTTGCAAAATTGCCATGGGAACAGCAAGGAGATTTCATCTCCTCCATAATCGACAACCATACCACATCCCTTCCTTCTGCAGAACCTTTCCCTTTGAGTTTGTTCAAAGAAGAAGTGCATCCCATTCTTGCTCTCATCGCAGGTCTATTAGGTGTGGATGGTTTGGGGAAAACCTCCAAGGCATGTGTCGCTTTCTTATGGTTAATTTCTCAAATTGGGGTAGTTCTGGATATTCCTGGTTTCTTGACCTCCACCATTCAGACCTAGTTCCAAGAACTCTTAGAAACAGGTCGCTTCCGCTTTTTTTCTATGGTTTTATACCTCTTCCTTTATCAGCATGCTGATAAATTTAAAGGTTTGGGTTTAGATAAGGTGTATAAGGTAAATTCTTAGCCCAGACCAATTTTCGACTGTAGCTTTGCAACACATCAGTTACCAAACGGGGTCGGTTATTCCAGATTTCTAAATGAGTTCATGCATATTGCCTACACTATCATCCACGGCTCTCCCTCACCTAGGGTTTTTCCTGAGATGAAGAGATGGTTACATACTAGTCAAGCCCAAAGGACTGGGGATTGGTACCTGTTTGATAATTACACCGAAATTCGAGTTTATGGAACTGAGGTTCCCCCCTATCAGTTGCCTGTGTTCCCTTCCCGGCGGATTTATGCCTTGGAGTACATTCGACAGACCCTGAAATCTGACCAACTCCACTTCCTCCCTGCAAAAAACAGGTTTATCCTTAAAATTCCCATTACCATTGGCCCTTTTGTTGTCAATTCAAGGCACGCCCTCCCCATCGTTGAGAAGCTGCTTCAAGACATGGATTTTAGACAAGGGAAAGTTTGGCCCCACGATCCGAGGGGCATCATCTCTAACAGAAGGAGAAGGAACAAATCAACTCCTTATGTGCATGAAACGAGACCGTTCATAGAATGGAGGGCTAATCTTGAAACTTGGCCTTTTCTTTCATAGATGGAGACAGATTCATCTACATCAGGGGAAAAGGCAGAGGCACAGGCAGAGAAGCTAGTAAAGGTCTAGAAGTGGAAGAATCAGGTAGGTCAGGAGCACATTCTCCCCCTCCTAAAAGGCAGAAAACAATGACAAGTGAAGCAGAAGTTATAGTGGAAGAACAGTTGCTCAAACCAGAAATACCATATGGCAAACCTAATGAGAGCAAGGTAGGGCTCAAGCTGTTACGAGATAATGTTACGTCTTCTGATTACTCAGAAGTCTCATGGGCTATCAGAGTTGACACTTCACAGATTGCAACCGAAAGAAGCCTGAAAGCCGGAGCCATCAGAGATAAGTACAGGACCGAGCTAGAAGGATTCGTAGAGAAATACCATACCAGGATTTCAGCCTCGATGAACCTGGACACAGAACATCTAGTGATGGCCATGGCTGAGGCCATTTTGGACCCGGATGCAAGTACTACCAGTTATAGAGTGCTAGAGTACGTGGTCGACATGTCAAAGGTGCCAGCAATTGATAAACGCAACCTATTTCAGGTGGTTGGCGATATGTTAAAATACGAAGTGATGCGGCTTACAATCACTTTAAAAAAGTTGGAGAGCAAACATGCCCAAGTGAGGGAGAATTCAGAAAAGAACAGGTAAATTCTCGTGCCCTCACGAATCAAATACGTGCTCTCCAGGATTTAATTAAAGGAAAAGAAACTGGTGAAGCCAATCCACAGCGTCACATCATCGAGGAATTGTAGAAGGAAGTGGCATCCCTGAAACGCAAGATTAGCATACTGGCTTCCCATCATGTACAAACAATCAAATTAGCCTAGGCTAAAAAAGATAAAGTAGACTTGGCTGATTCTCTGGCAAAGGAGAAGGAAGAAAAGGAAAAGATAGCAAAAGCGATGATTGTTCTTCAGGGCAGGCTAACAGCATTACAGACGACTTGGGATACACACAGTTGTGCACCACCGTCAGCCCAACCGGAAACTAGTTCACTGTCCGAACAGTTGACTACAGCAGTGGCTACAAACGAGGCATTAGAGAAGCAGGTTTCTACAGCGAGACTAAGAATCAGAGAGCTGGAAGCTGTCTTGGCCGAAAATTCCAAAAATATCGAGGCTATGCGGAAGGAAGTCGAGCAGGGAAAAAAGGAGAAAGCTGACTAGCAGAAGACCATCAACGAACTCAACAGTCGCCTGAAAGGTAATATCACCCTCAGGGATGCCAGACAAATAATCTGGTCAGAAATTATCGCGATGGTAAAAGGGCATTGGGATTTTCTAAAATTCATCGAAGAAGTAAAGTCATCCATGCTTTATCTCAGAAGAAAGATTCATGAGGGAAATACTGATAAATCCAGTAGAGCACAGCACGCAAGAAGTTATATCTCTTTCTTGAAAGGGCTGAAGTCTAAAGACGTGGAGAAGCATGGTATAGCAAGCAGGTTCAAGGAGGCCGTTGAATGTCAGAAGATAATTGATAAGGAGTCGGCCCGCACTATAGCTTCAAGAACCTTGGAAAACGTGGCATTCAATTTGGATCGGTTTGAAATGATTTGGGCTGAGATCATAGTGGCCAGGATTCCATCATGCTAGGGTCCTACCCCTACCATGTTACTTCCATTACCAACATATGAGGCACATCTCAAGGAGGAGATGAACCGGACATATGTACTTTCAGATAAATCCACCCGGCTGAAAGCCAAGACTATAGTTTCAACACTCCGACAGGAATTTTCCCTCCTCCACCTGGTAAAGCACAAAATTCCCACTAATGCAAATTTCGATGATCTCACTGAAGCTTATATAAGAGTGAAAGGTTTCACATCAATGCCTGAACCCGCAGCAGACAGTCAGCAAAGGTGCACCAAGTATGCCACCCTGTTGGCCGGCTCATCAGCTAATGTTCCGCCACTTGTGTCAGCAACCGCATTGACTCTATCGAACCAATGAATGTTTTTAATTCATGATTCGGCCCTAGTGGCCTTTACTTTTACTTTACTTTGCTACTTTTAAATTTCGAGTGGAATTCACATTTCACTCCTGCATTTTACTTTCTGTTAAAAACTATTTTTTAATATTTTTGTTTTGAAACGGCCGTGAGCTTAACTGTAAATGATGAGATGCCCCTATCCCTCATCATGAATTTTGGTTATTTTTTATTGAGACCTCAAACTGATTACTAGCATGCGGGGAAGATATTTTTCCCAAAAATATCTTCTCGCTCATGTTCTCGAGGATTCTATATAAGCAGCAACCAAATAGGAAAAAGGGTTCCAGATTTTCAGAAGAATATGCTGTGAAAGAATTTTGTATGCATTTTTCTGAACTTTAATATGAATGCGAAGAGCTCGTTGGGTTTCAGTGATGAGGAGTTCTATCTTTAATGAGGATTATGGTCTTTGTGCTTTACAGTCTGTAACTCTCTTCTATGTGTTATAGCTTAATTGTTCATTTCATTTACATCCATTTCTCTTTTATCATGTTCTGGAATGCGAGTAGCTCACTGGTTTCGGTATGAATTTATCCTAGTTGATACTTATATGCTTGAACTTGTCCAGCACTTTAAATATGGCTCAGACATGATATACTGTCTCATTTTCCACTTCAACCGCACTTCTGCTATATTAGCTGCTATGGGATGTTATCTTTAAAATGTTATTGTCATGTGTGGATTCTTAATTTCATAAGCCCATTACATGTTAATATTTTCTTCTGGATATCATCTCAGTGACAGTTAGTATTCTCTCTATATTTCATTACACAGTAAATGCCTTCTAATTATTCATCTCTGTGAAGTATTTTAGAATCCAACCCTCCTTGCAAAAAATTGCCTTTGAATTGTCTGATACATTCGTATTAGAGTTTCACACTTTGCCTCTGCAGTATTGCTTTCTCTGTGTCAAAGTTTTGAAGATTTTGGTCGCATTCAAATTTAACCTTCCTGTTTACATAAGTTAGCATGAGAGCTTTTTTCTGATAACTTTCCATGTTATATCATATGCTCCTTGATGTATAAGATGTCATAGGCACTGGTCTTTCACAACTCAAGGCTGTCTCTAGGGTTGACAACGCTTCCTTTGCTAAAGACGTGATCATTATCTTCTGGAACACTACTCGGTCCACTCCCTGTTGGATAAGAAGCAACGCTTGTGCATTCTTCCTCTTTTCTTTCTTCCATTGCTCCATGTCTGCAATATTGAGGGCTCATTCTTCTGCGTCATTCTGAGGTTCTGCAAACCCAAACTTGACATGATCCCAAACATCATGCGTTTTTAACATGGTCTCCATTTTAATAGCCCACACATCATAATCTTTCCCAGTGAAAGAAGGAAGTTGTGGCTGAAAACTTGATGTAGCCATCTTACTTCAAAAAAAATCTTTTATGACAAAACCCTAAATTTTCTTTTATGAATTTTGCAAAACTCCTTTAAAAGAAAACCCCTTTCAATAGAAATCCTTATTTTTTTTTTATATATAATAAATCTTTTATAAAAAAAAAATATGTATAAAAAAATATTCTTATAAGAATCCTGCGTTTTAAAAAATGGTATTTAAAACCTTTTTAAAAAGGAATTATTATAAAAATACCTTTTAAAAAAAGGTTTTATAGAACTCTCTAATCAATTTCCCATGTACTATTAGGTTAAGGCTTGTTTAATAAGCTTAATACCTTTTAATAATCCACTGTATTAATTTTTTTTTTTTTTTAAATCAAACCTTCGTTGCAAAAAAGGTTGATACTATGTACGTACTCCTCGTTGACTGTTGAATATGGCTGTCGGCTTTAACACGTAAAATTCGATGTCGGCTTTAACACGTAAAACCCGATTACACACCCGGTGAGTACAAAAAACTGCGGAATAAACGCGATTTGTGAGAAATCGTAAGTCTTACGAAACCTGCGTAGTTTTTGAACTAAAAAGTTGCGGACCAGCGTGTTTGTTGCAATAAAAACGTGTGGATTTGCGTGTTTTTTTATCCAATCAATGTTTTTGCAAAAATTTAAAAAAGAATGTGGGCTTTCTCTTCTTGGCTTTTTCTTTTGGCTCTGCTCACCCACCGATCTTGTGATTCTTTCTCAGTGCTAATACTAGTTTGTTGAAAAGACAGAGGATTCAAACACAAAATAACACAAGTATTTCACACACGAAACACATGATCTGCGGTTCTTCTATTAATCAACGAACTTCATTCTCACTGAATCTGAATGAATACAATGAACTTGGTATTTAACTTAAATTGACATACACGCTCACATAATTCAGCTAGACCATCACTCACTTAACTGAGTCTCTAACTCACTAAATTCATCTATCACATAACTCGTCTAACTCAACGCTTACTTAATTGTAATTACATATTTAAATCAAACATTCACTCTCAACAAAATTTAACCAGAATTCTTTCTACACTGGTTGAACATTCTTCGCCCCTCCTCCTCCTCCCACACCACCCACCACACTAGGTAGGCTATGAATGATACTTCGGCCCTCCTCACACATCACCCACCACACTAGGTAGGCTCTGAATGATTTTGTGAAATCCTGAAATCATCGAACAATATAATCTCTAGTGCATACGACCTCCCTGGAAACTCAGGCACCCCATGCTCACATACTAACTGCATTGCAGGTTTTCCTGCAAGTTATTGGCTTTACATATGGCCAACATTTGTCACATGTGGCCCATCCTATTTACGTACTACCTCCGAGTGTGTTTTCACTTTATGTTTTATATAAATTCAGGACTGTGAGATAGGCTTGCAAGTAGTTATGTTTAAATAGAAAATCTTCCAAGGACAATAGCATACTAGTTTAACAATGTAATACAGAAAATATGTTAATGAAAGGTATAATAATGTGTTTAATTAGAGAATGCTAATATTCTAATCTCTGTGTATTTTTTTTAAGTTTATAAAAATCTCATTTCTAGTCCATCCACCATTAAAGTGTGAGTAGGTGTATCTCTAATGGATCTACCAAAGAATGGTGACAGAAATAGGTGTTGTATCGCATCTAAACTAATATAGATGAATCTGATTTCTAGTCCATCCACCAATAAAGTGTGAGTCGCTGCATTTATAATGGATCTACCAAAGAATGGTAATAGAAATAGGTGTTGCATCAAAGTGTCTAAATCAATATAGATCCATCTTAAGTACCAATTTCAGAGGGGTCAAATTTCTTCAATGTGCAAACTTCAAATTTATAGTACAAAATACAATGTGTAATTTTTCATTGTTTGAATTATATTTTTGAATACTATATATAAAGTATATATAGGACCAAATAAATGTTTGAACCATGACAATTTATTTATGGAAAATTAAAATAGTTTTTTAATTATTAATATATTTTTAAGTATATATCAATATTAATTTGTATTAAAATATTTTAATAATAACTCACATTCAATATTTTTTATATACGAATATTTTATTTTAACAATATGTTTTCTATATATAAATATATATCAAGTTAATATCAATATAAATTAATTAATATAGATCTTTAAATAGTTTATTTATATATTAAGGTTTAAACATATTTATTTTATTATTATAATTAACATTATTTTTTTATTTATGCTTATATCATATTCATTTACCAATATTAATTTTCTATTTAAAACATAATATATTTTTTTTTTTAAATACAAATATCAATTTAATAAACAAACAAACACACTTACAGATCCCTTTTATTAAACTGTTCCCTCATTAAGATTTAGAACTATCAATTTAAATCCTTACTTATTAAATTCTAATTTTATTTACCAATCAAATTCAAAAATTTCCCACGCTAAGACTAATCCTCCTCGAAGTACCGTCCCCTCAAAGAACGCCTACGGCGTAATTAGCATAGTTTATGCATCATGGTGCGTTTATGAATTAAATTAAGCAAAGGTTTTGCAAAGTTTTATGAACCTTAGAGTTGGTTTCCTTCAGTTGAGTTAATTAATTCATTAAACTGTCACATGCAACTATACCACCAATCTTTCCATAGCATAATTCCAAAGTCTATCCATTCCCATAAAATTTTCCTAAACGTTTCTTGACCAATTGACTTTGTACTCTACGCCTCATAATGTGGTCATTCGAGAACAATCATATCGTCGAGTTTCTACAATATTTCTTTCGGACAAGATGATGACAATTATGTATTTTTATTGTTCAAATCATTATTCAATCGGATCATTCTAGTTCCTTCCAACACTAAATTTTATCATAAATTTAATAAAATCTCAATCGACTTTCACAGCAACTCATCTCGTCAAGACGTAACCAAAAATAACGAGAGGTGGCAGAACTAAATCAATGCTCTGCTGCTCCTCAAAATTATGTTTCCCAAATTAGTTCGAGGGAACTCGCTAATAGACGCGGGATCTCACTAACGACAACCGTGATTTTCGTGAGTGTCACGACGTTCGTTCTTAATTTCAAAGCAAGAAAATTCAGCGATGAATAAAAGAAATTAAAAGTGTTTCATGGCTCGGAGTAGTAATGCAGCACGCCATCAAAAGTTTGAAGTTCAAACATTAAATTAGGGAATAGGTATGTAGATGTTGGAATATTTAAAATTTCAGAACAATAAATGGAGAAAAAAACTCCCCTCTTCAACACAGAGAAAATATTAAAAAAAATTCTTCACTTGAGACAGAGTTTTTACTCTAAAAACTATTTCATTAAGCTTCAAAAACTTGGTTACAAAATCTCATCTGACTTAGAGAATACACAGAAACTTTGACTGCTTCAAAACACAGTTCAACACAAAACTCACTCTCTAAAAATTTCACTCTATCTGTGCATTTACAACTCACTGTTGTGTGTTGACAAATACTTCGTCTCTCAAAAAAATGAATGCATTGCTATGCAATTCAAATTTTCACACTCTGCTGTGTGTAAAAAAATAAAGCTTACAATTCTATTGCTCACATAAAGCCTTTTCAACTTTTTAACTTCTTTTTATATGCCTCAACATATAAAAAAAAAACAACTTTAAAAAAAAAAAAAAAAAAAAAATTTAAAAAAACTAAAACCAAAAACAATTTTACTATGGCCCATGGCCTCCCTTTTTGAAACGTGCATATGATATATATGTAAAACATATATATACATATATGTTGACTGTACGCACCAAATTTAAAAAAAAAAAAACATTAAAATCAACACTGTAATATAACGAACTTTGATCGCCCATTGAACCCGGACGTCAAACAAGAAATTAAACCATCCTTCAATCGATTTCGGGTCAAAAAAGTTTCTGTTGACGTCACCAAAATTGTGATGCGAAATTTCTATTAAATTTGCTTCATGATTTATTCCGGGTCCGATTTTGGGCAGCCGTACGGACGGCTGAGTGTGACCCGAAATCTCTTACAATCCGCCTCAGTGAAATTTTCAGGTCCGAAACTTTTCATGTGGTTTGGGACCACTGTCCTTCAGATTTTAAACTCTAATCAATAAAAATGGCAAGCGGCTCTCTGCAACGTGTTTTTTCATACTGCGATCTTGACTGATCACTAGAAATAGAAGGCGGCTTCCGTACTTGAGCAGCTGTAAGTAATTTTCAACATTCCCCCTTACTTTCAGCTGCTGGGTTATTAGTCATACCCAGACATTTCCTCAAAAATTCGAAACTCTTCTGCCCCAATGGCTTGGTCAGAATGTCCGCAAACTGTTCCTGAGTTCTGCAATGTTCCAAAAAAATTTCACCATTGTTTACCAATTCTCTGATGTAATGAAACTTTGTGTCAATGTGTTTCATTCTCTTGTGAAACACATAATTCTTCGATAATGCAATAGCTGAGCTATTGTCACAATAAATCACTATTCCTTTTACCTGCTCTTGGTACAAACTTCTTAACATCCTCCTCATCCGAATTGCTTGACACGCTGCTGCTGTAGCTGCCACATATTCTGCCTTTGCTGTAGACAATGCTACAATGGGTTGTTTTTTAGAAGCCTATGAAATAGCTCCTGAACCCATGTGAAAAACATAACCGGAAGTGCTCTTCCGATCATCTACACTTCCAGCCCAATCACTGTCAGTGTATCCAACTAAATCTGAATTTTCTGAAGCAGTATATAAAATATCAAACATTTTTGTACCTTTAACATACCTTAGAATTCTCTTCGTTGCCTGCCAATGTGCATCCTTTGGCTTCTCCATGAATCTAGAAATCAAACTAACAGCATGCATTATGTCGGGCCTAGTTGCAGTCAAATACATGAGGCTGCCAACTATGCTCTTATACAAGCTAGGATCAAAATCCTTGCTGCTGTCCTCTCTGCTGAGTTTTAATCCCATCAATATGGGAGTGATCGTTGCTTTTCTCTCCTGCATATTAAATCTTTCAAGCACTTCATTAACATATTTTTCCTGTGAGATAAAAATCCCATTTTCATCTTGTTCTACTTCTATTTCTAAGAAGTATCTCAACAAACCCATGTCATTCATTTCAAATTCTTCTTTCATGACTGTTTTAAAATTTTCAATAAGGTAATCATCATTACCTGTGAAAATAACATCATCAACATATAAAACTACAATCAACATTTTACCATCCTTTTCTTTGATGTAGAGGGTGGGTTCTCCCTCACACTTTTCAAATCTATTTTCCAGTAGATAGGAATCTATCCTACTGTACCACGCTCTTGGCGCTTGCTTCAGCCCATAAAGAGCTTTCTTCAACTTGCACACTTTGTGCTCTTGGCCTTTCTTCTCATAGCCGAGAGGTTGTTCAATGTAAACCTCTTCCATTAACACTCCATTTAGAAATGCTGACTTCACGTCCATTTGGTAAACTTTCCACTTGTTTTGTGCTGCTATGGACAACACTGCTCTCACGGTTTCCATTCTAGCAACCGGTGCAAAAGTTTCCTCATAATCTATCCCATGCTTTTGCTTATACCCTTTGACAACAAGCCTTGCCTTGTGTCTCTCTATTTTGCCTTCAGCATTACTCTTGGTCTTGTAGACCCATTTAACTCCAATGACATCTTTGCCTTTTGGGAGTTCAACCAAATCCCATGTCTTGTTTCTTTCTATGGCATTAATCTCCTCATCCATAGCTTCTATCCATTTCTTATCCTTAATAGCTTCTTCGAAATGAACATGATCATCAACATGACAATATAAAACAAACAAAGAATTGATGCCTTCATTTGCTGCCTCTTGTGCATAAAAAGTAAACCCAAGTTTTTCTTGTAAAATCATCTATGAATGTTAACATGTAGTGGCTGCTAGCAAGCGATGGAATTTGCATCGGTCCACACAAATCTGAGTGGACAATCTCTAAGGGTGCCTTTGCCCTTATGCCTTTCCCAGAAGGAAAACTTTCTCTGTGTTGTTTCCCCAAGATACAACCTTCACAAAGGCTGTCCGGCTTCTCTATCAATGGTAAACCTCTTACCATTCCTTTTCTATTCAAAAAATTAAGACCTCCAAAGTTGAGAAGTCCAAATCTCAAGTGCCACAACCAATTTTCATCTTTTGGTTCGCTTTGGATAGCCTCTTTTGCCACTGCTGCTATCTTTTCTTCATTCTTCAAATCTGCTCTCATTCTAAGAGGGAACATCATGTTCCTTGTCATCTTTACTTCAGCAATACATTGTTTGCTGGGTGGTTTGTCCATAATGATACAAACATCATCCTCAAAAAATACATTGTACCCCTTTTGAACAAGCTGTCCAATACTTAAGAGGTTACACTTCATTCCTGGAACATAATACACATCTGTTATGGATTTCTTTGCACCTTTTCTTGTTAAAACATTTACATTTCCATTTCCCATAACAGAAACTTTGCTATCAGTTCCTAGTGTGACTTGTGACTTCACACTCTCATCTAGCATAGAAAACATTGCTAAGTTTCCTGTCATATGGTTACTGCAACCGGAGTCTAGAAACCATAAGTCTTCATTCTTTTCCTCAGCCATATTACAATCCAAAAACAAATTATCTTGGCTGATATTTTCTCTAGTGAAATTTTCACTAGTTCTATTTCCCATATCATGCTGCTTCTTTCTACATTCATTAGCATAATGACCATATTTTTTACAATAGTGACATTGGACATTGGACTTATCATACCTCTGTCCTTGAGCATTCTGCTGACCATTTTGTTGGCTACTGCCTTGGCCTTGATCCTGATTTGGATTGCTACCCCTTCCTTGAGCATTTACTGGACTGTTCCTTCCACCTCTGTTTTGGCTTCTGCCTCTTCCTCTCTTGTTTCTTCTGCCTTGCCCTCTTCCTCTTCCGAAAGACATCTGGATCTTAAAGGCATGTTCCAGAGATGAGTTTTCACTCCTACCCAATCTCTGCTCATGAGTCATCAGTGATGCATGTAGCTCATCCACTATGAACTTTGTGATATCCTTAGTCTCCTCTATGGTGGTGACAATCACATCGAATCTTGAGGGTAGACTCCTCAAGGGTTTTTCCACAATCCTCTTATCTTCAAGATTCTCTCCATGAGATCTTAGTTGTGTGACCATTCCAATCACATGAGTGAAGAATGAGTCAATAGTATCTGACTCTTTCATACAGAGAGTCTCAAAGTCTCTCCTCAGCAACTGAAGTTTTGCTGTCTTCACTCTTTCCATGCCTTGATAGGTTGTCTTGAGAGTTTCCCATGCTTCTCTGAATCTCTTGGCTGCTGCTATCCTTGGAAACACACTCTCATGCACTGCTTGATACAATAAGAAGAGAGCTTTGGAGTCTTTCTTCCTATTGCTCTTCAGCAACTCTTTCTCTGCCTAAGTTAAATCTTCAAACTCTTCTTCATATGCTGGCTCTTCAAAGCCATCCTCAACAAATTCGCATAAGTCTTGGGAGACAAATAAAGCTCTCATAGTTATTGACCAGTAGTCATCATTTTTCCCATTAAACATTGGGAGATGGATATTTCTCATACCCATACCAGTGCTAGCTCCAGCCATTCTGTACTCTTAACTATGATTCAAAAAACACTTGACTGTGTATTTAAAATAGCTCACTGTTCTGCAACAGTAACACAACAACTGTAGAAAGAAATACTTTGAAGTCTTTTTGGCTGAGTCTTCACACTGCTGGAGAAGCTGTTGCAACAAAGAAATCATTTCCTTCAGCTTCTTTGATCCTCAAAGAGCCTGGACTAGCTCCGATACCATGTTGGAATATTTAAAATTCCAGAACAATAAATGGAGAAGAAAACTCCCCTCTTCAACAAAGAGAAAATATTAAAAAAATTTCTTCACTAGAGACAGAGTTTTCACTCTAAAAACTATTTCATTAAGCTTCAAAAACTTGGTTACAAAATCTCCTCTAACTGAGGGAATACACATAAACTTTGACTGCTTCAAAACACAGTTCAACACAAAACTCACTCTCTCTAAAAATTTCACTCTATCTGTGCATTTACAACTCACTGTTGTGTGTTGACAAATACTCTGTCTCTCAAAAAAATGAATGCACTGCTGTGCAATTCAAATTTTCACACTCTGCTGTGTGTAAAAAAATAAAACTTACAATTCTATTGCTCACAGGCCTTTTCAACTTTTTAACTTCTTTTTATATGCCTCAACATATAAAAAAAAAACAACTTTAAAAAAAAAAAAAAAAAAATTAAAAAAAAAAACTAAAACCAAAAACAATTTTACTATGGCCCACGGCCTCCCTTTTTGAAACGTGCATATGATATATATGTAAAACATATATATATATATATATATATATATATGTTGACTGTACGCACCAAATTTTTTTTTAAAAAACATTAAAATCAAAACTGTAATATAACGAACTTTGATCGCCTATTGAACCCGGACGTCAAACAAGAAATTAAACCATCCTTCAATCAATTTCGGGTCACAAAAGTTTCTGCTGACGTCACCAAAATTGTGATGTGAAATTTCTATTAAATCTGCTTCATGATTTGTTTCGGGTCTGATTTTGGGCAGCCATACTGACGGCTGAGTGTGACCTGAAATCTCTTCCAATCCGCCTCAGTGAAATTTTCAGGTCCGAAAATTTTCATGTGGTTTGGGACCACTATCCTTCAGATTTTAAACTCTGATCAATCAAAATGGCAAGCGGCTCTCTGCAACATTTTTTTTCATACTGCGATCTTGACTGATCGCTGGAAATAGAAGGCGGCTTCCGTACTTGATAAATTGTAAGTAAATTTCAACACTCCCCCTTACTTTTAGCTGCTGGGTTATCAGTCATACCCAGACATTTCCTCAAAAACTCGAAACTCTTCTGCCCCAATGGCTTGGTCAGAATATCCGCAAACTGCTCCTGAGTTCTGCAGTGTTCCAAAATAATTTCACCATTGTTTACCAATTCTTTGATGTAATGAAACTTTGTGTAAATGTGTTTCGTTCTCTTGTGAAACACAGAATTCTTCAATAATGCAATAGCTGAGCTATTGTCACAATAAATCACTGTTCATTTTACCTGCTCTTGGCACAAACTTCTCAACATCCTCCTCATCCAAATTGCTTGACACGCTGCTGCTGTAGCTGCCACATATTCTGCCTCTGCTGTAGACAATGCTACAATGGGTTGTTTTTTAGAAGCCTATGAAATAGCTCCTGAACCCATGTGAAAAACATAACCGGAAGTTCTCTTCCGATCATCTACACTTCCAGCCTAATCACTGTCAGTGTATCCAACTAAATATGAATTTTCTGAAGTAGTATATAAAATAGCAAACCTTTTTGTACCTTTAACATACATCAGAATTCTCTTTGTTGTCTGCCAATGTGCATCCTTTGGCTTCTCCATGAATCTGGAAATCAAACTAACAGCATGCATTATGTCGGGCCTAGTTGCAGTCAAATACATGAGGCTGCCAACTCTGCTTCTACTACAAACTAGGATCAAAATCTTCTTTGACGCTCTCTGTTGATTTTAATCCCATCTTGTGGGAGTAATCGCTGCTTTTCTCTCTTTTATATTAAATCTTTCGAGCACTTCATTAACATATTTTTCCTGTGAGATAAAAATCCCATTTTCATCTTGTTCTACTTCTATTCCTAAGAAGTATTTCAACAAACCCATGTCAGTCATTTCAAATTCTTCTTTCATGACTGTTTTAAAATTTTCAATAAGGTAATCATCATTACCTGTGAAAATAACATCATCAACATACAAAACTACAATCAACATTTTACCATCTTTTTCTTTGATACGGAGGGTTAGGTTCTTTCCTCACACTTTTCCAAATCTATTTTCCGATGGGCTAAGAATCCTCTACATACCATGCTCTTGGTGCTTGCTGATTATAAAACTTTCTTCAACTTCACACACTTGCTGCTCTTGGCCTTTCTTTTCATGGCCAGGGGGTTGTTCAGTATAAACCTCCTCCCCTTTCTTGCTCCATTTAGGGTAAACCCGTCCGATGATAAACTTTCCACTTGTTTTGTGCTGCTATGGACAACACTGCTCTCACGGTTTCCATTCTTGCAACCGGTGCGAAAGTTTCCTCATAATCTATCCCATGCTTTTGCTTATACCCTTTGACGACAAGTCTTGCCTTGTGTCTCTCTATTTTGCCTTCAGCATTACTCTTGGTCTTGTAGACCCATTTAACCCCAATGACATCTTTACCTTTTGGGAGTTCAACCAAATCCCATGTCTTGTTTCTTTCTATGGCATTAATCTCCTCATCCATAGCTTCTATCCATTTCTTATCCTTAATAGCTTCTTCGAAATGAACAGGATCATCAACATGACAATATAAAGAAAAAAAAGAATTGATGCCTTCATTTGTTGCCTCTTGTGCATAAATTTCATTCAAATTTCTGAACTTCTTACCTCTTTCATTTGGTGTACAAATGCCTGAGGAAGCACTTGAATTTCCTCCTTGTGGTGTGCTTGGAGAAGAACTCTCATTTCTCCTCAAGGGTGTCTCTTGCTACTCTTGTGGTGGTGCTGCTGTTTGGGGATGTATTTCAGCCAACTCATCATCATTCTCATCATGAGATAAACAATGTTTAACATTCACTGTTTTCTCTATGCTTCCATCCCAAGCTTCCTCTTCAATGAACTGAACATCTCTGCTCACAATAAACTTCTTGGTGGATGGGTTATATAACCTGTAAGCCTTGGATTCTTCACTGTATCCAATGAAAATACATTTCTCCCCCTTGCTGTCCAACTTCTTCCTTAGCTGATCCGGTATGTGTGCATAAGCCACACATCCAAAAACCTTAATGTGTGTGACACCTTGCTTTGTGCCACTCCATGCCTCTTCTGGCACTTTGTTCATCACTGCTTTTGTAGGGCATCTATTCAAAATGTATGCTGCACAATGTACAGCTTCAGCCCAATAATCATTAGGCAAATGCTTTGCCTGTAACATACTCCTCACCATGTCCATTGTGGTTCTATTCTTCCTTTCAGCTACGCCATTTTGCTGCGGAGTATATCTAGTTGTAAACTGCTTTTGAATACCATTTTCTCTACAAAAATGTAGAAAATCTTTAGAGATATACTCACCTCCTCTATCAGTCCTTAGAACTTTGATGTGCAGCCCACTCTGGTTTTCCACAAGTGCTTTGAAATTGCAAAATTTTTCAAACACTTCACTTTTATTTTTTTTAAAGTAAACCCAAGTTTTTCTTGTAAAATCATCTATGAATGTTAACATGTAGTGGCTGCTAGCAAGCGATGGAGTTTGCATCGGTCCACACAAATCTGAGTGGACAATCTCTAAGGGTGCCTTTTCCCTTATGCTTTTCCCGGAAGGAAAAATTTCTCTGTGTTGTTTCCCAAGAATACAACCTTCACAAAGGCTGTCCGGCTTCTCTATCAATGGTAAACCTCTTACCATTCCTTTTCTGTTCAAAAAATTAAGACCTCCAAAGTTGAGATGTCCAAATCTCAAGTGCCACAACCAATTTTCATCTTTTGGTTCGCTTTGGATAACCTCTTTTGCCACTGCTGCTATCTTTTCTTCATTCTTCAAATCTGCTCTCATTCTAAGAGGGAACATCCTGTTCCTTGTCATCTTCACTTCAGCAATACATTGTTCGCTGGGTGGTTTGTCCATAATGGTACAAACATCATCCTCAAAAAATACATTGTACCCCTTTTGAACAAGCTGTCTAATACTTAAGAGGTTACACTTCATTCCTGGAACATAATACACATCTGTTATGGATTTATTTGCACCTTTTCTTGTTAAAACATTTACATTTCCTTTTCCCATAACGGAAACTTTGCTATCAGTTCCTAGTGTGACTTGTGACTTCACACTCTCATCTAGCATAGAAAACATTGCTAAGTTTCTTGTCATATGGTTACTGCAACCGGAGTCTAGAAACCATAAGTCTTCATTCTTTTCTTCAGCCCTATTACAAGCCAAAAACAAATTGTCTTGGCTGATATTTTCTCTAGTGAAATTTTCACTAGTTCTATTTCCCATATCATGCTGCTTCTTTCTACATTCATTAGCATAATGACCATATTTTTTACAATAGTGACATTGGACATTGGACTTATCATACCTCTGTCCTTGAGCATTCCGCTGACCACTTTGCTGGCTGCTGCCTTGGCCTTGATGCTGATTTGGATTGCTGCCCCCTCCTTGAGCATTTACTGGATTGTTCCTTCCATCTCTGTTTTGGCTTCTGCCTCTTCCTCTCTTGTTTCCTCTGCCTTTCCCTCTTCCTCTTCCAAAATACATCTGGGTCTTAAAGGCATGTTCCAGAGATGAGTTTTCACTCCTACCCAATCTCTGCTCATGAGTCATCAGTGATGCATGTAGCTCATCCATTGTGAACTCTATAAGATCCTTAGTCTCCTCTATGGTGGTGACAATCACATCGAATCTTGAGGGTAGACTCCTCAAGAGTTTTTCCACAATCCTCTTATCTTCAAGAGTCTCTCCATGAGATCTTATTTGTGTGACCATTCCAATCACATGAGTGAAGAATGAGTCAATAGTATCTGACTTTTTCATACAAAGAGTCTCAAAGTCTCTCCTCAGCAACTGAAGTTTTGTTGTCTTCAATTTTTCCATGCCTTGATAGGTTGTCTTGAGAGTTTCCCATGCTTCTTTGGATCTCTTGGCTGCTGCTATCCTCGGAAACACACTCTCATGCACTGCTTGATACAATAAGAAGAGAGCTTTGGAGTCTTTCTTCCTATTGCTCTTCAGCAACTCTTTCTGCTGATTAAATCTTTAAACTCTTCTTCCATTTCTTGGCTCTTCAAAGCCATCCTCAACAAATTCCCATAAGTATTGGAGACAAATAAAAGCTCTCATAGTTATTGACAGGTAGTCATATTTTTCCCATTAAACATTGGGAGATGGATACTTCATACCATACCGGTCTTTGACTCCCGGCCATTCGCCACTCTGCTTACTGAAGTTAAAACACTTGTTTGTTTTTTAAACCTAGCTCAGCATGCTGCAAGTAACACAGCAACTGTATAGAGAAATACCTTGAAGTCTTTTTGGCTGAGTCTTCACACTGCTAGAGAAGCTGTTGCAACAAAGAACTCCTTTCCTTCAGCTTCTTTGATCCTCAAAGAGCCTGGACTAGCTCCGATACCATGTTGGAATATTTAAAATTCCAGAACAATAAATGGAGAAGAAAACTCCCCTCTTCAACACAGAGAAAATATTAAAAAAATTTCTTCACTGGAGACAGAGTTTTCACTCTAAAATCTATTTCATTAAGCTTCAAAAACTTGGTTACAAAATCTCTTCTGACTGGGGGAATACATAGAAACTTTGACTGCTTCAAAACACAGTTCAACACAAAACTCACACTCTCTAAAAATTTCACTCTATCTATGCATTTACAACTCACTGCTGTGTGTTGACAAATACTCCGTCTCTCAAAAAAATGAATGCACTGCTGTGCAATTCAAATTTTCACACTCTGTTGTGTGTAAAAAAATAAAACTTACAATTCTATTGCTCACAGGCCTTTTCAACTTTTTAACTTCTTTTTATATGCCTCAACATATAAAAATAAAAACAACTTAAAAAAAAAAAAAAAAAAAAAACTAAAACCAAAAACAATTTTACTATGGCCCACGACCTCCCTTTTTGAAACGTGCATATGATATATATGTAAAACATATATATACATATATGTTGACTGTACGCACCAAATTTAAAAAAAAAAAACATTAAAATCAAAACTGTAATATAACGAACTTTGATCGCCCATTGAACCCGGACGTCAAACAACAAATTAAACCATCCTTCAATCGATTTCGGGTCACAAAAGTTTCTGCTGACGTCACCAAAATTGTGATGCAAAATTTCTATTAAATCTGCTTCATGATTTGTTTCGGGTCTGATTTTGGGCAGCCGTACGGACGGCTGAGTGTGACCCGAAATCTCTTCCAATCCGCCTCAGTGAAATTTTCAGGTCCGAAAATTTTCATGTGGTTTGGGACCATCGTCCTTCAGATTTTAAACTTTGATCAATCAAAATGGCAAGCGGCTCTCTGCAACGTTTTTTTTCATACTGCGATCTTGACTGATCGCTGGAAATAGAAGGCGGCTTCCGTACTTGAGCAGCTGTAAGTAATTTTCAACACTCCCCCTTACTTTCAGCGGCTGGGTTATCAGTCATACTGAGACATTTCCTCAAAAACTCGATACTCTTCTGCCCCAATGGCTTGGTCAGAATGTCCACAAACTGCTCCTGTGTTCTGCAGTGTTCCAAAACAATTTTACCATTGTTTACCAATTCTCTGATGTAATGAAACTTTGTGTCAATGTGTTTCGTTCTCTTGTGAAACACAAAATTCTTCGATAATGCAATAGCTGAGCTATTGTCACAATAAATCACTGTTCCTTTTACCTGCTCTTGGCACAAACTTCTTAACATCCTCCTCATCCAAATTGCTTGACACGCTGCTGTTGTATCTGCCACATATTCTGCCTCTGTTGTAGACAATGCTACAATGGGTTTCTTTTTAGAAGCCCATGAAATATCTCTTGAACCCATGTGAAAAACATAACCGGAAGTGCTCTTCCGATCATCTACACTTCCAGCCCAATCACTATCAGTGTATCCAACTAAATCTAAATTTTCTGAAGCAGTATATAAAATACCAAACCCTTTTGTACCTTTAACATACCTCAGAATTCTCTTCGTTGCCTGCCAATGTGCATCCTTTGGCTTCTCCATGAATCTAGAAATCAAACTAACAGCATGCATTATGTCGGGCCTAGTTGGAGTCAAATACATGAGGCTTCCAACTATACTCTTATACAAACTAGGATCAAAATCCTTGCTGCTGTCCTCTCTGCTGAGTTTTAATCCCATCATTGTGGGAGTGATCGCTGCTTTACTCTCCTGCATATTAAATCTTTCAAGCACTTCATTAACATATTTTGCCTGTGAGATAAAAATCCCATTTTCATCTTGTTCTACTTCTATTCCTAAGAAGTATCTCAACAAACTCATGTCAGTCATTTCAAATTCTTCTTTCATGACTGTTTTAATTTTCAATACAATCATCATTATTCTATGGAAAACAATATCATCAACATATAAAACTACAATTAAACATTTCACCATCCTTTTGATGTAGAGGGGTTCTCCTCACACTTTTCAAACCATTTTCCAAAGACATAGGAATTCATCTCTTTTTACCAGTGCTCTTATGCTTGTGTACCCTTAAGAAAGCCTATTTTCGAGAACTTGCACACTTTGTGCTCTTGGCCTTTCGTTTCATAGCCGAGAGGTTGTTCAAAGTAAACCTCTTCCATTAACACTCCATTTAGGAATGCTGACTTCACGTCCATTTGGTAAACTTTCCACTTGTTTTGTGCTGCTATGGACAGCATTGCTCTCACAGTTTCCATTCTAGCAACCGGTGCGAAATTTTCCTCATAATCTATCCCATGCTTTTGCTTATACCCTTTGATGGCAAGTCTTGCCTTGTGTCTCACTATTTTGCCTTCAGCGTTACTCTTGGTCTTGTAGACCCATTTAACTCCAATGACATCTTTACCTTTTGGGAGTTCAACCAAATCCCATGTCTTGTTTCTTTCTATGGCATTAATCTCCTCATCCATAGCTTCTATCCATTTCTTATCCTTAATAGCTTCTTCGAAATGAACAGGATCATCAACATGACAATATAAAGCAAACAAAGAATTGATTCCTTCATTTTCTGCCTTTTGTGCATAAATTTCATTCAAGTTTCTGAACTTCTTACCTCTTTCATTTGGTGTACAAATGCCTGAGGAAGCACTTGAATTTCCTCCTTGTGGTGTGCTTGGAGAAGAACTCTCATTTCTCCTCAAGGGTGTCTCTTGCTGCTCTTGTGTTGGTGCTGCTGTTTGGGGATGTATTTCAGCCAATTCATCATCATCTTCATCATGAGATAAACACTGTTTAAACATTCACTGTTTTCTCTATGCTTCCATCCCAAGCTTCCTCCTCAATAAACTGAACATCTCTGCTCACAATAAACTTCTTGGTGGATGGGTTATATAATCTATAAGCCTTGGATTCCTCACTGTATCCAATGAAAATACATTTCTCCCCCTTGCTGTCCAACTTCTTCCTTAGCTGATCTGGAATGTGTGCATAAGCCACACATCCAAAAACCTTCATGTGTGTGACACCTTGCTTTGTGCCACTCCATGCCTCTTCCGACACTTTGTTCATCACTGCTTTTGTAGGGCATCTATTCAAAATGTACGCTGCACAATGTACAGCTTCAGCCCAATAATCATTAGGCAAATGCTTTGCCTTTAACATACTCCTTGCCATGTCCATTATGGTTCGGTTCTTCCTTTCGGCTACTCCATTTTGCTGTGGAGTATATCTAGTTGTAAACTGCTTTTGAATACCATTTTCTCTACAAAAACGTAGAAAATATTTAGAGATATACTCACCTCCTCTATCAGTCCTTAAGACTTTGATATGCAGCCCACTCTGGTTCTCAACAAGTGCTTTGAAATTGCAAAATTTTTCAAACACTTCACTTTTATTTTTCAAAAATTAAACCCAAGTTTTTCTTGTAAAATCATCTATGAATGTTAACATGTAGTGGCTGCTAGCAAGCGATGGAGTTTGCATTGGTCCACACAAATCTGAGTGGACAATCTCTAAGGGTGCCTTTGCCCTTATGCTTTTCCCGGAAGGAAAACTTTCTCTGTGTTGTTTCCCCAAGATACAACCTTCACAAAGGCTGTCCAGCTTCTCTATCAATGGTAAACCTCTTACCATTCCTTTTCTGTTCAACAAATTAAGACCTCCAAAGTTGAGATGTCCAAATCTCAAGTGCCACAACCAATTTTCATCTTTTGGTTCGCTTTGGATAGCCTCTTGTGCCACTGCTGCTTTCTCTTCACCATTCTTCAAATCTGCTCTCATTCTAAGAGGGAACATCCTGTTCCTTGTCATCTTCACTTCAGCAATACATTGTTTGCTGGGTGGTTTGTCCATAATGGTACAAACATCATCCTCAAAAAATACATTGTACCCCTTTTGAACAAGCTGTCCAATACTTAAGAGGTTACACTTCATTCCTGGAACATAATACACATCTACTATGGATTTCTTTGCACCTTTTTTTGTTAAAACATTTACATTTCCTTTTCCCATAACAGAAACTTTGCTATCAATTCCTAGTGTGACTTGTGACTTCACACTCTCATCTAGCATAGAAAACATTGCTAAGTTTCCTTTCATATGGTTACTGCAACCGGATTCTAGAAACCATAAGTCTTCATTCTTTTCTTCAGCCATATTACAAGCCAAAAACAAATTATCTTGGTTTATATTTTCTCTAGTGAAATTTTCACTAGTTCTATTTCCCATATCATGTTGCTTCTTTCTACATTCATTAGCATAATGACCATATTTTTTACAATAGTGACATTGGAAATTGGACTTATCATACCTCTGTCCTTGAGCATTCTGCTGACCACTTTGCTGGCTGCTGCCTTGGCCTTGATGCTGATTTGGATTGCTGCCCCTTCCTTGAGCATTTACTGGACTGTTCCTTCCACCTCTGTTTTGGCTTCTGCCTCTTCCTCTCTTGTTTCCTCTGCCTTGCCCTCTTCCTCTTCCAAAAGACATCTGGATCTTAAAGGCATGTTCCAGAGATGATTTTTCACTCCTACCCAATCTCTGCTCATGAGTCATCAGTGATGCATGTAGCTCATCCACTGTGAACTTTGTGAGATCCTTAGTCTCCTCTATGGTGGTGACAATCACATCGAATCTTGAGGGTAGACTCGTCAAGAGTTTTTCCACAATCCTCTTATCTTCAAGAGTCTCTCCATGAGATCTTATTTGTGTGACAATTCCAATCACATGAGTGAAGAATGAGTCAATAGTATCTGACTCTTTCATACAGAGAGTCTCAAAGTCTCTCCTCAGCAACTGAAATTTTGTTGTCTTCACTCTTTCCATGCCTTGATACGCTGTCTTGAGAGTTTCCCATGCTTCTCTGGATCTCTTGGCTGTTGCTATCCTTGGAAACACACTCTCATGCACTGCTTGATACAATAAGAAGAGAACTTTGGAGTCTTTCTTCCTATTGCTCTTCAGCAACTCTTTCTCTGCCTGAGTTAAATCTTCAAACTCGTCTTTATCTGCTGGCTCTTCAAAGCCATCCTCAACAAATTCCCATAATTCTTGGGAGACAAATAAAGCTCTCATAGTTATTGACCAGTAGTCATAATTTTTCTCATTAAACAGTGGGAGATGGATATTTCCCATACCCATACCAGTGTTGGCTCCAGCCATTCTGAACTCTTAACTATGATTCAAAAACCACTTGATTGTGTATTTAAAATAGCTCACTGTTCTGCAACAGTAACACAACAACTGTATAGAGAAATACCTTGAAGTCTTTTTGGCTGAGTCTTCACACTGCTGGAGAAGCTGTTGCAACAAAGAACTCCTTTCCTTCAGCTTCTTTGATCCTCAAAGAGCCTGGACTAGCTTCGATACCACATTGGAATATTTAAAATTCCAGAACAATAAATGGAGAAGAAAACTCCCCTCTTCAACAAAGAGAAAATATTAAAAAAATTTCTTCACTGGAGACAGAGTTTTCACTCTAAAAACTATTTCATTAAGATTCAAAAACTTGGTTACAAAATCTCCTCTGACTGAGGGAATACATAGAAACTTTGACTGCTTCAAAACACAGTTCAACACAAAAATCACACTCTAAAAATTTCACTCTATTTGTGCATTTACAACTCAGTGCTGTGTGTTGACAAATACTCTGTCTCTCAAAAAAATGAATGCACTGCTGTGCAATTCAAATTTTCACACTCTGTTGTGTGTAAAAAAATAAAACTTACAATTCTATTGCTCATAGGCCTTTTCAAATTTTTAACTTCTTTTTATATGCCTCAACATATAAAAATAAAAACAACTTTAAAAAAAAAAAAAAAATTTAAAAAACTAAAACCAAAAACAATTTTACTATGGCCCACAGCCTCCCTTTTTGAAACGTGCATATGATATATATGTAAAACATATATATACATATATGTTGACTGTACGCACCAAATTTAAAAAAAAAAACATTAAAATCAAAACTGTAATATAACGAACTTTGATCGCCCATTGAACCCGGACGTCAAACAAGAAATTAAACCATCCTTCAATCGATTTCGGGTCACAAAAGTTTTTGCTGATGTCACCAAAATTGTGATGCAAAATTTCTATTAAATCTGCTTCATTATTTGTTCCGTGTCCGATTTTGGGTAGCCGTACGGACGGCTGAGTGTGACCCGAAATCTCTTCCAATCCGCCTCAGTGAAATTTTCAAGTCCGAAAATTTTCATGTGGTTTGGGACCACTGTCCTTCAGATTTTAAACTCTGATCAATCAAAATGGCAAGCGGCTCTCTGCAACATTTTTTTTCATACTGCGATCTTGACTTATCACTGGAAATAGAAGGCGACTTCCGTACTTGAGCAGCTGTGAGTAATTTTCAACAGTAGACTCCACAGCGTCAAAGGCACCATCAATAAGTTTGTCTACGCGAAGAATTCAGTTCCCAACTATTTCTTTTTAAATAATAATCATTCAATAATAATGTATATATTTTATCAATTATATGAGTGTCTTTCCATTGGTTGATATTGAATATGTTGAGTAATTTTTCTTTTGGATGAGTGTGACACAATACGACCTAACGATGGCTTTGTTTAAAGGATTCAGTGTTTATTTCAACATAGATTGAGCCAAACTTTTTCATAGGGATATAATGTGCTATTTAGGTGGTTATTCAAATTAAACATGACAACAAAGAAATTGATGTTAACATTTTTTTTCGCTCCCTGTAACGCTTAGTATGGATTGCCCTAATAAGACATGACTTGCTATCATAAAATCTTTTACTTTTTCATGAGGAGGACCTTTATTACATAGCTAATTTCATTTGGTTCGAACCGCATCTTTTTAATGGTTTTTCTTTGATTTTGTTGAAAATAAAATTGGCTTTCAATATTTCAGAGGATTGAGCTCGAAGTTAGAGTTTTCACTGAAATGAAAAACAAGAATACAATTACAGAGAAGACAATTAGGACAATGCATTTCATTTGAGAGAATACAATTACAGGTGGTATTGAACAACATAAAAAAATTATCACTGGAAATCCCTATAGTGTTATTCTTCACATGTACCATATTCAAGTCATTAAAACATAGCTTATGAATATCTCTGGCCACATTTCTCTCAACATATTAGTCCATGTACATGATGAGGCCCACAAATTTATAGATTCGTGATATTATGATCATATATTTTCAACCAACTATCTTTTACTACCATTCATCAACCCTAGATGGATCTGACATCCACGAATTTTATATTTATATTGTTATCCATCAAACGAGCAATGCAATAGAAACTATGCTGGCAATCACATATCATATCACTACTAAAAAATTAACTTCAATAGTGGCAAGAGCTCTCATTGGCCTTGCTTTTCTCGTCCTAGATGACCACTTTGAGCACTAATTTCTGCAAATACAACATATGCAGGGCCATCATTGTTAGAGTGTGATTTTGATAATTCGTGATTATAGCATTCGTTATTTGCATTTGATTGCAACATCCCGTGATTGCAAGCTATAATTCCCATATCGTCATGGATGTAGTGGAAGAGAAGGTCGTCGCCAACCCAAAGCTCTGTGAACATGCAGTTGAGAGACCATATGTTGATCATCGGGCTATAATAACCCTTCTCGTCTACATCGTCGATGAATAGGAGCTACGATGGAAAGTGTATGTGCTTCATCCTTTCTAAACAGATATTGTGAACCGATTCACCTCAACTCGTAACACTTGCGAATTTTCAAATATCTTCACGTTTCAAATCGATTGAATGTAACAACCAACTGGAGAAATCACGGGGCATACCTGAATGGATGGAGAAATGGAAAAATAATTGAGTAGGGTTTGCATGCACGCACTGTAGGATCGATTCTCCATTTAATGAATGAAGTTTCACATCATCTCCCCACCAGGTCCGATCATTTAACCGTTGGCATATTCTGCCCAGATTTAATCTAGCCCATTCAATTATATTTAAAGAAAAAAAGTCACCAAATCTACTTGCATATAGATATGCCTATCAAAAATTTATTCCTATCCTACCAGATAGAGAAAGAAAACTATGGAGGTTGAACATGAGTCACCTACATGTCGATGTGTTAAATCATTGTTATTGAATATGAAAAGTAAAATATGTTAAATCATTATTGTCATACTAGGAAAAAAAAACAAATATAACAAATATAGATGAAAATCAACCACCAGCCACCTCCAAGCCCCATTTCCCTTGGAGGGACGGATTAAAGTGAATTTTAAAACCTAATGAACTAATATTAATTATAATGTGATTCCAATGGAGACTCGGCTTTCTACTCGAGGGATAATGAGGTGTTGCGTTACTACTGGCCAAAAAAAATAAGATAAAGGTAATTGTATCGAGTTGGAGGTGTGAAGCATGCAAAAGTTGCAACTATGTCCAAGCGCATTAGCCTCAAGTTTTAGAGTGAATAATTATGTAGATAAGTATTTTATTATGAAGTTTTTCACGGTGACACTGTTGAAATTTGTAGTCTTTGCACAACTAGCGTGAATCTTAACAATATTTTTTAACTAGCATGAATTTCAACAATATTTTTTAACGATGTTATGAAAAATCAACAATGTATTTTAACTGTTGGTGTTGAGGAGGTAAATCCCCTCTGCGGACAGAGGCGATCCCTACTAGCCCAGCAGGGGTCTAGCAACAATCAAACAATGTTACGACGCAAGTTCCTAGTTACGAATGAAAAGACTAAGATAGAAGCCTACCTGGAATCCAATGCTATGATCTGAAGAAGAAGCGTCCCCGTTCCTCAGCCTCGGCAGATCGCAATCCCTCCACGATCTCCGTGGATGAACACCTACACATGCAAGAAACAAACAGATACAAGCATAAAACCCGGCATATGTAACTAAATATTAGTCAGAAAGGATATTACTCATATTAACATAATGGGAAACAGAGTGGAACCATAATCGTAATCATCTATTAAATGACAAACGAAGAGAGATTACAACCAAGTTCTGACGTCGTGGTCTCCTTCGGATGGGTCTCTAGTCGTTCACGTCTCGCAAATCTCGCCAAGGAAAGGGAAAACCTCTCTAGAGTCTCTCGACGATGGTCTCCTTACTTGAGTCGGCCTTAAGGGAAAAAGAGGGCTCTTTACAGCACAAAGGCTCTTGGGAATATGGAGATTCAAAGCTTAGGCACTTCAAGACTAGCTTGCCATGGGATTGAGCAGGCTTTTATAGATGGGGAAGGAGGGAGTTGGGATCCCTATTATTATGGGATTGGCCCTATCAACAAGGAAGGTTCCATAGGAGGTGGCAAAACTACTTCCCTTCCATAGAACTCCCGCAACCAAACCTCCCAACTCAAGATAGGCAATGGTTTCTGAGTTTGTTGAAACTCAACTTCCGCCATCTTTATTTAAAAAACACTCCTTAAATTGGCTGGCGCGACTACTGCTCTGGGACAGAGCGCCAGTTGGCGCGGCCTCTTTGTAGTATTTTCCCCATTGGTGCGAGTTCTGAACTGTCTACCCGCGCCAATGCAAAAGGAGATGTTTTTCATGATTTTTGCAAGGAGATGTCTTTAGGGCAATTAAAGCTCATGCTTAGAGGAATGCATTGATGATGTTTTCAAGGCATGACAATGTTCACAAGTCACAAAATGGGTCCTCCATTGTGCGGGACGGGGAATGGTAGGGACGGTGACAAATTACTGTGTAACAGATGCCCCCTAAAGTATGAGGCCCGAGAGAGAGAGGGGTGAAATGCTTTACGAGAACATGTTCAACTGAAGGCCCGCCGTCGGAAAACCTGCGCAGAAAGATACAACCGATATCTCAAGTACATGATGTATAAGTGGTATGGACGCAGCCATCCGAAACAGAGTATGCTATAATCCGGATCCAGGGCATGGGCGCAGCCATCCAACTAAGATCAAATAAATAGACTCAGGTATGGTCGCAGCCATCCAATCAATGAGTCATGTACATAATGATAATAATCCACAATCGCAGCCTGGATTACAACAGACACAATCCAGGGTCTTGCGCTCCATCTCGACCCAAACAAAGTACAAGTTCAAGCATGCGAATATGTAAGCTGAAGTCGAACATGCAAGAACATCGTCTGATTACCAGCCAATGATGAAAGCTGTTAACAGACGCGAGAGAAACCACCAATAATGACAATGGTCCTCAAGGTACTACAGGTACAATCTACGGCGTGCGAATAAATGATTTGACGTCGAACACCCGCAGAATCATTCGATCGGAATTCAATGATGTAAACTTCACGTCGAATGCGACGAACCTGCCATTGAGGCATGCAGGCTCCAAGGTACCATCAGGAGTCTCTAGACCAACTTCCTGGATAATGAGTTGAAGTCGACAGGAAGTGACCTTGATCGAAGGTGGGCCATAATGATTCCCACATCATCGACACGAGGCAGAGGAACATAATGTTTTGTTGTGAATCAGGACCATATGAGAAACAGAGGAAGGTTGATATTTGCAGAGGCCAACTTCTCTTGAACATGTAACGGCACAAATAGTGGTTTTGGCAGTATTTGACATCAACGGATCAGAGGTCATGGTGACGAGGAAATGAGCAGATGAGAGGTCAAAAAGGATTATCCAAACCCAAGGAGGCAAAGTGAAGAAAACGAGATGAGATGTCCCCAACCCGACACGAATGCAGACAAGTGCCATGTTCAAGAGCGACATACTGCCGACGACAACGATGATGGTTCCATTTTCCCCCCACCATTTCTGGCGAGTACCCCAATTATTTTTGATAACAAGCTTGAAGGGGATAGCATATGCTTGTAATATAAGTCCGCCCTTCGGGCGAATCCATCCTAGTGCATTTAACGAGTCCTAGGAAGGAGGAAGGAGGAGAATGTCATTTCGACTGGATCCGATGTCATCAGGGTTTAACGAGTCTGACAAAGGGAGAACTCGACGTCTTTTCATGTTTAGAGAGTTTGAAAAGACAGCAGAAAAGTAAACTCCAAAGGTCCCTTTTCGTAAATAGTTCCCCAGATCCGAAAAGGTAGAAAACAATATCCGGGAAAACCTCCTAGTCGCGATAGGCTAGGGTATTCCTTTTTCGTAATCAATCCATCCCAGCCCGAAAAAGGGTTAAACTTATACTAGGTGGATGTCGATTCGTGTCCATTTTAACGAGATCGAAACGACAAGGGCCTCGGCAATATTTTCATATTTAGAGAGTCAGAAAAGAGCTGAAAGATGACTCCAGAGTGACTTTTTCGTGTATTTACCGAGTCCGAAAAAGTATAAAATACAACTCGTTTCCATCGTTTAAGTCGCAAAACCTGTTGTTGCACATACCAAGCAAGCGTAAAATCCATTTTCGACATAACATATGCAAATATTTGATAAAAATAACTTTTAAAACTCATTTAACGTCGAAAAAGCTATAAATATGTCAAAATGGTAAAAATAAAATTACTTTTACTATTTACCTTGGTAAAAAGCAACAGTGGTCCATTTGGAGCAGAAACTTCTGACGGCGATTGCGACAAATCCAGTTGACCATTCAGCTTCTCGTCTGTCACAGGTAAGAGGCGTTCCTTTGCTCTTCATTTTCATTCATTTTTTAATAATTTTCCCTTGAAAATCAGTTCTATGTGGCCACTTTTAAAATTTTAGGGCTGTGCCCATTGGCGCGGGTATCGGGCACGGACCCACGCCAATGAGCTCTTTTATACAAAGGGCTCGCGCCACGTGACGCGACTGTTCACAAAACAGCCGCGCCAGCGGCCGAACCTAAAAACCCGCCCAAAATTTCGACATTTAGACCAAATTGCATGGAATTTGAGGCTCATCAGAGATCTAACTAAGGGTTTTTGACCATACGAATGCGGGTAATCACTCAAAATGGCAATTGAATGGAAAGAACGAGAGCACGGAGAAGAGGATGAACAAGCCATGCAAAGCCAAGTTTGCATGAACGCCCTTAGAAACTGTGGGCTGAAAAAGTTCTTCCTCACACCATGTTTACGAGCTCAGCCCGAGCTCCTCCAGTATTTAATCAGTATCTGGGATGAACATGAACAGGTGTTCAGGCTACGAGATCAGGTATTAGAACTGGAGGTTTCTGATGTTTATTTCATCACTGGATTGTCCCGCAGAGGTCCAATCCCTGTATTGACTGGAAGCAGACCATCTGGGGAGAAGATGGAAGAAGTGATGGCACGGGTGTGCCGAGGGGCACAAACAGGATCAGGAAGCAAGAAGGTGGATATCCACACTATCCCTGATCTGGCATTGAGGGTGGTTCTCCATACCATCACGCGGGCTGCTGGGTCGCAGGCTCCGCACAAGGCTACAAAGGCCCAACTATTGCTGGCCTCAGAATGCATGGGTCCCTTACTGTTCAACTAGGTAGCAGCAGTAACAATCAACATGAAAAGGCAGCTCACAAAATGCAAATAGGGAAAACTAAAACAGTTCGATTATGGTTCCATCTTGGTATCGTTCATTCTGGAACGTTTACCAATCTTCCAGGGCCAAGGGGCCGCAGTGGCAGATCCGATACCACAAGAGCCAAGAATGGCTCGCTGGGCAGCATTGATGCCCAGATTTGGAGGTGGCCAACAGATGTCCTGGAGGCCAGAGTTTTTTAGGTGGTTACGGCGCCAGCTGATTGTCGTGGAAGACTGGCCCTATGCAGGAACTGACTTTACCGGGGACCCGGATCTCCCGCTACCAGAAGGAGACGACTGGGACGAGGAGTTGGGTAAGACCTCATATTTTGATTTTATGTTTTTATGTTTTTTTTTGTTAATACATATTCGTCCTAACACGATCATATATGCATGCAGATGTGGGACCTGAGAGACCAGCTGGGATGTCTCCAATCTCATGGAGGAGAGGCGCTGATCCAGAACCTCGAGGGGATTGCCCACGGGATCCCAGACTATGCCCGGCTAGCAGACGTACCGATGGCATACCAGTGCCACACGGTGGGAGTTCCGAGTCGGATCCACCGAATCCTGAGACGCTTAGTGCGTGCAGTCACGTGCTATCATGAGCACCATGCGGATTAGCTCTTAGGATTTATACCACACCTATTTTTTGAGAGACATATCGTCTCCGGATGTACTTAAGACGATTATGTATATTTTGACTTTCGTGATGCACATTGTGCAAACATTTCGACACACACACACACACACACACACACACATATATATATACATATGACTATTTTGGATGGATCTTTTACATGTGATGATGTTTTTATATGTCATGCGAATGTCTAATACAAATGTAATCTAATGTATCAGTTACATAACAAACGACCCAATGCGAAATGTATTCACACAATGTATCTAATCACACATTTCATTTTTATGCAAGCTTAAAAGCACACATGAACACACACACATATGCAAACTATGCTTGAAATGAGGAAGACGGGCATGCCCCCCAGCATGGTGTCTCAATTCGAGGTGCATGCCCCCCAAGCTTTAGTCCATTGAAAATGGAGTGAAGGTTCAAAACAAAAAGTTGAATTGAACATGCTTGTGTTTCATTATTTTAACGAGGTTGACACACTTAAAAGAACTATCCACAAACAACCTGTTTCATTGTTTTTAGGAGCTTGACACAAGTGGAGGAACTATGCTCCGAGAACCAGGTTTCATTTTTTAAAGAGCTTGACACAGGGAGGGAACTGTGCTCTAACCGACTTACATCAAAATGAACAAGAAGGCGGCGCTTCCAAGAGTTCCACTCCCGATGGAAGGAAAACATCCTGGAAGTCAGGACCCAATGCCCCCAGTGCACTATGCACGACGGTGTTATCACTGAGTGCGGGTACGGGGTAGGTAGCCACATAGTTGACCTGCGGTGGGGTAGATACAACGGGTGGATAAAAACCAGGAGGGGGTGATGGCGAACCAGTTGCCACATTAGGACCAAAGAACGACAGCTGATCAATGGTCACGATCCATCCTTCATGTGGAAAGCACATCACGCGAAAGAGGGAGGAGACAAGCGCTCCCATGGCATAGGTGTAATCTCACCCCAAAAGCAGATTGAAATCCAAGGGGCCTGGAACAACCATCACGTCCATATGGACGGTTTTGCCTCCCAAAGTAATCGGTAACCTTGGAAGGATCCCCAACGGTTGACGGGTTCTTCTATTGAATGTCAACATATTCTGCGTAACGGGCGCAAGCGGCGGCGAACCGAAAGCTTGCCAGGTAGTTGAAGACATAATACTAACAGAGGCACCTTCATCTATAATGGTGCTGGGTACAACCAGACCAAGAGCCTGTACTGTGATCTCGAAAGGCACATAAGACGGAAGGCGAAATCCTGCAAATCGATTCCAGTCAAAGGAAGCGACCAAACTACTCGGAGGGGCTACCATCGAAATGCGAAGGTCTTCCCCTGATGTTACGGAAGCAGAAGCCTCCTCCATGACCTCCATCTCGAAGGGGGGAGGAATATCCTCCGTAGCCTCCATCTTGGGCGGCGGAGGAGCAGCTTCTTGAAGTACAGGGACAGGAGAATCTTTCTCCAAGTCTGAAGAATCTAAAGAAATCAGAAGGACATGGGGGGTGTGAGGTCCACTCTCAACAGAAAAGAGCTAGTGCACCGCGGACGGGGCCAGTTCAACTGATCCGACGACCAATGGTTGGTCAGGGACGGATTCGTGAATTTGAATTTCTGGGGGAGTGGGATCGACCAAGGATGACTCTTGACCAATCGTAAGATCAGCTGGCGGAGGACTCACAGAAAGCCGATTGTAACCAGGTGGAAGGCATGGTGTAGAACCGGTCGGGTTGTCCAAAACTCGCTTGGCTTCATCCATATAAGGACAAAGGTGAATGGCATGGTGCCCTTCACACAACTTACAGGGATTGGTGATCTTACCCTGCTTCTTAGGAGCCTTATCAGTACCAGTTGAAGACGTGCCCCCAACTTGGCTCCCGGAAGTCAAAGGCAACGGCGGATGGCCATCAGACCATGCTTTGAGCACCTTGGGGATGCCAGGGCAGTCTCGAAGAAGATGGTCTCCCGTGCACAATAGGCAAGGGAACTTGACTTTCCGTGGAGGGTTGGAAGGTTTATCAGGAGGAGATATTTCAGAAACAGTGGCTGCACTTTTAGCCTCTCGCTTATCGGACTTCTTCTTCTTTGTCTTCTTCTTCTTCTTCTTAGCCACCTGGCTACTTGAATCCAGACTTTCACCAGGCGAAGTAGAAGAGGAGGACGCAGAAACAGGCGAAGAAGGGGAGAGGTCCACCTTGGAATCAACATGATGTTGTTCAGGTGGAGAAACTGATTGAATAGTAGTGGATACATTTGGGACAATAGAGGTTGAGAACAACCAAACAGGCAACCCAACAGTTAACCCAGGAAGGGACAACGTCGCCATGTAAGGAGCACCAACATTTCCAAAAGGAGGAAAATGACCAGGACTCCCTTCTAAGGGTATTCCTTGGTTGGAAAACTCTGAAAAAGTTGCCATCAAACTCAAAACCACACACAGGCTGAAAAAGAGTTAAGGGCACACGATCAAACGGTCAACAAGAAATATCTAAGCAGGCGTGTAATCGTGGGTGATTAATTTTTACCACATTGAAAAGTAAGAAACTCTATCGTTTCATATTTTAAGAGTCGAGAAACAATAGAAAGATGACTCTATCTCTTTCAGATTTGATACAAGCGTGAAAGGACAAGCGCTCGACGGTCTTTTCAAGTTTAGCGAGTCAGAAAAGACCAAATGACTGCTCAAGAAATACTAGGCGCAAAGGGTGTACCAAATATCCGTGAACTGCAATATACACCTTGGTTTCAGTAATGAAACAGAAATCGACCAAGGACTTTCCGTACGTGCAGGTAGTCTCCCCGAATGCTGTGTTTGGTGTATCACGGGTATAGGGCGGCAGACTCAGCTTCCTATGGATAAAGGATTGAAAACCTAGAGGGGTCTCCCTTTATATACGCGACGGTACGGGGAGCACAAGTCCGTACTAGCGATGTCTAAAGCCAAACGACGAGCGACAACTGCTAGGTTTAAAGACGCCGGAACACGTCTCTAGCCTAGACCTCTAAAAATGTTTCGTTAAGTTCCAATGCTGCCTTAGGTTAATTGAATAGATTTTAAAGTTGACCTTCGATTAAGTTTCAATTTTCAGGCCCTATCGTATGTAGTGTCTTAAAAGACTCCTAAATGCAAAGCTACATGCCACAGTTCAACATTTCGTTCGATGAAAACTAATTAGAGAAGAGTGAGAGCTTTTACACAAACGAAATGAACGGAAGACAACAATGAGATCTCTAATGCAACTAATGAAATTGAAAACTTTTCATTCAGATTACTAATCACTAGCAAAATCGAAAAGATCACAATTTGCACTAATTAACAAAAGCAAAAGAGATTTTTTTTTTATTTTCAATGTCTGATAGCTAATATGCACTAAACAAACTTGAAAACAAATGGAACAACTTGAGAAACGATATTCGAGAGAGCGAAACAAACAAATTTCACTCAACAACACAAGCAATCAGATCCCCAAATCGACCAAAGTCTCTCAAAACAAAGAAAAGACTCAAAAGCTTCCAATGGACCGTGTGATCTAGGTCCAAGGCAAGACCAAATGAATTTCGAATGAAGGAATGAAAAATCACCCAAAAATCGCAACAAAAAAATGAACAACTACTTAGAGGATGTGGAGAATCAATCAGACAGTTGACAAGACAATCAAAACACCAAAACTCCCAAGGAGGGCTCGATACACCAAGCCACTAGATGCCCTAGGGCTTAAAATGTGAAATCGATAGATAAAAGCGAACAACCAAAGGACAGAGGTGAATTCCCATTCAAACAGGACTCCAACACACTCAGGCAGTCGGAAAATCAAGAAGAAAAAAACTGACCAAACCCAGAGAGCTCAAAAATGAGGAAACTCAAAAACCTTACAGGAGTGGCGCGACTGTAAGGATGAAACTGGCGCCAGAAAGCAATTGGCGCGGGCTAAACAAAAGAAACATGCGCCAATTGGCGCGACTGTCGGGTTAAAAACCGCGCCAGTCGATTTTCTCAGCCAAAATTATAAAAAAGCTACTCCAGAAGCAGATCAATGCAAACTAAGCAAACCAAGAAGCAAAAATAGTGAAAGAACCCAACCCAGAAGGTTCATCAAACAAGGAAAAACATAAAATAATCAAAGCAAGACAACACAAACGAGACAGTGAAATCTGGACGATCCCCAGCGGAGTCGCCAAATTGTTGAGGAGGTAAATCCCCTCTGCGGACAGAGGCGATCCCTACTAGCCCAGCAGGGGTCTAGCAACAATCAAACAATGTTACGACGCAAGTTCCTAGTTACGAATGAAAAGACTAAGATAGAAGCCTACCTGGAATCCAATGCTATGATCTGAAGAAGAAGCGTCCCCGTTCCTCAGCCTCGGCAGATCACAATCCCTCCACGATCTCCGCGGATGAACACCTGCACATGCAAGAAACAAACAGATACAAGCATAAAACCCGGGATACGTAACTAAATATCAGTCAAAAAGGATATTACTCATATTAACATAATGGAAAACAGAGTGGAACCATAATCGTAATCATCTATTAAATGACAAACGAAGAGAGATTACAACCAAGTTCTGACGTCGTGGTCTCCTTCGGATGGGTCTCCAGTCGTTCACGTCTCGCAAAGCTTGCCAAGGAAAGGGAAAACCTCTCCAGAGTCTCTCGACGATGGTCTCCTTACTTGAGTCGGCCTTAAGGGAAAAAGAGGGCTCTTTACAGCACAAAGGCTCTTGGGAATATGGAGATTCAAAGCTTAGGCACTTCAAGACTAGCTTGCCATGGGATTGAGCAGGCTTTTATAGATGGGGAAGGAGAGAGTTGGGATCCCTATTATTGTGGGATTGGCCCTATCAACAAGGAAGGTTCCATGGGAGGTGGCAAAACCACTTCCCTTCCATAGAACTTTCGCAGCCAAACCTCCCAACTCAAGATAGGCAATGGTTTCTGAGTTTGTTGGAACTCAACTTCTGTCATCTTTATATAAAAAACAGTCCTTAAATTGGGTGGCGTGACTACTTCTCTGGGACAGAGCGCCAGTTGGCGCGACCTCTTTGCAGGATTTCCCCCATTGGCGCGAGTGTTGAACTGTCTGCCCGCACCAATGGAAAAGGAGATGTTTTTCATGATTTTTGCAAGGAGATGTCTTAAGGGCAATTAAATCTCATGCTTAGAGGAATGCATTGATGATGTTTTCAAGGCATGACAATGTTCACAGGTCACAAAATGGGTCCTCCATTGTGCGGGACGGGAAATGGTAGGGACGGTGACAATTTACTGTGTAACAGTTGGAAAGACAGAGGATTCAAGCACAAAATAACACAAGTATTTCACACACAAAATACACGAGTTGCGACTCTTCTATTAATCAACAAACTTCAATTTCATTGAATCTCAATGAATACAATGAACTCAATGAAGGGTATTTAACCTAAATTGACATGCACACACTCACATAACTCAACTTGACCATCACTCACTTAACTGACTCTCTAACTCACTTACCCATGCTATCACACCTAAACCAAGATGGAACACATAACCGGATGTGCTCTTCCGATCATCCAAATTGCTTGCAAAATCACTATCTGTGTATCCAATCAAATCCTTCTTTTTTATACTTGCATACATTATGCCATAATCTCTAGTTCCTGCTATGTATCTTAGAATTATTTTTCCAATACTCCAATGTGTGTATTTTGGAGTCTCCATAAATCTCAAAATCAAACTTACTCCCTGCATAATATCTGGTCTTGTAGCTGTGAGATACATGAGGCTGTCAACCAATCTTTGAATAGAGTTGGATTGACATCTGCTCCTTCATCATCCTTGCTTAAGTTTGTACCTATTGCAACTAGTGTAGGTACACGTTTACAATTGTCCATCCTGAATCTTTTCAACAGATCTCTTGCATATTTATTTCGACAAATAAAAATTCCTTTTTGAGATTTCTCAACTTCAATGCCAAGTAAATATTTCATGATACCAAGATCTGTCATCTCAAATTATTTCATCATGGCTACTTTAAATTCATCTAACTCAAGATCACCTGTAAAAATCAAATCATCAAATATAGGCAAACAATCAAAATCTGTCCATGCTCATTTACCTTTGTGTATAAGGTAGGCTCAATGTTGCTTCTACAAAATCCATTCTTAATCATGTAACTGTCGATTCTTCTATACCATGCTCTAGGTGTTTTCTTGAGTACATAGAGCGCTTTCTTCAACCTATAAACTTTATCTTCTTTTCCTTCAACTTCATAACCTGGAGGATGTTTCACATAAATTTATTCTTCTAGAATCCCATTCAAGAAGGTTGATTTGACATCTATCTGATATAATTTCCACTCCTTATGAGTTGTTGTTACTAGAACTGCTGTTACAATATCCAATTTGGCTACCAGAGAAAATGTTTCCCCAAAGTCTATTCTCGGTTGCTGCGAGAATCCTTTTGCTACAAGTCTTGCTTTAAATCTGCTAATCTCACCTTTCTCATTCACCTTTGTATTTTACACCCACTTTACACCAATGAGTTTTTTATCATTTGCTAAATTAACCAAATCCCATGTATCATTCTTTTCAATAGAATCCATCTCTTCATCCATGGCTTGCACCCAATTTTCATCTCTGATTGCTTCTTCAAACAAATAAGGTTATAATTCCAACAATGCAAAATTTGATCTAACATCGAAATCATCATAAATATCTTTTAAACTTCTCATCTTTTTCTTACCATTGTTTGATTCATTACTTGATTGGCTGCTTGGAGAATTTTAGTTTGTTGATCTACTTGAAGATCCATGCTGCTCTCAAAATCTTAGAGTCCTTGCTGATGTGACTATTTGGTGTATGCTCTCTTGATTCTTGTTGCTCCTTTTCTGCTACATCATCCTCTTCAATAAATGGTGCTTATGCATCGATTGGTGTGTCTACAGTCTCATTCCATGATTCTTGTTCTTTGAAGACAACATCTCTGCTAATGATTGTCTTCTTGGTGACAGGGTTATACAATTTGTAAGCTTTTGACTGCTCACTATAACCAGTAAATATGCATTTTTCACTTTGATCATCTAATTTTCTCTTATTTTCTTAGGCACATGTACATAGGCTACACATCCAAAAAATCTACAATGAGATACACTGCATGACATACCTGACCATGCTTATTCTGGTACTCTTTTCATCGCACTCTTTGTAGGAGATTTGTTTATCACATAAACAACACATATAATTGCTTCTGTCGGATACTCATTAGACAAGTTTCTTGCTTTCAACATGCTCCTTGTCATGGTAATGATTGTTCTATTTTTTCTCTCTATTACACCATTCTGTTGCGGTGTGTATCTGGTTGTAAACTGTCTTATGATTCCATGTTGTTTGCAGTACTCATGGAATGCTTTTGAATCATATTCTCCACCACGATCTGATCTCAATACCTTGATCTGTCGATCACTTTGGTTCTCTACTAAGGCTTTGAACTCTTTGAACTTTGCAAAGGTTTCATACTTCTGCTTCAAGAAGTCAACCCAAGTCTTTCTGCTATAGTTGTCAATAAAAATGAGGAAGTAACAACTTACACCAATCGATTGTGTCCTCATAGGCCCACACAAGTCGATATGCACCAAATAAAGTGGTTTCTTTGCCCTGTATTAAACTCCTTTTGGAAAATTTTCATAGTGTTGCTTTTCCAAGAAGCAACACTCACAAGTGCTAGCAGCTTCTTTGATGGGAGGTAATCCTCTGACCATCTGTTTCTGTTGCAACAATCTTAAACCGAAAAAATGCAAGTGTCCAAACCGAAAGTTCCATAGCCAGTAATCATTAGAACATGCAGGTGTAAAAGAACTAACCTGATCATTGTAGTTCATAATTAGAGGAAAGGGTTTGTTCCCCGTCACCTGCACCTTTGCTATGAGCTGCTTGCTTGAGAGTTTGTCATAAATAACACATTATTTCCCCTGAAAGATAACTCTGTATCTTTTCTGTGTCAATTGACCAACACTTATCAAATTGTGTTTGAGTCCAGGGACATAATATACCTCTCATATTATCTTTGGCTCCCCCTGTTTGGTCATAATGTTGACCACTCCTTTGCCATCTACATCCACAGTCTTGTCAGTCCCCAACTTTAACTCTGTCTTCATCGATTGATCCAAATTTACAACCAAATTCTTGTTGCCTATCATGTGGTTACTGCAACCACTGTCTAATAGTCACACTTTATCAGACAGTTCATGCATGGTGTTGCATGCTAGGAACATTGAGTTAGTATTCTTTGTACTAATATTAGCTTTTTGATTTCCTTGTTCAACTATCTTCTTCCTACAATAACGAACATAGTGACCAAATGTATTGCAATAATAACATTTCACCTTTGATTTTTCAAACCTTTGATTATTGTGAAATATTCTACTGTTGCTGCTTCCACTTTGATGTTCATGCTCTTCTCGGCAATCTCTCTGACCACCATAGCTACCACCTCGTCCTCTGCCTCTCGATCGATCTCTGCCTCAACCTCTTGAAATATAAACTTGACTTTTGAAGGCAGTTTCTAAAATGGAATCCTTATTTCTATCTATCTTTGCCTCATGTGATAGAAGTGATCCCATCAACTCATCAACTGTCAGTTTTTCCAAATCCTTCACTTCTTTTATGGCTGCTACCATAACATCAAACTTGGTAGACAAAGATCTAAGAACCTTCTCAATCACTGTTCGATCTTTAATATCTTCACCATAGATTTTTAACTAATTTACTACAGACATGACCCAATTCATGGAAGAATCGATGTCCTATGTCTCCTTCATCTGCAGACTTTCAAAATCTCTCCTAGTATTATACAATTTAACAATATTGACTCTGGCCATACCCTGATAGTTGGTCACCAAAGTTTCTCATGCTTCATTTGTTGAAGACGTGATCATTATCTTCTGGAACACTGCTCGGTCGACTCCCTGTTCGATAAGAAGAAACACTTGTGCATTTTTCCTCTCGTCTTTCTTCCATTGTTCCATATTTGCAATATTGAGGGCTCATTCTTCTACGTCATTCTGAGGTTCTGCAAATCCAAACTTGACATGATCCCAAACATCATGCGCTTTTAACATGGTCTCCATTTTAATAGCCCACACATCATAATCTTTCCCAGTGAAAGAAAGAAGTTGTAACTGAAAACTTGATGTAGCCATCTTGCTTCAAAAAAATTCTTCTATAACAAAACCCTAATTTTTTCTTTTATAAATTTTACAAAACACTTTTAAAAAAAAACCCCTTAAAAAAATATTTTTATACGAATCCTCCCTCTTAAAAAATGGTATTTAAAACCTTTTAAAAAAGGAATTATTATAAAAATACCTTTTAAAAAAGGTTTTATAGAACTCCCTAATCAATTTCCCATGCACGGTTAGGTTAAGGCTTCTTTAATAAGCTTAATACCTTTTAATAATCCACTGTATCTAAAAAAAAAAAAAAATCAAACTTTCTTTCAAAAAAAAGTTGATACTATGTACGTGCTCCTCGTTGACTTTTGAATATGGCTATCGGCTATAACACATAAAACCCGATTGCACACCCCGTGAGTGGAAAAAACTGCGGAATAAATGTGATTTGTGAGAAATCGTAAGTTTTACGAAACCTGCGTAGTTTCTGAACTAAAAACTTGTGGACCAGCGTGTTTGTTGCAATAAAAACTCGTGGATTTGCGTGCTTCTTTATCCATCAACGTTTTTGCAAAAATTATAAAAAAAAAATTGTCTGCTTTTTTCTTTTGGTCTTGTGATCCTTCCTCACTTTAATACCAATTTATTGGAAAGGCACAGGATTCAAACACTAATAACACAAGTATTTCACACACACACGAGTTGCGGCTCTTCTATTAATTAACGAATTTCAATCTCACTTAATCTCAATGAATACAATGAACCCGATATTTAACCTAAATTGACATGCACACGCTCACATAATTCAGCTTGATCATCACTCACTTAATTGAGTCTCTAACTTACTTACCAAATTCATCTATCACATAACTCGTCTAACTCAACACTTACTTAACTGTAATTACATATTTAAATCAAACATTCACTCGAAAAAATTTAACCAAAATGCTCCCGACGCCAGTTGAACATCCTTCGCCCCTCCTCCTCCTCCTCCCCCATCACCCACCACACTAGGAAGGCTATGAGCTCACGTACTAACTGCACCGCAGGTTTTCCTGCAAGTTATTGGCTTTACATATGGACAACATCTGTCACATGTGGCCCATCCTATTTATGTACTACCTCCGAGTGTGTTTTCACTTTATGTTTTATATAAATTCATGACTATGAGATAGGCTTGCAAGTGGTTATGTTTAAAAAGAAAATATTCTAAGGACAATAACATGCTATTTTAACAGTATAATACAAAAAATATTTTAATGAAAGGTATAATAATGTGTTTAATTAGAGAATGCTAATATTCTAATCTCTTTGTATTCCTTTTAAAGCTGCATTTCTAATGGATCTACCAAAGAATGGTGACAGAAATAGGTGTTGTATCAGAGTGTTTAAACCAATATAGATGAATCTCATTTCTAGTCCATCCACCAATAAAGTGTGAGTAGTTGCATTTCTAATGGATCTACCAAAGAATGGTGACAGAAATAGGTGTTGCATCAAAGTGTCTAAACCAATATACATCCATCTTAAGCGATTTCAGAGGAGTCAAATTTCTTCAATGTGCAAACTTCAAATTTATAGTGCAAAATACAATGTGTAATTTTTCATTGTTTAAATTATATTTTTGAATACTATATATAAAGTATATATAGGATCAAATAAATGTTTGAAACATAACAATTTATTTATGGAAAATTAAATTAGTTTTTTAATTATTAATATAATTTTAAATATATGTGAATATTAATTTGTATTAAAATATTTTAATAATAACTCACATTCAATATTTTTTATATACAATATTAGAATATTTTATTTTAACAATATATTTTCTATATAAAAATATATATAAAGTTAATATCAATATAAATTAATTAATATAGATCTTTAAATAGTTTATTTAAATATTAAAGTTTAAACATATTTATTTTATTATTATAATTAACATTATTTTTTTATTTATGGTTATATCATATTCATTTACAGATATTAATCTTCTATTTAAAACATAATCTTTTAAAAAAAAAACAAATATCAACTTAATAGACAAACAAACACACTTACACCTCTCTTTTCTTAAACGGTTCCCTCATTAAAATTTAGAACTATCAATTTAAATCCTTACCTATTAAATTTTAATTTTATTTACGGATCAAATTCAAAAATTTCCCACGCTAAGACTAAGCCTCCTCGAAGTACCGTCCCCTCAAAGAACAATTCTAATTTTATTTACCGATCAAATTCAAAAAATTCCCACGCTAAGACTAATCCTCCTCGAAGTACCGTCCCCTCAATGAACGCCTCGGGCGTAATTAGAAAAGTTTATGCATTATGGTGCGTTTATGAATTAAATTAAGCAAAGTTTTTGTAAAGTTTTATGAACCTTAGAGTTGGTTTCCTTCAGTAAAGTTAATTAATCTATTAAACTGTCACATGCAACTATACCACCAATCTTTCCATAGCATAATTCCAAAGTGTATCCATTCCCATAAAATTTTCCTAAACGTTTCTTGACCAATTGACTTTGTTCGAGAACAATCATATCGTCGAGTTTCTACGATATTTCTTTCAGACAAGATGATCACAATTATATATTTGTATTGTTCAAATCATTATTCAATCAGATCATTCTAGTTCCTTCCAACACTAAATTTTATTATAAATTTAATAAAATGTCAATCGACTTTCACAGCAACTCATCTCGTCAAGACGTAACCAAAAATAACGAGACGTGGCAGAAATAAATCAATGCTCTGCTGCTCCTCAAAATTATGTTTCCCAAATTAATGGAGTAATTGTAGTTCGCGGGAACTCCCTAACGACAACCGTGATTTTCGTGAGTGTAAAGGTGTTTCATGTGTCAGAGTCTATGGCAAAATTTCAAGACTCATAGCAGTAGATGCAGCACGCCATCTAAAGTTTGAAGTTCAAACATTAAATTAGGGAATACGTATGTAGACTCCACAGCGTCAAAGGCACCATCAAGAATTCAGATCAGGCTTCACGTCAAAATCACTCCACACTTTTTGAAGGGAGTGGTGCGAGCGGCGTGTGGAATTTTTGCATCTTCAATCCACGGGAGGGCATCCACGAAAATCGTGTATGTGAATAACAACGACATCATATCAAGTATTAAAAAAAAAAATTGTGTTGATTTTACAATATTGATTGGTATTCAGTTTATTATTTCTTTATTTTACTTTAATGATTTGAATATTACTAAAAGCCTCATCTAAATAATAATAAACAAAATAATCTTTTATTTTTAATTTTTAACTTAGTGATTTGAATATTACTGAAAGCTTCATCTAACTAAGAAACAAAATAATAAGTTTTCGAGATATTTTTTACAATCGATTTTATCATATTAATAATATTAAGCATATGTCTAATCAGAAAGTGGTAAATATTTGGATAACATATTTAACGATTGATTTTTGGTAGGTATATGCATCATTTAACTTTTATATTAAATATATATGACAAATATCTTTCATTATTTCTTCTCTCTCATTATTAAAAAAACGAGACTTTCAATAGCTAAATATATGGATAGCATATTTAACGATCACATTCAAGTAGGTATATGGATCATTTAACTTTTGCATTAAATATATATGACAAATCTTGAGACAATCTTTGTCACAACATGACTTTGGACCATGGTTGACCATGATTATAAACCCAATGGATTTATATTAAACCCTAAGATTAATATTATAAAACGTATGAATAATATTATACTTTAGAAATATGAACCCTTAGATTAATAAACCTAAGGGATTGATATCATAAACCCAAAGGAATAATATATACAAGGGATTAATACTAAAACTGCAAGGGATTATAAACACAAGAGAGTAAAATTAAACCCAAGGGATTAATATTATAAACCCAAGGTATATAAACCCTAAGATAAATATTATAAACCCTAAAATAAACATGGTTGACCATGGTTTATTTTCATATTGGAACAATATTTATCTCATTGTGAAATTGGAGCGTGGTTGACCATGATTGATTTTCATATCAAGATAAACTTTGTCACAATGGGAAGTTGAACCATGGTTGACCATGATTTATTTTCATATTGAGACAATTTTTCTCATAATGTGATGTTGCACCATGGTTGACCACTATTGAAAATCATTGACCAATGGTCTAATGTCATAATATGACGTTGGACCATTGTGTACCATGGCTAACCATTATTTACCATAATTAACAATCGTCAACCATGTTTGACCATGGTTAACCATGATAGGCCATGATTGATTTCCAATTTGAAAAAATACCATGACAAACCCTAAGATAAATAAGAATAATTTACATTTAATTGAAATAAACAATTATAAATCTCAAACATAGCTCATAAAAACATTACTCTATCTCCTAAAACAAAAACAAAAGAAGATCATGTTAACTTTTCGACTCTCACATGAATAAAGGAAGAACACTTTGAACTTTTATATTGTGACAAGAATAAAAGAAGAACAGTAAAACTTTTACAACAATATGTAACTTTCACCAAAAAATCAATCTAACCAAGAGGATCACATTACTAAATGTGATTGATTTATGTGGATAGGCTTAGACTTATATCAACCACATTCAATATTAACTTATAAGACTTAATTATTAATTCCTTATAATTAAGGGCAACAATGGTCGGTATAGTGCGACTGGCATTGGGACCATTACGTGGACAAGCTGTGAGGAAGGGAATGTGTTAATCATTCTTATTGTGATATTATCATGTTCAGTCATTAAGAACTTTGTGAGTCATAATTAGCAATGTTGGAAGACAAAGGTTATGATGTTGTTGGTGAGAAGATCTTGTAAAACAAACAACGGGTCAAACCAAGAAGATAGGGGTTCGAATTAAGAATCTCTACAAGTGGAGGTAGATGGTTTAGTTGCAATGGTGGTGAGGCTTGAAGAAGTGGTGAGGCCAAGATGAGGGCGTTGGCACAGAGATTTGGTGTCTTCATCAGTTTGAGAGTGCAGAGGACTGGACTTCCCAAGGGTAATCTTGTGCAGTCAGATCAGTGCAAAGGATGTACTATGGGTAAGCTTGTGAAGACCACCTTTCATGAGAAGGAGAACTGTGCTTTGGTGATCCTGGAGAGGATTCACACAGATGTGTGTGGACCTTTCTCAGTTGTTTCAAAAGCAAAACATAGGCATTATGTTAAATTTGTTGATGACTATTCTCGTAGATGCTGGATCTTATTCATGCAGAATAAGAGCAAAACGTTCTCAAAGTTCTGTGAGTTCAAAGCATTGGTGGAGAAGGAGTCGGGGAAGAAAGTGAAAGCTCTACGGAGCGATAATGGTGGTGAATACATCTCGGGCGAATTCAAAGACTTCTTTAGCAAAGAAGGAATTCGAAGAGAACTCATAGCGCCTCATAACCCATATCTGAATGGGGTTGCGGAGAGGAATAACAGAACGATCATGGGTGCTACATGAGTTATTTTTAAGAGGGAGCTAGACTTGCATGCAGTGAAGGAACTGCTAAGCTTCTAGATGTGGATCAGCCAGAGGAGGAGATTCATAGAGTGGAGGAGTCCACTCATGTAGAACCAAACATCAGACAAGGCAGAAAGCGTACCACAGAAGCTGAGAGACTGAAGCTTGATGCGGCACAGAATGTAGGAGTCCCTACATCACAGCGTAGATAGAGACAGTCACCTGACAGATTTACTGGATACATGGCTCTTATGAGCAAGTGTATCGTGACAAAGCCATATTCTCTTGAAGAAGCAGTGCAGGAGCCCACATGGGTAGATGCCATGGTGGAAAAGTATGACTCCATTGTCAGAAACAGTGCTTGGGAGATTGTTCCAAGGCTGGTGGGAAAATTAGATGTAGGATCAAGATGGATCTACAAGGTAAAGCAAGCTGCTGATGGGAGCATTGAGAAGTATAAGGCAAGATTTGTTGCCCTGGGCTTCTCACAGATTGAGGGGATTGACTATGAAGAAATCTTTGCACCTGTCGCACGGTATTCTTCCATACGGACCATCCTTGCTCTCTCAGCACAGATGGTTTGGCATATTCATCAGATGGATGTGAAGACTACGTTCCTTAATGGCATCATTGAGGAAGAGGTGTACATTGAGCAGCCAGAAGGATTTTAGATCTACAGTAGCGAGTCGCATGTGTGCAGGCTCAAAAGAGCATTGTATGGGTTGAAGAAAGCACCACGTGCTTGGTACACTCAGATCGACAGCTATTTCACTGGACTTGGCTTCACCAAGAGTGAGATGGATACAAACCTGTACCAAATTGTGGTGGAGAGTAAGCTTTTAATCATTGTTCTTTATGTTGATGATTTAATACTAACGGGTGATGAGTAGTTGATACACTCATGTAAGGCAGATCTTGAAAAGGAGTTTGAGATGAAGGATTTGGGCCTCCTTCATTATTTCCTTAGATTGGAAATATGGCAGCAGGAAGGTGAACTGCTTCTGTCTCAAGGCAAGTATGCCCGGGAGATACTGGAGAAGTTTCACATGCAAGGCTGCAAGCTTATTGACACTCCTCTTCCAAGAAATTGGAGGAAAGAGGATGCTACATCAACAGAGGTAGTGGATGCCACTGTTTATCGATAGTTGGTGGATTCACTCATGTATTTAGTTAATGCAAGACCGGAAATATGCTATGCAGTGAACCAGCCTTCACAAGCGATGGTTAAGCCTACCAAGTCCTTTTGGAAGGCAGGTAAGCATGTCCTGAGATATCTCAAGGGCACATCTGAGTATGGCTTATGGTACAGACAGATGGATGAGGTGAAGTTGCATGGCTTCACGGATGCAGATTATGCAGGTAGCCCAACAGACAGAAAGAGCACATTAGGAGGGATTTTTAGTATTGGATCTATGGCAATTTCTTGGTACAACAGGAAACAAAGATCCATGGCACTCAGTTCAGCGGAAGCAGAATACATGGCAGCAAGTCAAGCTGCATGTGAGGCTATCTGGATGAGGAAGATCCTGGTCAGTTTGTTCAGTTCACATTTAGATCATACAATGATACATTATGATAATCAGAGTTGCATTAAACTCTTGGTTAATCCTGTGTTTCATGATAGATCTAAACATATTCATATCCGGTTTCATCATATCAGAGATTTTGTGCAGCGGAAGATCATGTTGCTTCAGTACATTCCTAAGGAGGATCAGGATGCAGATATTCTGACGAAGGCGCTCACCAGGAGCAAATTCGAATACCATAGAGGCAGGATCAGAGTGAAAGATAATCCCTATCTTATTGAGAGGGAGTGTTGAGATTCAACAAGATGATGAGCTTAGTGGAAAGAGTTGCCTTCACTAAGTGGGCCCGCAGGCTATTTTTGGCGCAAGTCTATTTTTAGACATGGTGATCATATTTTAGAAGTTGCAGGATGCTATTTGTGGATGGTTGGTCAAGTTGGAAAAATAGATGAAATTCTATTTTTAGAATATTGGGCGAAGTCTATTTATAGATCGTCAATCTAAAAATAGAAGTGTCTATTATTATTAGCTCTTAATAATAATCTGACAATAAACATCAACTTATTATCTTGGAGCACTTAATTTCAGTGCAAAGATTTGGCAAATCAGTGGGCTGAAGGAATTACGCAATTCCTAGGGTTTACTGGTGGTTCATTCATGGAGGACTCAGTTAGAACTGAGTGGCAAAGTTATGACATAGTTGGAAGAGTAGTTAATGGAGTTGTATTCAGTTTAACTCAGTTAGACTCAGTTGAGCTAGTTGTATCTAGTCTAACTGAATGATACACTAGTGAGAGTGGAGTGAATTAATTCACAAATAATAATTCATTAATCAACTAAACAATACAGTAGTTAACTACAGTGCATGTCAGTTCCAGTGGAGACCCGATGGAGAGATAGGTGAAAGGGCAAGATGGACTATCTGTTGTGACTATAGTGATGCATTGATTGCACCACACACACATTGGAGTTTCTAATGAGGATTGCACAGTCAAGGCAAGGGTAATTCGAATTCATTCAGAGCTATTCTTCAGCAGGGATTGCGCAGTGGAGGCAGGCTAGCAGGAGGGCAGAGATCGGTGCATGGACTTGCAGATTTATTCTATTTTAGTGTGTGACATTTTGATTGTACTGAGAGCTTGATGTACTAAGCTTTGTACGAGATTGTTACATGATCTCCGTGATACATGATATATGATAGTTGGGGTTTTCAGCTTCAGGCTTTCCCGTTAAACAACTGTGTTATGTGTGATTGTTTTTATTTATGCTTCACATGTGTTTGCAATTAATTTTCCGCAAAATATTAACAGTGGAATGATTATGTATTTTGCAAGAAGTTAAATATTGTGAGATCAGGGGAGTCTGGATGTATGCATGCTTAGTGTATACTAATTTCTACAAGGAGGTAATCCTCTGACCATCTTTTTCTGTTGCAACAATCTTAAACCAGAAAAATGCAAGTGTCCAAACCGAAAGTGCCATAACCAATGATCATTAGAACATGCAGTTGTAAAAGAACTAACCTGATCATTGTAGTTCATAATTAGAGGAAAGGGTTTGTTCCTCGTCATCTGCACCTTTGATATCAGCTGCTTGCTTGGGAGTTTGTCATAAATAACACTGTTTCCCTTGAAAGATAACTATGTATCCTTTCTGCATCAACTGACCAACACTCATAAAATTGTGTTTGAGTCTAGGGACATAATATACCTTTGATATTGTCTTTGGCTCCCCCTACTTGGTCATAATGTTGACCACTCCTTTGCCATCTACATCCACAGCCTTGTCAGTCCCCAAGTTTACCTTTGTCTTCACCGATTGATCCAAATTTTCAACCAAATTCTTGTTGCATGTCATGTGGTTACTGCAACCACTGTCTAATAGTCACACCTTATCAGACGGTTCATGCATGGTGTTGCATGCTAGGAACATGGAGTTAATATTCTCTGTACTAACATTAGCTCTTTGATTTCCTTGATCAGCTATCTTCTTCCTGCAATAACGAACATAGCGACCAAATGTACTGCAATAATAACATTTCACCTTTGATTATTGTGAAAGATTCTGCTGCTGCTGCTTCCACTTTGATGTTCATGCTCTTCTTGGCCATCTCTCTGACCACCATAGCTGCCACCTCGTCCTTTGCCTCTCGATCGACCTCTGCCTTGACCTCTTGAAATATAAACTTGAATTTTGAAGCCAGTTTCTAAAATGGAAACCTTATTTTTGTCTATCATTGTCTCATGCGATAGAAGTGATCCCATCAACTCATCAACTGTCAGTTTTTCCAAATCCTTCGCTTCTTTTATGGCTACTACCATAACATCAAACTTGGTAGACAAAGATCTAAAAACCTTCTCAATCATTGTTCGATCTTTAAAATCTTCACCATAGATTTTTAACTAATTTAATACAGACATAACTCGATTCATGGAAGTATCGATGTCCTCTATCTCCTTCATCTACAGACTTTCAAAATCTCTCCTAGTATTCTGCAATTTAACAATATTGACTTTGGCCGTACCTTGATAGTTGGTCACCAAAGTTTCCCATGCTTCCTTTGTTGAAGACGTGATCATTATCTTATGGAACACTGCTCGGTCCACTCTCTGTTGGATAAGAAGCAACACTTGTGCATTCTTCCTCTTGTCTTTCTTCCATTGTTCCATGTCTGCAATATTGATGGCTCATTCTTCTGCGTCATTCTAAGGTTCTCCAAACCCAAACTTGACATGATCCCAAACATCATGCGCTTTTAACATGGTCTCCATTTTAATTGCCCACACATCATAATCTTTCCCAGTGAAAGAAGGAAGTTGTGACTGAAAACTTGATGTAGCCATCTTGCTTCAAAAAAAGCCTTCTATAACAAAACCCTAAATTTTTCTTTTGTGAGTTTTGCAAAACTCCTTTAAAAGAAAACCCCTTTCAATTAAAATCCTTATTTTTTTTTTTTTATATAATAAATCTTTTATAAAAAAAAAAGTATGTATAAAAAAATATTCTTATAAGAATCCTCCCTCTTAAAAAATGGTATTTAAAACCTTTTAAAAAAGGAATTATTATAAAAATACCTTTTAAAAAAGGTTTTATAGAACTCTCTAATCAGTTTCCCATGTACTATTAGGTTAAGGCTTGTTGAATAAGCTTAATACCTTTTAATAATCCACTGTATTAAAAATTTTTTTTTAAAAAAAAAATCAAACCTTCGTTGCAAAAAAGGTTGATTCTATGTACGTGCTCCTCATTGACTTTTGAATATGGCTGTCGGCTTTAACACGTAAAACCCGATTGCACACCCCGTGAGTGCAAAAAACTGCAGAATAAACGTGATTTGTGAGAAATCGTAAGTTTTACGAAATCTGTGTAGTTTTTGAACTAAAAAGTTGGGGACCAGCGTGTTTGTTGCAATAAAAATGTGTCGATTTCCGTGCTTCTTTATACACTCAACGTTTTTGCAAAAATTATAAAAAAAAATTGTTGGCTTTTTCTTTTTGGCATTTTCTTCTGGCTCTACTCGCCCACCAATGTTGTGATCTTTTCTGAGCTCTAATACCAATTTGTTGGAAAGGCAGAGGATTCAAACACAAAATAACAAAAGTATTTCACACACGAAACACACGAACTGTGGCTCTTCTATTAATCAACGAACTTCAATCTCACTGAATCTAAATGAATACAATGAACCTAATATTTAACCTAAATTGACATGCACACACTCACATAATTTAGCGTGACCATCACTCACTTAACTGACTCTCTAACTCACTTACCAAATTCAGCGATCACATAACTGGTCTAATTCAACACTTACTTAACTGTAATTACATATTTAAATCAAACATCTTACTTAACTATAATTACATATTTAAATCAAACATTCACTCGACAAAATTTAACCAGAATGCTCTCGACGCTGGTTGAACATCCTTCGCCCCTCCTCCCCCATCACCCACCACAATATGTAGGCTATGAATGATCCTTCGCCCCTCCTCACCCATCACCCACCACACTAGGTAGGCTATGAATGATTTTGTGAAATCCTGAAATCATCGGACAACATAATCTCTAGTGCATACGACCTCCCTGGAAACTCAGGGACCCCCCATGCTCACGTACTAACTGCACCGGAGGTTTCCTGCAAGTTATTAGCTTTACATATGGCCAACATCTTTCATATGTGGCCCATCCTATTTACATACTACCTCCGAGTGTGTTTTCACTTTATGTTTTATATAAATTCATGACTGTGAGATAGGCTTGCAAGTAGTTATGTTTAAAAAGAAAATCTTCTAAGGACAATAGCATACTAGTTTAACAGTATAATACAGAAAATATTTTAATGAAAGGTATAATAATGTGTTTAATTAGAGAATGCTAATATTCTAATCTTTGTGTATTCTTTTTTAAGTTTATAAAAATCTCATTTCTAGTCCATCCACCAGTAAAGTGTGAGTAGCTGCATTTCTAATGGATCTACCAAAGAATGGTGATAGAAATAGGTGTTGTATCAGTGTCTAAACCAATATAGATGAATCTCATTTCTAGTCCATCCACCAATAAATTGTGAGTAGCTGCATTTCTAATGGATTTACCAAAGAATGGTAACAGAAATAGGTGTTGCATCAAAGTGTCTAAACCAATATAGATCCATCTTAAGTACCGATTTCAGAGGGGTCAAATTTCTTCAATGTGCAAACTTCAAATTTATAATGAAAAATACAATGTGTAATTTTTCATTGTTTGAATTATATTTTTGAATACTATATATAAAGTATATATAGGACCAAATAAATGTTTGAACCATGACAATTTATTTATGGAAAATTAAAATAGTTTTTTAATTATTAATATATTTTTAAATATATGTCAATATTAATTTGTATTAAAATATTTTAATATTAACTCACATTCAATATTTTTTATATACCACATTAGAATATTTTATTTTAACAATATATTTACATAAATATATATCAAGTTAATATCAATATAAATTAATTAATATAGATCTTTAAATAATTTATTTAAATATTAAGATTTAAACATATTTATTTTATCATTATAATTAACATTATTATTTTTTATTTATGGTTATATCATATTCATTTACCGATGTTAAATTTCTATTTAAAACATAATATTTTTTTTTTCTAAAAAAGACAAATATCAACTTAAGAGATAAACAAACACACTTACACATCCCTTTTATTAAACTGTTCCCTCATTAAAATTTAGAACTATCAATTTAAATCCTTACCTATTAAATTCTAATTTTATTTACCGATCAAATTCAAAAATTTCCCACGCTAAGACTAATCCTCCTCGAAGTACCGTCCCCTCAAAGAACGCCTCGGGCGTAATTAGCAAAGTTTATGCATTATGGTGCGTTTACGAATTAAATTAAGCAAAGTTTTATGAACCTTAGAGTTGGTTTCCTTCAGTAAAGTTAATTAATTTATTAAACTGTCACATGCAACTATACCACCAATCTTTCCATAGCATAATTCCAAAGTCTATCCATTCCCATAAAATTTTCCTAAACGTTTCTTGACCAATTGACTTTGTACTCTACGCCTCATGATGTGGTCGTTCGAGAACAATGATATCGTCGAGTTTCTGCGATATTTCTTTCAGACAAGATGATCACAATTATATATTTGTATTGCTCAAATCATTATTCAATCAGATCATTCTAGTTCCTTCCAACACTAAATTTTATTATAAATTTAATAAAGTGTCAATCGACTTTCACAGCAACTCATCTCGTCAAGACGTAACCAAAAATAACGAGACGTGGCAGAAATAAATCAATGCTCTGCTGCTCCTCAAATTAGTGGAATAATTGTAGTTCGAGGGAACTCAGTAATAGACGCGGGATCTCGCTAACGACAACCGTGATTTTCGTGAGTGTCACGACGTTCGTTCTTAATTTCAAAGCAAGAAAATTCAGCGATGAATAAAATAAATTAAAGGTGTTTCATGTGTAGAGTCTAAGGCTCAGAGCAGTAGAGTCTAACTTAACTTTTGTATTAAATATATATGACAAATATATGTCATTATTCCCTCCCTCTCCCATTATCTAAAAAACAAGAGTTTCAATAGCTAAATATATGGATAAAATATTTAACGATCGCATTCAGGTAGGTATATGTATCATTTAACTTTTGCTTTAAATATATATGACAAATATATGTCATTATTCCGTCTCTTTCCCACTATCAAACAAAGTGACATTCAAATAAATTCGATTTTGATATTTTATTTCTTAAATTTCTCTTAGTTCAACTAATCTGGCGGTTTAAAACAATAATTTTTAATTTAAAACAGACGAAATATATAAAATATTTCTGGTTGGTTAGATATATATTTGGCATTGGTTGTTATGCCGGCATTAAAATACACAGTTTTGACTTAAAAAATATTAAATTTGAATTTAAAATTATCGATTTAAAAATATCAGGTTTTAATTTAAAATTATCAAATATATAAAATATTAAGTTTTAATACATAATTTTGATTTTAAAATATTAAATTTTAATTTAAAATTATCAAATATATAAATTATTAAATTTTAATTAAAAATTATAAAAATAATTTTATTAATTAAATATAAAATAAACTATTTAATAATAATTCCAATAGTAAGGAGTAAATTATAAATCTTAAGATTTATTATTCAAATCTTTCATGCATCAAGTTTCATGAACTTTAAACAAATTCCCTTTAAGATGAAAAGGTTCCCTCTAAGATGAAAAACAATTTCATCATCTATTTTTTAATTTTGATTATCCCTAAGTTCAATCATTTACCACCTGCCTTACAAATTTTCATTAATCTATTTTAACTGAAATATTTTGTATTGTTTGATTTGATTTATATTGAGTATACGTTAGTTTTTGTTGGGTGGTTTTATTTAATTTCAATAGTTTATGGTTGTATTAGAGAGGATTCCTTTCCATGTTTATTTTATTCATATGAATTACAATGTATGAATTTTAGTTTTTATTATTATCTTTTTATAAATTTTGGATTTTAATGGGTTTATAACAGTTTTATAAATATAATAGAAGTTAATGATGTTTTTTAATATTATATGCTTACTTAAAACTAAATTTAAAAAAAACATAAATCTTTTTGTTATAATATTTTAAAATCTTATGCATTATGTTGATATTTATGAGTTTGTTAAAAAAATCATAGTTAGAAATCCAAGATATATAAATAGAGTTTGATTCTTAAGAAGTATTTTCGTAAATAAAATTTAGATTTTTGAGTAAAAATACTTTTGTATATAATTTGACGTGAAAGGCCACAATGATGTTGTGACCCCTAGAATATATTATTTGTATTTTTTTTGAAATTATGAACTTTATACAGCTTTTTAATTTAATTTCAAGTTTTGAAAGTTTAAGATATGAAAGAATTTGTTTTTATAAAATATTAAAGAAACCTCCAATTTCATTGGATATAAATAAATATACCCCAAAATATTTTGTTGAACCATCTCCCACTACATATTTTCAATTAAATTATTATTTTTATTAATACTTCATTATATCTTTTAGATAACTTAATATATACAATTTATTAAAAAAGTATATAATTTGATGTGAAAGGCCACAATGATGCTGTGACCACTAGAATATGTTATTTGTATTTTTTTGAAATTATGAACTTTATACAACTTTCTAATTTAATTTCAAGTTTTAAAATTTTAAGATATGATAGAAATTGTATTTATGGAATATTAAAGAAACCTCTAATTTCATTGGATATAAATAAATATACCCAAAATATTTTTTTTGAACCATCTCCTAATATATATTTTCAATTAAATTATTATTTTTATTAATACTTCTTTTATATCTTTTAGATAACTTAATATATACAATTTATCAACTTTATTTTTTATAATTTATATTTTTTTCTTTATCAATTATCATAATAAAAATAGCATGTTCAACACCTATGGTCGGTTCAAATCTCCCGAGACATGTTTTACTTGGTAAAAATTCTGAAAAAAAAACTGTATAAACGAGTTTGTTCTACTAAGTCATCCCATAACTGTTTTGTAAGCAATTTGAAATTCACAAATTAAAAGAAATAAAAAGTATCAATGAACATTTTTAATTTTAATTTTTTGAGATGGAATCTTTCGATTCAATACTAATGTTCTTTTGTTTGAAGCTCGAAAATATATATAGTCTCAACTATTTTTTAAATTAGAATTTGGCAGGAATTTAATGTTTTAGTTTTTATCAAACCTTGATTTTCCAAACTAATATATATTGTCGTGGATCCGAACACATTTTTAGTTTTGATCCAATGTGAAGTTTCAATATTGTCTAATTAAAAAAATGCCTAAATAAAAAATAGAATTTAATTAATATTGGTCCAATGTAGAAAATATCTAGATTAAAAAGTGTTTTTATCGAAAAAAAGGTCTTGACTACCATGTTTGAAAACCCCTTGTCTTCCATTGTCAACCTAAGTTAGGTTTTACCTCGATTACCTTTTTTTGTTTGATCTTCTTTTTAACTCCATTTCCCTTTATTATTGATTTTTATTATCATTAATTTATGGAAGGATTTAAATGGATTTTGAATCTGAGGATGAATAATGAAGGGCGCAAAATGAGTTGTGAAGGGTGAAAAGGGGAGGAGGATGAGATGGTTAAGAGAGAAGTAGATCTTCGAAGTATCTACAACATCTACCAATCCCCACCACTACAATATTCAGTGTTACTCTAGTAAGTCTTCCATAAGTTCATTTACTTCAATTGATGGATGTTGAACAAATAGGGGCTAATAACAAACAGAGATCAATTTTGAAGGATGAATCTATTTTACTATCTTAACTCAAATTTAAGGCTAAAAAGAGTTTCATGAATATGTACCTATCTCATTGGCTTTGGTCTCACTCTTATATGCTCTTTGGTGTGATATTTTTAGAACTCAATTGCTAATTATTTTGATCCAAATCCCCAATCCTACTCCCATTCATTTCTACTTCATTTATGTTCCTTTTGCACAATACGAGCCCATCATGGAGAACAGAATTACACTAATACAAGCTTATTTTTCTCTCTTTCTTAAGAGCATATGTGAGGTTATTCCTTTGCCTGGCTTAATGCAAAGTTACATGTCGTAATGGGAATTTATAGAATAGGGTATCAATCAATCATGAGCCTAGCTTATACCTTTATCTCTCTAGTTTTAGTATTGGTAGAAGAGGGGTAGTTCCACCTTCGTCTAGAAGTAGGCCATGGTCCCCAAGCTATGTTTTTCTTGGGTCTTTGCCTATTCTTGTGTCTTATGTGTGAAAATCAGCCCATAGCCCCTCCTACCACATTTACATTCTATGGCTCTTCTTTACTTTGGTCATATTACTGTAATAAACATGCTTCTTCGATCCCACTACATAACAACCACTATATTGGGTGTGATTCTAAGTCTAACCCATTGTGTTCAGATTTGCATTAATATCTAGCCTATATCATAGTTTCCTTTTTAATTTTAAACCCCTCTATGAGTTTCGATCCATCAGTTTCACCATCTTCTTTTTCTCTAAAAACTAGCGCTTATAACCTAGTGTTTAACAATGCCTGGTGATGCAAAATTCATATCATGATCCTGAATCTGCATTATCCAACAATAAATTTTACATTCTCAGGTCTTAGCATTGAATTGTAAACAATCACAATGAATCCTACTGTAAAATCTCTATTTTTTTCCAAATCAAGTAATAGAGGCCTAAATATGGATTCACCTAAACTATGTGACCTTTTCATGGAAAAAATATGACATGCAACTGTTAAAACCCACAACCGAGGGGGCGACGACTCACAACCAATCCATGAGACCAATATTTCAAGGCATAGAAAATTATATTAAATTATTCAAAAAAATTATAAGAAATAGAATATGGAAAGAAAAATCAAATCTAGATGAAAGTGGTTGACTTCATGAAATGATAAAATCCGCATATATTTGAAATTTTCATAAATGTAATCAAATAAACGTCCTCTCCCTTGACATTTTCAAAAGTATAATATCTTTAAAATTCATGATAAAACTAAGTACCTCAAGAGATGGAAACTTAACATATTTACATCCGCTTGTTTAGAAGAGAGTAAATATGTTTTAGAACCATTGTCATAAAAAAAGGGTGCAAAATAAGAAAAATAAATATATTATGTTATCTGTTTATTTGGAAGAGTTTGAAAATGTCCAAATATAATAATAATGGTGGCATTCAATTTTTCATCTACCATGACATTTGACATGGCTTTTGAAATTTTAATACTGAATCCAAAAGAAATATTTAATTGCAAATTATAGAGAGAGTCGAAAAGAATAGCACCTGAGGTTGATGGGATTTACAACCTTGACCTCATTCATATGTACTTAGACTTTAAAGCATATAAAGGTTGCATTAGCGTTAACCATAATGGAGAATTGTAGCAAGATCCAATCTAATTTTCTTCATGTGCTTTACTCACCGTTATGTAATCTTCTTATAAAAATAATACAGAAGTATCAGTTGAAAATTCAATGTTTCATTATCACAGCAGTTGGTCAACAAAAGCAATGTTTGGGCTAACACAAACTATTGTATATACCAAACGTTTGGTTGCGTTGTCATAAATACTGGATTCACTTTTTTCACCCTTTTTGTTGATTTATATATAGAAAGAAACTGGTTAACTGCTATGACCACATTTTCAAATGGTTTTATTTTACTTGAGATGTGTCGTCAGTTTTCTTTTACTGTGTTGCACATGAAAGGTTAAACGATATTGAGTACCTCGAAATCAACCAATATGCAATATTAAATGCCAGAATTCAAAGATGGAGCCATAGATGGCTATCACTTGGTTGTCGGTTTGTATTGATTCAAGTGATGTTTGTTCAATTTATGGTATATTGGGGCCATTTATACTACTTTCTGAACTGTATTGTTGGGCGCATAAACACTGTGAATGCCAATTTTCTATGGTCTAGGGTCTCCAACAAAAGAAAGATACATCTGTTCAAGCTCAATTATGTTTTGAAGCCTAAAGAATATGGCGGATGGGGATTATTGGATGTCAGGTTCTTCACAAACGCTCTTCTCACCAAATCCTTTTGGCGGGAATTAAATTCTGAGAGCTTTTGGTCAAGCATATTGTTGTTCAAATACATTACTGGGAATATATTATATCTGATTTACAGGGGGGGGCACATGGCACCAGCTGGTTGAATTGGCCATCTCGAAAAGCTTCAAGAAAATCATGCCAATTGTGGGATCGAGAATATCATGGCGATTCGGGAACGGTTTGAACATCTCACTGGGGGTAGACCGTGTAATGGGGATTGATAATGAATATAAATTGGATGCTATGATCATCCATTGACTGATGCACAGGGGTATCACTCGCCTTCATTAGCTTATTTCCCATTGGAGATGAGGCAATCTGATTTGGAAGACATGTGAACAAATGGGTCTAGCTAAAAGGGATGCACCCGCTTGGAATCATTTTACTAATAGCCTACGTTTGGGTGGACTGTGTCTACACCAAGATGGTGATAGACTGGTATGGGATGGGCATACCAATGAGGGGAGTCTTGTGGTAAAAGATATATATTATGCAAATATGGATAGGCAATTTGGTGGAGGAGTGATATCATCCTTCACTAAATATTGGGGCTGAGAGATTCCAAAGAAGATCATTCTGTTTACATGGCTGGTATGGAAAGGGAGGGGTCTCACATGGGATCGACTCAACTGCATTGGCTTCATTGGTTTGGGCCGCTGTCCATTATGCGAGCAGCAAGAAGAATCAGTGTCACATTTGTTCTTATATTGCCCTATGACGAAGAAGGTATGGTTGTTGTTTTCTGTTCATTCCATCGGGGTTGGGTGGAATCCGATTGACATCAATGATGCCCTCTAGCGATGGGGGGAATCGAAAGGGGCATACAAAACTATCCCGTTTTACTTATTCTGGGAGATCTGGCTGGCTCATAATAGACTCATATTCGAGAATGTGCCAATCAATCTATCCTATATACATGGGGCGATTATGTGGTGGATTAATGGTCATGAGCTAGTCATTCCCATTACCAAATATCTCTCACATCGCAAACAACCCCATCCTATTTCCCTGCTTGCTGTATTTTTTTGATGGGGCTACTTTGCAAGGGGTTTGTGGTTGTGGGGCTTGGATGGAGTTGTCAAACGGGGATCGTGTGCAGATGTACTAGAATGGGGGTAGGGGCACTAAAAATAAGGCAGAACTTTTGGCTATGTGGTCGGGTTTATGGATGGCTAATGAATTGGGTCTGCAATCAATCTTTATATATGGGGATTCTAAAATTGTCATCGATGGTATTTCTGGGAGAGCCTCCTTCCATCCAAGTGGTCTACAGGGCCGGATGGATCGGGTTCATGGGCTCCTTCCAAAGTTCAATGTGCATACTCTAACTCACATCTACAGGAAAAACAATTCTAGAGCAGATCTGTTATCTAAAAAAAGGCTGGAGGCACCTCCTAGACACATCTTTGTGACTCTCAATAGGGATATGCAAACCGTCCTCCAACAAGATTTTTCCATTCCCTGAGGATTCATGGGCTTATCCTTTGAATTCTATTTTGGTCGGTTCTCGGGCGGCTTTCTTTATAACCCCGGTTTGCTTCATCATTATGGTTTTTTATTATTACTGAGATCATGTGTGCCTAGTTTCGATGGATCGAATCATAATTTCTGGATCATATGGGACATATATCTTTCTGTTTATATTTACTTTTTACAATTTCCTTCATATATTAGCTCATGTCTGTTAACATTAGTGTTGTTATCTTCAGCATAGGTGGCGGTCGGTTTCAAACAATGTTTATAGGAATATGGTAGGCGTTTTTTTTAGTAGTGCCTTATAATGTTCTCTGGTAATGTTGGATGTTGTACTCCAATATGGACCAATAAGATCTACTAAATACAATAATACAAGATGATGTAACTATTGTTATTTATATAATATCAATGTTTTTTCTTCTCTGAAAAAACAAAAATTACAACAACATCATATAAGTATTAAAAAAACAAATTTATGTGTGGATTTTTCAATATTGATTAGTATTCAGTTTATTATTTCTTTATTTTATTTTAATGATTTGAACATCACTGAAAGCCTCATCTAAATAATAATGAACAAAATAATCCTTTATTTTTAAATTTTAATTTAGTGATTTGAATATTATTGAAAGCTTCATCTAACTAAGAAACAAAATAATAAATTTTCGAGATATTTTTTAAGCCTGTGTAAACAGAAATAGGTAAATATTTGGATAACATATTTAACGATTGAATTTGTGTTGGTATATGGATCTGATAACTCTTGTATTAAATATATATTACAAATATATGTCATTCCCTCCCGCTACCATTATCGAAAAAACTAGACTTTCAATAGCTAAATATATGGATAAAATATTTAACGATCGCATTCAGGTAGGTATATGTATCATTTAACTTTTGCATTAAATATATATGACAAATATATGTCATTATTCCCTCCCTTCCCACTATCAAACAAAGTGACTTTCAATTAAATTCTCTCCCTTTGGTTATTTTAGATTTTGATATTTTATTTCGTAAAATTCTCTTAATTCAACTTTGCCGGTTTAAAACATTATTTTTTAATTTAAAACAGACGAAATATATAAAATATTTCTGGTTGGTTAGATATAGATTTGGCATTGGTTGTTATGCCCGCATTAAAATACACAGTTTTGATTTAAAAAATATTAAATTTTAATTTAGAATTATAAAATATATAAATATTAAATTTTAATTTAGAATTATAAAATATATAAATATTAAATTTTAATACAGTTTTGATTTATAAATATTAAATTTTAATTTAAAATTATCAAATATATAAAATATTAAACTTTAATATAGAATTTTGATTTAAAAAATATTAAATTTAAATTTAAATTATCAAATATATAAAATATTAAATTTAATACATAGTTTTGATTTATAAATTTAAAATTTTAATTTAAAATTATCAAATATAAAAATAGTAAATTTTAATTAAAAATGATGAAACTAATTTTATTAATCAATGTAAAGTTAACTATTTATTAACTATTTCAATGTTACTGAGTAAAATGTAAAACTTGAGATTTAATATTCAAATCTTTCCTGCATCAAGTTGCATCAGCTTTTAACAATTTCCCTTTCGGATGAAAAAGTTCCCTCTAAAAAATAATTTCATCATTTTTTAAAAATTTTAACTATTCTTAAGTTCAGCCATTTACGACCTGCCTTATAAATTTGGATTAACCTACTTTAATTGAAATATAAATTTGCATCAACTTACTTTAATTGAAATATTTTGTGTATTTTGATTTGATTTATATTGATTATATGTTAGTTTGTTGTTGGTTTTTTTGTTGTTATTTTATTTAATTTTAATAATTTATGGTTGTATTATTAAAGAGGTTTGCTTTCCAAGTTTGCTTTATTTATATGGATTACAATGTATGAGTTTAAGTTTTTATTATTATCTTTCTATGAAATTTTGACTCTAATGTATTTAAAACAATTTTGTAAACTTAATGAAAGTTAATGATGCTTTTTTATATCATATGTTTACTTAAAACCAAGTTTAAAAAATTCAGACTTTTTTTTAATATAATCTTGCAAGCACTTATGAATTATGTTGATGTTTATGAGTTTATTGAAAAATCATAGTTAGAGTTTTTTTTTTATATATACAATCTTGGACGCATATATGAATTATGTTGATGTTTATGAGTTTATTAAAAAAATCATAGTTAGAAATCCAAGATACATAAATAAATAGGGTTGATTCTTATTAAGCATTTTTATAAATAAAATTTATATTTTTTAAGTAAAAATATTTTTGCATATAATTTGAGGTGAAAGGTCACAATGATGTTGTGGCTACTAGAATATATTATTTGTAAATTTTTTGAAATTATGAATTTAATATAACTTTCTAATCTAATTTCAAGTTTTGTAAGTTTAAGATATGACAAAACTTGTAACAAAGCACATGTATATATGGAATATTAAAGAAACTCTTAATTTCACTAGATATAAATAACAACTCCCAAAAAATTTTGTTGAACCATCTCTTAATACATCTTTCCATTTGAATTGTTATTTTTATTAATACCTCTTTTATATCAGGAATTTGGATTCTGTGATCCATATAATTTATATAAAAAATCTTTCGATGATAATCACATCTAAGCATATTTTGTCGATGAGTTTCGAACCAGCCAATGTGGTTCATCATCAGATCTTGTCTTGGTGATGAACCACACTGGCTGGTTCGAAACACGTCGACAAAATATGCTTAGATGTGATCATCACCAAAATATTTTTATATAAACTCTTTTTTATCTTTTAGTTAACTTAATACATATAATTTATTAATTTTGTTTTTTATAATTTTAAAATTCTCTTTATCAATTATCGTAATAAAGTTGAGCATAATACAAATCTTATGGTTGAAGGAGTTGAGCTCAAGTCGAAGAGGAAAATATTGTGTTTATGTCCGTGGCAAGTTCAAATCTCCCGAGACATGATCTACATGGTGAAAATTGGGAAAAAAATCCATGTAAACAAGTTCTATCGGGTAGTCCCATAACTGTTTCATCGAAATAATAATAATAATAATAATAAACCCATGATCTAAAAATTCATCTTCAATAAAGCAATTTGAAATTCACAAACTAAAAGAAATAAAAAACATAAACAATTTTTTTGTGATTACTTCTTGAAAAGCCCCATCTCTCATCTACAAACTACTAAAAGGTGATTCTATAATTACGATTATTGGAGAAAGTTAAAGGAATATTAAGCGATGTATTAAGGGATATCATCATTGCTTAATATTTTATTAATTATTAGTTTTAGTCTTTTGAGATGGAAGGTTTCGACTCAATACTCATGTTATTTTGTTTGAAGCTTGAAACATATAGAACTTTTCGACTATTTTTAATGGGAATTTGGTGGAAATTTAATGTTTTAGATTTTATCAAAACTTGATTTCCAAACTAATATATGTTTTCGCAGATCCTAACACATTTTTTAGTTTTGATCCAATGCAAAGTTTTAATATTGTCTAATTAAAAAAAAAAATCCCTCAATAAAAAATAGGCTTTAATTAAGAGGTGGTATGATCTATAGAAGGTATAAATTAAAAATTGTTTTGATTGAAAAAGGTTATTGACTACCATGTTTGAAAACACCCTTATCTTCCATTGTTTACCCATGTTAGGCTTTTCCTCTATCATCAGTTTTTGTTGGATCTTCATTTTTTCTCCATTTCTCTTTATTATTGATCTCTCCTATCAATCATTTATGGAAAGATTTTGAATGGATTTTGAATCTCACAATGAATAATGAACGGTACAAGATGAGTCATGAAGGATACTAAAGGAAGGAGGAGGAGTTGGTTGAGAGACAATTAGATCTTCCAAGTATCTACAACATCTACCGACCCCCACCACTACAATATTTTATGTTACTCTAGTGAGTCTTTCCATCACTTCATTAACATCAATTGATGGATGTTGAAAAAATAGAGATCCATTTTGAAGGATGAATCTATTTTACAATATTAACTGAAATTTAAAGTTAAATAGAGTTTTATGAATATCTACCTATCTCATTAGCTTTGGTCTCACCCTTGATGCTCTTTGGTGTGATATTTTTAGAACTCAATTGCTAATTATTTTGATCTAAATCCCCAATACTACTCCCATTCACTAAAACTCCATTTGTGCTTCTTTTGCACAATGCCAACCCATCATGGAAAACTGAGTTTCCATGATATCAGCTTATTTTTCTTTCTTTCCTAAGAGCATGCGTGAGTTTACTATTTTACTTGGCTTAATTGGAAGTTACATGTCTTAATGGGAATTTATAAAATAGGAGATCAATCAATCATGGGCCTAGATTATACCTTTAACTCTCTAGTTTTTGTATTGGTAGAAGAGGAGAGTTATGCCCTAGTTTGGAAGTAGGCCATGGTCCCCAAGCTATGCTTGTCCCGAGTCTCGGCGTATGCATGTTTATCAGGTGTGAAAATCAAGCAATAGTCCCTCATACCACACTTACATTCATACCATTATCAATATGCTTCTTTGATCCCACGACATCACAACCACTAGATTGGTTGTGATTCTAAGTCTAACCCATCATGTTTAGTTTTGCATTAATATATAGGGAACCCTACATCATAGTTTCCTTTTTAATTTTAAACCCCTTTATGGGTTTTGATCCATCTCTTTCACCATATTCTTTTTCTCTACAAACTAGGGCTTATAACCTAGTGTTTAAGAATGTGTGGTGGTGCAAAAGTTGTGTCATAATCCTAAATCTTGGATTTTCATTATCCATCAATAGATTTTACATTCCCAAGTCTCAAAAATGAATTGCAAACAATCACAATGGATCCTAGTGTAAAATCTCTATTTTTTTCCAAATCAAGTAGTATAGGTCTGAATATGGATTTACCTAAACTATGTGACCTTTGGAGGGAAAAACATGGCGTGCAACTATTAAAACCCACATTCAAAAGTGTGACGACTCACAGCCCATCTGAAATACCAATATTTCAAGGCATTGCAAAATATAATAACTTCTCCAAAAGAATTCTAAGAAATAGAGTAGGGTGAGAGAAATCAAGTCCAGATGGAAGTGGTTGGATTCAAGAGATGATAAAGGCCGCATCTCTTTGAAAAGATCCTAAATGTAATCAAATATATGGGAATGCATATCCCATCCCTTGACATTTTTAAAAATATAATATTTTTGACATTCATGATAGAACTAAGTACCTACTCAAGGGGTGGATAGTTAACTGATTTGCATCCACTTCTTTGAAAGAGAGTAAACATGTTTTAGAACTATTGACATAAAAAAGTGCAAGCACCTCGAACTCAATATTATTTTTTCTATATTATATTATTTATTTAAATATATTATGTTATTTATTTATTTCAAAGAGTTTGAAAATGTCCAAATATAATAATAGTAGTGACATTTAATTTTTCATCTTTGCATGGCTTTTGAAATTTTAATACTTAATTTCAAATTATACAGAGAATCCAAAAGAATAATTGTAATGACCCACCTCGTGTTATCATAAACATAGAATATTAGCATGCATACGAGACATGAATATGATAGCTACATATGCATGTATCGCATGCATTGCATTAGTAAATGAATTATTGACATACTAAGTGAATACCTAAAATAGCTAGAATATAATAAACATGTTAGGGTGAATGACTTGCTATATATACCACCTTAACAAACATATTATTTAATATATAAAGAAGGAAAAAAATAAATTCAGAGTATTTACCAAATAAAGAGATAACTATAATATTATTAATTATGTTAAATAAATATAGTATTAATTATTAATTATTAATTATATTAATGAAATGTATATTAAATCAAATTTAAAAGAAAATAAAGCATATATAGACCCTATCAAACTTAAACCAAAACCATATCATGAAAACAAGATAAGACACGTAACATATATGGTTTATAAATATTATGAAAGTTTAAAAGAAGTATGTTGTCCACCATAGACGCAGGTGGCAGGTGCATATAAAGTGGTAAGTTAACGCTTATCACTTAACCCTTTGCTCGAGAAAGTGGGAAGGGATAATCATTGCCCTTAGACAAGGGTTCTATATAAGAAAAGGGAGTTTGCTTTCAAAAAGTGGGGAGAATTGTTTTTATTCTACAACAGGGGAGAGCTATAAACACGGAGGGTAGAAGTTCATCTTTTGGGTTGGGTCTGGGGACCGTATAGGTAGACCCCAAATAGACTAGGAGGTATGCTTGGTTTAAGTAACTACTACAACCAGAACTGTTACAATAGAAACAGCTACAATTGCCAAATATTATACTAATATTCTTTTTAAAATTCCAATTATTCTTCAAACTAAATGGTAACAATAAATTATCTCATTAAATTGTATGGTTAAATTGTCGGATTTGGGTACTACAATTACACCAAGGTAGATGGGATTTACAAACTTGACCTCATTCCTATGTACTTAGACTTTGAAGCCTATAAAGGTGGACTTTGAAGCCTATAAAGGTGGCATGCGCGTTAACCATCATGGAGAATTGTAGCAGATCCAAATCTAATCTTGTTAATGTGTTTCCCTCACCGTAATGTAATCTTCTTTAATAAGGGTAGATAAAAATAATGCAGAAGTATCATGAGTTGAAAATTCAATGCTTCATTGCCATAGCAGTTGGTCAACAGAAGCAATGTTTGGGCTAACACAAACTAGTGCATATACCAAACGTTTGGTTGCGTTGTCATAAGTACTGGATTCACTTTTTTCTACCCTTTTGTTGATTTATATATAGAAAGAAACTGGTTAACTGCTATGACCACATTTTCAAATGGTTTTTTGTTGATTTATATATAGAAAGACACTGGTTAACTGCTATGACCACATTTTCAAATGGTTTTATTTTACTTGAGATGCGTCGTCAGCCACACCAACCATCTCGAACCTTAATTTTATTTGCTTTCATTGCTAATCAATATAGAATCTTAACGGTCACGTACATGTCGAGGTGTTAAATAATTGTTAATGAATATGAAAATTGAAATATATTAATTCATTAATGTCATACTAAGAAAAAAAACAAAGTATAGATGACAATCAACCACCAGTCACCTCCAAGGCCCGTTGCCCTCGGAGGGATGGATTAAATTGAATTTTAAACCCTGATGAACTAATACTTATTTTAATGTGCTTCCAATGGAGACTCGGCTTTCGAATCGAGGCCAAGCAATTTTATGAAATTCGTTATCCTATTTAAATTGCTTTTTGGATAAGTTAGGAATTTTTAGATTAATATGGTATTAAGGTATGAGATTTAATGTTTTTTTTTTCATGTTAAAATTGAAATTAGGTTATATAGAATTACAAATTATTATGTGTGATTTTTTTAATTGTTGTTAAAATTATATTTATAAAAATATAAAATAAATAAAAATCAAGAAGATAATAAGATTAACTATTTTATAATTTTGAAAATTTCAATAGGCTAATGACTTAAAAATAAGTAACACCTCATCAAGGTTGGCTTGGAATATTTGATGGACTTCATGTTTAAATGTCCTTGGTTGTCTTGTTCATGTCTTGTTTATGTCTAGTAGTATGTTTTTTCAATGATTGGAAGTTGAAAAGATGTTTTTTGGGAATCAAAGGTCTCTTTTGGCTTTGTTGAGTGCTTCTTTTCACTTGCTTACCATTTATTTTATTTTTGTAAGTTTGGCAGGACTACATCTTCATCATGTCCAATATATCACCTCGATCGGGGCGGAGAATTGAACCAATGACTTCATCAAGGATTTCCTTAATAGAACACCTGATCACTGTCTATCCAAGACCCCATGGACCACTTGCCCACAATTTTGAAAGTCCAACCTAGATACTAAAAATTGTCTTAAATTTCACGTTTAACAACATTTGCCTAGTTAGAATTTCCCATCATTTGGATCCTTTATCTTAATCACTTGTGTTATAAGGGATTTAGTGAGCTAGAGTAACTCAATGGTTCTCAACACCTTAGAGTCCTTCATTTTGGAGAAACCATAGCAAAAAACTAGACTTAGTAAGCTTGTTCAATTTACTCTTTAGAGATCCATTTTCTCTTTTCAAGAACAATAGATCCACTTTCTCTTTCATTTAGAATATGTATTGCCTATTTAACCATTTTTCCTACTCTAATTATGAATGGGGAATTGTTAACCACATGAAAGAATAACTTATATAAATTTTAAATGATTCTATTGGACTAATTATATACATTATCATTTAAGAATAACATGATGAACTATATATTTTTATTTTATTCAACACATCAATAATGTGGACCAAATTAATAAAATGTAGTAGATTTTCTTGATCTATCTTCGACCTAACAACAATGATACACTTTTTGTAAGAGCATTAAAATAAACACAATAATATTGAAAAAACAATAATAATATGCATGCACTTTTTTTATAGTTTGAGTGGGATTACAATTCATGAGCATGTGTTTCTTCTTAAGATGCTATAGGTTTAACATGAAGGGGTAGAGTATGCACACCTCCATAATCCTTGTTTGGAGAGTTTCTCTTGTCTCACAAACAAAGGGGTCTCATACAGCAATTTGGTATTTAACCTGACTATGATCTTAAAAATAATTTATTATTAATATTAACTTGTATAGGAAACATACAAATTTGTTGTTTATAAATAAATAATAATAAAACTAACATACTCCCAAAGTGGGGGAAAGGTAATGCCAAAGAGAACATGAGATCATAATTTTTTTATGAGTGTCATATTTTGACCATCTTCATACATCAAAATTTTATTTGAAAACTCAACATATTGTTGATATTCTATAACTTCCAAGGCATGAGGAGGTTGTGAGGGAAAAAATTGATTCCCCTTGCTACACATCCCGATACCAAATATACACTACTAAAATTTGTTAATTTTATTTGGTACCACATACAACATAAAATTACATGAGTGTGGTTAAAGAATTTGATGAGGTTTTTTCATCGTTTTCACCACATAGGTCTAGTTAGTGGTGTGGACTGCATATTTTCTTGAGAGAAAATTTGATGAGCTTAAATTGTACGAGGGAGACCAAAGAAAAAAGTACAAGAATACATCAAGGCAAAGAAGAACAAGGCATTGTGAAGTGAGGCTCTTTCTACCACCAATGTGACTCCAAAAACATTCTACATGAAGCATGCTTTGCTATGATACATCCACATATATGGGCATGAGTTGATGGAGGTGGTATACCTATAAAGCCAAGTAAATTGCAAAAACTATATTGAAGGATAAGGAGGGAATGATAATAACCCATGAGGGTTGTTAGAAGTCAAAGGAAAATGTTTCAAGTTGGATCCAAACTTGTTGTCGTTATTTGTGGGGACATTGGCATGAGCATGCTTGTTAATAGGCCTAAGATAATTGAAATTTATATATTAATCACAGCTAAAAGTTGTAGGACCAACATGAGCAATATTAAATCCATCACAACTAGGGAAAAATTTTCACATTCTCAATAATCTCCCTTAGAATTTGCATCACTTTCTCCTTATGGGTGGTGGGATTTCAGCTCCAATTAATCTGGATTTTTCTTCTTTTATAAGTAGGTTTGGAATTTTAAACTTGTGTTGTATTTCCAGTGGAAATTTGATGATGTTCATTTTTTTTCATTCCTATCACTTTCTGTTTTATATAAATTTTATACTATAGGCTTGCAGGTAGTTACAATTAAAAGAAAAATCTTCTAAGCACAAGAACATACTAGTTTAAATGTATACCACAAATTATTTTAATGGAATGTATCACAATTTTGTTCAATTAGAGAATGTTACTACTCCAATCTCTCTATTTTCCTTTTTGAGTTACAAAAACCCCATTTCCAATCTATCAACCAAAAAATTGTGACAAGAAATAGCTGCATTTCTAGTAGATCCACCAAAATATGGTGACAAGAAATAGGCATTGCAACAGATTGTCTAAATGAGTTTGTGTTTAAATCACTCATTAAAATTTAAATTAGAATTTATGACTATCAATTTAAATCCTTACATGTAAATTTCAATTTTTATTTAAAGGTAAATTGTATATTTTCCCTTACTGTCAAATAAGATTAAAATTCTAAAAAGAATGTCAAATTCTAGGCATAACCACCGCCCATATCAGCACAGGCAGGACTTGTACTATAGGTGGAACGACTAATCCTACTCAAAGCACCGTCCCCTCAAAGAATGTCGCCAGTGTAATTAGCAAAGTCTCCCCAAGAGATCATGCTTTCCTCAAGTCAATCTATGCATAATAATAATAATAATCCAATTTTAAGGTCACGACCAAGCCAGACACCAAATTAGTATATAAAACCACTTGTTTGTAGAACAATATGTGTTTGTTCACAGACTTTAAATGCATTATGTACCATTATGATTCAAATTAGACATTTTTTTATAGTTGACAAATCTATAAATCTTTTATGAATCTTAGAAGTTGTTTCCATAAGTAAAGTTAATTAATTATTTTATTAAATTGTCACATGCACCTATACCACCAACCTTTCCATAACATAATTCCAAATTCTATCCATTCCCATAAATTTTTCCCAAAGGTTTCTTGACCAATTGTTGTACTCTCTACGCATCATGATGTGATCATTCGAGAACAATCATTTCGTCGAGTTTCTACACTATTTCCCCGGACAAGATGATCACAATTATATATATATATATATATATATATATATATATATATATATATATATATATATATATATATATATATTTCAAATCTTGATTCAAACAGATCATTCTAGTTCCTTCTCAACTAAATTTTATTATAATTAATAAAATCTCAACAAGTTTTACATCCACTCATCTCGTCTAGAGTAACCAAAAATAAAGAGAGGTAGCAAAGTTAAATCATTATTTTATTTTAATGATTTGAATATTAATTTTTTAGATGGTGGGAAAATTTATAATGATTTAATTATCAAATAAGTAATAAGGACTAAAGATAACTATTATTAGGTTGATTTATTATTCTTATTCAAGGAAAACTATCATGATTATTTTTGGAAAATCAAATTACCTGAAATAACCTATAAAAACACACTTTCACTCTAACGAACATTAAGTTGTTCCCTTAAATCCAAAAAATAAGCTCTTAACCAAACAAACACAATTTTAAAACATTTCATTTAAATATTAGTGAAAACTGTCGTCTAATTAATAATAAACAAAATAATCATTTATTAATATTTTTCATAGACATTTCTTACAATCAATCTTACCAAAATAATAATATTAAGCATATATCTAAACAGAAATAAGTGAATATATGGGTAACATATTTAACGATCGCATTTAGGTAGGTATATGGATTATTTAACTTTTGGATTAAGTATATATGACAAATATATGTCACCATTCCCTCCCTTTCCCATTATCAAACGAATTGACTTTCAATTAAATTAATTGACTATGGATTATTTAACTTTTCGATTAAGTATATCTGACAAATATATGTCACCATTCCCTCCCTTTCCCATTATCAAACGAATTGACTTTCAATTAAATTAATTGACCTTTCGTTATTTTAGATTTCTATATTCTATTTCTTAAAATTATCTTAGTTCAACTTTGGCCATTTATTTTCTATGTATTTTAAACATACGAAATATATGAAATATTTATGGTTGGTTAGATATAGATTTGACATTCGTGGTTATGCCAGCAATAAAATAAACAGTTTTGATTTAAAAATATTAAATATATGAATATTAAATTTTAATTTAAAAATATCAAATATATAAAATTTTAAATTTTAATTAAAAATTATTAAGATAATTTATATTTATAACTTAGATATAAAATTATTATATCTAATGTAAATCTTGAAATTTAATGTTCAAATCTCTTATGAATCAAGCTGCTTATTAAAAAAATAATTATTTATTATTATATTAAATTGAAAATTTTTCACAATATGTAAAAACAATTCCATCTCTTTTTGAATTTTAACTATGCTAAGTTCAATCATTTAAGACTGGTTTACTAAATTGTTTTATTTAATTTTAATACTTTATGGTTTTTATTATTAAAGAGGTTTGTTTTTCAAATTTGTTTTATTCATATAGATTACAATGTATGTGTTTTACTTTATTATTGTATTTTTTAATGTGTTTAAAATAGATTTGTAAATTTAGTAGAAGTTAATGATATTTGTTTATATCATATGTCTACCTAAAACTAAGTTTTAAAAGTTAGACTATTCATTTTTTTATAATTTTTCAAGCACTTATAAATTATGTTTGTGTCCATGAGTTTTTTAAAAATATCATAGTTAGAAATCCAAAATAACTTGATTTTTACAAAGTACTTTTGTAAATAAAATTTATATTTTTGAATTAAAATACTTTTGCAAGTAATTTGAGGTGAAAGGCCAGATGATGTTGTGGCCGCTAGAATATATTATTTGTAAATTTTTTGAAATTATGAATTTTATATAACTTTCTAATTTAATTTCAAATTTTGTAAGTTTAAGATATGACAAAATTTGTGGCATAGCACATATATTTATGGAATATTAAAGAAACCACTAATTGTACTAGATATAAATAAATATATCACAAAATATTTTGTTCAACCATCTTCTAATATATGTTTTCAATTCAATTATTATTTTTATTAATGCCTTTTTTATATTTCTTAGATAACTTAATATATACAATTTATTAATTTTAAATTTATTTTTATCAATTATCATAATAAAGTTGAACATAATAAAAATCTCATGGTCGAAGAGTTGAGCTCAAGCAGTAGAGGTACATATTTTTTTTCTCGTTGTGGCAGGTTTAAATCTCTCAAGACATGCTCTACTAAGTTAAAATTATGAAAAAAATTTGTTTAAATGAATTCTACTCGGTAATCCCATAATTGTTTCATTGAAAAAATAATAATAATAAAAACAGCATGATCTAAAAAACCATCTTCAATAAACCAATTTGAAATTCACAAACTAAAAGAAATAAAAAGCATAAACTAACTCTGAAATATTTTATGTGACCACTTCTTGAAAAGCCCCATCCATCATCTACAAACTACTAAAAGGTGATTCTTCAATTAGGATTTTTGGTGAAAGTTAAAGGCATATATTAAGTGATGTATTAAGGGATATCATTAATGCTTATTATTTTATTAATTATTAACTTTCATCTTCTGAGATGGAAGGTTTCGACTCAATAGTGATGATGTTATTTTGTTTGAAGCTCGAAAATATATAGAGTTTCAACTAATTTTTAATGAGAATTTGGTGGGAAATTGTTGTTTTAGGTTTTATCAAAATGTGATTTTCTAAACTAATATATGTTGTCCCAGATCCTAATACTTTTTTTTTTAGTGTTGATCCAATGCGAAGTTTCAATATTATCTAATTAAGAATTTACCTCAATAAAAAAAAAAGCTTTAAAGAGTGGTCCGATCTAGAAAAGGTCTAGATTAAAAAAGTATTCTAATCGAAAGAAAGGTCTTGAATACCATGTTTTAAAACCCCCTTATCTTCCATTGCTACCCCATATTAGGATTTTCCTTGCTTATCATTTTTCGTTGGATCTTTATTTTTGTTTGATATTTATTTTTACTCCATTTCCCTTTATTATTCATCTTTATTATCAATCATTTATGGAGGGATTTTAAATGGATTCTGAATCTGAGGATGAATAATGAAGGGAGCAAGATGAGTTTTGAATGGTGCAAAAGAGAGGAGGAGGAGCTAGTTGCGAGAGCAGTAGATCTTCCAAGTATCTACAACATTTACCAATCCCCACCACTGCAATATTTAGTGTTACTCTAGTAATTATTTCCATCATTTCATTTACATCAATTGATGGATGTTGAACAAATAGGGACCAATACCAAATAAATATCAATTTTGAAGGATGAATCTATTTTACTATTATAACTCAAATTTAAAGAAAAATAAAGCTTCATGAATGTGTACCTATCTCATTGGCTTTGGTCTCACCCTTGATGCTCTCTGGTGTGATATTTTTAGAACTCAAAAGCTAATTATTTTGATCCAAATCCCCAATTCTACTCTCATTAATTGGCACTTCATTTATGCTCCTTTTGCACAATGTCAACCCATCATGGAAAAATAATTTTCCCTAATACCAACTTGTTTTTCTCTCTTGTTTAGTAATAGCATGTGTGAGGTTATTGCTTTACATGTCTTAATGAAAAGTTACATGTATTAATAGGAATTTATGGAATAGGGTATCAATCAACCATGAGCTTAGCTTATTCCTTTATCTCTCTAGTTTTTGTAATTGTAGAAGAGGGCCAGGTCCGCCGTAGTCTAGTAGTATGCAATGGTACCCAAGCTATGCTTGTCCTGGGTCCCATCCTATGCATGTGTCTTAGGTGTGAAAATCAACCAATAGTCCCTCTTATGACCCTTCTTTAAGTTGGTCATTTTACCATAACCAGTATGCTTCTTTGATCCCATGACATAAAAACCACTAGATTGGTTGTGATTCTAAGTCTATCGCATCATGTTCAGTTTTGCATTAGTAGCTATGGAAACCTACATCATAGTTTCATTTTTAATTTTAAACCCTTCTATGAGTTTCGATCCATCACTTTCACCATCTTCTTTTTCTCTACAAACTAGGGCTTATAACCTAGTGTTTAACAATCCTTGGTAACGTAGAAGTCATATGATGAGCCTGAATCTTGGGTTTGCATTATCCATCAACAAATTTTACATTCTCATTTCTCAACATTGAATTGCAAACAATCACATTGAATCCTAGTGTAAAATCTATAGTTTTTTCCAAATCAAGTAATAGAAGTCTAAATATGGATGTACCTAAACTGTATGACCTTTGGAGGAAAAAAATATGACGTGCAATTGTAGAAACCCATAGTCGAAGGTATGATGACTCACAACCCATCCAAGATACCAATATTTCAAGGCATAGCAAAATATATTAAAATTTTCAAAAGAATTCTAAGAAATAGAGTACGGAGAGAAAAATCAAGCTTAGATAAAAGTAGTTAAATTCAAAAAATGATAAAGACCGCATCTATTTGAAATTATCCTAAATATAATCAAATATCTTGAAAAACCTCTCATCTCTTGATTTTTTAAAAGTATAATATTTTTGACATTCATGATATAACTAAGTACCTACTCAAAGAATGGACACTTAACTTATTTGTATCCACTTTCTTAGAAGAGAGTAAACAAGTTTTATAACCATTGTCATTAAATTAAAATAAATAAATAAATGCAAGCTCTCAATTTAATTTTTTATATATTATATTAGTTATGGTTATATATTTTGTTATTTATAATAAGAAAAATAAATATATTATGTTATTTGTTTGTTTGGAAGAGTTTGAAAATGTCCAAATATAATAATAATAATGACATTCAATTTTTCATCTTTTCATCTTCCCATAATATTTGAAATTTAAATATTTAATTACAAATTATACACTGAATCCAAAAGAATAACACCTGAGGTTGATCGGATTTACAAAATTGTTTAAATTGTTTATTTATTTCGAACAGTTTGAAAATGTCTAAATATAATAATAATAATGACATTCAATATTATTCATGTATACAGGGAATCCAAAAGAATAACACCTTAAGGTTGATGGAATTTACAAACATGGACCTCATTCATATGTACTTAGACTTTAAAGCATATAGAGGTGGCATTAGCGTTAACCATCCTGGAGAATTGTAGCAGGATCCAAATCTAATCTTCTTAATGTGCTTCACTCACAAGGTAATCTTCTTTAATAGGTCAAAATAATGCAGAAGTATCATGAGTTGAAAATTCAATGCTTCATTGCCATAGGTCAACAGAAGCAATGTTTGGGCTAAAACAAACTATTGTACATAGTAAACGTTTGGTTGCGTTGTCATAAGTACTGGATTCACCTTTTAAAGCTTTTTTGTTGATTTATATATATAGAAAGAAACTGGTTAACTGCTATGACCACATTTTCAAATGGTTTTATTTTACTTGAGATGCGTCGTCAGTTTTCTTTTATTATGTTGCACATGAAAGGTTAAACGATATTGAATTCCTCGACACCAACCATCTCGAATCTTAATTTTATTCCTTTCATTCCTAATCAATATAGAATTTTAACTTATGTTAGATTATATGATTTTTCAACGTTCTTAAAATTATATTGGTAAAAGTTTTGAACTTTGTATAAAATAAATAAAAATAAAAAATATAATAAAATTAACTATTTTATAACTTTGAAAAGTATAATGGGATAATGATTACTTATGAATAACACCTACCTCATCAAACTTAGCATGGAGGATTGGATGGATTACATGTTTAAATTTCCTCGGTTGTATGGTTCATGTCCATTAGGATGTTTTCTTTAATGATAAGAAGATGAAAAGAGATTTTATTTTTATTTTTATCCAAGGCTTCTTTTGTCTTTGCCGAGTGTTCCTTTTCATTGGATTTCAATTTTGAATAAGTTTGTTAAGTTTACTCTTTAGAGATCTACTTGATTTTTTTGGGGAGACCAAGGTTTCTTTTGTCTTTGCCGAGTGTTTCTTTTCACTGGCTTTCAATTTTGAACGTAAGTTTGTTAAGTTTACTCTTTAGAGATCTACTTTCTCTTTCATTTGAAATATTTGTGTTGCTTATATAAAAAAAAAATCCTAGGAATTATTAACTACATGAAAGAGTAATTTATATAAATTTTAAATTTTATAGATTCTATTGGATTAATTCAATACATTATCATTTAATAAGAATAACATAATCAAAGAATATAAATTTATTTATTTTTTTCAACACATCAATAATGTGGACTAACCTAATAACATTAAATAGATTTTCTGGATTGCTTTTCAACATAACAACATGGATGCTCTTTTTATATAGTTTGAGTGGGATTAAAGTTCAAGAACATATGTTTCTTCTTAAGAGGCTATAGGTTTTAATTGAAGGGGTAGAGTATGCACATTTCTATAATCCTTATTTGTAGGGCGTCGCTTCTCTCACAAACAAGGAAGTTCCATACACTAATTTGGTATCTACCTTGAATGTGACCCTAAAATTATTTTATTATTAATATTAACAACTTGTACACAAAACACACAAATGCGTTATTTATAAATAAATAATAATAAAACTAACATACCCCTAAAATGGGGGAAATATCATGCCAAAGAGAAATTTAGAGCATACTTTTTTATTAGCATCATATTTTGACAATATTCATACATCAAATTTTTGTTTCTCGAAAGAAAAAGGGTTTTTGAAAAATTGATATAAACCATAATACAAAGTAAAATTTAAATAAACTAAAAAGGATAAACCCCTAAAGATAATAATGCATTTTTGATCATGTTCTTCAAGTGTGGAAAGAACATTTATTGCAGATGTTATGTCATCTGCAAATTCAACATTGTTGAAATTCTATAACTTCCAAGGCATGATGATATTGTGACGATGATCCAGAATTATGCAGGAATGCGAAAAAATACATATATAAACATAAAAATAGATATACAACAAAAATAACTCTACATTTCATTAATATTAAAGAAAGAAAATATGCTTACATACAGAATGGAAATAAACTTGCTTGGACAATGGTAGCTTATCTCTGAGAAGAGATGTGGTGGCTACATGCCTCTGACCTGTGTTACAATGAGGCTTGAAGGCCAATTTATTAGTGAGAAACAATGGAAAACCATAAAGATCCAAAAACCTAACCCTGGGAGATGAAGCGCAAAAATTGTGAGCCCCGTTGGGGTAAACTGGTACATCAACTTCTGGGGGTCGTAACTTTGGCATACGATCTCTATTTGACGTGTGTGATACCTCGTTAGAAATATCTCTTCGGGGAATACAAATTTCGACTACAATATTAATTCAAAAATGTGTGTTTCTCTATTTTCAAAAAAATTGTCATTTATGGCCTCAAAACATCTCCAGAAGTTCAGGGCCCGAAAACTACCAAAAATAGTAAATTTTTCTACAATTAAGGAAACTGAAAGAAACAATGATGGGGTTCCAAGTGGAATAGATGGGTGGTCGCTAATATCCACCTGGATCAATCCTCCCCCCTCTTAGGAAGTGATGGTCCCCATTGTGTTGAGTGCCTCCATGAGATGGGGAAACTTCTATTGAACTTGGTCCCTAGTGAGCCACTTGCCTTGGTGCAAGAGTTGTTCAGTTTTGACAACTCGATATAGTTGGATCTTCTGCTAGCGAGTGTTCTTGATCTACGTGTACATGATATGCTCAGTTGTGGCTTTTTCCATACAATCTGGATTTAGCTATGTTGGTGTGAGTTTTTTGCAATTTTTGATGTGTTTAGTAATGGTGGAAAGTATGGCCAAAGACATCCCACATTGAAAATTGGGTGCGGGCCAAGGAACAGTGGAATATTGAGCTCAAAATCATTGTCCCCTACAACCTTAGTGATGGTGTAAGGCCCATATCAGAGCGGATGAAGCTTGCAGTGGGCCCCAATGAGGCGTACCTTCTGTAAATGTAACCAAACTTTGTCGCCCACCTGGAACTTGTGTGGCACCCGATGTTGATCATGACGTTTTTTGTACTTATCATTTGCTTTGCCCCATATGTCATGGACCTATTAGTGGATGTGTTGAATGCACTAAATGAAGTTTTTATCCATATCAACTTTAGACTGGACACAATCTGAATCTACCTTAGTAGTTGCAAATGGTATGGAAGCGTCAATGAGACATAGTGGTTGGAATTCCAATCCCGCTTGAAAAGGGTTTTGGCTTGTTAAGTTGTAGAGAGCCCTATTGTAGTTGTATTGGATATAGGGGAGGCTCTCATCCCATGTGTGTGGGTGCTTCGAGTTGTATATGCGCAAGATCTTAATGGTCATCCTATTGAGAACCATTGTTTGGAAATCAATTTGGGGGTGAAAGGTCATGGAATTAGTGAGCTTGGTACCCAACAACAACCAGAGACTGGACTAGAATGAACTTAGGAAATAGATGTCCTGATTTGAGATGATGGAATTTGGGATCCCAAAGTTTACACATACTCATTCAAAGAAGATTTTGGTAGCGGATTATGTTGTGATAGTCTTCTTGCAAACTGCCAAAATGACCATCTCATAGAATATGTCAACGACCATGAAAAAACAGTTGTTTCCATCTTTGGTAGAATGAAGGCCTGACATGTAATCCATGAAGATGGATTCCCAGGGCTGACTAAGAGTAGGCAAAGGAGTATACAAGCCTTGCTTTTCGATTGTAGGTTTGGAAATGGCACAAGAAGTGTAGGATCTCATGTACTTCTCAACATCCTATTGGAGGTTTAAAAAAAAATACCTTTGCATCACTATCATCGTCTTCTCTACCCCAAAATGTCCAGCAACCCGACAGTAGTGCATCTCATAAATCATCTTGGCACGCTCGCTTGAAGGAACACCGAGGTGACCCACGTGGCATAAAAATGTGTCAGGTGTTGAAATGGCAACAAGAAGAGGCTTCTAATTTATTTTTTCCCTTAATTAAATTAGAAGGAAATTGTAATTCCACATCACATGACAACTTGTGCGAGTTAACTAAGTCAGGAAGCCTTAGTTATCTTAGTCAATTTGTTAGTTCCCTATGTTACTACTGTAGTCCCTTATTGTTGTTAGTGTAGCCCCCTTATTGTTATTGGTGTACCCTTGTAGTCCCCATGTTGTTATATTGTGCCCCATAAAAGCCCACTATTTTATTGTTGTGCCCTTACATTATTATTATTGGGTCAGCTGGGATTATATTGTGACCCCATGGACTCCTATATATATAAAAGAGGTTTTTTCATTTGAACCATCCAGGAATTATTCATTTGATTAGTGTAAAGGAGGTTTCCCCCTCGGAGAGGCTAATTTCTAAGGCATTGATCTCTCTTTTGTTCTATTTTGTGAGCTAGTTTCATAACATTTGGTATCAAAGCTTTGGATTCTAGGTTTTCGCTACTTCAAACAGGCCATCATGGAATTTCATTATAACTTCTTTTCTACGAAGGTTCAGAAGCTTAAAAACCATTTGCGAAGAAATTCTGAGGAGCTTTGTGTAATATTTCCATATCTTTGTTTGTAATATTTTTGGAGATATGATTTGTGGAAGTTAGGGTTTCTGTAGGCTCTTGAATTTCATCTCATAGAGGTGACCTTGATAAAATCGTCATAACTCTCTCTCTGAGCATCAAATTAGAATTATGTAAAAAGTGGTCGAAATAACACAGACAATAGTTTCTTCTGTATCGATTTCAGAGCCGAACGATGAAACAATGACACATGGCACGACGTAAAAGTTAACTACACTGAACTAGTCCATAATTAGGTCATTGTGGGAGACTGGCATAAATTTTTCTTGATGAATCCAAATCAGGTCAGACTTGTGGCATTGGAAAGAATATTCAAAGGGTTACGAAATTACCAAAGATAAAATCTTGGGGATTTGAAAGTACAGAGATACATCAGTTTCAATATCGTGTTCCTCAAAAGCAAGAAAAATGTGTGTGTGTGTGTTTTTTTTTAATTCCATATTCTTGTTTGAAAAATCAATTTGAACTGTTTCCAAGGGCATATTGAAACATGGAATCAGTATTGGGTTGTAAAATGGCCCCTAAAAATAATTCAACACTCATTAAGCCCTGAGAAGGCTCTACTATGACTCATGAAGAGGAATAATTTCAACATTATATATCAAAATTATAAGACCAAGTGCAACAAATTTCGCTCTCGCAAAGAGTAACAAAAAATGAAATAGAAGTTAAGATGGATGGTTTGAAGAAAGGTGCAGAAGCTAATATGGATGGTTTGAAGAAATGCATAGAAGCTAAGATGGATGGCATCGATGAAAAATGAAAGGCAACATGGAAGACATGAAGAATGATCTAAAAGAAAACATGGAAGGTTTGAAGGAAGGTTCGACAAAGTTGATACAAGAAATGATTCATAATGGCGAAAAAGTAGTAGAGGAAACTCATGATGAGAACCAAATAAATGTTAATCATGATTTCGTAAACTCTAATGTTGGATTAAAGACCCACCATATTCCAAATATCAATATGAAGAAGTTTGATGGCAAGGATCCTGTAACATGGATACTACAAATGGAGCAATATTTTGATCTCCATAATGTGTAAAACACACAAAAGGTACGCATTGTAACTTTATATTTAGAAAAAAATACATTTGTATGGTATCGATGGCTTTTCTCTCGTAAAACAATTGTCACTTGGTCAATTTTTATGAAGGAAATGATAGCACATTATGAGGATACAAAGAGCAACACCTTCTTTAGCCAATTGATAAATCTCAAACAAAAGGGTTGAATGGTGAAGCACATTGAGGACTTCCAAAAATTGAATATAAGGGTAACTAATATTCCAAAGGAACAAAATATTGATGTCTTCATAGGGAATTTAAAGGATAAAATCCAATATGAGGTTCGCCTTTGGGAACCTGATTCATTGGAGAAGGCATTCAGGTTGGTAAGAAAAAATTGAAGTAAAATTATGGCGACAAGGAAGCCTACCACTCACATCTATAAAGATGGAAGCATTGATACTCCTATACTTCTGCAACTTACAAGGTTGACACCACAACAATTGGAAGAAAAAGTACCCAAAGGGCTTTGCTACAGTTGTGATAGAAAATACACTAAAGGTCATAAGTGTGCTAAGAAGAAATTATTTTACATAGATTGTGAAGAGGAGGAAGAAAACGAACAAGAAACTTCAAAAGAAGAGGATATACACTAGGAACCAACCCTAAAGAAAGAAGAAATGAGTCTGATCATATCCTGTAATGCATTAGCATGAATTATGACTCCTCAAACTCTCAAGAGAGAAGGACATATCAAGAAGAAAAATGTAATAGTGTTGATTGATCCAGGTAGTACAGATAATTTTATTCATTGTAAGGTAGCCAAGGAATTGACTTGCTTCCTATACCCAACACCAAAGTGTCAAGTGATGGTTGCAAATGGAGGAACCATAAATTGATTTAGAAAGTACCATAATATCAAGCTAACCTTGGGGGAATATGTATTGAATATTCCAATTCTTTCCATTCCAATGGGCGGTGTTGATGTTGTACTAGTAGTATAATGGTTACAATCTTTGGGGATACTAGCTTTTAATTTTCAAGAACTTTTCTTTAATTTTTTTTCAGAAGGAAAGGAATTTGAATTACAGGGTATCGCAGGGAAGCCGAGAAAGATAATAAGCTCTAATGTCATGACTAAGCTTATGAAGAAAGAAAAATGAGGCATAATTGCACAGTTATGCTCACTAGAAGCTCTGACATCAAACTCATCTATTTCTCTAGATCTCCAAAATGTCTTGGAAAATCATTCGAAGGAGTTTGAAACTCCCAAATGATCAAGAGTTCAAAAATTTTTCTCAAAATTTAAAATTACAGTATTAGGTTGAAACTAGGATGCTTGCGTATATCTCTTCTTCCTAATTGCGGTGCCATGAACGGTTTGAAAAACCGATGTCGTATGAGGAAGATATCTCGTTTTGATCGAAATGCCAAACACGTAAATTTTCGATAGTTTAACCAGGTTTGACTGGGATGCACAGTCAACAAGGTGGAGGTACAGTCAGAAAAAAATAATATTCTGAAGAATATTCCTTTCCATTAGGCCAATCAATGAATGAAAAGTGTCGATTTTTCATTTGGTACGGAGTTTGGGAGGAAAAATTAAAGGGTGCCATGTGGCTGGCCTTGAGGCAGCCACGTGGTCCTGAAATGGCAATAAAAAATTTTGTTGGAGGCCATAGGAATCGACCCCAGGAGCTCCTACCCAGCACACGCACGCCTTACCACCCATGCTGCATAGTTTTTGTTAACCATAGTGTTCACGAGTTGTATTTAAGTTGTGTTGAAAATCACATTGGAGGTTGGGAGCTGCCAGCGGTCCCAACCCACCAGCGGTTCCCCGAGATGTGTTCACATGGTAGCATAAAACATTAACAAAAACTCCACGTAGTCTACGTGTTAACCGCCAGCAGTTTCCAACATATATGTCACATGGCCAGTTAAATGTTATCTCTACGTGGTTTATGCAACGGTCTTCGATAACCCACCTCTTCAACCGCAGGTTTGAACGTGAGTTCTGCCTTGGGTTTCGCGAAGAACAATTGATAACCGCGGGTTTTTGGGTTGGCATGTGGCCACCCCAACTGCAAAATTTATTACAAACGGTTTATTCGGTGGCAGTTTAGGAGCGCGCCTAAAAAATGGAAGAATTTACTATTTTATCTCTAGTTAAGTGGAGTTCTCCACTTTTAGTGGAGCTTTTCTAGGTGAAACTGGGAAAAAGTGTAGGAGGCCCAATTTTCGCCCATTCAGAGTGAATGAAGAGTCATTTTTGACTAATTGGAGAATTCTGGAGCCATTGGTGCAGAGAAAAAAGCCATTAGGTAATTTTAACTACATGTATTTGAAAATTTTTGAGCATAATGAAATATGGACATGTCATTGGGAGTTGGACCAGTAGATGTAGCCTAGGAGGGGTGAACTACTTCATCATGCCTGCTGTGTAAATTTCATGTTGTGAATTTTTTATTTTTTTTACATTATTTTTCAGTGTTATTTAAGCTTTTTTATGCTTCTAATTCACTAAAAATTATCTACAATTCATGGATAAACACCTCAATCCTTAAGCAAACTAATGAGTCAATTATGTACATGTTTATAAACTAAAAAGACACTTAGCACAACAAAACTAATACAGTCAATTCAGATCATATTGGTATCAGAGCTAGATTTTATTCTCTGGTGTTGTTTAGTGTAAATAATTGTTTAACTGTTTGCAAGTTTTAGATGCTTACAAGGCTCAAGCTCAAGAGAGGAGAAGGAAAATTGGTGGAATCAGAAGGGTATCAAAAAGATCCAAAGAAAAGGAGAGCAAGATTGCCACAATCTGCACCACCTAGTTCACCTCCTAAAGAAGCAGAAGCTCCTTTAAGTATGCCTCAAGAGGAAGGAGAAATCCATGAAGAAATTGATCCCAAGGAGGAATAAAGAGTGTTTAGGAAATCATTTCTTGACATGACTAAGATGGTTAGAATCCTTTATCAAGAAAGGAATAAGAGACTGGAAGGAGAAGAATCTAAACTTCACAAGGAAGGACAAGGATCTTCAGTAGGTCATCATGATGAAGATAATTCAAAGAAGGGAAATGGAGGAAATGGAGAGACACCATCCTCACCCTCATCATCATCATCCTCTACTTCTTTAGTACATCAGCCACACAAGTCAAAGAGCACTGGTAAAAGTCAATTTTTAATACTTGATGTTAAGTTTGAATTTCCAATGTTTAATGGTGAAGTCAATGCAGAAAAGCTTGATAATTGGATTATACAATTGGAGGTCTATTTGAGAATCCAAAAGCTTCAAGATGATGATACCAAAATTCAATTAGCTTCATTGAGAATGGAAGGTGCAACACTTGTTTGGTAGGAAGCCAAGACAAAGGAGGAAATCAAGAAACATGGTAATAATATTCTATCATGGTTAGATTTCATTACTGCTATTAAACAATAGTTTTATCCATTAGCTCATATGCAGAAAGGCATCATGAACTGGCAGAACTTTAGGCAATTAAAGGGACAAAATTTGCAAGAATACACCCAAGAATTTAGGAGAAGAGCTCTCTTATTAGGGGTAGATTTTCAGAGCCAAGATACTTTTTTCAAGTACATAGGAGGCTTACATAGCTATCTAAAACATACTATTCTCATGTTTAACCCCACCAGTCTAGATGAAGTATGTGTTCAGGCCACACATCTAGAAGCTAGAGGGAAGAACATTTCCGAAGAGGGTAGAAAGAAACCTTTTAAGGGTAAATCCAAAGAGAAGACCTCAAAAGGTAAAAACAAAAAGAATGCATCTATTAAGAAAGAGGGAGAAAAATTGGTTTGTAAACATTGTTCAAAATAATACCATGATGAAACTCATTGTTGGAAATTACATCCTGAATTGAGGCCAAAGAAATCCAATAACAAAGGGGAACATAAAATTGCTGCTACATCTCAACGTGATTTAGGATCTGATTCAGTTGATGAATCTAAGATTACATCCATGTGATTGAATAACATGAAGGGAAAAGAAATTGAAACTAAACCCAGTACCAGTACATCAAACTGTCACATAAACACTCCAAATGAAGAATAAAGAATTAAACTATTTCATGTGAGGGTCATATTCAAGCATATACCAAGATTGACACATTGTTTGATAGTGGGTCATAGGAAAAATTAATCTCTGAAGATTTGGTCAAGAAACTTAACCTTGAGACCATACCACATCCAAAACCATATCCATTGGGTTGGATTTGTAAGGATGCAAATCTACAGGTTTCAAAGAAATGTATATTGCGGTTTGCAATCACTGCAAATTTTGTTGACACAGATGAATTAGATGTGGTTCTGCTTGACATCACTGGTATTGTATTAGGGATTCCTCTCTTGTATGACATGAAAGTGATCTTCCATCGCCATGAGAACAAGTATCATTTATTCAAATATGACAAGGAGTTCATTGTTAGAGCACATCATAAGAAGACAAACATTGCTGTGGTAAATGTTGGACAGGTAAAGAGACTGGTAAATTCAAGTAAGAATTTTGTTCTTCTTATGATTAAGCCTAAAGATGATATTAATCATGAATCATTTGAGGGATGTGATCCTAAGTTGAAATCAGATGTATATGATGTGGTTAATGTGCATCATGAGATGTTTCGGGAGCTAACATGATTGCCTCCAAAAATAGAAATTCAACATGAGATTCAGTTGCAGCACGATTGTCCTCTTCCAAACATCAGTATGTATCGCATGTCAATAATGGAGAATGCTGAAATAAAGAAGCACATCAAAGAGGTGTTGGATAAAGGAATCATAAGGCCAAGCACCTCGCCACGTGGTTTACCCATAGTCTTGATACCAAAGAAAGATGGGACTTGGCACATGTGTGTAGATTTTCGAGCTTTGAACAAGATTAATGTAAAAAATCGTTACCCACTCCCGATAATAGATTATTTTCTTGATCAGTTGAAAGAAGCAATTTTTTTCACTAAGTTATATTTTCAAAGTGGATATCATCAAGTAAGAATTGTAGAAAGTGATATATGGAAAACTGCATTCAAAACCAAACAAGGACTCTTTGAGTGGCTAGTTATGCCTTTTGGTTTGTGTAATGCACCGACAAATTTCATGAGAGTTATGGATAGTGTTTTGCGTCCATTCCTTGATGAATTTGTTATTGTCTACTTAGATGACATTTTAGTTTTCAACAAAACAATAGAAGATCATGTTTTGCATGTGAATAGAGTGTTTGATATTTTGAAGAAAGAGAAATTGTTTCTTAAGATATCAAAGTGTGAGTTTGGAAAGACTTCTTTGGTCTATTTGGGACATATTGTAGAAGGAGGAGAATTGAGAATTGATCCTTCTAAAGTGGAAGCCATTGTGAATTGGCCCACACCCAAAACAGTTACTGAGGTAAGAAGTTTCTTAGGTGCAGCTCAATATTGGAGAAATTTCATTGCTAAATTTTCTTCCATCACAGCTCCTATGCATGTAGTGACAAGTGTGAAGAAAGGCTTCCAATGGGGAGGTAAACAACAAAAAAAATTCGAAGCTTTAAAAGACAAGATCAGTTCAGCTCCAGTCGTTGCATTACCAAATTTGAGACATCCATTCGAGATTCAAAATGATGCTAGTGATTATGCCATGGGCGCAGTTCTTTTGTAGCATGGTAAGCCTATCGCTTTTCATTCTGAAAATTTTAATGGTGTTGTGACTAATTATCCTACATATGACAAAGAACTATATGTGTTGGTACAAAGTGCCAAGAAGTGGCAACACTACTTGATGGGTAAAGAGACTATTGTACATACCAATCACCAACCATTACAGTACTTGCAGTCGCAAACAAAATTGAAGCAATCAAGACATTTCAGGTGGATGGGATTTCTTCAACAGTTTCACTTGGTTATAAGGTACAAGAAATGTATTTTCTATAAAGTTGCAGATATGCTTTCAAGAGAAATTATTAGTTCATCTACTTTACTAAAAAATGACTATGTTTTACATGAGAGTAACAATATGCACATGACATTGATTTTCAAGATGTGTATGCTAGTTTGAGTGAAGGGAATCAAGTTGAAGAAAAAGATTATCACATGCATAACAATTTATTTTTTCATTTGGGCAAGCTATGTATTCCGTAAGGAGAGAGGCTAAGTTTCATGAGAGAAGCTCATTCATCTCTTATTGTTGGACACTTTGGGGTAAGCGAAACAGTGGCGCATCTACAGAGGTATTGTTATTGGCCTCGCATGGTAGATAATGTGTCACATTTTATAAGAGTTTGTTCTATGTGTGCAACAAGTAAGCCTAGTAATAGGAAGCTTGGGTTGTACACGCCACTACCGGTACCATCAAAACCATGGGAGAGTGTCTCCATGGACTTTATTGGAAGTATTCCTATGTCAAGAAAGCAACATGATTATCTTTATGTAGTTGTGGATAGATTCAGTAAAATGTGTATACTTATGCAATGTAAAAAAACCATTACTGCTGAACAAATTGCTGAACTTTATTTTCAAAATGTTTGGGTTGATTCGGGATTGCCAACTTCTATTTTTAGTGACAGGGATTCCAGGTTCATTGGGAATTTTTGGTCAAATCTATGGAGAATGATGGACACAAAGTTGAAAAAAGAGTATCGCTTTTCATCCACAAACAGATGGACAAACCGAGATGGTGAACAGAACAATTGTGCATCTATTGAGAGGATATTGCAGCAAACATCATAAGTTGTGGGATGAACAACTGCATTACATTTAGCACGCTTACAACCAGGAAAAGCACTCTTCAACACAAACATCACCTTTTGAAGTATGCTTTGGGTATTTGCCAAGATCACCATTAGACTTCATCTTTGGGAAGGATGTTGGAATTTCTGGCCATAGTGACATTGATAAGGCTGAAAAGTTCATTGAGAAAAATCAGATTATACATCAACAAGTTCAAGAACAGCTTGAGAAAATTCAACACAAATACAAAGAGAGGCATGACAAACATTGGGTTGATCACAAGTTTCAAGAGGGAGATGAGTTATGGTTGCACATTAGCAAATAAAGGATGCAAGGGGAAGGTAAAAAGCTCAAACCCATTCGCTATGGTCCTTTCAAGATCATAAAGCAAGTTGGTAATAATGCATTCCAACTTGACTTGCCTTCTTATATGCAAATGTATTCAGTTGTTAATGTTGGAAACTTATGCTTGTATGAGACACCTTTGATCAATGATCAAGGAAATGATGTTCAACTACGTTCTATTAAATATTTCTTGCTAGAATTTCTAGATGAGCTCAAAGAAGATACAATTCTTGACAGGAGGACAAGAGCATCTAAGAGGGGAAGTGTTGACTACCTTCGAGTTAGGCTCAAAGGCACTAACCAAGCAAGGAAAAATGGATGGAGGTTGTAAAGGTGAGGGATTTGTACCCTCATCTACTAAATAGATAATCAAGTCTTTTGGGGTCCAAAAGCTTCCCAATGGGGAGGAGTGATCAAGATTTCATAAATTTTGCTCAAAATTCGAAGTTACAGGATTGGGTTGAAACAATGATGGTTGGGTAGATCTCGTCTTCCTGATTCTGGCGCTGTGAACGGTTCTAAAAACCGATGTCATATGAGGAAGATATCACGTTCTGATCGAAATGCCAAACAGGTAACTTTTTGATAGTTTGACCAATTTTGAATGGGATGCACAATGACCAAGGTGGAGGTACAGTCAGAAAAAAATAATATTCAAAAGAATATTCATTTCCATCGAGCCAATCAATGAATGAAAAGTGTCAATTTTTCATTTGGTACAGAGTTCAGGAGGACTAATTAAAGGGCGCCACGTGGCTGGCCCTAAGGCTGCCACTTGGCCCTGAAATGGCAATCAAAATTTTTTTTGAAGGTCGCAGGAATTGACCCCTGGACCTCCTGCCCAGCACATGCACGCCTTACCACCCGAGCTTCACATTGTTTCTTAACCATAGTGTTCGCGGGTTGTATTTAAGTAGTGTTGAAAATCATATTGGAAGTTGGGAACCGCTGGCGGTCCCAACTTGCCAGTGGTTCCCTGAGATGTGTTCACATGGCTGCATAAAACATTAACGAAAACTCTACGCACTCTATGTGTTAACTGCTAGCAGTTTCCAACATATATGCCACATGGCCACTTAAATGTTATCTCCGTGCGGTTTATGCAACGATCTCCAATAACCCACCTCTACAATAGCAGGTTTGAATGTGAGTTCCGCCTTGGGTTCCGCTAACAAGTATTGTTAACCATGGGTTTTGGGGTTGGCATGTGGCCACCCCAACTGTAAAAGTTAATGCAAACGGTTTATTCAGTGGAACTTTAGGAGTGCGCCTAAAAAATTGCGGAATTTACTATTTTAATTCCAGTTAAGTGGATTTCTCCACTTTTAGTGGATCTTTTCTAGGTGAAACTAGGAAAAAGCGTAGGAGGCCCAATTTTTGCCCATTCAGAGTGAATGAAGAGTCATTTTTACTAATTGGAGCATTCGGGAGCCATTGGTGCAGAGAAAACATCCATTAGAGCACTGTAACTACATGTATTTGCAAAATTTTGAGCTTAATGAAAGATGGACATGCCATTGGGAGCTAGACCAACAGATGTAGCCCAGGAGGGGTGAACTTCTTCATAATTCCTGCTGTGTAAATTTCATGTGGTGAATTTTTTCTCTGTTTTACACTACTGTTCAGTGTTATTTAAGCTTGTTTTATGCTTCTAATTCACTAAAAATCATCTACAATTCATGGACAAACACCTCAATCCTTAAGGAAACTAATGAGTCAATCATGCACATGTTTATAAACTTAAAATACACTTAGCACAAAAAAAATAATACAATCAATTCAGATCACCAACGGAATCCCACGTATTCATGATCATGATAATGCTATTCATTTGATTCTAGGAAGTGTTCCTCCAAACATCAAGCCTTACAAATATCCCACTACAAGGAAAAGACCCTCTAGCGGATGTTTTTGAGGAACCCTACAGAAAAATACCCCATACATCCGTTTCTAGTGGAGGTTACTAGAGGAGGTTGGCGAGCAGAGGGTTTTGCAGATGTTTTTCGCTCGGTGTGCTTATCATTAAACGTCGCCCCAATGCTCTGGAATCGCGAAAGCACTGGTGCACACAAAATCATTGGCACAGCAGACACCGTGCACTCCGTACATACCCGCTTGGTGCGTCGTATTATTCTATAGCACCGGTGCGTCACAAATATTCCTCACTGGTGCATTATAAAACACTACGCCATAACCGAAACCACCTAGTGCAGTAGAAAGAAACCACACTGGTGCATCATAAAACAACGAGCCAAAACACAAACCAATCGATGCATTTCTAAGAAACAGAATCGGTGCGCCTATAAACCATGCGCACCGGTAAAGGGTTAAATTAAAAAAAATTACGGCAAAAAACCCAGATTTTTCAGTTTTCCAGTGCTACTGAGCTCTCAATTACCGGTGTGCGCTCTACCATAGAACGCACTAGTGCGCACCAAACATTGGCACACCGAACAATGTGCGCGACGTACACACACCTTCGGTGCATCCTATTACTGTAACGCACCGGTGCGTAACTACTCTTCCTCATCGGTGCATCATAAAACACTGCGCCAAAACAAAAACGTATCGGTGCGCTCTTATCCAAGAGCACCGATGCGCCTATAAACCGCACGCACCGGAATAGCGTCACATAAAATAAAATTAAGGCCAAAAAACTAGTGCTTTACGACTATTCCTCACCGGTTCTTTATGAATATTCCACCCTGGTGCATCATCAAATCTTCGCGCCAAAACTGAAACATCCTGGTGCGGTGTTAGGGAACCGCCCCGGTGCATTATAAACAATGCACCAAATCTAACACCGCTCGGTGCAATTGTGAGTAAGCGTATCGGTGCCATTTCCCCTTATCTGAGCCGCCCTGACATCGGTGCTCTCATTGCACCCATTGCACGCATTGCTGCTCTGCATTGGCCACCAATCTCCAGCTTGCATTTTGAAACACGGCGGAATTTTTTTTTTTTGCAAATTTTACAGTTAATATGCCTCCTCGACAGCGAAATGTACAGGTATTTTTCTAGTTTTTCCATAATTAAGCCTTTTAGCAGGTTATAAATTGAAATAACCTTCAAAATAACCATTAAAAAAGAAAAAGAAAAAAAATGTCGCGTGGTGCGCCGGAGCTGTTCGACTCGCACCAGATAGCGGTGTTGCCTGTAAAATTTACAGGCCGCACTGCCACCAGTGCTAATAGTATCTGCACCGTTTCCGAGGCAGTACTGAAAGGCGCCCCAAATAATTTTAAATTAAAAAAAAATGTGGTGCGCTCATTTATCCAGGTGCACCGTTGACCATGGGAATCACAGTGCAGTGCGTTGACGGAATTATCCACCCCGGTGTATGTCAGCGCACCGCATTCTGCATTTCGAGAGGTTCAACGGTGCGGTCGGGTAAAATACCACACTATCGATTATGTAATTGTCATGAAGTCAGTGCACTGACACGACTATACGCGTCGGGGCGTATATTTTAGTCAGCGCACCGCTATTCTGAAATTAGATATAGTCATCGGTGCTTGAAAAATAGACAACTGCACCAAGGCTAGTGCATCGTATATCATTAGGGGCACTAGCACTGGTGTGCTACAATCTTAGGCCACACCGCCACCGGCACGTGACTGTTTTTATGGCGCACTGACTTGTCTGTTTGTTTGTTTTTTTTTTAAATATATATATGTATATTCCTAATTACATGTCTGTTTTAATAAAAAAATTGATTTAATATGGCAATGATTCAGAGAGAAGAGGAGGAACAACAAAAAAAAAAAACTGAACAGTATGACATGATTCATCAATGGGAGGCCCAAGAGAGGGAGAGAGATTCATACCCTCGCCCTATTACTGCAGATACCTAGGGGATCCTTAGGTAGGTAGGCCTCCTCAAGCTCTATGAGGAGGCTACTTCCCTAAAGGCCCATAGTGTGTTTTTGAGATATCTTATCCGCAGGTGGAATGCCCACCGACAGGCTTTCCAGGTTGGTCCTGACCAGTGGTACACACCCACTGAGGAGGATATTTATTTTATTACAGGACTATCGAGGAGAGGGTGGATTTTCCCTCATTCCCAGACGTGCCAGCTAGTTGTGTAGCAAGGAGTCAGTTAGTTTACTCCCGGAGATACATTGGAGCACACGTACTGTCTCCTTCAGAGTTTCAGGTACCTAGAGGTCAGTTACGTATAGGTGCTTTTGGTAGACAGGACGTGCAGTGCCTCTCCCTTATCATTTTGACCATTTCGCACAACACCAGTGATGGGCAACGCATTAGTTGCTCGCTTTTATATTATGTTGATTCTTTAGTACAACAACCACGACTTGTCAGGTGGTCTGCCATTTTTTTGTGGCAGTTTTGTACGACCTTAGATAGATTTCGTGCTCATGCACAAGGGAGGGTCAACTTCCCTTTTTCTTCAGAGTTGTTTTGTTTATTTTTTGAGAGGTTTCCAGAGATGAGAGCTAGTTTTGTTCGACAACCTCATAGGCCGATGTTTGAGGCCCGGATGCACATGTGGGGGTAGATGATGCCCAAGAGGGGAGACACTATGTTTCCATCCAGGATATCGCATGATGCACTGGACTTACTAGCCAGTGTTGACGGGCTGCATCCCTTCATTATGGTCCCATGTTCTTATGCTGGATTAGATTGGCGAGGGTGTCCCAACATCCTCTTCACAAATGATGAGCCACCAGATGATAGAGGTAATATTATTGTTTTATTTATATTTATTCTAACATGTTCTTTAACTTGTTTTTACTAAATTTTGTAATGAAATTGTTTAATTATTGTTGTGTACTTGTATATATTTTGCAGGCATTGGCTTTTTTGATGGCAAGGAGATGCCAGTTCCACTACATGATCCAGGTGTGGATCCTGATGATGACGATCAGGACATGGCTGATGCCGAGGATGATCATGATCAGGATGAGGCCAGTGTAGCAGAGAGACATGCTCATGTTCATGGTGCACTGGTACCGCCTTTTTCTAGGCGCAGTCGACCTGAGACTAGATATAGGATGGAGTTGGACAACCAAATCTGTTGATTGTTGATGCGGGCATCAGGCCCGCTCTCTACAAAGACATATAGGCCGATGATAGGTTGTTATAGATGTGGATAGGCATGCCGCGTGACATGTACGGCCTGATGCGGCATGTCATAGGAGCTACGATAGCTATTACGAGACTGAGGAGGACTGTCCATAGCTATAGGCGTAGTCGAGCCGCGACACGTGATGGACAATCCGCGAGCAACGACTCACATGCATCTCATGATCGTTCACCTCGTGGCGCGCCCGATGAGCATGAGGCTCCATTGGAAGCATCTGACAGTCATCATGGAGATGAGGCTAGACCATCGGCCACGTCCAGTCAGCAGCCTGCAGCATCCATTAGTACTAGTCATGATCATGAGCAGGCTGTACCATCGATCGCTGAGGTTGCAGTATTGACTGAGCAGGCCTCCACTACTACTTCTCATATTGATGTTGTACTACCACCAGCGGATTCATCCATCAGTACTAGTGATCAAGATCATGAGCAGGCTCGACCATCGACTATTGAGGTTGCACCTAGCTTTACTGAGTAGACATCCACTTGTACTGCTATTAATGTTGTTATACTACCACCAGCTGATCCATGACATTTATATTACAGTTGTATATTTTTAACATTATTCAATTATATATATATATATATATGGTCCATGTATTTTATGTTCATGTTGCAGTTGTACTTCATTTTCATGTTGGTGATCATCATGATGTGGCGCATATTGTTAGGTCATCTTAGATATGTTCATTTCATGTTTATCTTGCAAATAGATGTGTATATGTGATAGCATGAGTTATTTGACATGAGATGTATATTTGATGTTTGTGTTGTGATGATGTTAATATATAATGTTAATTTGATGTTTGAATGTGTTTATTAGTCGAATATGATGTTTGTACGATGGTTATCATGATCATGGTGATGTTTATTAATTAATTTAATATTAAATGACCATGATATTTATTAAATATTATGTCGTGATTGTAATTGAAATTGAAATTTTAATTGTATGTAAAATTGTAAAATTGTATTTCTATTTGTACTAATTGTAATTGTATGTAAAATATTTATTAATGTAAAATTTTAATTATAATTGTAATATTTAATTTATTATGAAATGATTGTAATTATATATATGAAAAATTGTAAAATTGTAATTGTAATTCTTATCGTATTTGTATTTGTAATTGTAATTTTAATTGAATTGTATGTAAAATATTTGTAAAATTTTAATTGTAATTTTAAATGTAATTCTATGTAAAATTGTAAATGTAATTGTATGTAAAATTCTAAATTTGTAATTGTATTTGTAATTTTAATTTTAATTGAATTGTATGTAAAATATTTGTAAAATTGTAATTGTAATTTTAATTTTAATTTTAATTGAATTGTATGTAAAATATTTGTAAAATTGTAATTGTAATTGTAAATGTAATTCTATGTAAATTTGTAAATGTAATTGTATGTAAAATTAAAATTGTAATTGTAATTCTAATAGTAATTCATGTATGTGAAACTAATGTAAAATTGTAATTGTAATTTTAATTCTAATTGTAATTGTATGTAAAATATTTGTAAAGTTTTAATTCTATTAATGTGAAAATTTTAATTGTATTAATGTGAAATGATTTTATTAAAATATTTAAATTTGTAAATTTGCAAATAATTGTAAAATAACAAATCTAGAATAATACGAATTTTTGTAACATAATAAAGTTTAGAAAATAATGAAAATAAATTCATGTACTTTATGACTATCATTATTTTATTATGATCTTACATACAAAAAAAAAGAACTTTATACAGTCTGGTGCGCTTATCATCCTAACACACACCGGTGTGTCGTATTAAGAAGTCGCATCGGTGCTTCACAACTCTTCCGCACCGGTAACGAATAAACGCAAATAAAAAAACGTAACTCTATTTTCTTTAAGTGAAAGAAAAACACAGAAATTTGAAAAATGGGCGGCAAAATATTTTCGAAAATCTAATTTCATACAATAATTCTTTAAATACTAAACACTTTTCATTATTTCACTATTTTTGCTAAAATTTTCAGCCAAATATTTGCAGGAGACAGACCTAGAGCAAGAGAGCACGAGGGCACTGTGGGGCAGCGAAATACGTTCGAACAGAAGTATTCAGATAATTAGAAACTAAACCTCTGGTCATTCAAACCCTGTATCATAGAATTTCAAACCATCTTGTGATTAAATTTGATTATTTTTTCAACTTTTTTCTATAGTTTATTTATTTTTTTTGCAGTTTTATCCATTTTTACCCTAAACCCTTCATTTTTTTGTTTTTTCCCTTTCTTCTCCCTGTGATTTCAGAATTATGGTTTTTCATTTTAGATTGACGTCCAACCCACGGGACAACTTGCATAGTCGGATCCCAATCCATTCGGCCATTGTGTGAATTTTTGAAAAAATGGATTTTTCTTTACCGGTGCGCCCTGCGTACGCTACCACACTGGTGAGATGTATTATACAGCGCACCGCGCAAGTACTGTTTAGTAAAAAAATTGAAAACAATTTTTTTAAATCTATGCGCCAAATCTGAAATAAGGCACCGGTGCTCCATTTAACTAGGCAAGCATCATACGGTGTATTACACCATTTGTGCGGTGCGTTTATAATACCCCACGCACTGTTAGGTCTATTACACCATTTTTTACGGTGCGTTTATAATACCCAATGCACCGTACAGTCTATTATACTATTTTGCGATGCGTTGTTAATATTCCCATGCACCGGCTGTGGTGCGAACCTCATGAAAGGTGCACCGGTGTCTTGAGATTTATTTTCTACCTGAAAATTTGAGAATTTATTTATAAATGTAATAATGAATGATATGGTATAGGTTTCAGATTGATAAAGAAATGACTGACAATAGATCAAGTAACAAAAATACTATTAACACATCAAGAAAAGAAAAAAAGACAAGTTCTTTGTAAATTCTTTATAAAAAATATTATTTTTGAACTATATGTAAGTTTAACTAATATGTATTGTTTACTATGTATCATGCAGAGCCAAAAAATGACGAAGCTCGATATGATTATTTCTGATCTAGGACCAGAAGAGCGTAAAAGTTTAATGGAAAATTTGCAAAAGGATGAATCAGGTGAATGAAAAAATACTATCGATCCAATATGAGTTTCTTTTTTTAATTATCATTAATAATATACTTAAAATTATTAGATAGCATGTGTCAAACAGTCTACTAATTCACATTTGTTTAATGTTCTACAGGGACCAACAACTCAGAAAAGGAATGTTGTTCTAAGAAAAGAAAAAATATAGAACATGCAAATGAAAATGAATTGCTCCTTAGCTCATCTCGAGTGGTGTTGGAAGTTAACGAAAGGGGGAAAAAATTTACAAAAGTTTGAAGGATCTAGTGGAACGAATGGATAGACGTTCTTTCCACTTACAATACAAAAATCAATCCAATTATTCCAAGAACCAAATTTTATCTAAAATACAGGAAGAGTTTCCAGAGAATTGGTCAATGAGACATATCAGACTTTTCATAGCAAAAACATACAACAAAAAAAAAAGGAATGAAAAAGTAATATTCCTTTAAATGTTTGTCTAGAATTGTTTATAAATATCATTTTTGTTATATTGACTTTTCATATATCAATATAGAAATTAAATATATTATTGTCATGTTACATTTTCAGGAAGATTATGAAAATCTCAAAAGATGAACGAACTGATATCAAAAATATGCTAGTAGAAATGTCCAAAAAGGTGTACAAGGAGATGGTCAAAGAAATGGACAAAATTTCATCGCAGGAGGAGCCATCTCAACAACAACGTGCTTCAAATGTAATATGTAATCATTGAATTTTTCGATCATTAGGTACAATAAATAAACAATTTAGCATTAAATATTAATTTTCAAGAATTTTCTTGCAGAAAAGAAAAGAAAATGGAACCCATTCAGCACATAAAACAGGACGACAAGGAAGACAAGGGTTGATCTCTAAGTTTGTGAGTAATTGTTACTTCCTTATAACAGCTTAACTAGATTTCATTTTTGTAATTTTTAAGTTGTTTTACAAAAATCATCATTGAATGTATTCAAACAGGTGCTAATATACAAAGAAGAACCATCACACGAATTGATTGAAATTGGGTTAAATATAGGTTGTGAGTATATGTTGGCATATCAGAATTTAATTGTGAAATTTGTAAGCATCTATCGATCTTGTTTTACTTAGCTCTGTCTATAATTAATAGAACAAAAACATCTTCTATATTAAATATATGATTCGTTATGGGGTATAAAACATGCAGGAAATAAAGTATGGAACTGCGCCAACAGATGAAATTTTAAAAGATGGCATGGTACATGGTTTTGAAAGAATGTGTATAGTTTATGAGTCAATTGTTGCTATGGTACGTCATTTTTCTTTTTGATTACATTGATGTATATTATTTAATATTGCAATTTTCATTATTCTCACCAATGTATATACACTCATTTCATTTTATTTTTATGTTTGTAGATGGAAGGTGAAGAAGAAGAAAACAATCAACGCCATGAAAAAATCATTCCTAAACATAACCCAATTCATGGAAGTAGCTCTAGCAGTGACAACAGTTCAAGCGAAGAATGATGATCACTATGTTTGGATATTAAAGCAAGGCGTTTTATTTTTTGAAATATGTTTGTGAAATCAGACATTTTATTTAATGTAATGGACATAGTGTCCCAACTAAAAGACAAAGGGATACGAATAACTGTCCCATTTTGTATGATAAATACTATCTTATATATATATACATATATAATCATAAAATATGTTTTAATTTATTATATTGCGTTCTCCATTGTCGTTCTCAAATGCACTAATAAAAATTTAATTCATATGAATATTGTTATAAGATATATATGTGTCGACTTTTGATGAATAATGAATTTTTAAAAACCACAATATTTCTGATATGATATAACAAATCAATCCAAACAGCACATTCAAATGCATTAATAAAAATGTAATTAATATGAATATTGTTATAAGATGTGTCGACTTTTGATGAATAATGAATTTAAAACAATCACAATAATTGGACTATCACAGGTCGATGTTTCTAAAAAAAATAAAATGAAAACCGGTGTGTGTCAGTGACTGTCGACCGATGCGTTTATGTGTCTATACGCACCAGTGTCGTTGTACGATCTATGGGCACCGCATAAATACCGATACCAGTTATTAATATCAGTGTGTTTGTGTGATACTGCATACAGGGGCATTTATGTATCTATAAGCACCGATGCATTTGTATGATCCATGTGCACTGCATGAATACCAATACCAATTATAAATCTCGTTGCCTTTCTGTGATATGGCACACCGGTGCATCATAAAGGTATACGCACCGGTGTGTTGATACAACCTATGGGTACTGCACAAATCCCAAGACCAATTAGAACGGCCCCGTGCATTGTATGACCAACACTACGCCTTGTGCGGTTTTACACCTAAACGGCCTGGTGCATTCGTTCGACTGAGACAGCCCCAGGGTGTCGTCTTCATGTACGCACCGGTGCGTTAAATCCAGAGTAGCGCACCGATGAAAAAACATCCTTAATAACCTTTGGCCGCCCATTTGTTTTTAGTTGTGTTGAATTTCCGTTAAAAGCTCCGCCAAAACCTCTGTAACCATAAACAGATGTTGTAGAAAATCTTTTTTTGACAATTTTGGCCAATTTTATAACACTAAAAACCTCCTTTATAACCTCTGCTAGAGGGTCTTTTCCTTGTAGTGTCCTTATGTCCAAAAGAGTGAAATTGAACGTATGATTGCAGAAATGTTAGAGGTTGATATAATTCAACCTAGTCAAAGTTATTTCTATGCTCCAGTAATATTGGTGCATAAGAATGATCGATCATGGTGCATGTGTCCGGGTTATAGGGAGCTCAATAAGCTCACTATTAGAGATAAATTCCCATTCCTGTGATTAATGAATTATTGGATAAATTACATGGAGCAATTTATTTTACTAAGCTGGATCTTCGTGGATGATATCATCAAATTAGAATGAAGACTGAAGATATTCCAGAAACAACATTTAAAACTCATGAGGGTCATTATGAATTGTTGTTCATGCCTTTTTGCCTTACCAATGCAACTTCTACATTTCAAGGGTTGATGAATTTCATTTTCAAACCATTCCTTAGAAAATTTGTGTTCGTATTTTTTTCTAATATACTAATCTACAATAGTCTTGGAAGGATCACGTTCAACATGTTGACAGGGTGGTCAAACTATTGGAGGAGAAACAATTATATGCAAAAACATCTGAATGTTTCTTTGGAGTACAAGAGGTGGAATATCTGGGTCATATTGTATCTCAGGAGGGTGTTAAGGTAGACCCTAACAAAATTAAAGTCATCAAGGAATGGAAAGTCCCCAAAACCATAAAGGAGTTACAATGATTTCTCGAGTTAACAAGGTATTATCGTAAGTTTGTTAAGAATTATGGGAGAATTTCATCACCTCTAACAACATTATTGAAGAAAGATGCATTTTCATGGACTCCCGAAGCAACTAAGTCCTTTGAACATCTTAAATAGGAAATTTGCCAAGCACCGGTCTTAGTTACACTAGACTTCAAAAAAATAGTTTATTGTGGAATGTGATGCCTCACGAAATGGAATTGGTGTTGTTTTAATGCAAGAAGGAAGAACCATTTCTTTTGAAAGTCGCCCAATCAAAGGAAATTATTTACATAAATATATTTATGATAAGGAAATTTTGGAAATACTACATGCACTAAAGAAAAGGTGACCTTACCTAATGGGAAGACACTTCAAGGTAAAAATTGATCATGATAGTATAAAATAATTTTTGGAACAAATAATATCTTAGAAGAAAGCAAAAATGGGTCACAAAGATGTTGGGTTATGACATTGAAATCATCTACACAAAATGAAAGCTAAATGTTGTTGCAGATGCACTCTCAAGAAAGGATGAGGAGGTGGAAGCATTGCTTTTTGCCATTTCTATTATCAAACTAGATTGGATAACCAAAGTACGAAAGGAGTGGAAGAATGACGAAGAAGTGTGGACACTCATTCAAAAGTTTCAGAAAGATCCTAGGACATCTGATACATTTAGTTGTTAAAATGATTCCTTATGGTACAAATATCGCTTATATCTTTGTAATAATTCCCAAATAAAACAAAATATTCTTTTGGAATTGCACACCTCTCCCCTAGGAGGACACTCGGGATTTTTAAAAACATACCACGGGGTGAAGAAAGAATTTTTTTGGGATGGATTTAAATATGATATTCAAAATTTTGTGGCGGAATTTTTGTTTTTCCAACAAGATAAAGTTGATACAATTAAGACCCCAGGTTTTCTACAACCTGTATCCATTCCAAGTCAATGTTGGGAGGAGGTTTCAATGGATTTTATCATGGGTTTACCTAAGTGCGAAGGAAAGAGTGTCATCATGGTGGTAGTTGATAGACTTAACAAGTATGCACACTTTTGTGCATTATCTCATCCATTTAAAGAAAGTACATCTGCTACTACATTTATGGAAACAATTCAAAAGCTACATGGAAACCCAAATATTATTATAAGCGACAAAGATCCGATTTTCACTAGATATTTTTGGGAAAAATTATTTTCTTATTTGGGTACTCAACTAGCTTATAGGTCATATTATTATCCTCAATCCAATGGGAAAACTGAGAAAATGAACAAATATTTGGAAGAATATTTTTTGTATCTGATAAACAAACACAGTGGGTCAAGTGGTTACCTCTGGCTGAATGGTGGTATGACACTTCCTTCCATACAACAGCCAAAATGATCCCATTTATGGCACTTTATGGATATCATCCTTGTCCATCACATCATCTTTAAAATAAAATTATAAGGTTTAAGCAGTGGAAGATCATATCGAGCATAAAAAAAAAGTTCTCCAACTCTTAAAGGATAACCTAAATTTGGCACAAAATCGAATGAAACAACGGGCATATCAACATCGCAGCAAGAGAAGTTTTGATGTAGGATACTGGGTATTTTTACGGCTACAACCATAGAAACAAATGTCCCTAAAGTAAGCTAAGAATGATAATAAACTATCGCCAAATTACTATGGTCCTTACAAGGTGTTGCAAAATATTGGTACTATGGAATCCAAATTGGAGCTTCCTACTTCTTCCCAAGTACACTCAGTTTTCCATGTTTCATGCTTAAAGAAGGTTATAGGTGAAAAAATTATAGTTTAAACAATATTGCTAGTACTTGATGAGGAATTAAAAATCATATTGGAACCTAAAGCAGTCACAGAAACAAGAACTTGACAACTACGAAATTGATCAATTTCAGATTATCTGATCAAGTGGAAGAACTTACCCACTAAAGATTCCACAAGGGAGGATGATAATTTTATACAGAAGCATCCAGAACTACTCAAGCATTGAGGACAACACTTTTTTGAAGGAGAGGGGAATGTTAGATCCGTATATTACTAGTGTAGTCCCTTATTGTTGTTAGTGTAGCGCCCTTATTGTTATTTTTACACCCCTTTAGTCCCCATATTGTTATTATTGTGCCCCATAAAAGCCCAATATTGTTATTGTTGTGCCCTTACATTATTTAATTGTTAGGTTGATTAGGAATATGTTGTGACCCCATGGACTCCTATATATAGAAATTAGGTTTTGTCATTTGAATAATATAAGAATTGTTCATTTATGCAATGTAAATGAGGTTTCCCCCTCGAAGAGGATGATTTCTAAGGCGTTGATCTCTCTTTTCTTATATTTTGTGCGCTGGTTTCATAACACAATTCGAGTTGAAGGTCAAACTAGAGGCATATAGAGTTCTCTCTAAGTTTTAGGGGGGTCTAGTTACGATTTATTTTGAGTTGTAATTATTTAACTTAATTATTTTAGTTAAAATCAATTTAACTAGTTCTAACTAGTGGAGGAACTATTAAGAGACAAATTGAATTAAATAGGATTTAATCCACATGCAGTGATCAATCAGATAACTGATAATTCACTATAAATAATTATTGCATGTTAGTTCTAAGGAATACCCAGTTGACATTGGAGTTAAAGGGAAGTGTATTACCAGTTGTATAATTAGAAAATTGTATAGGTAGTGCATGGAGTCATCAAAAGGCCTTACATGTATTGCACAATCATTAATTTAGAATTTCCTAATTAATAAGGGCTCAATTTCCCTAGGGATTGTGCAAGCAAGGAAGGGCAACCATAGGTCAGAAATTGGTTAAGTATTGAACTAAAGCTAGCCTAGGATAGTGTGATACAGACACAGATAGTGCAGAGAGCCTTAAGCCTGAGTGAATCATTGTATTTTTTCATATTCTTTGATTTATGAAATATACAGATAGTGGGGTTTTTAGCTGAGGATTTCCTGAGATAAATATTTGTGTTATGTGATTGAAATTCTTTCTCTTTCTTGTTCATGTGATTGTGTGATCGCAATTGGTTTCCGCAATTTGTAGAATAGAATCAAGTATTTTGTTTTAGCATATTGCAAGATCAGTTGAATCCATGTGGATTTTCTACATGGTATCAGAGCAGGAATCACTATAGATGAGAAGAATATGATTTTTTTTTAACAAGTGAAACAAATTTTCATATCTACTCTTTAGGAATAGCAACAAGGTCATGATGTATTTATGTGGATTGAGACTCGAATATTCCCTTGAGTGTAGTTAGAATTACATAGCTTGGAAGGACATCATGGAAGAAATGTTGGAAGACAACAGGCAAAAGGAGTTCATAAACAGTTATAATCCCAGGCCCACAATAACAGATGCTTAAAATCTTGATGCATAAAAGAAGTATGTAGCAAAGGCGATAAGGATTTTGTTAGAAGGAGTTCGACATCATATTATATATAACCTCCATGGAAATACAACTCCATATGTTATGTGTAAGGCCTTAACATAATTTTTTCAGAACAACAACGACCATAGGAAGTTGGCATTGAAGTACAAGCTTGGAAAAATCAAGATGGATAAGGGTGACACAATACCAAAATACTTGATGAAGTTCACTCAATCTCGAGATGAGCTTGAAAGTGTTGGTGTTACAGTCGACAAGGATGATCTGGTGATCTTAGTACTTCTAGGCCTTCCCAAGAGCCGCCACAGCTACCAAAATTCGGTGAATGGGAGGGAGAAGCTACCATAGTGGGAGCGATTGTGGTTTGACTTGGTACAAGAAGAGATTCGGTGGAATACCAGAGATTGATCCTCATTAAAGACTGGTGATGAGGAGAATTTGTTGTTGGAGGGAAAGGCAAAGAAAGGGAAAGGGAAGGAATCCCATTCCAAATCAGATTCTGGTCAGGTAAGCAAGAAGAAGGAATTTTCCAAGATTAAATGTTTTCACTGTCATGAGCTGGGACACTATGCCATAAATTGTTTGCACAAGAAGGTTGACAAGAAGCCCTTAGGAGGAGCGGAAGTTGAAGAACATGATTCACAATTCGAGTTGGATTTCACTCTCTTCGTATGCATGGTGTCATCAGTGATGGGTTCTGTGTGGTACTTGGATAGTGGAGCTTCATTCCATATGACCAGAAAAAGAAGAATTCTTCAGCAACTTGGAGGAGAAGGATCTCAGTATGCACATCGAGATGGGAGATGAGGAGAGGTATAACACAACCGGCATAGGTGTTGTTACCTTTTAGAGGGAGTCAGGTTCTCCTCTCACATTAAAATATGTCATGTATGTTCTCAGTTTAAAGAAGAATTTAGTTTCAATTGCTATGTTAGAATACCATGGATATGATGTGATATTTAGCAAAGGAAAGGAGTTCCTTTGTCACAAAGCCACGAGATAGGTGAATAAGATTGGGGTTCGGGTAAAGAACCTCTAAAAATTGGATGTAGAAGCTCATGAAAGCAGAGAAAGTGCAGAGCGGAGACACCAGTGAGTTATGGCATAGAATATTATACCATCTACACCATTGGACTTTGAAGATCATGCTACATATTTCTACAAAACTTCCAAAGGGTGTATTTGAGTAGTGAGATACATGAAAAGGGTGAACATTGGGGAAGCACACCAAAGCTACCTTTCATGATAAGGACTGTCGAGCAAAGGTGATCCTTGAAATAGTTCACTCAGATGTGTGTGGATCGTTATCGACAACCTCCACAACAAAACACAGGTATTATGTGATTTTTGTAGATGATTTTTTATGCAAGTGTTGTATATTCTTCATGCAAAATAAAGATCATACGTTCTCAAAATTTTGTGAGTTCAAATTAGCACTTGTCAAGAAATATACAAGGAAGAAGGTGAAGGCTCTCAAGAGCGACAACGATGGAGAATATGTCTCGAATGAATTCAGGAACTACTATGCTTTAGAAGGAATTCAACAGGAATTTATAGCACCTCATAACCCACAACAAAATGGGGTTGTAGAAAGGAAGAACTAAGCTATTGTGGGATCATCATGAGCGATGTTGCATGATCAGGGCCTACCGTTGCACTTGTGGGTTGAAGCATGCAACACAATAGTATTTTTGCATAACAGAAGTCCTCATCAGATTCTCGGGATGAGTACACTAGAGGAAGATTTTTCAGGTAAGAAACCAGATGTGGTTCACTTTAAAAATTTTGGTTCATTAGTTTATTTTCATATAGCCAAATATTCCAGGAAAAATCTAGAACCAGCAACTAAATTAGGAATATTTATGGGGTACATAGATACATCTCACAAATATTGGGTGTACTTGCCATCTCACAAGATGAAAATGGCCAGAAGAGATGTGAAATTTTATGAAGAGAAGGGCATGCAAACTTCCCTCGAGAGGGAGGTTCAGTTGCATGCAATTGAGGAGCTCTTAGCTCCAAAAGGAGAACCTCAAGATGTGGAACAACCACAAGCAGTGGAAAAGAGAGTGGAAGTACCCACTCATGTTGAGATATCCAGAGACGGAAATAAGCGCACAAGAGAGGCTAACAGGTTGGTGCCTGATGCTAGAGAGAATGTGGGAGCACCCACATCACAGTATAGCTAGAGAAGGTCCCTAGATAGATACATTGGCTACATGGATCTTATGAGCGAGAGTGTAGAGATTGAGCCATCCTCATTTGAGGAAGCAGTGCAACAACAAATTTGGGTTGATTCCATGGTTAAGAAGTATGACTCCATTATCAGAAATAGTGCATGGGAGGTTGTCCCAAGACCAGAGGGCAAGTCAGTTGTAGGATCCAGGTGGATCTACAAGGGAAGCAGTAGTAGATGGGAGTGTTGAGAAAAGCAAGGCCAGATTTTTGGCTAGAAGGTTCTCTCAAGTGGAGGGAATTGATTACGAGGAGACCTATTCTCTAGTTGAAAGGTACTCGTCAATCATATATGTCCTTACACTTTCAACATAGATGGGATGCCAGATATATCAGATGGATGTAAAGACAATCTTCCTCATTGTAGTAATTGAGGAAGAGGTGTATCATTAGGGGAATTTTGAGGTCTAAAATGGGCCTCCTAAGTAAATTGTAAAATAATAGTGGAAACAATAAAATAAGATTAGATTACATCATCAAATTTTAGAGGGAAAAAAGAAAAAAACTACTTTTTCAACTTATCTCCCTAGGGGTTTACTCAAATTTCAAGCGGGAAAACTCTTTGGATGCAAAATTTGATTCTTCATCAAAGGAGTACCCATGTTTCATACTTTCGATGGATCTTTCTACACAAAAAATGAGAAAACATGAAAATTCGTGATCAATCACGATTTTTCATGTATTTCTCATTTTTCGTGTAGTAGGGTCCATTGAAAGTATGTAACATGGATACTCCTTGGATGAGGAATTTGTTGGACATTGGATAAACCAACGCTACCCGTGTGTTTCACGACATGGACTAACCGCCTCTCGTGGATCCTTATCTCAGGCGATACGATAGTTGACTAACACCTACGGGTTTTGGTCTAACGGCAATCGTGATTCCCAACAAGTGGTATTAGAGCGTAGGTCACGAGTTCGATCCACACCCGGATCGCGTTGGGGGGGAGATTGTTGGACATTGGATAAACCAACACTCCCCGTGTGTTTCCCGACATGGACTAACCGCCTCTCGTGGATCCTTATCTCTGGCGATATGATCGTTGACTAACACCTGCGGGTTTTGGTCTAACGAAAATCGTGATTCCCAACAGAATTAAATTTTTCACCCAACGAGTATTGTCGATCGAAATTTGAGTAAAACCTTAGGGAGATAAGTTGAAAATGTAGTTTTATTATTTTGTTATCTTTTATTATTTTTACTTTTTTACCCCAAAAATGGTGAATCATCCCCCTTGGTTGACATAATCATCTTGAATCTTATAGGTTCTTATAAATTTTATTTTGGTTGTAAATTTTTCTTAAGAGGCCCATTTAGACCTCAAAATTTCTCTAATGATAGAGCAGCTGGAAGGATTTGAGACCTTCGACATAGATTCACATGTGTGCATACTCAAGTGAGTGTTGTATGGACTGAAACAAGCACCTCATGCTTGGTACACCAGGATAGAAAACTACTTCACCGGGTTGGGCTTCACCAAAAGTGAAGCAAATGTGAACCTATACCATATTGTGGTAGAAGGTAAATTATTGATCATTGTACTATATGTCGATGACTTGATTCTGATAGGTGATGAGAAGCTGATCAAATATTGCAAAGAAAATCTTGCAGGAAAATTTGAGATGAAGGATATGGGGCTCTTTCATTATTTCCTTGGCTTGGAAATTTAGAAAAGATATTGGGAACTATTTGTATCTCAGGGAAAGTAGGCCAACGAGATTCTAAAGAATTTTAAAATGGAGAGGAGAAAACCCATGGAGACTCCTCTAGCAAGAAATTGGAGGAAGGAAGATGCTACTTCAGGTGAAGTGGTAGAGGCTACCATTTACAGGCAGATTGTGGTTTCACTCATGTACTTGGTGAACACACGACCATACATATGTTATGCAATTAACCATCTTTGTCAAGTTATGGTTAAGCCTACCAAGATCTATTGGAAAGCAGGAAAATATGTGTTGAGATACCTCAAATTCACCACTTGGTTTGGGATATGGTACAGGCAGATAGAGGGAGTGAAGCTCCAAGGCTTCACAGATCCAGATTGGGAAGGGATTTCATGTGACAAGAAGAGCACATTAGGGGGCATCTTCAGTATTGGGTCAGCAACAATTTCCTAGTACAATAGGAAGTAGATATCATTTGCACTCATTTCAGCGTAGCCAGAGTACATGGCTACTAGTCAAGCAACTTATGAGGCTATATGGATGATGAAGATCCTTGTTAGGTTATTTGGTTAGCAAATGGATCTGATGGTGATTTATTGTGATAAACAGAGTTTCATAAAACTCTTAGTTAATCCAGTTTTTCATGACAGGTCCAAGCATATTGATATATGTTATCACCGTCTCAAAGATTGTGTGCAAAGGAGGATTATTTCATTAGAGTACATTCCTACAGAGGAGTAAGATGCAAACATCTTGACGAGGCACTATCAAGAGGAAAATTTGAGTTCCACAGAAGAAGGATCGGGGTAGTAGACAATCCCTTTATTGTTGAGAGGGAGTGTTGAAATGGAAACAAGAAGAGGCTTCTAATTTAATTTTTCCCTTCATTAAATTAGAAGGAAATTGTAATTCCACATTACATGATAGCTTGTATGTGTTAACTAAGTCAGGAAAACTTAGTTAGATCAAAAAATTCGAGTTGAGGGTGAAACAAGAGGCATGTAGAGTTCTCTCTAAGTTTTAGGGGGTCCAGCTACATTTTATTTTGAGTTATGATTATTTAACTTAATTATTTGAGTTAAAATTATTTTAACTAGTTCTAACTGATTTAGGAACTAGTGAGAGATCAAGTGATTTAAATATGATTTAATTCACATGTAGTGATCAATAAAATAATTGCTAATTCACTATAAATAGATGTTGCATGTTAGTTCTAAGGAAGACCCAGTTGAGATTGGAGTTAAAGGGAAGTGTATTATCAGTTGTATAATTAGAACATTGTACAGGTAGTGCATGGAGTCAGCAGAATACCTTAGATGTATTGCACAATCATCAATTGGGAATTTCCTAATTAATAGCGGCTCAATTTCCCTAGGGGTTGCGCAAGAAATGAAGGGCATGCAAAGGAAAGAAATTGGTTAAGTATTGAACCAAATCTAGCCTAGGATAGTGTGAGACAAACAAATATAGTGCAAAGAGCTCTCAAGCCTAAGAGAAGCATTGTATTGTTTCATATTCTTCGACTTATGCAATATACAAATAGCAAGGTTTCTAGATGTGGCTTTCCCCATATAAATATTTGTGTTGTGCGATTGAAATTATTTCTCTTTCTTGTTCATGTGATTGTGTGATCATAACTGGTTTCCGTAATTTGTAGAATAGATTCAAGTAATTTGTTTTAGAATATTACAAGATCAGTTGAATCTATGTGGATTTTCTACATCCTAGAGTTGAAAGTCTGGACTTGCTTACCTTCCAGGAGCATCGAGTATGTGGTGTCGAATTCTGGATCACTCTTTTAAAGATGTGTCCATCCTGAAGTCTCATGTCCACAAGAGACGAACAAAATGGTCAGTGCCATAAATTGTGGTTGATTGAGGCAATATGCAACATTATTGGTGTTTCCCTTCTTGTACTTAATGTTCAAATGGAATTTTTGTATATATGTGGACCACTTCCGATGGCAATTTCTCTGGTATATATAAAGGGTCTGTGGTATGTGTGAACTAATGTTTCCTTCCCCATAATGTAATTCTTCCATTGTCGACATGCCTGCACAATGGAATACATCCCCTTGTCATAGGTGGGATACTTTCAAAGTGTATCTTAAAGTGTTTCACTATGGTATGCCACCAGATGCCCATATTGGGTAAGGACTGCACCAATATCATAGTTAGAGGAATATGTATTAATTTCAAATGGTTGTTGTATGTAGAGCATAGGAAATGCTTCAGCTCAATAAACGCATGTTGTTGGGATTTGGACGAAAAGAACTTTACTTTTTCTTCGCCCTTGGTGACTTGACTCAAAGGCCAAGTGATATGAGAGAATCCCAACATCAACTTGCGAAATAAATTGGCAAGGCCTATAAAGTTGTGGAGCTCTATTAGAGTGTTTGGGGATGGTAAATATTGAATAAATTGTATCTTGGTTTGGTCCACATGGATGCCCCGGTCATCCATGATGTACCCCATAATTGAACTTGGGTCATACAAAAGTGCATTTCTCCAAATTGGCACACAATTTTTGTTGTCGGGGACCTGTCGAATATGGTGTATGTTCTCTTCCCAACTCTGGTTTAAGATCAGGATATCAACCAAGTACACTACCACAAATGAGTTAGTGAAGGACCGCAAGATGTTTTCCATCATCCACATGAAGGTTGCGGGACATTCGTCAACCTGAAAGGCATTACTCGGCATTCGAAAAGGCCCTCCTTGGACTTGAACACAGTGTTCCACACATTAGAGGGTTGAATACGTACCTGGTGATACTCAAAATTCGAATCAATATTGCTGAAATATTTGGACGCCTTGAGTTGGTCAATAAGGTCATCAATCCATGGGATTGGATACCTATTATAGAAAATGATCTTATTCAGATCTTGATAATCAATACAGAGCCTCCAGGTTTTGCCCTTATTTTGTACCAACACGATCGAGCTCCCACAAGGTGATGAAATTGGCTTGATGTTCCCTTTCTACAAAAATTCCTGAATCTACCTCTTGATTTCATTCTTATCCAAAAGAGAGTGTTGTTAGATCGGTCTATTGGGTAGAAGCGCACCCAAGGTCAGATTGATGAAGTGCTTTACCTGGCAATGTAGTGGTACCCCTGTGGGTGAGGTGAATATTTTTGTGTACTCCACGAACTTATCCATCTGTCGCTGCCATGTGGAGGAGGTTGTCGAGGTGGCCACAAATTTCTTATTTCCTTGAGGACGAACCATAAGGAAGACAAATTTCCTGGTCTAGGAAATGATCTTACTGCATTTCTTAGAGAAGATCAATGATATGGTGGTAGGCGGTGTTATCTATAGTATCATATATAACTTATTTCCCAAAGTAGTAATAAAAATGTGAGGCCTAGACTCATACAAAACAGGATGCTTCCACAAGTATGGTTGGCCTAATAATACATCACATAGTACCTCATTTGTGAAGGGCTTGATGTTGTAGGGAAGGAGACACTGTTGTTGTTGGTTGACGCGAAGATATCTTCCTTGGTGAAGCCACCCGATGGTGCACGACTGTAGGTGTGGTAAAATCGGTAGGCCCAAATGCTTCATGACCTCTACTTAAACGTGGCTATTTTTGCTCCCGGTGCCAATAATGAACTGGAGCGAACAACCCTTCACCCACATCCGTGAGTGGAAGAAACACTCCCCCTCCTCTGGATCTCTAGGCTCAGTCTTCTAGATCTTAGTGGTGGCCACGGTGGCGATGGGTTCTGCATCAATAATCTTCTTCCATTTTTCATTACCCTTGTTGGGTTTTGATTCAGAGTAAGAACATGTATCTTACTCGGAAGCCTTCAATTCGGCCACTAGTGACTGCTTGGCTCGACACTCACACGTGTTGTGAGTGGGGATCTTATGGAACTCATACCATTTTCCTGTGTCCTTATTTGTCTTTTTGGTGTTTTTGTTTTCTTGCGGCTTCGACGGGTTGCCTTGGGTCACCCCGCCTTGGATTTTTCCTTTATTTTGCAGTTTGGGGGCACCTTTCCCTTTTTTCGGATTCACAGCTCCAAAGTATCGCTTCTTTTGTTTAAATTTATGCTCAATTCTGGCAACATATTAGTATGTTGCACCAAGCAAGGATATTTTTAGGAACTCCATTTCATCCTAAATGTATTTGTGCAAACAATTGCGGTACTTGAGCACCATATGTTTCTTAAAATATTTGATACCCAACTTTGTGCACATGTATAAAAAAGATTCATTAGCTCATGCACATCTTCATCCCTTTGTTGTAGCAATGTAGTCCATTGTATTTACTTGTCCTTATAACTCTCCACTAGGTAATATTTTTCCTTGATGGCACCTCGAAAATAATTCCAAGTGGGTGCAGCTAAAAACGGTGAGGGTTCTCTCTCATACCTCTTTTCGTAGTAGGCTTCCCATCAATCCTTGAAAAGTTCAAAATTAATCTTCTCCCTATTGGAAAAATCATGAATCGAAAAATATCCTTCCAACAATTTTAACCATGGTATGTCGTCTTCATCTATCTAACCTTCAAATATGGGAATGTCAAAGTTTACTCGTACCTTGAAGGGAGTGGCACCTCCAGAGTGTCTTCCAGATGAAGATGCGTTGCCAGTGGGCATATGCCGAAGGATTTGGGAAAATTTATCCATCATCGCATTCCTCTGTCACTCGAGGGATTCTTCGAGAAACATTTTGAAAGAATATCCTACTAACTCATATTTTTTTCCTTTCGCCACGGGAGGACGTCGGGGTTTGCGAGACTCGTATTGTAAAGGCTCAACCAGTTTGAGCCCTAACTCCTTATACCCCAGCTTCGTTGGGGACATGAAAAGAAAAATAGAGACAAATCAGAATGATGTAATACCACAGATATAGGTTTATGGAGGAACACAACAAAATACAGATATAAACATAAACACAGAGATGAAGCAAAAATAAATCTATGTTTCATTAATATCAAAGAACTGAAAAATACTTACATAAAAAATGGAAATAAACTAGCTCGGGCAATGGTAGCTTATCTTCGAGAAGAGATGTGGAGGCTACATGCCTCTGAACTATGTTACAATGAGGCTCGAAGGCCAATTTATTATTTAGAAACAAGGGAAAACCCTAAAAATCCAAAAACCTAACCCTAGGAGATGAAGCGTCAAAACTGTGGGCCTCGTTAGGGTAAATTGGTACATCAACTTCCTGGGGTCGTAAATTTGACATACGATCTATGTTTGATGCATATGATACCTCATTAGAAATATATATATGAGGACTAAAAATTTCGATTGCAATAATAAGACTCCTGTTTTCTTTTTTTCCAAAAAAATGTCGTTTAGGGCCTCAATACGGCTCTGAAAGTTAAGGACTCGAAAAATTACCAAAAATAGTAAATTGTGCTTCAATTAAGGAAACTGAAACTATATTTCAATTAAGGAAACTGAAAGAAACAATGGTGGGGATCCAAGTGGAATAGGCAGTTGGACACCAATATCCACCTGGGCAAAGGAAAAACAATGAATCACCTTGGTACACATCCCCATACCAAATATATGTTACAATTTTTTTTTAATGTTATTTAGCACCATATACAACAACATACAATTACGTGAGTGTGGTTAAAGCATATGATGAATTTTTTTCGTCCTTTTCACCACATATGTCTAGTTAGTGATGTGGATTGGATCTTTTCTTGAGAGATATGGATGATTTTAAATTGTATTGGGAGACCAAAGGAAAAAATACAAGAATACATGAAGGAAAATAATAAAAAGGCATTGTGAAGTCAGGCTCTTTCTACCACAAATGTGGCTTCAAAAAAATTCTACATGATGCGTGATTTGCTATGATGCATACACATATATGGGCATGAATTGATAAAGATGGTATACCTATAAGACCCAAGTAAATTATGAAAAAATATCGAGGAAGGATAGGCAATGAATGGCAGTAACCCTTGAGGGTTGCTAGAAATCAAAGAACTATGTTTCAAGTTGGATCCAACCTTTTTTCCATTATTAGTGGGAACATTAACATGAGCGTGCTTGCTAGTATTCCTAAGATAGTTAAAATTTATATGATAATAATAACTAAAAGGTATAGGGCCAACATGAGAAATATAATATACATCACAACTAAGGAAAATATTTGACATTCTCAAGAATCTCACTTAGATATGTTGGGTCTACTCTTCTTATCCAAATACCTAGCTTCGTAGACTTCATTCCCATTGCAATACACAAATCAAGATTCTCCATGTTTTACCATTCTATGCAAGGTATGAAAATTCTTGTTGATGATTTTCAGTGCTCATACTCTGGTATAAAGGGTGTAATAACATGAAGGGGGATTAAAAATCTACTATGTTTTTCAATGTCAGATGATGTGATGAAATGCAATTCCAAAACATAGTGAAGTGACATGAATCAATAATAGAGGATGGCATGTGAACATCCAAACATGGAGAAATGACTCCTATGAAAGAATCATCTCTTAAAAGAACAATAAATTCCTCTTTTATGGGAATATTTTAGTGCAACTAAATTCACTCAAGCCCATGATTTTTAGAAGTATTATGTTCAAGTTTGGAAGTAAAAAAGTACATTCAATTTGTTTAAAATTCCATAGTTGTAGTGGACACTTGTGTAGGTATTGCATAAAAACGTACCAAATCCAACAAAAGGAGGGGTGTATGGATCAATGAACAACAAAAATTTTAGTGCCCTTTAAACTCATCAATTATTACTAGTAATCCATCATTTAGCTTCTGAGAAAGCATGGAGCCAAACTCATAATTATAAACCTTGTAGGTGAAATTAGAAAAATTCTTGTTGGATCCCTTTCTCTTTTCACAATTTAAGTGTTATGGTGGATATGGAATTCCACAATTATCTAAATTTTTTCCATTATTTTTGTGGTGTTTAACATGGTATCAAAAGTAGGCATACTCCTTCCTTGGTCAATTTTTATCCATCGTGTGTGGCCTTCTCCAACCACTAATTTTGTGGCATTTTTCATTTGTTGAACTTGATATTGGTGCGAGTTTGTCCCTTTAAGACTCTATCATTATTTTTCACGTAAGTTTGCAATTTTGAATCTCCTCTTAGCAAAATTTTAGTTGCATTTTCTATTAATTTGTTTCGTTCTCTATCTACTCCAACCTGCTCCTCTAATTTTTTCCACCATTCTATGACCTCCCATGAGATGAGGTAACACCTTATTCTCTTCCATCTCTCTGTGCATCTCAGGGCCAGGCCTATGATATCTTCCCTTGCTCAATTCTGGCCTTCCTCAGCGATGTCTCGGGTCATTTCTCTACCCTTGATCGTTTCTAACCCACACTAACCTACTATCTCTGTCGATTTTTCACTCCCCTGTCACGTACAAGAAAAGAATGGGCCTCTAAAAAAAATAGGGAGTGTTTTTCAGGACTCCATTTCATTTTTTATTCTCTTGCCCTACGATAATATTCAATTTCTCTTAGAAGAATTTGTTAGCTCACAGAAACATATGAAAAATGTAGGTGAACGACATTGATCTGTTTGTGGACTATCAAACCATGAGAAATGTGGAAAAACAACAATGTATTGAAAGAAAAGCAATGTCAATTTTTGAATCCAAACATTGGGGTATATCTATATCCCTAGCGATGGGAAATTCAGGCACTAAAATATTCAAGGTTGTGTCCCTTTAAGTGTAGAAAGTTTCAAATTTCTTAATATCTAAAGACACCATCCCTCTTAATATGACTGGAACCAGTCTTCGTATTTGAGGTTTGATTCTTACAATATTGTTCAACCATATACCATTTATTGTGGCCAACTTGTTGTTACAACTGCCAAAATAGTGCTCTAGTTGCATTAAAATCAATCTCAAAGTGACCCTTTCCTAGGTTGAGCCTCAACTTTCCAGCCAATGTCTTGAAATGGTAATCACAGATTGTGGGAAAATAAATGGATTATATCCACAATAAACAAGAGAACTTGATCGATATTTGAGAAGAAAAATGATTGACTCTCTGTGGCCTCTACTGGTCAGATGATAGAAGCCTCACCTGCAAACTTCATTTTGAGATTCGATACTACCTCCTTAGTTGATAATAAAGATTTTCTTATTACAACCATATCCATTGGTACCATACAAAACTACACTTCTACAGGGTGATTATATTATTTGTGTCCTATCTTCCCCCATCATAAGTGATGTCACAAGTTCAAAAGGTTAACTAAGGAGGAGGAATACCAACAATGAAATACATAATTGAAGACTCTCTAATGCTTTGAAATAATCAATATTGCAACAAATTTTAGTAATATTTATTGCATTGGCCTAATGTCTATGGCTCATGGATTAATCTTCTACCACACCAAGTAGGTGCACCAAGTGCCAGAAAATCTAGTGTTTCTCATATTTCCCCATCACAGCAATCCTTTTCTTTGTCGACCATGCGTTAGAATTAAAGGAATTGAATGCATCATTAGCACTATGTTGTATTTAGCCTTGCAATCTCAATTATAACATTAGTTTGATAATTCATTGTTTATTTATGAACTTCCTCCCATGCCTTTGGGGTGAATATCTCCTAAGTGGGTTTGCAAATTGAAGTGTCAAAGTGCTCTGAGTATGGATGTTAGTTTTGTTGTGCTAATTTCATCTTCAGATTTAAAATTTATTTTTTGATCTTATTCTTGATGTACATAGGTTCCCTTGGTATTTATGAGTGCCAAATAGGTAAATTAATTGAGTTTTATGAGTGAATTCAAGACCATAAAGCATGAATAAAAAATGTTGAACAACAGCAAAAACAAGTATAGAAAACCATCACAATTGATCCATCAACACAGATTTTTGATGAAGGAGTTCACCCCTCCTGGGCTACATCTCCTTGGTCCAGCTTCCATGGCTTGGGCCTCTGTATTAGCTAAAAAGTGAAAAAAATGTTGTTTACATTCACCTACAGCTCCTGAAACCTGCTTCAATCAGTCTAGAATGTCCAAATCTATTAGAAATGACTCTTCCTTCTCCTAATTTGGTCAAAAATTGCTCCAGATATGGTCAAAACAAATTTTCCTAGGAAATCTCCTCCAAATCTCAAGAAGACTCCAGTTAAGAGCGCCAAATTTAGGGGCAGCTCCTAAAATGGCAGAACTGTCGAAAAGAACACCAAAGTTAACTCTGATTTAATTAAAGTTAAACGGTAATTGAGGGCTGATAAGCTTGAGATTATAACGCATAAGCGTGTTTACAACAAATCCTGTATTAGCACACAATCCTTGGTTTGAGGGGTAATTAACCCCGTATTAACCCTTAACTCCACGCTCAATAAAAATTCTGCGCTGTTGGTTATGGTGGATGGTCTTATGGGAAGGGGATGACCTAGAGGGCTAGCCCCCTCCATACCCCCGTCAGATCATTCTTTGAACTTCAAATATGTGTCGAGAGCCATATATAACAAGCACTAATATGGTGGTATGGTGGTCGGCCGGTGCATTGGTGCGGGGGAGGTCGTGAGGTTGTCCCCGACCTCCGCCAATCTGATCACGAATTTTTCTCTGAATTACTATATGCGCCAAAACATTAGAATTAAAATATGCGCCCTCATACCATATGGTTTGAACCTTTGAATTAAATCAATCTGCCCACCTTTGAACCTTGCAATATAATTTTCCATCAGACTTTGATATGATTTTGACCATATAAGATATGGTTCGAACCTTGGGTTTGTATGAAAAATGTGCCACCATATAAATGTATTAAACCCAACATTTGGAATTCAATAAAACTTTGGAGTTTGGAAATATTACCCATTGGACCTTGGATAAAAATATAATTTTGATTTCCCATAGAAATGAAATTTGACCATTGGAGAGATTCGATCAGAGGGGGCACGTGGCGGACCTTGGCTACACCACGTGTCAGCCTCTGGTTGGGTTGTCTCAAACCATAAAAAAAAATACTCATTCAACCTTAGGAGAAAATTGTAAAAAAAAATTCACCTTTAAACCAATTTGGCGAATCCTGGTATGACACTTGTCACAGTGTCATTGGGAAAAAATAAAGAATATTCCCAAAATGTACCCTATATGCTGACTGGACTGCCATGTCATCAACCTGTCACTGTTCTACAAAATTTTTAGTTGCTTAGGAAAACGAACAACAAGCTTTATCTTCTTCATCCAGACTTCATTTTCAACGAAACGAATTGCGTCGGATTCCTGGAGACGAGCTCTTCGCTGCCGTTCAGTTTCCAATCAATTATGATCACTTTCATTTTTGAGGTTTTACACTAAGCACCTAATCACAAAGGAAATCACATTCATGTGATATTGTCAAATTGTATGACCACATACTATGGATGGGTGAATTTATAGTTGAATTGACTCCCTTTATTTGTCGAGCCTTTATTTTTACTGAGAAAATGACTCGAATTATTGAAGCATTAGAGTTCCTAAAAACTCTGATACACCCTGCCATTCGTGATATAGTAAAAATAAATGAGGACACTCTTTTTGACATTCAACCTATTTCAAAAATTTACAAGACAAGATTGAATTTTTGCAGCTTGAATCTCAGGTACAACAAGATGAGTTACAACAAAAGGGTCGTCATTTGAATTGGTTTTTGTTCAGAACAATTTCCAATTTGAGTTTGAGACAAACTCCCATTAATAATCAGAGATTGATCAAATCAGTGGTGTTGAATTTGATCACATCAAATGCCAATTTTAGGAGTAAATTTGCATAAAGATGTAGTGGTTCAGGTTGCACTTCCCAAGCTCATCATCAAAGATTGGGAAGAGCTTATCAACAGCCAGAACAAAATTGGTCTTGGATATGAAAATGATGTTTCTTTAGGATGGTTCATGTTTACATGTTCCTACTCCTCTTCCATGACCTTAGACTGTCAAATGATAACATTGTGATCGGGTTGGCCATGTGAAAGGTAAGTGTTTTGATCTTCGTCTGTGTGAACATTGTGGTAAAACTACACATCACTGAAACATATGTTCCAGAAACAAGTCTCCTGCAAGAATGAAGATTCACCTTAGATGGATTGCTTCTTGGTAATGAGATTCAATAACCAAGAAGATATTTTGGTCATATTTCAGAGCTTATTCTCGAGTATTGACACATCTTGTAACTGACTTTTCTTTATCTTCTCACTTTGAATCTGACAGGGAAAAGTTACCATATTTGAAGCCCAATCAAGTGAGCCTAAGCTATAGCCTAAACCGAAGTTAGTTTTCAAAACTTAGAGCCAGACTCAACCCTTGCCAGATTTAGAGTTGTAGTCATAGACAGAGTCATGCCCCATGAGGATGCTTTTAGTTTCATTAAAGAAATTTTGAGGTAAAATTTTTGAGGTAAAAAATGGGCCTTAAAACAAAAATGGTACAACCAAAATCAATTTTATAAGAACCAATAGGATTCAAGATGATGATTTCAACCATGGGGTACGATTCACCATTTTTGAAGCAAAAAAGTAAAAATATATAATAATAATAAAAAAACTACTTTTTCAACTCAGATTTTCAGCTTATCTCCCTATGGTTTTACTCAACTTTTGAGTAAGAGCACTCGTTGGATGCAAAATTTAATTCTTCATCCAAGGAGTACTAATGTTGCATAATTTTGACAGACCCTGCTACACGAAAAATGAGAAATACATAAAAAAAATTGTGATTGCAGTCACATTTTTTGAAGTATTTCTCATTTTTTGCGTAGCAGTGTCCATTGAAAGTATGCAACATAGGTACTCCTTGGGTGAGGAATTAATTATACATTGAACGAGTGCTCACGCTTGAAATTTGAGTAAAATTGTAGGGAGATAAGAAAATACAAGTTGAAAAATTAGTTTTCTCCCTTTTCCCTCTAAAATTTAATAATATAATATAATCTTATTTTATTATTTCCACTATTATTTTATAATATTCCTTAGGAAACTCCTTTTAGACCACAAATTTCGTCTAAAGGTGGTTTTTCTTAAACTACCACTTGCAAAAGAATTTATTTTATGCTTAACTTTAAATCAACATCAAGGAGCATTTCCACTAGTATAAGCCTTCAACTTCTAGCCATATTTGGAATTATTCCAAAAAGTGTATCAAGCTTTAATTCCAGAGTTGGGGGTCAGCCTTAAACCACCAGTGTTTGAGACCTCGAGTTCTCCCATGTCTTTTGGTTTTTGATTTTCCTTAAAAACCACCATTTTAGAGATCAAATCTCGCCATTGGTTGCCATGCATTTTTTCACTTTAACTCTCTTCTTGAACTCATATGCACCCCTTCAAATTAAGGGGGGAGATTTTGGACACCTAATCTGTAAAGGTTGGTGTGTAAGAAATACAATAGTCATGAAAGTGCAAAAGACCTCTTAGAATATGAAACCAAGGGTCAAGACAATATACTTATATATACATTTTTGTGAATAATATGGATCTATTTTAATTTTATCCATTATTTAAATGTGAACTTAATATTTAAGAGACATTTATAATTAACAATAAATTAATTAATTAATGTTAATTAATATGAAGGAGAATATAAATAATAATTTATTTAATAAACTTTATGATTACTTTTTTTTTTCCCTTAATTTTATAACAATACTTCAAAATTATGATAAACATTTGAATTTTAAATCTCAAATTGGTTACTTATAAACAAAAATATATTGTTAAATAAATTATAATGTTAAATAATTTATAAAAAATTATCTTAACTTGTTTTAATATCGACTTAATATCTACTTACTACTTGATAATTATAAAAAATATAATTTTTTAATAAATCTTATTCTTAAAATTAATAATTTTTCCAAAAAATATATATATAATTTTAATATTATTATTATTTTAAATGAAAAATCTAACAACTCTATCTCTAATTCAAATTTTATATATAATGAAACCCAAACACCACAGATCTCGTGACACCGACAACAAAATGCTAATAATTTATGCTAAATCAAATTATAATGTTAAAATGTAATCCCTATAACTAAGTAATCAAAATCAGAAAAATTATAAATTGCTAAATTCAAACACAGGTGATCTGTATATTTTATATTTTATGCGTAAACATAACTTTAAACCCAAAAAAAGCTATTTAAAAAAAAAAAAAAAAAATATTCCTTTATGGCGTGAGAGGGTGACGGGCCTGTAAATATTAGATGTTAATGTGAGCACGGAAAACAAACAACGTGGGCCCAATTTTAGCGGAAAGCATTGATTGGTTATTGCCACAGTCTCTTGATGTATTTGTCTTTTCACATTGAGATTGCCGGATTGGATTCGACCCCTGACCAAGTGCCTTAAAGTCATTCATGGCTTACCATGGCTTACAATCGGCTCTAGCCACCGCATAATTCCCATTTTCAAGAAGAGAAGCTGCCGTATCTCTGAGCAGTGAAGAATGAAGTTGTCTATCCATGGTACGGAATAGTTTGGATGGTAGTTTTTTTTGCTAGAATTTGGTAAAATAAAATTTTAAAAATCAGGTAGTTGCAGTGTTTGGAAATAGTGGAAATGGATTCAGCGCTCTCAAAAACTCTTAGGGCACCCAAAATACTGAAGTTTAACAACTGAAAACAAGATTCTGATAAAATCTTTGCCGGATTTTTTCAAAATCTCTACCAGATTCTGAACCATTTTATTACTTCTTTAAACTATGGTGTGAAGAATTTCAACACCGATTAATCTGGTTTTTTTTAATAGTTTTTGAAGCATCATTAAAAAAGTTTGGACACCCAAAATGAAAGTTTAAAAACTATAAATTTAGATTTCCAAAAATCTCTAACTATTTTTGCAGTGGACAAATATTTTATGAAGATTAAGATTTCATAATTATTTTATTAAACTTTCACATGCAATTGTATCATCAAAATTTTCATAATATAATTATGAATGAAGTGCAGGTAGATTAGTTGGTATCCATGATAGGAGTTGAGAATAAAAGTCATTTTTGGACCATTCAACTACCTAAAAGACATCCAAACTTGACTTACACAATCCGCCTAATAAACCTCCTATTAAGTAGATTATTCTTCTTCCATCCAATTAACTAACTAATCTCTACCTCAACCTAATCACCAAATTTTTTTTATAATTACAAAGTCTATCTATTCCATAAAGTTTTCCAAAATGTACATGACCTATTGCCTTGGTCTATGCCTCATTTTTGGTCGTTCGAGAACAATCGTATCGTCGAGTTTCTAAGATATTTCTTCAATCAAGATTATCACGATTATTTTTATTGTTCAAATCATTATTCAAACAGATCATTCTAGTTCCTTTCAACACTAAATTTTATTATAATAATAAAATCTCAATCGATTTTCACAAGGCTGCGTTTTGACCCAAAATCCGGAAACGATTTTCAGAAAATCCGGCAAAGATTTGCCCAGAAACTTGTTTATAGTTGTTAAACATTAGTATTTTGAGTGCTCTTGGGGTTTTTGATAGCGCTGAATCCATTTCCACTATCAAAAATAGATTCCAACCACTGCAACTACCCGATTTTTACAAATTTAATTGACCGGATTCCGGCGGATTTCTGCCGTCTGGTCAAGAAATAAAAAATAAAGAGAAGAGGCAAAATTAAATGAATGCCGCTTATTCCAGGTCCACACGCTTCCATTCCCGATTTATTTGGACAACCCCTTGTGGCCAGTCTCACGGATATTTATAAAAATGTAAATCGAGCAGTGCAGAACACGTTTTGCTCTTCCCAATTGAATGCAATGCCTCTAATTCCTCCCCTGCGCCTTAGTGTTTTTGCTCTGCTCCTCCTCTCCTGCTGCTCCTCAATATCATGTATCCCCATTAAATGGAAGAATTGTGGTTCTCTGAATAAATGCGGAGAGTTTTATTTGAGCTACCCATTTGGAAAAAGAGACAGCGGCTGTGGTGACCCTGATTTTCAGCTTGACTGTGATCCAAGTGGTTCCCCTTTGCTTAATATCAGTGGAAATATATATCACATATTAGATCCCGCTGTTTTGGATAAGAATAGCTTGAATCTTAGCATCGCAATCGCTCATGACAATCTCTGGAGCGCCGATAAATGCAAAATTCTAGATAATTACACTCAGTCATGGTGGTATGGCCATAAATATTTCCAAATGGTCCATGGATATAACAATCTTACGTTTTGGAGGGACTGCGATAAAAATAAAATGTTGGAGAAGGATCACAAGGGTAAGATACCGAAGTTGAGTTTATGTGGTAACATTTGGTACTACAGTTTGAGCTCAGAGGACTTCAAAAGGACACTTCTCTGTAAAACGCATCTTCAGCTGCCCATTAAGGAGGAGCTTCTGCGGTCCAATCATTCCATAAATGAGACATTCCTAGGGCAGGGTTTTGAGATACAATGGCATGTCGACCCCTACAGATATCACAACTGTGCGGCTTGTTTGTTAAGTGACGGGAGTTGCGGTTTTAATAAATCGAATCAATTTCTTTGTTATTGTCTAGATGGCACATCGCATCCTGAAAAATGCCATGGTAAGTATTCCATAAAGCTTCAACAAATTTGATTACAAAACTCAGGCTTTTCATTTCTTTTCATTTGTATGAGTTCATGGTATAATAACCATCAATATTAGGAGTTTTAGCCTAGCAAAGACTCAACAAACATCCATATTAGGAGTTTTAGTCTACCAGAGATTTAGCAAACATATATGCAGTTTTATCTCAATTCTGATACTTGTAATTATGATATTTTTGATATTATTCTCATTATAAATAAATAAATTATGATATTAAATAATTAAAATTTATAATTTCAATAATATTTTGAAAATTTTATTTGATTTATAAAAGCGTTTATGAAACAAGATTAAAAAAAAATTCTGGATTTTACACATTCATGAAACCAAATAAACATATTAATGATCTTTTTCCGTGATATGTAAAATATAGAAAAAGGAAAGAAAAAAATTATTTCAAAGTCCACAAAGTTAAACCTATGAAGCAGATTGTTTTTTGATACAAATTGTTTTTTGATCTAGTTGATGTATTTGGGCCCTTTGGGCCCTTTTCCTGTATATGAAACCGTCTGGGTTTCCAGTAGCCATTTTACCCGCCCTATCCATCATCAGAAACACATAACATAAGGTTTTACCCATCATCAGAAACACATAATGTTTAGGATGATGGTGGGTGGATTTTAATGTGTAAAATATATGAAATTCTCCACCTATTATCAGAAACACATAATTTTCTCCACTCCACTTTGTACATAGTAAAATACAGAAAAAAAATTCAACCTACTAGAGGTGGAGCGTCCACTCTGTATCCAGTAAAATACACAAAAAAATATCAACAATCTACAAACTAAAAAGGATAAAAAACAATTGTATACATATACTTCTTATTTCCAAATGTAAATATCTCATTGTTTTAATATTTATAAAGACAGATTGAACTGCGCGATAGATATATTTTGCAATGATTATTATCATTTCCATGGTATTAATATATAAACAGTACAATAGATCTCACCTCTGTTTGATGAAAAATTTGCTTAGATAGCAATATGTTATCCCTAATTGTCTCTCTCTAGATGAAACACGATGCTTCAGATAGTATTCTTATTTTATGTATATGTGTTTCCAAATTTGTCAGGGATGCAATCTTTTCCTAAAGCTCTGTTTGATGAAAAAAAATGATTAGATAGCAATATGTTATGTATACTTCTTTATCTCTAGATGAAACATGATGCTTCAGATAGTACTTATGTTATGTGTATGTGTTTCCAAATTTGTCAGGGATGCAATCTTTTCCCAAAGCTCTGTTTGATGAAAAAAAATGATTAGATAGCAATATGTTATGTATACTTGTTTATCTCAATTAAAATAAACACACAATACAACAGAGAATCGTGAGACAAAGCTCACTAAAATCATTGAATTCAACTGCACGATTACATCACACTTATATAGCAGATTGCACTCACATAATCTTCCTGAAGAAGAGGAAACAAACCTAAATACATGGAACCAATTTCTAAATAAACACTCTCGTTCAACAACTCAAAACTAAATCTATTTCTGCATGATCTAGATTATTCTCACATCATCCCTTAATGGAGAAATGGATTTTCTACAATACCTAATTGACTTCTAAAAACTTCAAATTTGATTTTACCAAGAGGCTTAGTAAATATATCAGCCATATTATCCTTGGTATTACAAAATATTAATTCAATTTCATTTGACTCAATTTTCTCACGTACAAAGTGGTATTGTAACTCAACGTGTTTTGTTCTAGCATGGTATATTGGATTATGTGCTAATTTGATAGCACTTTGATTATCACAATTGATGCATGTTGAACCACTTTGCGCCTCTTCAAGATCTGCAAGAATTCTCCGCAACCAAATAGCTTCACAGGTGGCATTGGTCAAAGCTTTGTACTCAGATTATGTTGATGATAAAGAAACAGTTGGTTGTTTTTTACTACTCCAAGATATAACCCCTGATCCTATATGAAATGCATAGCCAGAAGTAGATTGTCTGTCATCTAGATTTCCTGCCCAATCTGAATCATAAAAACCTGTCAGTGCAACATCAGATTCATCAGTATACATAATACTTAAATTCAATGTTCCCTTTAAGTATCAGAGAACTTTCTTTGCAGCATTCCAGTGATTTCCTGAAGGCTTAGCCATGAATTGACTAAGGAGACTGACTGAGTATGCAATGTCTGGTCTGGTAGTGGTGAGATAGTTCAGACTTCCCACCAACTGACGATATAATGTTCCATCTGCCTCTTTAGTTCCATCTTCTCTATACAACTTTGCATTCTGTTCTAAGGGAGTTGACATAGCTTTGCAATCACTCATCTTGAACTTTTTAAGAATTTCCTTTGTATATTTGCTTTGAGTAATCAATGTTTTACCAAGCTCTCTCCATACCTCAATTCCTAAACAATAATGCAATTCACCCAAATCTTTCATTTCAAATTCCTGCGACAACTGAACTTAAATTTCTTCAATTAACTTGTAAGCACTGCCTGTGATAATGAGATCATCCACATACAAAGATATTAAAGCAACATTTCCTTCTTTATCTTTCTTAACATACAAGTTAGGATCATTTTTGCTTTTCACAAATCCATTCTGAAGAAAGAAGGTATCAATCTTTACATACCATGATCTCGGCGCCTATTTCAAACCATATAAGGCTTTTCTTAACCTGCAGACTAAATGCTCCTGTCCCTGTTTGACAAACCCTTCAGGTTGAACCAAATAAACTTCTTCGTTTAAATCACCATTTAGAAAAGCAGATTTGACATCCAATTGATGTATATTCCAATTATGTTTTGTAGCTAAGGCAATCAGTAATCTAATTGTATTCAATTTAGCTACTGGTGCAAAAGTATCTTCATAATCAATTCCCTCCTGTTGAGCATATCCTTTTGCAACTAATTTTGCCTTAAATTTATCAATGCTACCATCTGCTTTAAATTTAGATTTATACAACCATTTGCTTCCAATTGGAACTTTTTTTTCAGGAAGTTCCACTAATTCCCATGTTTGATTTTTCATAAGAGAGGCATATTCATCATTCATAGAATTTCTCCATTGTTCATGTTCTCTAGCTTGTTCATAATCAACTAGTTCTACAACATTCATGATATTAGACATCAAGGCCTAATATCTATACCTTGCAGGAAGCTGAGTTTGTCGGGTTGACCTTCTTGGTGCTACAATACCTGTTGGAGTTCCATCCATGATTCTTCGGCTTTGAGGTGAATCTCCCTCTCGTGATGACTCATTGCTGCTAGATGTGCTCATACTGCTCTCATCCTGATCTTGAACCTGTACCTGTACCTGTTCCTGTTCCTGTTTAACCAAAGTATCAAGTTTGACATGAGCATCATTAGATATATGCCATGCATCATTCTTTGTATCACATTTATCAGCCTGCTCATGAAACACCACATCTCAACTTGCAAACAGTTTATGTGTACTTGGATCAAACAATTTATATGCTTTCTGATCTATACAATACCCAATAAAAACACACTTGATTGACTTTTCATCAAGCTTTCTTCTGTTAGCCTTAGGAATATGTGCAAAGGCAGTACATCCAAAGACTCTTAAATGACTGACATCAGGTTTATAACCATGAAGAACCTCAAAAGGAGTTTGAAAAAATAATTGCTTAGTGGGACATCGATTCTTCAAATAAACAATAGTATTAATGGCTTCTGCCCATAAACCATTAGAAATATTTTTACCTTGAAGCATACTGCGAGCACATTCCAACAAGGTTCTATTCCATTGCTCAGCAACACCATTTTGTTGAGGGGTATGAGGTACTGTGAACTGTTATTGAATCCCATTAGATTTACAATAGCTGTTAAATGCACCTGACTTATATTCACCCCCTTGATCAGATCTGAGTATTTTAATGTACTTACCTGTTTGTTTTTCAACCATAGTTCGAAACTCTTTAAAATACTCAAATATATCACTTTTCCTTCGAATGAAATAGACCCAGGTATACCTAGATCTATCATCAATAAAAATAACAAAGTATGAAGCACCACCAAGAGACCTAGTTTGCATAGGTCCACATACATCAGTGTGAATTAATTCAAGTATATCATATTGTCGTTTCTCAGTATGAACAGAAAACTCTTCTCTATGCTGCTTACCAAGTGCACAAGCTTCACAGGGTAAATGTTCACACTTCGTAATAGGAAGACCTTCAACCATTGATTTTCTTTGCAACAACGATAAATTATTGTAATTTAGGTGTCCATACCTGTGATGCCATAACTCTGCTGTTGATGTCTCTTTGGATGTCAAGGCAACATGCCGCTTCATTGTCACATCCAATGTAACAACCTCAATTTTAACATGCAATTAATTATATCACATAAAAAAATAATAATCAACTCATAAACTGTTTAACTAATCATCATGAAATTTCCAGAACATGAGCGAGACAACTTACCTGTAATGGCGCGTTTTCCTTCCAAGGTTGAATGCGAGCTAAATCTTGCTGACCGCAACAGAGTTTTGGGGACAAATCTCCACCCAACCGTAGGCTCAGCGGTATGGAATCTTTCCACAGCTGGCCACCCCCGAGCCCTCAATCAACGTACTACTGCCAGGGTATCCTTTGCCTCACCATACCTTTCTCTCCAGAGAATGGATGAAAGAATGAATGCCTTGAACCTTCCTCACTGTCTATTAAATAGACCAAACCATGGAATGGGAACCACATGCACACAGTCACTGTGTCAACATGCAACTTAAGTTTTACTTAATTTAGTGTTCTCTTACTTTTGTTAGCTTTACTTAGTTTAGTGTTCTCTTAGTTTAACTTCCTTTTTTATTAGTTTCTTAGTTTAACTCTTTGTTTTATTTTTGTTAATTAATTCTTTCTTTAACTTTCTTTCTATTAGTTTCTTAGTTTAACTCTTTGTTAATTTATTTACTTTGGTTAATGAATTATTTCTTTAACTTTACTTATTGTTTATTGTTTTAGGACTCCAATCTATTATTTACCATTTTATTTAGAACTCCAGTTATTGTTTAATGTTTTATTGATTATTTATTTATTTTCTTATTTATTAAATTATATTATATTATTTATATATTATTGATTATTTTATAATTATTTATTACTTTATATTTATTTATTATTTTATAATTATTATGGGACATTACATACTCCCCCTCTTCAAGGAACTTCGTCCCGAAGTTGAGTATTTAATTATATTATATTATTTATTATTTATTACTTCATGGGTGACCAACACCCTCTGCTGAACTAGTATAACCAGCAGGCATCGAAAGTTCATCACAGCGCCCGGGAATCTCAAGGAATCTATGTCCTTTTCCCACTTTCGGAACAAGGCATAAGCCTCCCCAGTCTGTCCCTAGTCAAGGCTGGCCCCAAGGCTCGCGCCCAAATCAGACCTCATCTGCCCCAAGGCAGGCATCCGGTCCCAGTACTCAATGACTCCGGGCATCTCGCAAGGCTGGCCCACTCCCTCCACAGCTACTTAAGGCGCACAGCCCCAGGCATCGAAGTCTTACGCACTTCTAGACTTCGGCGTTCCCATCCAATAACAGGCACATGGCCTACAATATCAGGCCCTTGGCCTCCTCAAGATGGTCCCACAGCCCTTCAAGAGCTATCCATCAAGAGATATACAAGACAAAGGAACCACTGGCATATGTAGTGTTGATTGAGTTCGTCCCCAGCCCATATGGTGTTACATATTCTCCCTCGTAGGTATGGGCTCCCACGAGATCATCAAATAAACCGGCCCTCTCGGCCCATCTGTGGATTTCCTGCCAATCACCACATCTCAACATGCATCCAATGCATTAGTTATAATCATAAAATCATAGAAAATAATCCACATGTCGACTCTTACATGTCATAAAATCTGTATGCAATTACCACATGCTTCACCTTATGAATTACCATCATGAGTTATAACATCAACATATTTGTATCAAATATATATCATGACATTACATAATAAACTAACCATATGTCAATATAACTTCAAATCATACCACTATATCATGAAGCATCATCAATATTCCTACAACTACATAAGTAAGAACCACATGTGCATTATCACCTTCATTTCATGTAAATTTAAAAGCATAGCTGGAATCATAAGGTACGATTTAGGTGTATAAATAAAATTAAATAGTAAGACACGAACTAGAGGTTTCATAAAAGTTTCGATCCTAGCTATCCTATTTAGTTCAGCACACAATCTTAATCAAATAGATATGGAAAGTCTTTAAAAATAACATCTGCATCTTCCCAGGTAGCGGAGCCTAGACTATATTGGTCCCACTGGACCTTAACTTGCTCAAACTCACGGTTCCTGAGCCTACAAGCCCGGCGGTCCAGTATACAGAACGGTTCGACCTGAAGGACTCCCTCCTCGGAAACCTGTAATTTTTCAAATGTTAGCACATGCGATGGGTCAGATACATATTTTCTAAGCATAGAAACATGAAACACATTATGCATTCTTCTTAGATGGAATGGCAGCTCAAGCTTATAAGCAACTGGTCCAATCCGCTCTAAGATCGGAAATGGGCCGACAAATCTAGGGGATAACTTTGTTCCCTTTCCAAATCTGAAGGAACTCTTAGAGGGTTTGACTCTAATAAAAACTTGGCTTCCTTCCTCGAAGCTTCTATCAATTCTCTTTGCATCAGCATAACTTTTCTGGCGGTCTCTGGCTTCCTTTAGTCTCTGCTTAATTATTTCCATTTGTTCTTCCATTTCTTGGAGCATTTCTGGACCTAACATGACGCGATCCTCTAATCGATCCCAGCTTAATGGAGTACGACATGGTCTTCCATACAAGGCTTCGAAGGGGGCTGCCTGGATTGAACTGTGATAACTATTGTTGTAGGCGAATTCTACTAAAGGAAGGTATTTCTCCCATTGATTCTGTTGATCCATGACATACATTCTGAGCATGTCCTCCAATACTCGGTTTACTCTTTCTGTTTGCCCATCTGTCTCTGGATGATATGCAGTACTGAAGTTTAGTTGTGTTCCCATAGATTGCAAAAGGCTTTTCCAAAATATGGAAGTAAAGCATGCATCTCTATCAGATATTATTTTCCGGGGCACTCCATGAAGGCGAATTATTTCCTTTAGGAACACTTGAGCAATAGCTGGTGCATCGAAGGTGCTCTTTACTGGAATGAAGTGAGCACTCTTAGTTAATTTATCAACCATGACCATGATGCAGTCGTGTCTTTGGGAAGTCATAGGTATTCCCACAACAAAATCCATTGAAACCACTTCCCACTTGGTTTCTGGTATATCATGGGGTTGTAAAAGACCTGCAGGGTGACGATGTTCAGCTTTAACCTGTTGACATTCTAGACATCGGGCCACGAAATGTGTTATATCTTTCTTCATTCCTGCCCAGAAAAATAGCTGTTTCAAATCTGCATACATTTTCTGGACTCCTGGGTGTGCAGCATATGGAGCTTGGTGGGATTCCTTCATTATCAAATTTCGAAGTTCAGCTGGTACATACATCTTAGCATTATATCGTAGCAATCCATCCTCATCCAAGGTATATCCTTCCCACTTGGATGCCATTGGTACCTTTTCTTGTAAGGCAAGTTTTATTTGCTGGTATTGCGGGTCCCTTATTATGTGATTCAGAATTTGGCTTTTTAGGTCTGTCTTTACTGACAATATTGAATGGACTCTAGGCCTCCTGCTTAAAGCGTCTGCAACCTTGTTTTCCTTCCCTTTGATGTAGGATATTTTGAAATCATATTCACTAAATAACTCGCTCCAACGTCGTTGTCGAGCATTAAGGTCCTTTTGGGTGAATATGTGCTCAAGACTTTTATGATCTGTCCTCAATTCAAATTGGCGTCCCATCAAATAATGTCGCCATAGTCTCAGGGCCATTACCACTGCAGCTAATTCCAGATCATGTGTGGCATAATTGATTTCATGGGTCTTGAGTTTACGGGAAGCATAAGCAATAACCCCTCCATCTTGCATTAAGACTGCCCCGAATCCTTCTCCTGATGCATCTGTGCACACACAAAAGTCTTTGTCCATGTCGGGCACCTTTAATATTGGGGCAGTTGTTAAGCGTCACTTTAGCTCGTTGAATGCTCTTTCACACTCACTTGTCCATTCAAATCTAACCCCTTTCCGTTGGAGGTTTGTGATGGGACTTGATATCCGTGAAAAGCCTTCTACAAATCTTCTATAGTAGCCTGCCAACCCCATAAAGCTGCGTACTTCTTTGACATTCTTAGGAGCAGGCCAATCCGTTATAGTTTCAATCTTGCTGCGATCCACTGCAATGCCTTCCCCACTAATGGTATGGCCTAGATATTGAATTTCCTTCTCAAAGAAAGAACACTTAGTAAGTTTTCCATATAACTTATGCTCTCTAAGACATTGAAGCACCAGTTTCAAATGTTCTTGATGTTCTTCCTCATTGCGGGAATAAATTAGGATGTCATCCAAGAACACTTGCACAAAGCGGTCCAGATATTTGCGGAAGACACTATTCATCAAGTTCATGAAGGCTGCAGGGGCATTAGTCAATCCAAATGGTACAACTATAAACTCATAGTGCCCATATCGTGTTCTGAATGCTGTCTTAGGTATGTCCTCGTTTTTATTCTTAGCTGATGGTAACCCGACCGTAAGTCTATCTTGGAGAATACCGAAGCTCCTTTTAGTTGGTCAAAGAGATCATCTATGCGGGGCATGGGGTACCGGTTTCGGATGGTAGCCTTATTTAGATCTCGGTAATCAATACATAACCTAAGAGTTCCGTCCTTTTTCTTCACAAAGATCACCGGTGCACCCCAGGGTGACACACTGGGTCGAATGAATCCTTGATCAAGCAGTTCTTTAAGTTGTATACTTAGCTCGTTAAGCTCTGGAACAACCATTCGATAGGGTGTTTTGGATATGGGTTCTGTTCCCGGTTTCAGGGAAATGGAAAAATCAATTTCACGGACAGGAGGCAAGCCTGGTAGCTCTGGAGGAAACACGTCTACAAATTCCGAAAGTAGTGGGTGCAACTTGTCAGAAGAGTTTCCGTCGACACTAACCATTTCTACTGCATAAACCTTACATCCCTTCCTCATACACTTATTAACCTTTTTCGCTGATATGAGGCGCAACGTAATATCCCGTTTAATTCCCTCGATTACAGTGGTTTCTCCTTGGTCATTTTTGAAGAGAATTGTCTTATTATAGCAATCCACTACAGCTTGATGATATTCAAGCCAATCCATTCCTACTATTAGGTCATAAGTGCCCAGAGTCGTGCTGTACAGGTTCATCTTGGTGTCACATCCCCCAAGGTTAACAATGCAATCCCTAACCAGTGATCCTACTGATTGTTGCGAGCCTGATGCCATTTCTACCACTCTAAAGTTACTTTGCTCATGAGCTATCAATCCACATCTAAGAAATGCTGTAGGAGAAATAAAACTATCAGTGGCACCTGGATCAATTAACACAGATAGAGGAATATTGTTTATCATACCGGCGGACTCCACAACTGTGGCTTGGTGCTCGGCCTGGCGATGGTTAATGGCGGCATGAATTCGATGTGGGTTTTGTGGTCTTCCTTCTCTTGCTTTATGTCCCTGTGGATACCTTGGGCAATCTCTTCTATAATGTGGACCCCCACATTCCCAACATTCTACTTGCCTTCGATTCTCATTTGGTCTCGATCCTTGGTTGCCAAATCCTCTTCCTCTACCAATTGGTCTTCTCACGTAAGGTTGACCCCTACGTCCTCTTGCAGCAGATCCAAAAGTTGCACTAGCAATCCGGGCAACATTGTTTCTTTTTTCTTGGAATCCATATGGGTTCCCCCCTGGTCTATTTACCCTCATCGTGGGGTGCTCCTTCTCAGCTTTTTCATCCACCTCCATCTGTTTCTTCATATTTATCGTCCTCAGGACTTGTTTGGCCAGACTAGTGGTTGTTGCCATAGTGGTGGGTTTCCACATGGCGACTTCTGCTCGAACCAAAGGGTCGAGCCCATGCAAGAACCTTTCAGCTTGACGTTTGTCATCCGCCATGTAGTCCACATGATGGACCAACCTATAAAATTCAGCTTCATAGTCTTCGATAGTCCTACCATTCTGTCGTAATGCATGGAAAGCCCCCATTTGTTGGTGTTTGTAGTCCTCCGATAGGTACCTGGTTCTGAAGGCTTCCTCAAACATTTCCCAAGTAACTTGCAATGGCGTGATTTTCATCTTCGTTTCTTCATTTACCCACCATAATAAGGCTTCACCTTTTAGGAGGCTCATTGCTAATTGAGCTTTTTCCCTTGAAGCGTATTCCTTAAAGCTAAGTGCTCTCTTGACGCCGACTACCCATGCCTCTGCTTTTGAACCTCCATCCTGACCTGTGAACTCTGGTAACTTGGATTTTTGAACTTCTTTCATGATGTCAAGGTTTGGTTGTCGAGTTTCCGCATTGAACTGAGAATTGAAGTCATGCCTCTATTTTCGTTCCAACTCCCTGCCTTGACCTGGATCACCCCTTTGACCTTGACCTTGGCTTGTGGCCCAATCCTTAAAGATGCTTGTCATTTCCCCGAGGGAACGCAATATAGCCTGCTCAGCTGGGGTTCCAATTTCTGCAGTGGCAGGTGGTGGGGTTTCCACCTCAGGGGTGACTTGTGTTTGTCTTCGACGCTTAGGAGCCATGATCTTCCCTGTAAAAGTCCAGTTTACAATATTATGTTTATTCATATAATAACTATATAACCACTATGTTATAAGTTTAGTTTAAACTTCAAATTTTATTTCATCTTATTTTACTTTATATATATATATATTTTTTATAATTTTATTCACTTGCATATATATATATATATATATACTTAACTAATATATTTTGTTTAACTTCATCTTTCATAAAATACATTACATAGCTAAACCAAAATACATTAAAATACTAAATACATTTCAAATAATGTACGTCCAACCACTAAAATAAAATACACAAAAATACTTTTTAAAACAATTAACTTTAATTAACTTTAATCACTTGCAATATACACATATTTAACTAATATATTTGTTTAACTTCATCTTACATATATACATTAACATAGCTAAAACCAAATACATTAAAACATTAAATATATTTAAAATAGTGGACGTCAAACACTAAAATAAATTACATAAAAATACATTTAAAACAATTACTTTAAATTATCTATTATTAATTTAAGGAAATAAGAACGCGCGTTCGAAGTTCCCAAACAGCCGCACAACTGGTCTTAGCGCTGAGTTTGAAGTCGGGGTGGTGGCGCAGTTGGTTAGCGAGTAGGTCTCATAGCTAATGTTTGAGAAATCATGAGGTCGAGAGTTAACGTGGTTGGTGGAAGTAAAACATAACTTCCCGCTCCGCATGCCAGTAAAGGTTAACTTGTGTGGAGATTCTCATGGCCGCTTCACACTCAGGGCTTGTTTTATACCCTAGTCCGAGTTCTGAAACTCCGCAGCATCGCCCTCGGATCCACCCGAAACCTGTAGCGAGTGTATTCCTCTTGGCGGTCATGGATCCGTGGCGCAACGGTAGCGCGTCCGACCCCAGATCAGAAAGTTACGTAGGTTTCAGAACCTGGACCGCATAGCGCAGTGGATTAGCGCGTTTGACTTCGGATCAAAAGATTGCGTAGGTTTCAAAACCTGTGGATTTCTACAGGGTTCGTTTTCTTGGTTTTGCTGGTATAGCTCAGTTATTTAGAGCGCACGGTTGGTTAGAGCGTCGTGCTAATAACGCGAAGGTCGCAGGCTTTAAGACCCGACCCTGTCCATTAGAACCCAGCGCTGTGGCTTGTTGGTTAACGGGCGGCTCAGTTGGATGGAGGTTCGGATTTCAAACCTGACCCCGCCCTATTATAAGCATAACGTTCCCAGTTCGAATCCCAAACTGTGGCAAGAAGCCGGGGTATCGGAGAGAAAGTCCACGATTTGATGGACGCGGCCTGTAGTCGTGGCTAGCGACGGCGGTTTACCTGGCAAGCGGCTGGGGATCCTCAGCAAAGTCTACTACTTACAGGCAGTTGCTACCGCTAGGGTTTTGAAGTTGAATTTGGCGAAGATCAATTATAGGGCTTTGGAAATTATTTTCGAGTCATAAGCAATTTTTTTTTTTGTGCCTATTTTCTCTTAGCCACAGGCACAGAAGGAGAATACCCTTCTTTGGAAGTGAAAAATTATTATGTAATATATGTATTAGATGGACAAAATTTTCCTTCGAAGATTAGCAGTTCGAATACGAGTTGCGTGTTCGATTCAGATCTGAAGGTCGCGTGTTTGATTCACGCTCCCTCCAAAACTTATATTTCAAAACTCTGTAAAAACTTATATATATGTAGGTGTAAATTTTTATTTTTTTATTCAGTTAGTCAGGCCAAACAGCGAGACAAACACGTAGTAAAATGGAACTTCTCGCTCCGCAAACGCCAAGATCAAAGCGTCTACCTCAAGGCAACTGAGCCACCTCACTGAAGTGGTTTAATGAATATGTATATATATTTTAGAAATATATATTTAAAAATTTTGCATGCATATTATTATCTAGCACATGCATATATATATTTTACAAGTACATATTTATGGTATTTAAAAGAGCCAAGTAAATCACAAAGTTGATAGCTATAATTATATTGCTAACTTAAAATACTTTTACTTTAAATAAATAAAATTTAAAATAAACTTTTAGCTCAAAAGACAAGTAATTCACTTTTATATTTAGTATGCAAAATTATAATTTGAGATTAATAACCTATGCATATATATTATTGATTGCGCTTCTTTACATATATATATTATCTACTTTCATAAAAGCGATGATATTAGTTAATAATGTTTATAATAAGATCTAAGGCGTAAGTGGATTGGTTGGATGCTTTCGTTTGCGGGCATAAACTTGTATTTATTTCTCAAAACTATTTGTATTAAATCACTCTCTATCATAGCATGGAAAATTATTGATGAATTTAATTATTTTTCTCAATAGGTTATATATGTTATGAATACATGTATCATAAGAAAAAAACATGTATATACTTACATGCAAAAATAAAATTCAACTTTATTTTTAATAATAAATAAAATTATTATATTAAATTTATAATCAGTATTCAATCAAAATCATGATCAAAATTAAGTTTTAACTTTTTCTTCTTCTTTCTTCTTTTTTTTTTTTTTTTTTTAAGAGGTCCCTAATGTCGAAACCCGCTTTGATACCATATGTAACAACCTCAATTTTAACATGCAATTAATTATATCACATAAACAAATAATAATCAACTCATAAACTGTTTAACTAATCATCATGAAATTTCCAGAACATGAGCGAGACAACTTACCTGTAATGGCGCGTTTTCCTTCCAAGGTTGAATGCGAGCTAAATCTTGCTGACCGCAACAGAGTTTTGGGGACAAATCTCCACCCAACCGTAGGCTCAGCGGTATGGAATCTTTCCACAGCTGGCCACCCCCGAGCCCTCAATCAACGTACTACTGCCAGGGTATCCTTTGCCTCACCATACCTTTCTCTCCAGAGAATGGATGAAAGAATGAATGCCTTGAACCTTCCTCAATGTCTATTAAATAGACCAAACCATGGAAAGGGAACCACATGCACACAGTCACTGTGTCAACATGCAACTTAAGTTTTACTTAATTTAGTGTTCTCTTACGTTTTGTTAGCTTTACTTAATTTAGTGTGCTCTTAGTTTAACTTCCTTTTTATTAGTTTCTTAGTTTAACTCTTTGTTTTATTTTTGTTAATTAATTATTTCTTTAACTTTCTTTCTATTAGTTTCTTAGTTTAACTCTTTGTTAATTTATTTACTTTGGTTAATTAATTATTTCTTTAACTTTACTTATTGTTTATTGTTTTAGGACTCCAGTCTATTATTTACCATTTTATTTAGAACTCCAGTTATTGTTTAATGTTTTATTGATTATTTATTTATTTTCTTATTTATTAAATTAAATTATATTATTTATATATTATTGATTATTTTATAATTATTTATTACTTTATATTTATTTATTATTTTATAATTATTATGGGACATTACATCCAATTTATACAATCCTCCAACCCTGGTACCTGTAGAAACAACCCTGTAGTGGTCCTGAACATCTTTCACAATACACCCCAATTTACCAAATTCCACTTTTAAATGATTATCAGTGATAGAGGAAACATATATCAAATTCTTTTTTAGAGCAGGTACATACATCACATCATGAATCTGTCTCATTTGTCTGTTAGGTAAGTACACATTTATTATGCCATAGCCCTGGACTTTAAGTGACCTGTCATCTCCTAGGTAAATGTGTGTGCCATCAGATTTCTCATAATATTTATCATACCATTCTTTATTATAAGTCATATGTGCCGATGCACCAGAATCTATGAACCAAGCATTCTCATCATTAGTTTCAGCAGACAATGCAGCATCAGAAAGAAACAACTTAAGATTTTTAAATCCATCAGTAACTGAGGTGTCTCTGTTTATGAAATTTCCATTATGCCTTCTATGTCTTTGATTGGATTCATGATTTTTTCTTCTATAGCAATCTTTAGCTAGATGTCCAGGTTTTCCACAATAATCACATTCAATGTTTCTCCTAACATAAGAATCAGGAGGTTTTATACCTTTCTTGAAAGCGGCCTCTGTTCCTGTCCCATGGTCTCCCTCGAAATGATCTTTTACCTCTTGCAGTCAAAGCCAAATCAGAACCATTTGACTCCATTTCAAAAATTTTCATTCGCTCTTCCTCTTGAAGAAGAATTCCAGCCAATTCATCAAATGTAGGAGGTGTTGGTCTAGCTGAGAGTGCTGAAATAAAGACTTTATGGTCTTGGACTAAACCCTTTAAAGCAACAGTAACCAAATCGCTACTAGACACTTTTTCACCAATATCACCAAGCTTATCACTTAAGTCTTTAATTCGGGAAACAAAGTTGCTAATGCTTTCATTGGCTTCCATTTTGATAGATAACAGCTTTTTTTTTAAAAATAAAATACGGTTTGCATTAGTAGTTTCATACAAACCTTTGAGAGTGTCCCATGTTGCCTTTGAAGTTTCACAGTCTCGAATATGAGGAATAATATTGTCCTTCACTGACATGCGTAGCAGCACCTTTGCTTTCATTTCTCGCTTATCCCAATCTGGACTTGCAGCAGGAGGTGTAGGCTTGGGCTCATCACCTTTAACAATTGTCCAGAGATTGTATGCCTCCAGTACTGTGATCAGCTTAAATTTCCAATTTACATAATTTTCACCGTCAAGTTTTGTAGATTCATTTAAGTATGAATCCGCAAGAGGATTCGCCATTTCAATAATAATGACCAGATTCTAAAGCCCAATGAGAACAATTCAATTTTCAAATAAATTACCAATGAAGCCACAAGCTTCATATAATAAAATCCAAAAAAATAATATCCTTTAAAAAGGTTTTTTTTTGTAATTAAAACTTCAACCAAAGTTTTCACCTTAACTTCAACCAAAGTTACGTAACCAAAGTTTTCACCTTAACTTCAACCAAAGTTACGTCCTCTTATATCATATGGCTTTCACCTTTGTAAAAGAATGGTCACGTTTTCATAACAACGATATGATTCATGCTCGAATTAAAAAAAAATGCTTTGACTTATCTATTTTGAAACTTCGGTTACCACACATGAAATTTCAGCTTTCCTCCGCACTGCTTCCAAAGTGATAAATGACTGCTGCCACACGATCTTTTTTGAGAGCCACACGATCTTAAAAGGAGCGGTGAAGTAATTTCACTTCATGCTTCACGGAGTTCTCAACTTCACGACTGCCAGCGGCAATTGTCTTTTGTTGTTGATACAAAACAGATCTACAAGAATACCACTGCGGATGCGCTGCCAGAGTCTGTTAATACAGACCAAGAGTTCAGCCGGAGAATGCAGGCCCAGTCACGTTCGGAAAGAGGTAGTGAAAGCGGAAGCGGGAAGGGAATGGATTTGGCATTCACAAGGTGCAAGAAATCGCAGCAGCGCCAATGGGTTTCGAAAGCGGAACGTGAGTCAACGCTCACTCCAATACCCAAACACTGTCAGACGTTGGTAAAGACCGGAGACAGCTTATACTGCTCTGATACCAAATTAAAATAAACACACAATACAACAGAAAATCGTGAGACAAAGCTCACTGAAATCATTGAATTCAACTGCACGATTACATCACACTTATATAGCAGATTGCACTCACCTAATCTTCCTGAAGAAGAGGAAACAAACCTAAATACATGGAACCAATTTCTAAATAAACACTCTCATTCAACAACTCAAAACTAAATCTATTTTTGCATGATCTAAATTATTCTCACAATCTCTAGATGAAACATGATGCTTCAGATAGTACTCCTATGTTATGTATATGTGTTTCCAAATTTTTCAGGAATGCAATCTTTACCCAGAGCTCTGGATCCTTATCCAGGAGGTCGAAATGAATCTGATCTCTAAATTATGTTATGTATGTCTGTTTAGTGATTTGTCAAGTATGCATTCTCTTACCAAAAACTGTGGATCATTGATACAGGAGGAGGAGGAGGAGGAAGTCAAAACAAAATTGCAATTATAATAGGTAAATATGGTTTCTTCCGATTCAGTCAAGGTGAATTTGCATTTTTTTCTTATTAATATTTTCTTCGGGGATAACTATCCATCACTTCATTCAATGGCAGGTTGCTTTATTGGAGGGATTGTGCTGACAACATTGGCAATAGTAATATTCTTGAAGTTTTATGTGAAGAAGAGAAAACTGTTTAGCAAAGGTTTTACTAGTGGTTTTAGCAGGGGTTTTACTAGTGGTTTAAGCAAACACAAGAGAAAGTACAAGGAAGCAACTGGTCTCAGTGGGCTTAAGATAAGCAATTTGCCAATATTCTCTTACGAAGAACTTTGTGAAGCTACAAATTACTTCGATGAAGAAAACGAAGTTGGGGATGGAGGGTTTGGGTCCGTTTATTTGGGAAAACTTGTGGACAGACGAAGTGTGGCCATAAAGAGACTTTATCATGACAATAATACTTTTGATTTTTTTATATATAAATACGAAATAATAATTATTTTCGAAAGTATTGGAAAAGTGATATATTTATTAGTTATATGTTTACACGTGTAAGTGCAGTTTTGCATCTATATTCTTGCACATCTTTATAACACCTGAACTTTTATTTTTATTTTTATCAGAGTAATATGATATTTATATATTATATTTATATATTTATAAGGGCAGTTTTATAGAGGTATTTTTCTAATTTTTAATAATATTCTAATTATTTTGTATATTAAGATATTTTTAAATAACTATTACATTTATTAAGTTAATATAAATATATTAAATATGAAATTAATATATTATTTTCGTGAATATGAATTAGTTTATGTTTTTTGATGGAAAAAATGTGGAAAGAAAAAGTATGTATTTTTTGTTCTTTCGAAAAAGTGGAAATAGAAAAAGATTTCATTTTAGAATGTGAGGCTTTCAAAGACACCAGTGAAAATTATGGAGGTATTCTGACATCTAGCTCTTGGGATAATCTTATTTAGTGAAGAGTTTGTCCAGAAGCTAAAAGCATTTATTGTAAAACTCCACAGATAAAAGGCCCAATACAAAGGCTAAATGAAGAAGCAATCTTTATAAGCTAGATAGAGAAGCAATCTGTCCCATATTTATTTTTATTTATTTATTTCCGTATCTCTGATTGAATATCAAAATGAATTAATGAATTTGTATTTTGTTTCCAGGATAACAATCTGTACTTCGTTCCTCCGCAGGTTGCTTCATTGGAGGAGCTCTTCTGGCAGCAGCAGCAATTGCAGCGGTGCTCTTCACCTACCATGCCCGTGCCAGTAAGAGGAGAAAATCTCATCCCTATTCCATTTCAAAGGTAGAGAAATTCTTAGAGGAATATGCTTATGAAATGCCAACCAGATTCTCCTTCGATGAATTGAAAAGGATGACCAACAACTTTGCAGAAAAGTTGGGAGAAGAGGGTTTTGGTGTGGTGTATAAAGGAAAGCTTCTGAACAGCACTCTAGTGGCTGTGAAGCTTCTTGATCGGAAAAGGCACAGCGAGAGCCAATTCATGAATGAAGTGGCCACCATTGGACGGATCCATCATGTCAATTTGGTTCGCCTGATGGGGTATTGCTTTGAAAACCTTACCAGCGCACTGGTCTATGAGTACATGGCTAATGGGTCTCTGGAAAAGTTTATATTTGAGGGAAAAAAGGAGGAGCAAGTCCTACGGTTCAAACAATTGTATTTGATTGCTCTGGGTGCGGCTCGTGGAATTGCATATTTACACGAAGATTGCCAACAACGTATCATACACTTCGATATCAAACCTCACAACATCTTGCTGGATGCTGACTTCACACCAAAGGTTTCTGATTTTGGTCTGGCGAAACTTTGTGGTAAGGGAGATGACCATATATCTCAATGACAGTTGCTAGAGGGACGCCTGGTTATGCTGCGCCAGAGGTGTTTAACAGAGATTTGGGTCTTCTTTCTGATAAGTCAGATGTTTATAGTTTTGGAATGCTTTTGCTAGAGATAGTTGCGGGAAGAAAGAAGTTTGATGGAAACCTGAGCCATTCCAGTCAGTTTTACTTTCCTCAGTGGGCTTTCAAGATGCTTGACATGGGGGAGCTGGGGACAAGATTGAGAGAAGGAAAAATGGAAACAGAGGATGCGGAGAAGGCTAGGAGTCTCATCAAAGTTGGCCTATGGTGTATCCAATACAACTACATAGATCGTCCTTGTATGAGCAAGGTTGTTCAAATGATTGAAGGTAATGGAGACGATGTGGCCAATCCTCCCTCTGCCTTCAAGTTCTCCTCTTCTGCACCTGAAACCCCTTCACTGTCTTTATTGTCTTCCATTGAAGAATCCCGTTCAATTAGATTGTAGATTTCTCTGTAAAGAGGTAGGGTCTTCAAACTGTCATTTGCTGCCCTACCCATTTCTTTGCTTTCACATTGGAATCTTGTTGTTGGGCTTTCAGAGTTTATAAGTGTACGGATTTGTTAGATATATATTATTGTTAAGCTTTTTAGAATCTAGAAGTATATGACTTCCGGCATATGCATAATTTGTAAATAAACTTTTACTTCTTAATCAGTGTGAAACATATATCATATTTGGTTATTTTCAGTGTTGTAACTTTTACAGTCTTCAACCTCTTCAGATAAGCAGAGTTGCAATCGGGAAAAAATGTCTCCTCGAATCTTTTTCTTTTTCTACAGATGGATTCTTTTACCTTCTAGTGTCGTGATTCCATTTTCAAGGAATGCATTACCAGTCTCCAGATACGATGAAATATTTAGAAAGATATCGATTATATATGTTGAGAGAGCTCGGAGGTTTTTGATCTATTGAAAAGAAAGAAAGTACAAATCCTAGCCTGAACAAACTAATTATTCTCTGGTCATGTGAAATGCTGTGTGAATGCCATACTGCTGTGTGGATGCCATACTGATTCATCCAGGAAAAATGAATGTATATCACCCAGTTTATCATGCATCTCAAATTTGAATAAAACAATAACGAGATATTCGACAACCAGAAAGAGCAGGATTGAGAATGGTATTTTGGAACTTAAAACATATTTGTAAACTAATCAGTTCATATTCTTTATAGATCTACGAACACTGAAGTATCTCGTTACAAACCACTACATCAAATACGAATATATCTTTGGTTATTACTGCTCCTATGATTTTGAATTTCAAATATTTGTTAAGTTAGGAAATACCCTTGTTAGACCAGATTACTTATCAAGAATTTAAAATGGAGAACAACCAGAATTGGTGATGATTTACCATATGCACGTTTATTTACAGTGAAGAAACTTCCCAAGGTACTGAAGAAATTGCAGAGTTGCTGGATAATTGAAAATTACAAGTAAAGCCTACAGAGAAGGAAAAAACTATTTCCATTAAAATAGTCCGCTGACACACTTGTGTATGGATTCTGGTACAAACTAGGACGAGACAATATACTAAGAACGCTGTGCATTAAAGGATGTACATTAGAGGATGAGAGGGATGGCATCATAGATGATTCAAGGACCTACAGAAATAACAGGGGGACATAAATTCCATGTAGAATGCAGATGCCACTAGTAGGAAAATATTGAAGGGTAATATTTTGTGTTCATCATTATAAAATACGGCATAGCCAATGCAATTTTTGTTTTTAGCACACTGGTAAATTAGCTGTGGACATGAGTCGAAATCCAAGGGACATCAACCTTGCTAACATGGCCATAACAAGGATCCAAGAAGGGACTTTGCATGAACTAGTGGATAAGCAGATGGAGATTGAACTGAATCACAAGGTGAAGGTGATGGTAACTGCAGCTGCAGAATTGGCCTTCAGATGCCTGCTCTCAGAGAGGGATGAGAGACCATACATGAATGAAATTGTTGCTCAGCTCGAGAAAATCAGACAATCATGGGTTACCTGAACATCTCCAGGTAAACAGAGGGGATCATTCTCCAACCTCAAACAGCCATCCACAGAGCCAGTGTCTCCTTATGCCCCATATAAGGTCCACTCCCAACTGCAATCTATAAATTTCTCTGTTTTTTTTCAACCGAAGAGCACCTGGAACAGTTTTTTTTTTCAATTTTGCACTTGGAGCAGTTCTTAGGTGCAAATAATCTTGTTTAAGGTTCGACCATAAAATCTGTCAAAACCTGTTAAGACCAAATCTCCCCAACTACCCATCAAACCACATCCTCTACATTTTTCACAAATCTCCCCACCTAACTATTAAACCACATCCTCTACACTGCATAAATTTCTCTGTTATAACTGAGCAGCAACACAATGAATAACCATACCTCCCAACCAGGAAGACCATATTCCCCTCCTCTTTGTCATGATATCCAGTATCTTCACTTTTGAACCTGTACCTCTTCAGCACAATGGGGGACCATGTTCCCAACCAGGAAGACCATATTGCCCTCCTCTTTGTCATGATATCCAGTATCTTCAGTTTTGGACCTGTACCTCTTCAGTCTATTTTGCAACCAGGCTTTGTCCTCTCCTGCACTGACCAGCTGACATAACCTACTTTGTGTGGGTTTAACTCAAAGGAAATAGCGAAATATGTGTATAGTGAAATTAGCTAATTATTTGTGATTTTGGTTTTACTTATCTTTTCATTACATCAAGAATTTTATCTGATATTAGCACCCCTTTATGTAGGATAAGGGGCAAAGGGGAAGGCGTTTAAGTTGTTTAAATATTGATTAAATGGTTGTGGTTGTTTTTAAATAAATTAAGGTTTGATGAATTGTTTTTCAATATATAAGAGAGAATGGGTGGAATTTAACGAAATATAAAACAATATATTTCAGATTTGATTATAACTTAAAATATTTTAATATAATTTTACATTAAATGTATAATATGCAACTATGGCATTAGAGAAATTGAAAGTAAAAATATTTTTATTTTATTTTTAATTTTTGTTTTTAAATGTAATTTTTTCTTACTCTATTTAATTACTTTTTATTTTCACCGAGAAAAAATGTATAATTTTTTCCTAATCAATTTGTAAAATAATTTCCATACAATTTTCAATAAACTTAACAAATAAAAAAAAACAAAAAACTCTGTACAACCCAACGGATACTTATTTCGAAAAGTTATATATATATATAAACCACGCAATCGTATATAAAATTAGATGTCATATATTTTCAAAGCAATGGGCAATATAATTTTTTATTTTGACAATACTATTAATTAATTTGATCACTAGTAATTTACTATGAAGTCATTGTCATCAACATCCACATGACCTATTTGTTTCCGCATTTGAGTTATATGTTGTACATTAACAACTGCGACACTAAAACACTGATCGAGAACCATAAGCGTCAAATATGACGAGAGCATATTTCTTTTTATTCCACCAACATAGTTTGGAAAATGATATTTTTGTTGAATGAGTTTTTTGTTTTTTTAAACGATGGGAATATGTTAAAAGCATAAATATTTCTCTTAGAGCTTTTCACATAATCTCTAGTGGGAAAAGGTTGAAAATTTCAAAAGCTCTATGATTAAAATAATGTGATAACAATTTTAAACAATTTTAAATAAAAAATTTATCATTTTATAGGATTTAAGTTTTTTCTCTTTTCTCTTTTATGTTTTTGTTAATTTTTTTTTCAAAAATACATACGAGTAGATTTGGTTCTTTAATTTATGATAGTGTTTATATTGTGTGTTTTAATGGTTGAGGAGGGAATATTAAGTGTAAATTGCATGTTTAATGGTTGGACATGTATATGTTTATTACATAGAGGTGTATTTATGTAATGCTCTCTCCTATCTTCTGTGATTTTTTTAAGCCTAGTGGGAAGTGTTACTTAATTTAACCCAATATTTATAGTTTTGTCATAAAAATGGAGTTACAAAATTTCGTTCTTTCCTAAAGTTAGTGGAATCGACTTTGGGCAACATCATTGCATCCATCTCATCAAGAGATTTCAGGTGATATAAATTTTACCATGATCAGGCTCCTACATCAAAAGGATATTCCCTTTTAAAGTTTCACCATCCAAGTCTTGCCACATAGGCAAGGGACCTACCATGTGGCACCCACGTGGCACCCCCACCTTACCCAAGTGGTCCCATGACAGTTCAGGCTCCGAGTGTGGCCATGGCCAAAACTATGTGGCACATGTCACATCACCTAGATCATGGGCCCCAAAGTTCGATGCATGACTTGTTATTTCGTTTTTTTACACTATAACAATTTATTCGAAACTCTTACGGTTAAGGGACTTCTCATCATATGCCACCTCCATCTCTATCTCTTGGGACATAGACTTTTACATCCCGTCATTGCGCCACATTGACTCTATGGCCTAGCGCCAAGGCAAGCTAGGTGTGACTGCTATGAAATTAGACATCAATTAAAAAGCAGGTCCTTGTTTCAGGCTTCCATCGTCCACGACACCATGCCTCCATTCCTCAAGAGACACTACAAAATACCTCCATGGAGCTACGCTCCGTGATGACGTGGCCTTCGACCACATGGACCCCATGCCAAATATGCCTTATTTCGCCCAATCGAAACCCTCTTCATACTATATCCGGCCCATGATTAAACACTTTCCATTCTCCACCAAACGCCTATACTCCTAGACCTACCAAGACTAAAGTAAGTCGAAACTCCAATTATAGGCATTTTCCGCCTTAATAACCCAAAAAAACCATTTGTTAGAAATATTGAAAAGGGGGGTGAATAAATATTTCATTTTAATTAATATTCAAATGCACATTTAGAAATTTATGCACGACTTTCCTTCAGAGAATACTCGTGTGTACGTTCTTTTAATGAATGAAAACAACGTATATGCAGGTTACTTATATTTTCACAATGTTCATCAATTATTAACTAAGTTAGAAGAGCAACAATGTATTATAAACATGTAATAAGTCCAAAGAGAAAAACATTAACAAATAAAACATAGGGACACTAGATTTTTAGGTGGAAACCCAATTGGGAGAAAACCATAATTGTTTTTGTTTTTTATTCTTCTTATTATTAAGAAAATCTTCTTACATTTTGGACTAGTGAAAACACTTACCAGTGCACAAGCCCCTACCTGCTAGAGCCTACTACCTCATCTAATTTCTCCAACTTTGACTAGAAGGAAACTCCTACTCCGTGAGATTTACCGGCCACCACCGGAAGGAAGCTACTACTCCCTGGGATTTATTGGCCACCACGGGAAGGAAGCTACTACTCCCACAGTAAAGGCTCCAACCATCAATACCTTTGTGGACTACGTTTCAAAAATATTTCGCACTAGATCCACCTGTCTCAATCACAAACCTGGAAACCATGTTTCATCCAATTTTCAAACTAGACCCACATACAACAATATGCTCATCTAAATAACTGAATACCAATAACCTCTCTGAAATAGATTTATGATCAATAAATCATCAAACCCAAAACCTCTACAATAAATCTCTCATCAACAAAATGTATCATCGAACTCTAGTTCATCAAGTGTCGAATGCCAACCCATACTCTCAACTACAATCAACATACTCATAAAGCAAAACTAAATTCAATAATTCCAAACCCTCTGCAACATATCCAGTCTTAGCACACGGATCTCAATCATAATAATTGTAGACTAGTAAACATGTAAGACTACTTCTGCAACCATTCAAGTAATACTTGTATTCAACAAGTATCTCAATGTGAAACATTTGATATATAAATATCTTTCTTGCATGCTCAACCTTTGCAACAACAAAATTTTGTCCATAATCAAATTAGAAATATATAAACAACTTCCATTAAAGAAATCCACATATATACATGATTCTTATGCATAACAACAATGTACATATCTCAAAACATGTTTTTCATCAAACCCTGATAGCATATCATGTATTACAGTGATTTCATCAAGCTCATACATACAGTAATGACCAAATTTATACGAACCAATGACAAGCAACAATATTAATCAAGGTTCATTTACTCAGAAGGTATATACAATTATTCAGGAACAAAAGCTACGTACAGATCTCAGAAAAATTAATCATTAAATATTCTCTGCAACAAATAAAACATTGTATGAAAATCTCATTACTCGATTCTACAATCAATAAAGTGCCCTGAACCATACTCTCCATATTCATAGACACAACTGCATCAATCCACCTCATTCAATCTGACTCAAATATTAATAATAATATTAATATTAATATTAATATTAATATTAGGGTTACTAATGTTTTTTGGTATGATATTAATAATAACTTGGTCCATGGTATTTAGTTTAGATTCACCTAAATAAAACTACTTTTTGAGTGTTCCTAAATATAAATAAGATTATGGAGTAAATATAAAAATAAGCTTTAATTATTTAACATACCTATGGTTTATTTATATTCTATTTATTTACCATACCTCTTTTATAAATAGGGTATTTGGCCCATGGTATTCAGCCCATGGTATTAAAGTGGTACATTTCTATACACTCGGACATATCAAAAGTTTACATTAATTAAATTTAATAATATTAATATTATAATATAATAATGTGAATATTAGAATTAATAATAATAATAATAATATTATTAGTAAATATAAAAAGACATTTTATTTATTTACCATATCTATGGTTTATTTATATTTTATTTATTTACCATACCTCTTTTTAAATATGGCATTTGGCCAATGGTATTCAACCCATGATATTAAAGTGGTACATTTCTATACACTCCGGCATATCAAAAGTTTACATTACTCACATGACATCTACACACATTACATCTACACATCTCTACACACTCCGACATATCAAAAGTTTACATTACTCACATGACATCTACACACATTACATCTACACATCCCTATATACACTCCGACATATCAAAAGTTTACATTACACACATTTCATCTACACATCCCTATATACTGGGCTGTAGAGCACTTCTTGGCATCTAATTTCAAGGTCTAATTTTTTAAAGGGTGCTAGCTCAATGGAGGAGAACTTTCTTTACAAGTAGGAGGTTGGTGTTTCAATTCCATCATGCCATGAAATTCATATGGAATGGTGACGATCAATTTTTGGTGATATTCATATGGAATAGAAGCCAAACCAGAATAAATCTTTGAAGAAAAACTTGGTGTTATCTAAGAAGAAAAAAAATAAACAATTTATGTTGTAAACAAAGAAGTAATAATGGAAGAAATTCTAGCAGCTAAACTTAAATGAGAAGAAAAAATAAATAAATTCAGGTAGCAAACAAAAAAGTAATAATGGAAGCAATATTAGAAGCCAAACTTGGTGTTCCCTAAGAAGTAAAAAATAAGCCATTAAAGTAGAAAATCAAGAAGTAATAATGGAAGCAATATTAAAAGCAACAAAATACACTATAATGGAAGCCATATTAGAAGATAAAGCAGATGCCATAATGGAAGCAAAGCTAGATGCAACAAGCGATACCATATTGGAAAAAAATACTCGAAGCAACAACGATTTATAATGGAAACATAACTTGGCATAAATTACGAAGCCAAAAAAGAAGTTATTGTTTATGCCATACTGGAAGAAAAATAGTTTTCAATGCTAAATCCAACGTTATTTCCAGTTCTATTTCTGATGTTATTCCTGACACTTAAGCTGGCACTATTCATGGTGTTATTTTTAGTGCTAAAGTAAATTTTCCATTTTGCGCCGGGTTTCTCGTTACCGGTTGAAGCGAATTCATAAACTAAAAAACACTTAATTTTGGCACTATTTCCAAAGCTAATGTTTAGTTTTGTTTTAATGGGTATTTATTCCATCTTTCAAGGGGAATTATGACCATAGTTCATCAGATCACAAAAACATCATTTAGATAAGTGTGAAAAATTGATGTGTAACAAATTTCCCCATAAAGTATAAAGCTAGACCATGTATGATGGTTGAAGTGCTTTATCATGCAAAGGAAAGGACTAAGGAGTCACTATTCAGAGACCTACAAATCAACAATCAAGATATTAAAATACAATATCTTCGTCATCACTGAGGTAGGATTTCCCATACTTAGAGTACAAGTACCTCAAAGAATAAGTATGGAAGTGTACACATATCCATGTCAATAAAATACTGAGTATGGACGCGACACCATATATAATTGATAAATCTTACAATAATGAATACTGAAAACTCCACGCAACCTGAATATATAAAAAACATCAAGGGTCTTCATCTTCATCTCTATTAATCTTTTAATACAGATCTGACCATTTGAATAAATTTCTTGAAGTCGAACATGGAAGAAACCCTATGATTATTTACTAATGGTGAGAACTGTTAACGAATGTGAGATAAACCACCAATAATGACAATGGTTCTCAAGGTAATCTACTACAATATATGAGGTACGAATAAATGTCAAAATGTAGAACACCCATATAATTATCCAATCGAAGGTCAATAATGAGAAATTGTTGTCGAAAGCGAGAAACATGCCATTGAGGCATGTAGGCTCCAAGATGACTAACTTGAGATTTCTAGATAAACTTCCTAGATAATGAGTTGAAGTCGATAGGAATAAATTCATTGTAGGATGGCCTACAACATGAAACACAAGTTAAACTTTTGAAGAGAAAATTTGGAGTGATTCGGGACTGATTTAGGGACGACTGACACAATTTGAGTGCAAAGTGTTAGGCCCCTATAATACTAGTGCAACTTCGTATTGTTATTGTTTTTCCCATGTAGTCCCCATATTGTTAAATTGTGCCCATAGAAGCCCACTACTGTTATTGTTGCACCCTTACATTGTTATTGTTATGTAGGCTCTGATTATATTGTGACCCCTTAGAATCCTATATATAGAAAGGAGGTTTTTTCATTTGAATCATAGAAGAATTTTTCATTTATGTGATGTAAAGGAGGTTGTCCCCTCAAAGAGGCCATTTTTCAACTCGTTGATCTATCATTTCTTTTGTTTTGTGAGTTGGTTGCATAAAATTTGATATCAAAGTTGATTATATTTCCTGGTTTCCTTGTGATACACATTAATTATTTTGAAAATTAAAAGCTATCGTACCCAAAGATTGTAACCATAGGACTCCTAGTACAACATCAACACCACCCATTGGATTGGAAAGAATTGGAATATTCAATACATATTCTCCCATGGTTAGATTAATATTATGTCACTTCCAGAGTAATTGTTGAAAATGCAGCAAGATGATGGAGCTTAGTGAAATGAAGTCGCCTTCACTAAGTGGGCCCGCAGGCAAATTCTGGCGCAAAATCTATTTTTAGACTATGTCTATTTTTAGACATATGGAGCATGGTCCGGGGATTCCAGTATGAGATTCTTGGAGTATTGGTCATGTTGGTAAAAATATATGGGACTCTATTTTGTGACCTATAGGTCGAAGAGGTCGAAGTCTATTTTTAGACTGCCTCTCCTAAAAATAGGGAAGTCAAATATTATTTACCCTTAATAATATTTGGACTCTAAACAGCAGTTTACTCTCTTGGAGCACTTCAGTTCGAGCTACAGAAGTGGCTCATGCATCTGACAGAGGAATTACGCTATTCCCAGGGGTTTGATGGCATCATGCATGGTTGACTTCAGTTAGGACTTCAGTGGCAGAAGTTTGGTGGAGTTAATGAGACAGCTAGTGGAGTTGTGTTCTGTTTATTTTAGTTGAGCTGGTTGAGATTAGTTTAACTAGCTAATCAATTAGTTATGAGTGGAGTGAATTAAATATTATTTAATTCATTAATTAGTAACTCATTATTCAACTCAAGAACACATCAGTTCACTACAGTGCATGGACAGTTCAGTGGAGACCAGTGAAAGAGGTAGATGAAAGGGTGGAGTTAGCTATCAGTGGCGACATCAGTTGTGCATGAGATTTGCACCACACTTGGAGGAATTTCCCATGATGATTGCGCTGTCAAGCCAAGGAGATTGGAACCTTGGATCTCTATATAGACAGGTCATGATTGCGCAATAGAGGCAAGGCAATTGGCGGTGAGTTTTGAACCAGTAACCTGTTCAAAACTGAGCTAGATTGTGTGTAACTTTATGAGAAAGTACTGAGTACTTGTGAGGAGTATTGTATTGAGTTTGTTACATGATTTCTCCATTATAATATACACAATAGCTGCGGGGTTTTCAGCTATAAGCTTTCCCCATACATACTGTGTTAATGTGTATGATGATTTAATGTGTTATCGCTTGATTTTATTTCCGCATGTTTGATGATCTGAGTGGAAGAGATTATGTGTTGCATATAAATTCGAATTGTATGTGATCAGGATAGTCTCGGTGGATAATTAATCATTATTCAGCAAATTTCTACATGGTATCGGAGCTATTGAAGCAGAGATTGATCATCAAAGTGATTACAAACTTATTTCGGTAGACAGAGTCTGCATGCGGGCCAGGTAGCCTCCGGATTCATCTTTCTTCGGAAAGTGAAAGGTCTGGTAAATGCCTCTTGCAGTCAATCTCTGTGCTAGAAATAATTTGTTCTCACAGATCTAGAGCGGTTGAGCTTTGAAGTGGAATTCGAAATTTTGCAGCAGTTTTGTTTTCTTGGTGCCGGTGTTGAAAATGTCTTTCAATGGTTTGCGACTCGAATATGCTCTTGAAGGCAGTTCGAATTATGTTGCATGGAAGGATCACATGGAAGCAGTATTAGAAGATAATGGTCTGAAGGAGTTCGTAGATACGAATGTCCAAAAGCCCACTGATCCTGCTGAAGTCGAAGCATGGCAAAAGAAGATGGCGAAGTGTCGAAGGATCCTGTTGGAGGGCGTCAAGGATCATATTGTATCCGGCCTGCATGGAAAGGCTACTCCATATTTAATGTGGAAAGCTTTGACGGATCTATTCCAGAGTAAGAGTGACCAAAGGAAGCTGGCGCTCAAAGATAAGCTCGGGAACATCAAGATGGAGAAGGGCGACAGTATCGCCAAATACCTCACGAAGTTCACTCAGTGCAGAGATGAGCTGGGAAGTGTGGGGGTGACTGTCGAAGACGAGGACATGGTCGACCTGGCTCTCCTTGGTCTTTCGAAGGCTTGGCACTCATATCAAGATAGTGTCAATGGTCGAGAGAAGCTGCTAGGATGGGAGCGCCTTTGGGCGGATCTCATGCAAGAGGAGATAAGGAGGACTACTCGGGATGGATCTTCATCAAAGGTAG